>CM051663.1:92767133-94143734 GCA_028020825.1 Podargus strigoides
GGATTTTATTTTTCTGACTGACCTTTTATTATGCACAGGAATAATTAATGACAAACTCTGCTTTGTAGTTTAACGTGGCATCTGTCTGCTGGCTCAACTAGGCACTGCCAAGATAGTAACATGAGGATGTAGTTTAGTTTTCGTTTTTAATGTCAAGTTGTATGAGCTGTAGGAAAGCAGACCAAGGAACAGCAGGAATCCACGTGGTTCAACTCAAGTGAAAACAGTCGCTCTAATAAATTGCCTCCTCAGCCTCTTCAAGGCAAAATGGGCCAGTTTAGTAATGATCCAGGATTTATGTGGTTGCAGCTGGCCTGTTTTCTTCCAGTCTGAGCAAGGCAGAATGCACTCAGGTGAGCAACAGAGCAGCCACTAGATCTAAGAAGGCAGCACTCTCTAGAAGGCAAAAAGGGCCAACTGGGAGCAGTAACATGTCCTTTTGGCACATGTGTGCAACTTCCCTTGGCTCTGAAAAGGGCTAAAAGTGCTCCCACAAACAATCTGTCTCAGTGGAAGAGGACAATAAATCTTAAATTGCTGCAGCTGTGTGCATGCGAAGATTTGACTATGCCCTAACCCTTCCTAGCAGGTATAAATGACTACCATGTGAGAGACGAAGAAGGCTTGTATCTAGTATGATCTGATGGTGGTCAAGTCCCCATCCATGGAGGCATTTAAGAGACATGTAGGTGAGGTGCTGAGGGACATGGTGTAGTGGTGACTTGGCAGTGCTAGGTTAATGGTTGGACTTGGTGATCTTAGATGTCTTTTCCAACCAAGGCTATTCTATGATTCTGTGACCATTGCAGGAGTCTTCCTGGTTTCCATAAGTGCTTTATCTACTTTTTCCTCTTAGGAGACAAATCTTTGCCCAAAAGGTGTTCCCTCTTATGCTACAACCTGCCCCTTTACTGCACAAGTTTCTTTTGCAAGAGGATGTAGGCTGCCAGGTTTCAGGTGTATACAGCCTACCCTAGTGTTAATGGTTGTATGCTACAGGGCTTAACAACACAGTAATGGAGTCTATACGCTGAAAACACAGAGCACTCTGTTGCTAAACCAAATAGCAAAATTAAGACCCTAAGTCTGTGGTTGCTGGGTAATTTTTGCATTTGTGAAGGATTTTCTAAGGGAGTTGTGTGCCCCTGTAGAAAGTTCATATACTTCATTAGCTGAATTGCACCTTCCTTTCTTTGTCGAGGTCCTACAGAAGTAGAGCAGAAACCCAAAGGGGTTGACAGACTGAGATGGATGGAACAAGCACCCTTGAGATGAATATACTGCCCCAGGTCACTGCTAACCAACGCAGAGGTGCTGACAATGATGAACTGTGATCAGGAACAAACTGCTAAAGTCTCCCTTGCTTGTTAAGAGCAATGAGTCAGTGTGCACAGCAGTATTCCAGATCCCTCATCAGTTACCTTTATTTTTCATCCATATTCTACACTTTCACTGCCAACTACATCATCAGGAACTGAGCATCTGCCTCTTACACTTAAATTTCATCCTTCCTGTCTTACAACATCTAGTCCTTTCTCTCCTGGCTGATGCTGGTGAGCTGAGAGCCCAAATTCTTTTTATTATCTGCATCTTGATTTCTCTCCCAAGTCTGCATGGATATATCTCTTAAGGAAAGAGGCTGTTAGCTCAGCTTCATTTCTGTTGAATTGTCCAGTCCTCTTTATTGTTAAACTTCTGTCATCCATCAAACCCTATTCACAGTTGAAATCAACAGCAAATAAAAGGAAACAAATAAGTCAGCACAGTGCTGCACAGAAGTGGAGCTCGCATGCACAGAGATGGATGAAAAGCCACTGAGCCCCAATAGTGCTGATGGAGCTGCCCTGCAGCTGTTCTGGTTGAGTTACTTCATCGCTGCTGTACAGACAATGATAGATGTAAAACTTTAGCTGTGCTAATGGCAGCATGAACTGGTACTATGTGCAGCCTTTACAACATGCCCATGGGTGTGAATATGCTTGGGATTTATTTTTTTTTTTAACCCAAGGGTGATAATAAAGTTGCTGTGTCCTTCAGGCAGACCAAGTCAAATGTCCACGCTATGGCAGATATGGCCTGTCACCAACAACAGAGTGTGGAGATGAAGTCTACTCAGGCTTATAGTATTTATAAAGTAGTGAGATTTAGGGGAAATCTATCCTTTGCTTATGTGTGTTAATTTGTAGGCCTGGGACTTTCGTGGCTTTTTTTCTAATTAAGTACATGTATTACCACTGTAATGTTCTCGTCTTAATCTTTCATATGTTGCCACATCAATGAGGAATATCACTTACAGGTGGACAACTTAGGTCAATCCCAGTGCCAACCAAGGACTATGCAGAATGCTAGTTATGGCACAGGTCTGAAATTAGGCAACTCACATCTCCATTTAGCATCCTAGTCACCACACTGTCCTTTCGTGGTGGGCATCCACATCAGCATTTTGGCAGAGAATGGTAGTACGCTTTTTAGTGAACTTACCCTCTTTCCTCAGCCATGCTTGCAAGTGCTTCAGATGTGGAGTGACTCACACTATGTGGTGAGACTGTTGAGTGGCAGTCAAGAGTCCTTTTGGATGAAATCAAGCCAGAAACTCTTTTGCAGGGTCACATCAAATACTAGTGGAAACACGAATATCCAAACAAATTATTAGTCCTTTAGACACTGTGGTAGCGTTAAGTCCAGGGAACCAGACTAAACTTAGTCTGACATTAAATTCTTGAAATACTTAAAATATTGATCTAGATGTGTCAGCACCAACGGCTCCCATCCTCTAATCTACTCCTACTGCACAGATACTTACTAATGCAAACAGAGGCATCCACACAAGCACAACATGCTGAAGGCTTCACAATTCCAAATACACTGCAGATGTACAGGGGCCTGAGTATGAAGGGTTGTTTTAGTGAAATGGTAAAAAAAGGCAGACAGCTCTATTTTGCATCTGTATTTGAATAGCAGGAGAGCATACAGGTATCAGTAGACAACCAGAGGCCCACTATGCTTTCCTGCAGCACCATTTCCAAAGCAGCACTGCTCCAGGGGATCCCCAGAACATGAACGCAAAGGAGGAACCAATCCTGTGGTAAAGTCACAGGATTAGACTTCTGGCTTTGTGGACTCCTCCAGAGTGCTGAGAGCACAAGAAAGAAAAGGTCCCAATTCCTCTATTACACACTTGCACTGGTTTTAACGCAGTCTTTAAACTTTGCTGGAGGCTACCAATTGGCTCTGTGGACTACATGGACACCATGGAAAGAAAAAGGATCAGCTCCAAAGAACCTGTGCTGGAAAAAGTTAAAAGCACTTACGGGATTTTGGCACATAAGTTGCACTGACACTTTTTAATATACTTTCCCCAGAATAAAAGACATCTATCTAAGGCTGCCAAAAAGCAGGGAAACCCACCAGCCAATACTGTTAGAAAGAAAGATACAGCTGTGTAGTCAGTGCCTCCATATATCCATAGGTAGACTACAGCTCAGGCTAGCACTATTTGCATGTGCCACTGTCCACTGCAGCAACAAATAAGCAAAGGGCATCTCTGATGCACAGAGGATGTAAAAGGTTCCATATGTAATCATAACACCACTGTGGAGTATACACAAACAACAGTGGTTTGAAGAAACGCGCTCAAGATAACAGACAGAAGTAGCATCAGACAGTATGAATAACTGTCCTTGTATTGCCCAAAGACTGCAGAGCCATTTCAAGCTGTATTATTACATGAGCCATATTTCAAATTTAGTAGGTGCTCACAGTGCTGTGGTAGCACAAGGAACGTTACTGGATGTATTCTCAGCGTGAATGTGTATATTCAACAGTGCTGCTGGAGATGATATATAAATCCTTATACATCCTTATCCTGCATCAAGGAGATCATGTAATCCCTACAAGTTAATTTCACAGTTTAGAAAATACTCACCAATTTAATCTGACTCTAATCCACCATTATTTATGGTAATTATTGCCATTGCTATAGAAATTCCAAAAGCAATCAAACAGCTGTCTGTGGCTAGGTATGCTTAAGCAAGATTGTCCCTGGAGGTGAAATCAGCAGATATCTGCTAACCTTCTTCAAGGTTTAAGCTTGATGTAGAAATAAACCTGCAGAAGTTCTTCTTCCAGGCTGCCCACACCATGCCCTGCGAGCTGCACCTGTAACCACACCTCACTCGACAAGCAGTGGTGACTACTACCTGGCTGACAAACAGTGTTCATTAATGAGATGCTCTTAGGGTCCTAGATGCTCTTAGTTACCCTTCCCTTGGGAGACACAGAACTGATGAAAAGTCCTCTGGCTTCTCCCCAAGATTGGTTGAGCTCATCTCAGGGATGGTGTGAGCATAGGCACACCTTCAGCACAGTGAGCACAGAGCAGCCAGGCTCCCTGGGGGTGGCAAGGCTGGACGTGGCAGCCAGGACCATCCCACCACCACATCAGGGACCAGCACACTACCCTAGAAACAGGGATGGCTGCTGCAGGGGCCGAAATTGAATATGTCCTTCCTAAGCAACAGTGTGATGTATCAACCCACCAAGCACCTGCTGCATTTTCTCCCAGCAGTGGCTGCCCCTCCATAGCATGCAGAGATGTCTCCAGCTGGCAAAGGCATTTTTCAGTCATTGTTTTTGTGTCTTTTCTGCTTTCTTTAACAACACTGACGAGATACCAGGCTGATGACAGAGCATGGCTTGTAGAAGTGGATCCAAGCAAAGCAAAATAACCTCTCAGCCATGTGTATTCTCCCATGGGCAATAAAATGTCTTTGGTTTTGTAGGCACAGGAGGATCGGATATGCTGCCAAGGGACCTGCCAGGACCATGCTCCTATGAAAGTCCCAAAGCCGAGGAGGGTGCAGGGGTAAGTCTCCTCCCACCATATCCTTGTAGGAAGCACAGGGATCCGCACTGTGCTCAAACATAATGCCTGATGGCATCCCATGCTCAGTGGGATGGGCTGCATCTTCAGCTGTGAGAAGATTGCTGTGGTGGGAGTAGTTTGCACAGCAGACCCCATATTCGCTTGACTATTGCCGGGTCTTCTCCTAAATATCTGAAAGCCTGGTGCAACAGTTGGGTTTAGGAGGCCCTTTAGTAAAAGTGCATATCTTGGGAGGTCTTGTTAAATAATCCTGGCAGCTCAATACAAGATGGTGTCAAACCAATGCTGAATCCACTGCTGCCCCACCTCCCTTCACCTGCTGGAAACCTGTACATGAGCAGCTTGTCAGCATGGCATGGACAAGCATCTGAGAATCCTGATAGCCTGGTGTGGTTGGGTGGCACATGGAAACACACTGTTTCACTGGAAAAGGCGTGATGGGGATAGTCCTTTCTATTTGTCATTCTTGGTGTGAACGCATGCAGCCATGTGTTTTTAAAAGCACCCAATTAATTTGCTTGTAAGATGTCAGCAGTGGAAAGGGAGTTAATGGGCAAGTGAATTCCTACAGGGCCAAGACATTTATCTTCAACACTGTTTACACTGCTGAGCAGGAAGCACATATATCTAAAAACAAAACCAACCATGTTAAAAACTAAAGGCCTCTCCATCAATATTTTTATCATAAATTGAATTTTTAAATAAGGACGCAAACTCGGATACGCAAAGCCCTTATTAATGCCTAAATTTACTTGAATCCTTTACATTTAATATTAAATTGATATAATAGTTAAGGCTGCTAAACTGGTTCAAATGAAACTGATGAAGCAGAGGTTTCAGACTTCTGCTATAAAAGCAGATTATTTTTTTCTTAAATTACAGTTAGTTAAATTTAGCCTAATAACTAACTCTTTCATTTAGAGAAGCATTTAAAGATAAAAACTCAGCCATTTCCTATCTTTTTCTGGTCTATGAGTAAAAACTGGTGTGAGAAGCTCAAATCAGCTGGCTTTAAGATCTTAAAGGCCATGGTGAATAATCAGCTGAAGTCAGCACCTACAAAAACCTATTTGTTAAAGATGAAAATGTAAATGCAAAACATGTTTTGAAAACCTTTTCTTAGATTTTTAAAGTTGTATTTACCTTGATTTACCATTTAAAAAAATATTTAATAATTTTCTCAAAATCCAGTTTTCCCACAGTTTTTATTTAAGTGCTAATAAAATCCAAAAGGGGCTGCACCAACCTGTTGTTAAAAAAAACAAAAACAAAAACTCCACAAAAAAAACCCAGATCTGCTAATAAACAGTGAACATGAATCTAACAAAATGTGGTTAACAACTTAAAATGGACAATATAGCACAGAATTTCATACTCTTGGCCATCAAAAACAATTACCAAATTAAAGATTAAATCTATATAAAGCAGCAAATCAACATGTCCTCAAAGGTATCAATCAGTGAGAATTCACCTTTCTTTAGGCAAATAATTTACAACACAAACAATAAAAGGTTCAAATTGATTATGCAAAGCAGTTCAAAACAAACCTTTTATGCTATGGCTAAATCAGATATTTAAACCATCCTGATTGCAGCTAGAGCATGGACTTGCACAGGCATTCCCAGGCTTTTTGCACTGGTTGCTATCAGTGCTCTGCTCAGTGTAGTATCGCTTTCTGGCAGCTCGTATATCACAAGCAGGATCTGTAGGACTGCTGGGAAAGCTCTGAGCTAGGGTTTAATCAGTCCCTAAGTTTCTCTGGCTTAAGTTAAGGTCATACTTAAGGAAGATGGGATAAAAAGGTTCAATGCCTCTGGAATGCAGTTTATTTTAGTAACATAGTACTTGCAACGGTTGGGAGTGTAACACCACACAGAACAAAATCTGACTTAGCATTATTTTCTCCTGGGTTTTAAAAAAGAGGTCTCATTTTTTAATAACAACGCCCCACTGAAGGAGGAGGTTTAATGGCAGAGCTTTGTAAGAGGGAGGCTGACTCAGTGCTGCCACTGACACAGAGTGAGCAGAATCAGCAAAATGCTAGCATGGGAAAGTCAATAAAGTCCATGAGAGTATCCTTACCAGCATGGAAGAAAATTAATTTAGTCACAGCAAATGACAAAACACTGAAATTTTCTTTAATAACTTGCAAATAATTTGTGGAAGGGAGAAGCCTGGTGTTCGAGGCAAAGACTCTATGGAGCAATGGAATATAAATTCTTCTGAGCTTGCATTTGCTTAGAGAGGCAAATCCAAAACAACTGTCCTTTCTACTGCTAAACAGTCAAATGGGCAACGTTTTCTTCGTAGAAGAAAACCATCAGATTTTAGACTAACTCTGAAAAGAATCTATGCAGACCTACTTGCAATATTTTTTTCTTGATACCAAGATAAAGAAGATTCTCAATTAATAGAAATCAGGAAATAGAAGTCCGTATATCTCTCTTATTTTCAACAGCCTACTTACTCCAAGTGGAGACCTGGGCCATCATGATGTTCCCTTCAACTTTAACTATTAACAAGAAGCAACAAGCTACCCTTAGGTCCAGAGTGTGCTCTTGACTGGTTCAAGTCAATAGTAATTATATAGGTTTCAATCAAGCACAGAAAACTCTTATAGCTAATAGGTAATGACATTCACAACCAGTGAAGACAAAATATGGATCAGTAAAAAAATGTTACACTCAATCCTAGTCATGAAGCAAAGCAGTACTCTCCATTACAAGAAAGGAAAAATTTGGTCCTTGCAAAGACCCACTCCATGTAATGTGCTCAGAACTAGCCAAGCTGGACCTATTGATGAACGAGCCAAAGTTTATGAGTGATCTTGGAGTTTTTTATGTTTCTTCCCCCTTTTCTAAATAGCAACATTTTGCTTCTTCACTGTCGTGTTTAAAACACATTGTGTTATGTCTGCAGCTCTTTTTGGACAGTGGGTTCAGAATACTATGTATTCTACTACTGAGTTTTTCTTCCAGCTTTTGCTCAAAAAGGGGAATGTGTATGTGTGTGGGAGAAGCACAAACTGCAGCTGTTTTTCTTTATTTTTCCACCATCATTACTGCTGACCGGTAACAAGGAAGGAGACA
Source organism: Podargus strigoides (assembly GCA_028020825.1). Lineage (NCBI taxonomy): Eukaryota > Metazoa > Chordata > Aves > Caprimulgiformes > Podargidae > Podargus > Podargus strigoides. The sequence continues at coordinate 92,775,108 of CM051663.1, forward strand.
TATATATACAGCACTTGGCTTCGCTACACACTGCTGCACATGAGCTTGGGGACTATCATTGTGAACAACTCCTAATTTCAACAAAACTTTTATGACCATAGAAGGATCAGCAGTAGGCTGGAAGAACATGTCAAGCAGTGAAAAGGATGCTGCTATTTTTCTGGAATATTTTATCATAGATGTAGGACTTCAACTTGCTCTTTCATTGGTTTTATGAAAGATTGTATTACCAAAGAACCTAAGTGAGTCCAACAATCTCTGGAATGATCCATTAATTACCCTGGGCAGCTGCTTAAAAACAGCACTAAAAAAATCCAAACAGATACAGGATACAACCTCTTCCCCTCACCCTCCTCCTTCTCTGCTACCATAAACATACTGTGGCCGAAAACTTCATAGATGCCATGAAATTATCTAAGCTTTAATATTTTCAATACTCTGGAACAGTATAAAAGGGAGATGCTCTTTCTGCACAGTGCGTGTATCTGAAGTTTGTGAGGCCAGACAGCAAAAATCCCTAGTGATCTAAGTCTGCATGGCCTCATATCCCCTCCTCCCTAACCCTTCAGGCAGTTTAGGACTTCTCTTGCTGCCATGCCAGCTATGGAGGGGTGCTGCTGAAATTCAGAGACATTTATGCAGTAAAAATCCAAGGCAAGGTTCAAGCCATCTTCAAGGAGAAAAATAGTTTATTTTCTGCAGCTGGTGCTTTCCCCAGTTGGCTCCTTCCAGCTCTCATCACTGGTTTTCCCAGCTCGTGCTCTCCATCCTGGCCACAACTCACCTCATGCTGAAGTCAGCAGTGCTGGGCTGCGTAACAGAGAGAAGGATCCATCTGAGTTATTGAACTGCATGTCAAAGCACACAACTAAGAGTTCATTTCCAATTATGGATTATGATCTCTGCTAATTGCTCTAAAGTGTGTCTTCATATCATGACCAAGGCAGGCAATAGGGAAGCCAGAGGATAGTCACTTATTCAAAGCTATCAATCATTATGTTTGCTCTCTGGCATTCTAATTTTATTTCTTTGGCTCTGCATAGAAACTGTCAAAGTAACAAGACTGCCAAGCCATGGTGCCAGTGTAATACATGCCCACCTACCTTCATATCTGAAGATAAATAAGATTGCCTGCTCCACGAGTATGGACATTAAAATGCATAGCAGTATTGTAGTGCAGAGCTGGATTTCTATACAGAATACTGTGCATTTTTAATTAGAAGGCCTATAATCAGCTTGTCTTACCATCACATTACAGTTTCATTTTGCCTGGTTTCACTTCTGATGATCAGAAAATGCAGTGAAGCTAAGACCTCAGCTTATTGCAGAGACAACCAGTCCTTCAGGGTGGCCACAAGTTCAGTCATTGTGCCTGTTCCCTTTCTAATTCAAGAAAGAGACACACCTTTAGGAAACTGTGATACTGCTGTTTGAGGGGAAAAATTCTTTGTCTTGAGACAGATTTCATTTTTGAATATTATCTACTTGTCTCTGACTTTCTGAGGACCTTCAGGTAGGCTAGCTTTTCTCACTTAATCATTTCTAGTATTCCCATCCACCCTGCAGGCTCAATCAGGCAAGCTGGGCAACATAATGATTTCTTATCTGGCTGGTAGATGTTATCAAAATGTAAGCAATAATGAGCGTTGAGGAGCAGAGACATTTGCCCCTGTAGGAAAAACTGGGGCCAGAACTGGGAAGTGGTTGAGTCACAGTGCCTGGAGGCATTTAAAAGATGTGTAGATGTGGTGCTGAGGGACATGGTTTAGCAGTGGACTTAGCAGTGCTAGGTTAACGTTTGGACTCTATGATCTTAAAGGTCTTTTCCAACCTAAACAAGTCTGTGATTCTAGGATTCTATGAAACTTACTAAAGGAAAACCTGGCTCTACTCAAGGTCTCAGTAAACACTTCAGATCCACCTAAGAGCCATGGCATAAAAAAATTTCCAGCTCTCTCTTCCATCGCAGTTTTGATGATTAATGGCAACAGATTATTTCTGTTAATTGTGTTTGCACAACTGGAATTTGTAGTTACATTTATAACTCAGCCCTTGCAAATACTGAGAAGTTGAATACTCAGTATAATAGACTGTGTTTGGGTGTTTATGTGTAGATATTTAAAAATTTCTGCACAGTATATTTTGTGAATTGGCTACACAAACCACTTTACTAACTCTACAGGACTGGTTTTTAACTACAGAGCCTAATGTATTTAAGCTGCTGCAGGGCAACACTGCTTTATTCTCTGTAGACAACTTTATTCTTTGTCTTGTCATTTTTATTGTTCTAGTGGTAGTGAATAAAGCCCTGCATCTGTTCCTCAGGAAGGACTTAACCCAAAGCTCATTGAATGCATTGGAAGAGCCTCCACTGGGCTTTGGATCAAGCTCTTTAGTTCACAAACAAATGCTCTTTGTGAGAATATGCTATATAAGTATTTTACAGAAGGTTACAGAGGTTCCCTATTTTAAAATAATGATTGCTCTTTAAATCTTTTTTGCTATGCCTGTTTAGTTGGAGGAACAATATCCAACTGTACGTAGTTGTTCAAGTACTGTAGTTTGTGATTATCTTGCCCCAGCAGTTGATATAAATGTTGAATATGTAATTCTGTGGTAACATGTAGTGCTATATTTATATGTCTCTTCCTATGCACACGGTAATTCAGAAAATATAGAGATACGCTCCCTGCCCCTGAGGATGCTCAGGCTCAATCAGGCAAGCTGGACACAGGCAATTCATCTTTCAGGACTGCCTTATGTTGATGTTATTGATGAAGCAGACTTGAAAGAGGGATTTTTAGAACAAAAGAGGGATATGACTGAATGGGATTTTTTTCTGTGCTTCGGAAAAGGAACAGACTGAAAGGAGACACAAAGCCCACAGTAGGGGAAAGAAACAGGGGCTATTGTGGAAGAGGGTACAAAGAGACTAAGATAAGGCAGGAGTAATCAAAGCAGAAACATTAGCTGGGGTAAGACTGTAAAGTGCTCTAAGTGAAACCTCACAGCTCCAGATTTTCCTTTCCTGCATTTTCCACAAGAAGGAGGGAAAGCCACGAGTCAGTTATGCAGCGGTATCCCCACAAACTGCAATAAAAAATCCCACATTTCTTCCTTACAGCATCACAGATACTGAATGCTTCTTTGGATTTCTTGTGAAGGGGAACTAACAGTCCCTGTGAACCAAAGAGAACACGATGCCAGTGAAACTTGGCTGGTTTTGCAACTGCAGAACAGAGTAACTGCTAAACATGGGCGTAGACTACACAAACAGTTACTACTGGGTATTATTCCTGTGACAGAATTGCTTGCAGTCAAATACAGTACACTGTGTGGTAAGTGCTGGCAGGGCTCCGCACGTAGTTTGTAAGCCGATGATGACTAAAACAGTTTATAGAGCCAGTACTAAAACATTACTCACTGAAGGAGTCGCATTTAAGTCAATCAGATTACTCATGTAGCTAGTTTCTGATAGAGGTCTTGCCAAGCTATCCACCACATAATAGATGTGTGCAAATGAGCCCATTAGTCAGCTGAATAACTTCAGAAAATAACTTTTAACTTCATACTACCTTAGTATTTGAACTCCCTAGGCACAGCTGAGGTCCCGTTATGTTCTGTGAATACCCACTAACAGGCAGTCCCTCTCCTAAAATTCATCAACTCATATAGACAAATAAGGGAAAGTGATTTGCCTTCAGTCACATCACAGGTTATCAACAACGCCAGTAACAGAACAGGGATCTCCCATCAGTTCCCTACAGGCAGCTCTGTCGCTCTGTAATACTCAACATTTCATCCCCGTACTGAATATGAAGCATTTATGAATGTGACCTCCAAATTTCCCACAGCTCTTCAGCTAACTGACTGATGGATCTCTGCATTCATTAGTTTTATAAATGCAGGGAGAATACACAGAAGTACCATTTTCATCTCACACACATTACTGCAAGCCGGTGCATACCCTCATCCAGCTCATCTGCATGTTATTCTGCAGTCAGAGAAATAACCAGAACCACAAGGAAAGGAAAATTAATCTAATCACAAAATTTCTGACAGCTAATCTAAGACACTTAAAAACCTGCATCCCAAGCAAAACTCATTTTCATAATCAGTGAAATTCACTGTGGAAACTACCAGATCAGGCATCACCTTTCAGGACTGCATTTCATTTTATAAATGTTAGAAAAGTGCCCAGCATATGCAGCACCATTATCACAATTTTTCCTTCCTTTCTTTATTCTGCACTGCTCTCAGCATCTTTGGGAGTTTGCAAAGAACAAGAACAGTGTGCTGGGCTGTAAAACAGCAGCTTGAAAGAATTCCTTCCTAATAGGAACTGGTATCCCATTTGAGTTATTCTCCATCTGAAGGTTTGCTGCATAATACAAAAATCTGCCACGCTGAACTTAGGCTCCAATAGACTGACAAAGTCCCAAAGCAAAGACTCTGAGTAACTCCTCTGTCTCCTGGATAAAGCGGGAGCGGCAGATACGGATATGGCTTTGCTGTCTTCTCTCCCTGTTTCTCTCTCCTCTCCTCCAGACATCTTTGTCTTTCATTTCCTTCTCCTTGTCTCCCCATCCTGAGCTGCCCTGCGTCTCTTCCCCTTCCTAACTCCAGGCACTCTTTGTTGGCAATGGCTGTCCTCTTTCTGCCCATGGAAGACGACGCATCTGTACAGAGGCAGATTGTAAACTAGGTCAGCTTATGTGGCAGAGGAAAAAAAAAAAAAAAAAAGAGTAGAAATAAGAGCCTTTTTGTATAATAACAAGGTCTCACATAAGCATGTGGCCCAGTTGTCAGAGGTGTTGAGTGTCTGTGGTTCCCACTGACTTCAGTGGCACTAGTCCTCTTGCCCACAGGCTGTGTATATAGAAAAATACCCTCAGTTTTGCAGCCCCCTACAAGCAGAAGTTCAGATACGCCATCACACTTCCTTGAGCTCTCCCAAGGGCATCACACTGGCCTCAGGATCTGTTTTTGTCAGTTTTTCCTACACGTTCAGCACAGCCTTGGGATGTAGCTGGTCAGTCATTGGAGGAGGAATGAGGTAATACCAGGGCTGACATATCCCTTTTCAGTTCACAGGGCACATAAAGCAGGCCTTAATGGGAATGACAGGAGAGGATCTATCATTTCAGAGTTAAAAATAATTACTCTTCTTGACCAATATTGGATTAATGTAGCTAATCTTTATTCTCTTCCTACTTTCAGAGGTTTTAGGACAATACTGACTAATCTTGCAATTCATTATTTAGGTAAAGGTATTTTAACCTCACAGTAAAAATCAGAGAAGGATGCACTCTGGCAAAGATTAATTCCTTCTTTCCCCTACATGAAACCCTCTGTTACGATGTAAAAAATCACAGAGCACTAAATATATCTTTCGAACAAACCTTTAAGACATAATTTCCTTTTGCTGTTATAACTGTTGAAAATGCAGATTAGAAGCAATAGGCAAAACTTATTGTAATATACACAGTGAAATCACATTTGATTTCCTCTTTAGTATATTAGTCATGTGCTACCTAATTAATTCTAAGTAAATGCATCCCTGTCATAAGTCAAAAAAACAAAACAAAACAAAACCAAAATTTCGAACTGTATCAGTGTCATTTGTGATATTGCTTCATCTAATGGAACAAATCTGTGCTACAGTCAGGCAGTTCAGTCCAATCCTGTACAAGGCCACTAAGCAGGAGAGGAGCAGAAGATTATTGTTGGAACAAAAGGGCAGAGGGGTGGGAACCCAGGAAGAGGAGCTCTCAAGATCCCTCTTTTGCAGTGTAACATCTTTGGTTGCTAAGAATATCACAGGTTTTTCTCTACAGTGCAGTATTACCCGTCTCCGAAATCCTGAGGCCTTCAAAAAGTATGAGACTGGACTATGCTTATTTTAATTATATTTCTGAGGCGTGAGAGGGATCTTTCAGCATCGTTCTGAATTCTTCTGCAGCTTAAAAAGACTGATTTATTTTCTTCCCTCCCTTCCTCACGATAACTGGCTTATTCTGTTTCTAATAGCTGAAGTTTCTAAAAACCCAACAAACATGGTCAGACTTATGAAACATCCAAAAAGGATGCAACCCCCATGCTCCTTTTCCTCTCTCTCTCTCTCTCTCTCCTCCGCAGCCCCACGTTGCCATTTGGATGGCATAACTATCTGTGGGAGTACGGCCTCTTACACCTGTGGGCCAGGCTGGTGGGCACGAGCAGAGATGCATATCCATGTACAGTTGCTTCTGTCAGGTGTGGAGACGCAGCTTTCCTTCGCTCCCTACCTGCTCCCTGCAAATAGGCTGTACTGTTGTTCTAGCACATGCTCTGCATGGCTGCACCATATCCTAGAAGGGCGAACTGTGGGAGTCCTGTCTTTGGGCAGGTAACTGAATTGCAGACATTCTTGGGAATATTCCTGGATGGTGCAGCTGAAATACCCCTGCTTGGAGCTGGTCTCTCTTACTCCTTCCTGTGCCAGATGCTAGTGTCAAGTATAAAATATGCATTAAAAAAGGCCATCCTTGATCCAGAGAATTTACAGCAAAATATAAAAGAGAGAAAACAGATGGCTGCAGATACAGAGAACAGCAAACAGTTCCCTGGGTCAAAGACCTTGGTTGGGTTTTGTCTGTATCACCCTCTTATGTGCTTTCAGACACACACATTTGCAAAGAAGATCATGACCACATACAGTTAATTAGTAAAATAGCTTTTTACTTACAGTAATATCACCAGCTTACAGGTCTGCAGTTGCTTATGTATGCATCTATGTCCTTATACCATTAACTTTTATTATAAGCCTTTTTCACTATCATGGCATTCAGGTAGCAACGTGCCTGTGTGTGAGCATCTATGTCCTTGAGTTCTCACCCGAGGATGCAGCAGCTGAATTATGAACAGCAGCATGTAGCCTCCCATTTAAAACACTGGCATCTGAAGAGTGAAGGGTGGCAAACCTGACACTGAACTACAGTGCAGACTCTGGAGAACTAGAGGTCTGCAGACCTTGTGCCTGTACTGTGCAAATACCCAGACGCTAATTGGGTTAGAACTAAAGGACACCTGGATTAATGCAATCTATCTGAGAAGAGTCAACATGGCTTCTGTAAAGTCCTGCCTTAAACAAAACTCTTGGAGGTCTCTGAAAGGGTCAACAAAAATGTGGATAAGGGTGATCTAATTTCTATATCAGGCTGGGTTTCTAAAAGACTCTTGACAAAGGCATTTAAGGAGACCAAGCAGCAATAGCAACAAGAGGGAAAGCTCAGTAATTTCTTAGAAGATAAAATGCAAAGTACAGGAATAATTGACCCCTTCTCACAACAGAGGGAAGTGCTGATTGGTGTGGGGTTCTGCAAGGGTCAGTGCTGGGACATGTGCTGCTCAGTCTTACCTGTTAATGGAGCGAAATATCAAAGTTCATCAGTGGTATTAATTTCCTCAAGTCAGTCATAAGAAGAAAGACTGAAGAACTACACAATGAGATTATCAGGCTGACTGGGCAATGTAAGAAATTCAGTGCAGGTAAATGTGAAATGATGCACATGGGGAAACAATGACATAAAATGGTGGGCTCTGAGCTGGCCATTGCATGAGTAAAATCTCAGGGTTATGACAGCGCCACAAAAACATCAGCACTGCCCTCAACACTTCCTCATGAAATATTAATTGTTAAGAGAAAAACATCATTGTGCTATTGTATGAATCCACGGTTTGCTCGGATCTTAAATACTGCGTATTTCTTCATCTCAGAAGATCAGGATGATATTCAAGGGGGCAGTAAGGATCATAAGAGGTACAGAACCGCCTACGGACAAAGGCCCTTAAGAGCAACCTACAACTCTTCAGCCAGGAAAAGGAATGATGTAAAAGGATTACAGCACAGGTCTGCAAACACATGAGCAGCTTGCAGAGAAGGTTAGGAGCTGTGCCTCATGAGGAATAATTAAGTTCGTATTAGAAACAAAACCAAAAGGCAGAGGTTCTTCACAGGAGGGGTGGCAGACCGATGGAAATCCTCGCCAGAGCCTACTGCAAGTGCCTTTGGGTTCAAGGGGACATTGAACAAGCCCATGGAAGCTGCCTAAATATATTAAATAATAACAAAAATAATAATTAAAAAAGCCAAACCACACCAATAAACCGAAAAAAACCCCACAACACTAACCAGCAGCAAACCCACGCCGAAGCCCAGGGCTCAGGAAAGCCCCGGGGCTCCCGCTCCGCACATCCCCCGCGGAGGCGAGCCGGGGCCGCGCAGCTTCCCCGGGGCTCGGCCCTGCTCCCCCGCCCCCGCCCGCCGCGAGCACCCGTAACAGGAGAGGGCTGGCAGCCCGGCGGGTAACCCGAGCGCGGGGCGATGCGCGGAGCCTCCGCGGGACGGGGCGGGACGGAGCGGGGCGGGACGGGGCGGGCGGCGGGTCTACCCCCCTTTTCCTGGCGTCGGCGAAGGGGGCGGGCGAGGAGGAGGCGGAGGAAGGGGGACCCGCCGTGCCGGGCTGCGCGGGGAGCTGGCGGCGCGCGCCGGAGGAGCGGGAGCGCTTTGGAGAGGGACCGCCGTGCGCGGGGGTATGTCCGCGCGTCCCGCCGTCCGTCTGTGTCTGTGCGTGAGCGCGGCCCGGGCCGCGGAGGGAAGGGAGGTGGCGGTGGCTGCGGCTCCAGCGAGTTGTGTGGCCCTCGGCGGGCTGCGGCCGGCGGCCGGGGGGAGAGGTGGAAATGCCGGTGGGGGCTTGAGGGGGGACAGAGCCGGCGGGGCGGTAAGAGGGGGTCGGCAGAGATGCGCGGAGCGGCAGGGGAAAGGCGAGGAGGGAAGATGAAAACGCGGGGGGAAGGCGGGGGCACGGAGGGGAATGGAGAATGAAAACGCGGGGAGGGGAAGGGGGGGAGGCGGCCCTCGCTGTCGCCCACCCCGCGGACCGCGCGCGGCAGCCCCTCGCCACGCATGGGCATTCCCCGGGGCGGGAGGGGCTCTCGGCGCGGGGGGCCGCGGGGTGCTGGACGGGGCGGAAGGGACAGGGACAGGGACGGCCAGGTCTGTGTGCGCATCCCCCCGTGTCTGCAGGTGGAGAGGCGGCTCTGCGGGGTCCGGGGGTCTGTGCCCGCTCCCGGGGTGCGCGGGAGCCGGTCGGGCCGCCGGCGGGGAGGGGGCTTGGTGAGATCCTGAGAAACCCGTGACGTAATTATTTTTTAATCAGCATGTTTTTTTCATGGCCATCTCAATTTTTCCTGGACTCCTCTTTTTGAACTGAAAATCTCCCGCACCTTTGTTCCAAGTCTTTCTATTTTTAGATCCCTCTCTAACAGCCAAGCATGAGTTTTAAATATTTTATTTCTTTTTATTTGGCTTCCTCTTAGGAGCACTACGGCGTAAACTTCTCCAACACTGGTGTCTCTTCATAAAAAGTTATTGACATTATTACGGAGGTGGGCAGCTACCGTGTGGGTATCAGTGTTTGAGCTGCTGATAGCATTAACCATTAGCCATAAAGAGCAGCCATCCTACTGAAGTTTGCTTTTTATCTTAAGATGAATTGCCCATCAGCTCCCAGAAGATGTACCTTAGGACAGTAAGTATCGGCCTAATGTTAGAAGAGGTAGAGCAGATCCCCTGGTTGTGATTTTTACCAATGAAATAAACATGTTGTTTTATTTTGAGCTGTGATTAACAGTTCAGCGTTGTAATGATATCCTCTGATTCTAGCATTGTCTCATAGCTCTGGTATGTCAATTTGTATTCATGCTGTGTAAGTGTTTTGCAGAGGTTTTGCGTATCTGACAGGGATTTATTTCACTTTCACAGTTACATTTTCTGGTCTCATGAGCCTTAGGATCCCAGGGAAGGTATATATACATCAGTATCTGGGGTAGTACATCACTTAATTTTCTTAAGAAGTGCAAGTTTTTTCATATATTTTTAGATCATAGCTTTTATGTCCCTGCACACAGCAGAGGATGAAGCTACAGCTGAAATGGTGTTCATTTAAGTGTATTCATTGTAAGTATTTCCAAACGGTCAGTATTGAGTGGTTTTTATATGGTTTATATCTGAATGACAGCCCATTTGCTGCCCTTCGATAGCCTCTGCCAAAGTAAGATTTCACAAATTTAAAATGCTACATGCAGATACTGGCTGCTTTAGATAACGGATTTGTTGTTTTTTGCATTAGTTTTCAAGCACCTGTCCAAAGAGTGCAGGTCCCAGGTGAGCTCTTAAGTAAATTAAGCCATATTTATAGATGTCCTAGTGCTGATAAGAAGTAACTTTTGTGGCATCAGATGGTTATTTTCCTTCTCTGTGGATGTGCAGTTTCAGTGCTAAGGGATGTGTATGTAACTTCCCAGTCCTTTTAAATTACTCAGAAACTCCTGTTGACTTGAGCCCGAGTTTTGGCTAAGGGAAGAATACAGGATCGTATGGCTTACAGCGTGAAAAGTATACCCAGCAGAGTCCTGAGCAGTTTGATGTATGCTTTGATCATGAGATAAGTTAATTCAAGCCTGGTTTGTCTTGTCTAAACTGCAAAACTCACTTTTCCTACTGGAAGCACCTGCTGATTTAGCAAGCACTATTGATACTGCATGTATAGCAAGACATGAAGAGCTACATAGTGCAACATCTAGAATTTTCTCTATTATTACCATTCGCAGCGTGATTTTTCTCTCATTGACGTGCTGCAGTACTGATTCTCAGGCAGTTCTGACTTCAGCTAACTGGCGCTTAGTTCATTTGTGCTTGTGGGGGTAAACGGGCTTGTTCAAGCTGCCAAAATTGTCTCTTCCCCGCCCCCTCCCCACCCCACTTAAAAAAATAAAAAGTTTTGGCAGCTGTCTGTGCTGAAGGGGCACATCTTGGTTCTCACGTGCACCTTGTTGTTTGGCACACTCTTCATTGCTTGTTTCTATTTCTAGGCTGATTCTTTATATTTGTTTCAATGCGAAAAGTTAATGAATGTACCCTAGAAAAATTCTGGCGTCAGAATTCAGTGAGGAAAAGTCCTTTTGGATACTCCCATCCACTAGTCGCAAGTCCACTGAAGTTGATGTGGTAGCCTTGGCGTTCAAAATACGTGAGCAAAAAAGGTTGTCCTGCTTATTTATGATGGTGGTCACTCACCTGAGTATTGCACTTGTTCTGTAGAGGGTTGTTCTTTAGCTGACTGCTGACTTAGACCACTAGAGTACAGCTCTATAAAGTTAAGTTTAATTATGAAATATAACAGCAGCACTGAATGAATGCCAGCAAGTGCAGTTATATCTATAATTTATGTAATTCTTTTTGAGCTATATGCCAAAATGTTACTCTTGTTCTTCTGCATCTCCAAAATTATAAGTTATTTCTGCTTAAATAATTGTAAGACTTTCGGTTGCATTGCTCGGTTAAATTAATATTCCACATCAGTCTATTTCATCCTTGTGAAGGATAAGTACTAATTACTTGAGGCAAGCCAAACGCAACTGAACAAAGCCCATATGAACTCTCTTATCTGGGAGATACAGCTTGATTGAGGCGGGGAATGGTCCTGCAGTTTGGTCTTCAATGAGGAAGCAAACCTTGCTGTCTTCCTCTGTCCTGGGGTAGTTCACTTAGAGTTGGTTTTCATCTCAGCCATCTAACAATGAGATACCGAGTTTGAGTTGGTAATGCAAACTACCTCTGTGGCCCAAGAAATGTGGGAGGCACTTCCAGAGAGTCAGACATCTATTATGACTCAGATTGGGAAGATTTTTTAAAATAGCCTAATGGTAACCTGTCGTCGTAGTCATTGTGGCTGACTGAAGGAATCCAGATGTTGGCTAAGATGGTGTCTCAGGGCCCTTCCAATACTATTTTCTGTGATCAAGTGAGAGTTCATGGTAAATCAACACTGAAATATGTACAAAGCTTTAAAAAAAGATTGCACACAGTAACTTTAGGAGACCACAAACGTATCTCACTCCTTACTGAAAAGCAAGTGTCAGTGAAGAGGTTTCCCAGCTGTGAAATGGAACTATTGTTTCTTCCTTTTTTCTTCTCTACATTGGAAGATCTTCAGGGCTGGTTTAAAATCTTCACTTATGCATAGTGTTTTGAAACTGTGATTTCAGCTGCTACTGTAAGACTCATCCTTGTTTATGAAAAAATCATACTGTAACTACTGTTCAAAATTGTATTCTACAGAAGTCTAGATAGTCATTCCTTTTCTTATCTCCCAGTTAATCATATTCACAATACTTGGTTGTTCTGGTGTTATGACAAAATGAAGAAAAAGGAGGAGACATTTTTTGTATTAAAATTCTGGGTTAGCAATACAAATTATGGGTTTATTTTTGGTGATGAACAATCTTCAGTAATCCCTTACACTGTAAATCAAGACATCCTTAACTCTAAAAAGCTGTCCTCTGACTTAAGTTAAAAATTAATGAAACTTCAGAGTTTTACTCTTTGTTTATTTGATGACAGTAAGATACTGGGTTTACAGAAGAAAGCAGAACTGTGGCTTTGGAGTAATTCTTCAGAAATGTGGCAAAAATACTTAGGTGTAACAAGGCTCAAGTGTTGTATCGCTTGATATGATACTTACATGCAATATACTGCAAAAGTGAGAATTTTCCCTAGGTATTGTTTAGCAGAGAGAATGATTTCATTAATCCCTTATAAATACCAGAGAAAAACAATAATGCATTTCAGATAGAGCAAATTCCCTTCAAAACATATAGACACCTTCAGAAGGATTAGGAATATTACTTTAAAAGACCTGGATAAGTGCTTGGGAAAGCTTTGGAATGTACTACTGAATGATGAAAGCGTGTCCTGTTTATTTTAGAATTGTCTTTCCAGCTTTATCTAATTGACTAAAGAGATGAGTCATGATCCCGGGGAAAAGCATGCTTTCAAAGATCTGGAATTTTTTTCCATTATATGTTGATTCCACTGATGTCCTGATGTCTTTTGTGGCTCTGGGCATCATAATTTCCCATTTCTCCCCTTTTCTCAGTGGTAAAAAGGAAAAAAAGCAGAAAACTTTCTGTGTGTAAATTGCTAAATTCACATCACTGTGTGTACTTTGGAAGGGAAGGGTCATCCAGGTTTTACCAGCTATTTTCTACATTTTTTTTAATTGACGTACAAACATCTGTTTGTACAATGTATACATGAACCAGGACAACTTTTTAAGGGTGTAGTGGCTATAGTACTAACAGTAAAAGGTAGCTTCTATCTGTGTCATTTAGTGCCTTTCTAGCAGCTAAAGTTTACCAGTTTACTAAAGTAGTGCCTTGATATCCTATCTTGATAATTGCAAAATACCTGTAAGCCGGTGACACAATTAAGATTGTACTGACCTAAATAGAACACAAAAAACCCAAAACCAAACCACCAAAACCACAAACACCACTGTCTCAATAACTGACTAACTTAGTAAGTGTGGCAATTCTGTTGATGGGGTCTGGGTGCAAACGCAAATGCACATGAGGATGTACGTATCTTCCTTTGTAACAGTTCTTCTCAGGCACTGATATTTGACATCACAGCTGATATTTTTAATCTGGTAAATCCAGTTATTTAAGTGGACATCTTGTGCCTCATTATTTGGGGCGGTGGCACCAGCATTCTTTGATTTGAGCTTCATAACAGCCATTTTTCCCCCAGTACTCCAGGGAAAAATACATCTCCATCTGTGTATATGCTTGGAGTGCCCTATTTCTGTGTCTTGAATGTGGGGCAAGTTTATCAGTGCCAGTTGAGAATAATTCCCTAATAGGATTGCTAATACACAACCCAGATCCATCCTTCTTTGAAAAAAATGTCACTTTTAAGAAGTTCCCTTTTTGCTTCAGGAAGACATTAGACCAGAAATAGGAACCAGCTGAAATGTACACCTGTATTAGCATCCTGTACCAAATCCCGCTGTCAAACTAATTAAGTCAGTATAAATCTATTAATAAAGGGTCCAGTTTTGCCATAAGTAAAAAAGAAAGTATCATTTTTGTTTAAGCAGGTGAGGTTTAACTAGAAGTTTTTGTATAGACCTTTTGCCTCTCTAGTTTTGTTCTATTAGGAATTTGTCACAGCACTCCTGTAGCTTTGTAAAAAAGACAATGTGAAGCCAATCTCAAACCTTTAAATATTATTTTATCAACTTTCCATGTAAATAGGTCATTTTATTTCCAATTTTAGAGTTCCCCATTAGCTGCTTCCTTGCCCCAAGAGTGAGCACAAGAAAAGGTTTTTGCCAGTGATGCTCTTGAGAACCCACATGTTGGTAGGGGAACTACTATCAATAAACCCAGAGTTACTTAACCTGATTTTAAAACACGTTAAAGTACATGCAGGATGAAGAGGCCAATGTGGTTTGTGCCACGGTTTGATGTTCCATATGCCCCTGTGTTTTCAAGACATGTTTTACTGGAGCATCTTGTTCTCACCGAGGAGAGGAGGACTGTGGCCAGCCGAAGCCTCAAGGAATGGCTGTAGGACCAGGTGTACGAGGAGAAAATGCAACTGCAAAAGTTCAAATGCATTCAGCTCTCAACGCTGTATTGTTTTGACTGTTCACAGCCTGTGACTGTGACAGGGACACACCGGTAGAAGTTCCCAGCAGTGTTTTTTCTGATGAGGCTTGACTGAGCTCAGCAAAGCATTGAGACCAGTCGAGCCCTTTGTTGTTCCTTGCTTCTGCTGCTGGTTGAAATTGTGAAAAAGAAAAATTCAGTCAAAGTTGTGGTATGATTCTTTTAAGTATTTTCCCTTTGCATATTTTCAGTATTTTCAACCTATTTATGTCAATTCTATAGTTTTCTCTTGTGAAAGCAGTGGATATACTGAATATATTGAAATTGACTTTGTCAAGTTTTGAGGCTGTGCTGGCCACTAAATGGATGACAGGTGCTCTCTACTAACCCCTCTCTCTTCCTGGACAGGAGAAGGGAAAGAAGAAAAGTGAAAGAGAGACTTACAGGCTGGAAAAAACCTAAACCGGCTTTAATAAAACAATAACAATAAAAAGAAAATATAATAATAATAATGAGAAGAAAAATAATTAAATATATACAAATCCAGTATCCCCTCGATGACGCTCATGTCACCACTGGTGCTGCAGGGCAGCATTTAGAAGATCCCAGGGCTGAACGCAGGAGCAGATGGGAACTGGATTCAGGAACACACAGATAAAGGGCAGAAGAACAAAGTCCTCCCAGGATGCCGGCCAGAGAAGAAGAGAGCTTGCCCCTCGTGAACCCTCAGTTTTATACTGAGCTTCATGTTTATGGGACGGAATACTTCATTGTTCAGTATGGGTCGCCTGCCTCGTCCACTCCTCCCTGCAGGTGCAACCCTTTTGCACCCTTACACTAAGGCAGACCTCAAGGCAGCACCAAAGGAATTTGGCAGGGACCTTGTTTTCTGTCACTTTAAGTACAATTAAGAGCCTTTCTGCGTACCATTGTGTTGTGAGCTCAGTACTAACTATAAACATGGAGTGTTATCACTTTGAGGAGCAGACACAGTCTGAAACAAGGTGTTGTTAACTTCAGAAAGTGCAGTCTTAGAAGATACTTAACTGAAAAGTAAAATCACTGAAAGGAAAATTGGTTCTGTTTTAGTCAAACCAGGACATTCCACCCCTTATTCCATACCATTTACGTCATGCTCAGCTTGTCTTTAAGTATCTGCATATGTATATACAGATCACTAGTTCTTGATTTTCCTTTGTGTACAAAAGTTCATTGGTTTCCTTTAGTTCAGGACTGCAGATTTCCATCTATCATAGCAGTCTCTCAGGGCAGGAGAGATCGTATGAAGTTTGTCGTGGTTCGTGCCCATGGGTTGTCAGCCTCAAGGAGGTTTCTAGATGCCACCCAATAAAGCTAGCTCCAGTTTCATCAGACAATGTTATCCTGAAAGACATTGAATAATGTTAGCATTTTGCAGCAATTTACATATAGCTCAAGACTGAGTATTCTCACCCAGAGTTAAATTTCCTTGAGATACACATTGGACTTCACCATCCTCCAGCATCACCCACCAAGTATATCCAGGTCCTTGAGCAAAAGCAATCCCATGAATGGATTTGCCTTTGCCTGAAGCAGGAAAACCCCAGTTTTTCCCAACAGATTCCTTTCATACACCACAGGGACTCCATCCCCTTCTGCCATATGTAGAAGGTCTGACTGAGCAGGACTGGCTCAATAGATGGAACCCCTGGTGTTAACTAACCAAGTGGCTTGTGCCAGATGTGTGTCCCAGTTTTTAAAGGCTCCACCACCCATTGCTTTCACTGTAGTTTTTAGCAGTCCATTGTATCGTTCAGTTTTTCCAGAGGCTGGTGCATGATAGGGGTTGTGATATACCCACTCCATACCATATTCTTTTGCCCAGTTAGCTATAAGACTGTTTTTGAAACGAGTTCCATTGTCTGACTCAATTCCTTCTGGAGTACCACATCTCCACTAGACTTGCTTTTCAAGGCCCAGGATAGTGTTCTGGGCTGTGACATGAGGCACAGAATATGTTTCCAGCCACCAGGTACTTGTTTCCACCATTGTAAGCATGTAGCACTTACCCTGGGAGGGTTGGGAAAGTGTGATACAGTCAGTTTGCCAGGCCACCCCATACTTATACTTCGGCCAGCATCTTCCATACCACAAAAGTTTTAACCATTTATCTTGCTTGATTGCAGCACATGTTTCGCAATCATGGATAACCTATGCAATTGTGTCCATGGTTAAGTCCATGGTCACGAGCCCATCTGCACATTGCATCTCTTCCTTGACGTCCTGGGGTGTCATGGGCCCATCGAGCTAAAAATAATTCACCTTTATGTTCCTAGTCCAGATCTATTTGGAACACTTTAGCAGCTTGATCTTCTTGTTGGTTGTTTCGATGTTCCTCAGTGGCTTGATTTACAGGTACGTGAGCATCTACATGACATACCTTCGCGACTAGTTCATCTAGCCGGGCAGCAATATCTTGCCACAATTCAGCAGCCCAGATAGGTTTGCCTCTGCGCTGCCAATTGTTTTACTTTGACTGCTTTAACCACCCCCACAAGGCATTTGCTGCCATCCAAGTCAGTATATAGAGAGAGTACTGGCTGCTTTTCTCATTCAGCACGGTCTAAAGCCAACTGGATGGCTTTTACCTGTGAATTGACTTGACTGACCTTCTCTTCAGCTGCTTCTGCGACTCATTTTGCAGGACTCCACACAGCAGCTTTCCACCTCTAGTAATTTCCTAAAAGACAGCAGGATCCATCAGTGAACAGAGCATACCATTTCTCATTCTCGGGTAGTTCATTATACAGTGGTGCTTCTTCAGCATGTGTCACCACCTCTTCTGGTGGCATTCCAAAGTCTGTCTTCTGGCCAGTCTGTGATCACTTCTAAGATTCCTGAATGATTAGGATTTCCTATTCGAGCCTTCTGTTTTATTAATGCGACCCATTTACTCCATGTAGCATTGATGGCATGATGAGTAGAAGGGACCTTACACTTGAACATCCAGCCCAGTACTGGTAATCGAGGCACCAGGAGCAGCTGTGCTTCAGTACCAACAACTTCTGAAGCAGCTCTGACTCCTTTATATGCTGCCAATATTTTTTTTTCAGTTGGAGTGTAGTTGACCTCAGAGCCTTCGTATCCTTGACTCCAAAATCCTAGGGGTCAACCTCAAGTCTTCCCTGGTGTTTTCTGCCAGAGACTCCAGGTAGGACCATTGTCCCCAGCTGCAGTGTAGAGCACATTTTTGATGTCAGGTCCCATTCGGACTGGTCCAAGGGCTCCTGCATGCACAGTCACTTGTTGAATTTGTTCAAAGGCCTATTGCTGTTTTGGGCCCCACTGAAAATCGGTTTTCTTTCGGGACATTTCACAATCTGACTATAACCTGGAATATGCATTCTCGAGAAACCCACAACACCTAAGAAGGCTTGTTTCCTTTTTGTTAGTTGGTGGGGACATAGCTGTTATCTTGTTAAGCACATCCATTGGGATCTGGTGACATGCATCTTGCCATTTAATTCCTAAGAACTGGATCTCTCGTGCAGGTCCCTTGGCCTTGCTTCTTTTTACAGCAAAACCAGCTTTAAAAAAATTTGGATAATCTTCTTACCCTTGTCAAAGATTTCTGCTGCTGTGTTACCCCATACAGTGATGTATTCCATGTGTTGCAGATGTTCTGGAGCTCCACCCTTCTCCAGTGCTGTCTGGATCAGTCCATGGCAAATAGTTGGACTGTGTTTCCACCCCTAGGGTAGTCAATTCCAGGTGTACTGGACACCCCTCCAGGTGAAAGCAAACTGTGCCCTGCACTCTGCTGCTAAAGGAATGGAGAAAAACACATTACAATGTCAGTTGTGGCATACCACCTGGCTGCCTTTGACTCCAGTTCGTACTGAAGTTCTAGCATGTCCGACACGGTAGCACTTGGTGGTGTGACTTCATTCAGGCCACAATAGTCTACTGTTAATCTTCATTCTCCATTAGGCTTTCGTACTGGCCATATAGGACTGTTAAAAGGTGAGCAAGTTTTGCTGATCATTTGTTGACTCTCCAGTTGACAGATCAGCTTATGGATGGAGATCACAGAGTCTTGGTATAATATTGTCGTCAATGCACCATTTCTGGTAGCAATAGGTACCTGCTGTTCTTCAACTTTCAGCAGTCCTACAACAGGAAGATCATCTGAAAGACTAGGTATGCTAGACAGCTGTTCAGTGTCCTCAGTCTCTACAGCTGCTATACTAAAGGCCCACTGATAACCTTTCAGGTCCTTGAGATACCTTCTCCTGAGGTAGTCTATCCCAAGGATGCATGGAGCATCTGGACCAGCCACAGTGGGGTTCTTTTCCTATTCATTCCTGGTGAGGGTCACTTTGGCCTCCAATACAGCCAGTTCTTGAGATCCCCTGTCACTCCAGAAATAGTGATGGATTCTCCCCCTCTGTGATTTGATGGCATTAGGGTGCACTGTGCACAAGTGTCCACAAGGGCTTTATACTTTTGTGGTTCTAATGTGCCAGGCCATCGAATCCACAGAGTCCAGTAAAGTCCACTGGGCTGGAGGCAGGGCCCCTCTAATTTTGAGCGTATACCCACTATTGACAAATGAAGTCATGTGGCTTGCATAAATTACACTTTCATTCTCCCTGTTCACATTCGGACCTCATGTACTCTTACACTCTTCTGGTTCAATTCCTGGCTTTGTTTAATTGAGAAATGTCAGAGACATATTAGCTTCCTTCACATCTCTTCTTGTCAGTGCAAGCTTGTTCTTCCTCTCTGATTCTTGGGTCTGAGTGAATCCCCTCTGAATCCATGGTGAACAGCAGCTCTGAGGAAGCAGAGCAGCAGCCAGACTATTGGGGAGTTTTTTGGAATTTGGGTTGTTCTACCTGAAACTCTTTAAAAGAGAGGTCAGCATAAACTGAAGAAGTGCCCATTTGCTTTCTGAAAGTGAGGCCTTTTAACAAAGTTTTTGATGGGCACCCTCAATATCCTTATCCCATTGCCTGTTTTGCTTTCAGGGATGATATGTCTCTGAGGCCCACATTTATGCGCATATTGGTGTATAAAATGTGTTTATCATGTTGGTTAATGAGAACAGAGATGACACGGTACAGCAGATCAGAATGTATATTGACAAAGATTTCTAGGGAGTAGCTCTCACTTTAAATTAAAAATACTTTTTAATTAGTTGACTTTTTTGACCAGGATGTATTTTAAGCCCTTAAACTTCTTGAAAATCTTTTCCTGTCTCATTAATTCAGAGGTAGCAATGAAGAGCTCAGGTAATTTTGAAATTTCTAGGAGAATCAGCCTTGGGGAAAAAAAACACCATGTTTGGAGTTGTTGCTAGAAAGCTGACAACAGTTATCATCATATTTAGAGAGTCCTGGAGCACATAAAGCAGGACTTTAAAAAATTTAGCTTTGAGTGGCAGTTTATTCCACAGAAGTTTTGCTGATTTCTTGGGGTGGGTGAAGGTATGATGGTGGCCAGTGTCATAGTTGGATCCTAAGTAGTGTTTGGCAATTGAGCCAAACTGGGATTGACTGGTACATAAACCAGTCTTTCAGAATTGGCTGTGCTGAAAATAAGAGCCTGCGATAGAATTACTCTTTCTTGTAGGGGGGTTTCTTGCTCATGTCTTTTTGTCAGATGTCATCAGATACCTTCTACTCTGAATAAAATGTTTTTAGGCTATTCTGCCTCTCGTTCATTCCTTAAGCCTCTCTATAATTCAGGACTTTCATCTGTATAATAACAATGTTTTGACAGCAAAATTTCTTTGTTCTCTGCTTCTTGGGGGGTACATGGGAAACCCAGAAGTCTTGCCTACTGTTCTTGTTGACACTGGCAGTTCAGTGTATCCTGTTGGCCTGGGTAAAGGTCATGACTTCTCTGTGACGAGCTGGATAGGTTTTGTATTAAACCGTCTCCCACTAGAAACCTGTTTTCTTTCTGGAAGAAAAGGATGATAGGACTGTTCTCTTGCATTTTCTGAGACTCCGGATTACTGAAAGCTTTTTGAAGGGGAGTCAAGCCAACACCCTATGTTCTCAGCAGTGTGAACTGTCAAAAAAGGGGCTTTCCAAGAAAGCCCAACAGGGTATCGCTGACTTATCACCAACTGCCTGTGATGGAGATCTGTGGGGACAGAGGAGCATGTGCATTGTATTTTTTAAGCACTCCTCTTGCCATGCCTGTGGGACACATTTCTGCAGAATGGAAAACAAAAATGGGATCCTGCAGGTGCAGATGTTGCAGTGGATGTGTCTGTTGTCATGTTAGGCACTGGTAAGCACCCCAGAGGGGGTGGGGAAGTTTAAAAACATCTTGTCACATCAACAACACAGTTTCTATTAAAAATAGTGGTGAGTGAGAGGAGGTTAGTTATGCCAGTGTTCATTAAGTCAAGAGCCAGACGGCATTTAAAGCTGTGGCCAAGATGGATTCACCAGAAGTATACATCTGCAGCTGCAGAGAATCTGAGATAATTAAAGATTAAAGCATTTCTACTAGTGTAACATGTGCAGCCTTTGCTTTCACATTAGCCTTGTGACACATGGATCGCACTCACTCTATGGTGCATGGTCTCTGGATGATGGCAGGGTTGGACTCAGGTTGTGTCCCCTCCTCAGTTTTGTGGGAGGGATTGATTCTTCAGTGCTTTACCCATTGCAGACGCTTACACTTCTGCAGAGAAAGCATGAAACATCAGACCAGAGGTCTTTGCTCACATCTTCTCTTCAAGGGTTTGTATTCTCTGGGCACAGGTGGAGCTGCTGGTCCAGACTGGGGGAGCACGCAGTGAACATCTGAACGCCAAGACGCTGAGTTACCTCTGCAGGTCCTCTGCCACAATCTGCGCTCTGAGTCGGTGAGGACCTGTGAGTTTAGTAGGAGAGTAACAGCAATGCACAGTATTACAGCTGTATTTTATGCATGGGGACTGACTCTGTAGTTAAAAGGCTAGCATATATGTGTGTGCTTTGCCCAACGTCCCTCTGGCATCATCCATCTGTTAGAGGGCAGCTGCATTGGGAAATGCATCATGCCATTTAAACCTTCCCTCTAGCTGATGGATCTAATGAATACTTCAGTGTCCTCCAGAGACAGAAGGGAGGGGGAGAAATTAAAAAGGAGACACTGTAGGACTTGCAGTTCTTATTGTGGCAAATGTGAGTTTGAAATAGGATACATGAATTCTTAAAAGAAGAAAAGTTGACCCACTTTCATGGCAGGAGGACTTCACTTTGCTAGGCATGATGCCAGCATTTTGTATTGACGTGATGGTTTCATTCCTCAAGAAGGTGATGGTGGGCTCCAGCACCAGAGGAAATCCATTGTGGAGGGTCACACTGACGGCATTTCTCAGGCTCTTCCTAGTCAGGACCTTGAGAGATTTAGGTAGCTGGGCAGTATGGCAACAGGCCTCTGCTGCCCTGTTCCATTTCTTGTTTGTGGCTAGACGCTGGATGATACGGTTAGCTTTTAGTTGGTGAAACAGATTTTACATGTATATTCTGTTGCTGGACAGCAGGGAGCTGCAAAACAGCAGACATTAATTCATGCTGTGGAACAGTATTCAAAGTTTACTTTTTCTAGTAAATTCAGATTTACTTGGATTATGTGGTCTTGATATGGAGCTTGCTATACATGACGTAAATTTCTCCACATAAAAAGTCTCATAAGGAGACTAAAACCAAATTATTCTCTTCGTCAGCTGACAGGAAGCCCTAAGGAATGAGTAAAGTCCTCTCTTGTTTAACTAAAGAGCAGCTTCACTGATAACAAGTTTTGGTTTGTAAACTGGTTTTGGGGTTTTTTGGGGGTTTTTTTTTTGATCTTTAAAGCTTCAAAACATTTTCTGGGCTGAAGAGTTAATAACTAACAAAAAAATTTGGATTTACAGTGTATTAATAAGATTGGAAGAGTCTGAAAGATGACTTTTCTGGAACCGTTGTTGTTGTTCTTATTCAAAGGCTGAGGTTTATACCCTTCTCTGAAAAGTTCTGATAAAAGCCACCCCTCCTCCAAACCACCAAATCATTCAAACCCAAGGCCCAGGATTTTAGTAATGCCAATGGGTATGGTTTGGCAGCAGAAGACCATATGATTTTCCTTTCTGCTAACAAACACAGATGAACAGAGAAATATGTTATTAGTCTCTCTCAGTATTTCCTGCAGTCTGTGAAACTGTTGCCAGAGTTTCTTTGGTTTGGCTGTTACAAAAATAACAACAACAAAAAGTTGTCCTTCGAGTTGCAGGGCAGGCTCCTACTTACTCTGAAGTCTGTGATGTGAAGGAGGTGTGGAGAACAGGGGTAACATCATTCTCCCAGAGCAGGTGACCCTGCACAGGGGACTGACCAGGGGAGCCAGGTTGGCCAGGACATTGGCATTGGCTCATGTCTACGCTCAGCACGAGCAAGCAGCTCTGCCATCGGCTTCTCTTCCATTCTGGGTTGCTTTTGCACAGTCTCCCCTCTCCTTTCCAAATGCCAGTGTCCCCATTCTCTTGTTCTGTAGGGCAAGCTGTCCCCTCCCTCCACCTTTAACCTGTTTCTTATCTTGCAGCTGTCTCAAAACTTCTCTTCTTTCAGTGTTTTATGAGTTTCTCTTTGAAGTGTTTGCTGGCACTCGGTGTGAAGGGCCTAAACAAGAGTAAAGTGTACATATCCTACACCCTTCCCAGCTCTGGTCACTGTCTGATTTATGTGAGGTTGGGAGGAAGGTTGACTCATTTTGTTCAGGGAAGTGCTCTGAGTGTTCAGTGGATACTGGAGGTTCCTTGCTCACGTAAGCCATGTGTTTAAAAAGTGTCGTGGTATGAGACAGGAGCAGTAGTAACCCACAAGGTTACCAGCTGAACCAAATGCTGCTGCCAGCTGTGCACCAGAGTGTGTCAGTAACTGTCCCAGCTGCTGGGGAGTTAATACAGAACCAGTGGTGTAGCAGAGGAAAAGATTTAGACTGTTGTCACCATTGCAGTCCTTCAGTCTGATTCACTACAGAATTATTTGAGTTGTACCTTAGGCTGGCTTGACTGAATTCCATTTTTGCTCCTGAGATATTGCCTACACTTACAAAAGCCTTCCTGGAATGCAGTTGCCAGGCAAGTCTTCACTTTGCTGATACATCCTGTATCTGCATTTTCAACAACAGATACGTATACATGGCATGCATAACACTCATCCAGAGCATGAAGCTGGGGGGAAGACCTTGAAGGCTTGACTCCAGGTCTCTTCCCACAGTGCTGCTTCATCTCACAAAGGGCAGACCAGCAGCAGTGCTCTGGCTCTGGGGAGAAAAGCCTCAGGATCTCGCCTGACACAAAGTTCTTCAGAGATAAATGCAAACAGCCAAAAAGCACAGTTCATCCATGCCTTTCTGGTTCTTTCTAGAGTGTTACTTTCTCTGAAACAGCTGTGCGTTACTGCATTACTATTGACTATTTCAAAGAAAGAGCAGAGCTTTCCAAGCAAGAGGAGCAGTTGGCTTTTTTGCCATCAGCAGAAGTTACCAAGAGAAGCAACATGAGAAAGCTGCATCAGAAGTAGCTTTTCACTAGAGAAAACCCCTTAAAGGAAACTAGTAAGCATAAAGATTTGATTTTTGTTCTTAAATTCTTGCTCTTGAGTGTTGCAGTATTGTTCCTGCAAGCCAGACAGTTTATTCACAGCACCTTTTAAAAACAAAAATTAAAAAGATATTTAGGAATCCCTGTTAGTCCAGGCTCATAGTGGGAATGCTGCTCATGTACTGTTATTTTCTTCTTCCTTGCGGTGGTGAATTTCACACTCTGTCAGAATGGCATAAGCTCTTGCTACTCACTACTTTTGTTATTTGGTGGAGTCACATAGGACTTCTCTCTTGTGTAAATCCAAATTGCTCCAGTCATTGCTTATACATTGCCTGGATCTTCTGTGAGTATTGTGTGGGTACTTCTACTGAGGCTGGTGGGATTTTGGATTTCTTACGTGACTGTGGCTTTTGCCTGTCCTTTGTCTTTCCTATGTGTGTGGCTTTTTTTAATGTATGTTCTTTATAAAATTAAGTCAACCTGCTGGGATCAAACTCGTTGCATAGAAGGAAAAAATGTGAGATGTTTCCTGCAAACAATTGATGACAAACTCATTGTACTAAAGCTTAGTGAAAAGGAATTTTTTTTGGGGGGGGGAGGGAAGGTGAGAATAAAGGAATTTCCTCCTCCACCCTTGTGTTGTTGAGCTGTAAACCAATATTGTTGAGAGGGAAAAAAGTAACAAGGCTTTGGTTTTCCTCAGGATATTATCGTGTGATTTTAGTGAAAACTTTTAAAGAGACAACTGTCACTATAAAGGCTTCAGCAATTCCGTTCAGAATTGAAAAATTAGTTCTTTACTTGTTTTTAGTTTAAAGCATAGTCAATACAGTTAATTTCCACATGTCCTTCTGAGGATTCAGAGATTCCTCTGGCTAATTTTATAGTTCAGTGAGAATGAAATCTTTTCTACAGTGCTCTTCATGAAGCAGTTTGCTAATTATTCCAGCAGATAACTGAGTTTGCTCTCACGGAGCACTGAAGCCACACAGAGTAGGCTTGTGTTTTTTCTGAGGAGTATGACTACAATTTGATTTTGTCAGTCAGTAGCAATTATGTATTTAGCATTTTGGCTTTTTGTTAGAGGCTTCTTAACCAATTAAAGCATGGTTGGCGTCTGACACCTGGTGCAAGAATTTCATTCCTGGTTCATCCTGACTCACCTTGAGGGAATGGGAAAAAGCCCTTTAAGGGTGGTAACAGCATGGAGTATATATCCATTTCTGTATTTATCAGGCAAGATGTCTAAACTCAGGTCTGACACTAGCCTTTTTTAGTTTGTGTTGAAGTTGCTTTTATTGAAGTACATGCTCAGCAGCAGGGTCTGAATCTTGTGACGTCCCATACATTTATTTTACTTTATCAGGCTATGAGTAGGCCCACCATCCCACCTTTTCCTGTTTTCCTTGGTACCCATGGGATTTCCTGCAGACACAAACTGTTGCAAGAATGCAGATCCCAAGCTCTTGTTCTGACATTTCTCTCAAAACTAAATTTGTCTTTAATTTATTTCCCTGGTGGTCTGGTTCCTGTTACTACTCAAGTGAAATAGCAGGGATAGATTAATGCTGCTCTGACTATTAGTAATAGTTCATCATTGCATCCCTAATTAAGATTGGAAATTGGATTTAAGTAATTATATAAACCCATTATAAGATACAGTTTTTGTCCCAAAAAGCTTAAGTAGACAAACTAGAGAATAAAGAAAACGAATACAGCTTGTTGCTCAGTAGACAGCATTGCTACCAATAGACTCTACAGGGCTGCCAAGTTCCAGCAAAGAACAAAACCATTTTGTCTCTTTGTGTACTAGTTCCTGTAAAATTCAAACCTAAAACATTTTTTAGTGGTTGTGATTGACAGGCTGAAGTTTCTACAAGTCTTGGTTTGACTCTAGGTAACAGGTCATCTCCTCTACCACTAATGAAGAGGAGAAGGATGTAAAAAGTGTGGTACTTTCTTAGTTTCAGTCTCCTAGGTTAACTTATTGTTTCTGGACAAACTTTTAGAAGTTGTAACTGTACCCCCCCGCAAGACGAGCTGTTAGAAGGAGCCTCCAAAGGTTACCAGCTTTTTTTCCGTTGCAGCAGGACAGGATCAGGCATACTGCTTACTGCTTATCCAGACTTCTGTGTTGCTAGAACAGGGTAATCCTTGGTGGCAGGTGGAACAAATACTAGTGTTTTTTGGTGGTTCTGGACTTCAGGACTACTCCACCTTGAAACTGTCATAAGGTGAAGCCTGGGAAGTGGTTGGAGGAAGCAGCAAGGCAGAGGCAGGGCGAAAGGAAGCTCTCAGGGTCTGAGATTGGCGTGACATCAGAAAGAATAATTGTTTTGTACTCTTAATTGCTAGCTTGAATCATGCAACCCCAGTTGACATGGGTGGGGAGGCAGTAAGAATGCAGTGTGCCGCAGCTGTACTGACTCATGGCATGGGGCAGTAGTCACCTGCCTGCTCACTAATTTTTGGTTTATCATGAAAGGTGCAAGGGTGATATAAGTGGGTAGTGTGGGCTGATCCAAGGCCCCTTTGATTTGTTAGCTTGGACTGTGGCTCAGTTGCCATATGTACTGATAATCGAAGTACAATGGGAGTTTATGGCTTTATCCTGTTTCAGTGGAGCTGTTCTAGGGCAAGCTTTGAAATCTGCAGTAGCCCCTTTAGAGGCACATGGGATAACAATGACTTAACAAGACCTTCTACTTAGTTTTGATCTACTGAAGAGGAGTTTAAAGGAGTACAGCACATTAAGTTCAAGGCGTTGGTTTTAGTATAGAACTTGTGGAACATCACCACCATGTCCTGCAAAAATATGAATGTATGCAAGTAAAAACAAGCTGAAGGTAGCTTTTTAAATATGTTATATTCACAAATCAGTGTATTTTAGTTACCTGATTTACATATACCAATTGGCTTTTTAAAACAGACTAAGGACCGAAGCATGGGGATTTTGAGACTAAATCAGACTTGGAGAAGATTTAGCTAGAGCAATTTGCAAGAGGCTCTGCAGGAGGGTACAGGGTTACTTAATTTCAAGGCATCCCCTTAGTTTCCTAGCTGGAGGCTAACTGTCCCAAAAATGTGATTGGCTTCTGGCTTCTTCCCAAACGTTTGAGTTCTGTGTCAACTCATCATCTTCATAAAGATGACCACATGAAGCAGATTTGTAAAGGGCTTTCCGTATCGATGCATCTCTTTTCATACAGCTGGTTTTACTTGTGTGTCTGCTGTTGAGTACCAGCTTTTTTGTAGTTGGAGAGGTGCTGATGAGTATTTTGATTTGAAAGCATGTGTGTGTGGTGCACCATTTTGATGGGCAGTCAGAGCACTCATGTAATTGGAAAGGGATGTGTATGCCAAACACTTGGTTAGCAGCATTTATAGCTTCCTTGATTTAATACACTTTTCAACATATTCTTCAAATCCTGTTTCATACTGAAGAAAGAGTTGCCTAACTAACTGTGCCCATGGGATGTCCTATTCTGGAGGGGTTTCCAGCAGTCTTGCCAGGCAGTGGAGGCTATGCAGAAAAATTAAGCCAGCACAAAGTTTTCTGTCAATTTCAGGTAGATTTGGATTTAATTGTCATTCCCCTACAGATGGCATGATTGATTTAAGATAAGAAGCTGAAAATAGGCGGGGAGCATGGGGGAGGAAGGGAAGTGGGAGAGAGAGAGACAGACGTGACCTGGTCTAAAATCTGATTAGGGCCACTCTGTTGCTGCTTTTTATCAATCTGTCAGTGCTCTGGGTCAGAAAATAATGTTGATCAAGTTTATAGGAAGGATCTAAAGCCAGAAGAAAATAGTGTGTCAAATGATCCTTACTATATTTCAGTCAATTAAGACAACGCGCTGGAAAATTTTTGAAATTTCCCTAGTGATGCGTAACTGGGACAGTATTGAAGGTGCAGGGGAAAAAAGTCTCAAAAGGTTGACATCTATCAACAGAAGCTAAATGTAAAATATGTGGGACAGCACTACACAAAAGTGATTGAAAATCCCAGGAGTACAGCAGTGAACGGCACAAGTTTGAATCAGTTAGGGCTCATAAACATGTTGTAGTTTTGGTTGTTATCTTGGTTAGGGAAATAATGCAGTGATGGAGAGGATTCTACTCAAATATGGTTTCATCTTCCTTGAAATTTAAGGCTTTTTTATCAGCAACTTCAAATCAAATTAGATTTAACCCTCTGCAGTTTGGAAATTTCACCATTGTCATGCATACATTTTCCAGCTCGGAATCTTACTAGCCCTTGGTACATCCATTACTTGCCAGCAGTTCTTCACATTTTTTCCATATGGAAATTCTCCTTGAAATCAGATCTCAGTTTGTGTTCACTTGAATTTCAAATTATTCTCCCCATCAACTAGGGAGTAGGATAGTCGACGTTGGTAGACCATCTTGGTCAGAATCCATTTGTAATAAAACCTTGATTCAGTCTGGTCACCATTAAGTTGGAGTCTTTCTGATCAATGAATTATCTTTTGTTGCTCGTTTTTACACACTGATTTCTTACCATGTACACCCCCCAGCTTCATGAGCCAGTATTTTTGTTGTTTATACAACTGAAGTCTGTAAGTGCTGCTATAAAGCTAACATACTCCTTGCTCAGCCAGCTAATTAGCATGACTTTGGCAAGCTGCCTGAAGGCTTTCAGTCTGAATTAACTCACCTGTACATGCTGCTTTAGAACATAACTGATATATCAGTGTAGGGGTAGACAAACAACTGGGTGACAGAAGGAAGGAGAAAGTCTAAGAGAAAGGCGTTAGCAGGACACAAACACTTTCTTGCTCAACTCAACCTTTTTCAAAGTGAGCAATGAGTTGTTAACACCCAGCTCTTCTCAAAGCATGGTTTGCAATTCTTGGTTCTTCATCTGCAGAAGACAGAAAATAAAATCTTGACTGACGTTGTGCTTCCTTACACTTCTGTACACATTTAAAATTTAGCCCTCAGATCCAGGATTGCCAAATTGTAATCCTTGGGATTGAAGCTCACACCTTCTTCCCCAAGCACCTTTTGTCATCTCAAGCAGTCAATGGATAGCTAATAGCAGTGAAAAATGACTTGCACGTGATGGGAGGGAATGTCACACACCCCAGACAGTCAAGGAATGCAGCCTCAGCACACTGTCTAGCCTTATGCCTATCAGAAATGCTGACATGTGCTACCCAGGGTGAAACAGATCAACAGATGGTCCATAATCCACATGCTCTACAAAAACGATCAAGTACGTCTCCTAGTCCATTAATGAGTGGTAGTAACATGTTTCTTTTGCTGTTCGTTGGACTCTGATTGTGCTTTCTGGCAAGCATGAGCAGACCCTCTTTGCTTTCCTCTCTCCCCCTCTAATGCTGCCTTTATGCAAGGTCAGAAAGGAAGGAGTCATGGTGTGCTATAAATGGACACAGTGCTCTGAAAACCAACAGGAATCCTTCCTGTTGCTCTGTCAAACTTTTTCAAGTTTACAAGCACAGCTGTTCTCCCTTCAAACACTCTCTGGGTCTTGCGGAGCAGACGGGATCTTTTGGCATTTATAGTAAAGATTATTCAGGTTAAATTTTACCTTTGGTTATGCTGCCATGACCCCAGCCAGTGGCCAGCCCCACCACCCAAATCCGATAAGCAGCCGTCTCAGGGGGGCACCAACAAGAGTAGATCCAATTAGGATTATATTAAATAATCATCCTGTGTTGTCAAGAACACTGCTGCAATAGTGATAGTCCACAAGAAGAATTACTATTGTGCCAGAATTCTGGGGTTTATGCTTTTTACCTCTTAAGAAAGGCAAGCATGAGTCTGTTACACCTCAAGAGCAGAGCTCTCCAGGTCAGAGGGATTCTCACAAATGCTGTATGTGCCAGTGTCATGGTCATGTTTTGACCATGAATATGTTCAGGAATAAGGATGCAAAACCAGACGTGCCAAGGAAGGTGAAAGCAGGCAGTCCGTATTTATGATTTTTTTTTTCCAAGTGGGTGTGAGTTTTCCTAAAATGTGGGAGGTTTCAGAGTGCATGGACAGGAGTGAGAGAGGTGGAGTCAGAGATCTGCAGCCTGCTGCTTTCCACAGGGGATTGGCACCAAGGCTTACTGTCAGCATTTTCTTATTGCTGCTGGTGTGTAAAGGAATGGCATTTTGCATAGGTTTTGGAAGACAGAGGTGAATAGAAGATTTCCATCTGAAGATAAAAACAGCTGGGCAAACTTTCAGGTGAGACTGTCATAAAGTTTGTAGTCCTTAAAACCTCTGGCTCATCTGAAGAGCACTTCATATCTAGCCAAGACACATATTGGAGGTAGCATCCTCTCTTACTTGGCTTTTTTCTTCCCCTGCATTACTGATTCACTCCCCACATCCATACTGCATGATGTGGGTTTTATTAATCCCCCAGTGTGTACTCATCTGTTTAAGGATGGTATCTGTGATTCCAAGGTTTACCCTGGGAGTTATGTGCTCTGCTTATAGGGAATTCTAGCACGAAGAGCAGGTGTGGGAATCATAGCTGAGCATGGAAACAGCCATGACAGATAACTGAACATAGACCACCATCCAGGGAGGGGTGTCTGGGAGGAAGCTTAACAGCTGGAGAAGAGATAGTTGGGTTATGGCAGTGTGAGTGCTCCCAGGGTGACTTTTTCCTCACTGGAAGAGGCCAACAAAGTTTGGAAATAGGGCTGGCTGGCAATATTTTGGCTACCTGAGCGGAGCAGGGAGAGATGAAGCCGTGGTCATTGTGTGTACTGAGTTTCAAGAGGCATGTGGAAACCTAAATGAGAGTTGACACTGGAGCTAGCAAAATCTGGAGCCAGCTCAGAAACCACAACCAGAGGTTTTTCTCTCTGCCATGGTGGAAACAGCATTTTCCTGCTCCAAACACCCACTTCCAGTAATGCAAAGGAAGAGGTTACTCCCACAGTCCCCACCCCTGCTATGCCCCCCGTCCTCCAGGACAAAAGTTAGGGGGGACCTTATTCAGCTGCTTGATAATGCAACATAGTTTGGACTGCTGTCAGATTTTTCATCGGGTTTAGTAAGTTATTGCTTAATTAAGTTAGTATCTTGTCCTGCATCAAGGCTGTGGCTGTCACGGCACAGCCAGCATCACAGCTGAAGGAGCAAGCAAGGAACAGTGGCTGAGGGGTCGAAGCCCTGTGCAGATGTACCCATGTCAGTCTGAGTTTGCCCTCAGACCCAAAAGACAGCCTCTTCCCAGCCTGCTGTGACCTCACGCTGGGCTGTGCTCCAGTGGAAACCCTGCGAACCTTCTCCCACATCCCTGATGGCTGCTGAGGTTGGGGTGGGGTGGGCTGAACAGGAACTGAGTCTTCCTCTCCAGGGACGCATCTGGGTTCTCCATTTTGCCTCAGCCCCAGGAGGACTTCTTGCTCTCACTTACCTGAAGGGCTCACGCACCTGCCCCAGCGAGTGCAGAGGTTTACAACCGGACTTGACCATCAGATGCTGTTTTAAAACTGCTGTTCTATTGCTAGTGCAATGCTTTCCATCCCCAGTCTCTTGTGACAACCAGCTGTGCAGTCTCACGGAGGTGCCAAAGCAAAGCCTGGTCATCCATCCTTTTGTTTTCCCCTCTCTCTGCAAACTCTTTGGCTCTTCAGCCACAGGCGAAGGCCTGAGCAATCAGGAGAGACAGTGGGAACTTAATTTGTGTCTAGTCTTCTGCCATCATTCACCTAGTTCAGTTGCACACCCTTGTTCATCTGCAACAGTAGGTCAAACCCACATTCCTTAATAGTAGGAAACTGAAAGCAAACACATCCTGCCTCAGTTATTGAAAGCTTTAAAACAAAGATGTCCCAAATGTGACTTCATTTCTAAGTAGAGCAATTTTATTCTGCCTTTGGGTTTGGTTTTTTGGTGGTTTTTTTTTTTTTTAAGAAGTAAATATTTATCAGTTTCTGTACCTGAAGTAAATTTTTTATGACTATCATTAGCATCTGCATAGTTTTGAGTGAATTGGACCTAAAAATAAGCAGCATTCCTTTCCCTGGGGTGGATTTAGTGGCCACAATCTTACTCACTGTTACACCACTACAGTAAATTCCTCAGTCCGAAGGAAAATACTTCCAAGTTGTAAATTTTAGTTTATACTATTAAAAGTGTACATATTTAAGATGCAGTTCTTACCTCCTGAAAACAGTTTTGTTCCCATCTTCTAATTTAGGGGTTTTTTTAGTTAATTTGATTCACTTATGTCAGTGGCAAGTTTTAATGGGATTTCTTTTTAATTAAAGTGAGAGCATATGAATCCCAGAGGGTAGATCTTGCCTTTGTTGAAAATTGCCCTCATACAAATAGGATGCTGTTCCATTAACAGTGCTGCAAGAAATAGATCTGGGGATTATCAGCAAGGCACAATGATAGCGCAGGCCTGCTCTCTAAAAATGTCTGAGATTGAGAGAGGCCTTTCTCCATCCTGATGTGCCTTTTATGAGACAAGATAAAGACAGCTAAATATAGCAAGAATGGTAGCTGTAGCCATTGAGAGAAGAAAATAAAATTACACCTAATGATCTTTGTTATTTGGGAGAACTAAAGTGCTAGGGTATCTTTTAAATCCCAAACTAAATGCAAACTGGAGCCAAGCCTGAGCCTCTCATTTTTGTCCACTGTGTTTACAATGTCTGTTTGTATGAAGCTGAGAGTGGGAACCTCAGGGCTGAGTTCTTAGAAAGCAGGCCTTGAAAGCAAAATCCTGCATCAGGGCTTTTTTCTTCCTCCCCCTAAAAATACCATCGCTACATTTTGAAGAGGAACAAAGGCAAAAAGGTGAGCCCCAAGCTGGAGGAACCTGCCCAGCTTCCCTGCTTATCAGCTCCTGTGCCTGTGACCTGCTGCACAGCCCTGGAGATCAGGAGAAACAGTGGATAAAGCCCTCACCCTAGTTCAGTTAGTGGCAGATAACTCATCAGCTCCACTGTGACCAGAACATCACCTGTTGCATTGCTCTGGGTATTTTGTTGTTATTACAGTGTGCCTTTATGGTGCTATATACCACTTACATTGTTCAGCTCTGATTCCCAGAAGGCAGCCTATTCTAAGCTTCAAAAAATAATAATTTTGTTTGATTAGATAAAAGGGAAAAAAATCAGCTTACATATAAGGGAAAATACAAGATAAAACCTGTCAGAGGAAATTATATTATGTTTTTGTTAGGCTCAAAGAAATGTGTTTTGTATTGTGCAAACACAAAACAGTTTGCTCTCTTCCTGCACAGCTTGCCATCTTTATTCTTTCTTTTTTTATAAAGGGTAGAACTTAGAAAACACGTGTTTTCTGGAACATTTTTATCTTACTATTTACATAATAAATAAATCTAGAAATACTTATATCAGATGTCCTTTTTCTCAGGGACTCTGACAAAATTAACAAATACAGTGATTCATAATCTGACTTTATTGTATAGCAGCATCCCAATCGCTTAATCTTTGCAAGTCCCAAATAATTTGTAAATTACTGTGATAGTGAAGGAAGTAAAAATAAGTGACATCTGTCTGAACCTCATCAACTTCAGGAGCTTGGTTAGGGAGGAAGCAAGATGAGGGATATTTCAGTTTTGATTTTTAAAAACTAAAATCTGATCCATGAAGTTCTGCAAAAGGAAAACCAAATCTTTTGTGTGCCCCACTTTTAATTCAGTAGCAAGAATGAAATGAAAAACTCTTGTTAACTGGATGCCTTTCATGGCTTTAAGAATAGTAAGATTGTGTTTTCTTTTGATCTGTCACTGCTGTGACTATTCCATGTGCCATTAGTGGTCTTACTAATATAAATTCCCTATACCTCCTTCTTCACCAAAATGCCAGACAGTCCTTAAAGAAACTTAAATGAACACAGGCTTGGGGGGACGGATCAGTAATTGTGGAGCCATGCCTCATTCTCCCACAATCCCAGCTGTTAGCCCATTACTAATTAAGTGATAGAGGCTCTCATCTCAACATGTTCAGGTATTTGCACACCACTGCGTATTTTATAATGGAAATCCCATGTGAGTTACTGTTGTGTTCTTTTTTTATCAGCATATCTCTTCTGTGGTTAATGGCTTGGTTGGAGTTTACAGAAACACTGCGGCAGAGTTTACATTTGCCTAAGTTGGCATGTAGGTGTAATTATGTATTGCTGTAATTAATCCAACATTATCAACTGCAGAATCTGACCTGAGCAAGAAAAGTCACTGAACATGATGGCTGATCTTTTAGTTGCAGGCAGACCATATATGAGCTTGCTCATGTTTCTCAGCCCTTGCACAGAGTGGGGCACGGCATGGTCGTTCTCACCCCACCCCCAAGCAGCCCCCTATGCAATGGGACATCCCAAGAAAAGTGAAGCACAGGCTTTGCACAGCAAGTTTAGAAGAGACGAGTTTGGCATCTCATACACCTGAGGTCTCCAAGAGAACTAAGTTATATATATCCTTCAGCACCTGAAGAGCTCTTAACGCAACATAGGGAGCCCTTTGGGGGAATCCTGACTGTGAACCTGGAATGGGGAAAAATGCCAGTGACCACAGTCTGAAATGAAAGCAAACCTAGAACTTTGATGAGAAACTCAAAATTAACCTGGTGTGCACAAAGGATTTTTAACCTCCTTTGCATTCTTTTAGTAAAATACTAGTTTTGTCTTGTCGTTGCAAGTGTCCCTCAAACGGAAAAAATCACACTATGCTCCTGATTCAAGGATACATGAACTGAGGGCAACTTGTCACATAGGGCAAATGATGAATATTGTGCTTATGGAGCAGAATGTAGCAGCAAAATATTATCATTATGTTAGGCAATGAGACAGAGCTCCCAGATAATTCCTGCTCATTACCTGTCTTATTCAATCCAGGGGGAAAGCTTTGCTAAATACAGTCTTGTGTTCCATTTAGAGGTGGGAATTGCTGTTGGGGTACTTTCAGCACAAGTCCTGTCATGCGTATTTTGTATTGTTCTTTGAAATAGGAGACCCAGAGCTATGGCACATGGCTAAGATCTCTAAATTTACTTGAAGATACAGCCAGAAGAAGTTATTGAAATATATTTGAGAACAAAAATAGGTCAAGAAAAAATGTTTTGCCTTTGGGTTTTCTACTAATCATTTAGTTGCATATGCTTAATATTATAAACCTGATTTTATTCCATAGTATTACATATACAGCTTCTGGGTCATGTTCTGCTTTTGCATACAGTATTGTCAACTCTTATTAGCATACTTGAGAACTGCACACTTCGGTTTTCGAGGGCTAAACTTGGCCATACGAGACCACTGACATCTACAAACTGTTGATTTCTGTGTGTCCATGTAGTAGTCCTAATGCACATCATAAAGATTTTCCTCTAATTTAAGGCATATTAAAAGAATATGTCTTGCAGAAGATTTTATTTCTGGTTAGGAGCAACAGTGTATTTTTAAACAAGAATAACTTGTCATTGAGGTGACCTTAAAGATAAAACTTCCTGCGCTTTGTTGTAGCAGGTAAGTTCGAACTCTTTATGTGGAACATGTTTTCTTAGTTGCTCTGTGTGTGCCCCCCAGGATTTATGACCTGATTATTTCACTTGATTTACACCTATTAATTGTAAAGTCCATTAGATTGTTTGATGTTCTCTTATTCTTACATCGCTCAAAAAATGCAGTAATAGAAATATCTCCTTAGACAGAACTGAACTGCCTGTAGGGTTGGGTGGCGTTATTTATAATTTTTTTCAGAAAGATTTCATAAGTCTGTTGGAGCAAATTGTTGGATTTGTATAAGAATGTTAATGGATCTTTTGCCTTTGAGTTGTTTTCAACAAATACGACACCTGTTTTTGGCAGACCAAGACCAGTGCTTTCCTGGTGCCTGCTTCCAGGGGAGTGGAGCAGTTTTGAAAAGGCCCTTAAATTTCTTACACATTCAGTGTTGACTGAATGCCATCAACAGTTAAAGCAGTTGCTAGTATGGTCTACTTAATCTACATCTGACCCTTTCTGCAAAAGGTAGGGTTCGTGACAGGTCAAGTGGATTGAATAGGGAGGGCTTGAACTTTTCTGATTCACGAAGGGAATGGTCAAGATTGGCCCCCAAGCACAGGTAGCTCAAGCAAGAGGGAGGTGTAACGCCTCCTTTGGAAGCACTCATGGCACTGTACAGCCAACACCTCTCCTTCAAATGGATGTGTGGCTCTGGCTTGCAGGTGAGGAATGGTCAGGGCCAGCTGAGGCCAAAGGTCGTATTTTGCATGTTTGCATGGTACACTGTAGATGCTTCCCAGACAGAATATATCAGAAAATACATGTTATCACCATGCCATAGTGCTTTTCAGCACTAAAGGTTCACACGGGACAGGAAGAAACATCAGTGAAATATCTCTTTATTTTAAATGGCCATTGCAGAAGTGGTTTTTGGTTGCTCATTGCTTTGGTGGAATGGGGGACTGTTTTGGCAGGAATCACTGGAAATGTCCAGGAGCTTTTGACCTGAAGAGTGTTTTGACTATTGTACTTCATTGGAGGATTGTTCAATGTGTGAGAGGCAGCATAAAATAAGTTACAGTGATAACAGGGTCTAGAGGAGATGAAAGGAACTGCCAGGAGTAAGATTCACAGTGAGATAATAGCTTAAGCAGTGCAAGAGACATCAAGGTATGTATACTTAGAGACATCTGTGAAGCAAATTTGGTCTTCTGAAATGAGACCTAATGGGCTGTTGGGAACAGTGCTTTTTGCAGATTGGGGATGGTACACTGGGTCTCTTTTGGCTACCTTTTCCAGAAAGACATGGGGAATGATGGTGTACAGGAGAGTTCTGGGAGGAGGCCAATTTCCTAGCAGTGCTTCATCCAACAAGAAGTTTGCTGAATTTGGGTAACACCATAGTTAAGTATGGTTTTTCTGTATTCAGAGTAGCACTGTTAGTGAGGCTCATCTTCCCATATTTTGTGAAGATCAAATGGGCAAGAACGATGCTGCCAGTCAGACACTGAAATGTCTAGAAACTTTAAAAATACTTTGAATTGGTGTCAGGGGCCTCAAGCAAAGGAGAGGTGGAATGTTGACCGGATGGCTTGATGCAAACTTTTAATCCTCTGGAATCTCTTCATGAGCATCTTTAGCTTTCTTGTCAATATCATACTTTTTTTTACTATAGTGTATTTGACTCTGCAGGAAGCTAAGTAAGAGCACAAAAACCATCATGCTGAGCTATGAAACCAAATTACGAGGCTTTTAATTCATACAGGATGGTCCTCTCCAGGGAACTTTGAGGCAAGTCAGCCAGATCACAGCTAGCCTGGATCACAGCCAGCCTTTCATTTCAGCCTTTGCTCTCAGCACAGAGCACACCTTTTTTTGCATTTCAAGATTGTGGTTCATTTATAGATTTACAAAAGCACTTTTCCATTGAAAACCATTGGAAAGAAAATCAGGAATCAAATGCTCTCATTATCTAGTTATCCTAGAGAAAGGAGATATTCACAGGCATATGCATGCCAGCTAGTACAAGCTGGAGCTGAGCTCTGTCTTTCCTCCTGGTCAGGAGAGGTGTATGTGCCCCTGGTTATGCAAGATTTAGAAGTGCATGAAAAGTCTGCTCACCTCCTTCTAGATAAATGGTTTGAATATAGGAGTGCCAGAAGGAATAATAAAATCATTTACAAAAGCTACTTACATACCAGCACTGAAGCATGGAGATTTCAGAGGCTCCTTATTGAAAGAACCTTCAAAGCAAGGGAGACATTTTAAGGAATATAGATCAGAGTCTGTCCTTGTGGATGTTTTTCTAAGACACAAGGATTTAGACCGTTCCTGTCTCCCACCCCATTTCCTGGGAGGTGGTGTGTGCGTCAGTCACTTGCTTTTGCTTCCTTTGCAGTTCCAGGTGGTGTTTGCTTTGAAGCAGACACACCATCGTCAAAGTGTACAGTCCAAGGCAGCTGCAAGTTGTAAGATGAGCAAGGAGGAAAATAAGAAGATAGGAAAAAAGTCACTCGATTGTTTTGTACCACTGTCAGCTTCAGCTTCAGAAAGAGTGGATAAAAACACTTGGGCAGGCAGGAAGGGTCAGCAGTGCATTTCAGGGACAGGCAAAAGATTTCTCTTGTCTTTTTTGGACTTAGACTTACTTGTTTCTTCTAAGGCTGTGTTGCTAAGATAGGGAGTGGAGGTGGAGCAGAGAAAATGACGTGAAGTTTTCTTAGATCTAACTATTATTTTGACATGACCTGAGAAAAAAATAACAAATTATATCCTAGCACAACTGGCGAGTTTGTGAGAAACAGTGAAACTTGTAATTTAGGCTTCTTAATTTAACTGATTCAAGATCCTAATCGTGTCTGGGAATATGCATAAATGGGGTGTTTTTGCAGGATCACTTCATTTTAGTCATACTGTTCTGTATCTTCAAAGCCATAACAATCTCAAGAAGACCCATGCTTTTCCTAGATTAGTTATTGCACTGTGTCCATGAATGAGCTTAATGTAAAGAAAGTCACAATTCAGATTTTCATGCACAAAGCTACTCTTTTAAGTGAGACTTTGTCTCATACGTTACTTCACATAATTTTTCAATAATATCCCCTTCTCTTTTCATCCTAGTTACCCTCTTGAATATATACTTTTTTAAAACAGCATATGAGGTTTCCTTAAAGGCATGTGAAAAATGTCCTTTTTGACTACTATAACTGTAATATATGCATATTAAACTCCTCTAATGGAGCTTCAGGAATCATAGAGGATGCTGAAGGTGAAATGCAGCATGACAGCAGCGAACAGTAGAGCAGTTGTTACTAAGATCAGACCTTGTGTGTCGAAATACACTTACTTTGTAATTCACCTATTAAAAATGTCTTAATAATGCTATAAAATGCTTCCCTAATTTCTTTTGACCTTGGAGGCAGCAACACAGGTCAGTCACGTGCATGTGGATTGAGGGAAGGGCTGGTAGTTTTATGCTGCAGGGAAGTTGTGCCTGCCCTCTCCCTGGAAGTGTTCCACACCAGGTTAGATGGGGCTTTGAGTGACCTGGTCTAGTGGGAGGTGTCCCTGCCATGGCAGGGGGGTTGGAACTAGATGATCTTTGAGGTCCCTTCCAACCCAAGCCATTCTATAACTCTATGATTCTATGATAATTCCATAGACATAACAGTGTTTAGTGTAAGGAGGTGGTATTGGCAGGAAGGACAAATCTATACAGCAAACCATGCATGCATGCTGTTGTCTAACATGGGTGGACCTTCATCTGTTCCTTTTGCAAGGTTACCAAACTGGCATCCCCTGCGAGCTGACCTCTGAGAGGAGGCAGCCAAGGGGAAGTAGGGGTGCTCCTTGGATCATCTCTTTTTTCAGTAGATCTTCAGGCACACCTTTTAGGATCTAGCTTCAGGTGTTTATTTCATACAGGAAAAACATAAAGTGGATCTGCCCCAGGAGTGCTACAGGTGCTCTGGAATTCATATTGGCCTTTGCTTGTTTCTCCTGTGCAACATGGAGCGTGGGTTTAAAGGTGCTTAACATCTCAACAGTGCCTTTGCTTTGTTCCCACTGAAGTCAGGTGAAGTTCTGCACCTCATTTTGATGAGATAAACTGTGATTAATGAATTAGGCAAAATTGGCCAGTGTTAGTGCTTTTGAAAAGATTCCTTCCATAGTGCTAAAATTGACGAGACATCATCTCTTACCTCTGGCAGAGAGATCACTGCCTGAGCAGTGAGAAAAGGCCAGTGAAACCTGAGGGATTAACAGTCCTGACAGGGAGAGCAGCAAAGAATGAGAAAAATGGGGATGGGTCAACAGGTTCTCAGTGGGCTTGGCTGGGAGTCCTGGGGCACAGCATTTTGTGTTTCTCCCTCTAATGGGTCTCTGTCACACCAGATGCATCCAGTCATTCCTGCTTAAATTGGGACAAATCCCTGGGCTTGCTCACGATTTAGATTGCCTTCCAAGAGGAATAACACCACCTCCAGCTGCTGCCTGTAAACATGAGTCCTGCACCTTCAAGCACTGCAAATAACCAGTCTTCCCTTTGTGTGAATAGCTTTCCTTTTGACTCCACAAAAAGACCTGGTTGTGCTCAACATGAGGTGATAATAGTCATTACCAAGTGTGATGAAGTGCTATCCAAGGCCTTCTTCCTGATAATACAGTTGTGAAGAGGCAACAACGGTGTGATAAAGTGTCGGGAGGAACTGGAGGACTTACCTTCTGTGACCAGTAGGTTACAATTTCAAGTATCTACTGCCCCTCTTAAACAAGTGGCTGAGCTGCTTGTAAAGCATTTCACAAGTCCCTGCCTTTTGTCGGATGGTGCCCCAAGGCCATCCTTAACTAGAGAGCAGCTGCACAAGAGACTGCCATTATTTGTGTACAGCTGATTAGCCACCACTCAGGGCCCCAAAGCATCCTGCCCCCACTCTCCCCAGTGTATGCATCTTCTTAAAGGCTTTGCCTTTGTCTGCAGAGTGCCTGCTCTGCCAGTGCACAGCACACTCCCCTTGGTCCAGTGGCTCAGGCAGTGCCGAGCCTGCCTACAGCATGGATGTGCTCAGCATTTGCATCAGCTTATTTATTTATATCTTCCTTGAGCCCTTTCCAGCACTCAGGCATCAGCAAAGAACAAGGATACCCCAAAATGGTGGCCTTGCAGAAAGTGGTGCCATGTTGAGTTGAGAGCAGTGTTCTTTAGTGAGAGGAAAGGATGCCAAGCAGTTACAACTGCACAGCAATACAATATATAATCTAATCATGCTAATAATCCAGTCTGGTACTTCGAGAGGAAATTCAAGAGTCTGATAAGCAAGAAGATATTTTCTGGGTTTTTTTTCCCACTGACATGTAGGAAGGCCAGACACAACAGCTTACTCTTCATTAGTATCCTTCAGAGTAATCATTAGTGCTGATCTGTCTTCTATTTCTTTTCCTTCTGGCCATAAACAATTGTCTCCTCAGTCCTGGCAGTTTTCAGGGAAAACTACAGTGGGACTGTCAGAAAAATTTATAAAAGCTACAAATAGATAAGGCTCAGCCAAGAAATGTAAAGTGGGATACGTTCCACACTTTCTGTTTGGTTTTAACTTGAATTGTGCAATGGCAAATGCTTCTCTCCAGCTGTTTGT
Organism: Podargus strigoides; assembly: GCA_028020825.1. NCBI lineage: Eukaryota > Metazoa > Chordata > Aves > Caprimulgiformes > Podargidae > Podargus > Podargus strigoides. The sequence continues at coordinate 92,816,277 of CM051663.1, forward strand.
AGTTCTTTAGTATCTCAGTGAAGACTACATACAGTGACAAAACTGAATGTTATAAATGTTGTCTTTTAATTAGTCATCTTGCTCCCTATTTCCCTGCCTGTACACCTCCACAGTCTTAACATCAGCCTTCATCTCTGAAGGGAAGTTGCTGTGTCTGTTCCCTTTTGGTTTTTCCACACCTGTGATACTTGCTCTAGTTTCAGTTCCCTTCATCTGCCTCCAGCCATTAATTGGGACCTCCAGAGGGAAGCAGGGAAAGGTGTCACCAGCATGTCCACAGCATCCCAGACCCTTGAAATTGTTCTCCCATAGAGTAAGGTGTAAATCTGAGAGGCAGCTCTCAAGTAGCCATTCTTGCAGCCTTCCTTCTCAGGAAGATTTCCATGCTGAACCTACTAGAAATAAGGAAATAAGCTAGGTTCAGTGACAGCCATAGAGAAGTGCTCCAAGAGAAATACAAACAGTGACTTGTTTCATGTACCTCCATTTCTTACTTTTTCTCACCAGCACCATTTAAAGGCAGACACCTTATTGCTTGACTGTAATAGAAAATGTAACTACACTAAGAAGCCTTGCACTGACCTTGACTTTCCTTTGCCACACTTGATACACCACACTTGATACAAAAGGTGCAGGACTAAAAGCACCCTTAAAACCAAGACACAACTGTTTAAATAATACAGATGGAAAACACAAAAATGGTTTGGGCATGATCTCTGAGGCAGAGGTCCTTCCCCCTTAGGCACCCCACACCTCAAATGGGGTTGGACAATCTTTCAGGAAGGGGCTTGTTTTCTGCAATAGGGGAGAGACCACTGGAGAAACATCAAAAGCTGGGAAATGGCATCTCAGAGAGGGAAGATGGTGGGAGTAAGGTAATTTTACTGGCTCTAAAGATGCAAGTGGTTTTCTGCTGTTTGCTGCTCGCTATCTTGTTCACAGTCTGGCACTGGTAACCTGTGCTATGCATTGCAGCTCGTTTCTGTGGATCTGCTTCTACTAGAGATCTGTTAAGCGACAGAAAGGTTGCATTTCTCCTGGGCTCTATGCAGGATCACTAATAAGGTGTGCTTCATGGAGAATATCTTGCTGGAAGCAGTACAGAGGGAGTGCCGAGGGCAGGGAACAGCAGTGGGTGGGCAGAAGAGGGTGTGAAAGTGTGGCTATGTCTTCAGGATAGCCTTTGGGTAGGCTTGGCACACCCTAGCACCAGGCTGTTCATGCCTTCTTCCCACCCAGCACTCTGGAATAGTGCCTGTGGAGCAGTGGGGGGTGAGGAGAGTTCTTCAGATGAACCCCATGGAGGAAGAGGCTTTCTGCCTCAATGGTCACTCAGCCCTCTTGGCCTGTGAGGGCTGGCTTAGGCAGCATCTGGGTGTCCGAGCCCAGCCGGTGTGGAGGCTTTACAATAGATATGAGTCCGCACATACCTCCACAAAGCCCATCCACATGAGCAGCATGGCAGTGGAGGTGCGCTCCTCCAGCTGCGTCTCTCCCAGCAGATGGTCCTGGAGGCACAGGAGAGCCCAATTTCATAAGAAATTTCTAGGCGGAGTTACGTGCTGAGAAACTTGTTCAGGCTGCAGCGTTTATCTTGTTTTGGTGGTATTTTTTTTTGCTCCTTAGAAACCAAATGACTGCTTCCTCTCTGGCTCAGCAAGGCACTCTTAAACAATACTAATCAAACAGCGTATGAGTTTCCTTTCAAATGTTGCTTCTGACTTTCTAAGAGGTGGGCTGCTACTCGCAGCCTGCAGCCTGGCTGGTTACATCCCAAAGGTACGCCAGTTAGTCAAAGCATCCATTTCCATGCAGCTTTGCCTCTCACCTGTCCTTTGCTTTTGTTTGAAGATTACATGAGGTAGAAAAAGTGTTTATATTTTGCTTTCCTTGCCGACAGCAACAGTAATTAGACCATACAACGCACCCTCCCTCTGCATGAGGGCAGGAGTGTCTCTAAAATAGACTGAAGGGATGTATGGACAACTGACAGAACTGCAGTGCTGAATTTAAGATTAAGGGAGAGAAATCTGTGAACTGACATTTTTCTTGTTTGTAACCTTTCAGTTGAAAACTAGATCACATACCTCATACTTTCTCTATGCTTTATGATTATTGTATTAGCTACCAGACTTTAAAATGTATGTGTTTGGTTTTGAATGAGCGTATACTGTTAGCTGATCAGCTGCAGGAGTCTTGACTTTTATGGTTCTGTGGCAGTTGTTTAGTCTTGCACCTTAGAAAATACCTTGAAGAGAAATGTAGCTATTGTCCAAGGATAAGAGTATCTCTCCATATACAGCACCACCCAGTTCTGGGAAGTTTCGATCCTAGCTGAATGTTGCTGGTTGTTTGTGAAAGATCAGATCAGTCTCTGAATTGCCTTAATCTAGCAGATCTTCCCTTTTTTTTTTTTGTTATGCCCATCACTGTGAATGGCAGCTGCAAGCAATGATAAAAAACCAGCCTGCAAACATCATTCCTCAGCCCAAAACTGTTGCATGCACTGAAGCAACCTCTTGAACTGAATATGGGATTTTAGACTAATTTAGCAACATCTCTCTTGACATGTACTCAAATGAGTGTTTCAGCCATAACAGTCTTTTGTGGAAGGCACAGTTGGTCTCAGTATCTTGAGCCAAAGTAGCCTTCGTGGCCGGGTACTGAATAGCTACTCCTGCTATCCGTACAGCACACCCAGACAGCTGGATGCAGGAGCTGGTGCAATAACCATATGGCTACCAGTTAAATATCAGTAGAAGATATTTTATCTTAATTCTTTGTGGCTACTCAGTGTGGGAAAAAACCCAGCATGTAACAAATGATGCTGAAAAGACATCATGGTACGGCATTAGTCAGGGAACTAGTCCCACTGCTGGGTTTCCAGGCAGTTGCTAATGCCTGGAGTGCTTTCATCCTTGAAAATGCTTCGCATCTTAAGTGAGACTCTTGTGCAATAGCAGCCTTTATCCATCCTGGGAGGGACAAAGAGAAATTTTGTGCAAGAAACATGAAGTTATCGTTGCTTGACAACAAACAATAAGTGCATACCACCACACCAGGAACCCACTTCTGGACACATGTGGCAGGAATATATCTCCTCATGCACCAGTATAGTCATACACACGTGTGTGTGAGCATGCATGTTACTGGGTGTGTGCACCAAAGCAGTCTTCTGCCTTCTCCTCTCCCCCTGCAAAGGTTTTTTCACATAATTGTGCCCTACAGCCGTGACATCTGGCATAAGAGAAAGCTCTGAATAGCTCAGCTTCTGTCTGCTCTGGGTGGACACTCATTATGCACAATTAATGCCATGAGTAGAAAACTTCAGTTGGCATGAAGAAAACTCAGATCATGCTGCATGTTGGAAATGCTGTAAGTGGGTGAAGCTGCTTACTAGTGCTAAGTGGAGGCTACTGTCTCACAGCCTCTCAGTGGATGGGAGCAGTAGGTGTATGCACAGGCATCCATGGTTGCTGTCAGAGAAGGTCTTTTAGTAGTAAGCCTTCAGTGCAAGAATTTCTCTAAGGATTCAAGCAGCAGTGCAGTAACTTTTCATAGCTTATATAGAAGCAGTGCTTCATTATAGCTAATTAATGAACAGAAAATGAGAGGATTTGCACAAATCCTGTTACAAAATTTCTCATTTTTTAAAGGGATTGGGCTAAAAGGCAGAAGAAAAGAATCATTGTAGTGGAGAATTAGAGGAAAAGAGCGTGCCCTAAGGCAGCTGAGTGCTTTGCGCATGATGGGAGGCTGTTGTAGCTGTTGAGATTTAAAACAGGATGAGACTTTATGTATTGGTAGAAAATGAAAAAATGACCAGGGTGGGCTAGGGCAATGCTAAGCATTCATCAAAACTCTACATAAAATACCTGACACAACTGGAGCAACACTTGGCCAGGGTTGAGTAAATGGAATATTTATTAATTGAAATGACAGGGAAGAGTGTGGCTGAATTTTTTATTGATACTTGTCCAGCTGATTTTTACCTCCATGAAAACCAAGCTGCCAAGATCACTGTGTTGTCATTTGTATCTTGTCTTCTTGAGACATATTTCCACATGCAGCCTTGTTGTGGGGTGAATTTATGGTTCCTTGTTCCTTGTCTTACCTTACAAAGCTTGTCTTCCAAAGACCTGAACAGAGCACAGGCCATTAGCTGTGGCAGCTCACTGCAGGAAGGATAGGACCTAGGCAAGAAAAGACACAGTTTTGGAATAAAATGAAAGATCAAACCAGGGTAAGAAGAAGCCATGAAGGAGTTAGGAGGGACGAGGCTAACACACAGCAAGTTTATAGGATTTTGGATTGAGTGGAGCTGGTTCCGACTCCCCAGACTTACCCAAGTTATGTTTAGAGACTATTTACTTTTTATTTTCTTGCATATGGATGGAAAACCGAACTGCTCCAAGGAAAAGCAGATGAGTTTCAGGCTAGTGTTTCATGCTGCCAGCTTTTTCTCCAATGAATTGCATAATCCAACACATTATTTGGCCCAAATATGATCAGTATTACTCCTATCCCCTAGGAAAAAAGAGAAAACATAACAGAGAAGCCATAATAAAACCATACCATATGGCTGATGAACTTCTTCACACGGCTGGTCAACAGGAACATCTTCACGTGGCTGGGGCTGCCTGGGACTTGTCAGTTGGGACTGCTTCTTTCACTTTCCCCTCTTTCTAATCCTGGAGCTCTTGTAGTGAAAAAGTCCATGCGCATGAGACACAGGTGTTAGGTTTCATGAGAAGTTTTAGGAGGGAGTGTAAGACCGAGTGAGTGGACGAGAGCAGAAATTTTCTGAAAGCATGCCAACGGGCACCGAGACCTGCCTGACCATGCATGAATAACCTCTGTTAAACCTTCACAAGGCCAGCATGGATTTCTCTGCTTCACAGCTCTGAAATCAACACAGCAGTGAAGCCCTCGAGTGCCTGCAGATAGCATCAGCACCGCTCGCCCACACCTGATGCTGTGCCAGCAGCGCCCAAGTCATGCTCAGCCATGCAGAGGAGGTGCTGGCAGAGGGGCCAGGGTGCAGCAGGGACTGGGGTGTGAGGAGGAATGGGGGTGACAAAGGTGTCAGGAGGAGGCAGGGGCTGGTGGCGGGCAGGGGAGGGGGTAGTGTGGGTGGGGGCAGTTTGTGGTGCTGGATCCAGGGAGGCTTGAATCCATTTTTATGACATTTTATTATTTATTGTTTTCTGCAATAAAGCTTGGCAGGGTGATGCTTGGGAACCGGTAGTCTGAGAGGTTATTGATTTTGTGGCCATGATGGTAGGGACTGGTGTGACACAAAGAACTGGAAAGAGCATGATGTGAAGGGAGAAGGGATTTTCTCCCTGAGTTCCCCGGAGGGCTGTTGAAAGTTTCTCCTGTGTAAACAAAGCAGTTGCATGAGCATCGTCTGTTTCGTTTTTCCCTTCTGATGCCATTTCATGCAAAGGAAATGAGCTGCAAGTGTTTAGCTTGGCACTGTAACTCCGGTAATCGTATCCAGGGCATAGAGTAGCATGGGCTGGTGCTTAATCATTCACTCATTAGCTCAGTGTCGTTTGAGCTTGGAAGACAAATAGAGGGTAAGAAATTGTGTCAGCCTGTCTGAGAGGGGCAGGTATAAGCTGGGTCGGAAAGGACGACACACTTTGTAGACTTCTTGGGGCACTAACTCATTGCCTTTCCAGTACAGCTGTTGCTGCTGCTGCTAACAGTTTTGGAGGAAATACCTATATTTGAAGTGCCTATCTGCTTGCAGCTGTTGTCATCTTTTAATTGACATAATCCTGTCAGATGAGAGTAGCACAACTGTGAACATCTCCTGTACTGTCACCTGACAGCCAGCACCTCCTGTGTCATGCACTCTTTTTGTCTGTACGCTTTTTGTATAAATACCTTCCTTGTGTACCCAAGGGGACCCTTGAAGGCTGTCTTTACCTATGTTTGCATGCAAAGAGGATTTCTGCCCTCTCTGTCTATGATTACTTATCAGTCAGGGCATTTCCAAAAGGGATAGGGACACATGAACACTCTTGTAGCCCCTGTTGGTAAGACCGTACTTCGAACACCTTGTGCATTTCTGGCCAGACATGCTCCAAAAATATGACTCGACACTGCAGTGGATGCAGGGAGGGTCTGTATGGACAGCAGGGAGATGAAAGCCGGACATGCAGGTTGAGCTTAAATGAGCTTTACTTGTTTAGTCTAGAAAAATGCAGACTGGGATGTATCAGAAGTTTATATATGCATCAGGGAAGGAAACACCAAGGGCAGTAGGTTACTAAGCCAAATGGTCAGTACTGGAAAAAGAACAAATAGGGATGAACTAGCTATTAGTAGATGCAGACTAGAAACTAGAAGCCAGCCCTTAAGGAGCAGATTAGCACTTCCATGGCAACAGTGGGGACAAATTTTCTTAGCTGTTTTTAAGACACCACTTGAGCAAGTTTGTGAAGAGGATGAGCTGACATGCTTTCCTGCCATAACAGGTGATGGGACCAGATGACACAGGAGATCTTGTTTCCTTCTTCTGTCAGTCTATTCACAACATGCATTTGTTAAAGTTCCTGCAGCAGTTTTGAAGTTGAGCCCAAGATACTGCAAATGGAAAACACATTTGTGGATTTGAACTGTACACAAACACTACTAAACTGGGTAAGTTTGACGGGATTAGGAGGAGGTGGCCTGGCTGGTGGCTTGGTAGCTGACCACCCAAGGTAAAGGTGGTGCTTAGGAAACTGCAGTGGCGATTCCTGCTGGCTGATGTTTGTGTTTGTTAGTTGGCAGCTGAATCCAGCCAGACATGAACCACCTTTTTTCCCCCCCTGCTTTGCACTGAGATTACTTTTCAGCCAAATCATCAGACACACAACCAAAACCAGCACGGCCAGGGAGGGGGTGAGCAGGGTTACAGCAACACCTTTAGGACTGGTTTGCACTGCTGTGTGACTGTGGCTGCCTGTTCTCCTTGTGTCAGTATCAAACCACAGTGCCAGCACTTATTGTAAGTGCTGTTGGGCTAATGGAAAGGCTGTTTTTCCTTGGTGATGCTACACTGACTGTGTACACCAATGCTGACCCCGGCTGTGGTTATACAAGTTCTTGTGATATTTTTTGCCAAACTGTAAGAGGTTGCACTTTTGTGACTAGTGCATAATCTCTTGTCTAAGCAGCCCAGGGACAAGTTTGGCGTGTTACCCAGGGAGGGACACCCTAGAAAAGCTGAGAAGGAGAATCATTGGGCAGTTGTTCAGTATCTTCCAGGACAGTAAGTTTACATCAGTATCACACTACCTTCTGATGTGGATGTGTTCCTCTTGTTCTTTTCATACTGGTGGTGTCAGAGGAACTGAGTTAGGAAGCTATATATATGAAAAAAAATCCTGGTTACGGTGAAGAATTTAAGGGAGTTTCCTCTTCTACTAATTGTTTCAGGATTTTTGTCATCTTTCCCACTGGTAAAAGTGTTTGGCTTTTGGTCTTTCAGAGGTTAAAAGGTGGGCAAGCAGCAGTTGAATCTGATTTGAAAAGAATATGAGTGAGAATTCAGGATTTCCTGTGTAGGGAGAGCCATGTGAATACCAGTGAATGAGCCCAGTCCAAAGCTCATTACACTTTACAGTTATATACCCATCTAATTCCACATGTTTTGAGCCATGCCTTAAAAGCACAGGTTGCTGAGACCCCAGAGCTGCACTGTGGCTTGCAAAGTGTCTTCTACCTGCATTTTGGTGGCAGGATTTGTTTGACAACATGATGGTAAGCTCTTATGCCAAGCCAAGTCATTTTCTGTATGGTGTGAAAATAATTCCTGCCTCTGTATCATCACTAGTTGTATGCAGTGCACAGAATGATGTGTTGAAGGGAAGTTTTGCACTCAGTGTCTGATAAGATCTTAGTCTTTATGATCTCATGCATTCCTTCTGACAAATGTAGTCACAAGAGCCACACTCGCGTATAGCCGCATTGCAGAGCATCTGGACAGACTACGTTTTTCTTAGACCCTTTCTTACTGCTTTTCCTTTCAAACAAGGTAGAAAATTATGCTCCTCAGGTTTCTGCTGTTTATGTGAATTAATCTTTCCAGACAAAGTTAGTCCAGTCCGTAGTCACCTAGGTAGCCTTTTTTTCTTTTTTTAACTTTTTTTTTTTTTTTTCCCCCAGAGTAAAGTCTTTTGCTCTTGTAAGGATAAGCTTTTCTAAGTATTGAGAAAATTATTTGGTACTAAGCAACTTCTTGCCTATGCCCTTCTTGAAATACTTCTTATGGTATTACTCCTTGGAGCACCAAGTGTCAGCTGATGTTGTCATCATACATCCTGTGGTTTCCCAGAGATGGCACTTTTTTGTTAGGAGGATGGGCATTTAATAAAAGTAGCAGTGTTGTATCCACAGTGGTTTACCGGGCAATAAGGGAAATGGGTCTTGTAGAAAGAAGCAGTATCTTTTACTATACTGACCAAAAGAAGTAAGAAAAGAGACCAATGTTTTGAGCTCAGCACCCAATCATCAGCTCACCGGCATAACTTGATTTTCTTCCACGAAGCAACAGGATGCTTTCCAGGTTTGCATGCGCCAGGCTTCCCATGCAGGCCCCAGATAAAGATTTGCTGGTTTTGCCAAGATTTTTCATTTGTGTATGGAATTATACTTTGGGATATGTGATTGGAAAAGACAGGCTCCTTGTATTGCTGACATTGCTTGTACAGATTGTCTGGTGATAAACGTCAAATCTCATCTTGTGTCACATATAAAATGGGGATAATAAAATGATGTGCAACAGAAGAGAAGAGGTAAGATGAAGGAAGTGATAAATCTAAATCAAGAGATATAGAGACTGGCCATTTTAAAACGCCTACTTCCGTCCTTTCCAACCAGGAGGTAGGAATGGAAAACCAGGTCTTTGTTCCTGCAGGAAGTCTCTTGCCGTAGGGAACGAGGAGCAGTACAGTAGAACCATAATAATAGTGGTAAAATAATAATAATAATAAAGCAACAAATACTAGAAATACCTGTCACTCCTTCCTGAAAAGCTCCCCAGGCTGAATTCTTGGGCTTTCTTATTCAGCCCTGCAGTTTTTTATTGCAATATTACGTTCATGAAGTTCAGCAATTACAGATTGCGACTAGGCAGGATTAGGCTCCTAAGTACTTTTGCCCAAAATCACCAAACCAGGTATTTTGCTGTTGCCAAACCTTGCAATTACTTAAGTGTCATTTCCAGAACTGAGAGTCTCTGGCTCCTATTATAGCGGTGTCCTGTGCCAGCCAGGCCACAGTGTACAAGAGGTACGAATATGTTTTTATACCTTTTGTAAGGGAAGAACAGAGCACTGTGATGCATTATTTCTCACAGTAGTTTTGTGTTTGCACATTGCATATAGCATGGGCAAAACCAAAGGCATCTGAGGACATTTCAAATGTCTTGGTGTCAAATGTCAGAAGTGGTGAGCAGAGGAAGGGGAGCCGAGGTCTTCATCACACCTTTGGGACTGTGTCTGCAATACACGGCTGCACAAGGCGTGGCATTTCAGTGGAGCACTGAGAGACCAGGAAAACTGCAGCAAACCGTTTTAACAGGGAGTAAAATGAAAACTGAAAACGAATACCAAAATTTAAAAAGATACGAGTGCTTCTCTCACACACTGATTTTGTCTGAAAGATCATTTTTCCTGCATTCTTCAAAGAAGGAAATAGATTAGCAAGTGTCCTCATAAGTGTGCTTTTTGCACACAACTGGCAAAATATACACGTTTTTGGTAAAAAGCATAGTGAGATGAAATGATGTTTCCTAAGATGTCAGAGCCTGAGACTGGATTTGATCTCCTAAATTCCAGTCTAGTATTTTAGGCACATGCATTTTTCACTGCAGGCGGTTTCATCTCTTTGATGCAGTGTCTCATCTTCTTTACTTGTGGACAGCTGGAAAACAAACAACTTTTATGGCTTCATCAGCTTGAGTAAGTTCTTAACATTATCCAAAGGCTTTGTATTTACTGGGAAATAAACGAGGTGTAGAAAGGCAGCACTGGTAAATTGTGTGTTGTCAGAGTCTCACAGGAAGTCGAATGACCCTTGCTTGAGAAACACAAACCACAAAATGTGGGTGTGATATTTATTGGTATGTGCTCTGCATTCTTCTCTGAGGACTGACTGCATTTTGCACTGCTGTAAATCCTGCCTACCTTTTCCAAGAAGATTTCCACAGTAAATCTTCTTAAAATGACCCGTTGGAGAGAAACACTGTGTGTTGCTATTCTGGCTTCTGACTGAGTTCTGGAACGCTCTCCCATGGTGTTAGTGATTCCGGGTAAGAGGGGAGAAGGGTGGGCTTTCAAACACACTGGGAATTCATTAGCATGTACTGTCAGTGTCAATAGACCCTTGCTTGGATGGTGCAGTCATATCTCTTAGTGGTTTCCCTTTAGTGTGTCTGTTTGTTCACTATTTCTCCCTGAAGATAAATCAACAATTGTATTAACTTTCTCATCTTGGTATGGGAGTGTTTCTGTTAATTTCCTGACATCAGCAGCTCTGTCATCTCTCATTTAAAATCGGGTATGGGGGTAAGCTGTTTCAGTAGTCCTGTTTTTTTTAATTAAAAAGAGAGAGGGGAAAGTCCAAAATGAAAGGGAAAAAAGAGGGCTAACTTTTGCAGAAAATAAGCGGGTTATATTTATATGGGTGCAAGATCATAGAAGTTAAGATTATGTCTTTTTAACTGTTTACCTGTATGAATATTTCTTAATGCAAAAGCTGTAAAAACAGCTTTAATGTGTTGTTCACAGTTAATTAACTATCCTAAATATAGCTGATAGAGTATTTTTGGCTAGCAGTTTCTGAGCTATTCAAGAGCACTCTGTTAATCTGCTAGGAAAATCAAAGATCAGAGGTCTTCTTTCTATGAAGCTTGTTTAATATGCTATATTAGGCCAAAACATTTAGTCGTTAGGATGTTTTGTGATCTCCTAGGTTTCAGGTGCTTTGGCAGACTTAGTTTACTGTTAACTCTGCAGAATCATAGCTTGGTACTTAGGCTGAACCATTCTGTATCTATATTCTCATTTACCTTCAAAGTTAAATCCTGTGATACAGTCTTCGTCATGTAGGTAATGAGCAAGGCACAAAACCTTTAGCAAAAAAGGAAGACATTAAGAGGCTACAAGATAAAGATGCATGTTGACAGGCTTGTTTCCATTCCACAGCAGTTGTTTGCATATCTGGCCGTGGGAGGGTTCAAAGAACGCATGGAATGGCCATTTCTCACCAAAATCCACATTTCTACCCTTGGCCATACTGAAGTAAATTGATGTTACTTCAGCAGAAGGCACTTCATCTATTTTATGTTTGTAACCTAAGTCCTCCTGTAATCCATGTTAGCATCAAGTCCAGGTTCTTACTCAGGAATCAGGTTTGTCATTTGCTCTTCTTCCGGTTGGTATAAAAACATATTACTTAGTGAAATGGTACCTGGGTTTTCTCTGGCTTAAATCACTTTCAGCTACTAAAAAAATGACCAAAGTAATTTGTTTCTTCCAAAACTGACTTTAGAAGTGTCAAAGCAAGAGGTCAAAATACAGGGAGAGATAAAGGAAAAGGAGCTGCTCAAGCAAAGCCACCTCAGTAAGCTGAGCAGGAGCCAGGGCTTTACGTGCTGTGCAGTAAAGGTTGTATAGATATTATTGAAGCCACTGCTAAGTGATGTATTGTGTTTAATTTTGGTAATTTTAAACAGATCTGCACTTTTACATTTTTTGAATTGGTGTCACGGCCTTGTTAATGGTGTATGTGCAACAAATACAGGTATAGTAACAAACTTTTCAGCTGAACCAGAGTTCAGGTGTGTGGTGAAATCAGCACTGTAGTACTTTTCTGGGTTTTTTTCATGGCTGTCTATCACTTCACTGTCAAGAAATACAAGATAGGAGACACATTTTCTCAGAGAATTTTTTTAACAAAACTGCCAAGGGTGTGAGAGTGCTTCTGCTGGTATTTGTGCTGTAGTAGGTCTTGCAGAACTGCATTGTGACTATTCTCAGTACATTGAGGTGGTGGGGGAGCAGCGCTGTGCACAGGCACCGCAATTCTCTGCTAGAAGTAGTTCTTGCACAGTCCTTCCTGCACCCCTCTAATTTATTTGAGTGGGATTGCAGTGTACAAGTACTGGAGATGAAATATTGAGGATCATTGAGTCAGATTTGAGTTGATATAAATCTAAAATTTCTTCTTCCTCTTCTGAAAGTTAAAAAAAAAAAAAAAAAAAGCCAGAATGGGTTAGTTACTTGACCTGAGTGTCTGGATTTGCACTGATGATTATTTGTGAGTACAAACAACTGCCGTAACAGAAAAGCAAGCATGGCTGTGATGTGCATACCACATCCCACTGTCTTCTGAGCAGCAGCAGGGTACAGAAGTACCATTTCAGTTCATCATGGAAATAACATAAATGTAGAAAATGACAGAGCTTTACTCTTTTACCAGTTTAATCTCTTGGAGACTAGGCCTTGATCTCTGACTGAAAAACTGACAATCCATTTAAAAAGGTAAATGTGACCACAGGCAAAGCTGCAGCATATCACATGTCCAGTGTTGCAAAGAGCTCACTTTAGTGTATTTTGGAGAAAAACTTTCAGTCTCATTTAGGGTGGTAAGCTTATTTATTTTGGAGAAAAACTTTCATTCTCATTTAGGGTGGTAAGCTTATTTACTATGGTGGTTTTATTGTGAGAGTTTTTGTACCAGCTTCTGTGTAAATTTATTCAGCAAAATCATGCTGATTGCCAAGTAGAAGTCAGGATGCTGGAGAGAGGGAAGGGGAATCCCTCCTGACAGGAGGAAAAGGGATTTCCTTTGAGCCAAGGCTAAAAGATAGTGGTAAAAATTAAAAAAAAAAAATATGCAAAGCTACAGATGGTCTCTGATAGCTGCTTCTGTACTCTGTCTGAAGCAGAGTCAAAAGCCAGCAGTGGGAATACAAACAAACCCAAGATTTGCAAAGGAGGGAGTGACTCTGCGGCAACGTGCTGTCCACCATCGGATCCTCCGAAAGGAGGGTGGGAGGTTCAAAGGTTATCATCCTATTTATGCTAATTGAGTTTGAGCTAAGCTCTTCCCAAGAAAAAAAGCCTCTTATTGAATTAGTTATTCAGCTTCTCAGGGTGCAAGCAGAATGGCTGTAGCGTGGTCTTAGAGTCTGCTTGGGCGGCCCTTGAAGAGTACCAACTAAAGGATTTCTCTTCATTTAAGCATCCCTCAGATGAAAAGCAATCAGGAGACCTGAGAGACTTGTGTGCCTTTTGCTATTTAGTCTGCCTGCAGAAGGGGCCAAACATGTTCAGGTACACAGCACCCTGGCAGGTCCTCTGCTTGTCCATGGAGCAGGGGCTGCGGGTAAGAACTATTCATAATATTGTTAAACAAGCGTGGTTTGTAATCTTAAGAATGTGCTGTAAAGGGGAGGGCAGCATCAGAGCTACCTACACAGAAAATTAAGGATCTGTAGGGATGTGTAGTGTTTATTCCTTCATTGTATATTTCCATGTTGCTATTACTTGAGAGAGCAAGTCAGAAGAAGTTATGTGAAAATGTGTTGTGTACGTTTATGTGTCTCTGCATTTATATTCAGACAGCAAATCTATGTCACTCTTTACCTCTGTATGTAGGAAAATGCTGTTAATAATTTTCATTTCCATAGCCCCTTCTATCCCCAGGCTTTTGGAAGGTTTATAGGCACAAGTTAATTAATTAAACCTCATAGCAATCTTAGGAAAAGCGTGTTAAGGTAGGGTTGCAGCCTGGGTAAGTTAAGGATTTTATTCACCATCATGCAGCAAGTCAGCAGCAGATAGGAGAATGAAATCCAGATCTTCTGATTCTGAGACCCTCTAGTTGCTTAAAGATGATAGTTGTCTTCTAAACTGGATTTTCTTCAAAACTGCTAGCCTTGAGTACTCATGAAAGTGCAACAATTAACTGTAGCAGTACAACAACTATGGGTAAGATTAACATCTGAAAAGCGTAAATTTAAATCAACTTGGCCAGTCGTTATTTGTACACTTATTCTCACAGTACATTGCAGTATCATTTTCCGTGAAAGCAGTCTACTAGTCTCTGATGGCATTTAATATGAAAGAGTTACTTTGCAATTCAAAAATACCTATTATGTTTCCTCAGCTCTCCTGATTTTATCATGACTCTTGAAATACTTGGTATGTTTTTTTTCTTTCCAAAATTGGAAAACGCCCAAAATACCTTTAATTTTTGAAAATAGGTTTCTAGCCTCATAAGTTGCAAAGAAATACCCCTGAAAGAGGTAAATCAAAATTAAAATGCTATTTGTATCATTTTGTTTTTACAGCTTGCAAGGTTTGCGTCTCACTAGCTTTTATGATTTTTGAAGATTGATTTTTTTTATCAGTCTCTCTAGAATGCACATATTTGGAAACAAAATTATCAAGATCTGCATACACCACTGTTTTTCTGTACAAGGATAGCTTGAATTTGTCGTTGCTAAGTCCATTTTGACTATTCCCTTTCTAATCCTTTTGTCTTAAGGGATCCAAATTATACAAATTGTATAGATCACTTATCAGTCATTATGTAATTTTCTTTGGGTCCTAGGTGGGATTTTGTGCTGTCAACAGGGTGGCATCAGGACTTCCAAAGTGCTGGTATTTGTGCAAAGTTGTCCCCTTCTGAATGGGCTCTGTGGGATGGTTATGGGATCTTCTTCAACAGAGGTTTTAGTTTTTTAAACTATGCCTTACTATATTACAAAAACTTACTTCTAGATTAAAATAAATCTGCAATATATGTGGTACTGGCTTTCACAATTAGCAAGTCTCTAAACAGTGTGTTTTTGCAGAAGCTTCTCCCTTCTTTTCTCCCCTGGTGTCTTAATAAAGAGTTACTGAAAAAAAATATTCAGAAAGTCTATGAAGCGCTTTTTGTCCTGGTTCTATGTTATTAACATAGACAGCTCTGCAGTCATAAGTTACAGCATATCTGAGACACACAGCATATTACCAGAAGCTGTAGATGAAAAGAAAATTTGGCCGTGTGTCCAGTGGATCCCTGAAGGCTTGGCACTCTTCATTGAATTGCATGCAGTGCAGAGCTGTTCAAGTACTAGAGCAATGATAATAATTTTTGGATGTTTGGATCCAAATGCATTAAGGTGTCAGAAAGCAGAATGCCATCATTGACTGCACTTCAGTCTCTGGGCTTCAATTCAGGGTATTGCCTAAGCCAAAAATTAAATAAGGTGCCTGGGGAACACTCACATCAAATGGAATCAAGTGCCTGCTTTCCGTCAGAAAGGTTAAAAGATTAAATACATTTACTGTCCTTGCAGTGTGATCTTGTGGTTGTGATACCAGCTCAAACAGGAATGTGTATATTTCTGTTCTAATTGAAATCCATCAAGCAAGTGGCCACTTCATTGAAGCATGTGGTGCCTTCAGCTTTCTTTCCTTCATTGCTTACTCAAAAACAGGCAGAGATGGCTACCCTCTAAAAAGTGATACTGCACCGCCATATGGATGAAGTCATGGCTGCTATGGCTATGCCAGGCTATGAAGTAATAGCCTGCTGTCCACATACCACACCTTCATTACACATGTGCATGGGTAACTGTCTAGGATAAAGCTGAGGAGTGTTATATACAGCTGTGCTCAGAAGGTGCAAATTCCACAGGACTTTCTCTGAGTAGTGCTATGATGCTTTGAAACCTCAAGTATGGCAATGATGTGAAAGCTGTCCATAGCCCTTGGTTCTGCCTTGTACGTGTTGGAAACAAACAATAGAGTTTAATATAAATATTTGTTTCTGTAATTTATTTGCATTTCTCTATTGCATTGAGCTAACTTAGTCAAGCTAGTGATAAATTTCACATTATCTTTTGCCTATGCAGGCACTGTTGTAAATTAATATTAATTAAATCATATTAATTAGACAGCTGATGAGAGTACACCGTTGACCTTTCAGGAGGAAGGCTGCAGTGTCTCATCTCTACTCTTAGGTAAGCCTGTGGTCCAACAAAAATCACCATTTAGCATTTTATACTTGGAAGACTGTTCTGCTCACCTTTGACTTGCATGAAAACTGTAGTCGACATTCATACCGCTTCTTTTAAAGTCAACAGCAAAACTCTCCTTGGTATGAACTGTAGGAGGGATGAGTGTACAAAGATAATGTGATGGTAGTTTGAAGGTGCTATTATCTATAGTGATACCAAAAGTGGAGAAATTTTGCTGAAACATTATTGCCAGGGGCTTTGGAGCTAGCACAGATATGATTAGTGAAAAGGCAGGGCCACCTTTAGTCTCTTGGTACGTAGCAAAACTATTCTAAGACTAATTAGGGGCACATTCAGGCAGTGCAGTACTACTAGTAATTTGATTTAATAAATGCTGCTCATTTTGAAAGCTGCAATTTGTGCTCAGCCCTTAGGAAGTAAGGAGGAACTGCTGGAACATAAATTCCCTAAAGCAGAGGCACAGCCTTTCCAGGTGTGTGGCTAAAGGACACACCTTACCAGAAACAAGTAAAGACTGTAAATCATTAGAGATCTGCAGTTACTCTGTCAGGTTTGTGATTCTGAATTTTACTGAACTGTTCAGTACTCTATGTTTGCACTAAAGCGTTTTGAATTTAAGATCAGATAAAACTGAAAAGGCCTTATTGGTAAAGGTAGATGTGATCCTTTAATTTCATTGGGGTGCATTTTGCTTGGCTGGGTGTTGTTTTTCCTTTATACGTACAGCTGTTTGTTCCAGCATTTCTAGACTTTAGTGCATTATTAGGTGATATGGTAAAGGCAAGATTTGGAGGAAATACTTGAGGAGTTATTATGTGCAAATAATCTGTTTCTAGCTGACAGTTCCCAGATTCTAACTACCATGTATTAAATCTGGCACTGAAAGCAAGTAATTTTCATACCTAACCAAAACTGTTCTCATTATGTCTTCAGTGATTTGGATGAATGAGCTCATGGCTTGTTCTCTTCAGAGTACAGAGCTGATACAATTTCCTGGCATTTTTCAGGAAGAAGGCTCTTGAGAGTGACACCTAACAAAACTTGCCAGCCCTTATAAGAACCTGTACTTCCAGGCAAATAAATATCCCCACACAGTGAAAAATTATAATCTTGTCTTGCAGCTGAAGTGGTGTTTTCAGACTGGTATTTTGTCTTGGTAACACGTGTATACAAAAACATCCCATGAGGAGCTGACCTATGCTTATCATTATACAGTAGCAGCAGATGACGCTTTGTTTGCATAGATTTGGATCAGGTACTGCCAGTTCTCTTCTCAGCATGCAAGGTCCTAGCGAAGCACCTCTGTGTCCAACAACGTAAACAGAAGAAAAGGCTGTGAACACCCAGCATGGCTGGATGGTCCTTTCTTGCACTTAAGTGGTTCTATTTACCTGTACTGCCAGGTTTGTTGATTCCTTTTTGAGTGCTGGAATAATTAGTGTTTCTCTGGAACTCTCCATTCATGCAATTGAAAGAGCATAGAAGAATTTCAGTCTACTTTAAAAATAATTAAAGTTTCTTGCTTTGTCTAGTTGCAGAGAAAAGCTTGGAAAAAAGTCGAGCTAACCTCTGAGGGCTTCAAAATCATGAAGAAAATGAAAAGGACTATATAGCTAATTTTTTGTGCTTTTAAATGACATTTCTTGGCTTTCCGGGACTTCAGTAATGACTTCTCAGCAATGGAATTTGTTTTATTGCTCTGTGATTAGGGAATTTTAGTACCAGCAAGTGCCAGCAATACCTGTTTGTGCACATTACTATAGTAACATGGGTCATTTTATCTCTGCTGTTGGTAACCACTCTGCTACAAACTGCACTTGAACCACTTCCAGCTTGTTATTTCTGTTGCTAAGTGATGCCCATAATTCTGCCTTTCAAAAGTGTTCCCAATTCTCTTCAACTTCCATTTTCCTTCTTAGTCTTTAGTCCCTTAGTGTTGACCCCATGTGACACGGGTCTGCCCAAGGTATAGAAGCACTCACGCCCTTTGTTTTTCATATCACGAATGGCCAAACAATAAAATTTTAACATATTGAAGAGGAGGCTTGTGGCTATAGGATTTGAATAGTTGTCCTTTAAGGATTTGGGGGTGGTGTTTCCAGGCTGCACATTCAGCAGAAGATATTTTCAGTTTTCTTTTAAAAACTGTAAATGTTATTTGTTAAGCATTTTCATTTTTGTTGTTAATAAAAAACAAAACATCAACAACTACTGTTTACTTATATATTCCATATCTTGGAACTTAAACCTCATGAATTAGAATTTTAAAATAAGACTTTTTATGGGGTTAGAAAGCAAAGGTACAAGCAAGCATACTTTAAATGAAAGATAATTAACTGAGTGGAAGAGGTAAGATCCCATACTGAAGTCTCATGATATTTATCTGGTTGGCCTTGAGTAGCCCAGCAATTTCAAACCAAGAAATCTTGTTCTAAAATTAAGGAAATGCAAATGAGCAAAACACATTAATTTGAATTAATAAATCTAGGACCCCAATGTCTAATTTACAGAAGCATCTTCTGGCAACAAGAATGCCTGACTCTGTGTATAGTTTCTTACTTTCTAGGTTATAATAATACTCCATGCTAATTTTTAGTAACATAATTTTAACTGTGTGCTTCAGAACCTAAGCCTATATTTCTCCCAAGGCCTTTATGCCCTTTGACCTTTCTAATGATTTCCTTCGCTGTGAAATAAAACTGCTTTGATACTGAGCATCATTGTTGGCTAAATGAGAAATACTGTCCTTAGTACACCAGCATTGGTCAGTTTGGAAATTGCTAGGTGATTTTTGAATGCAACATCAGGGCAAATCCAGGGAGTAGTCTAGGCACCAAAGCATGAATTTTACTGATATTAGTAAAAATCAGGAATCCAGAAGCCAAGAAACGGGAGCTACAGACATCCACAGAACCTGCTACGAGTATAAAAAATTGGTTAACAGGTTGCAGAATATGGTGCATTCATCTCAGTTGAACTCAGCCTGGATTTAGGATTTAAGTCTTAACACCCTGCATGAAGGAATCCCAGTCACTCGTCCACCGGTGGGGCAGAAAGGAAATATTGGTGGCAGCCGACCCTAGAAGTGATGGAAGAATGGAAGAACCTGGAACAAAGGGAGGAGAAAATGAAGGATAAACAGAGTCATCTGTCTGGGAACAGAAAGTATAGGAAGGCCTTATATGAAACAGAGGTCCCAGTGCCCTTGGTGTTAAGAGACTGGAGAAGGCAGAAAAAAAGGCAGTAATGATCAACTAGGGGAAAGAAGGAGTGAAAGTATCAGCAAATTCCCTGGCAGGTAACTTGAACCTAGCTAGCAGAAGTGTCTTAATCTGTTTTGAGCTGGCCACCGTGTTCACTGTCCTCATTCAGTGAGAAAGACTTTCAAGGATCCTTCGCAGGATGGTTATGATTATATGTTTAAGCTTGCTGCTGTGTATGGTCATTGCCATTTTCTGGCAGTAATAAGAACCACTGATGATGTGTCCATAATTTATTCTGGGCCTGTGCTGGTATAAATTCTAAATAATTAAAACTTGTCTCCAGTTCCCATTAGAAGATCCTTACTCATTTTGTGCTGGGGAAGCAAAGTAATACCTGGACTTAAGATGAAGCTTTTACTGAAGGCAATTTTGTATCATAATTCCTGGAAGAAGAACTTGTCCAAACCATGGCAGTCATCAGGGAAAAAAGTTCTTGAGCAAAGTCACAGTAAAATACATCATTAATCATAAGCCACCCACATCCAGGCACCATATCACTAGGCACTTCATTGGAGGAAGGAACGGTACTGTTGGTATTCATGACTCATTATAGTCCTGGGTTATAAGGTTTAAAGAGTCAGCTGTGATCATGTTATGACTGGCATTGTGACATAGACCACTGGATTTCCCTAAACTGACTTCTGTTTGGATTAGAGCTTATCTTTTAGAAAAACATCCAGTTTTGATTCGCCATGTCCTGCAAGGGAGCATTCGTCACAGCCTATATTAAATTGTTCCTTCATTAATTATACTCACAGCTAACAGCTTCCTGTTAGAACATACACTTTATTTTACTCTTGGTCTCCCTGAACACTCCCCAGTGCAGATAGAAGTGTCTTGTGTGCCTTGCTTCTCTGAGGAGTTGGCTTTGTCTGAAGATTTTTCACTTTGTCTTAAGATTGTTGACTGATTGCTTTTTTTTTCCCTGCATAACCTGTGGGCATGGAAGAAGTTCTGATTTATGGCTTTAATTGCAGTCTGTCTAACCATTTAGAAAATCCTTCTCAGTGTCTGCCTTCAAGTCTCTCCACTGACATGATGCTAGCATGCACCTGTGGCTAATGTAATGTTGGAGTATGCATGGCCTGCGCTTTTCATCTGTACTACTTTCACCTTGTTGTCACCTAATACTGCATCCTACCTTCATGTGTCTGCCTCTGTGCTCAGCTCTGGTTGGAAGCTGTGACCAGGTTGTTATTGCTGTGCTAAACCTATTACAGTGTCTAGTACACTGAGGTCCACATCTAGGCTGTGCCTAGAGCTTCTGAGCTTTAATCAAATTTCCTGATGAAATGGGCAAAGTGAAGTGTCTTGATTAGAGTTATTTTTGCTATTTTTGCATAGTTTGGAGCTGTACTTACGTTACCATTTCCACTAATGAAATTGAAATGTATGTTGACAGAGACTTGCATCCTCATCCTTCATCCGATGAGGACTGTCAGCAGTCATGTGCATCCCTGGCTGCAGAACAGGCAGGTTTAGAGGTGAGCCCTGTAGCCAAGTGGATTCCAGCCTGTGTTACCAGCCCAGAATGGTACTTCTGCCAAACCCAGGAAGGAGGTTGCTGTGTACAAACCAGAGTGGTGACGGGATGCGACATGCATCTGGGTGATGAATCTGCATGAGCTCGACTTTGAAGACGTACCCTTAATTACACTGCAGGTTTTGGCAGTGCTTCTGCAATAGATGGCTATCATATCACCTCGCAAAGCTGTGATATTTTCTCTACCTTTTTTGAGACCATGCTAATTGGCAAGAAGAGATTTTGGTGCTAACACACTCATAAGCTGATTAGCCAGGTTGTTATCTCTTTACTGACATGTTCACAGTTCCCTAATTGAAGGAATATATTACCTTTGGGTAAATTCTGCTTAGCTGACTTACTCAGTGAAGCTCTATCCAGCAGGAGTAGGGAGGTGATCGTGCCCCTGTACTTGGCACTCGTGAGACCACACCTTGAGTACTGTGTCCAGTTCTGGGCACCACAGGATAAGAAGGACATTGAGGTGCTGGAGCGAGTCCAGAGTCCAGAGAAGGGCAACGAGGCTGGTGAGAGGTCTGGAAAACAGGCCTTATGGAGACCGGCTGAGGGAACTGGGGTTGTTTAGGTTGGAGAAGAGGAGACTGAAAGGAGACCTTATTGCTCTCTACAGCTACCTAAAAAGAGGCTGTAGTGAGGCTGGTGTTGGTCTCTTCTCCCAAATTACTAATGATAGGACAAGAGGAAATGGCCTCAAGTTGCATCAGGGGAAGTTTAGACTGGATATTAGGAAGAAGTTCTTTACTGAGAGGGTGGTTAGGCACTGGCACAGGCTGCCCAGGGAGATGGTGGAGTCACCATCCCTGGAGGTGTTCAAAAAATGAGTGGATGAAGCACTTGAGGTCATGGTCTAATGGTCTAGTGGTTAGGGAGATGATGGGATAAAGGTTGGACTTGATGATCCTGGAGGTCCTTTCCAATCATGGTGATTCTATGATTATGTGCTTGTGGAAGTTATTGGCTAACATAATATGAAATACTTCTTCATGCATGTTTATACAGAGTCCAGAGGTGGAAAGCGTAGCCA
The DNA here is from genome assembly GCA_028020825.1 of Podargus strigoides. NCBI lineage: Eukaryota > Metazoa > Chordata > Aves > Caprimulgiformes > Podargidae > Podargus > Podargus strigoides. Next base: position 92,838,143 of record CM051663.1, read on the forward strand.
AGCAAGATGGTACCCACTAAGCAGAGTACCAGGGTGCTATGAAAACCATTTCTGGGTGGAAGAACAACACAGAGGTCCCTCCCAGGTCCCACCTAGGTCAAGCTGAATTATCCTTTTGCAAGCTGGGTACTTCCCCTCCCAGTCAACAGTGTGAATGATGATTGTCCTTGGTTTGGAGGAAAGTCAGCCATTGGACTGTGTGTAAGTGTTTTAAAGTCAGCCATCAGCAAACTTTTGAAGTAGTCTGGGTAACTTTCCTATTGAGTTTGTGATGAAAATTAAGTAGCACTGTACACCTTTGCTTTCAGAATCTGAGATTCTCAATCATTAGGAGTTACGTTAGTGATCAGAGTGGCCTTCTGGCATACATTTTATTTTTGCATGATGCCCGAAATCAGCATTTCAGTTTGAATGTATATACATCAGTAATGTCTAGATGTTTCAGCCCCTGAAACCACTTTTTAAGGTGTCAAGATCTGAATCTGGGACTTTAGTCATCAGGGTTCCAGCATTTTTGTTTTAAGAGCCTGGTCTGCAGTGTTTGTGGTTCCAAAAAACAGTGATCTGTGCTTTCAATACATCTGGAGCTGGTCCAGCTCCCTGCTGTTGTCCATGTGCAAGCCGCTACTCTCTATTCCAGAAGAGAGGCTGTTTCCCATGTTCATCCCACTTGCAAACAGCAAAACAACTTGGTTTTCTTCAAGTGGCTTTTTTACAGTGAGTGACTTTTTAATGGTACATTTATATCCTTGTATTCTCAGCATTGTTGAAAGTTCATGGTGATTTTGAAGTGGTGCTGTGGTTATGGGTTTAATTTTATTTGCCTTTCAATACTAGACCTACTAAGAGGATTTTTTTTTTTTTCCCACCTGTGATGTAAAAAGTGTTACATGCTATCTAATGAAAATGCATTTGTTATTTATAGGTAAATCCAATTATTCAGTTAGTTAATGGATCTTAAAAATAGCTGTGAGAAATTAATATATTAGCCAGCAACTGACTACTACTTTCCCCCATGAAAAAAATCCATTCTGATAAATTGATTCAGCTTTTGAAAGAAAAACCAGACCCGTTAGCATAGCTTTGTCTTACATGTCATAGATAACAGGCAAATCAGTGCTTATTGAGCCCCTCTGTAATTGCATTAGTCTCTAAACTTCTGGTGGCCTGATTTCCTCTGTTGTTAAATTGAATGAGAAGAGTTGGAGACATGGAGATACTTGCACTTGTAGATCAGAGATTTCCTTTTTTGGAGGTCTGCTTTACTGGACTGTTTTTTTCATTAAAAATGAGACATGGTTTTGGTCTGTTGTTATTTTTTGTTCTGCCAGAAAACTGTAATTCATTAAGTCCTGCATGTAAAAAACACTCGTTTCTTCCAAGCTAAGTTTATTTATAGCTCACAGATCTCACATGATGAGCACTGACAGCTTTAAGTCATCATAAAGAATACAAATTGAGTTCTGAGATTAGCTGTTGTATTTATTTTTCTAGTTACAATAACTAATTTAGATCCCTGCCTTATTTTGAATGTTGATGTCAAATTTTGATAAATGGTATTCAGTTCATATAGTACATATGACTGCTGTCTGTCATTTGGTGAGCTGCAAGGCACATGAAGAGAAAAATAAAATGGATTTTTATCCTCCTTATAGACGTTCTTTCTGGACAAGCAAGCTCTTGTTAACTTGTCAGTCAGAAAGGGAAACCACCAAAAATAACATGTCGATTGAGGGGGCGTGATGGGGAAAGTGCTACATTGTTTTTGTTGTGTGAAACTCAGTTTGAGATTTTTCCCAGCATCCTGAGTTCCCAAGCTCCTGCATCAAAACCAGAGAAACCACCTCGGGGTAGCAAAGTTAGACAGGTGCTAAGCATGTTTTGGGAGCCTGCCAGAATGGGAGGGAGTTTTGGACAAGGGGAAGGGTTTTGGGGCAAGGGGAAGGAGTTTGGAACGGGATGCCCCTGGCACACATGGCTGCTTCAGCGGGCAACTGCCACTGCCCCAACCCCTTCCCCTGGCCCTGTGGATGCTCCTAAGAAAGTAAATAGCTAAGGTTTGTCCCAAATCTGCTGTATGACCAGAGAATCTTCTTCAGACAAGAGCTAGGAGAACACCAAACAAATAGTCAGTTTTTACATGAGACCTCAGGCTTTCAGCCCAAAGGTGATTACCGTTCCAATACTTCTACAGTAACTGTCAACGATGCAAAAGAAATCTTGGCTTTAAGCCTTTCTTGTAAGCTAAACCCCTGTTTACTAACCAGTCAGTCAAAAAAGTGGCAATGCAAAGTAGAAGTTAAGCTAATACTTGGTCTAAATTTGTGACCCTAGAAAGGCAGACAGTGTTACGGCGTTGCCCTTTTCCATGGGTATCTGTTCATGTGGGGAAGGAAGACAGATCAGTATGAAACCCTAAAAAGGACTGATGTGACCAATGTTTAGTTTTCCTCTGGTGGAGGGAGAACAGCTGTCATGAGAAATTTATCATATGCCCCACACTGCAACTCCCTTTGCTGACAACTATCCTTCCCTCCCTATGGTTGCAGGAAGGTGGGAGGAGGCTTCAAAATGGGCAAATTTTGTCTGAGTTTCATGCTAGAGTAATAGCTCCTTGTGATTTCCCCCTTTGGTGGCTATCTTTTTCTTGGTGGTGCTTCACAAGTAATTTATACAATGGTAATCCAGCCCCTCCTACCTGAGATTGAAGCCATTCTGGAACGTGTTACAATTTTGTGGTGAAATTTTGTCCCAGTTTACCTTATTGTAGGTAGGGACTTACCTGTACTGGAGGGAGAGGAGGTGTTGGCACAGAACCGTTCACCAGCAGCTCCCAGTTAAAATGGAGTGGAGACATCTCAGAGCCTTTACAGCAGGTTGGGTGCAGTCTTATACCTAAGGTGTTAAAGCCTGGGCATCTAATTCATGAGTTTGGTTCCTGGCCACAAGTCAGACATTTGACACATTGCTTACACTTGGGGGTTTTTTCGAAGCAGTCCTCAGTTTTAGGTTGTGCCAGTTTGGTGGCTGCCTTACTGAGGAGAATCGGATGCTGAACGTACGCACTCTTGGTAAAATATAGTAGGCGAGTGGTCTCCTAAGAAAGGAAGACATTTTAAAGAATACTGATGTAGATCATTTTGTAAAATGGAGATAATTTCCTGGCATGTTGTGAAGCATCTGGGTGTCTACGGTGTGGTTTGAGGTCTTTGTATGGTGGGACTAGAGATATGCAAGGTATTATTCTGTCCATCATCCCTGTAACAGCAAAAGAAACACAGATGGGCACTATGGGTTTCTTCTTGTGCCTACGCTTTCCAGATTGCATCATTTAATACAGGAAAATGCAGTGCTATCCCATGTTTCTCCAGCTGCCTCTATGCAGACTGTTACATTAATCATACAGGAATAGAGGCTGGGAAGACACTCTGAGCTGGGCAGCATTTCCCAGACCTAGAATTTGCCATGAGATAGCATGTATTGGCATATGCATGGATGTATGAGATGAAGCACAGCATAAAGTCATCTTCTGGCCCCACAGTGAGTTACTACAGTGGGGGCTGCTCCCTCTCTTGTTTTCCTCTAACTATATAAAAGTGCCAGGAAGAGATGAGCTCCTGCCCTGTGCAGGTATGATCACTGTGACTCCTAGGTGTATCATGGCCAGGGAGAGCTTTTCACTGCCCCTAAAGACAGTCGCAGATAGTGGACACAGTCTAGCACAATATTTGCAATTGCTTTCCAAAACCATGTATCCTTGTCATTGTTAGAGCCTTAATTTGCTCAGCAGCTGGTTTGAGCCCAAGAAATCATTATGGATTGATTTTATTGTTGCTATTGTTGTAATAGGAAGAGGGAATTAAAAACAAATGTCTCAGTGCTGATGTTTTCTTAGAGCATGACAACACGTTGGTTTAGAGACTGATATGTTACCCCAGATTGTAGCTGAACACTTGAAAATGCAAAGCAGGAGGATGGCTGGGAAATTGGTGAGCTGTGTTTCAGTACTACGTTCAGATTGGGTTCCATACACAGAACCTCAGCAGAGGTCAGCTTGGGCAGAGGCAGGATAAACAAACCACAGGGATCTCGCTATTACAAGGTGCTATATGGAAGGGACACGGCTTAATGCACTTAGCAGGACCTCGTTCACTGAGATGTGAGCAAGTGGTGGGTGGAGGAAGCCAGAGGCGGAAGAGGAACAGCTGACACTGAAGAGAAAGCTTGAGGAAAACCAAAGACCAATATAAAGAAGAGAAAAAATACTGGAAAAAACTCAGAAGAGAGAAATTGTGGTCACATGTTTATGTCGCAAATCATCATTGCCAGTTCTACAGTCTACAAGAGGCAGCAGCTCCCATTTCTCTCTCCACAGTGATGGAGCAAAGATCGTTGCAAGACCTTCCCTGCAGAGCCGCTGTGATGCTCACAGCTGCCCAAGAGAAAGTTCCTTTTAAGTGACGTAAGTGCTGGGAGGTATCATGTCATGGGCTGTTGTCTCGGGGTCTGGCATGCAGCTAGCAAGTCTTCTGTCAGTGGGGAACATCTTCATTGATAAATGTAGCTTGAAGATGCCACTTCTTACAGCAGTGCACCCAGCGCTTGTGCCCCACATGGATGTGGCAGAGCACCTGGATGGTAGACTTCAGCAGCTAGGGAGCCACCATGTTTCTTCTCATCTGTCACTTTTAGCAATGTAGACTGCTGCAGCTGCATTTGCGAGATCTTGCAAATTGAGATAATGAGCATTAGCAATATAGGGAGAGCTTCAGAATGAACGCTGTATGTTCACAGCCACTGCAGTGTCTTTTTATCTTGTCAAAGAGATGTAGACAAATGAAAGAAAATCAACTCTGTTAAGAAAAAAAACAACTAAAGGGAGATAAAGTTGTGCCAGATAACTCTGAGGTGCTTCAACCAAAAGCACAGTATTTGTGTAGTAAGATCTGAGGTCTGTCAGTACCTAACATCTTGTAATTTCTGTATCTAGGGCCTAATTCATGCTGTCTGTGTTGAATCTCTAGTGGAAAAAAATGACAAATACGTCAACACAGTCCAGTAACTTATCAGCAACAGTCCTGTAAGCTCTCTGCATTTCACAAAAGAGCACAGATTTAGAAAGCTCCTCACCATCACTTCTTAAATGGTTATAAATAGATTTGCAAGAGAATAATTTTTTTTAAAAAAAGTCATTGAGAAATCATGTTGAAGTGTTCTTACACAATATAAAATAGTCTCTGTCATCTATTCTATGAATTAATAACTTAGCACACAGATAAAACATGTCTGTAGCCCTCTCTTTAACAAGATTTTGGTATTATACAACTTTTATTTAAATTGATTTTTCCTTTAAAACTCACTCCTTCATAATCTCAGATGCACTTCAAGATTAAGTATGTAAAAACCTTTATGCACATATGTTGATTTTCAGAGTGCCTAGCCTTTTCTTCTGATTATGTGAACTTTGAGCGTCTACTTTGTCGTAGGACAAGTTGTGCTGTTTGGAAATTTCTTATCTTTATGTGGTTTTTCTTCCCCAATACGGAAAACCTCCTTCAGCATTCTCCTTCACCTCCCTCTCCAAAGTGCGAAAGGCAGTTCAGATATTTCCAACCCAGCTTTTTTTTAATAAGAAAATATTATTGCATCAGGAGGAGTATGCTTATAGTGGAACATAGTGCTTGTTTCAGTGCATTTACTGTTGGCAAGCTCGTTCCTGTTTTCTCCTGTTCAGCTTTATAGTTGAATCTTGTGTCTCAGAAGGCAGTGGAATTTCAGTGGGATCCTGTAGCCCCAGAATTCATGTGGTATCACAGTTTCACCTGCTTGGAGAGAAATTCATTACTTGCACTGATGAATTCATTGAAGAATGAACTGAGTTTTAATGCTGAATTTATGTAGGATGTTGTAGTGCAATCTTATCTATACCTTTTTGTACACTGTCATCAATACTGTGAGGCTTAATTTTATAGCAGGGAGCATTATAAGACATTTATAATGACTAGGAAGATAAGCCAGTGCCTGGACACAAGCTTATGGAAAGACACTGCTGGAAAAAATTAAGTAATTGCCTAGAAATTCACTGCAGCTAGGGAATGCATGTTCATGTTTCTTTTGTAATTAAAGATACATTAACATTTCCTGATATGCCCTTGCTCATTTGATAGGCAGCACAGTGCCCATCTTTTTGTGTATGCATGGAGTATTACTGGATGGCATCATCCTCTATTGGTGTTAGTTGTATGCTGAAGATTTAAGCTGTGACCAGCAGATACATTGTGTTGGCTTTTCCCAAGCCTTTCTGGAGTCATTGGGAAGCAAGATTATGGATTTCTGACAGGTTTTAGAGAAGTGAGTTTAAGCTGGGTTTTTAAACCAGGAATGGCTTGCCTGTGCCTCCTAAGCTATGTGTGGCTGTTCTTCAAGGAAAATGAATTCTTTTGAGTCCTGGACTCTTGTGAAGCTTAGCCTCAGAAGCTGCTGCCTCTCATAGGGGAGACTTAATGTCAGTCAGCTGGGCAGCATCATCTTGCTGCTGTGCAGATTCCCTCTGAACACCCAACTCTGTTGGTGCGGGGTGATAGTGAGGGGCAGGGGGCTCAGGGTTTGGGGTGGAAGGGAGGAAGACAGGGGAAAGAAGTCTTTTCCCTGCCATGAAGTAATTTTATTTTTGCTATTGTTGTTTAATAAACAGAGCTACCTTATTAATAAAACTAATCAATTGCAATAGAACAAATTTGGATGCGTTTTGATAATTGCCAGTATTAAACATAGAAGAAAAGACGGCTATAGAAGAAATGACAACAAAAGAAGCATTAAATGCATCTTGAAAAATACACATCTTTTCTAAGCTTGGGGCTGTTTGACATGCTGTAGTGTTGATTCTTGGTTTGTAATAAGCTAGTCATATATCCAGTTTATGTTGATTAGTTGCCCTGTGCTTCTTACTGATCTCCTTTAGGTAGACAGCGGATAGCAGTGGGTGCTGTTACTGCAGCCAGGTGCTCTTTCCAGGCTGCTGGGATTTCTCCTTTTTAATTTTCTCCGTATGTGTTTAGTTGAAGCGTTGTGTCCATTCAAAGCTATGGCAACCCTGTATCTGCAACATCACCATATCTTCTTAGGTTATGCTTAGAGGAACTTGCTGTAAGTCTGTTTTATTTAACATATTCAACAGAGGGTAATGAGAGGCTCTCCTGATAATACCTGACTTTCTTCTGAAATCCCAGGTAAACTGCAGACAGCCTGAAGGATTTTCGCTCTGACTTCAGTCCTCTGGCTCCCTCAAAATTCAGTAGGTTTTCTATAAATACAGAAAAAGACTCCACTGAAGAAATCCTGACTCCCATAACCCTGAACTATTGTCTCTGCTTTGCCTGTGCAGGGTATGTAACTCTTCAAGATGGCACCAGAGTTAAAATGCTGATTCAGGCTGAATAAGAGAAATTAACAGGCATAACTCCAACTTGCAAGACTAGAGTTACCTAAACATTCTGTTCTGTTTTAAAACAAACATTTTTATGTTAGCTTTTTCAGAATTCCCAGGGATCTTTGTTTCCAGCCACGTTATCTAAACAAATCAAAACAAATGCTGTGCATGTGTTTGTTGCTACTACAATAAATGGCTTGTTTTAACTGGGGTGGTTGTGGGGTGTTTTTTTTTATCTTGACTTTTGTGTTTGCCTGAGAAACAGCCTCAGCATGTAGGATGACAGGTCTTCTCAAGTGCTAACATTTAAAATCAGTCCAGAGGAATCTTCTTCTAATCACCTTTCATTTACAGAGAGGCAAGAGCCTGCACAGGTCTGTTCCCATCGATCAGCTGATATGGGACTTCTCAGTTACCCCTTTGGTGTCCATGCACACCTCACACATGGGAGCACCAAGCAGCTGAAGATGGTTTGCAGCAGGGCAAAGTGGTTTCCTACTCCTATTGAGAGGATGGGTCAGGCCAGCATGAGTTACATCACGCTTACCACTAAGGAGAAGCTCATCCATACCTCTCCAGCAATGGATGCTGAAAAGAGCTTTAGACTTTTAAACCTCTGAAGACCAGAGGTGAAAAGTTTGCTGTGAAGTGACCATAGTACACAGCCACAAGGATCACACTGTGGTTACATCTGCTGTCACAGGTGGGGAAGTGCAGTTTTCACTCACCTCAGCTCCCACAGCATAAGCATGTAGGTAAAGCTAGTGCTTTTGAGGGGTACTGAAAAAGCAGAGAGAAGGCCACAGGGGAGAGGAAGTCTTTCCCCCTAAATATGGCTCACAACAAACAATTCTTTGCTTGCTTGCCAGAGTAGATGGGGAGATGAACAGCCAAATATTAACTGTAAGTATATGAGGAGAACAAGAAAGTGGGTTGCTGTATGACCTTTCTCGCTTCTTTTTCCAGCCATCATTTTTTCGTGAAGTCTTGCACTGTCAGCTGATTGGCATTTATGGCTCCAGCCCTTGTAATTTTGACAAGGTATTTTATGTTTGCTATGCTGGAAGAAGCAACCATGCCATGTGCCGCTTTCTTTCTGAATGGAGAATGCCCCTGAGCCACAGTTTTCAGAGCAGACAAGTGTGAACACATCTTTTAAGAAGTTTTACCTGTTCAGCATCAAAATAAAAAATATGAAGACTCTTTTTACCCTTGGAAACTAATTTCAATCCAAGTAGCATCAAGAGAAGGCCTCCAGGTATTCTTTGAGTTGGCTTGAACACAAACTCTTGCTTTCCACCAAGATTAAAGGTTTCTGAGGTATGAGTCCTACTTATATTACCCAGTCCGGCTGCCAGCATTAGTACACATTCATGCAAGTAGGAGTACACACTGGAGGCACTTTCTTTCCAAAGAAGCTGTGGTCTTTCTCCATCATGAGAAGACACAGTCCTGACAGCAAGCAGTGACAGAGCCTGGTACTGGTCCCTTCCTCTGTGAAAGTGAACAGCAGCAAGCAACCATGCTGCACCTGCCCACCATGAGTTGCCCAGAAAATGCAAAGCACTAGTAAAATATGAGAGTCCTCTGCTCCCTCATCAAGGTTTAATGTGACAATTTCCTCTTGGAAATTCATTTCAGTGGCCATCCTTGGGTAATTCATGCTCAGCAGTTACTCTCCTGCTGCTATAGTGGCAGACCAGTCTTGTCTGAAATGCGGGTGTTGGGTGAGGGGTAAGCTCTCAAAAGGAGAGGTTTGAGATGCGTCCATGCAGCCTATCCTCAGAAACCGATTTTATTTCTGTCTCATCCTTCTTGTCTTTATAAGAAGAACAGGAGGTCTGGTTACAGCACCAGGGGAAATTAAACTGACAGAGCCAATTTGTTCTCATAAAATAAATACAAGTGGCCTTTGGGTTTAAAGTGTGTGATTTCCACAAAAGGAGGAGGAAGAACAATTAAGATTGCTCAACAGATTAAATTCTTTCTAATTACTGGTTACAAAATAGCCACTTAATCATGAGGAAATATCCAATAAAAGTATTTATTTTTTAAAAGTTGTTGTTGCAGGAAAGAGTTCTGTCAAATTTGCTTCCCTGGCTGCTATGAGCCCCCCTCTGCTGAAAATGGAAAATTGGCTTGTCACCTGACCAACATCACAGGTGGAGGGGCACCTGCACAGAAAACTGCCTCCCCTCTCCTGGCCTGTGCCCCCTGCCGTGTAGAGAAGTCAGAAATGTTTTACCTGAAGAAAAGTCTGAAGAATGGAGCAGTTTGCTGAAAAGCCAAAAACCACACAACTAGCCAGTGACAGGGCTGGCATTAAAAGCCTTACCATATCTCCTGTATCTTTGTTGTTTTGCTCTGGATTCCTTGCGCATGACATCCTCCAGTGTTCACTACCCATGTTTATTTCTCTGCTGGCTTGATGGGGTAGATTTGAAGAGGAAGTATTAAAAATGAGAAGAAGATCCAGCAGTTGCATGCTCAAGCACCAGTTTTGCTTCCAGCAGCCAGCCTTGAGGGGAACTTTTCATTTTACACTATCAGAGTTCTGTGGAGATAACATAGTTTGAAGATAACGAGCCGAAATGGTGACTCTGGTCCCATAAGACCTTCCTTTGTGTGCAGGCAACTTTGCTGTGGTACAGAGGAGAGAGATAACACTTTCTCTAATGAGATATGTGTCATGAAAAGGTTGTTGGTACAGAATGAGGTAGGGGAATACTTCTGGTATTTGTTTTTTCTTCTGCTGTTGTACATCTTGAATTTAGTAGTCATATAAGGGCGCTAGTCCAACAGGCTCAGAAAGTCAGGCAGGGTGTTTATTCCCTGAACATGAAATGAATGCTCAAGAGGATTTGTTTGCTTTACCTTAAGCTTGCATACACTTTCCATAAGGAGGAGCATCTCTTTTTTTTTCTCTTTTCTTTTTTTCTTTTTTTCCTCCAAGCGCATGTTTCAAGAAAAGAATTAGCCCTTTGCAACAGGTTGTAATGGTGACTCTGTGGTTCAGGTGGTGCAGTTATCTCCAACAGAGGTAGCTGAAAGGACTTGAGTTTGTGTGACAGCTACAGTTTTATTCCTGCTTAGTCAGGAGGTATAACACTGCAGATCTCTGTTTCTGCCACATTCTTAAAGAATTTGTGGCCCCTGCGTTGTTTAACCGTAATCACAAGTTGCAACCAACAGCTAAAGTCTGAGACAGCTTCTCCCAGAAATGCTTATAGCATAAGCTGTGCTCCACATCCAGTGGGTGCCTCATCACATAACCTGAAGGTTCACAAAGGAGGGAATTAAAGAAGTCCCCAAAGTCACAAGGCCCTTGCGGAGAACATGGTGCCACCTGCATCTTCTTTGAGTGGTTGAGCTCTTGCTTACACATCTCATCTACCTTTTCAGGTGGCCTGCTGGCATGGACAGAGTGGTCTTGTGGCCAGATAGAGTCTTTCTCATTGATAAGTTTAGTTCACCAATAAAACTGCATATGACTTGCCATTCTGAGAGACAAATTTGGCTGCAGATCTGAGGATCTTCTAACTAGAAGTTACCTGCCTCACACTAGCTTTTCATGTACACAGATCTAGCCACAAAATCCAGCAGCCTTGGCTCTAATGTGCATTTCTGCTGCAAATTTGGAAGGCTTGAGGCAGGTAAATCACTTTGAAATGTGCCTTTTTTTTTCTCAGCTATTGAGGCCAGAATCACTCTCTTTTACAATCTTGCCCCTGATATCTTCAGAAGACAATACTTGCTGATTGTTTGGTGGATGTGTGACACTGACTCTCCTCTGCATTTCAATCTTTGTACGCTTACTGCTTCTCAGTGTGGTGTGATGTAGGGGACCTTTGCAGCTGTGCAGGAGAGGTGGTTTAAAATGCAGAAATGTCAAGAGCTTTTGTACTTCAAGGAGTCAAGAGGAATCACTTTAAAGTATTCGTGGACCACTTTGAGATGGACTTCTGGCACTTTTATTTGTTTCTTGATCATTCAGCCATTTCAAGTTTCTGTTCAAGCTTTTAATTTCAACCATGAGTACTAGAATTTATTTTTTAAATAAACTTGAGGTTCTGTGGCAAGGAAGAAAAAAACACAAACAAAAACTTATTTATAGTTAACGGTAATGGTTGGTCTGAATTCCTGAGGGGAGGGAAAGGTTGGTTGTTTATTTGAGGCCAGCTCTAGCAGAACAGGGTTGAGCAGGGTGTATCTGCTGCCTTTGCTACTAAGCTACACTGCTATACTGTACACGATACTTTCATTACAAATAGCCCAGTTCATTCTTCCATATGTTAAGCTGTTATTCCTCTTTTCCAAAACTAGTTGATAGGATAAACAGGTGATTTTTTTAAAAAAAAGCTGTTTTCTAGTGCAACTCTTCCAGGTTTGAAAAGAAAACTGAGCATTTGCACGTCAAGTGGGCAACTCCTGTGAGTCTGCAGCAAACAAGTGTCTTGAGCACCATCTCCTGCACACCTGAGTAGTGCTCCACTTGTAGCTCTGTCCTCCAGTGACCTCCAGGGCATGTGGGGCTTTAGATGGTTGGTGGCAGGGAAAGTGCATAAGATAATTATCTTGTGACCTGCGCCTTCAGTGACCACAGGTGAAGCAGGGTTACTTGAACTTCATATTTAATCAACAAGGAGCTATGGAAATTGCATTTTAAATCCATACAGTTTAGTATGGAGGTTAATTTCTCTGTGAGGCATTTATCCATCATCATAGTGCACAGTTGTTGGATGATCCAAGGGGGAAAAAAAAAGCTAATATGGCAAAAGTTATGACTGTGTATTATAATATCTTGTCCAGACAGTATGAGAGGTCATATATGAAGGCACACTGTGTTTCCTGTCACTTTAGGCTTTCCAAAGCCACTTTCAGTTTTATTTTTGGACAGGAATGCTGAGTGTCTTTTCTTTTTTCCATTCTGCTTTCATAGATTCATTCAGCAAGTGACAAAGAGCTTCATACCTACCTGTTTTAAAACTGTGAGGCTTGACTTGCCTCCTTTAACATGACTCAAGCAGGTGGTCAAGCATCTGATGAAGTGAACTACCACTGCTGTCAAGGGTTCTTAAGTCAAAAATGCCACTGCTGTTTTTTTTCATCGTTGTTAGAGGAGGGCTGTGTCTTCCCTTTGTTGATGACCTAGAAGTAGCAAGAAAGGAAATTAATATCTTAAGTAATTATTCAGGTGAACAAAATATGCTATTCCAACACTTAAGCTGTGTCATCTATAGCATGGCATGTAAGACGATGCTAAATTTAAACCATTTTAACCCAAAGTCCAGAGGGCCTCTGCAGGGGATGCCTGGTCAGCATAAGCTCGTGTTTTTAGCTTTAACTGTGGAGCCTCCAGGAAACCTAATCCAGGGGTACTCAAATGTCACTAGCCCACAGGCAGCAGTAATGAACAGGTACTGTGCTGTAGAAAACATTGTGGGTTTTTTCCCAGTCACCCTCCCTTCTATGTTTTTTTTTTTTACGTTCCCTGTCTTCAGTTGTTTTCCAGGTGGCTGACACATTTCCTACAGGCTGGAGACCACTGCCCTGACCTGAGTAGGCTGGAGCAGAAGGTTACCAAAGGTGCCCTAAGCACTTCAATTAATGTTTAAGCCTCTCCTGTGGAAAGAATACAGCCAATCCTTTTTTGTTGTTGTTGTTGTTTCCTAGTACATAAAAATTACTGCTAATTACTGCTTGGAGATTGTGTCTTTCACAGCAGCCCTTTGTGTAATAATCACTCCTTTCCTAGTGCAAAGCCAGCAAGACGCTGTGGTGTTGAGTTATGCCCCCCACCAAAAAAAACCAAACCCCAAAACAAACCACCCCACAACAGTAAACCCCTGCTTATGCTAGCTGAAAACAGGTCTTTGGGTTTGTCACCCGCATGATGCTATTGAAGAGATCTCTAAGGAGGTGGCTCCCTTATAGGTTAAGTGAAGTCATGCTCTTTTTCAGTGGGGTGAACTGCCATTTTCCTTTTAAAACAGCTTCTTTGTGTGAATGGGCTGAGGGTGTGGGCTGCCTCTTTTTTTTTTCTTTTTTTTTTAAAACCAACCCTCCCTCACCCTATGACATCACAGTCCTGTAACGAGCTGAGGAAGGACTTCGACTTAACGAGCCAAAAAAAGTGAAGGCTTTTGTGGAAAACGACATTTTTTGGGTTTGCTTCAGAGTTTACAGGAACAGAGAGAGAAAGGGTAAGCTGATTTCTGACCTGTGACTTTTCTCTTTGCTGAGCCTTTACCATTTGATAGCAGGGGGAGTATTTAAAATACCATTTTTCCCTGTCATTGCTGTGGAATTCATTGCTCTGTTGTTGTTCTCTTCATTGTAAACAGTATGCAGAGCTTTTTGAAATTTACAACTTTCTACTTGCGTGTAATAAAGCAGAATATTGGGTTTAGGGATAAAAGATACTTTTCTAAATCCTGTGCATGGGATAACTAGGAAAACCACCCACATGTTCAGTGTCTCTATTCTTTAGGCAGCACTTGCAACATCTTTTTGGCTGAATTCTTTAGTTGTTCTTGAGGGATATGTTTCCCAGTAGTTGAATGTGTTACCCTTCTTGACACTCTAAAGCAAACCTCAGTCGATAAAGAGGCTTTAACGGTGTCTGTTCCGCTTCATCTTTTAGCTTTTTTTAGCACTGAAGGAAATTAAGCATAGTACTGTGAGCAGTCACATTTAGCAGCAACAGCATTCCTGGTTTCTATGGCATTTGATGCACACTGTGACACTTAGTTGGTACCCCTGTGCATGCACCAGGATAGCATATTCTTTAGCTCCTGAGAAATGAGGAAAGATATTTTACCGTAAAGTATTGGAAAGCCACAACAACATGGTCTTCTCACCTGTGCTTTGGTTTTTACGTACACAGATTCCATAGCTGAAGTCTCATGCAGTCACTTCAGATACTGAAAACTGAGTTACTGTTTGTGCTGATAAACAATACACTTTTGGGCAGATCTGGTTAAGCCATTTTTGTCTGTTCCTCCTCTCCTCTGAAGTGACGTGACCTAGAATGTGTCAACCTTCTTTTTGTACAGAAATGTGAGGTGCTGCTTGCAGTTTGACTATGTTTTTATGACTATTTAAAATACCTCCAAGCAAGCATTTCCTATCAGATAGCAAGTTGTCTGAAAAATACAGATAACATCGACCCTTGACATAACAGCTTACTTGGTGTTAATGATCTCGCCAACATTAAATTCATTAAATGAATTAACCAATATTGTAGTTAAGAAAAAAGAAAACCCACAACTGGAGCAATCAAACTTTTCAAGCAGAGCCTTTTGAGCTGGGAGAGCCAGTTCACTTAACACCATTTCCCCCCACCATTATCTTAATACTCGACTTGCTGAAAGAGCAAGTGGTGGATGCCTTAATCAAATAATATCCTAATGTAGTCCAGATGTGCTGTGGGTCATTTAATCGGTGGCTTTTCAGCAGGAAAAGAAGGAATAATGAGTCTTTGGTTTGAAGGGGGGAGGGGAGCTGGGGCAGAGGGACGGAAAGTAGTAGGTGCTGAAAGAAAATGTCTTATTCCCCAGGATTTCTCAACTGCCTTTTTCCCCAAGTAAGGCAATAGAAAAAAATCCTATCCAAGTCTCACTTTCAATGAAATATTCTTATGCAGGAGATAGTGAGATGACTGTAGTGCTTAGTTTGTGTTATGAGCAAAGCTTAGATGGAGTTGCTAACTGCTCACAATGCCTGACTTACATGGTAGTTCATATTTATAGCCTGGGGACAGCAATGGCATGTGGAGAATTTAGCAACATCCTCCTTTTTAGACACAGTACACATTTGGCCTCTTACTAGCAAAACTGTTCTATAGACCTTGTAGTCTGACGTATTTTCTGTTAAATATTACTTATTTGCTGGCTGTTCGTTGAAATGGTGTGTTGAAGTCCCCTGATCATCCTGGCTACATTGGACTCATTGTTTAATGACAGCAGATCTTGTGGCTGTGTATCTTTGCATGGGTATTTTTCTACATGCACCATCCAAAAAGTTAAATTTCATGCATGCTCTTAGAGGAAGAGCCCTGTGAATTGCAGTCCACTGGCATTACAAGGTTTTGGCTCTCATATAAAAGTTCTAGCTTATATCCCAAGTGCAGTTTTCACTTTGGCGTCGTGTTCCTGAAAAAGGGACCAGAGTGAAAGCATTTTTGTGTGGTGGTTTCCTGATGGGCTCTGAGCGTGGTGACACATTGGAGAATGTGACTCAGGGGAGGTGGTGTGCCAGGCTCTTGTTGGAAAAGGCTTCTCTCTCCACTTGTATGCGTAACACAGCTATTGGCAGAGATGTCCTTTGATCACCATCATATTTTCCCCCTCTCCGCTTACGTGAGTCAAGCAATTTTTGAGCTAGGACTAGGCTAGATTTCCTCTTTCTTAATGTCTCCTCAGTTTTCCTTTGATAATGTTCCAGTGATCCACTTTTTGCCCAAGTCTGGAGGTGACAGCCTAAAATACATTTTGGGTGAAGCTAAATATAAATTGGGACCTTACTGAGCCTATGTGCACTCTCTTTATAGAGTGTTTTTGGCATCTCTAGCTTTAAAATAATACAATTTCCTTGAAAAACTGAGGAGAAAGCAATCCATAGAGAGCTTAGGCCAGCTGGCTGGTGCAGCCCTGGTACTCAACCTTGCCAAGACTTGCTGTTGCCTGCAGTGAAATAAACATTGTCCTGCTCTTTCTGCTGCAGGCAGAGAAGGCTACCATCAGGTGAGACCCACTGCATCACACGCAGTTACCAGGGCATACCTTCACTTAAGGAGATTTTGCTGTGACAGGTCTTAACCTAATGGATGAGAGCAGCTCTACCAAGTCCTACTGATAGAGGCAAAGCATCAATAATAATTCTTAACCTTCTCAAAGAGAAATAGGTGTTTAGCCTTTTCTTCTTCACGTTCTGAGCATAGTTTGTTTCTTTAGCTCTCACTGTGACATCACTCCGAACTGTCAAACTCCAGTGTATCTTGAACAGCCGTGCCCTTTAGAAGTGCAGCAAGTACTAACTAGGGTTTAGTAAATAGTTAAAAGAAGTATGATCTCTGGCAGTTGTCGTTTGTGAAGCAGAGAAGTGAAAGAAAGTGAAAAATAATCTATCTTAGGCTTTGTTTGCAAAAGTTGTGGGTGCTTGTTCTAGTTAAAGCATTCAGTTCCTTCTATATTGCCCTTGAAAGTAAGGGGTGAAAGAGCTCCAGCATAGAGAGATCATGTATCTTTGCTCAGAAAATGCAGTTTAGACCATTTATGAAAGATTTACAGAACTGTATCTGCCGGTGAAAGAGTCTGTATTATCGGACAACTTCAATTTAACACTAATACATCTCAGAAAGCCTACTTGTGTGTTTATGGCAGGTTTATTTCTGTTCCTAGCAGCTGTAAGATCTGCTCAGAGAACGAGTGAACTGCATGGCTTTGTCTCCATTTACTGCCTTCTTCCTGCCCCTGCCTAACATGAATTCCTTCCTCAGGAGGTCCCTTTCTCATGCACCAAAATGATGAATATGCCAGTATTTTTCTCCAGATCGCACATTTATGGAGGAGGGCTATAGCTCTGTTCTTTAGATGGAACAGGAATCCCCAGTCCCCTATGAAAAGACTAAGGAATTTTGAAAATCCCCTTGTCTCATTGTTTTTTTGTGCAAGTGACCATAAAGGTCACCCTTTCCCTGTGCTGACATTATCTAGATGGGTTAGAGTGTATTAAAAGCAAGGCTTAGTTTAGCGTCCTTTCCCCTCCCCACTGGGATTAGATCATGCTTTACAAGAGCAATTGTTCCATCCTCGATGTGTGCTGGGCAGATTTCAACTGCAGCATTTTGTGAAACTGATTTTTCATGCATACATTCAGAAGCCGTGTTCTGCCTAACTCAGTATTTATATTGGGCACTCTGTTAAGCTGAACATTTTTCTGTCTGTTTGCAATTGGGATTTCTCCACTTTCACTTAACATCAAACCAGAAGCTGAATGTGCTACTATCGACAGAGCCGTGAGCTCTGAGCTTGGATCCACCAGCATCGATTAAGGGAAGCCTATCCAAGTGGACTCTGCAAATGCAACGCTTCATGGTACAGGATCTCATCTGTGACCTTCAGCTGTGAAGAAGAAATTCTCCTTCTGTTCCTTAAGGATTGTATCATACCTTGTATTCCCTGCCAGGTAGTGGACAATTTTCTAATTGTGTAGTGCTCCTTAAGTGTTAGTTGGATGCAGTGCTCTTCATTTCCTCCAGCAAACTGTTGCACTTCCTTAGGTAGCGTTGGAGACTGCTTCAGTAGATTGTATTTACCATTTTAAGTGATTTAGCACCACATACTGTGTAAATCAAATATCCCAGCTGGTGGAAGCGTTCGTTCGTGTTTCAGCAAAGACAGGTCTTAGAGACAAGACAGAGAAAAGTAAGCCTTAGGAAAAATGTGTAATGAAGTTTAAAAGTACTAATATTCTGTGGCGGTGGTGTTGATTTATACACTAATAGGTTTGTATTGACCTTGGGTCTAGTGCTGCCTCTCTGAAGCATTGGTTTATTTCCTGTGCCCTCAGCCAGGGTGTGTTGTCCTGGTCATTCTGTCCTATAGAACTGAATGAAGCAACAGAAGAACTGTGCATTTTTCTTTTGAGGTAGAAATCAATTTGGAAGTGAAAGGAGGGTCAGGAGTGGGATTTGAACTGATGAGAGTGATGAGAAAAACACATTTTTCTGGATGAAATGCCTTCTTACACATGCATTTAGTGGTGTAATTCAATTGCACTTTCAGGCTGACCTACATTACAAGAAGCCAACAGTGCAGAGAACAAGAGAATGGTCTTTTGAATGCAGGTTCTTGTACCTGAAATCATATTATCACAAATTTACTGATCTCTTGGGTAGTAGGAGCTCCCAGTTCTCCCCATGTGTGTGAAACGCTATTCTGGAGCTCTTCAGGACATGCTCCCATCTGGATGCTGATAGAAAAGGGGGTGGGGGGGGGGAGATTGGAGTGGGGTATTGAAGTGTGGCAGTACCAAATGGTGCTGCAGTTTCTGAATGAAAGTTTAATCAGAGCTTCCTGAAATTTCAGATTTGCATCTTGATTACTGTGGAACTGAATAGAGCTTTCACAGCAAAGCTAACCAGCCCCACACACTGTACTTTCCGAGCCTACTCCACTTGAATATATTCTGCTTTCCCTAGTGCCAGCTAGGACAGTCTAATAACCTCTGTGATGTATTTTCTTTGTCAGAGGTGATACTTATTTTCATTCAGAAATTAGCAGGCTTTTGTCCCTAGTACTCGTTTCCATATAAATCACTTTGTCCAGGCACGTGCTTCATGCAATTAGAGTTCCTTGCAGGAATGAAAATATTTCATGAAAAGTAGTTAGCCTTTTGGGTTGGTTTTGGTTTGGTATTTTTAAAACAACTGCAAGAGCATTTAATTTAAGAAGGCATATCTGTTTTTCTTGCCCTAGTAGCAATAGTTGAAATCCAGTCATTAGGGTTGCAAATTCTTCCAGAGAGACCAGATCTGTATTTTTTGGGAGTAAGAGAAAGTAACTGGCATAAAGGATCAGGTGGCTTCCTACTTGTAGAATACTGATTCCAATTTTCCTACCTTGAAATTAGTGGGAAATAGTAACAGTTATTCCAAAGGTGGATCCTGGCTTTCCCAGGAAAAACTTCATCTGTTTGTCATTGAGGGCACAGAAAATACTGGAGGTATAGAGACATGTTTGGAAAAACACAGTATCCATCAGCACATGCTCATCATTAAAATACCCTACCATAGAGTACATGTTCGTCGTTAAAGTATTCATAATTTTCAAACCATTTTTCTCCATCCTTAATTTATTACAGCAGCAAAAGAAGATTGGACTTTGATTTGATAAAAGAGCTTTATAGTGTATCACATGGGGAAGATGAAGCCTGTGGCTCAGCTGGAATGAAAAAGAATATTGCAAAGCCTTTCACGTGCTTTCTGAGCAAATGCAATCACAACTCCTTCTCTAAAACACACACAAAAAAGGACATATGGAAAACCACTCACAAAATATGACACAGCAACCTGTCTCCAAGTAGCTACTTGTTTGGGCACTGTACCCACACATCCCTTGTTACTGTCTGTATTCAAAAGAGCCCCCCACTGCTTCTTAGGGGAAGGTGATATAAAGTCGCATTCATTTTCAGATTGTACTCTTGTGATTTCTGAAGTGCTTAGAAGGAGATAAACCAGCTTTTCATAAAGAAAATTCGCTTATTGTACTGTCTGGCTACCTCAGGCAAGTCACTGAAGAGCATAGAGAGCTGCTTACAGAGAGTGTCACTTGTGACACTCAACACTAATATATTTGAGTCACTGGAAAGGGTTTCCGTCTGTGTATTGAAGACACTGTACTGCATTGTGAGAGAAACAGGCCAGGTTTTGATTTTTGTGTGCAAGTAGGATTATGAATGGAACTATTCAAGGTAGTGCCAACATGTGCCTGACATGTCTTAAATTCAACAAAATTTGGCAACAGGATTTGGGGATTATTTTTTTCTGAAACTTGAATTTTATCCAATTTCATTACACAAGGAATTGTAATTTTTTTTGACAACACTTTCCATAGTATTTTTTAAAACCCTTAGGAGTCAAATCCTGTATGGAAAAATGGGACCCTTTCACACAGGAGCAAGAAGACAACACTTTGATTTTGGGCATGTTTTTATTTTATTTTTTTTTAATGACAAGACGTGGTTCCTGTAGGTAATGTGAGTAGAAATCCCCTTCGTTTCCTTGAGCCCCACATCATCATCACTTTTCTTTCCCAGTTCCTGGATCTTTTTTAAGAGTTTTTCTCTGCTGCTAGTTTGTCTTTGCTCACCTGAACAGGAAAGTTCCGAAACACAAAGTGTTTGGCCCAATTCTACAGGCTGCTTTCTGCAAACCTTCCCACCTGGAGCATTCTTGTCTCTCCAGTGACGAGGGGAATCACCACATTTTTGGATGTGGATGAGGTGACAGCTGCTGTGGGAGGGATGGAGCACATCAGCCAATGTGAGACAGGAGCTGTCACAGTGGTTTGGGCTGTCATTCCCATCTGGGATGGATGGGGTGGAACTATGGCACCTTTTTGAGTACCCATTGTGTGGCAGTGGACATGATCTGTGAGGGATGGGTGCTAGCCCATTATATGACTCTGCTTTTGCATTTCTTGCTCGTTAGGAACTACAAAACTTCTGTGTCCTACTGTTCTACAGAAAAGACTTCTCTAAAGAAATACTTGCTGTTGCTAACAAGAGTGGAGCAATACCTGTGTTGGCTAAGAGTTTTCTCTGGAAAACACTGTCCAGTTTTTCACTGGACAGGGTGGCTCTCTGGAAGCACAGAGGTGCAGATGACTTGTGTATCTTTGCAGTGCTTGGGTCTGTCTCCATCTGTGATGCAGATGGTGACTGCATTCTTCAAAAGGATGAGCTGAATTAAAGCAGCTGCTCTCTTGAAGATTTGCCAGAGTCAACCCCCTAGCAAATCCATCATTTGGTTCCTTCTCCTTTGCAAAGAAATATCAGAGAGGCAGGCCAAGACAGCACGCAAAGAGGAAGAAAGGGAGAAGTTGATTGACATCATCAGGGAGGTGTGGATTAGCAGTCAACCACATGCAACTGTGATTTTAAGTTACACTATTGTACTAAAACTGCTAGAGGCATGGCAGGCCCAAGAGTTAGATCCAAGAGCAGAGGAGAGACGGTTGAACAAAGCACTGGCTCAGTGATCAGGCAGTGGGAGGAGAAGCAAGTGTAGTATAGGACATCCCCAAAGGAAGAAAACCTAAAGAAATAGAAAATTAACAATGCTAATGATGCCAGGAGGCCAACAGCATCAAAAGCTGCCCAGAAACTTGGCTGGAGTGATTGGTAGAAGCCAGCAACGAGGAAGCTGTGGTTTAGATTCTTTAAATCACAAAATGTTTTTAATTGTTTAATCATTTCCTCTCCCCCTCCACACACGCATACACACACATGTGCGCGCACATGCGCGCTCGCGCACCCCCGTTGTGTTTCAGAAGAATGTCATTGTGGCTCAGAAGGATTGCCTCCCACTTGTCACTTTGTGCATTTTGCGTGGCATCAAACAAAGGCAGGCACTGGCAGTACATTTGCTGGGTCTTGCTAGTAGCACACCCACATTTTTTTCCTTCTAAAAGAGTTGATTGCCCGAACACTTACACTTTTGTAGAGGAAGAATTCAGCCAAGGAGGAAATATGCTAATAATTCTCTAAGCTGCTAATAACTGCAGTTTGCTGAAGTGCAGCAGCGTTGTAGAAATTACACTAATTACCCAGTTGTGTCTTGACTTGAGCAGAAGGGAATGCACATTCAAAAACTCTGTAAATGTAACAGTAACTTCTGGAAAATCTGTCTAGATGAGTGGTGTATGGGAGGCACTGTGAATGCTATATCACTGACTACAATTAGAACTGAATGCAGCCCTTTTCCCATTTGCAGGCTTTTATAATGGGGCAGGCTTGGAAAAGCCTCCTCCCTGTAGGTGGCAAATACAAAGCTGTTGGTACATACTTATCACTGAGGAGCAAAAGTAGCCCCCTGGCAAGCTCACCTCCTTCTGCTAAACAGCAGAGGCAGGGAGTCTGTGTATGTCCCACCGCCCTCTTCCAAGCCTCCTCCCAACCATACTGACGTCATCCCAACATGTGTCATTTTCCTGGGCCCCGCCAGTTGTTCTGGACAGGTTCTGTGGCCTGGACTGTCTTGAAAAGCTTGGTTTTGCCAACTACTCCCATCCTTATAATCTTCTCAGTTGTCTTCTTCAGTTAATTCATCAGTATATCGACTTATGCTCCTCACAGGAGCATGCAGAGCATACTGTCATTGCTGTGACCTCATGAAATTGTCCCCAGGTTCTGCCAGAATGCGTTGAGGGAGGAAACGGGTGGTTTCTTTAATCATATTCTTTTCCTCCTCTAGCATTCCTCCCTGGCTTCTCTGCCCTGCTGGTAGCCCTCCTCCTTGTTCAGTTACTAATCCCCAGCAAAGAAAGGCTCCCTCCTATAGGTAGAAATGCTTCCTCGTAGGTTTTACTTCATAATTTCCTGTCTTACTACATAATTACATATGCTACACTAATTGCACAGACACATCACCTTCAGAATTACATACTGTCATAAATGCTTGCCCTGATTAGACAGTTACGTGTATATGCCTTAATTGTGAGATATGGATTGCAGCTATGATGATAGGATGGGCTTTTACTCATTAAGAAATTGGTAGAATACTGTACCTGTGATTCTATTCCCTAACCTGAATACCCAAAGGTGGTTATGGTCTGAAATGGTTCATTCATGCAGTGATGGAAGTAAATATGCTTTAGTGCGTGGGGTCTCTGGGACAGTTGGAGGCATATCCCCAGCTGCATGGCATGGAGGTACTAGAAGCACAGAACTCGGGGGCTCTTCGGCCCTGGTTTGGCTCTGCAGGGAGATGTGATTCAGTGACTGGGGTCCACAGCTTTGCTACCTGATTTTTTGCATTCCACTGAGGATGTGTTCTTGCAGCTACTGAGGACGTGTAGTTAGCAACCGATGTCACTAATGGCTTTGATCTATCTGATTAAAAGCAAATGTTAGCAAGAGGGT
Source organism: Podargus strigoides (assembly GCA_028020825.1). Classification (NCBI taxonomy): domain Eukaryota; kingdom Metazoa; phylum Chordata; class Aves; order Caprimulgiformes; family Podargidae; genus Podargus; species Podargus strigoides. Next base: position 92,861,217 of record CM051663.1, read on the forward strand.
AATGGCATACTCATGACTTGTGTGAATGGGGACAGCCAGCAGTCCCCTGCTGACGCTTGTATCTCTTTGCACAGACTGCTCCAGGTAGTAATGTCGCCGTTTTGCAGCAACAAATCAGATAAGGGAGATTTAAACCCAAATACAAGAAACATTTTGCAGTCTTAGTCCTGTCACCTGAGTACCCATTGTGTCATGGTACCTGGATCGGTGCATGCAAATCAAGAGAATTCTTGCCCTTTCAGGTTTATTCTTTCATTCTTGCTGCACCCACTCAAAAAAGTAAGGACTTCTTATTCTGTATTTGTTTGCAGAACACCTGATTTCTTCAGTATGTCTTTAACAGGATTAAAGCAGGAACTGGCCACACATAGATGTTTACATGCTGGAAAATGTAATATGCTTTAAGAGATACACTGCTTAAAACTTCAGCTGGAGAATTTCTAGGCTCAACAGAAAGTGAAATGCAAGTAGAACCAGTGAAGTATGTCAAGTAAAATATATAGACAAAAGCAGGTTATTTGTTTTTAAAGGTTTTTCCCAATGTTTAAGCACAATTAAGAAGAAAATATCTAATGGATGAAGGCAGCATTGTCTGCAACCATGTACAGCTACATAATTTGACAGAAGACTCTTTCAAAGGACTTTTAGAAAGACAGCTGTTCTGGGTGGCTGGCTATAATTCCTTAAGGTGTGTCAAATGCGTTTTACTGCCTATATAAACCCGCAGACAATGTGATTGTTCAGGTCACCAGTAAGTGCCATTGCCCTCCTAGCTGATCATCTGCTGCCGTGTGTATTAATAGCATGCAGGATAAGGGACAGCAAGGGCGGGGGTGACTAGCAGACAGCAGTGCCCTTATCGGGTGGCCACTGAGTTCACAGGGTTCGATCAGTGCCATTTGCTTCCCAAACCTATGCTTCACACATAGAAACACATGTGGAAAGGGAGCCGAAGACTTCAGATACCAAGTTGCTGGTTTAAAATGTTAGTCAAAGCTAATAGATGTGTCACTTTTGGTTTCCAAGAGTTAGGAAGAGTTAGCAAGTTCTTTTTGAAGAATAATGCTGAAAATGCCCTCTTCTTTTCTTTTGGTGTTTCTTTTTTTTTGCCTTTCAGCAGTAAAGAATTCTTGAGAAATTCACTGACATGTTACCAGCTTAATCAGAAGTTCCTTCAGACTTTACTCATGGGAAGTTCAGTAGGCTGCTTGATGGGTAAAATCTGCCCATACCAGAACATAAGTAGTGTTTCTTTCAATACCCTCCTTGAGAGCAGCAGCAACGCATTAGGGGGAAATATGAATCCAGTGCACCTGCACTGCAGATCAAAGCAGAGGAAGGAAGGAGACCTTGACTGGTCCCTGTGATTCTCCTTGTTCTGGTCTTCATGCCGTGGGAGTTGCAGACTCTGTCTCCCAGTTCCAGTTGTGTGTGAATTTCCATGTGGGCTGCAGAAAGGCCCCATGTCTTTTCAGCATCATGTAATTCCGCTCTGTGTTTGATGACCAGGACTGATCCACTGAGAAATGAACATTCCCTGCTGTTGCCACATCCTTTTTCCTAATTTGGGATGAATCGCCTACTCTTCCTGCATGTTAACATCTGTTTCTGCAAAATGGGGGCAGTAATAACTTTTCATCTGTAGAAGCATTATGAGATTTCCTTCAGGTGCAAAAAAGCATTTTTAAAACACCAAGATGATAGATATTGTGTGCTGCGTATGCAAACCTTTGAAGAACCTAAGCTGCCAAGTCATTAATAACTTGAAAATCCAAAGCTCATTTTTAGTGGCAAATCAAGACAGGCATGAAATAATGACAAAGTGAGGATGGTAAGGAGATGGGAGATACTTAAATCAAAGTTTGTTGTTGTTTTAGTGCCTTGTCCAGCTTATGGTAAGGTAACGTTCTATTTTTTGTGTTAGTGATTTGCCTTGCCTTCCCACGCTCTGAGTGGCTGCTTTAATCTCAAGTTTAAGAAGTGCTGGGGTGTTCTTTCCAGATGATGTTTACTCTGCAAAAAACAAAATGTTGCTCTTTAGGACTTCATCATAGCTTTGTTCTCTTGTATTTTAGAAATCTTCCAGAATCCCTGAGGATGACATCAGGTTGAGAAAAAACAGAGACCAAATCTGTGCCAATTTCTTGGAGCCAGCTACTGTGCTTGCTACAAAGGAAGAGAAAATGGAAATTGAAGTTCCAGTTTCTGAACATAAAAGCATCACCACAGTGGCTTCACCACATCCCATAGACAATCCAACCCACTTCTTTTCCCCTGCTACCAGCCACAATGGACTTAAGGACAGGCATGAATCTCTGGACAGTGAAGTTGCTAAAGAGATCAGATACTTAGATGAAGTGCTGGAAGCAAATTGCTGCGATTCTGCTGCAGATAATACCTTTAATGGAACATCCTCCCCTGAACCAAGTGCAGTCTCCATTATGGATGGCTCAGGAGCATCTGTTAATGTCAGTAGTGATTCAGTATCCAGTGAAAGGGAAGAAAATGTAGCTGATAAGCAGGCACCCTTGATAGCTGAATCACATGAAGCTAGCATAACAGATGAGAACCTGAAATCTAATGGCCATTCCTTGGGTGGACTGAAAGAAGACACTATGGAGAGTCTGAAGGTGCCAGGAAGTCCAACTTCTTCAAACACTTCTAGAAGATCCTCTAAGGATGGAGAAACAAGTCTTACAACCCTTAAGAAAGAGGCTAAATTTGAACTACGAGCCTTCCATGAAGACAAAAAGCCGTCAAAGCTCTTTGAAGATGAAGAAGAGAAGGAAAAATACAGGGTCCGCAAAGTGAGACCATCAGAGGAAATGATAGAACTTGAAAAGGAAAGGAGGGAACTCATTAAAAGCCAGGCTGTCAAGAAAAACCCCAACATTGCCGCGAAATGGTGGAACCCCCCTCAAGAGAAAACCCTGGAGGATCAACTGGATGAAGAGCATCTGGAGTCTCACAAGAAGTACAAGGAGCGCAAGGAGAGACAGCAGCAGCAGCAGCAGGGTGCAACACCAACATCCCCCAAACAGGTCAGCTGCCCCTTTGTACCACCAGAGCCAGTCAGTATCAAGAAAGAGGATATTGTCACAGAGCAAATTGACTTCTCAGCTGCCAGAAAGCAGTTTCAACTGATGGAGCATTCAGGTCCATCTCAGGGTCAGGCCCCCCCGAGGCGGTCAGGAACACCCAAAATGTTTTCTATCAAACCCTTCTACAAGAGCCTCAATTCTCCACAGGTAGACAGGCCTCTGTCCTCCATGACGAGAGCTGTTTCAGTGTGTGGGCAAACCGGACAGCTTGAAGGTAACAATGCCACCACTGTCAAAGCACAGAAGGTTTCCAGTACCTCAGAAGATGTCACAAGTGCTCAGACTACCACCACTGACCCAGTAAGAGAGTTACCATGCAGTGATGGCCCCAGAGCTGGACAGCCCTCAAAACTGTGGGCAGAGGATGGAGAATTCATGAGTGCAAGAGCAGTCTTCACATTGGTGAAGGATGATGGACAGGGCATGCTAGACCAGTTCCCAAAGTCAGCCAGTGCCTCTTCCCCCCCAGAGGAGCTCGACTCTGGTTTGGATGACTTGTCTGTCAGGTCTCAGGATACCACTGTTTTGGAGACGCTTTCCAATGACTTCAGCATGGATAACATCAGCGACAGTGGTGCCTCCAATGAGACCATGAGCGCCCTGCAGGAAAGCTCTCTGGCCGATTTCTCTCTGCCGCAGACCCCGCAGGCTGACACTCCGGCAGAGTCCAGGGGCGAAGGCATCTCCAAGTCTTTCAGCGACCCGGGCTGTGACTCACTATGCTCTGCCTTGGCAGACTCCATGCTGATTGATGACCAGCTGGAATACCACGCTGGCCTGCTGGTTCAGAACGCCATCCAACAAGCCATAGCTGAGCAGGCAGATAAAGCAAACTGCAAGGGAGAAGAAATCCCAGCAGAGAAGGAGATCTCAGTCAAAGAGCATCCAGCCACCACCAGGGCAGCTCCAGCCTCCAAGGAGCAGCAGAACCCGACGTTTGAGCCACCCCAGGTGTCTTCACCTGTTCAAGAAAAAAGGGACACCATACCAAAGACTTCAAAAGAGGAAGACTCAGGACTCGGGGAAGGGAAGAGTTTGCAGCAGTCGCCGATGTACTCAGCCAGCCAGCCGTTCCTTGCAGAGGAAAACAGGCACGAAGTCAGCTATTTCAGCAAGTATTCAGAGGCAGCTGAGCTGAGGAGCACCGCGTCCATCCTGGCCATGCAGGAGCCTGAAGTGACCATGGGCCCTTTCAAGTTACGGTCAAGGAAGCAGAGGACTTTGTCGATGATAGAAGAAGAGATCAGGGCTGCCCAGGAACGAGAAGAGGAGCTGAAGAGGCAGCGGCAAGGTCTGCAGGTGGCACCGAGCCCTGTTATGAAGAGCGCACCACCTATGCCCACCAGAACTGTGTCTTACAAAACTGCACCAGGTAAGAGCCCAAAGCATTGGAGGGGAAGTGAAATGTCATTGAAGGATCAGCTCAGATTCAGTTTTATGTCATTTTTAGGGAATACATTGTTTTGCAGGGAGAGGGAGGGTTGTCATGACTTCATCTGCCTGGAAACTGCAGGCAGGAGGAGGGCATGGGACAACCCAAATGTAGCACAGAAGCATCTTAGATACCCTGCTGACCATCATTAGGAAAACCCTGTGCTCTGTTCATCCCCAGTCACATTGTAGCGTGATGTGTCTATCACTGTGCTGCTTAGACCACCCACTGAAATTTAGGATCATCACAAGGAAGGGCAGCGGTGGTTTTTGCAGCTGTGTGGCTATTTGAAAGACAAACATACAAAGCATTTTTAACAGGCTTTCTGTTCTCCTGTACATCATTAAGGAAGTGCAAAGGTAGTGGGCATTTACAGATTTTGGGGTTTGGCATCAGATTTCTTTTTGGTATGTCTGTTTTGCTTTCTGTTTTCAGGTATTTTTTGTTCTTCTTAATGAAGATTGTCTGGTAAAAAGATCTCTAGAGCTGTGAGTTGCCATGTATTTCAGCTGGTGTCATTCACGACTGAATTAAACAGGCATCACAAATTAAATGCTCAATAGATTCGGAAGTCCTCCTCTGACTGATCAGTTTCTGGATCCTTGTGGTGGCATTCACAACAGTTACAGCATATCACTGTCCTCCTTCCCCTGTTTTCAAAAAATAAAGTCAAGCACTCATGCCTTCTTAATACAACATTATAAAAAGAAATAAAATTAAAAAAAAAAAATAAACACATGCCAGGCTTATTTCTGCATAGTGAGTTTTATGAGTATAGACCTACATATGCTTTGCAAGTACTTAGAAGTACAGTGATCATTGTGAAGAAGTATTAATTTTACCCAGAGTACTTAAATTCCATCCTTATTTCCACTGATGTAAATCTGAGCCAGTGATGCTTCCAAAAATTGTGCAGGGTGGTCCTTGTCTTTTGAAAGTCATGGCAAACTTGAATAAGGTCTGGATTTAGTCCGTTACCCGGTCTGATGGTGAATTTGGAGTATTATGCAGCATGTAAATAGCTAATACTGGTTTTGTTGCTTCTGCAAAGAGGATGATTTTAATCTCTGTTTCTTGCCAAAAGATGCAGCAGACGTCAATAATTTATTTGAAGTGCTATTGTTACCACTCCTATAGAACAGCATTTTTGGTAGGGAGTCTCCATAAACAGGTGTTTTGAGCAATGTCTGAAAAGATGTGAGAGACAGGGCACTGTAGGCATCAGCTAGAAGGACTTGTGCAAAGGTTTGCTCATGACCACTTTTGAAAGCAGCAGCATGTGCAGCTGCAAGTGCTCAAAATGAGGCTGATAATGTTTCCTTTTTACTCACAAGTGATACTGGAAGACCTGTTGACAGTAATGCTTGTTTTAATGGAGCATCTGGGAAAACGGTGTACTTCTTATTTCTCTGCACAACAAGGCATTTACTTTGTGTCTGAAGTTAAAATGTTCATTGTAAAGTATACTCTAGTGAGAATGATAAACTTATATTTATAATGAATAATTCCAGTTTCCTTTAAATGTCCAACTGCCATGTGTTCAAGAAAGAAAATTGGAATCTATTAGCCAATGACTCAAGCTACTGCAATTTGCAGCTGGTGACAAGGCAAAGAATTAATTTCTAGGAAAAGATGATTGTGTGGCAATGTGTAAGGATGTCATTGATCAAAAAAAACCCACAAAGAGCATTGCCAAAGTCATTCTTAAATCTTCTACTTTTGGTGGTTTCTGTGCTCAGCAGAGCTCTCAGATGGTGAAAATTAGCTCGGCACCCTTGGCTCAGCAGCATGCATACCCTGAGGCTCATCTCAGCCTTGCTGTCCCTTCAGCAAGCTGGGTTGCAGTTAAAGCTTGCAGACATCCTTAAAAATAGGGAGAAGGGGTACCATGCAATCCCTTGGAAGACTGCAGCAACTTTCCTTTTATTTTAATATTTACAGTATGTTTTCAATATTTGCAAAAACAGAGGCAAAAGGTGATTCAGCACAAGCAACAAAATCTGGCTGTAAAGCTTAATTGTGGCCAGTTACAGAGGTGAAAAGAAGAACAGAAAAGAAAATCTACTTGTGGTAGGCACAGTAAGGAATACAATGAAGAACATGTCTGATACTGTAATCTGGATATATAGTTTCACATAGAAAAAAATAATAATAGCAATAATAAAATAACAATAATAATAAGATGACAAAGAAGAAGAAGAAGAAACAGAGGTACTTCTGTCACCAAATTGTCTTTCCCAAAGGAGGAGTTAGCACTGTTCTTTTAACATCAGGATACCGCAGCAGAAAGGGATTAGGGGCTCAAGTCTAAACTTGAAACATCTGTTGCTAGTCCTTAAGTGGGGAAGTGTAAACTCACCAGAACTCTTTTGAGGAAGTGCAGTAATTAATTAAATTGGCAATGGCCTACCTATCAGGTTGCTTTTTGGTGGTGGACTGGGCAGAGTGGCCTTTCTAGGACTCCTGGTGGCCCCTGGTTATGTATTACTACTGCCCCACTTCGCTGCTTTGAACCTTGGTTATGTGGATAACAGAAACACGAAACACAAAAGAGGACTGAGGTGAAGAGAACTGCTATTTTGACTGAAGTGTGGAAGATTAACACAATTCACGTGGGTGTATGTGTGAAGTAACTGCTAATTACTTTAGATAGCACACAGGCTGGTTTTGCCATCCTGACATACAGCTTCCATACAGCTGACAAGTAACACTAAACTTGCTGTCTGCCAACCACCCAGCACAAGCCAACGTGGTTCCTAGTAACAAGCTTCTGCTAACAAGTGCCCTTTAAAGCTCTTTGAGATGCTTCGAAGCAGCCTTTTAACCCATCTCAGATCACTGAAGCAAGACACGGAGTAATTTCAGTGGAACGAGGACTACGTGTTGTGTGCACACAGGACAAGATCTTCTCCCGGGTACTTCTGTAAAGCTGAAGGGAAGAACCTATGTGAACTCCTTTCTCAAAAAGTTGAGTTTCCTCCATGAGGAAACCCAAGAAAGACCAAAACAATGCTTGAGAATGGCTAAATGGAAAGTCATCGTGGATCCCAAAATATTTGTGGAGTTGTATTTAAATTTAAACATTTCCTGTGTTTTGCTGCAGCACCTGCTGCACTTGGCAAGGTGTTGAGCAGCTGCATAGCAAGCCAGTGGTTTTCTCCTACAATGTGCAGGCAGTATACTGTCCCTCTTGGGCAGAGCAGTTAGAGGTGTTTGATAGTTTATTTGAACAGGATGATGAGTGTGTGTCACCAGAGGATCCAGCCTACGTTTGGTGATGTAGTTCATCATCAAAATTGGATGATGGAGAACTTGTGTCTAACTTCCTGTAGTGCCTGGCTTGAGTAATCCTGTTCATCAACAGAGGTGTGAAAATCATTACGTGAGGGGTCTTGGTTCAGTGAAGGCTTTTCTCTTGGAGAATTCCCTTTGTTAATATTTGCTGTCTTATGACTAGGCATGGGGAAATCCCTAACACGAGAAGCCATGCCTGAGAGAAGCTTTCCTGAAGGTACCATGTCTGCCTTTTTGGCATTTGTCACCAAAGCATTGCCACGTGAGGCAGAAGACACACTGCACTCCCTGCACTCATCTGCAGGTGCTCAGACCCATCTGCTTGTGCATCTGGGAGAGCTGCCCACCAAGCAGTCAACTTCTGTTGTCCTCAGTCAATGAACGAGATGAGAGAATTTCAGTGGATGGCAAAAGCCCAGGGGGGGAGTTGCAGTTTAGAGATGCAGGTGATCACATGCCTTTAAATTTCAGGTAACTGTTCCTTCCAGATAGTGAGGGATGTGTGTGCTGTTGTCTTCTTTTTCTCCTTGCTTTCTTCTTCTGAGTGACAGGAGTAAAACATAAGCCTCTGCCAGAGGAGCCAATTCAGCCTGAAAACCATTTTCCACTTTCATTTCTCACTAGTACAGGTATTTACTAAGGAAACTTCTCAGGTTCAGACACAGCCTGTACATACTTCTTGTGTGGAGGGAGGAGAAGCAGAAACTTTGGGACAAGGTATTTTTAATATTTGTGGCTATTGCAAAATTTTTAATGCCCTGTATACCTGTAAAGAATAAGGATGGGATATAATACATCTGCCTAAACCCCTTTTTAAAATTAGCATTTTGAGAAAGGCTAGAGCAGAAATGAAGCCTTTGAGTTTATGGAAGATACTGAAGCCACAGAATGTTTTTTGGTGTCCCTTTGAAAGAGGAGAAAAGTATACATGTGTAGGTGAAGATTTGGGATGCTATAGCCTGTACTCAATATCTTGCAACAGCTCTGAAGGTGTCCTCAGGGACTACCTTCCCCTGGAGGGGATAACTACTGCTGGTAACTACTGTTAAGTGTGTCCATCAATCAGACTGCAGTTTTTACTGGTATCCCCCAGGTGTGACCCTGTTTCCCTCTGAGTCAGAGCACAATTCCTTTATTATTCAGCTTGGATTTGGGCAAGGACCACCAGCAGTGACTGTGTGCATCAGGTGTGGACTTGGATCCGGTTCACAGAGTTTTTCTGTTGTTGTTCTGAGAGCCTTGAAGCCTCAGACACTCTGTCATGTAACCGCAACCTCACTAATGGGGTTGTGCTGGTCGCTTGCCTTTCTGCCACTGTTGGCACTGGTAGGATGTCTCTCTTCCATCTGCCTACCTGTTCTCACAAAGTTTTTAGGAACTTGAAAGAGACACTTACTGCTCTGTAAAATGAATTCGAGTTTTTAGTGTAATTCAAACACACAGAGAAAATGGTTGCATAAGCATAATTTCTTCTGGCTACAAACCAACAAAGCACTGTTTTGCTCTGGGCAAATCTCGTTTCGACCTTGGCTTCTATGTTTGTGAAAAGGGAACTGTGACATACTGTTCACAGTGACACTGCCCAGCAGGCCCAGAACAGTTGCATGTTGCTCCTACAATACAGAGATGAATGAGCCTCCCATCCAGGGACAATGAATCTGCTTGGAGATATCTCCTTTCTAGAATGCAGATCCCCAAAGCCTATGGTTTGTATTGTTTTCCAGGGGGAGGGAGTGGAAGGAGCTCTTCTCAGGCATGAGGTTTGTCCATAGGTCTAAGCATCCTGTGACAGACTGCATCCCTGGGGGAAAGCACAAAATCTGGGTAGACATCTGAGAAGCCAGATTCTTCCTGCATTACTTGCATACATCCCAGACAGTTAGTTATTAGTGTAAGAATGAAGTAATACAGCAGGATATCTGACCCTTAATCAGGTCTTCTATTTTCAGCAGACTTCTTTACCCACTAGACCTAATGGGCAAGGTGATGGTTGTTCATACTCTCTCCTGCTGAACAGTCCAAGCTGTCATGCGTGGGTGCAGCTCAGGACTTGCTGTTGGCCTATGTTCTGGCAGCATAACTCCTTGTTGTCTATGGAGCTGCTGCTGGTGCAACCCAGAGGAGAACCTGGGCCCATAGAAACTCCCCCTCTGGTCTCTCTGGGGTGATTTATGGGGCATGAATTCCCAGCTTCATTCCTGCACCAGACAGCTTAAACTAAGTAAGTAATGAGAAACTAGTGATGCTGGGTTTTTCCATACTGGTCAGAAAAGAAACAAGCCCAGCAAGGGGATTTCTTGTAAAAGACCTCTGCTGTGTCAACTCAGGTTTCACTTCTCTCCCTTCAAGAACAAATCCTGCTGATTCTTACAGGATTGTCAAGGCTGCTCTCTAGTTGCTGCCACTGTTGTGTTGCCTTTTGGAGGAGCAGGTAGGGTTTTCAGTTGTCTTAGCAACAGCAAGTTTCACGAAAATCTGCACAATCCTTCTGGTTACTTCACTTATTTATAAGGGGTTTGGGCCTCCTTTTTCTTCTTTCCCACCCATTGAACTGTCTTATTTCAGAGATAACGTGCCATGGAAAAGGGAACCTGATTTTGGTTCAGTATTGCTTTCTCCTGTCATAGCTGAGGACCCCCATGAGCTGCCCTCGTCACTCTCATTCTTCCCGCTGGGGCAAGATGGGCAGCTCACCTTGGATCGGTGCCTGGTAATGAGAAAATTGGCTGTCCTCCCTGTAGAAGTGTGGGTTGTCCACCCCCTGAGCTCTCCCACAGCTTGTTGCAGTGGTCTCCTTGCTCTGGCCTGCTTTTGCCCAGCTCTTCAGCTGGGATCACTCTGTGTAAAACTTGCTCACCTGAGTGAAATGGTCTCTGTCAGAGAACAACCTGACTTCTCTCTGACTTTCCTCCCGTCAGGAGACTGAAGGGCCCTGTCTGAACAAAGGGGTTGTGTGGGATGGAGATCCCATTCTGCTCTGCCACATGTCTCCCTCCAGGATCATCCTCTGAGACTTGGAGGAAACAGCTGCAGGGAAGAGTAAAACCAGGGACCAACTGAAAACCTTTCACGCTTACAAAACAGCTTAAAAGCAGTGGAAGAACAGAAAAAGCCATCACTGCTTAACCAGGTGCCTCCTCTGGGCATCTGGTGTGTGCTCCCTGGTGTACAGTGGTGGTATTCCATGCGTTGTATTGTCTGAACCAGAAAAAAAAAAGTCATCTTGCAGTTTTCCAGAATCATACAAACTTTTCCAGTTCACTGAAATGTGTCACGTAGGAAGGAACAGGGGTAATTCAGCCAGACAATACCGTAAATAATAGTGGTGAGTTGAATTTGCATTGTATTGTTTGCTAACTCTCCTAGGTTTTGTAAAAAGATTTCGTAGTGCTTTGGCATAGTGCATTTCAGGAAAAGAAAGAGTGCTCTAAAAGCCTGTGACTATCCCAGTTTACCAGATTGTTTCATAAACTTAATTCCAAACTGTTTCTTCATTCAAACCCCACTGAAAATGCTTCTCCAGCTGTTGCCTTTTGGAAACAACTTGTGAGTCCTTTAGCTTAGAAAGGGTCATTCCTTTTCATGTCATTGCAGGAAAAATAGAGAAGATCAAGCCTCCTCCATCCCCCACCACGGAAGGCCCCATCTCACAGTCTGACCCACCGCCTGAGGAGCCTGTGGGAGCCCAGCGACCCAAGAACCTGATGCAGACCCTTATGGAGGACTACGAAACACACAAAACAAAAAGACGAGAAAGGATGGACGACAGCAGTGTGAGTGCACTTTTTTCTTTTCATTTTTTGCTCTACAATAGAGACCATGACTCGCAAGAGCAAACAAACAACAAAAATATTTATTTCCCAAGAATCTGCTTAGATCACTTTGCAAGTGTGTAAGGATTTTAACACATTCTAAGGGCCAGCATGTTTGAAATGGAAGGATGAGGGCCGATGGAGAGGAAGAGGCAGCATCATTGCAAATATCAGTAGCAACTCATATTAAGTTTCTTTGGATTAATTAAATTAATTAACAATAAGGTCAGTGGGTAACTGCTGTGCAATTGGCAGACTCTGTTACGTCACACATCACCAAGACCCTCCAGTGGGTTATTTTAATGGCTTTTTGAACTTTGTGGATCAAGCATGTACTTATGCCTGTGTTTGTAGACTCCCAAAGTCCCATCCCAATGTGCTCAGGATTCCGTGTAAAAGGATAACTTCCCTAAAAAACATCCCTTGCAGAACTGGATTGGGAATGTATCAGAAATTAACCTGGATCCTTCAGTGGGCAGCATGCTGTTTCCCACTGGATTTGTTGTCTTTCTCCACACAAACAGAAAATCAGCCAGAAGTTCATTTTGTGAAATGGGTGCCTGCATTCCTGTCATTACGGCAGTAGAGTTTAAACCCAATTAAGTTGTTCTTTATTGGAGGCACTAGTAAGAATAGTTATGAATTTCATAGCTGGAAGTATCAAAATTCAGGTGCATCCATTATACAACCAATTCCTCAACAGAGCACAAGGTGTTTCTTATTCAGACTCATTACTGTGGGCAATGAGTGCAGAAGGTAGTGAGATAAAAGTGCGATATAAAACTTCTTAAATGGACATAGTTGTTGTGACGTATTTGCTGAAGCAGCCACAGTCCTCCAGGCATCTCCCAGAGATATCAGAATGATGACACCAGCATCAAGGAGCTCATGCTCCAAACAAACTGTTTTCTGGTAATGTTCATTAAAGGTAGAGTCTCATTAAGTGTATGAAAGTAAGTGAAGGTTTGTAGTAAGAATTCTTCACGAGTCTGGCTGCTCTTAATCATTACTGGTGAATATTGCACAGTACCATAAGATACTTAAAATCAGAAGGAAAGCAATGTGGAGGCGTCCTGTTGCATTTCTGCTGGTTAACTAAAACAGAATCATTGATTCACAGAATAGCCTTGGTTGGAAGAGACCTAAGATCATCAAGTCCAACCATTAACCTAGCACTGCCAATTCACCACTACACCATGTCCCTCAGCACCTCATCTGCATGTTTCTTAAATTTTTCCAGGGATGGGGACTCCACCACTGCCCTGGGCAGCCTGTGCCAGTGCTTGAGAACCCTTTCGGTGAAGAAATTTTTCCTAATATCCAACCTAAACCTTCCCTGGCACAACTTGAGGCCATTACCCCTCGTCCTGTCACTGTTACCTGGGAGAAGAGACTGACCCCCACCTCACTACACCCTCCTTTCAGACAGTTGTAGAGAGCAATGAGGTCTCCCCTCAGCCTCCTCTTCTCCAGACTGAAAACACCCAGTTCCCTCAGCCACTCCTCATCAGACTTGTGCTCCAGACCCTTCACCAGCTTCATTGCCCTTCTCTGGACATGCTCCAGCAGCTCAGTGTCCTTCTTGTAGTGAGGGGCCCAAAACTGAACATGGTATTTGAGGTGCAGCCTCACCAGTGCTGAGTACAGGGGGACAATCACCTCCCTGGTCCTGCTGGCCAGACCATTTCTGATGCAAGCCAGGATGCTGTTGGCCTTCTTGGCCACCTGGGCACACTGCTGGCTCATACGCAGCTGGCTGTTGACCAGCACCCCCAAACCCTTTTCCGCTGGGCAGCTTTCCAGCCACTCTTCCCCAGGTAGGAGAGCTGACTCAAAATGGAAACAAATTAATTTCCAGCTCACATCAGAAACTTTCTGGTCCTTTCTTCTACTGAAGCCATTGAAAAACTCATGATCTTGTCATCCCTCAGGCTCTTGCTGCCACATAGGAATCCAGCTCGCACACAGGAGCGTGCCTTGTTCTCACAGCAGCATCCTGGGGCCGTGTCTTGGGAAGAAGTGGCTCTCTGATTTCTCCTCCCCAGAGCACCCAGTGAAATAGGGTGGCTCCACTTACTCCAGTGGCTGCTGTTTTCTGGCATCTCCCCAGAGGGTCTTTTTGCCTGAAGGGCACTCAGAAGCTTGTAGGAGACATGTCACACCCTCACGCCCTTTGAAGAAGCCAGGAGGAAATCTAAAAAAGAGAAGGGTATAAAACAGAGGTGGAAACCAGAACTGGTCCTTGGAAGTCCTGCAGCTAGTGTCTGTCAGTGGTGGCGCAAAACCTCAGCACGGTGGAGAAGCTGCTGTGCTAAAAAGGTGACACCCAGTTGGTACTCACCCTGTGCTTTTCCTCCAACCCTGTGAAGAACACAGGTGATTTGCCCAGCCCATGAAGTGGTGGCTTGTGGCTGAAATATTGTCTCACAGCTGTGATGGTCACATGCCGTTTGTCGTGCATGTTGTACCACAAAAAAGACAGGTAAGATGTCATTGGGCCTAACTCCTGCTACTCAGTTACCCGAGTGCAACTCCTCAGGTGTTTGCAGAGCTGCACACACGTCCCCTAGAAAGCAAGTTGGCCATGACTGCATAGTCTCTTCTGCAGTCTGAAGTGAGCCCTGATGTCCTGAGCGGAGCGCTGGTCTGACTGAAGAGTGTGTGCTGGGCTGCCCAGACACTGACCACCCAAAGACGCATTGTGCTGGTCAGACGACTTGAGGGATGGATCCTTCTCTGGGACAGTCACCAAGGCTGCAGTGAATTTGCAAAGCCCCAGTGCACACCAGAGTCCTGACATGTTGTGGTTTGTTGTCATCCTCCTCTTCTGTAAGCCCATTGCATACAGCCAAACAAGATTCACATTCTTGCTGCTGCCTACCCAAAATCCTGTTAAAGGCCAGTGTTCTGCAGAGCCCAGGGAGAGTTTCCTCGGACCAGCAGGAGAGTTTTGTTTCTCTTCCCTGCCTTTTTCTGCCCTACTTTTGTAAACAACTCCTACCACTGACAGAGGAAAGATAATTCAAATAAGAAGTGCTGCACTTGTACCACTATTAGTCTGAGCTAATATTTTACATGCCAGGCTAGGCAATAATTATTTAAACAACAAATAGCTTTGATTCGTCAGCAGAGGACATTTGACTGTGCTCAGGAAAAAGATTCCTGTAACTAACGAAACAAAAGAGCACATCACTGGGCTGTTTTTAAAAATATATTACATATAGTGGGGGAAGGAGCATAACTGACAACCAGACAGGCAGCTGCTGCCTGGACCACCAATGGGATTGTGGAGAGGTTTAACATCCATGGAAACTCCTCCTTGTATCCTGAGCACACCAGCAGTAGTGATGTCTAGAGCGTCAGTTTCTCCCTAGGTAAGACACATCAAAAGGCAAGAGAATGTTTTCAGTATGACATCTACCCTGCCTCTCCTTTAAACATCACTGCCTTCTGTTTTATGTCTGGCTTCAGTACAATGCAGCCACTCTGGCCAGGGCTTGCAGGTTTTGTCTTTCAGAGGTGGAGGGCTAATCAAGCACATCTGGTCTTGGGAGAACTTCACTGTTCAGGCAGTTTCTTCCAAAGAGGATGTGTTATAGTAAAGGCTTCAACAGGTGAGAAAAAGAGAAAAAGCAGCAGCAAGAAAACAGGTCAAACACTCATGGTAAACAAGACTGAGACTAGCCAAGCAACATCATTAAAAAAAAAACAGAAAACTGACCTTTTTTTTTTTTTTTTTAATGACACCAAGTTGCTTGAAACCCTGTACTTGGGGATGTGCCAGTTCTTGAAATTTCTTTATTTTATTCTTGTTTTCTAGTTATAACGTGCTTGTTCAATGTACTAATGCTGGTCTTTTCCCTTTCTACCAGTACACCTGTAAATTACTGTCTAGCAAGGTTACTTCTGAGGTACTTTCCAACTGCTTATTTATTTTTGCTTCCTCTTGCATGGTGATTCCAAGTGCATGTTGCTGCAGTTTGCATTTTCATGCTGTGTGCCAGTGCTGTTTCATATCAGAACTGGGATGTAAATTTGTGTGGGGGATATTCCTCCTTATCTCTCATCAACAAATGTTTGTTTGGCTGGTTTTCTAAGCCTTGGATTCTAGTTACAATTTATGGCATGGGAGTGGTTGTAATTAAAGGGATGGGAGCTTCTGCCCACACTGGACCATTCCTGAGGTGTGAAATGAGAACTTTGCCTTGATTCCTGCTATTGTTTAGCTGGCAAAGCTAAACCTGGGATCCAGGCATCCTCAGATGCTGAGTGAAACTGCTGTGGCTTTCCTTTGCTCTTACTACAATGTATTTAGCACTATCAAAATCTCTAGTATTTTCTAAAGAATCCACACACCAACCTTTCATCTGTGGAAGAAGAGAGTCAGATCCAAGCGCATCGCCTCAGTCTGGTGAATTTTGTGAACCACTCCCTGTCCCTGTGTGTTGTGATGTGATGAACTGATCACAGTCCCACAACTTAGCATCAGTGTTGGTCTCAGAGTAGAAGAAACCCAGACCTGCTAAACAAAGGGTATTTACAGCAACATGTGGTATTTTAGCAAGGCAGTAACTTGTACAGTCCTAACCCCTACAAAACTGGACTTTGCCAGCTGCAACAATTTTAAGAGCAGGGAGTTGATACCAACTACACTTTTGCGATGTTCGTTTGGAAAGAGGTGCTCAGTAATGCAGACATTTCAGTTGCCCGTAATTTTCTGTGCAGACATACGTGTAAATCTGGACTTCTCTAAGAGACACAAACAGATTGTGCTAATAACTGGCGTTCATTTGTCCAGCATCAGCATTTTTTTATAAACATGAACTTTCCACTCTTTCCTTGCTGCATAACATATTTGAGCACATCAGCTATCTCAAGACAAGTACATGAACTCTCTTCTCCTTCATAGTATCTGCAGAATAATCTGAGTTAGAATTTAGGAGCAGTAAGTATTGACCCAGAGTGTTTGATGTGTGAGAAGCAGAAGCTCAGATGTAGATTTTACATGCCCAGCCCTTGGCTGCCTTCTGGGAAGGGTTGCATGTCTGCCTTGTAAAATGATAATGAGGCAAGGAGTAATGAACTAGAATTGAGTGTGCATGGATGGGAAAGGGGATAAAGATGAGAAAGGACAGCGATTCTATATGCAGGTGAACATATACCACCTGGCTAATCCCCAGTGTGAAGCTTCAGACTGAAGAAACAGTTTGATTCTCACTGGAAATCTGTAGCTGAAGCCAGGCAGTTATTTCGGAAGGAACAGCAAGACTCAAGGTGTGATGCCCCCCTGTTCTCCATTGACCCCAGTGCTGAGCTGTGGCTCCTGTTCACCAGAGTCCTCCGTAATCCCCTCCGGTGTAGGCAGGTGGTTCAGTGTCGATCATCATTGGCATCACTGGAGCTGACCCCACTGTGCTTGCCCTGTCTGGGAGCAGGGGCTTGCGTGCCATCAGCCTGGTGGCTCTGCTCCAGTAAGCAGCAAACCCCCAGCAAGGTCCAGTAACTGCTGAAGTTAAACTACGTGGAGCAGACCACAGACAGCTTTGTTTGGTTGATATGGTTTTATCACCTCCAAATTCCTGCAACCTGTGTTAAAAGCAACATCTGTCTGCTCTTTTAAAGGGACCACAGCTAAATACATGCCTGCACATACATAGGTTGTTTTTATTCTCAAAATATTCTGCTTTTGTCCTTACAACTATACATACCTTCAAATTTATGGGACATTATCCTGAGTTTGCTTAATAGGAGAATAGCATTAAGTAGGGACAGTAACGAAAATACCTTTATACTGGAGAAATAGATGTTATTTGTTCCTCAGTAGTTCCCATTTTATGTTAAAGCATTAAGATAATCGTTCCTGAATGGGAATGCTCATGTCTGCAGAGGCAGGCAGCCGGTTCCCTGCCTTTGTGCTACACTCTCTATGTGCATGGTGTGCTCTATGGAGGTGTCTTGTGTAGTGATTTTCCTGCATGGAACTGGTAGATTTTAGACACCTTTGCAGAACTTTGTATACCTTTGCATTGTCTGTTTTTGTTGGGTTTCGTTCTTCCAGGTCCAGATGGGAAAAATCTGTAAAATATTAAGGTCCAGAAAAATCATTTTGCTTCCACGTCAGTTTTGCTGCTACTGTTCAATAAAAACTAGCCCGTAATGTATAGTAGTCAGTTTCATTCAGTGGTGGAGATAAATATGCTTTGGATTAAGCATATCTGTATTTTGCTTTTTGTTCTTTTTTTTTTGCCAGTAAGAGAGCAGTTATTATGTCTGTTGGAGGGAAACTTAGGACAGGTTAGTCTCCATGTCTAAAATGGATAGATAAATTAATCCTACACCTGTCAGTGGTAGCTATTTAAATACTTTTTTTCCCCAAAAATCCTCAAAAACAAATGAAACCTGTCAAGGAAAAGAGCCTGCTGCAATTCTTAGCAGGACCCCAAAGCTGCAACTGAAAGTTCCACAACACAATTTTTTGCAGAAAGGTAGAGTGGTTTTTACAGCCCTATGCATCTTGATACATTTGTCTTTCCCTTACACGTACTTCTGCTCTCCAAATCCTCCCTCTTCTAATGCAGCCAGTAGTCAAATCATGTCTCCCAAGTAGGACATTTTATATCACGTTGCTTTTTTCACTGACGTGGCCTTACCATTAGGACATAGCCAGCTCAGTTCTTCAGCCTGAGCTTGAGTGACCTGTCTGCTTCATGATCTTTCTTATTTTCAGTACACACCTTCTGCATACAGCTATGTGCTTGGCTGCTCTAGGACCCACTGACTGCTCAAGCCTGGCCCTCCCTGGCTCACCCTGCCTGCACCCACTGAGCTGACTTGGGGCATCATCACTTACGAAGTCTTGAGGTAGCATTTTGTAACACAGCCAAGAAGTGGCATGTTACAGACCCCCAGAAAGGCCACAACAACAAAAGCAAAAGACTTTCCTTCCTTCGACCTGCTGTGGAGAGCCTCTGGACTCATGATGAGTCTACAGACAGCCCTGATATCTGCCAAGAATATTTTTAAATGGAGATCGTTTGCTATTTTAGGCAAATGGCTTCCTGGGCTGTGAATTCAATGCTCCATTGAGGAGTCCTAATTCTCCACTCAAGTCATTCCAGTTGCATGCTATAATTACCCCATTGTTTCCTCTAGGGGGTGTAAAACTGACACAGCCTAGTGAAAATGGGGTTTATTTTAGGTCAAACGCTCTTTTCAGTAGATTAGAAGAGTAATTCTAGAATAACTATTCAAAAGGACCTTTAGCTTATTAGCTTCTCTAGTATTTAGTGGGCTCAATTCTTAATACAAAGCCAGACATCAGTACTTGTTTTCCTACAAAGGCCAAGTCCACATTCCATGCCCTCACAGTGTGCTACTCTGTGACAGAGGCAGTTTTGGTTTGAAATTTATGCTGAATTTGCTGTTATTTTCATTTAAATATCCAGTAGGGATGCAGGCTGATGTCTCAGAAGGCATTTTTTTACTGATTTTGGGTTTTTTGTTGTTTTTTTTTTTATGAATTGTTAGGTTTGTGAGCACATTTGCCTGCTGCTGGGTAAAATAGAAACTGTTCATCCCTGCTACCCTTTTCCAAGTGGTTGCTCTGCAAAAAGAGGAGGCATGATTTTGGGCAAAATTTCAGCAAAAAGTCCCTCCAGTGCACCTGGATCATCTTTGTAGCCCTGGTCAGTGCCAGGAAGCAGATGGAGCTTTATCTCAAAATCATCTCTGTTGGCTGGATTTTGCCTTTAGTTCTTTGGCTTGTTCATAATCATAGTCAAAAGAATCTAGGGGGGCAAAGAAATAATAAAGCTGGCCAAACTCCACCCTTCCTTCAGCTTGTGAATGGAAGTCTTGTTCTTTGCATAAATGCAGAAGTGTGCTCCCGTAAGCAAAGTTATGGCCTGTAATTTCAGCTGGTGGTTCAGAGCTGTTTTCCCCATAGTGCCTGTACAGGAGCCCCTAGTACCTGTGTACTTTTCCAACCACAGCTTGTCACAAGCTGAGAGAAGAGTTTCGTCAGTCTTAAATTATTTATTTTTATTCCAGTCAAGCCTCAAGTCCTCACTGCATCCGACTTTCTATGCAGAAGAATAAAACAGCATCGTCCTGTCTCAAAAGGGCAGCTACTCTTCTGCAGCCAAGGAGCGTGCAGAGCAGCTTGCAGGGAGCATTAGAGACCGAGGATGGCAGGCACTGGTTCAGTGAGCAGTCACTTGTTTGTTAGGGTTTTTTTACTCTTATTTTTTTTTAACTGACAGTTTAAACATTTCAAAAGTTTACTTCTTTAGGAGGGCTGTTTTAAAACACATGGATGGCAGTGGATGTTGTCAGCTTTGTAGTTTGATCATGGGGATGTTACTTAGTGCCGGTTAGAAAAGAACATCACCATGAACTTCTGTAAGAAGGCCCCAGACCCTTTTATGTCTCAGTCTGCTGGGAGGAAAACATCCACAGCCATGCATTATTTGCCAAGGAGTATATCAGATGCACATCACAGTAACACCTTTTAGTTTTGTCTGATTTTTTTTTTAACCTTGTTAAAACACATATTAAAACTGTTTCTTACTTTTTTAGTTAATAATTTCTGTGTGTGCATGTGTGTGCATATGTATAATACATACACAGTGTGTATGTTTTTATATGTGTGCGTGTATGTGTGTGTGTGTGTGTGTGTGTGAGGAATATATAAATGCATCAGGGCCCATCTTGTACCAGGCTGTGCAAGTCCTCTTTGTGTAAATCTCCTTTCCCATATGCATGGAGTGATTTTTCACTCCAAGAGCACTTTGATCACAGTGCACAAGCATTCCCCTTGGAGTAGCTACAAGCCAAAGACCTTGAGAAAGATGCGGTGCAGGCTGCCTAGTTCTGCCTAGTGCTGAAATAAGCAGCAGACTGCTTTTCAGGCTGCACATGCAGCTCCAGAGCAGCCCCTGGGCAAAGCTGCCAGGTATTTGCTGGCTCCTGGTACCAAAGATGTGTGTCTGCCTCTGGGGAGAGGACCAAGACCCCATTCCCTGGCTTCCCAGGGACAACATGCAGCTGGGCTGGTAAGGGGCAGCTGGGGCTCCCCTGAAGTGAGCTGGATGCTGCCAGAGAACTCCTAGCACTTCTGTCCTCCCGTGGTGTGGCTTTGCTCTTGTGTGCCATCCTCCCCACCTCCACATCAGCAAGTGCTTCATCGCATGAGTCCTCCCAGTCTGCACGAGGTGCGGCACTGGGAGTCCTGCCAGAAGGGCTGTCTGGTGCATCCCTGCCTGCCTGGGAGCTCAGTGTAGGACACCCTGGCATGGTGGCCATGGGCAGCTGAGTGATGTGCTGTGTTTTCCCTTTCTCTCCTAACCAGGTCCTCGAGGCGACCAGGGTGAACCGCAGAAAGAGTGCTCTGGCGCTGCGTTGGGAAGCCGGCATTTATGCCAACCGGGAGGAGGACGAATAACTACACTGCAGCACGGAGACAGCGGCCAGGCACGCCAAAACCAAAAAAAAAAAGAGAAAGGAAGAAAAAAAAAACCCAAACACAAAAAACACCATGAGAGCAGCAGCATTTTAGTCCAATATTTATTAAATACACAACAAACTCAATGCACATGGACACAGAACTGATCCAGCTCCTGGCAATCCTAAAACAACAGGAAAAATCCACCTAGAAAATACCCTCTGCTCCTTCCCTCCATCTGCCCTCTGAAATAATGCACTGGGGAGGGTGCAGGGTGTGGGAGCCCTCGGGGGGGATGACGAGGGGGTGATTGACCCCATGGACCGGAGAGGGGTGGGAAGTCAGCATGAAGGAGCCTGCACCCAGGCCTCACACTCAGTGATGGCTGCTGACCGAATTGACAGCCCTGCCTTGCCCCCGGGATCACTGTCCCCCCAGCAGCTCCTGTAAGACCCTCCTGCAGTTCCTTTGCCTCCCACAGCCGCTGCACCGAGACCGTCAGCGTTACTTTGGCGTACTCCTATCCAGCCACAAAACACAACAATATTGCCCTCTTGCTGTTTCTTTGAGGGGACTGAAGGGTTGGGATTGGTGTGGCTTTTGGGGGGGAGGAGGGGAGGATGGGTTCTCTTCCCCTTTCTAGTAATTTATCTGTTTAAAAGGAAAAAAAACAGGCAGTTATTGCAAATGTACAATCCAGTAGACTCAATAAAACAGTCCTTGTGTTGCAAACACAAGCCATCACAATTTAGGAGTGGAATAGATGGGGATGAGAGCTAAGCCAAATGGATTACCTTAGCTTTAGGATCCTATACGCTTGCAATATCATCTGAGCTCTAGGTTCTCAGAGCATATTTACATAACAAAGTTTCTAAATAGAAAATCTGTATTTAGTGGATGACAACTATTTTTTGATGGTGGGGAGGGAAAAGAGTGGCATATGCGTAAAATCTATGAAGATGGATAATTTGAAGTAGAAAGGTAGTGGGAAAGAGGTACAAATAAAGGACATTTAATTTTTAATTGAGGCAATAATTGAACTAAGCCAGACTCTGGCCTAGAAAGAGGTATGAAATAAAAAAGAAAGATAATTACGTCTTCAACTATATTTATACAACATAAAAAGCCTTTGGAGTACAGTGCTTTGTGGAAGTCTTCGCGTTTCCAGGCAACAAAAAAGCTAAAGGGCATAATGAGTTGGAAGGAGTGAGCAAGGAAGAGCAGACAAGGGAAGAAAACATTAATTTTGCCATTCAGACAGTGTTTTCAGTGCTACAAGCAAACCATAGAGCCTTTAGTTACTGCTTAGGCTTGGGATCAGCAGTGAAGGATTAGTGTGGATCTGTGTGTGCGTGTGTGTGTGCATGCATGTGTGCGGGTGTGTGCATGAGGCTGGCATACCAGGAAGGGTATGGCAGCGCGTGTACTGGTTATTTTCTCCAAAGCTGTTTACCAGCTATAGGGGTGAATGCTAATTTTTTTTTCTGAAAGGGGATATAAAAACAAGGCACTGAGTTAATGCAGTATTTGTGATAATAAAATTTGACCCAATATGGTATTTGCATGAGTCACAATTGCAAAGTATTGACCAGTTTTGTAAGCTGACAATTAGGAAAAGAAATGTGGTATTTATTCTTGTGCTTTGTTTTTGTATGTAGTATAGAGGCTGCGGGTTTACTCTTTCTTTTCATGCAAGCAATACAATAGGAATATTTTACAACTGGGAACCATAATTTCTGGACTAGAAACCAACAAGTTTGGGAGGTGACATTAAAAAAAGATGCTGAGCTTTTTTCTATATAAAATATTCTGTCTTTTTTATAAACAAGCAATTGTTATTTTGACATCTTTTTAAAGAATCATCAGTCAGGATACTAGTCCTCCCTTAAGCCTTTCCTTGGTTTCATGACCTGCTGTGCTGTTTTATCCTGAAACAGTGAGCTTATTTAAAATGAGTACTGATACTGTGAACATACTTCTGGTGCTTTTCTTAAACAAACACAGAGCTTGCAACCAAATTATCCCTTTCAGTTCCTCCAGTGTGTGATTTCTGTCCATGGACACTCATTTTGAGGCTTATTTTCAGGGAATTGTAGCAAATGCAATTATATATACCCATTAACTCAGTACTGTCAATTGTCTCCCTAAGTGCTGTTGAACAGAAGAAAACCCTGCAGAACTGAGTGCTCACTGTGATGAGGGCAACAAGCTTATCTCAAGGATTCTCTCTAAACCCAGGTGCATGGGGAGGCACCATGCCCACAAAGGAAAATTACATACTTAATGAAGTGGACCTGTTTTTCAGACCTGAACTGGGATTCATGTTTGCAGGCATGTCGTTACCGTAAGACTGTAGGAAGAGCGACGCCACCAATGCAGCACTCTAGTGAGACCATATGTCATGTAGCCATATCTGTGAGCTCTGCATCTATAACCAAGATGAGTCCTGGCTCCCTCCACCCTTGCAGAGAGCTTAAGTGAGACTGGGAAAAAGGGGTTTCCTGAGCAGAGGAGATGACCCCTGTACTTCTGGTGAGGAGGTCTTGCACCAAACAATGCTGTTCAGAGTTTTCCCCTAGTATTTGCTCCCTGAAACTGGGGCAGCCCTGGGCTGCCTTCCCAGAAACCTGCATCTTTATTTTACTTAACCTGGAGGCCTGTTCTTTCCACCTGCTCTCTCACTAGAAGCCAGTGACATTGACCACCTGTCATAAGACATGTCTTCATTCTTTGCCACATCCTCCCCTACTACCACAATCAACCCTCAGTCTTTGAAGTGAAAATTAAATGGTTCCCCTAGGAGGGGAATGTGGTAGTGGGGAGAGGCCAGGCAGGAGTCCTCTGTGCTAAAGCATTCGCTTTCAGCCCCTGTGTCAAATATGTTGCATGTATCAGTCCAGGACAGCCCAGCCTTCCACCCAGCAGAGTTTTTCTCTTCCAGAAATTATGGATGCTCGCAGTCAACAGCACACGTTCAGTGCTGTGGTAACATGAGTGCAATGCAGTTTACTTGCCTCTGTTATTTCATTTGCATGCTACCAAGCTTAGGTGTTTATAAGTATACTCCAGTAATACATATCTATCTATATATAACTATATCAAATGCAAAAAAAAGAGCACTATTGCAGAGTTAACTTTGTCTCCACAAAAGAAACGCTCAGATCCTTTCCCGTGGCAAAGACTGGTTTTAATGAAACTATGTATTGAGAATTAGTTAAGCATTAGCATTTGTGATTATAATCAGTTTGAGGTTACAGTGCAGGTTTTCTGAAAAATTTGTTTTAGAAGCTGCCAGTTTGGGCTTCATTTTGCTCCGTACTGACATTATCTGAAGGAAAATACAGTAGCATTGACGTGTTTGGCAACTGAAAGGCGGCATCCTTGTCATGACTTATCAACCGGTTTCAACAATACCTGGCTTTCTGTATGTTAACCACTTAAATGTTATCCTGCTTCTGTTTTATAGTGACTGTGAGGCCTACAGTGCAAGTATATAATTATTTTCTCATTAAAACAGAAACCTGTGTTGTGTTTCTATAAAGCTCCCTCTTTCTTCACGCTCTTGCAGGAAGGTGTACCCCCACAAGCAGCATGAGGCTGGAAAGGAGTGGCTTGTGTCCCACCTCCCTAGACAGTCAGTTGGTCTCTCCCTCAGTTCTTGACTCTGTTTCTGCCTTTTTGTCTAGAAGCATCGAAGCTGGTGAAGAGTCTGTAGAGCAAGTCTTACAAGGAGCAGCTGAGGGAACTGGGGTTGTTCAGTCTGGAGAAGAGGAGGCTGAGGGGAGACCTCATTGCTCCCTGACATCTACAACTGCCTGAAAGGAGGTTGTAGCAAGGTGGTGGTTGGCGTCTTCTTTCCTGTGAGGGTGGTGAGACACTGGAACAGGTTGCCCAGAGAAGTTGTGGATGCCCCATCCCTGGAAGTGTTTGAGGCCAGGTGAGACAGGGCAGCCTGGTCTAGTGGGAGGTGTCTCTGCCCATGGCAGGGGGGTTAGAACTCGATGATCTTTGAGGTCCCTTCCAACTGAAACCATTCTATGGTTCTATGATTCTATGATATTCTCCCAGGTAACTAGTGATAGGACAAGGGGTAATGGCCTCAAGTTGTGCCAGGGGAGGTTTAGATTTGATATTAGGAAGAATTTCTTCACTGAAATGGTTATCAGGCTGCCCAGGGCAGTGGTGGAGTCCCCATCCCTGCAGGTATTTAAGAAACATGTAGATGTGGTGCTGAGGGACATGGTGTAGTGGTGAATTGGCGGTTCCGGGTTAATGGTTGGACTTGATGATCTTAGAGGTCTTTTCCAACCAAGGCTATTCTGTGATTCTGTGAAAAGTGTCTTCACTCAGTGGTGACAGCTGCAGATTCAAGAGCATCCCTGAATATTTCTTTCCCGTGAACATGCTTGTGAAAGGTTGCAGAGGCCAGATCTGCTTTGTGATTTTTCTTACCTTGCTTCCTTCAGTCCTGCACCCCCTACTGTCCCCCACAGCAAAGCACGTCCTTTCAGCCAGTCATACATTTCTCACATGCCCACCTGCAGCAACCAGCCTCTTGCACCCGCTGCATGGTCAGGTAAACCAAGAGAGACCCCATCCCTCACCCCTGCTAGGAAGCCACCATCACGTTTGCCTGCGAGACCTGGAAGGGGCCAGAGCACCAGATGCATGGCAACTGCAGATCAATCACAGTGACTTGGTGGGAACTGGGCTGATTCACATCAGCCTTCTGCCCCTGCCCGTGCCAGGAATAGTCAGGCATTTAATTATAGATATGAGGAGGTGGAGGAGACTGGTGATTTCAGTGGGAGATGGCTAGGGCCAAGTGCAGCAGTTCAGTACATGCTTTCCATAACACGAGCCCTCCTCTCCCTTGTGCACACAGAATAAGAAACGCTGACAGAAAAAAGTCAGATGTGAATTCTGTTTCCAGTTAGTAAACAATGCTAGAAGTCAACACGGGTAGAAGTCAGAAACCAGGTTAGAAAACAAGCCTGAAAATTTTTCCTCTAATTCTGGCCTCTGAAGAGAAAGAGGTTATTGTCTTTTCAGCACAGAAGAGGCTTTCTGTCTTCATCTTTCCTTGCTCTGTGCTAAGCAGGATAGCATATTGGACTTACTGGCACACAGTGGGAAAGGGAACTCCTTCTAGATCTCTCCTTTGGGCTTTATGAGAATCAAAGCTGAAATTGGACATTTGCAGGGGAGCATTTAGACATTGCAAAACTAACAGTGATGCCAGTGGGTGGCAGCAACTCAGGAATTTTTGCAATGCATTCTGCTGTTACCAGCTGTTGGTATTTGTTTAGTAATAAACAATTAGGACATCTAAAATCCCCGTCAACCCATTGCATAGCCAAAATGGCATGCAACAAGCTTTAGAGTATTTTTACAAAAAAGGACTATAAAACAGACATTTTATCCGTCATTTCTGGCATAGTCCCACATAAGGTGAGGATATTGTGCCTCTAATAGCTATAGGTGGCTTTAAGAGGCCTCAGCACAATGAGAAAGCAAATAGAGAGGCAAAAGATCTCTCCAGAGGCGAGTTTGATTAGACTGCTTTAAAAGGAGAGAGCATTCAGTACAGTGTTTTCAGTTGTGAATGGGAACAGGAGATTTAAAAAAACCCCACCACATATGAGGTCCGTAGTGTAAGGAAGGCAAGACAGAACACCACAAGCCATAGCAGGGGAGGGACAGGGCTAGGCAGGACCAGAGCTACAAATAATAAATAATATTTATTATTATTTGCACCAAAGATGACTTTCAATTATGTTCTGTGTATTCAATTGACTAGGATGGGCAGTCCAGGAAGCTACTAGCAGTGTGTGGGTCCAACCCTCTTCTTCCCAGCTTAAAGTGAACAGCATCCTAGTGCTTCACATGGTACAAGACCAAGGGGCAGGGGCTGTCCTGTCACATCAACAAATACCAAATTGAAAAAAAACAAACAAAAAATCCAAACAACGACAGAAAAAAACCCAAAATGCCATCCAGATCTCAGGGTCTGCTGCTAGCTCTGGCTGAGTCCTATTTGATGGCAACCTAACCCACTGCTCTATCAATGGGATCTTCAGGAAGAAAGCTTTTACAGTAAGCACTAAATGTGGTGTCAGTGTGAGAGCTCCCGCTCAGTCCCAGACATGTGCCATCTCTGCAGTGAATTCAGGGTGGTGTGCCACTGGAAGCTGGAAACGTTTCACGCCTTGTTCCAATCTAGATTGTGACAGAGGCAGCGAGAAAAAATGATGAAGGAAGAAAATAAGTGTGCAAATCTACTTTATCACATTGTCCATTACTGCAACCTGGACGGGGAAGATCGCATGTTGGGGATTTGTGCAGCAGCAGTGACCTCTGGAGGGCGGATGGTACTGACCATGGGAAGAGCATCATTTCCAAGGATGTCCGTCTCTTGGAAGCCAGATTCTGTGAGCAGTCAATACCTGGAACGGACATGCTGACTGACACATCAGTCTCAGGGCCCTGTTGTCAAGCCCACTACAATGGCACATGTCACTAATGCAGCAAGCCCTCTTGGGATCAGCAAAGGGTCAGGAAGAGAGCCACAGCACAACTCGTGAGCTGCCCAGGGACAGTTGGGAGTGGGAGCCCAGAAAACACTGCTGTGCTTAGCATGCACACCCAGTGCATACCTCCTCCTGTACGAACTTCTGGGGTGCATGATACCTCCCAGCCAGCCCTTGCTGGGAGCAGTCACAAACTGCATTGGCTCGGCAGGCAGCTTGGTGCAGGGCTGTGGCCGGGCGTACAAAACACTTTGCAAGGGTCTGTGCTATACTGAACTCTTGCTGTGGGGACTTGCTGGCTAGGAAGGTGTATGCAGGGCAGGGGGGAAGAATAGGAGACTGGAAGCAGTTCCACAAAGGCAGCAAGGTTTTACATGGGCTGCAGGAGACAGACCAGAACAGTGCACTCCCCCTTGAGGTGTCACTGATGGCTCAGAGTGAGGCAGGATGCTTACGTACAAATGGTCCCAACAAGCATTTCTTCCTCTTGTAGCATCTGGGACAGCTGAACTCTCTCAGCCTTTCCTTAAAATGAGCATCAAGTCCTCCAGTTGCAACTGAAACACAAGAAGCCAGGAAAATGCAGGCAAAAACACATGGATAGTAACATAACCTTGGTGAAGCAGCACTTTGCAGCACTCATGCAAGGCTTCAAAAGAGTCACAAACAAATAACTAGTCATTAGAAAGGAGGGAAGAGCTCAGATCTCTATGAAGCATCATCTCCATGGAGAAAGGTGGAGTTTCCTGATACACAATGGGAACTGACTTGTTGGGCAGCTCTGTCACCCCTGCATTGCCTGGAAGAGGCAGAAAGAATTCAGCCCTACTTAACTGGAGTGAAATAAAGAAGGTGCTAAAGTAGGGCACTTGTTCACTCCCTTGTAAGGCTTGTTTGCTTCTAGGAGGGCAGCTTTGTGGTACAGCACCTCAAAGGTGAGCACAGACTTTTACACCATTACCCTTTCCTGCTCCCTGCCATCTCCTTGCCCTCTGCTGTTCCTCTCTGTTTTCCATGTGACGCTATATGCACCCAGAACATGGCTATCCTCAAGCATCAAGACTAGATGGTTCCCATGAGCACAGGTATCTCACCTTGATTCCACTGAGCCTCACAGGGTGGAGAAGACCCTCAATCAGACCAAGTCCCCAACCACAAGTCCCTGACTGACTGCCACTGCAAGGCCCCATCAGGCTCCAGTCAGGCTCCCTCCCAGACTGGTTTCCTCTCAGGTGTTTAACTGGATTTGCACTTCTTTGCCAAAGCACCCCATGGAAGATGGATAAATAGAGACCCATGAGATAAACCTTAAGTGAACCAGATCCAAATAGACCAAAGCACTTGGGTGCCTAGATACCTCTAAGGACCTTGTTCTTTGAGGGCTACACAGCACTGAACTCTGCTGGAAGCCCATGGATCGGGTTTGTGTCAAGGCACTATAAAATGATAGGGGTGTGTTAATGGGATTGACTTGAAAAGGTTTTGGGGGAGAGCCAGGCGAAAAAAAGCCCTTCTCTTGGTTGTGTTGCTAATGCCAAAATATGCATGATTACAGCTTTTCTTTAATACTGTGTTTGAGGGAAACAACAGTCAAGCTGCAGCCATGGAGTGCTGCAGAGAAGGCAGAGTGAGCTTGCATGAAGAGAAAGTTAACTGCAAGTTGTGGGACTTGATGCATAAAGAAAGTGAAAATTTCTGGCAGGAAGAGAGAGAGTGGGAATAAGTAAAACAGGTCAGGGGGAGTGGTGTAAACTGTGGAGAACCGAAGGATAAAGAGGGGAAAATCTTGTGGCTGGGAATTTGTCATGCTGGAGCCATTTCTGAAGTCAGCTAAAAGCATGCTCAGACAATGTTTGAGCAGGGATGGAAACAATATGGCGAAAAGTGTCCTCACCCAAGCCCTCTGCAAATCAGACAAAAAGCTCTGCCAGTTACAGCGTGGATCTCACATGCTGCCAGGTCCGGACTATGGTGGTGCAGGACAAGATTCATCTCAGATGTCCTTCTTGGCCAGTGTTTGCTGAGTCAGTCTTCAGCAGAAGGGAGTCAGGAAATAGCTGAATGATATCATTGTCTGTAATTTATTGACATACAGACTCTTTCAGTTTATAAATTAAAAGATAAGTCAATATAGTCTGTCTAAGCTTTGCAGGATGTTTCCAAAGAATTTATTATCAATATGCCCCAGCACTAAAGGATCAAAACAGCATTTCAGTGCCCCAAAGGGCTTTATTTTTCAAATCTTTCTTAATCTCTTGTTCCCTTCCTGTATAGAAATATTAAATCAGTGTGTTTTTAAGTGTAGAGGAGGTCAGTCTCTGGGTTTACTCTGTAGGCATTTGCCTTCTTGCCCTAGACTGACCTGGCTATATGTCCTTGCAAGAGAGTGCCTGAAGGCTTATGACCAGACATGACCTGTTAGCTGGTAACAGCACCTTGTCTGATGCAGAGTTGCAGGCCTGGGGAACCCCAAACACATCTGCCCTGCGTATTGAGTGGAGATGACACCCCTGCATGGGGGTGCAGAGCCTCAGTAGCCCTTGCTGCTTTCCAGAGAGGGCTCCTCCAGCACCGGGGCTGCAGCTTGTCCACCCAGGCACCTGCTTTCTTGTCTGAAGAAGATTACCCCATTGGTGCCATTTTCCACCAGTGCCCTGCAGCAAAGCAAGTATGGACAGGGTCCCCCATAGCCTCCCAGCCACCCTCATGGAGCATACTGGTGCCTTTCCCTCCTCTCTCAGGGACCTCTCCACCCTACGAGCCCCAAACAAGTGGCCCCACCCTCAGGCTGCAAGATGTATAATTAGCCAGGCGTGGCTGCAGTGTGTGTTAAAAAATAGGATTATCCCTCCTCTGCAGTGCCTTGTGATGCCAGGTTGCCGGGCAGTCCTCAGCCAGTGTTGGGGAGTGTTTGCAGTGAGACAAACAGTGATACACACTGTCATGCAACCTTGTACTCCGAAACCACCTTGGGCTGGGCTCAGCAGCCATCACCAGGCGTGGCCAATGGACGACCTGCCTGGCTCTGAGCAGATGATGCTCTGTAATCAAGGAAAGGGGTTGTGAGCTTGTTACCGAGTTTCTTGTGCTTTCTTTTTCTGAGCTGCAGAGATTCAGTACACCCCCACCCCTCCAAACTGGAAGAGCTGCCACATGGAAAAAGAGGGTGGCGAGGCTCATAAATGTCACCAGAGTGTGCTGCAGCATCTGTAGGTTTTGGGCTGTGTATGCAGATTGTTAGGATTTTTTAAACAAACTACGTGAATGCATTTTAGAGGATGCTGTGCAAGTGGCTGAAATCATAATTACTCTTCCGTGCTAATTTCTGTGCTCAGGACCTAGCCCGGCAGAGTAAACAGTGAGAGGCTGTGAGGAGTGAGTTACCCCTGCCTGCTCTGAACGTCAGGGTTGGATGTCACTCAGGGCTTATTACAGGTGATGGCTCCAGACCTTGCTTTACCTGCCAGGTGAAAACAGCTGGATTACTAGGCGAGGGTATCTCCAGAAGAGCTAAGATTTAAAGAAATATTTTACCTTCCCTCTCCTCCTCAAAAAGCACCGGACCTTACCTCAGCACAAAGCAGAACCTGCATCTTTCAGCATTTATGATGCTTTTGATTGTTTCTACCTCTCACCCTGTAAAATGGGGTGGATTCATCCCTTTTCTCTCCATTGTCCTGATGTCCTCTGCCAGCTGCTGTTCTTACCTCCACGGAGCACCGGACTTATGGAGGATACTCATTCCCTCCAGCTGTACCTGGCTAGGGCTGGGTTATGTAGCAAAGGTCCTACCAGCCTAGAAAAATGAGCACTCCTCTTTCCCTCGCTCTTCTTTTCTTCTTCCTCCACCTCACTCCACAAGGATGGGTGGGTTACTATCTGTTTTTTCTCCTTTATTCTGCCACATTAAGCTTTCTAATATGCTGTGTATAGTCTTCCTCTAACTCACATCCACACTTAACACAGAGTTCCTCTTCAATCTCATAAATCCCAAGTCAAATTTACTCACACACTCCTTCTTCTACA
Source organism: Podargus strigoides (assembly GCA_028020825.1). Lineage (NCBI taxonomy): Eukaryota > Metazoa > Chordata > Aves > Caprimulgiformes > Podargidae > Podargus > Podargus strigoides. Next base: position 92,892,854 of record CM051663.1, read on the forward strand.
GTGCTTTACTCACCCTTAATGCCTTTTCCCAAACTTATTATTATTTAAAGGTGTTTTTAGGCTTTTCAGTACCCATTCACCATTGCCATAAAATTCTTAGACCTACATAAAAAATGAAAATGTGAAGTAGATAACCAAAATTATTTCTAAATAGCTTTGGAGAGCACTTGGGAAAGGAAGGGAAGTGAGTTTTTACAGATTATTGACTGTAGTTCATTCACTAGTGAAATTTTTTAACAGTCATGTTTTTGCTACGGTTATTTCATTTTTCCAGACCATCCACTTTTGCTTTTTTCTACATAGGATTGCTTAAACTGTAGTTCTAGGATAGTTTGTTTCATCCCATTTCTCAAGTCCATTGTTGCCTGCACACTCTTGAACTTTGCAATGCTTCCGTGACAAACCCATATACTCTGACAACAATTTTTAAAAGACATTAATATTAATGAAAAGGAGGATGTGCACACACACACAATAAAATTGTTTAGCACCAGGATTATCTGGGGCTTATCTAAGAACCACAGCAGGATTTGTTCTGTGGTCCAGTTGATCAGGCAGACACCAGGTAATGCAAGAAGCTTTTTTACCCACTTCCATGGAGAGAGTTAATGTTAAGGCATACAGTTTGCTGTCAGCATGATTAATCACCTAAATTCCTCAAGCTAAATTAAAAAGAAGCCAACTCAACAAAAACTGTGTGTTAAGGATGCTGTGTTTGTCTTTCCAGCAGAGGGAGAAGCCCACAGGAGACTCCAACTGGGTAAGCAGGAAACTCTGAAATGAGAAAAATAGAGGAAAACATGACATCTGGGGGTGAATGCAAGACAGCGTAGGTTTCTGGTGCTGCTTGGTCAGCCAGCATCTGTCCCAAAGGAAACTGGACAGTGCTGCTGTTTCCAGGTCCTCGCTTCTCTCCTGTGTTCTCAAAGCAGTGGGGAGCACCAGCTTCTTCCAAGGGAAGGCTGGTGGACTTACCCTACACTTGCATGGGGTCACCCCTCCTCACCATCCTTCACATCCGTGCACCCCATGAGGTCTTTGGTGGAGCAAATCCGTTCTCCAGCTTTTTTGCAGCCTGCATACTGCCCTGGGCTTTGCTCGTGTGGGGCAACAGGTCAGGCCTCAAGGTATGGGGAATGAGGTGACGTGGATGAGCGGCACCATTGTTTGGTGGATAAGGAATTGGTTGGATGTTTGTATCCTGAGAGTACTGGTCAATGGCTCAATGTCCAGATGGAGATCAGTGACAAGTAGTTTCCCTCAGGGGTCCCTATTGGTAACAGTACTGTTTAGTATCTTCATCAGTGACAGACAGTGGGATTGAGTGCACCCTCAGCAAGTTTGCAGATGACACCAAACTGAATGGTGTGGTTGACATGTCTGTGGGATGAAATGCCATCCATAGGGACCTGGATAAGCTTGAGCAGTGGGCCCATGTGAACCTCATAAGGTTCAACGAGGCCAAGTGCAAGGTCCTGCACCTGCGTCAGGGCAAACCCTGGTGTCGATGGAGATGAATGGATTGATGAAGGCCTGTGGAGAAGGACTGGGGGGTGCTGGTGAATAAAAAGCTGGACATGAGCCAGCAGTTGTGCTCACAGCCCAGAAAACCAACCGTATCCTGAGTTGCATCAAAAGAAGCATGGCCAGCAGGTCGAGGGAGGTGATTCTGCCCCTCTGCTCTCGTGAGACCCCACCTGCAGTGCTGTGTTCAGCTCTGGGGCCCCTGACGTAAGAAGGACATAGACCAGTTGGAGCGAGTCCAGGGGAGGGCCATGAAAATGATCAGAGGGCTGGAGCACCTCTTCCGTGAGGACAGGCTGAGAGAGTTGGGGTTGTTCAGCCTGGAGAAGAGATGGCTGTGGGGACACCTTATTGTAGCCTCTCAGTACTCTCAGGGAGTCTATAAGAAAGATGGGGACAAAGTTTTGAGCAGAGCCTGTTGCGACAGGGTAAGGGGTAACGATTTTAAAGTAAACAAGGATAGATTTAGACTAGATATAAGGATAAGGATGAAATTGTTTACCATGAGGTTGACGAAACACTGGCACAGGTTTAACAGAGAGGTGGGAGATGCCCCATCCCTGGAAATATTCAGCGTCAGGTTGGACGGGGCTCTGAGATGCCTGATCTAGTTGAAGATGTCCCTGCTTACTGCAGGGGGGTTGGTATAGATGACCTCTAAAGGTCCCTTCGAACCCAATGCATTCTATGAATCTATGCGCTCGCACTGCCTGTGGCCTTAGCTTCCTCTTTCTCCCATGAGCAGCAGAGGAAAGCAGATGTCCTCATAGGTGATCTCAATATGTCTTGTGGTGCTGCACCCCCTGAATGCCAGACTGATGGCTCAGGGGTCTCAGTGTCTGAGACACCTCAAGATGCACCCATAAGGGCATGGTCTTGCATTTTATTACAGCAATGGACTGACCAGCTGTTGTGCTACTGACACTGGCAGCAGCATTGTGAGTTTCCGCACAGCCTGGATGTCATTTTCCAGAGCTACTGAAACAAGGCTTCTGGGATGTCCTATTACATCCAGACATTAGCATCTACCATCAGCAGCTCTGGATCCCACAAGGCAACTGCCCTGGACCAGGATGCTACATCCCTGTGGCAATGCAGCAGCTGCCAGGAGCCGCTCCTCTGCCCCGAGCACCCAGCTGTCTGTGCAGCCCCTGCTCCTCCTCCATCTCCCCCAGTTCTGTGAGCAGAATGATGCACCTTGTGAGGACAGGGGCAATATATAATTAAACCCCAGCCAGTGAGGAAGCCCACATCCCAAACCACAGAGAGAAAGAGCACAGCGTGGCATTACAGTCTGTGGTCATTTATGACAAAGACACATTTTCCAAAGGAAAACAGGACATCACTGAAATAGTTACTTCCCCCCAGGGTTTTCAAACAGCTCTCCCTCTCTTGGTGCTTTAATGCAACTGCAGCTCCATCTGGGCTCAGACCCACATCCTTCCCAGTCCCCAGTCATGTTTGCCCACCTTGTGACCACCATGAAGCTGCAGCGTGTGACAAGATGATCTGCACGTACAGAGGAAGAGTTACAGAGATGATTTACCACCTGAGAGGTAAAATGTCTTGCCAGCCCAAGACTGTAAATCACAGATCCCATCGCCAAGCTTAGGTGAGGGAGATGAAGAGGACTTATGTGCCCATGTTGGATTGCAGTCCTGGATGTCAAGAGGACATCCTTTTCAGACAAGGAGTGCTGAAGACCAAGCTCCAGTTGAAGTTGAATACCAAGTCCGGCTGCCCCAGTATACTGAAATCCCTACAGCAACCCTGTTCAGAAAGAAAAAGTGACATAACTGTCATAAATGGTTTAAAAAAGTAAAAAGCAATACTGCATAGGAATGTATAACATTGTTGCAGGGAGACATTAAACACCTTTATTTGGCCAGGCTGTCCAAGAGCTGGTGGAACATGGTGCTGACCTGGCCTCTAGTGGGTCTCCAGACAAGACGACTCTAGAGAGGGATGCTCTAAAACAATGTGTTCCTTTTCCAGCAGGCTACACTAGTGTACTTTTGCTTTTACACTAGTCTCCGTGATTCTGTAGGTGATCTTTCTTAAATGTCAAGGCCCACCCTTAAGGCTCTTAAGGCTTCTAAGGCTCCACTGTGTTTGTACCACACAAACATATTTTAGAGGGGATGCAAATGTCCCAGTAAGTATTAGTAATACGAGAACTAGGCCTCATGGAAAAGCCAATGCTAGAGAAGAGTAATTTTGAAGTCTTCGTGGCATCAAATTAATATGGTATTCATGAAAAGCATTTTGCAGTGCAAAATATTCTGGAGCCTGGGATAAACTCTTACTTTGGCACTCACTGTTTTGCAATTACTGATGTGAAATTATATCCTTCCATGAGAATGAGTTCTAAAAAGTACATTTAATGTGAATGAACACTCAGAATATCCTGGAAATATGTATGTAATTCATGAGATCACTAATGGCATTTAGCACAGTTCATTAGCTGTCTAGGCCTGAATAGCATTAAGCATAACACAGTATCACCTAAATGTCTAGAGTGACAGATGAATAAGCCAGGCAGCCTGTACATACAACAAAGTGTGAAGGGAAAATAACCCTTCTTTAACAGTTGAGCAGATCTGCAGTTTCTCAAGCTCAGTGCCTGTAACATACCTCTGCACTCCAAGGTAACTAATATCCCAAACTGCAGTTTGAATGGGACAAAGTCATTTATCTTTCCCTCTAATGTCTGGTGGAAGAGACAGAGCTCCCTGGGTGAAGCAAAACATGGCAATTCCTCTGTATGTGTTTGTTGCTTAGGCAGGTCACAGGCTGATGATTCAGGGGTTTCAGTAAGGCTGTCTGGAATTTTCATCCTTGGGAAATATTCCCCACTTCTGAATAAAAATAAACTAGACAGCTTTTGCAGATAATTTGGGGGGGGTGTGTGGGAAACCAACTGCTGGAACAACCCACATTAAATTTTACAGCTGGCTAGGAGTCTTTTGGTCTGACGAAAACTCAAATTCTCTGGTGAAACTGAACTTGTCTAGCAGCAAATCATTCTAGCAGACAATTTCCCACTCCTTTCCCTGTTAGTTCTTGGGACTCTCCTTCCTTGAATCAAAATATTAAACAAAAATTACTGCACAACCAAACTAAGACTGAAAAAATGAAACTCTTGAGCCATGAGTACTCAGGCATTGAGTAAATGACACCTGAATCAATAGAGAGTGCAACAGATGGAGGGTTTAACATTGATCTTGAAAATTAATCATTAATCTATTTTTTAAAGTAATCATCATAAATCTTCCTAGAACAGACTGTTATTCTGACTGTTATGATTCATTAAACCAGTGCAGATTGAGATCATTATCATTTAGGTTAGCATTTTTGAGGCTGCCAAATATCCTCCAAGTATTTCCTGCAGCTGAGACCACAAGCATCTTCCTTGGAACTGGCAGCCTGCTTGCACTACATCCTGCTCCAAGAGCTTCTTATGCCTCTGGCCAGCCACACCATCATCCCTGCAGGGACCCTGAGCCGCTTGCAGCGGGACACTCTGCTTCACCCCCTCGGGCAGCAGCAAAATCAAAGGTTGACTTTGAGCTGCAAAGCTGCGTGTGGCATCAGTGCCTGCAGAGAGGGATGGCCACAGCCCCGAGAAGCTGAGACTGGAAAGCGCTACCCCAGGGGTGGATTCTCACCCCCCCAGCCCCCAGCTCAGCTGGCTGATCCCTGGGGTGCAGCAGTCACCAATGCCTTTGAAAAAAATGGGACTTTTCTTCTCCTCTTGGAAATTCCCATGTTGTAAAGCCAAAGGATGCAGGAGGCAGAGTGGCAGCCGTGGGAGGCAAGTTACCAAAACCAGTCCTTTTCCCTTCTAATTTCTTTTTGGTGTAATTTCCTGACTGTGTCATTGTAACAACAATGACATAAGGGGCATGATGCAGTAGCAGCTAAGAGCAAAAGAACCAACAATGTATTTGTGTAGAAAGAAGGAAAAAGAGCTGGTGGTAAGGGGAATTCACAAATTACCTGACTAAAAAAGCACACAGCCATCCCCTACCCCTGCAGCCACCCTGAGAGTCCTCTGAGATGTGAAGGACGCCAAAAGGGAAAAAAAACCCAAACAATAAACAGAGCAAAAAACAAACCACCACCCTAAATTACAGCAATTGCTTGATGAGAGCATTTTCACTTCCTAAACTGGGAGAGAGAAATTCCCCTGGGTCATCTGACGTCTGCTGAAACTACACCAGGAAGAGGAGCAGCAGCAGTCAGGAGTGCAGGGTGTTCTCTGGCTGTTCAAAAGCCTCTCCTTCGTAAGCTGGAGATCAGAGCAGTGCAGGGGTGTGCATGCGTGCATATGCATACCAAGGTGAGGTACAAATATCCTCCCAGCCAGATCCTCTCTTGCACAACTCTCTGGCTCTGTGCAGCCTGACGGACCTTTTGTTTTTGCCTCTGCTGCTCCTCTCCAAGGACACCTCCAGAGCAGAGCTCCTGAAGAGCTGTTTCCTCCCGCGCATCCCCCTGAAAACAGCTCTCCCCAAGAAGAGGCAGTCGCCAGCAGCATGGTGGGGGTGACGGTGATGAGGACATGGATTGAGCCAGTGGTCGCAGGCTCTCAAGTGGCCAGTTCCTTCTACGACACAGCGCTGCTGCTGGTGGTGAAGAACTACTACAACCAGACCAATGCCACGGCTCCCTCCCATGCACTGGAAGATGCTCAGCAAACAGCTATCTCTAATTTTTATATAATCTACAACCTAGTCCTGGGCCTGAGCCCACTGGTGTCAGCCTATGGCTTGTCCAAGCTGGGGGACACGATGCATCGGAAGATCCCCATCTGCTTCCCTCTTCTTGGCTACTTGGGCTCCAAAGCTCTCCTGCTCCTCCTGATCCTGCTGGGCTGGCCGATTGAGGTGATGTATGGGGCTGCTGCCTTCAATGGCCTTACAGGTGGTTTCACCACACTCTGGACAGGTGTCATGGCTCTGGGTTCCCTGGGCTCCTCGGAGAACAGGAGGTCTCTGCGGCTTATCATTATCGAGCTGGTGTACGGCCTCGCTGGCTTTCTGGGAAGCATGGCATCTGGCTACCTCTTTGTTGGCTTCAGTGACCACTATCAAGAGGGCACTGTGCTGGTGGGCTGCAGCATCGCTTGCTATGCTTTTTGCCTCCTCTACAGCATTTTTGTCCTGACTGTCCCCAAGCCAGCAGCTTCCTGCCCAGCCAAAGCCAAAAGTGCAGAGGAGGTGGGCAGCCAGCTACCAGCCCACAGAGAAGCAGCAGCAGCAAGGAGTTCCCAGCCTTCGGAAAGCAGCACCTCCTCTCCAGTATCCCCCTCAAAAATCATCATCATCATGCTGTTTGTGGCAGCAATCCTCTATGACCTTGCTGTGGTTGGTGCAATGAATGTACTCCCACTTTTCTTGCTCAGGGAGCCTTTAAGTTGGAATGCCGTGGAGATCGGCTATGGCAATGCTGCTGGCTACATGATCTTCATCACCAGCTTCCTAGGGGTATATGTGTTCTCCAGATACCTGAGGGACATTACCATGATCATGATTGGAGTGACATCCTTCAGCACTGGCATCCTCATCATGGCCTTTGTGCGGTGGACGTTCCTGTTCTACATCGGTGAGTTGAACGGCTATTTGCACAAGCAAGTGCAACCCAAGAAAGGGACTGGGGTATTTCTGTGTCAGGAGAGCCTTTGCTCTGCTTCACCGTGAGTTTCAGAGCAGGGAGTTCAGCAGACTGTCACAGAAACGATTCTCAAGAGTGCTTCATTATCATTCCCCTCTCCCCACCTCTCACTTTGTACCCCTTATGCTCAGCACCCTACAATATCCAGAGGAGGCAAACACTGCTGCTAAGGCTTAGTTTAGGGCTGGTTGACTTGTCAATCGTCATTTGGTGATAACGCAGATCTGTGCAGGGGAACAACACTCACGCCACAGGGGAGTGGGAGTTGTTGCTGGCTACCTGTACTGGTCAGACCACACTGCTGCATTAATGGAAAGCACTTGCTTCATGAGAGGTGAGGCTTAAGGCTACAACAGAAACAAATTGGCAAATTTCCTATTAAGCAAACACCTTGAGATATCATTTATTTTTGTTACATTAAGGCATTTATGGTTGATGGGAAACTTAATAGTAAAACATTAGAGCTGCTTTAGCAACTAAAATATCATGAGGATGAAATGTACAAACCTTACACAATGTATAAATGACCAAGGGACAGGTAACAGCAGACGGGGCAGCATCCTAGAAAGAAGGAAAGGCAAGTTTGGTTTTGGGAGGTAGCCTCTGCAGGGACACAGAAAGCAAAACCCAAGAATTGCACTTGTTGTGGCAGTGAGGTGGATGATTCATGTCTGACAGAGTATTGTGGGTTGCATGGCTTTGAGGTTTTGCTTCTGAAAGTGAGAAAAAGATCTAAGAGAAATGGCCTGAAGTAATTTTTTCTCTCAGCCCCTACAGAAAATGAGAAATTGAAAATCAAACAAAGGTATTCTAAAGGGAAAGATGGTAGGATATTGTAGTTGTGTACTAAGCCAAGCATCAAGTGAAATTTTTAAGGGATTTTGTTTATTTAGGCAATCAGGCCGGGGTACAAAAGATAAAAAATTAAAATTTAAAAATGGTTGTTTAGTATTAAGTCCATCATGAATGCATGCTGCCACATAGTGTGCAGGATGCTTATTCCCTGCATTGCAGAAACACCTTGTACACTGCACGTGGAAAAAGTCTTCACTGAGTCTGGTTCTGCTGACAGGAAAGTAATTCCAGCTCTCTGAAAGTTGCCACACTAGAGAAAACCTAAAATACTGCAAGCCAGAAGCACCAAGATAGAAAACAGGTATAGTGTTACAAAGGTACTGTTCCTGTCACGCCATGTAGCTCTCTCCTCCTCCTTGTTAGACTCTAATCATCAGCCTCACTGACTCAAAGGACAGTGCTGCATTCCACGTACCCTGGGATTTCAGGCTGAGACCAAGAGATCACAGCGGGTTTCAGTGAAGTACCTCTGCTTAGTGGGAGCAATAGGTGGCTTATCCACCATAGCTCGGATACGAAGACATACACTCCTACCATAGATTTGTACTTCTTTCTGGTACTCAAGGGACAAGAAAAGGTGAAGCAAAGCCGTGCCCAAGCCAGAGGCACGTTGTCTTCAAAAGCAGTGGCTGTTGTTCTGGGAGATGAGGAGCAGGTACTGATGGTAACTACATATTCATTGCATTGCAGCACGGGCAGTGATGCTCTTTGCCCTCATCCCCTTACCAACCATCAGGTCCATGTTATCCAAGCACATCGAAGGATCATCCTATGGTAAATACTTTGGTTACCTTATTGATCAAAACCCCCTCATATCCCTCTGTTCAGCCTAAGGGACAAAGAGAAAGGTAAGTCATTGCTGCAGTCTATGTTTTGCGTAATAAAACCAGAACAGTTGGTACCACAAACAGGAAGGGAGGAGCAGAGAAACTTGCAGGACAAGATTGTCCCATCCAAACTTCTCATTCTTGGTTGCGTCATCATTTATCCACAAAATTTTCAGCACGTGCTTCAGGAGATTACAATCAGTGTGCAGCTCAAAGGCAGGGAAAATATCTGAGGTGCTGCCCAAAAACACAGTGCTCCAGGGTAAAACAAAAGAAGCAAGATGCTGGGTTGAAGGACTGTGATACTCACACCATTTATATTTAGTTTCTTCTACTTCTGCTTTTGTGAAGGATGGATTTATTTCATCTTTTTTTCAGTTATGCTCTCTAAATATGTCTCCAAGTGTTACCTGCCAATTTGTTAGTGTCCAATCATGATTTAACTAACAGAGGATAACCTTTGCTTAAAAATTGGGCCTTTTTGATAAACAGGAGCAGAAATTATTTTCTATTCAAATTTGTATCAGAAAATAGCACAATACATGTATTTTACAACACCATATTGAAGGCTACCATTTTTTCCCCAATAAGCTAGATTTAGACACAACAGGCAGGACTGGCCATGCATTCCAATAGCACCTCAGGCCCATGACTGCTCATGTCTTCTCCAAACATGTTCCCACAGCCATCCTTTGCATCCTTTTCCCTTCCGCCATATGAACACAACACTGCTTTGTCACTGTGATCCTCAACATGCTCCATAATGAACTCACCTAACTGCCACCAACAGCGCAGCTCACACCCAAAATTAATTGTTATTACTAGTCATAATCTTGTTTTTAACCTCCACCAGGAGCCACACAGGCTGCACCTGATCATAGCAGCAGGCCAGCTCTCAAGCAGGACCATGCAGCAGAACACCCTTTGCATCCTGGTAGCAGTGTCGTCTCCTTCGGTGGCAGCCGCTGGAGAAGGCTGCCAGAACAGCAACCTCCGTGCACAGCCCTGATCTGGCTCCCAGTCTGCACATCCCAGCAGGGCTGGGTTGTTTCTCCTTCTCCCATTTATGATAGCAGAAACAGAAGAGTGCAGTTCAGAAAAAAAAAAAAAAAAAAAAAAAAAAAAAAAAAAAAAAAAAGCTGTTTCACCTAGGATTCAGTTTCTGCTTTTCCTCTGCCCTAAACATCATACAAATCACACACACCTCGCCATTTCAGGCATTATTATAATTTTCACCCAAGGACCACCCTTCTGAGCTAGGGCAGAGGCAGGCTCTGACTAAAATCTCTCTTGTCCTGAAGTCTTTAGCCCAAGACTGCTTTTCTACCTTCTATGGAAAAAGAGAGCTTACTGTCCAGTTTATTGCTGCTCTTCCAAGCAGCTAGCTGTAGATCTAGACTGTTTAAGCAGACAGATTTCTAGCTGGATCTTTTGTCCTATGCCTAAAAGAAGGAAAAGCAGTTTCATTCTGGTACAGAACAGCAGCAGGTACAAGCTGATGCCATCTGGTGCTTGTGGAGCAATGACCACATCACTCTTCCACGCAGTGGTGATCCTGGATTCTGCAGGGACGTACAAGAGCTGTTTTATTTCTCCCCAGTAGCAAACTATGTTCTTGTTTTACAGGTAAGGTGTTTGTCCTGCTGCAGTTGTCTTTAGTCACGACGGGAGTAGTGACATCTACAGCCTACAACAAGATCTACCAAAACACACTGAACTGGTACAGCGGCTTCTGTTTTATTTTGTCTTTTCTAGTTGGCTGCCTGAGTCTCCTCCCTCTAAGGTAAGGAATAGAAAGGAGTTTGTTCAAAAGGACATGCTGTATTTTCTCCATGCTTCCTGATTCTAGATCTAAAGTGTGTAATACAGATGGAAAAATAATATTTTTTTTTTAATTGGAAAAAGAGAAACAAAAATATTGCAGAAATGAGTAGATAAATACCAAGGAGAGTCAAAGAATGAAACTTGTGAGTGATCTAGCAAATGTTTTTAATCTTCTTTTTGTGTAATGTAACATGAATTAGAGGAATATTCGGCAGAGTTTAAGAGCTGATAATCCCAGAGGACAAAGCCTTTGCACAAACGTAGTGTTTGATATTGTAAAATTAACAGTAAGTGGAATGATCCTACACAAAGGAAAACATTTTTAAAAAATCCGTTACAGACTACTTACACATTGTGATAGAGAAGAATAATCTGAGTCTCCCTCAGGTGTTCCTTTCAAAGAGAAACCACTATCACATAGTGAAGGAAATGGTTACTTTTCTGATCCAGTAAATTTGCCCAACTGTACAGCTACAGAGCAACCAAGAGGTACAATTTTAAGAACAAGTTTTAAGCACAAAACCAGCTTAATTTGAAGAAAGCTGAAACAGCAGCTCCACCTACTCTTCTATAATTTTTTTGAAGGATCTCCCTCCAAATCTCACCTTGCCCATCATCCCCTCCCCAAGACCCTCCAGCTCATTGCATTACTACAAACAGCAAGCCTCTTCCACTACGAAGTTACGGTGTATTGTGATGTCAGTATTTAATGTGCGCAACAACAAAATTTTCATTCAGACATAAGGCAGGTACTGGATAGGCTAATGTCTAATCCCAGGCAAAATTCTTCCCAAATTTTGCTGTAATTTAAAATAAAATATTAGAAAGTCTAAAGGCACTATGTATACCAACTTCAGTGTTATCACTTAGACAGGACAAAAAGAAAAAGCTCCTACTAAGGAGGTTCCTACTCCATCAGCTCTGCCTTGTCCATAGCACCAAAGGCTTTCTGGGCTTGTGAGCACATTTGACACCTGGTGTCACCAGGACTACAAGTGTGGAGAAGGCTGCTTCATACTCGTCGCTGCCCTGGTTCTGCTTTCCTCCTCATATTTTCCAGACACGAGAGTGACTCATTTCTTATGCACAACCCTGCTGTTTAACAGTGAGTCGCTACTGGCTACTCAACTGCTTTTTAACACATGCTCTCCAAATAGAAGTTAGCACCACTATCAGCACAAACACAGGGATTAGGATTTAAAAGTCTGAAAGACGACAAAGGGTGCTAATGTCATTGCTTGCACACAAGAGTAACTTAGAGAGAGACTGGCAGATCCTGAGAGGAATCACGTAAGCACCCAGCCAGCTCCAGACATCCCAGCAAAGTTCAAGCTAAAGAATGGCTGGGAAAAAAAACAAACTGCAGTTTGAGAAATTAGCTTGCTAGTGCTCTTGTAACCTGCATTTTTATTGTTCTTTACAGCATCGTGGCCATCAAACAACGTTCAACCACTGGCTCCCTTCAGATTCTGACTGAATGACAGCAGCTTTACCAACTAAAGCATCTTTTGATCTTTATCACCTCTGCTCTCTGAGCTACCAAAGTGGAAGATCTGCCAAGCATTAGTCCCCACAGTTATCATCATTACAGGAAGTACTGCATTTATGTTTCCACTTCAGAGCATGCAACAGCCTCTCAGCCACTGAGGTCACCCAGGACAAAGAACTTTGCCTTGTTATTTCTGCAGTACATCATCTTGCAGAGTACATGCATTAGCTATTGCACACCAGCAGTCTTCAGAGCATTTTGCTTTCCTTCTAGGCTGATTAGCAACGGTGCAGAGTGACAAGAATGGGGCAGAATTGAAAACAGCTTTCCTAGACACATCATTCAACATGGAAGGGGAAAGCAGAGGATCAGTTTTCCATTAGTTCCATCTTGTCTGTTGCTTCAGAAACCTCGGGCAGTTCTGTGACTTTCGCTGATGAAGCAGGGGACCGCAAGCCATGTCCTGTGCACACATGGTCATCAGGACACACCTGCTCTCCAACGAGTGCCACAGAGGACATGTCAGCCCAGCTGATCAATGTTATGTAGAAGACTACTAAATACAGAAATACCACCATTAAAAAAAAATGTAAAATTAAGACACTTCTAGTAATCCCTACAATAAAAAACCCCTGAACAGATGTTCACAACCCTGACTTCTGGGAGACTGTCCCACTGTCCCCAGACAGTGCTCTAGCAGAGCTCATGGGAGAACACCTATGACTCAAGAGCCAATACTGGCATTTCAACTCAGGTTCAACATGACAGGTTAAGAGCAGGTAAGTGCAGCACACTACTCCTACAGGCTTTACAGAGGTGTAGAGACACTGATGCCAGGTAACAGTCACCTTGTTGCTCCAGCTTTATACTGGGTGAAACCCCTACCGAAAGGAACCTCGTACAATACAGCAACTGGCATGAGATGTAGTCAGCTAAATCCAAACATGATTCAAAAGACTGGCATACCCCAGGGGGATCAGGGCTAAAATTATTTGTCTACTTACATGCTAAATGAATTAACAAGGAGTGTCTTCCAAGCTCCTGGACTAAGTAAAGGCAAGTTAAAAGCCCTTCAGTAACTGGAATAATTTGAAAGTAAATCAGGCAGCTTCAGTTCCAGCCAGGGATGCAGCAAACAGAAGTTGATTACTCACTGTGCAACCCCTTATTCTGAGGAAGTTTCTGCCACCCTTGTTCCCCTCCACCTCCCCTCACAATCTTTTCTCAGCTCCACGCTTCACTGTCAATTAATACCAGACGTACTACAGTAACAGACAGATGACTTCTAGTTAAATCAGCAGTGGAATAAGATTTTAAGGGAAGGGTATTCCTGCAGTAAGATAGTGAGCTGCCCAGCAAAATAAGTACACACATAATTTCAATGGTAAATTCAGGCTGCAAAAAACAAAACTTTACATTCTAGTAAAGGAGTCATCTTTTAATACATTTATTGGTCCATTCCATTAAATTAATTGAGGTAAACAAATGGTGCATTTTAAAAAAATGTACACACTAATAGAGAACTACAAACAGTTTTACCTCGAAGTGTTTTTCTCCATCAAGACTAGTTCCATAGTAAACAACACACAAATTATATTTATACAGAGATATACGAAAGGGTATAGAAACATGCCAGCACCAGAAGGCAAGACAACATTTCGTAGCCTGCAAGTCTGAACAAGAGCACAGTTGCCAGATTTGGTCGAGTGCAGGAAACAAAAGCCTCCTTCCCAGTTTTACATCATTTACTAGCTAATTCACAGAGAGACAAGTCTTTTCACAGCTTTCATTTTGGTTTTTAATGGTATGAATGGTGGCCCTAGTTCTGGTGAGTAGGTTTACAGAGAAAAGCGGAAGAGTCTGGGCAATGAACCAGCACCGTTTTGGTCACCAGTATTGACATCTTCAACAATCAGGAGAATGAGATCCACCTCTGCTCACAGCCATCTTGCCTTCACCTGCATGGCCCAACTCTCCAGACCTTAAGCAGGGACAGAGGGATGCAGGCACAGAGGAAAAGATAACAAGGACGGTGCTGCTTTATTTTCATATGCTAAAGACAAAAGCCCTTTGGCTGCTTGCTGTTGTATGACTGTCCCTCTGCAATCTCTCTCCCCGTGCAGACGGAATGTGGCACTCACCCCAACCCTGCTGCTTGATCTGAAGGTATGGATGCAGCAGCAGAGTTAAGGAAATGGTTCAGCTTCAAAGCATAAAGTAGTACCAAGGCCTTCAAAGTAGCCTAGGACAACAACTAGCCTTTAACCTTTTAGCATGCCACTTACATAAGGGTGATCTACTTATGCCTTTTTGGAAAGTGTATTATTTTCTGCACAAGTACTGTGCCTTAGCCATGCAATCTTTAAACTAGCCCATTACTGAGTACTTTAACAAACCAGATACCCTGCCAGGACTCCAAAGTGCTAAGCACAGAATTAAGCATTGCCATTTTATTCCATAAAATTGGTTAAACAGCACTCTCAAAAAGTTTAAAATGCAACATTCACACTGCCAGAAGGCAAGTTTACTGCTGTGATCCCCAGTTTTACTCTACGAAAACACCCAAAATCTGGCAACTAGTAGCAAGTTCCCTACCTTAAAAAAAGACCCCGTTTTTCCCTATTTATTGGTTGATAATAGTAAAAGTTAATATACCAAGGGAAAGACTACTCCACCTTCAGAATTTAAGAAGGCTGAATATCTAATGAGCTAGTTTAGTCCATGCGATTTTTCTCAGTGGTTATCAGCACCAGGATTTTGAACAGTCTGCAACAGTAATCATACCCAGTTAAGTTGTGCAAGTGTTAACAAAAGCATGGCTCCTGTTAAAACACTGAACAGTCCTTGGTGGGCTGGGAGGGAATTCTTTTGTACCTTGGCATCTGCAGGACTGACACCTGCAGCAAAATGCATCACGAACAGGCTGTGCAGAGTCACTGCAGCCAGGCCACCTCACAGTACCTCTGCGGCTCCTCTCTGCCACCCAGGCTTTTGCAGGTGTTTCTTTCCACCACTCATCCCATTTCTCTATCCTTAGCACAAGTGTCAGAGTGACAAAAATCCAAGTAGACTTCAGTGAGGAATCCATAGTTTATTCTTTGATACAACTCACATCAGAAGAGTTCATGTCTTTAGGACTACACCTATTACCTTTTCATTTTTTAATGGATACCTGGAAAAGCCATGAGGTTTCAACATCTATGTTTATTGCAAGAGTCAGAACCTGGTAAGGATACATATGAACAATGCACGGTTCATTCCCGAGCATGAAAACAAGATCTCAGTGCTTGCTTTATTGTGCTGGTGCCAGTTAAGAGAATAAACAAATATCCCAGAAATTACATACAAGTAACCAGGACAGCAGTGAATTATGCATCCTCTGAGAGGGAACTTGGTCTGGCTACAGACTGCAAGAAAACTAGGCTAACTTAAGGACTGTTGAAGGACTCACATGTTACACAGGCTTTTAGAAAGGGTACAACTACTTTTGACTTGATTTTAGTGCATGTGCACTAAAGGTCACCTTAAGTGACTGAACACTCAAGAAGTTACTCAAAGATGAAGCTCCTGCACTACTCCTGCTTCCTTTTACCAACACCTTTGTACTTTTCACACTTAAGGTTTGGGCCATCCAAAGGAGAGACTCCTGTCCTGTAAGGATTAACAGGACAACATGTCAGGGTTACGCCAACAGTTCAGATCTCAAACTCCCACAAACAGCAGTTAAGTAAGTGCGCTCTTTACATCTTACAGGAGTTTCCTGCTATTTTGTAGTTCTCCTGTCAAGCATTGCTGCCCCAAACCTCAGAGTCAGGATCCTCCCCATATCTCACAGCCTTTCCCACGGTTACCTAATGATTTACAACAGGTCTTTACAAAGAGACTGCTCCATAGCTCATAGAAGCTGAGAGACCCACCACTACACACCCTACTTACACTGCAGCAATTCTTCCAGAGGACTCCTCTCTTGAATGTTAAAGTTTTACTTCCCTTGCAGGGGCTTAAGAGGTTTTGGTGTTCCAGATCATACAAGAAATCCCATTAGCGGCCACAGCCTGAGGCACATGTTCCAGCCTCTCCTCCAAATCAACTTGCAGGTTCCACAGAACTACATACTTCCAACAGGGAAGTGCAAAGCATGCCTGCCTTCCAACAGCCAACCCAGACAGGGATTGATCTGAAATCAAAACATGCTTAAAAAAAAAACTAGTTTAAAAGCCATGCCACAGAATCAATGGTATCAGATTAAAGAAAATTTAAGCTGATCTTCAGCAGCTCCAGCCTTAACACTTACATGTTGATTTGAACTTCACTTGGTGCTCCCCACTGCCCATTATGCTTCTCATGAACAGCTGTGATGTCAAGTGCCCCCAAAACCAACACCCACTTCAGTCTGACATAAAATTAGGAGGGAACAGACCTCAGTGTTGTAAGGCATCAGGCAAACCCTACTCACCTACAGGAAAAAACACCAACATCCTTTCTTCTCCTCTTTCACTTTTTGCCTATAAGGTGCAAGGAAGGCTATCTAAGTTCAAATTACGTTTTGCTTGACTTCCAGTGATGTTGTAGAGCCAACTACAAAATTCCATTTAATACACAGGAACCAGCTCAAAAAAACCCCCATGTTGATCTCTGTGGGAAATAGACTGTAACCCTGAAGGTCAGCCTGCTAAATGGTATGCAAGTGCTTATTTCAGAAGGGAAAAACTGAGGAAAACACTTGGTTACTGCTTGAAGACAATCCCCTTAAGCACAGTGAGAGCAGTTTATCATTCTAGACCTAACAGCAACTTAGAGCAGAGTTCTCGCTTGCTCCAAATACGTATATATTGACAAACTGCGAGCTTAAACCAAAAAGCAAAGTTTGTTTAGTACCACAGAGTAGTCAATGGAGGCTGAGTCAAAAAGGAAGACCTCTTGAAAGTCTTAAACGAGGGCATCGTACTGTGTGTGATTCTGTGATCTCATTAGTATGACAGCTACCACATTGCTGCAGTAACTCATCTTGACAGTTGATATAAAGCCACCAAGCTGAGTAGGGGGCTTCAGGTATGCTTGGTGTTTATCAATGGATAAAGTACAAACCAGACTAGTACCTGGTAGGTCATCACAGAAGAACACAGAAGTTGCATGCACTCAATTACTGCTCAGATTCTTTGCAAGAATGTTGTCGGAGATCAAGTAATCACTGAAGCTCAGCAATACGCGCTCCCCCCAAATCCCAACATGACGCTGATATTAGCCCCAAACCCCCTCATTTAGGATGGGTAAAAAGGATTTATCTGCATGTTGTTAAACCAAGACTCTGGGCCCCTGGGAATTACTGCAGCATTTCTAAGGCCATTAACACCAAGTAGGCATTTATTTGAGGTTGGACTGCAAGGGAATGAGGAGAAAAAAAAAAAAAAAAAAAAGGACTTGCAAAAGCAGTCACATTTCTGAAGGCAAATAAAAACTAATAAGAAAATAAATCTGTACCAAAAGCAGTCTTAAAAGAGTTGCCATGTGGTTCAGTAGAGACAGGTATGAACACTATGTCTACCTAACAGGGTACCCCTCTACCTCCACCAACCTGTTTAAGGCAAGTTTCACATACAATGATGCTTGGTGTAAGCAAGAATTTGACACTTTTTGGCTTCTGGCTGCTGAAAAAAACATGGGGAGAGAGTGCAGAGTTCTACCTTTACTACAGCAGGCCCCTTAAGTGACCAAGCCCAAAGTGGCTCTAGTTCAGAAAAAAACCCAACATTTAAAGCATGGACCAAGAGAATTCTACCATGCAACTTTCTAGCTTTAGAAAAAATACACTGAAGACTCACACTTGCTTCCACCATTCCCATAAGCCTTGAAAGGCTGCTGTTCAACTCACTCCTTCAGCTAGGCTGATTTTGATCCCCAAGTCAACCACAAGTACACTTCAGCCAACTGACATTACTTCATAATCACCAAGATAAACAAAGATACTCAGTATGAACCAACAGCATGCCACACTCACAACAACCACAGTTCATGCTTGCATCACAGGCTATCTGCATGTGGTGTTGGTATATTCTGTCTAGGACCAGCCCAACTCCCACACAGAGAAGTCTCCAGAAACCATTTTATCCAGCGGAAGCATATAGGTGGTAGCAGAACAGAAAATACTCATTTCCAGACCTTCCCTGTCCATCCAAAAAAGGCATAAGGATTGGTTAGGGAGTACTGTATCATAGGAATCTTTTTAAAAAAAATTTTTTTTTTAAATTTTTTTTTTTATTATTTTTTTTTTAGCAAACAAAACAGAATGGTAATAAAGATGTCGTTTGGCACCTTGCAGTAGAGTTTTACTTTCATCTTTTTTAGTGTTCCACTCATAAGTTCCTTCCAGACTAGAGGTAAGTTTTATCAAGATCCCCGTGCACTTTCACTACGAACCCCGAATCACTCCACAGAATAAAGAAGGAACCATTCAAGATAACTCAAAAAGATGAAACATACCCCAGTTTAAACACAGAAAGTAAGGAAAAAAAAACCCAAAAAAAAATCAAATAGTTTTCATAGCGTCTGTTCCAGCCTAAGTACAGCTGGCATTTCAGTTAACTTGACAAAAGGAGTCCTTCATACAGTTCCAGTATGTCTAGTGGTACTGAGCATAGAAGTGCTACACTGTCCGTGAAGGTACTTCTTATTTGGTCTCTGGCTTGTCTTGCAACAGTGGTATAATTGACTCCCACGCCGTAAGGCACTAAAGAAAGAAAAAAGGTTTTAAAAAAATGGATTGTACGTATTAATATTACACGGAGAGTTAACCTAGTACAGGAAGAAGTTTGTAAAGTAGATGTGGAAAAAAGCAATAGTCAAGAAGATGAAGTATGTCAGCATGCATAAACCTAGTAGTGTTTCATACATCAACCACTGCACTGTGCAGCACTGTTCTAGCATGAAGGAAATCTGGACTGGCAACATATGCAGTTGAGTGTCAAGGCCATTTCACTTCCCAAAAAAAAAAAATTTGACACTGAATCTCAGGTACACATGCTCCAACTGAAAAGGTCAGTACTACCTGACTAGGTATCTCCAGGACTAGCATACAAGAGACAGAACTACACAAAGGGGACAGAGATTAGAATAATTTATGCATACCAGGTAAAATCTATATATAGATCCATGGATGTACATTAAACCATGTAGTCTGGTTCATAAAAGGCAGAATCAAGAGATTCTCTAGTCTGGTAACATTATTAGAACATGCTATTTCAGTCTCTTTCATTGCCACTGTTGCTGCTTAGCAATTTGTTCAATTCAAGAATGCAAGACAGACAAGTATCCAGGATGAAATGCTAGTCTCATGCAGATCACTTGAGTGTGACCAGCAACAGACTACACTAAGCTGCTGACAAAGAGCAGCTTCCACAGCACTAAAGAACTGATTCAGATGTCAAAGAATCTCTTCTTCAAGACAGCTTGAAGATTTCCTGATGAACTATTACCACCTCAGAGGAAAATGAACTACTCTTATTCCTGCCAATGCTCCAGCAGTGTCACATACCTTCTCGTAGTACTGGATATTTTTATCTGCCATCCCCATGAGTAGCTGCCTAAAGTCTTGTCTTTTGTTGTTCTGCCATCTCTCCATATCTGCTTTCAGGTCAGCATTGAAACACTCAACTCGGTCTTGACATTTCTCAACATCTGTGGGTACCTGCAGCAAAAGAAATGAAGATTGAAACTGTCACTGAGAGTGCTACACTGCTGAATTAGTTCAAACCTCACTAAGCAAAGCTACAAAGGAAGGGGTAAATTAACAGTCCAGTTGTTACCCTGAATAAACTCAGTTACGGCTACAGGGAGAAAAGCCCCAATTCTGTATTAGTGAGGAGATGAGATTGCTTAATTTGTTCTCTGCTGTTTGAGATGGTGGGCAGTTGTGCTTTTCCATCTCCACACCACATATGAACACAGACTGAGGAAGAGCCTGCTAGAGGCACATGAAGAGGAAAGCCATTTGGTGTAAGTGCTTGGTGCCTCGGCTCAGTTCCTAGTTGTCAAACTGAGCCGCTTGATTACAGCTCCAGAGCAAGCTTTCTCTCCTTCCCATTAACAGCTACACTAGGCATTTCCCGATTTACAGTAGTGCATATGAAACAACAAACATTTAGGTTTGTCCAAAGAGTGGTGTTATCTCTCAACTGTAGTATACAAATGGCAGTGATCAGCTATGGCTGCTGAATAAAATTCCAAAATCTCTCTCGTTTCCAGCTTACACTTTTAAGGTTACAGGCTGCCTGAGAAAAATGTAAGTGCAAAGCACTGATGATCATGACTGTGGATTTGCTCATGGGCCTTTGGGCTCAACACTGGACATGTAATCATACATAAACAAGGGGAGAAATCTTGAAGGATAGCCTATTGTAAGCCTAGGTGGAGATTTAAATGGATTATGACATTAGTCATCAGCCCAAGGTAGATGCACTTTAGGCCAAAGAAATTGCTGCTCTTTGCTTACATTTTAACTAACATCGTGTATACCAGCAGGCAACTACAGGAACAATTTACAAATCTTTCTTCAAGCAGGAAAGCCACGAACACCTTTCTCTTGTGCTGCATGGTCCACACAGACGGCAAGCCTGTAAGAACATGCAGACTAAAAGCCCAAGACCTCAGAAGAGGAAACTCCTGAGCTCTAGCGTCAGCCTGAGAGAGGACCTCTGATCTGAAAGCTGTAACTTGCACAAAGGCAAAAGGCAGAATGAAGAACACTGGCCTAAGTTTGTAGTGGCTCCTCTCATACCTGATACTTTCAGGAAATTCCGTTTTCCTTTGAGAAGCGTGAAGGAAGAAAGAGGATGAACAGACTATGTAAGAAGCTTTTCACAGGTAACAATATAGGATGCTAGAGATGCGCTAGTACCTTGCAGTTTGGCAAGGTACGTGATTTCGACAGGAACATATCAACTCTGTTTCTTCTCCAGGATACGGATTAGGGCTGATCACTGAGGTATTCCACTGACTAATACTCACCGAAGGCCCTACATCTGTTCTCAATACAGGAAGCACCTCTTTCATACTCACAGGATTTGAGCACTCCTTTATTCATACAAGTGGACTGACTCTACAGGCAACTTGGGGGTTCAGTGGCTGCAAAAGTCCCCACCCTCTGGGAGCACTATACAAACCCCATCCTGCTACAACTCCAGACATGAAGTTCTCTCATAGGCTTCAGACAAGAACTACCAAGCCAGTGCCTGGAAGATTTAGAAGATGCTCCCCTCAAGGCAAGTATGCCTTGCATCATATTTAAAAGCACTCTGCTATCTTAATAGGAAAGGCTAGGCTATCACAAGAGAGACATGAAGTCTAGAAGCAAAATCTTGTAAGATTTCCTAATGTAAGTAAGTTTCTAAGCACTCACCAGCTTCCTGCTTCTTCTGCCAGGATCTGAAACCAAAATAAAGCTATAAAAACAAAAAAAAAAATCTGTTCTTTCTCACAGCTAGCTCTCCTGCAGATCAGACTGAGAGGACTCTATGAGTTTAGAGCTACAGGGACAACCCAGTGGTCAGCAAATGGGTCACGTATGCTCTAACTAAGGAACAATGGCAATAACTCCAGCTAAATCTCCACAGACAACATGAAAGCAGTGTCTGCACATGTACCAGTTCTGTTCAGGAGTGTAAATACATTGCCTTCCAAAACTGCAGCTTCCCAGAACAGAAGTTGCAAATCAGTCACTGAAACAAAATTTTAACTTAATCAACAGCTTTTGAGCACTAGTGCAAGGTTAAGGAAAAGAGAGGTTATAGTTCTAACATCAAATCTGAGTGTAAGTTGAAACATCAGTGCTGATGTTAACTGCTTTTACCAGTGCAGATACTAAATATGAGCTAGGAACTGTGCAGAAACTGACTGGGCTTTGGGGGAAGTTGCTACTTTCTTACTGAAGGGTGCTCTCTGCTACTTGAATAGCTCCCAAAAACCCAGACCCCAAACCGAAGTGACAACTGGCTCAAACTCCAACACACTCTGGAAGGGCTCAGCGCTAGTTTAGTGAGTCCATTTAAAATGAGAAGAGATGTATATGCGGGCAAGAACTGAGCATAAAATTGTATATTCAGGAGCCTGGTTACCTCATTATACAATATGAAGTTCTGCAACTACATCTATTCCCCTTCACGTTAATCCCGTATATGGTATTCCTACCTTCCTAATTCTCTGAAAACATACCCTGTTACAAGTCTTTTTTTATTAATTTTCTACTTCAAGTTCTGCACTGCCATATTTACTGCTCCCATGGATCATCACAATGGAAAGCCTTAAGGCAGCCAGAACAAATTAGGTCATCACAGGTGGACTTCATCTCACTAAAAAGACACAACATCCGCACTTCACTATATTGGTTGGATTACTGCAAAAACAGCTTCAGCCTGGGTCAGAAATGGGCAAAAAGCCCTTCACCACTGTACATGTTAGAAACAGAAAGGCTGCAGACTCCACACTGTCACACTAGTGTTAAAACACACCTCACACACCATGCTTTTGGTGTAAACTTCAGCATTCCAAGCAGTATTTGCTGACAGACAATTACAGTAGCCCTATAAGCCTTCTGCATTTATAGACAACTATAAATATATATATACATATATAAAATAGAAATACATGAAATATAAGTATAAATATATATATATTTCTCAACTGATCATCTCAATGTGAGAACGACCTAATGACACCAACCGAGCTATGTGAAACCAATCTGGCTTTGTGTACAGCAAGTCCCAGAATGCCCTCCAGTGGAGGAGATGAACAAGTAATGATAGGCCCTCATTTTGTGATCCAAAATTAGGACTTTTTTATCCTTAAGGTTTTTTTTTCTTTTAAACATAATTTCTGCCAAATTATCTACATATGCTGAAAGGAACACAAATGCTGTTCACTGCACAACCCAGCTCACGACCCTCTGTCTGCTTTTATTTTCCAGCAAGTCATGGCCAGGAAACATGACTGAATGTAAGACATGCTGCTAAGCACAGCTCTGAGCTACCAGCTCTTAGAGACAAGGACATTCCTTCCAGGTGGAAAGGATCTGAAAAATCAAAAGACAGTATTTTATGAACGTGCAAGGAGTTCTATCAGTTTGTTCAACTTCAACTTGTAAATGACATAAAAGTCTTATGTTAGGAAAAAAGGTACAAGAAGTTGCCAAAAGATACGCTTACACTCTGGAGACAAGAGGTTAAGTATTCAAAAAATTCTTAGTTGGCTATTTAAGTGTTGTGCTTTACGTAATAATCCCACTGAGAGTTAGTAGGTGAGAGATTAGCAAAGTTCAGCAGTTCCACTGCATCAAGTTCTTTAGATAGAGTCAAATGTCTAAAAACTTCAACTGGCTTGCTGGATATGCCAGACTGAGTTCCCTCCATCCTACATGCAAGTTGTTAGAATACCTGCTTATACAAAGCCACACTGAGGAAGTAAGAGTACTTACCACATCAGCCAGCAGTTGGGCAGGCAAAAGACCAAAATGCAAGAGCACAATAAGATATCTAAGACCATTCTAGAGTCCATGACAGACATAAGACCAGAAAAATATCAGTTTGCATTTTTGTGCTCTGTCCTCTTCAGCTTCTTTGATTAAAGACATTATGTGAAGCCTCTGTAACATCATTGTACAGTAGTCCTAATACTGGAAAGTCATCCATTAGTTATTAACATAAAGATGAAGAGGAACCAAAAAAACCCAATCAGAGAAAGGGAACCATACCTGTTGTAATTGTTGGTTGAAGTACCAGAGATTTTAGATAGGCTTCTGCACACTGTTTCGTGCAGAAAGCAGGTGGCAGCAGAAGCACACCAGTCTACAGCTTTGTTCTGCATGAAGCCCAGCCAAAATCCATCACCCAGTGACACCAGTGCCTGGGCTAGGACTTTAATTCAGCTAGCTGACATACTGCTAAAGCACCAGGGACTGCTATACCACTACTTCAGTCCCTGTCACTAAACACTCCAACTAATTGCTGGCTGTTGTTAAAGCATTACACAGGTCAGAGCCACTCTGCTCTGAATGGTAGGAGAACAGCAGCACAAGAGTTGCTAGACAGGTTATATATGTTCATATCTAGGTCTTTACTCCACATCAGCTTGCCAACAACAAACTTATATTCTGCCAGAAATTGCTTATACTGCAAAGAAGCTGCCAGGCCCAGAGAAAGCAAGTTCTGTTTCTCCATTCTCTTCAGGAAGTAATGTGAGTGCACACTGTTTTCGTAGACTAGTTTTAAGCGCTAACCTTTGGATGGTCTTCTTTTTTCAAGGCTACTGCTTCCAGTTTCGCTTCATACTCCGCTTGAACTTGGTCTCTCTTCTTCAACACATTCTATGGGCAAGAAAAGAGACAGCTGTGAAAGGGATCTTCTTGTTCCTTCCCTCCCCAGCCTGTAAGAAACTGCAAAGTGATACAGATTAAGTGCTAATTCAGTCTCAAGTCAGACTTTCAGACTTACTTTGTCCTATTTTACAGTATTTAGGGAGTAGCTTTTAAAAACAAAGAGCACTTGCTCTCCAACAGCTGGCAGAGTCAGATAAAATTTGACTTTTGGAAAAGCTGGAGGCATGCAAGATAGAAACTGTCATGTAACCATGAATATAACCCTGACAAAGTAAATTCATCAGTTGACCTATTATTAGCATTAAAAGAATATAAACAAAAGCACCAAAGCTGTCAAGGACTAGTGGAAAGCTTCTGAAATCTTTAGGCAGCAGACAGACAACAGTGTGGGCTAAGAGACAGGAAGGCCACCACAGAAGGTATCACATCTCCCTTTTCACTTGCAAAGACTCCTCTAAGTCCTTTATAGCAAGCTGTTGCTTGTTTTACTTAAAAAAAATAAAATTAATAAAAGCACAACTTAGGTGAAAAGCACTGAACTATCTAAAGTGAGTTTCACAAGCAGTAAACACACAGAATAGAGAGCAAAAGATGCTACCCTTATCTTGTGCTACATCCACAAGCCAAGATCTCCACTAAGGTCATACTACGGTCTTGCAATTTAAAAACAACCAGAGAAATTAGTCTTTGTAAGGATATACTACTAAAAAATAAGCAGTTCTGTATCTACAAGAGTGGGCAACTTATTTCCTTGTGAAGACTGAAGTATTAACTAGTAATTTTTTTATAATTCAGTTGATGCAAAGTTATTATTAAAAATGCTCAGAGGGAAGTTGGCCAAGGCTCACTGCTGAGGGACCTGCACAGTTGAACTTCTCTTACAGCCAACTTGGCCAGTTCATGCTTCAGGTCTTCCCTTCTGCCACCCAGAAAGCATTACCCCACTAGGACACAAGGAGGTAATTAGTCATTTGAACAGTTTCAGACAAGGCTAAGTAAAGCACGACTGGTCATGTGCACTGCTGCCGAAAGAAATACCTGTTTAAATGAGTAGCTCTCAGAGCTCTAAGAGCCAGTCTAGCCAAGATCTGTTTCCTGATTAAAGATGTATCAACTCTGTATGTACTAATCATCATCTTCCCCCTCCTCCCTCTTAAGCCAAGAGCAGGTCACCAGTGCAGTTGCTCTAGAGTAGAGGTAGGAGACATTGTAATCAATATTCTTACAAACATCAGTCCATGATAAATGGGAATGACACCCCATCCACAAAGGGGCTATTGATTTAGGCAAAAAAAAGGGGGCAAAAACTGAAAAATTCACTTTCAACAGTTTAATCCTCCCTTTTGTCCCCAAAGGGATGCAAGTAAGCATGCCGTTGGTGTGTTTGCTTGAAAAACGAGAACATTCCAGTTTCTTTTGCAATCTAAGCAACTGTGTGGAATAGCACTTAAATGATTGAGGTTACCAATGCAGCAAAGGCCTGAGAGATTTAACAGGTATTTCTACTCTGTAGTGCCTCTTGAAATTGTATAAACCGAAATTTCTTCTCAGAAAAACAACTGCCTCCAGCAATTGCATTCAGCCAGCAGAAGCATGGAGATAGTGCAGGAAGCTGGATCTGTACCAGGAGAAGCCAATGATTAACAGGTATTGGCAGACTAAATTCAAAGGGCAGGTGTCTTATTTCTCCTTAAATGCCTAACTCCATCCATTCTGGACCATTAACAAAATGCTTATGAATACAGCTTTAAGTACCCATTAACGGCTGACCTGTAAGTGATGAGAAAAATATCACCTTCTCTTTCACTTGCCCTGTAAGTGAAAGGGAGTGTTTCCCCTGGCACCTCTGGGCAATCTCTTCTCAGCTGTAGATCAATGCATTAATGCTTCAGCAGCCCCTCTGAAAAGCTCTAGTCCAAGTATCCCCAAATTTACCACAGCCCATGCAATACTTCCGTTAGTTAAGGCCTCACTTAGAGAGGAAAAAAAAAAAATTAAAATAAATTTAAAAAAAAAAAAAAGTTGGAAGAAACCAACACCAAACAGAAAAAGCTCACCACACTTCAGTTATTTGGGAACAGAACTAAACCACTGATCCCCGTACAAGCAAGACTTAGCTTGCTTTCAGTGAGGCAAGTTCTTCTCCATTTACATTTAGTTGAAACCTTTCATCTTGGCCCATATCTCCGAAGGAGCTTCAGGAGTTTGCCATCAGCCTCCTTTCTCAAATTGCAATCCTATGCCATTTGCACACACATAACTTCCTAGTACGACTACACCTCACAAAAGGATCCTTATTTACTGCATGGCTTTAGAGAGTTATTTATTCATGTGGTGGTTGCTTTAAGCATGCATTAAAAGTAACGTCCAAGCACACAGCTGGGGATTGCATCACCTGATAAGCCTTTCTGGCAGAGTTAAGCATATGGAGTTCATATAACGTTTTAATATCAGCACTGAATTATGTACAGTGGAGTTCGTCCTCTGCATTTTCCTCCCTGGAGAACATCAGTGTATTGCAAAAAATGTGACACCACACGTTTGCTGGCTAGAGGCTCACTGCACCAGGATTCGAGGTGTCGTCCAGCCATCTCACACATGGCCTGCGTTTCAGAAAAGGTCTCTTGTAGACAATACTAGCACACATCTTAACTTAAGCCCACAATGCCAGCCTCTCAACCCACTTCTGCAAATCTTTCAAATGAACCCAGAGACGGTGCTTCCCTGGAGGTAGCCGTATTTGTTTCAACCAGAACTACTGGGCTTTGTCGCCATACGTGCAGTTCCCCCTCAGGTACAGTAGCGCTGCAGAAGACCCTAAGGTGAACATTCACTTCTAGAATAGTGAAGATAACCTGACAGTTCTTATGCTGAGGGACATTCACCCAGCTAGAGGTGGCTCTGCAAATCAAGTTCCCATACCTAAAACTGGGGTACAGTGTGCCAAGAAAGATATTAAAGTTCCACTGAACCCGTAATACCTAAAGACTTAGTGTCAAGTACCTTGTCCAAAAGCTGTGCTCTGAAGGACTAAAACAAACTTCAATTTCACAAGTAGGCCTCACCACAGCTGATGAATAGGACTGCAGTGCTAGTGAAGAGGACAGCCCTTTCAGCAGAAAGCGTCCTGCATTCCAGGAGCAGCCTCCTTTACAATTACTTACTTGATTTTACAGAGTCTGGGATGAAAGTTCTGTAGCTGCTTACTGTTGAAATAGCAACTGACCAGCATTTTACAGCATAAGAAGACTGCACTTGGTAAAACCTGAGAAATTTCAGGTTTTGGTATTTGAGAGGGAAGGAAAATAGGAACAGTCTGCCTTGGCTAGAAATAGTTTTTATTCTTGATTTCAGAAAGAGTAAAAGGTAATGAGATGCTCCAGCTGGACACTAAGCAGTATAATCCTTATTTGCTATTAACTGCTATTTTGCAATTGTGGTTGCTAGATCTAATCAGTTCCAAAGCACTACACAATAAGTATGTTCAGTCCATCACCAGAGAATAACTGACAGGAAAAGCAGATCCCTTAGGACATTACAAAGTCAAGTCAACAGTCTAAAAATTAAGCTAAAAAGCAAGAGTTTCTTCAGCTGAAGAGGTACTTCAGGCAGTTAAACACCACTTAGCACAGGGAGAGCAGCATTAAAGACTTGCAGCTAGACTACCTGTTGGCTTGGAGACAGCCTCACTCCGTAAGCGCCTCTTGCCAGATGATGGCAATGACACTAAGTGCAGTTGTTTTTTAGCTTAAAAAAATTTTCCCCCCACTACATTTGTGAAAAGCACTTCTCAACACAGCTTGCCACTTCAGACACCACCTCCAGTAAACCGTGGCATGTGTAGCACCAAAGCCTGATGTTATGGGCTAAAAGCTTTAACCACTAGCGTCGTGGGGGTTTTTTAAGTACACACACACACTCCCCTATTGCTACAGAATAAGGGTAAGTCTGAACACCCTGGGTCGAGGCTTCCATCTACAGTTCAGGGTGTTCGAGCAATACTTGGGTGTTAACAGTTCTGTAAAGAAAATGCACCTTGTTTATGCTGGGGTTGATACCATGACTACAAAAGCAAAGAGGATACTCAGGGAACTAGTGCAAAGCCTTCTGCAAGAATAATTCAGCCAGGCAAGACAGGAGTCATACAACTAGCTATCTAAAGCTGGGAAAAGAAATCCGTAAGGAAATGTACTGTACTTCTCAGTTTGAGAAGTATAGGATGACTAAGATTAAGATGTAGAAGGTCTACTATGTTCGGACTGTAGGTTTACAACAGGCTATTAGCTCTCTAAAGGAGTGCACACCATAGCTTCACACTGGTTGTTCCAAATGCAAAGCCCTCAGAAGGAATTTGTCTGTTAGTACCCTAGAGAGGGACTGCTAATACATACTGTAGCATGGGCATGTGCTGAAAAGCTAAGAGCCAAACTAGAGTCCATGGTTTCAGTTTTCAATGCAATTAACTCAGTAATTCTTTTCCCTGTGTGATGGGATTGACTAGCAATGCTCCTTAACTTCAAGAGAATAAAAACTGCACTGAAGCAGCTTTTATTACTTCTGCATAAGCCTGAAAATATCAAGTTCTTAGGGAGATTAAGAGTCAGAGAACATAATCTTTGAGCAGTTACTCGGTATGCAGAACTTAGCAGAACTTTATGAGAGACACATCCTTCCTGCCTAGGGTATGGGATGAGAGAGGAAGCAGTGTCTGTCATTTGGACATGTGGCTCTAAAAGGAGCCACCCAACCCTGCTACGTACAAGCAACAGAAGCTGCTAATGCTATCTCTTCTGCAGGGCCAGACACTGGCTCAGAAGTGGAGAGCTGAGCCACGACTGACTTTCTAACAACTCAACGAGAAGGTTCCAGGCAGCCACAGGATGTCTCCTACAGAGTACCACCTGCCATTCTGATGAAGGAGCAACTCCTTAACACCTTGTGTGCACCCGAGCGTTACTGACCTCAGCTTGAGTAAATAGCAGAGCAGATAGATAATGCTACCCATGCAGTACCCTGCTACTAACTATACCTGGTTTTGATTATGAAAACATCCTCCCACTCAATGTATTATTTACCTTCCCACTTTCCCCACCACCAACCCTTCTCGCTGTTAGAAAGAATGAACTTGCTGACATACTATTCCATGCAAACACAATGACAGTGTCTTCTGCCACAGGGCTCTTTTTACCTTCATTGACTCCGAGTACAATATGTATTCCCTAAGCACAGGCAGGAAGTCTTCTGTCATGTCTTCACTGAGTTCTTCAAGAGCTGTGCAGCAGTTCCCAATACAGGCAGACACCCCTTCCAGGGGCTCCGACAGCTCAACCTCCAGCCCTCCCCAGGTTGAATAAACAGGTCCATATTCTCGTAGCTCCACCAAGTATTCTGCAAGAGGCAGATGGAAAAATAGATTAATAGAGTAAAAGCGAGGCACATGGACCTGCAAACACCCACACCAAACAGGAGAAACCATGTACGAGACTGGCAAACATTAACTCCCCCAGGAGTCTTGTGTTGCATTAGCATCTCAGTAGACAGAGCTCTATGGCTGCACAGGTGACAGATGCAAGTTGCCTCCTGCTTAAACTGACCATTCCTACAAGCTTCCAGTACAAAGACATTTGCATCTGGTACAGTAGCCAAAGTCATTTTTTTTTAAACATGTGTAAAACTTGGCTCTGCTAAGACAGGCCTGTAAAGGTTACTTTCACCTAGAAATTCCATCTGTACTCCTCCAGATAGAATCTACAGGTTTCCCCCCCCTCTCAAAAGTATTTCCAAAAGTTACTCCAGTACGAAAGTAGGCTGGTATAACAACAAGAGCACCTTTAAAAAACATTTAGAGAGTTGAGCTAAGACAAGATGCTGTGTCAGGCTTTGGGCCTGTTTTAAATCTGCATGAGGCATTAGATTTTGCTCTGTGTGGCTCATTGCAGCTCAGAATAATTGACACAAGTTGTCTTGGTCATGCCATCAGCCAGAACAAGATACAGAGCACTCAGACTTAAGTATTATGATAGAGCACCTTGTGTCCTTACCCAACTGTTCCTTGATAATCCGTTGTGCTATTCTGTCAATGGTACCGAGCTTTAGAGAGAATGTGTCTAGATACTCCCCAATGGCTGCGAACTCCAATGGACGACTTCTTAATTTGTAGCCTCCTGTGACGTATTTGACAGACTCCCCCATCTTTGACAGCAATGCCATTCCTTGCTTTTTGTAGGCATTAAGATCCTAGGAAGTTAAACAAAACAAACAAACAAACAAAAGCCACAACAAATAGTTTAGAAATATTTCACTTGCATGTTAGAAGATTAATACAGTGTAGGATACTTTCCAGTCAAGATCAAATCTTGTGAAGGCAAGAGACTACATGTGACGTAGCCTTGGACAAAACCTCACTTTGTACAAGATGTACAGCTGAGCACAGTTTCAAGACTACCTCTAGATGGAGATAAACTTCCAGGAGAATGTTATGAAGCACACTATAAATGAGTAAGTGGCCCACCTCTGCACATAGCCAAACTTTCTCATGTTCCCATAATATCACTACCTCCCTGGCGACAGTGACAGATTTGTTTCCACCAGTACTGTTCATGCCATTCATCCACACATACTTTTAAATCACAGCCCACAATACCAGTATTATGCAAACGTACCAGCTGGTGCTGATGACGTAGTATAGGGCTACCTAGATATTGCATGCCTATTTGGTCAGCAGGCTCCTCACACCAGTTGTGTGGTCAGATAGGAGGCAGGGGAATACTGTACACTTTTTCATGGGGAGACTAGCACAGGATCTCTGCAAGAGAGACTGCAGCTCAGGCTGGGTCAGATGTAGCCATGCTGTCTTTACATGTTTGCATAAATCAACATTCAGGCAACCTATGTTAACAAGGCTGTTTACCTACAGTCTTCAGGGGATTTCACCTTGACAGCACATCAGAAATAACTGGTTTTAGTTAGCCAAAACACTTTCCATTTTGCATTTCAGTCCTTCCAGCAGGGGTCACTACTCAATGCCTCAAAACAGACTTTAGAGCTGTAACTAGGTTATCCCATGCAGCCTGTAGAAGGGATGTTTTCAAACCAAGTAGACCTGCTGAGGTCAAGAATCAAGACATGGTATAACTGACTAGACTAAAACCTTGAAAAAATACAACAGCCGTCTTCAAAACATGTACTATGGTATTCTTTCCAAGTACTTATACATGAGTCAAACAGATGTCTGATTAAGAGAACCTGACATCTTAAGAGCTACTATAATTTTGAATTATGTTTGCATTTAAATGCAGTGCTTCCTTGACTCTGTTCTTCCACCTGTCCTAAGCACTATCTGCAAACTGGCATCAGAAAAAGACCTTTTCACCCAAAATTACTCCCTCGCTCTCTCAAGCATTGTGGTGTTACTGGTCCAAACAGGAAACTCGAAGAAATGTTGGTTTCTCTTTTTCAACCAGGAGGTGGTTCCATGACTTTCTGTAGTAATTAAATTCTGAAGTCCTAGCACACTGAACTGACACCTCGCTGCTACAATACATGCTTTGACAGCTGAAAAGGAGAACAAAGCTATCTGACATTTAACTATCAAGGTGCTAAACAAATTCTGCGTTTCTGGCTTGTTTCAGCCGTTAAGTTCACCATGAGAGGAAATAAAAGGGAACTGGAGACCGAGTCTCACGTTACCAGCAAGCAGAGCATAAGCCTGAAGTCAGCTCAAATTTAGTGTCACATTTGAGTGAGCTAGGGTGTGACATCGGAAAAATGAGCTTTTACAGCTCTCCTCACTTATCAGGTCAAACCCAAGCATGACTATAGGTCCTTCTAACCTTATTTAAAATGCAGTTCAAAAGACAGCCAAAGAAAATTTCACCATTGCCGAACGAGTCACACAGAAGATGAACATGAAGTTGTTGACTGAGAACTAACAAGAATAAGGTCTTCATGCTTAGTTTTGAGGGCAACAAGTGCAAGTAGTATAGAAGGCACAGATAAGACAAAGATACTCTCAAACTTTTGTGCAAGAGATCTATCCTCCTCCCCCAACTTGCCTCCTCCCCAGAAGAGGATTCTACAAAGTCTATGGTTTTCTAAATTCTGAACCTCTCTTGCATCAGAGGAGTATGTTCTAGACACAGAAATACAAAACAAGCAGGTCTAGAGAACTGAATTTCTAGATCTGCAGACCACCCCTCCCTTCAAGCAAAGGGAACCCATACAGCTGTCATATACAAGGGTCTGTCACACACAAGATTCCCAAAAACTCTGATGTTTTAGGTGAAATTCTGACCTGGACTTGTAGTTTCATTAAGGCCTTTTAACCTTCATTTCAAAAGAGACTGCAAATCTGTTCTGTTGTCCTTGTGGATGACTGTGTTTGGAAGTTACTGGCTTACCTTGGCTGTGAGAAACACATTGAAGTGCTCATTAAAAGAAAGCACTGGGTGATCAGTTATTCTCTTCAAGAACTTGTCTAATGCTTTCCTCCTTGTCTCCACGAACTCTTCAGAGAAACGATCAACAACACCCTTCACGACAAATTTCTCAGGAAGAGGCTGCCAGAGACAAGTAAAATGCACAAGATTCAAAAGACCAAAAACTTGCTTCCGCTATTTGGAAACATACAAAGCAATCAATCTCTTGTCTTAACAGGAACTGAAACGTTACATTTGCTAATGGGAACCATACAACGGATGGGACACAAGCCCTGCTCTGAATTACCCTTTAGCTCATCTGGCCTAATGCTAGCAATTTTACTGAGTGGCTTCAGCTGTGAGCTACACACTGTGTAGCTGTGAGCTACACAGTGAAGCCCAGACAGAACTCACATCAAGTAATTCTAGCATAGCTTAGGGTGTTCCCCCCTACTGCTAATCCATGTTCAAGTTCCAGCTCTAAAGAAGATGCCAGCAGAGCTGCACACTATTCACTACAGCAATGCGTGCACACACCCCCCCTGATGCTGAAGCAAGGCTGCTCAGTCCAACGTAACTCAGAAAATTTAACAATTCTACTCACTCTTTTCCCCTCCATTCTGAACAACTGAAAAGCTCCTGGACAGGGCACTTCTGTGGAGGGCCGATAGTCTTAGGGACAGAACCACACTGAGCAAAACAGATGAGCAGGCCTGACACAGAAAATGGTTGGGTAGTCCAGGAAGGCAGTCCAGAGCCTTCCTGAAGCACTTGCACACTCGGTCATCTATCACAGCCGACATTCCTGAGCATGTTTGTGTAAGTGACAAAGGTCTGCCAACAGATCTACTCTTTCATCTTACTCTTATTTCAACTGCACCAGTTCATCTCTGCAGTTCTGCAAGCCCAAGTCCACCTCCAGACTTGCTGATTCTGCAGTCCCTCCTGTTACACTTAGGCTCCGGACTTCAAAGTACTGCTTCAGATGGAAGATAAATCTTTAAGCTTCAGCATGGTTAGTTTCAGCTCTACCACTAGATCTGCTTTTGTTCTCTCTGGACAGCATGGACTCTAAGATTAATATCAGTTTTTAAATTGTGCTTTGCATTTTATTCTTGTGAAACAGTTCACCTAGACAGATAATCTTTTTCTTAGGCTAGCAATGACAGCCATTTTCACCCAATTCAGGAATCTGGATTCTCCTCTGCAAAGAGTCTTTATCACGTGAAATCTGTGACAGAAGTAATGCAAAGAAAAAAAACTAAACCTGTGTATGCATTCCTACCATACCCTAGGTGATGTGGGGTGTACATGAAGATTGCACCTCCTAAAAAAACATGGCCAGCATCACCTAGCTGCAATACAGCTACAATTTGACCACTATATTTAGTTCTTATACTTTAAGACTTATTATTCTTAGCATTCAGATCAGTCATTCTAGTTTAACCAGTGTAAGGTACACTGGAATTAGACTTCTGAAGAAGAAGAATGCTTAGTACAGTAGTCTTCAGGGAAAAAGAAGCTGTCTTCCCTTGCTTTATAAACTTCAGTTGGGAGTCTAGGAATTCACTACCTCAGCACCATATGCAGGAAGAAGAGGACAAGCTGGAAGACTAGTTTAAAGAATCATAGTTCAACCAAACACAAGCAAACCAGCACTGCAAAACCACTAAAGTTTGAGCATTTGAGACCCACAGAAGGGTGCACCTCCATTACAGAGACTTCTGTCATTTAACCTGGCTTTGGCTATAGCAGTAGTTATAGTCCTTTACATTTTAGGTGTTTGGAGGTTCATCCCAAGTAGACAGCACACACAGTCAGCAACTGATACTCTGCTTTAACTGTGTATTACTTTTCCACTTTATAGTCTTTCAGCTTAATAGTCTACTCCTCCCTGATGTGACGTGAGCAGAGTTCACTGCAGTCGGAAATGGCTTCAAGTATGCAAACATCACCATCCAAAGACAGGACCCTTGGCCATGTTATGCTTATCTTTCTAGTGTAGAGAGAGCTCTGAGAGCATTTTTACTGTTGCTTGAAAGAACAGATTAGAGTAAGTCTCCTATGACTTGAAGAAAGTAAAAATCTGTAACCAAATAGATGAAAAAGTACCCACATTCAGTTTAGTTTGGGCTCCTAAGTGTAGGCTGTCATGACTCACTGCACTGAGAAGACACATCATGTGTTACAGGAAGTTTTTAGACAGACTCACTACACCAAGATTAGGAAGACAATCCCCTTCGGGTATTTTTTTAGACAGAAGGCCTTCAGGGATCACAGCATTTCCAGTTACAAATACAGATACTCTTAGATTGCCTTGAAACATCCTTTCAGAATACACTTGAGTCACAGTGCACCTGAAGCTCTCTTTAGTTTCTATTCCCCATCTACTTCTAGGCAATAAATACATAAAGCATTCTGCAATCTCCCTGCCATACCACTGCATGGAAGAGATTAATAGGAAATTCTGTAACTGCTAACTCGTGTGCAGACAGATGAGAGAGGGCAGCACACCCTTACGCTTCCAGATTCTCTAGAAGAGAGGTACTTAAGAGATTGCCTTGTTCTGCAGATGGTTACATGTCCAATGTTAGAGCCACTTGTGCCAAATTTGCAGTCCTGTATGCAATGAATTCCAGGTAACAGCAAAGCAGCTTGATTCCCTGGCTGTGACTCATCTTCTGCTACTAGACTATTATTTATTACCTCGAAGCCTTCAGGCAGGACTGGCAGCCTCTTAGTACACTCAAGAATCTGTAGAAGCTTAACCTTGATAGTTCCAGCTGTTTAGAGAACAGGGAGGAAGAAAAGAGGGTCTGGGCTCATGCCTCAACCTTGCCCTAGCAAGCTCACTTTCTCTTCTCTCTACCCCTCAGTAAACATGTTTGCTGCCACTTAGTGGTGTCACATGATTTTGTTAAGTACTTCTTATCTCTGAGAGACTGAGCTATTATTCATTCCACTTTGAGGCAAGTCCCAGAGAAATTAAGGATTAAATAGCTCTCTACCCTGGAACAGCCTAACCAAATACTTCTGACATAGCTTAGTCCTTGCTGAGGGAGAGAGAGCAGAGAAGCTGCTCCCCCATCCCAAATGAACAAACTAAGGTATGCTAGCAGTATTGCTATTTCCTGGCCATTCACCTCCCACAGGCCTTTTTTAATTTCTTTGTTCAAAGGAGCTGATGTAGTGATCTCACGAGCTTCCTACCTTTTCACATCTTCTGTAGCATGAAAAACAAACTGTTGAAGATGAGTATCAACTTTTCATATCACATAAGGTGGTCAGACTGCCAGCTTCAGCAGCAGGAAGGGGTGCAGTAGTTTAGCTAATCTCATAAACTAAGCTTTTGCCTACTGAAGGCATGCAACAGCTACCAAGCCAGAGGCTCAGGTTTCTAAGTCTGTGCCACTAAATGTTAGCACAAATAGTTTTCAAATACCCTCTTTAAAACCAGCTCAAAAGGTCATCAGGAAAACTGACTGAGACTAGGACTTGAAGCACGCGAGTGGCTTTTCGTAAGCCTGAGATACTCAGAAATCTACATTCAGATGAAGCACATTACATATATGCCCCAACAAATGTAGTTACTGTGCATGCTGCCCTACATGAGGCTGCCAAAGCTCACCTCTCAGTGTGCCACCCAAGAAAAGTTAAGCTTCATAACCAGTCAAAAATGAGAAGCTCTTCCCACTCCACTAGAAGAGAATGGAGTACTGCATTTAAATCTAAATACTAGAAGAAAATGAAGTACTGTATTTAAATCTAAAGACGCGTATCACCAAACTATCACCCTTGGAAGACAAATACTGAACTGTCCTTAATGCAGATTCTTGCTTACTACCTACGGGAATGAGATGTGTTGGCTGAGACTCTTCCAGCTTGTTTCTCAACCAGTCGAAGTCTTGGTACCGTCGGCGGACAGAATACTCTGGCAAATCAAACTCTGCTCGTGTGGTCTGGAAAAGAAAATACAGGATATGCTTAGTGTGCACCAAAACCTTTCACTTTAGAGCTCAGCAGCAAATGCAGTATAGGTATCACTGGCAAGGGTGAGGCCAGACAAGCCTTGCATGGGGACTCCATCCCCAAAGTTGTGTTTGCAGCCAACATAAGAGAAAGATCCTCTGGCCTTTCAAGCAGTTGAAAAACCAGCAATAAGAAAAATGATTACTTGGAGCATATGTGTTCTTAAGATCTATTTGTACTTCATTACATGTTCTGCTCAGATACTCTATGGGAAGAACCTGTGAAGAAGAGAGTACTATGCACCACGTTAATCTCTTGGCAGTTACAAGTTTGCAAGGAAGACTGTATGAAGTCTTCACTCCAAGGAGGAGACTATTTTAGCCATCAAGAATTAAAAGCAAAGGTATTTAATGGCTTGTTTATCCTATGAGGTACATTAACTGTGGGTGAAAAAATGTCCCAATGCTGTCCCGTATTCCAGAAGTGACAGGCTTATTGCACTCCTTCAAGGCTAAAAGATTAGAATATAAGCTATTAGGTTTGCCAAAGGACTGTTTTTATTAATGTCAGAGAGGAAGAAACAAGTTAGTTTACATTAAGTTTCTGTATGCCTGATTAGAGATACCACTACATTAGTTAAATCTTTAAAGTTTTCATTCTTTAGGGCAAGGAGTTAAACTTGTCATTACAAGTTTGAGCCAGAAGGTAAGTACGCAGAGAAACTGCTGGCAAATGTTTTATCCAGTCCTCAAACAGTCCACAGCCTGGAAAGCTGACTGCTTGGGGCTGCTCACACAGCATGTATTGATCAGCTGCCTAAAAGCACTAATGAAACTGTGTACCAAGGAGGAGTCTCTGCTAAAGAGCGTGGTACTGCAATAGTCCTGACTGGAAGGCAGATTGCCCTTATCATGTCCCACTGAAAAGCACAGCTCACAGAGAAGCCTGAAGAGCTATACATCATTACTTGCAGCTTCAAGACTATCTTACAATGAAGGTGATGCTGCAGCTCCAGCACACTACATGTCTACAGTTAGATATCAAAACCACTGCATTCTGAGGAACGCACCAGCTCTCCTAGCTTTAAACTGTCACTGTGTCCAGGAGTAGATAGCTTTGCTGTTCTTAACCACTACAACCACCTCATAATTCCAGCAGAGATTTTGTATTTACTGCCAGACGAAGAACAACTGCTGCATATTCAGAGAGAGCAGAGTAGCAGCCTTCAAATGCAATCCACCTCTTCACTTGCTCTCTGGGTGCTCCAGCTCTTGGGTTACTACACGTTACTCCCACCAATTTCCAACGGGGATCCTGTGGAATTTCTACACCAGAAATCTCTTTCTAAGGGGAACCCAGCAGTCTTAACACACTATCAACAGACCAGTAGATCTAGTACACTATAAACAGCATGCTAATGTGATATTATCTATGAAATGGCTTGGTTTCTAGAAAATGCAGGCATAGAGAAAAAGAAAAGAAGAAATCAAGTTCATCTCCCCTCTCCTTTGACCTGCTAGCTATGGTAAGAGACAGACACGTTAGTCCACGGACTAACATAATGAATGCTCATCAATGGAGCAGTTATGTTTCTAGATGAGGGACTACTAAGAATTAGATATCCACTGTGTATTCATGCTTTACTCAGCTACACCTCAGTTACACCAGCTTATTTAATATACTAGAGTGCCACTCTATAAATGAAACTTCTGAGACTTCACATGAACCATTTTCACTTGTTTTGGTAAGAGACTGAATGGTGTTACGCTACAAGAAGATAATTCCTGCATATGTAGACAGCCCCCATCAGCCAGTGGTGCTGACTGCTTTGCTCTGTTAATAGGGAAGCTGTATCTCAGCCTTGCAGGAGAAGACCTGAAATTAAAAAAAAAAAAAAAAAAAAAAGAAAAGAAAAAGAAAAAATTAATGATTTAGTAGTATGGAGAGCTTTTGTGAACTGGCTGTTGCTGGGCAATGGCCTCTTAGAAGACATCAGACAGTGAGTGAATGAGACCTGTAATCAGGATGTACACACACTACAGTGTCTTATCTTGTAACAAGAAGATGAAGGTAAAGTCTCCCATCTGTTAGCGCCGAGAACCTTATTAACCTGTATTCTGCTAACAGTTAAGGAGAATAGAAAAGGTACTATTTACTCTAGAAGCAGGAAAGCAGGATAAGTCCCAGTGCACAAAACTTTACATTAGTTATCATTCATCTCTAGCAAACACTTCCTGCTGCCTTTACATCAGAAGCAGATTTGCAAAGTTTTCCATACATCAGGTTTTGTTCCTCAGAGGGAGGCAGACGAAAACACGTCATAGTCATCAGCATTTCAGTGTTTGCTGTACAGCCTGTCAAATCTAGACAGCAAATAAGCTTTTTAAAGACTATTTGGACAGAACATAAGGGCCCTTCAAAGTTTTAACGACACCTCACTAACGCTGGAAGAATTTGGATCTCAGATCAAACTGCTCATTAGCTTAGCATGAGTTATTTTTTCCAGAGAGCACACAAAAGGGAAGAGGGTCTTGCCACTGTCCTGGAGAGGCAAGTGAAAATGTCTTTGTTTTTGACACAGTTTAATTCCTCCTTCTCTCTTAGTAGGATCCATAAATCTCATCTTGCAAGGACACGTGTTTCTCCCAAAGGAAGCTGAGAAACTTATGTGGCAGATCTCACCCTCCCAAAAATAATGAGCAAGACATTCCTGGGATTTACTGAAGTCTCCAGCACAGTTCCACTAAATCAGCACTGCACTATTCCAGGCTCAGTTTTACTGCTGGAAAGCAGGCAGGGTTACAGGCACTTTTACCTCTGTTGTTGAAATAGTTTTGACTTGAGGCAATATTAAGGCAATCACCAAGTCTCCGTCTTGTGTAAGATTCCTGTCTTTCCTGAAAGGAGTTAGCAGCCAAACCTAAACCTAGCCTGAGATGACTATATCAAAGTATTTTTGTATCCTAGTCCTAGTCTCTTACTCACTACACCTGACTGTGGATTCCCCTCCATGTTACTATTTAAGTTTGGGGCAAAATCTTCAACTAGAAAAAGAGGAGACTGGCAGAGGGGGGAAGGGAGCAAGGTTGGTGTTCTTAGCAGTTCACCATTTCATTTGCCTCAAATAGTTTAGCCTGTTTGAAAAAGAGGTCATAGCACTTACACCTGCTCCTCTCCAGGGATCAGGCTGTTCCATGTGCTCAGGTAATCTACCCAGCACACACACTGGAAGCAGGAAGAGGACAGGAAAAAGAAACAAGACCTCTGCTGTTAGAAAGCCACTCCCTTCAAGCCTGCAGACGAACTGCATGACCCTGAGAAACGGCACACAGCTGTTCAGACCTCCACGGGAAAAGGCCTTGACATCTTAGAGTAACAAAAGTGTAGTTAGAAGTACACTGACTTATGTTTCCTGCAGGAGAGATGACTACATTACATAAGGTTCAGCTTTATTTTCCCCCTCCCTCCTCAGAAAGATCTGCTTGGTAAAACCCCTCTAGAGTGCACACTAGTCTATCTAAAGAGCACAAAGGTGTATCATCAAGAACACCCAAGAAACTTCAAGCATCACAGCCAGGACCAATTAAGTTCCAGCACAAGTTTCACACACCTTTTTGGTTTCACTAGCCTCCCCATATAAGAAAATGGCTGTTAGCAACAAGAAGACAGGGTATGAAAAAGTCAAGAGAGCCAGGCCTGGCTGGGGAATGCTACCCAGCTCTTACTAGGAAGCTGTGAAAGCAGGGGCATGAGCAGGATCAAGTAAACTCTAAGCTTTCTTCTCAGCTTCCCTGCAAGCCATTGTTTTGGACCAAATGTTTTGGACCCTTCCTCAGCCACCACCACCTGCTAACAAAGGTATCTGCAGATCAGAAGTCTAGGCTTCACTCTTTCCTACAATGGTGCCCAGTCATAGCCACAAGCTCACACTACAGCACTAGCAATTACATTCCCCACTCCCACCTAGCGATGCTGCTTTTCACAGCAAGGAAGTCTTCAGCATAACTCATTCCAGAACCTACATTTATCCAAACTTTTGAGGTTCCAGAAGCAGTCTTCAGTGGAGAAAGAAAAAAAGCAGGCATCCCTGCCTCCTCATCCAGAGCCACCACATAAACCCTTCAGCCCTTTACGGGTCTCAAACCACTCTCACGCAAGGCTGCAAGGGAGGTGGTGGGAAGGTATGGCCTTATACTGATGACAGGAGCAAGGTCTGCTACAGAACTTTGACCTACAGCCTGGAGGTGCAAGCATCAACACTAATCCTCATCGCTGTCTAGGGATTATTCCTGTGCAGCTTTTTTGCCATGTTTAATTACTGCTTTCTGCTACAATGGCTGATTAGGCAACTAGCTTTGCATCAAAGAGGCTTTGTTTGGCATGGCATTAATACTGTTAGTCTTCCAAACAGTCTTTTTTTTAAACAACAGTAGATAGTGCTAGAGGTGCTGACCCTAGAGGTTAGCCAGAAGTTTACAAGAATAATAAACCCAAAGAGGCTTTCATGGTGATTGATAAGAATAAATTATGGAGTTTGACAATAGTATTATAATGCTATGACATAGCAGTGCTACAGGGAGATCCCAAATAAAACAAGTATTAACAGACAGGTAGGCAGATATGCAAAATCAGAAGCATATACGAGATTTTTTTAATTTAAAAAAAGACACTATTGGGCAATACATCTGATCTAAATACAGTAAATACCTTACATTCCAGAGTTCAGCTTTAAGAAGGAAGGGGACTTAAAGCACAGGTTTCCAAGCAGAGGAACATTATTAGGTTGCCACTGCATAGAGATATTTATATTGACAGAATAATCAGTTCTTAATTTAAGGTCTAAATTAAGCCAACTTTATCCATTTGCCTGTGGAAAGTTGCATCTCATTTTGTGTTTCCTGTTCCTTCTGATCGTGTAACAGCTGAAGGCTAAGTAGAAAAGTTTCCTACAATACTTCTTAGCATTTTCTAGTAAAGATACGGCTCTCCTTGCAAGATTAAGACACTTAGCAACAAAGAATGACAGGCCTATGTTAAGTGTGCAGTAAGAGGTAGCTACTATTTTAGCGAAAACACATTTTCTCCTGTGCAGCCTGAAAGTGGAACTTTGGGTAGACATCTTGAAAAAAATTACCTGTGGCCTGCAAAGGCCTTATATCAAAGGACAATATTCTCTCCAGTATATAGTTCCAACCAAATAGGCCAGAGGAATGTTAATCTTTTTGGACAAGTGGATCAAGTATATTCCTAGTGAAGTTAGTGAACACTTTTTGCCTTAGGGAACTACACATGCCCAAAAGAGATGTCAATATCACCTAGGAGCTGATGCTAATGAGAATGAGCTAGTTAACAGAAATCAATGTTCCAGTCATGAGTGCAGTGGACTTTTCAGATCACTTTTTCTATTAGTGTAATTAGATTGCATTAATGATTGAACTACAACAGATGCTGAAAAAATCTCTAGCATATTTCTTTTGGTAGGCAGTAGTATTCTTAGGCTACTTAGTTTTAGCAGCAGCTATCCAGCCTTCTCTACCAACAACTGTATTGAAGCTAGTTTACAGTTGAGGATCAAGATTATGATTTAGGTAAGTGGCTGATAGCAGAAGTATGGCAAACATTTAAAGCAACAAGCTTAAAGCATTTTAGAAAAAGACAGACACAAAATGCAAGATGATTAACAGTACATCAACAACAAGGCACATTTCCCTTTGGGGGAGGTAACTCAGACCAAATGGGTGTCAGATTACTTCATATGAACAAACTTTGAAGTTAATGAAAGAAACTGGCCTTGCAAGTTTACAAACAGTTCTATTTAAGAGTCAGAGACAAAAATCTAAGCTGACACATTAAAAGTCTTGTATAGTTTCATATACTGAAGTAGTAACAGTTCTGCTAGGAGAAGTCACACCTTCAACACATTCACAAGGCACCAAAAGACACTAAGTTCTTGTCCCTAAGATAAGGAAACATAATCTAAGGCACAGACATCCAGAATATGCCCTAAAAAAACCTCCCCAAAGTAAAAAGTACTAGGAAAGAGGAATGTTGCTTTGTACCTTTGTTGTAACCCTGTATGTGATATATGTCTCCATTGTGCACACATGTTTTTTGGGATCATCAACAGTAACAAAGAGGTCTCTAGTTTCCCCATCCAAGTCATCATCCAGCTGCAGTCTGTTGAGGAGAGATGAGGAGGAAGCTGGGCTGGAAGTGTCCACAGGTGTGCCATTGGGTAGACTGAGATCCTGTATGGGAGAGAAAAAACAGCAAGTTTTTAATAAGCGAACAGATGCAATATAAGCTTTGAGCATTAGGTTGTTCCACTGTTCCACAAGTTGAAGCAAAAGCACATTACCACCATACCTCCCCTTAGTATGGCACAACCTGTAGAAGTACTGCTGAACCAACAGTTCTTGGTGAGAATTAACCAACTTAGACTCTGAAAACAAAAGAGCTAGGCAAATCAGGAGACCTACTTATAAGACAGGCTTTGGGCAAAGTGGCAACTGTTCATCTGGCTGGAATGCAGTCAGTCTTTGCTTCTGAGGACTCCTGTAGCAGAGAAAGGAGGGCAAACTTCTATCAGAGGCTTCCCATCCAGTCAATTAACTTCCAAACACACTGACAGCAGTCAGAGATCCAATTGCTACCACTGCACTACAGGACAGTCACAGATTACACACTCCAGCACCTGTGCCTATGCACACCTCCCTTCTGGAGTCCTAAGGCCAATGAAAACACTGTATTTTGCTTGGAGAGGTCCTCAGTCCCATCCTCCAAACTCCAAGAGCATCATCCAGTGCCCCCGGAAGACAGAGGCTAAAAGAACCAGCAACTGGCTATATTAGGAAGAGATGCACAAGGGTTTGGGAAGTCTGCCATTCCTTGAATTGGAATGGGCTGCCCAGGGCAGTGGTGGAGTCCCCATCCCTGGAGGTGTTTAAGAGTCATGCTGACATAGCGCTCAGGGATATGGTGTAGCTGAGGACTGTCAGAGTTGGGTTTATGGTTGGGCTCAATGATCTTCAAGGTCTTTTCCAACCTAGATGATTCTGTGCTTCTGTGAAACTGACTTAGCAGCAGGGAACGAAACAAAACAAACACACAAAACAACAAAACCCCCCACCTTTACAGCCAGCTTGATGCATTCCCACATCTTCAAGTCTCACACTGATACAGACCAACTATTTCATACAGCTAATGGTCACTCCGCTTTGCATAAACATCACAGCAACTTCACATGTTCTCTGCTCTGATTTTGTTGCAGAGGGAGCTGAAAGCACATCAACAGTATTAGAAAGTCCCAAAAGATCCATGGCTGCTCTTTGAAATAAAAGAGAGGAAGATTTTTGTTTATTTTAACTAGTAGCACAAGAATGGATTTATCCACAGAGTGTTTTCCTTGTAACAACAAAGGTTCCTCTGGTTGCTAGACAGTGAATCCACAGCTAAGTTGGACATTAATTAGAAATGGTTTAGTTCTAGAATTACTGCTTAGCCCAAGCTTCACACAGTTGTTAGTGGCTAAATGAAACATGTAATCTTAGCAAAGCAATCCCATTTGGGTAAGATCCTCTTTGTTCATCAGTATTCCTTATGCAATTGTGGTTTATGTTCCAGTTGAACAAGGACAGTCCCTGTCTTCAAACAAAGTCCTGCTTTCTTCAAGGGTTCAGAATTACTGGTTGGAGCTTCAAGTTAAAGCTACTTACGAAGGTCTGCCTTTGACAATGGCTAAGAACAAGGATCAGTTCCTACCAGT
Organism: Podargus strigoides; assembly: GCA_028020825.1. Classification (NCBI taxonomy): domain Eukaryota; kingdom Metazoa; phylum Chordata; class Aves; order Caprimulgiformes; family Podargidae; genus Podargus; species Podargus strigoides. The sequence continues at coordinate 92,937,564 of CM051663.1, forward strand.
CTTTGTCACAAACCCATCATGGGAGACCTGGGATTTTATAGACAGTCCTCTGCCTCTTGCAGTCCTGCAGAACTGTGGTAGTATTGCTCTTTACATTGAGGACTGCCTTATGAAGTAGGGAGAATAATGGTTTAGGCTAGATATTTTGGGAAAAACTGTCTTCTAAGAGTGGTTAGATCCATTCTCCCAGCTAATGATCAGAAGTGGTTGCCAACAGACAAGAGATTTCAGATTTAACTGGCAAATGAGTAGGACCTGGAAGGTAGGCACTCAAACGCTCTCTTAGGAGTGCAGAATAACAGGATGAGCATGGCACAGCTTGCCAGCTCATACATCACGCAGACAGCTTGAACTACACAAGCATCTGGCTTAGACTCAACCTAGCAGGAACGTGTAAAACAGGAAGATGCAATGCTACAATAATTCAGCAGATAAGGAGTTCTGTTGGAGTTACAAACAGAAGAAGCAGAAGACATGATAAGATTAGCAACAGGAGATGGCTTCAGCAAATTTGCAGTTCAGCTAGACAGGAGAATTTGGCTGAGCAGCGTAAAGAGCAAAGCAAACCCTGGGACACTGCAGTAGCTGTAGACAAATCTGTTCCTGTTTCCAGAAGGAAAAGACAGCTCTTCATTGCCCATGTGCAATAAGCATTAGTATAAGACAAGCTGTGCCAGAACTGCAGCCAGTCAAATTCTAAGCTTCAAGTATGGAAATGAATTAACTTGCAGAAACAGCTTAAGCCTGGTAGCACAGGAGATCTCAAAAGCTTGAAACAAAACCCTTCCAAAAGGGAGCTCACAGAACAGGATGGAATCTGCTTAAAATATGAAAACTCTGCATCAAGGTGTCAGAACAACTGCAGGAAGGACCAAAGATGGAGCTTTCAGCCACTTGCATGAAGACAGAAACTTTCTTCACCAGTTCTGTTGGGAGGTAACAGTATCATACTGGCATGTCTTGCACTTTTTAAGCAAGGTAGGTTTGTGAAGGCTGGAATCCACTTCAATCTACTCAACTGTGTTCTTGCAGTCATGGGTCCTGTGGAATGTCTCATGTCTTAAAATAAAAGCTGTGATAGTTTTACCTGATCTCAGCCTTGGATGGAACATACCAGACCTAGATCAAGTAAAGCTTCTAGACCAACTCTGTGAGGAGCAGGAGGACCGCTAGCTGTGGTGGGGGGAAATGACAGAGGACGTGTACACTGAAAGTACTACCGTGACATACTGCCTCATCTGCGACACCAGAACCCTCCCCTGGAAGTCACATCTGGCATCATGCCCTGCTGTTTGGCTAGTTTTCAGTAGTTGAAAGCCAAGTTAGTAGCTGTTTGTCCTTCTTAATGTGTGAAGACTCCTAGCTAACCACATAAGAAACAATGCTTATGTTTGCTGAACCTTCTTTTAATAGCAGGCAGGATCAGTGTGCTGAAGTCTTATGCTATTGCTAGAAAGAGATACACTTTGAAGTGTCACAGCAGATGGCCAGCAATCTATGTTGTCTCAGGGTGTAATCCTTTCAGCAGAGCACCACTCGTCGTGTTAATTGGCACTGGCTTTCTTCCATGGGACTTGGGGGATTTTTTGCATTTGGGGAAGCAAGAATGCATCATCTGTTCTAGTCTACTTTTACCACAGAAAGAGGAATATGTCCTGCCTAGCCAGGAGATCTGCAGCCATCTACATTTTGACCTGTCAGTACAGTTATCATACCCGCAAGCATTTGAAATACTGACTAGTATCCACTGTTTTCTATAACAAAGAGTCTGACTTCAGTGCCAGGGACTCATTCATCAGCTTCACCTATACTGCACCTAGTAGCTGCTCACCCACTCTTTAAGGTACGTATCTATCTGCATTATCAGAGATCAGCACAGTCCAGACCCCAGCAGTTACCTACTGCTCGCAAAGCTCTTCACAGAGACGAGCCTCTTTGTCACAGCACCTGTTACCCACAGTACAGCCATGAATCTGAGCAGTCCCATAGCAGGGAGGGGAGGCTCCTCCTGGCAGCCAGGCAGACGGAATGGAGGACAGGTTCTGTCAAAACATTCTTCAAGTCTTAGAGAGTATCCATGAAGACTTTCTCAAGTTTCAAAGCTTTTTCTAAAGTAAAGAGCAAAGATCCTCTGTCTCACACCTCCTCAGGCCAGGTGACAGCTCTGTCACCTGCTGAAGCAGGTCTGGTGAAGGTCTAGCAAGGCCTGAATCACAACCTATAGCAGAAATACTACAAAATTCAGACCTCCAGGTTCACGATCTTTTGTGCAGAGCTGTACAACAACCTATAGGCAGACTCTCCATGCATTCCTAAGGAGTTTGTAAGATTCCTCAAGACACCCAAATTTATCGTTACATGAGATCAGATGACTCTTGCAGCACACATTCATTACCCTACAGTGCAGGACAAGTAGGAACTAACTGCCTGTACTGGAAATGCATGAGCCCTGCCAACTATGCAGGCTGCTGTCTGGTAAGGAAGCAACTTCACATTCTTTTCTTGTATTATGCAGTACAAACACCGTGACTAGTTAGCCTGCTCAGAAACAGATACTAAATCTATCAAGAAGTTCACTTCATCCAAGTTTAAAATTCAGCTGAATTTTATAAACTTGGAAGTCTGCATGCGAGATGCAAAATGAGTTGGGAAATTTCCATCTGATGTCACCTTCTCTTTCCTTCATTCTTCCAGGAGATTTTCCAAGACTCTGCATTTACTGAGCAGCTTGGATCCATATAAAGTAAAACCTCAGGAGTTTGGTATTCAATCTTCTGGATGGCGGCCTCCCCCAGAGGAGCAGTACACACCAGAGCAGACATCCAGGATTCAACCCCTGAAGATTAAAAAAGGCTCTAAATTTCTGTAGGTATGGGCTTATTGTCATGTGAAGATCATGAAGCCTCCTGACAAGTTAAATGGAGATAGTCAATACTCTTAGAGTCTCACTGGTTCACTTCTGAAATTCAGAGTGCCGTACCTTTCTCCTTGTGTTTCAAAGCATTCCGTTGCCTTTTTACATCATTTTCTCAGAGAGACACAACCACAGATACAGTCACATCAAGAGGACAATGATTCCACACAATGATTGCAGCTGGTTTCTGGAACAGTCTCACCTATTCTCCCAAGAATACTATAAAACCTTGCATTAACTTGCCTTTCACAGACCTGTTCATAGCACTACTTGTCTCATCCCAACAAGTTTTGAAAGCAGGCATTTTTTGTTTCTAGAATTCTCTGCCACTGGCCTATACAGGTCAGGTCTGTGTAGCACCTTTCCACCCCATCTAGATCAGTTCATCTGTCACTGACAGCACAGTATCCTATTAGAAGATCCCACAGAGCACCTTTAGAGCGAAATCTCAGTCTGCACAAAACTATTATCCAATACCAGCTGTAGACAAATAACATCTCTTCAGATGGAGAGCAAGAGAAGAAAAGGCATTTGCTTCCCATTTATACATGTTCAGTCTCATTCACTACCAGGCATCAGCTTCACACTTCATTTACTAAGGTCACCTTTGTTTCCCCGCACTTATCTGAGGTATATGTGCGATACTGCGTGTCCCCTCCTCTTGCACTTGTCTTTCTTTGGGCATGCACTTTAAGGCAAGTGTGATTGAAGTGTGGATCCAGACTGCAGAGAAGGGAGAATGCTCTGGACTCAGTAGGAAAGGGAAGATAAGGAGGCAGCCTTGCTCTACAAGGTTTTAAAAAACCAAGCAAAACCCCTGAAATTAAACTCCAAAACCTCTATTAATTCTCAGGAGGAAGTACATTTCTACACTGAACCACAAATAAGAGTGTGCTAAGTCACAGTTTGACAAGAACTGTGACAATCAACTTCTAAGGCCGGACCTATCCTCCTGGGAAAGCCTAAGTGGTTGCATGTTAACCAGCTCCTGACATCCCTCTCCAGTAATGGGAAGGAGAATACAGCATGGGTGGGTGCACTCACAAGGAACAAGATCATACCTTCAGAAGAGGTCAGCGTTTTCCATGATATTAATCGCCTAGAATCAGACTGCAAGGTTGAGGCTATTTGAAAAGCAATACAGATGAAGCTGAAATCAGAAGCAATTCTTCTTGCTCTCACCTGCAAATATGTCAGCAGATGAGGGACAGTGCTGGGTGTTGAGGCCAGACTTTTACTTCCTAGTCGTGGAGGGTACTGTGCAGCAAGCCTGTGGGCCCTGCAGCATTGGAAGGAAAGCCTCTAATGAGGAATGCATACCACACCTTGTCCAAGCTTCCCCTCTCCAGTTCCAGCACTACCACTGGTATTCTGTCCATCTAACCAAAAAGTCACTAGATGAAGACTGGATCAGTTTGCTCTCAGGATATTTTAAATAGGTGTCAGAGTACAGCACGCTGCCAAGCCATGAGTCTGATGACTTTGTTCTGGAGTTCATCACTCAAGCTAGTGTTTCTGCTCTGTAGATCAGAGTTGCCTGGAGACAGACTCCTTAGTATCCCTGAAAAAATAAGAATTTCAGATGCAGCAGCTATTCATAAAAGCATGCAGTTTGGTAGCATTCAAGACCTGGGAGCTATAAAGGTATCTTACTTGGCATGGTACTTCTTTGCACTTTGACTGGACAGAGAAACATAGGAACAAGCTTCACAGAGACACTACATGACTGACACGAGCACTTCCCAAGCCTTCTCGTGCAGGTCATGGGATTCCCACCTCTTTCCTGAGGCTAACAGCCAGATTTTATAGGATGGATTATTTTAGTTTGTGGTTTGTTTCCCATAAGTCATCACAGTTAAGCTAACCAGAGAAAGAATGCGGGCATAGAAACATTTCCTGCAAACAGCATTTTCAGCAAGAGCAATAAGCTGTCTCCTACCTCTGCTGCTGAAGTCTTCAGGGACTTGGCTACAACATGGCTCAGTTACAGCCTTCCTGTGCACAGGGCTAAAAGGGGGTGTCACAAGAAGGTGTCAAGTACCACATCTGACCATCTGTTCATACAGCCTGGCTATATGTCTGTCTTCTCACAGGGTCCTTAAGAGTGTGGCCCGTTTTTCTAGTCTGGAGGGGGAACTGTCTATTACCACACTAAAGCTAAATGTGGTTCAGGTTACACGCTAATAAGGAAGATCATGACTGGCACCTCACAGATGTTTCACAGCAGTTAAGACAAGTCCTTCAATATCAGTAATAAACCATGTTACTGTGCTACTTCATGCACAAAAGGTCAAACGGCTTTGGGGGCCGGGCATCCGGCAGATGAAATGGGTTGTTATTTGGAGCAGACATTAATTAGGCAAAATGTAAAGGGATAAGACATACTTTTTTATTAACTCTCACTAACCTAATATGTACTTCCCCATATCCTTTCAAAAGGCAGGGAAGTGCGATGTATAACTGGATGCTTGCTGCATCTTATAGCTCCCTTACTGTGGCAAGGTATTTTAAACGCAAAGAGGTATTTTAACACATCCACAGGATGAACTGTTCTCTTGGAATAAACAGTCCCAGATCCAAGGTTAGCTTCTAGGTCCGTTTACAAAGCACTAGAGTCCTTGCAGAAAGCTTTACCTATCTTCCTAAGCAAAAAGCCAATTTGGCAACTGTCCAGCAAGATTAATTAAATTATATTTAAGCTGTGAAAAGCAGCAGAAAAGTGTTTGTGACCTAAAGGAAAGCAAAAGAGTTCAACATTTGGCAGGCTTGGATTTGCATCGTTTAGCAGAGCTAAAGGTTCTTTCTTCTTCCCACAGTTCTCAGTAGAAGGCAACAGGCACCAATTCCACTCTGTCTTCAGAGCTCAAAAATCTCCACAAATTGCAGAAGCTAGATGTCTTTGGAAACTTTTAGAAAAATGCAGACTTTTTGAGTCAAGTCTCCAGTTACTCTCCTCTAGCTCTGTTAAGTCCCACGTCCACCTTCAAGCAGTTTGTAACAAACACTATTCTTGAAACAAGATGTGAATTATTATCAGAAGGGTTCTGCATCTGTGTTCACAGGAACATCATACCCCATTTTAACACGCTAAAGAGCATCTTGTTAACGAACAAGCCTAAGACATGCAGTGCTTTCTTTAAAGCTTTGTTTTCAGAACCTGAGTTCTGACCTCCTAAACAGCAAAGAACAGCAGCCAGGATTCAGACCATGAGCAGGAAAACTTGAATCCAACATAAGACTAGGAGTCATTCCCCATCCAAGAAGTCAGATTTATATCTGATTACAGATGGAACAGTTTGTTAACCTTGTCCAAACTAAACTGCTTTCTCTGAGAGACTTACAGCTTTGTGTTAAAGCTCTGCTGACATACCATGCAGCAGTTTTTTCCTGCTCACACTCTAGAAGTAGGTTTAGCTGCATCAACAATTATCTAGGTATCAGTGTCACCAAAGTGCAAATTTGGCTGAGATGTTTTTGCAAGCAAACAGTAATACTTTTAGAAGGTGAACAGACGCAAAGGACTGGGAACAAGCAGAGAAGAAACAGGAAGAAGAGATGATGGAGGGCTGGAAAGCACTGCTGTATCCTGGTGAATACTCTGTTTAAACAAGCAAGAATACACTTCCATATTGCACTACGATGTGGGTTCCCTCATGCTCACTTATGAGTTGCATCAGTATCTCCCCATACAAGATCAGTGGAGGTTTCACGAGAGCAAGTCAGACTGATGAGGCATTACCGTGCAAGTAAAGTCAGCAGAGATACTCAAAGGGGAGAACTCATGTTTTCATTCCAAACTCAGGAATAGATGGAGGAGTGCACTCTCAGAGGAGCTCTTAGTTTACGCAGGTGCAATTTAAGGGATAGGCCTCCATCATGTTTGCTGATAAACAAGACATTTTGCAGGAGAAAGGCATTTGCTCCCAGAAGGGCAGACTAAACAACATGTACATCTGTTGGAAGAAAAAAAAAAAACCAGCAACAAAAAAAACAGCCCACATGGTATGACCACACCACTCCCTGCTTTAAGGACAGCAGGCAAGGAAAAGCAGTCATGTAGTATTTCCTTGTATGAAAACTATCTGTAGAGACTGATAGAGGAAAGAAACAAGGCATGAGATCTACAGACCAACCAATCTATAGAAACACCCTCTATTTACATGGCCTAGGCTCCTGACAGTCACTGTGGCACATACAGGTGCTTGGCACACATGGCTTCAAGCAAAGTATACTGACCCAGGAGCGAGCTAGTCAGCATGCTGACAGCCAGCATACAAATTCTGAAGAGGCCAAGCTGATCACTGGCAATAAATGGTATTGATTAACGTTTTCCAGGGATCTTCTTGGTGACAATCCAAAACACAGCTTCATCTTGGCAGCATCCAAGACCTTCACTTCCAATTTGCCCTATACTAGCATCTAAAAAGCTATGGCAAAGGTGCCAGTTCTACCCAGACAAGCATGGGTTTGAGCACTGTCTAGGGTAGTCTATCACCTAACATTCCCACATGTCAGTTGCTTTTAACCACTGAGCTAGTCAAAAGTAGCTGTCACTGTCACTATCACTGTCTGCAGCAGCAAGGGGAAAGAGGCTTCTCTGTCCTTGAGCAACACCTGCACTACAGCATATGCCTTTCAAGCTCTCTGGAAAAGTGAGACCAACTATGCAGACAGACTTTAAGACAGGTGTTTCTATACCCTAGAAGACCCTTCAGAAGGATACAGCAAGTTCCATTCAAGCAGTGCAAGGCAACACTTTCCGTGAGGACAGGGCACTGAACCAGTATAGTAACAGCTTTCCTGGTCACAGATGAGACAGAGAGAAGATTTGCCCCTTGCTGGTATTTTGGCTTTGAGAGGCTACTAGTTACTCTCATCAGATATGCAGTGTTACAGCAGTTTAAAAGAGCTTGGTTTTTTTCAGATTTAAATTCATCTTGAGGTTAGAGCACAGACTAGGAATAAGAATCAGGATTAAAGCACATGCTTCAGTGCTCTAAGCCATCCCATCACTAATAACACTACATGCAGACCACTGCAAGTGTTTTTTTCCAAGACAGGCATAGAGGTTGTCATCCTCACAGTAGGGTCTGCACCCTTAATTTGAGGGTATCATCTAGGAGCAAGTAAAGCTAGTTGCTATTTACATTTTATTCATCTTCCTGGAGAGTACTACGCATTTTCATTATGTCTTTGCTCCCCTACACCAGTGTAGCTCCCTTCAACCTAAGATACATAAAACCAAAAACCTGAGTCCAGCAGAAGCCCATCTTTAGGGGTTAGAGACACCACCAATTTCACTTCCAGAGTATTTTCTCACCTCCTGTTTATAGAAGCAGTGTCAAAGCTCTGAACACAGCTGTAAGACAGTGATGTTCTCCAGAGGAAATTATGCTTTGAGGACCACTCTAAATACAGCTCTTGGCTCAGCTCTTTCCTTGTCTGTTGTATGAATTTTGGATTATTGCCTGTATTGTCAGAACCATTTCAGCTAGCTGCACTAACCCATGTAACGTACATGCTTCTTCAGGTAGATACTTCATGATTTCTGTGAAATTTATGGTTGAGAATCAGCAGTTTTGGAATTATAATATCACCTACAGCTGAAGGCAACACCTCTTTCTGCCCTCCATCCCTCCCAATTTAGAAAATAAAACATGTCCCATAAATTCATCTGCCAATAAACCATTTAAGTTGGACTGGCATTGGGAACGCTAACTCATTAAAATTGTTGCAGCAGACTGGATTTGTTTTCCATCTTCAGCTGGTCATTGCAGTTTGGCTAGCAGCTACCTTGCTGACAGTTATTGCCCCTAGTAACTGGAAGAGAAACAGGTTCCCCACAGTGTTTCAACCACTTACCAAGAATAAATCCACTCAGCTTTACCTCAGGGTTGCAGCTGCCACCACCTCCAAGGTGGAGTACAGAGCTTTCTGCCCCATTTCATCCTAGTGATGGGAGTAGTTTTCCCTGGCACTGCAACCCAGGCTCAGCCACAGCTTAAAGCAATTAAGATCTTGCTGAAGGTTGGCAGAAAACAAGCATCAGTGAAGCTACTTCTGAGAAACACAAAGGATCAAATGCTGTATGTTGTCTTCTGCAGACTGAAGTCTGGTTATCACCTTCTCATGAAGGAGCTTCCAGCAAACCCAGGCAGGTTTGAGACATTCCAGCACAAGCATCCTGGAGGATTCTTTCTGACCACCAAGCATAACTTTTTCCACCATGGCTGACAAGTTATTGCCAAGACTCTCCCTTCTGAAACCCAGCTGAAGAACCAAGTTCCTCTATGTATGTTTTGAATATCTGTTTTCAATACTCTGTCTCATTAAGTATGAAGCAATCCTGTTGAAAAGATTATGAAAGCTGTGCAACAGCAAATTCAATCTCAAAGTAAACCCCTCCCTCCATTAAGTTGAAGTAAGAACCACAAAGTAGTAACACTAGTATACAGTAGTAGAAGCTATGTTCAGTTTTACCAGATGGAAAGATTAAAAAAAGTACTAAGACAGTTATATTGATGCAAGTGTTTGTTCCAAGTGTTCCAAGTGTTCACTATCCTTCATCTTATTCAGAAGAGATGGGAATTGCCAGTTCCGGAGAAACTCACTGTACTGGGAAGTTGTGTCTCAAAGAGACCAGCAAGTACAGTCTTTCTACAGTACCAGAGCACCTACATTGTAAGATACCATTAAAGCACCCTCACCAACAAAATCCTGTTTCTATAAAGAACAGGCTTCATAAATAGGTGAGTTCTGAAACAGTTAGGAGTCAGTTCAACCAAACTAGCAATCCTACTCTCCTAAGTGGAAAACGACATTCCTGTGTCCTTCAAGCACTTCTGCAGACAGGAACAGGGGTTTACTGAAAGAAGCCTCATGTCCACAGGGCCTTATGGGTAACTTGAATCACAATGATACATGCTGGAGGGACAACACAGCAGAAGTGACAACAATCTAGAAGGTTTCTGAAGTGCACTGGTGACAACTGCCTGACACAGGTAGTTGAAAAGCTGACCAGAGGAGATGCTTTGCTGAAATTCAGTCTTGCAAAGAAGGAAGAAGGTCAGGGATGTGATGCCTCGGCCACAGCAGCCATTAGCTGGTGGAGGTCAAGAACCTGAGTGGAGGGAGCAATGCAAAGGGTAGGATCACAACCTCAAGACTTCCAGGCAGCAGACTTCAGCGTTCAAGGACCTGCTGGGAAGAAGGTGCATGGCCCTGGAGAGGCATCCAGGACAAACAGTTGATTTTCAAGGAACACCTCTCCAGCCCCAGAATGGGTCCATCCCAATGAGCAGGAATCAAGCAAAGGTGGCTGGACACCTGCATGCATTAAACAGTGCTCCTGACTAAACTGAAATACAAAAAAGGAACCATTAAAAAAAGGCAGCAGCAGGCACAGTTGATCCAGGAGGAACACAGACACACTGTCTGAGCATGGAGAGATGGGTTTAGTGGGATGGAGCTGAATCTGGCAAAGAATGAGAACAGCAACAAGAAAGGCTTCTACAGCTGCAGTAGCAGCAAAACAGAGAACAAGGAAAATGCAGCCCTGATGCGCCAGAGGATCTGATAACAAAGGACACAGATAAGGCTGAGGTATTCAGTGCTTTCTTTGCCTCAGTCTTTATTGAGATGACCAGCCTTCTGGAATCCCAGGCCCCTGAGCCCAATGGTAAAGTCTAGAACAAGGCAAACTCACAATCAGCGGGAGAGGACCAGGTTAGGGAGCATTTCAACAAACTGGGCAGACATAAATCCATGATGAGATGAACTCACAAGTGCTGAGGGCACTGGACGATGCCACTATAATGCCGCTTTCAATTATCCTTATTATGGTGATGAGAGGAGGTTTCTGAGGACTCGAAGAAACCAAGTGTCACTCCTGTCTTCAAGAAGGCAGATACAGGGAACTAGGGGCCAGTCAGCCTCACCTCAATCCCTGGAAAGGCGATTGAGCAAATATTGGAAACCATTTCCAAACCCATGAAGGACATGGTGATGAAAAGTCAGCATGGACTTAAGAGAAGTCATGCTTAACTAACCCAACACTTGCTATGAAGACAGGACTGGCCTGGTGTACATGAAGAGAGCTTTAATGTGGTTCATCTCAACTTTAAGAGGGCTTTCAACACTCTCCCATAACATCACCCTAGACAAGCTGATGAGGCACAAGCTAGGCCTATATTCAGCTAAGTGGACTGAAAACTAGTTGAACTGCTGGGCTCAAAGGGTTGTGATCCCATAAATTCCATCTGGAGAGCAGTCACTAGTGGAGTACATCACCAGACAGTAGCAGGGCCACTACTGTTTCACACCTCCATTTATGACCTAAATGATGGAACAGGGGTACATTCTTAGCAAGCATACTGAGGATACAGAACTGGGTGGAGTGCTTGATACATCAGACAGTCATTCAGTGCCACCTCAAGGGACTGGTGAAATGAGCTGAGTGGTACCTCATGAAGTTCAACATGAGGAAATGCAAAGTCATGCACATGGTAGGAATAACCCCACGTAGTGGCATGTGGTGAGGGCTGACTGGTTGAAAAGCAGCTTGCCAGAAGGAAAGTAAAAAACAACTACCCACAAAAGAACCCCACCAGACCACACACAACAGATCCTGATGGAAAAGTTGACCATGAGCCAACAATATAACTTATGGCAAAGAAGGCCAAGAGCCTGGAGAGGAGAATGCTCAGGCGATCCTACCAACATGGATAAGTACCTCTTGGGAAGGTACACAGAAGGTGGTGCCAGACTATTCTCAGTGAATCCAACAACAGAACAAGAGACAATGGGAACAAATTGAAATACTGAAAGTTTCATTTAAAAGTGAGAAAGAAATTTTACTTTGTGGGTAACATGATGCAGGAATACGTGGCCCAGAGAGACATTCAAAAACCAACTTCACAGTGTCCTAGGCAGCCTGCTCTAGCTAACCCTGCTCTGAGCCGAGGGGTCAGACTAGAAGACATCCAGAGGTGCCTTTCAGCCTCAACTTCTCTGTCAGCTTTATGTTCCTGTAGATTGGAACTGAGATCAACTCATCCATGCCAACATTGTTTCACAAGTTCACCAAATTCAGTTCCTGGCTTCCTGTAGTCCTCAGTCTTTCCCAAGACTGATAATTTACCTCCACTTCTCTTTAAGAACAATATATGGTGCTGGTCTCACAGTTTTCATTGAGTCAGAGAAGGAAGAGGTTTGTAGAAGCTCAGCCAGATCTATTTAAAGCTTTCAGATTATACTGCAAACTAGTTTCATCTGTGGGTGGATGAAGTTAAGAGCAATAATTATAAACTAGCAACCAAGGAGGCTGGAAGTAGAGCTCCAGACTTTCAGTATATTTTTTGTTGGAGAGCTGCCAGGCTCCCTTCCAGAATATGAGTGCTAAGTAATAGCACTCCAGCAAACACATCAAGTATTTATACTTGATCAGGTGCTAATACAGGCCTAGGCATTCACCAGGGTGATAGCTTGGAAGCAGATAAGCAAAGGGTCACATGCAAGCAATAGTTTTCAGTTAGTAACCAAAAGTTTGCTATAGGAATTTTCACATCCATCTTCATGAATTAGCAAAGGCAAGAGATTAGCAAATTAGCAAATTGCAAGCCTGGTTCTCCACATCAGCTCTGCTTGATAAACCACCTGTAAAACAGTCTTGAAGCTCACTTCAGCTGTCTAGTGTTAATAGAGCCAAACAGAAGGCACGTGCATCTTCAAAGAAGAAAAGCTGAACAGGTTATAGGCAGTTGGCCCCAAGTACAGTATCAGGTAGTCAGAGATGTCTGGAAGAGGATGAGGGAGCCCGAGCCCTAGGACAGGTGGGATACGAAAGCTTTTGGAGTGACAGGCAAGGAATCAGCACTGGAAGCTGGGACCCTACCAGACAGCTGCCAGTCTCAAGGCAGAACATTGCAAGAACTGCCAACATCACTCTGTTAGGAGGATACTCTTACAATACAAGTCTAGAGGGACTGCAAGGACCACAGCCAGAGGACAGTGGGAGTAAGCCATACAGAACTCTTTCTTCCTAATCCTGCACAGCCTGGCACTTTCCAACACTTGGCAGCATGCTATTAAATCTGCACAGCCTCAGTCAGGCTGCATTCTGAGTCTTACCATACTTCAACCATTTGGGTACAACCACACAGAAGAATACCATCTACCCCTCACCTCTGCCCCGAACCCAGTAACCCATTAATGACGGGTTACTTTTCTCCTCAGTGTCAAAGTGCTTGTCCTAGTGCACAGAGCAGATTCACTACCAAAAGTGACAAGCTAGTGAAAACTGGAGTTAAGTAGTCACATGCAAGCAGAACTTGCTTTTTTTTCCTTAAAGGAAAAAAAAGAAGAGAGAAACCCACACAGACACTTCCCCATTTGTCTTATTTTCCTCTGTAGAGGGTCTGCTCTGAAAAGCAGACCTCAATTACCTTGCATGCCTGTAAGACCTCAAGAACTCAGTTTTACAGCTAACTCTGCAACGGACCCTGCCATGCATCCTGAGGAATTGTTTCCTCCTGAATCTTTCCCTCTCACCTGATGTCAAAAAAAAAAAAAAAAGGGGGGGGGGGGGGGGCCGCAGGGTCAGTACCGCTTAGGTTCAGCTTTAGCTGTCTCTTTATTTGGAGGCCATTAAGGGAAAAGGGAGAGTAAACCTGAAAAAGCAAGCTGATGGTGGTCAGGTATCAGGACAAACAATGGTTTATGCAATTAAACTCGAGGGGAACAGAAAGCAGAAAGATCTTTACAGAAAGATCCGACCAATACAGAAATGCTTCAGAGACAAGAATCTACAACTCCAGCATTTCATGTCTGCTGCAGAATCACACTGAAAGCCAAGTACTTAGCCAGAAACGTCCATGTTATTTAAGATGTTAGATGCTGCTAAGAAGTCAAGGTTTCCTGGCTCCTAAAAAAGCTCTCTCCCACATGCCACAATGAAGACGCTATTTCATTGAAAGCTCTGCAGCCCTCTTTTTAAGGTTCAGAAAACTTAGTCTGGTCTACTTCGAAGGCCATGGCACCAGGGAAGTCACAGAAAACAGCACATAAGGTTTTACTTCCCTTTCCTGTGACCTACTGCTGTAGCAGCATTAGCCACTGTTCTTAAACAGCAACCAAAGGTTTATGAGGCTTCAAAGTTAGCCAGGGTCTGAGCTACTAGATTACTCCCATGTTTGAATCGAGAACCAACAGGAGAAACATAGGCAGTGTTCCTGTCCTCAAGGTTCCTCTGTCTCAGGATAAACCAGTGTTCTTACACAGCAGCTCCAAAAAAGCAAGGAAAGCATGGTTTAAAGAATGAAAAGCAGTGGTGGCAGAGGTTCAGCCACTTCAGGCTGCACTTCTATGGCAGTGGAAACTGAAACACTGCTTTATGGGCACACAACTTCCCTTACTTCTGTACTTTCTCCCCTCAGAAGATTTCAGTCTTAGGCACTTTTACCTTGTGGTAGTGTTTAGGAAGTATTTGCCTAGAGCAAGTAAGAAGGACTCACAAAAAGCAAGTTCTCCAGTTCATGGTGGCCATTGCCACTATCCCCCGCCAGAGGGATGTCCTAGTACAGGCCTGGCAGTGGTCCTTACAGAAGCTTTACTGACTCAGAGCCACTTTGAAGAAGGGAACTTCAACCCAGACTTCTCCTGCAGCGCCAGTCTCCACCACACTCTCCAGAAACACACTTGGAAAGGCCAAGAGCACAGAGGAGCACAGCTCCTATTCAATAATCAATAAAGAACAGCCACAGAGCTTTAAGCCTCAGTCAGACTTCAATACTGACCTCCCTCTGTCACCTGCTGGAGCTATCCACACATGTTAGCTGATTAGTGAGCCAGCCTTTCAAGGGATTAATGACCCACCATCAGAGATGAAGACTGAGACATACTAACCACCTAAAAGGTGGTTTTGCCCATTTACCTCCCCTTACCATAGCTGCTCTCTAGACTACTTAATACACAGTGCAAGCAGTCAAAGCTGACTATTGCCTTGAAGTTAGGAACCCCTGTTTGTCCACTGAAGTTTTTCCTGAGGTGGGAAAGAAGTCAACTCATTTTCTTCTTGCCAGTGCATCAAGTAATAAGTGGAAGAAGGGACATCCCTCACATAGCAGAGCTGCTGGACTCCTTCCATCAGAAGGATCAGACATTTGGCTTTTTCTGCTAATTCAGCTAGAAGGAAGAAAAAAAAAAAAAAAAGCTGCTCTCTTCCTACTGGAAATCCTTTTGTTCTGCAGGACTCACTACCCTAGTGCCATTTCCAGGTCAACCACAGAAGTGCTCTCTAGTTTAAAAATTGCTTACCTCGGCCCCTTTTTGCTCCCCCCTTCACAGTACTTCTGTGCTGCTGAGCACCTAGAACAGGACAACGTTACACACAGGTACTAGAAGATGGACTTCACCAGTGCTGCTGGTGGAGAAACTGGACAAAAACCTTCCTACAGACAGTAAGTTAGCTGACCACAGCCTGAGGCTAGAGAGATGTTTCTGCTCCTAGGTTATCAGGGATGCTGATACACTTCTCAGAAATCTCAAAGCAGCAAAGGAGAGAGGAGTTTGCTTGGGCTCCAAAAGCAAAAAAGTTCTTTAATACAGCTGAGGAAAGAAGTTACAGGGTGTGAGCTACTCACCAGCTACCCAGCAGTGTGGATAGACAGTACGAACAGAGGGAGTACAGTACTACCACTGCAATCCTAAGATGTGAGAAGACCCATGAAGGCAGCTGCCAACTCCTATTGCTACAAGTTGGTGAGACAGCAACCTGTTTACATAAGTAAATCCGATCTATC
This sequence comes from Podargus strigoides, assembly GCA_028020825.1. Lineage (NCBI taxonomy): Eukaryota > Metazoa > Chordata > Aves > Caprimulgiformes > Podargidae > Podargus > Podargus strigoides. The sequence goes on from CM051663.1 coordinate 92,953,275, forward strand.
ATAGACAAAAACTCCACAATTCCTACTCCCACCTTACTCACATACCCTCTTCTCCCAGAGGGCCATCAGCTCTTTGACAAGTTTCTTAGATGAAGGCAAATGTTCCTAGAGGGAAGGTAAGCCTGGCTTCTCACTCGAGCAGCAGCGGGCAAATGTTCAAGGAGAGGGCTCCTCACATGGGCAGGAACAAGCATGGAATCTGTCTAGCAGAGTTACAGGGCTGCAGAAACTGACACACAGAAGAGGCCAGACCACCTCAACTCATTCCCCGAGAACACAGGAATGTATTGGACCAAACACTGCTGGTAACCCCCAGGCTTTTGGAGGCTAGCAGATCTGTCCTGCCCAGAAGCAACTCCACACTCTGTGGGACAACGGCCGTAGAAGCATTTCCTGCCACCAGCAGCTCTGTAACACCTTGTAGGTGCACCAGCTGGCCCAGAACTGCTTATGATAGAGTTGCAAAGCAATCTCACCCTGTGCAACCCTTGCTCCCAGGAAATCCTACGGTAACACATCAGGAAGCCTGCCCACAGAGATACCAAGTCCTTGCAAGGGCAGTTAACGTATCAGCAGTGCTGTGCCATCACCACTGTTTCACGCTGAGGAACTATCGCACCCAAGGCCCGCACACGGGCAAGGCGGATCACAAAGCCGGCTAGCATCCTGCGGACCTACGCCAGAGGCAGGGAAGGGAGAGCCAGCACGGATGCTCCCGCAACAGCATCCTCTCCATATCGCGCTGCTGCGAGGAAACGAGCAGGCGCTCGGCTCTGGAGAAGGCACCCACAGACGAGCTGATGGCAAGGAAACAACGGCAGCTCCCAGCCTTTCTCGTGAGGGTACAGGAAGGAGGCGGCGAGGGAGCTGCAGCAATTCCTGAAGTGCTCAGACCTATCTGCAGACGGCATGAGCCAGAGGAAGGACGATCAGCGAAATGCTGCCTCTCGCACCCACCGGGGCTGGAGCGGGAGCAGCGGTGTCCCAGCCGGCCCCTCGCAGAGAGGGACTGGGTGCCCGCAGCCCCGCGTGGGCTGCCGCCTCCCCCCGGGCTCCAGCAATGGATGTCAGCGGCGCCTAGGGCTCCATTTCCCCGCGGGCAGCCGGGGAAGGGGATGTGGCACGGAAGCACACACGCAGCCCCCCTCCCTCCCCTTCCACGCTCCCCAGCAGAAGGCGAGACACACACCCTCACGCCGCGCCCCCCTTCGCCGGGCCGTACCTTGTCGGCGATGCTGCGGGGCAGGAGCAGGTCGGGGCTGGGGGTGAGCGGCGGCCCCATCTCCTCGCTACTGGAGGCGGCCAGGGGATGCGGCATCTCCCGCAGCGACTTGGGCCCGGAGGACGGGAGAGCCTTAGGCGCGCCCGCCGCGCCGCCCGACATCGCCACCGCGAGAAGGGGGCAGCGGAGGCCGCGCCAGCGAGCTGCGGGGCCGCGGCCGGAGCCTGCCCGCCGCCACCGCGCCACGGGGAGGGGGGGAGGAGGCGGAGGCGGAGCCAGAGCAGGGCCCGCCCGCGGAGCCGGGGCGGGGAGCGGGGGCGGCCGGTGCCAACCGCCGCCCGGGCGGGGAGGCGGGGTGGCCCCGCCAGGGCCCGAGGGTCGGCCCGGCCCGGCCGGGGCGGGCGGTGACCCCGCCGCGGCGCGAACGGCGGTGCGGAACGGCGCTGGAAGGGCAGCACAGCCGCTGCGGGGCCGTGCGGGGGGAAATGCCAAACCCGGCGCTTGCCAACAGGGCGAGGCGCGAGCACTCGCCTCCCCGCTGAGGCTGCTCGGAGTGCATTGCAGGGAATTCTTCCTGCATTGGAAAAAGATGATGCACTAAAAAGTTTTACTCTCACCCGGTGTGGAAAGAATTTTTGTGGTTTTGCAGGCGACCCTAAATTCAGGCGCTCTTATGATTTGCTAAAATGAGCCAAAAGATTATATTGAGTCCTAAGGAAATGATCCACACGAATTTGTCTAACAGTGTGTATCGATTACAAAAATTCAGCCATCTACCCACAGTTAACAATGTGAAAAAAGTGTTGATGACTGTTGAATAAATAATAAATAGGAGAAAAAACATCATCTGGTTTAAGATATTCCCTGAGCAGCTACATTTGTCTGATAAATTATTCTTTGAGAATCATTTGCTCAACACTAATTAGACATAACACACTACTAGGGTAAGAGATGGATCACTGTGAGACTGTCATAAGCCCCTCCAGCTATAGGTATAGATATATAAGGACACACATACAGATATGTGACCAAACAGGACTGGGATGCTGTAAACGTTTTGACTTTTCCAGGGGCAGTACGGTCCATTGAAACCAAAAGGGCAGCACTGCTCCCTAAAGCTAAACTGGCCAGTTTCACAGCTGTCGATGCCGGATGCCACACAGCAGGACAAACACGGGAGTGCAACACCGCGGACTTGCATTACAAAAAGAAATGCTATTTATCACAGGAAAAAGCAGTGCAAAAAATCAATCCTTACTATAAGTAACTACTTGATATTACTTAATGTTTGAACTCCAGTAACAATCAAAAGCCCTAACCAAGTCCCAAGCCCCAGCAGGAAAGAGGCTGTGAAATATGCCTTGTTCATTACACTTAAGAAACAACAATCTATTTATCAATCAGGAAAAGGAAACAATACAAATTAGCTAGCATAATACACACATGCCAGCTTTCTTCTAGACTATCCAAATCTTAAGTGGAGATCATTGTGATAAAGCAGCAGGCAGGTTTCTGTACCTGCCGCGCTGCTCAGGAGCCAGTTGCCCTCAGTTTTGTGAAAACCTGTGTCTCAAAGGCTTACCACTCACCAAGAGCTCTTCCTGTCTTCTCCCCAGCTCTGTTTCCAACTCAGACCCTTCTCCAAACGAAGCCTTTCAGGGATGCTTACACCACCAACACCATCAAAACATGGAAACTGGGGACATCTTAGCTCTGTGCAGGTACACATGACCTTGTGCTCATTGAACCTACTGGCCCGGTGAGCAGCGAGCCAGGCACAGGCCTGCTGCATCCCTGCAGCAAAGAAGACTGATGGTCTGCAGGCCCTGAACAGCAAGCAGCACAGGCAGCAGATTGAGGGTGGGTTTATCACGCTCTACTTGGCTCTTGTTAGACCTTATCAGAAATACCATGTCTGATTGTGGGCCCTCTAATACAAGAAAAACAGTGACTAACTGGAGAAACTGAAAACTGCCGTCTCCACTCTTGGAGATTTTCAAGACAATCTGGACTGATCTCATGTCTGACCAGACCTGAGGCCTCCCTAGGTCCCTTCCAGCCTGAATAATTCAGTGATTCAGATCATGTTTGTTGATATGGGAGTTGTATGTCTAGTTTCTGAAGGGATGTAAGATGACCCCTCAAATTAACTGGATCAGTGTATGCAAAACACAGGAATATTTGTGTACCTGTGAATATGAGGGAGCTGAAGTTTGGTTGGAAAAAGTTCAGAAGACATTAGTAGAAGAACTTTTATTCAGGAAAACAGACAAACCTGGTGATTATTACAGTGAAACTCCTGAACTCTGACCACAATAGTTATGTTTATAGTTCAGAATTCCAACACCATAGCATGCTCTAAAGTCAAGACAGTTAACGTGAGCAGGTCTCTTTCATATCAGTCCCTAGGCCACTTCAATATAAATGTTCACTACAATGCATTTCTGATAACAACATGCATTTTGTGAAACCGAATGGACAGGGTTAGGTAATCTGTAAATTTCATCAGGACTAAAGACAGATGTCGGTCTTCCTCTGATTTCAGTGAGTACTGTCTGTAAGTATCTGCTATGGCAGCAATCTAGGTTTAACGATGATACATACCTCAGGAGCAGATGCAAAGTATCATACTGAGAACCAGAAGAGTTAAAAAATCATAAATCGTGTCTTGAAATAGATGAAACTTACTTTAAATTTGTATTCTGAAAAATCTGTACAACTGACTGGCCTTTCCTTTGCTGTCTTCTCTGCAAGTTCGTATCACAGACTGAGGCAAAGTTTTAGTTTCCTCTTCAGCCATGAGAGAAACCCATTTCTTTTGTTTTTAACAGGGAAGATGACAATCTTATGTACTTGGTTTCAAGAGCGGGAACTTCAAAAAGATAGAAGATAAAACATTTTAAGACTTGCATTTGAAGAATTAGAATTAGTAGCATATCCTTGTACCTTGATTAGAACTAGTCACACCTTATCAACAGAGGCCATAAACAACTTTCCTTCTTGTAGGAAGTATTTTCCGCACGCAAATAGAAAACCTCTAAATGCATCACCACGTGGGTCATCTGGGTCTAGCAGCAGGCACAAGAATGTACAGCCAAAAACTGAGGAAAGTGTCTACTCTTCTATTAGGAGCAGCAGTGAAATAAATAAATATATCAATTCTGCTAAGAAATTATGAGTGATTACAAACATGGTAATAGTTCCATTCTGCAGTTCCTACTCCATACCACCAACTGTGGTGGTATAATTTTATGACTGTAATGTTTTCCTTGACATTTTTTATTGATAGTTTTCTTTTTGTTAAACATTGTCCAAGCTAAAAACAATCAGCATGTGAAACACACAATCAGCAGAATGAAATACACAATGAGAATTAAAGTCGGTGACTGGCTGAAGAGAGGCTGCAATTCAGTGCCCACCTCTTAACCCAAATTAACCTGGGAAAACTGGCACGCTCTCCTAGCAAAATCCTATTTGTTATGTTTACATTGTTTCAGCTGAGAAACAGGATATGCGTATAATATTAACTGGGCAAGAAGACAAATGGTCAATTTGGGGGACTGAGAACCTCACCAATTCAAGACAAAGGTCACCAGTTTCACATGTTTTTTTCTGAAGAAAATAATTCTGCCTCTGTATTACTGAAACGAAAGTCCTACAGGCTACTGTGGAAGCTGTGTCGAACATAGGGAGGATGGATTGGGACTGATCAAGGATAACACTGGAATTTGCAGTGTTCCCAGACAAGCTTCACAGGACAGTAGCGGATGAGAAAATGAGAAGGTCAGGCTGGAAAACAACCTGAGGGAGTGTGTGAAGATGTGACTGAAAACAGTCCCAAGTGTGGTGTGTGAAGAAGCATGTGTTATGTCCTGTTTAGCTTGTTTTGGGAACAGAAATGCGTGAGACTAACTGGAGAGAGAGCAGAGAGAGAGACAGCAGAGAGAGAGAGCTGCAGCATAGCTTGGACAGAGCTTTTCCTTTCTTCTTGTTAGTTACTTGCTTGCTTACTTGCCTACCTGCTTACTTACTTGCTTACTGGTTTACTTGCTTGCTAATAAACTTGCCTTTCTCAGAAAAGGAGTTCTGAGTCCTTTTCCTCCCATACTTCATTCGCTGCAGCTACCTCCTTGGATTGTTACTAGGATAAAGAGAGAGAGGAAGGCTCTACAGGCTGCCTTTTCATCCTGCCTTTTCAATTATACTCTTGCACCTCCATTAAGGCAGCATCACCTCATGAAGTACTCAAATTACTTCTGCTACTCAGCTGCATCTTCTCAGCCAGGGTTGCTGTATATTATAATTGAGCACCTCTGGCACGAACTGGAGATCATTCTGTGTATGTGACCTCCTGTCATTTTTACTAAGGGAGGGACATAGGCCAGCATGATTTTGAAGAGCTTCTGTGCAGTGCTATTGAGTTGCATTATGTACGATATACCTACAGTTGTTGGTATAGAAGCAGTTTAGTGGTGGGTTCCAAGATCCAGGTGCTTTCTCTGCTGGCTGATTAAAACATCTAAAAAAGGGCATTTTCTTATTTATTACAATTCCTAATTTTAAAGTAAGTCGACATGTTACAGACAGCAGCAAATAAACCACATGGCAGTGATACAATATTAGGTGGCAAAGTGCTTTTCTTTAAAGCAAGGACTGGAACAACCTGCAGGTTATTAAGGAAAGTCACCTGTAGGAAAACCTATTTACAAATTTAAAGATAGGCAGTAGTAGTGGTCAACTGCTGTTCTGATCTGGAGCACCAGGTACTCCAACAGTACCACTCAGAATGTTTTTATAATAGCAGATGGCTTTGTAAGTGCTCAGCATGAGACTGAAAAGGACTCTCAGTTGTTCTGTAACATTCTTTTCATAATGCATCTTCATCTTCTTGTTCAGATAACGAGACATAAAATGGCAATAGGCTTTACAAGGAATAGTAAGAGGCTAACTTCAGATTGAATTTATTTACTAGACCAGACATGTAAAACCCACTTGCTTTTCATCAAGTATTCTATTTAAAGGCTAAATTACCAGATTCTTCTGTATAGCACACTCCAGAGAACAAACACTAAGGTAGACTGGAGGTCACACCAGCCAGACCATCAGGCTTGTAACGGAGAGGATAATGCTTGTTTCTGGCTGCACACAGGGTTATACAAAACTAGTATGAAACAGGGCCGTTCTAGAAGATGTAAATACATTGAAATCCAGCTTTTGAAAAAAGGCCCTTCCTTCCTTATGCTGCAACAGCTCGGGTCTTGTACTGCAGAGATAGAAGAGAGCAGGCTTTTGGCCTGACCCAGTTAAATCTTCATTGTTTGGAGGTTGTTGGGGTTTTTTTGGTGATATGCACAATAAGTACAGAAATAAAAGCAAGTGTTTAGAATGGATCTGTATGAGTAGCACTGCCAGCTGGAAATAACAGCAGCGTTCTGGAAGATCTCGGCTCAAGCCAAGGAGACGTCCTGCACAGCCCATTTTCACTTAGGCAAAAAAGCCCAAACAAACAACTGGGAAAAAAAAAAAAAAAGAGTAAACCCTTGTTTTACCTCAGATTTGTCAACAGCAAGCAGCCTGTCATGAATAGAACTGCACATGGCCATTATGAAATATTGCAGTTTATGATCATTCAGTATCACATCCAAGGTAACTCAGCTTTTGTTTATTTAATGAGATACACAGCTCCTTCTACACTGAGATGACGAGGGCAGCCAGCCTGAAAACCAGCATTTTATTGGCTCAAGAAGCAGCACGGCCAAATTGTGAGGCAGTGTTCAAGAAGAGCCTTATTTTAAACTGAAGATATTGTAATGACTGTCCAATAGACGTCCTATAAATTCTGTATTTTATAATTTTTTATTTGATTATGGCGAGCAAGAATAGGAATTTCAGGGAAAATGAAAGTATTCCAATGCATGAGATTAGACCCCATTCCTTTCAAGGGCTACATGTCTTCCTGTTTCTACAAACCAAGGAGGAAATTAATTTACTGATATGGAACTCCTCCCAAAGCTACAGGATCATTTGACTTGAAGCAGGACCATATTTTGTAAAGTTACTACTGTGATTGATCTCATCACGCTTCTTTATGTGACCAACATTTGACAATCAATTTAAGCACACGATCCTTCTCAGCCAAGAAGGACTACAAGCGAGATGTATAGGTGAAATGGATTGCAGATCACACAAGAGAGAATTATTAAAAGGAAAAAAAAACAACCAGCACTTACGACAGTTCGCAAGGCACAATGAGAAATTACAAAAAAATGAAAAAAAAAAAAATCAGAAGTAGGAAAGACACTCAATCAGCTGTTCAGGTAAAGAGTTGAAAATAATGCACATGTATGGGAAAGGCAACAATGTTTGCCTTTCACAGTGTTAATTAACACAGCTTTAAAGCAAACAGAAAACAGCCTGAAATTGTCAGAGGTTTGCTGGTTGCTCAGGTGCTGGTTTGGGTTTTCATTAACACACACAAACACACAGAGTGTGGTTTTACCAGGTAAACCATCTAGGTAACCAGTGCTAAATCTGGAACTTACAAGTCTCTAGACATAAGTATGTTCAGTTTTATAATTTCCGTGTTTAGTGAGGCTTTGAAAATCAAGTATAAGTACATGGACAGAGAGTGTATTTGGCTAGAACATTCCCTGTCTCTCAGAATTTCTACATGTAATCCTAATGCACGCTATTTTAAGTCAAAGGAACCAATTGTTACAGATACCGATAGAATTTTTATACATTTTGTACACTCTCAAAAATGTAATGTATTTCTACATCACTCAGTATAGCTGGCTGCAGCAGATCTTAAAAAATTATGATTTGCCTTCAACAATTATGTATCTATCTGTCCAAACTAACAGCCTAGTGTGTTGTTCAGCACTGTGTACACCCCGCATACGTCCTTACTGAAATAAATTCCATCGTAACTAAAACAACCAGTTTTGACTGATTTTTTTACTGATATCTGGGCTAGCCTGAGGGCCGTGCCGGCCCCATCTGCTTGCAGCCTGTTACATTATTTATTTATTGCAGTCCTTAAAAACTGAATTTACTCGTGTACAGCTGTTAAGGGCCACAATTCAAACCGCTGCTCAGCTTGGTTTGAGTCAAACTGAAGAATTTTGACCACAAGGACGTAAAAGGAAAGTCACAGGCTGCCGTTTCAGACTAAGGCGGAGAAAGCCAGTGGAAACGACAGCCTCAACGGAGGGCCAGCCGCGCCGCCATGCCGGTCCCTCCCGTTGCCTAGACACCAGGGGCGGGCCCGCTGCCCCCCGCGCGAAGCTGACTGGCCACTCCCACCTGTCCGTCAAGCTGCGCGCCGTGACGCATTTCCTCGCCTCCCGGGAAGGAACGAGACGGCGCGGGTGGGAGGGTGGTCGTCGCGCAGTCTGTGCGTCATGAGCATGTGCCGAGAACTCATTGGCTGAGGCGGGGCTGGGCGGAGCGCGCCAAGTCGGGAAGGGGGTGAGGCGGGATGGCTGTGAGGCCGCCGGGCTGCGGCTAGGGGCGGGCAGCGCCAGAGAAGCCGAGCCCTCAGCCGGAGGGGAGCCCTCTCAGGCAGGTGGGTAGGGAGAGCAGGTGCTCAGCCCGGGCGGAGGCGTGCGGGTGGTGCATCCGTGCCGGCCCGGGGAAGGCGAGAGAGTGGCAGTCCGTCCCTTGTAGGCGGGGGGGAGATGGTGAGCAGGACAGACCACGCGCGCGGGGGAAAGGGTGTTTGGGCGAGTCCATTCGCGCGGGGGTGGGCAGGCAGCGGCGGGACCGACCTGTCCGAGGAGCATGCCTTTCCGGGATGTGAGGCTATCCACACGGTCAGTCCTCTTTGTTTTGGCACTGCTGCGAGGGTGGCAGCCTTCAGCGGGCCTGTAGCTGGGATTTAAGTTGTCGTTCCTCAGATAATCAGTTTTCTTCAGTTAGAGCCTAAACTGAGGTTTTTCGAGGCTTTAGCATGTAAGGAGGATAACCGTACTTTACCATGACTGTTAAGTGTAGTCTGACACGCTTTGTCAGGAGGTAGTTATTTTAGGAAAAAGCATTTATGACTCCAGAATGGCTCTAAAGATTATTATTGAGTTACTAGAAACTGAAAAGGAGGTGATCACAAGTGTTGATATTTCAAGCTAAAAGAAAAATCAATCAGAACATTATAAATAGTGTTACATGTTTTAAGCAACACACTTGCTGCGTTTGGCTTATCCTTTGTAACAGTTGCCACATTTATGAAAGCTGTAACAGAATGAAATCCAAGCCTTTCTTTTAAAGGAATATGTTTATCTTCTGTTGTGCCTGTTTTACAGGTATTTGTGGGGTTAAAAGATTTAAACTGAAGATTGAAGGATGGCAGCAAATTCTTCAGGACAAGGTAGGTTTTAATCTGAGTGTTCAAGGGGAAGGATTATTTTATAGAAAGGGCAAAAAAGGGGAAGAGAGGCAGGAAGGTGGGGCTAAAAGTATCAGGATGTGAGCAGACCTTCTGGGAGAAGACATAAGTTATAAGTGGTTGAAAAAGACCACTGATGGCAGAGGTGCTCTGAATTACTGTGCATTCCATTGTGTTCAGGTTATGAAGTACCTCTCGTGCCTGTGGTGCTGTGGTTATTTCCTGAAACATATTTCAGACACGTAGAACATTTGGCATTGAACATGAGTTGTAGCTCTTGCATTCAGCACCAGGGAAGAGCCAGTAGTCCGATATATTCCATGTTATGAAGGTAGCAGCAAGACCCAGGCAGTAACAGCTGTCATAGATAGATAGCGAGTGGCCAGGCCTAGGAAGAAAAGTCAAATAAAATCATAGTGCTAACTCGGATGAAATGTTTCTTTGGGTGATGATGCATCTGAGTTGCATCCATGAAATAATTCAAGAAGTGGAAGTGGTCCCTTGATTTACCCAAGGCAGGTGCATTAGAGGGAGCTGAGGGTCTGGGGGTAGGTCACATGGTAAATTGCAGAAGGGTCTTAAGTCGCCCTCTAGAGCTGCCTTCTGGAAATCTTGGTGGAGCTCTGGGGCTTGTCTTATACGAAAAGCTGAGGAGAAAGAAGCTCACATATGGCTATTCACTTACTGGTTATGAGACATGAATTCAGAATTCAGTTTCCCAGCAGCCTGAGACGCCGTGCATATTTGTGTGTGAGTGTCCTGATCCAGGAAAGCCGTCCCACAAATCTGGGTGCAATGAATTTTGATGTGCTGATACCTTGAAGGGGTACCAGATGACTTGTGTGGTTCCCTCCTCCACCCCTCCCAATGGCCCTTTGCTTTCAAAACAAATACAGAAGAAATGTGTTGGTCCAAAAGACACGTTTTACTTGGTACTTGATGAGAAGAAGGTAGTTTTTGGGATGCTCATGGAGCTTTTGTGAAGTGTTGAGAGGGGAGTACTGCACACTGCGGATAGAGGTAAAATTTGCAAACAGACAACAGAGGAGTTTTTGGTGTGTAATGGTAAATCTGGCTTTATTCTGTGAATACCAAGTCAGCTTTATTGCAAGGAATAGAACATTGTCATAGAGAGTTAAAAGCTACTACTTCTTAAATATGTGAATTTACTGAGAAGTAGGATGGGGTTTTGTGCCAGAATGCCTTTGCTTCCCTCCAAATTCCAGACATTTATAGTTTAATGGAGCCTTGGAATCTGCTTTCGTATTTTGAGATACCCTTTAGACACTCACTAAAGAAAATGTTTAATTACCATATGAAAATGATTTGCGCTAAGCAGGCAAGAAACACTATCAAGCTTAATCACCCAAAGGAGCCTATAAATAATGTACCTAGGAAAATGAGAAAGAAACATGTAAATATGAGCAGCAGTTCAATTTCTCTTGGTCGGATGTAGTCTAGTAGAGAAAAATAATTTCTAAGATGACAAACTGCATATGAGTGCAGCAAAATCCAACAATTGAATGAAAGCCTTACTTCAGGCCATTAGTACACAATGGAACTGATTGCACAGATTGCATGAGACTGATTACAGCATGTAACAGAAATTAAAAGCTTTCAGCATGCTGTGTATGGTCCCCAAGGTGAGCTCGTAGACCAGAGTGGTACATTTTGAGGGGCAAGGTGGGGGAAGGAATCAGCTTCTAAATTACAGAAATTATTTTCAGGTGCTTGGTAGTACAATGCTTCTGCAGCAATACTTCACACAACATGCATTAATAAGGCTGCTTTTGTAATGCTTTTGTCTGTGCACAGAAAGGCAAGAGCGTTCATGTATGAGTTCTCCTAGAGGAAGCCTTCTGAGATGAGGGAAACGTGACTCCTCAGGAAGGAACTCTTCTTTAGGTCTGCAAAGGTGGAAGAAATACAAGTCTTGCTTCAGATAGGGCTGAACTTTGCAGGCGAGAATGATTCTGGTATGTTGAAAGACCCAAGCTCTTGAAATTCGTACAGAATTCTAAGCTTCAGGCTGTAGCAACTCTACCAGGTCTCTTTCTGACCTGGCAATTGTTTATCCTTTTGTCCTAAAGGTATGTGAATATGTTCACCTGACACAGTTTCAGCAGCTAGATTTAGCATTCTGTTCACCAAGTCTCTGTTAAAAAGAAAGATTCTGCGGTTCTGCATTGAATTATGTGATTGTCTACAAACTTCGCTGCTCTGCATCTGAGTCTGATCCACGTGGAAGCGTGGTGCTTGAGGGCTGTAGCATGTCTCTTCCCTGGAGAACTTTGCAGCCGTAAAGCAGCCAACAACTTAACATTTAGCTGTGCATGTAGCTGTTTTCTGAAGGGACAGATGAACTATTAATGTATCTTTTAGTAATCTGAGTTAATTGACTGAATTACTAATAATATGCCTTTTGTTTCATTGTCACACAAGGTATATGAAAGCATATCCGAATGTAAATTGTTATTGAAATGTATTGATGTGCAGCAGACTATTAGATGATGTTTTGTGATGCCAGTAGTCATAAGCAGAAGAGGAAATCAAAATACAGATACTCCATCCTTTTTCCCAAGTGTTGTGCATTTATCAGGGTCTTTAGATTCTGTTTTGTAAGAGATTGCTATGTCACTTCATGAAGGCAGGGCAGAGGGATTAGGTATTAGGATTAGCTTTAAGAGTGAAGCTTGCTGTGAGCTCTTAGACCTACCAGTATCACTCAACAAGGCTTCAGCTTTCTCTGATTTTCTGCCTTCCACATGCAAAACATCAGTGCAAGCAAACTTTTAGCTCCTGCAGAGAGCACATTGTACAACGCTTGATGTGAGAAATAGAGGTGTCAGAGAGAACAGGTTTAAACTTTAAATGTCCTGAATCTGCTACTTTAAAGAGTAGTCAGAGGATCTGGGTGCTCAGTTTGACATCTGGCACTGCCGTTAATCTGTTTAGCTGCCTTGAATGGGCATTTTGTGTCAGGACTCTTGCGTCTGCAAAGTAGGGAAGAATATTAATGAACTGCAATATTCATGACCTGGCCAAACTCAGAATTGCTGAGCCCAGCTAAGGGCAGTCTAAACTTAAAGCTTTATTAAGAAGCTGCTGTGTTTGAAAATGCACGCTTCCTTTCACAGATGGGAATCCAGTCTGTGCTAAGGATGGAATTTTTTTTTTTGTTAGCATGTCCACACTTCTAGTACTAGAAAGCAGAACAGACACATCACATCTAGAGATGAAAATTTACCTTTGTAATTGAAGTAGGAAGCTTCTGTAGCTATTTCAAGTTGGTCTTTATGGAAATATCTTGGGGTCCCGGGCAGGAAACTAAATAGAAGTTTTGCTTGTGTATTGTCAGATACAATGAATTATTTTGTAAGGATGCCAGGTTTTTCTCTCTAAAATGGATTCCTTATGTCCTGCCCCCTCCATTGTTAACTTTTAAATGAACAGGTTTTACTTTGCACTGTAAAAAAGTTTAAAATATCTGTAGGAACTTCACATTGCTCAGCTGAGGAGCAGTAATGTGTACGGTGTTGGATGGCTTCCTCCATTTTCTCAAGTAGGCTTTTTTCCACTTGCCATTAACAAATTCTCTTAAACAAATGACTTTTTGAGTACAGCAAGTTGTCGATGGGCGCTATCTGAATTCTAGAGTAAAATACTATTTTTTAAAAAACAAAATAGAAGTCTCTTAGTAGAGGGATAAGGAAAGGAAGAAAAAATACTTGGGTCTCTTCTGAATCCCTCTGGAGTTTCTGCCGTAAGACTCATGCTAAAATAGAAGACAGTGATAATCTTGCACAATTTCTGATCACAGGTTAAAACCAGCATTTAAAATTTTATTCTTGCACGTCTCAAGCCTTGCTGAATCATACCATCTGCTTCATGATAATTGTAGGCATATTTAGTCTTTATTTTCTAGCTGACAGCAGCTCACATTAAAAAGTGGTCTCCTTTCTCTTGCCTCAGTCACTGTATTTTCGGAATTCCAAGCATGCATTTAGATTTATGCAGTTCAAGATAAACAGGCACTACCATAAGGCTGCTGAGTAATATGTCAAGTATTAAACTCTTTGGCTGAAAACTGTGTAGAATGAGTATATAGTCATGATCACTTTAGCTCAGATCCTCTTGGAGGTACTTCAGTCATCCTGTTACAGCATTGCCTTCAGAATTTACAAGAAAGTAAAGTCCAGGCTCGCTGCAACTCAGGAATGTTGAGCTTGTTGGCAAGATCTCTCAGCCTTTGTATCTCTTAGAGCAGACATTGGGCTGTGTTTTCATGCTTCAAGCTCACTGCAAGTCCAGGGTGTTCAAAAAAGACACTGTACAATACCTAAAGATCAGAGAAACATTACAGACCTGAATCTGTACACTTGCAAAACAGAGTCTGAGTGGAATTAATGCCATGTGGGAAGGGGAGATTAACAGATGGGAAAATAGTGATGAGTTAAATTTCATTTAAAAAAATCTGTTAACAAATGTAAAGATGATTATGGGTGATCTTGCATAAACCCACAGTAAAATGTAATCGAACAACTCTGGTCCATTTGAGAACTCTGGGGCACAGTGAAGGGAAAAGGTGAGGGTTTGATAGCAAGGCAGTTGGATGCAAATTATTATTTAGAGTTGAGGGTTTCTGCCTGATAATTGTCTCCTTCGCTGAGCCATGCTGATGAAAGGAATATTGGATTATGTGATTGAGCAGCAACAGACCTCTCAAAGGGAATAAGCTTTGAGTGCAGCTGAACATAAATTTGAAATCATTTTACCTTGACATGCTAATACTTGATTGATAACTTGACTTTTACATTTTAATTTTTCTATGACAGTGTAGTGGTGTGGTATTTATAGAACAGCAGCTAATTAGAAGTAAAAGGAAGTGTATATTCTTGACATGGCAGGGGGCTTGGAACTAGATGATCTTTAAGGTCACTTCCAACCCAAACCGTTCTGTGATTCTATGACATGGGGAGTGTCCTTAGTGGCATAGAGGCTGGTAAGAGTCAGCGCTGCAGCTCTTGTCCATGATTGTGCTGTAAGGACACACTAGGGAGCAGCAGGGATGTATGTATCTGGTTTATTTGATGGCCACATCCTTTGCTGTATAAAGTCCTATGTAAGTGAAACAGTTTTACCACATTTTTCGTTTAGAAGACAAAATTGAAAATAGCACACAAACAGCAACTATTTGAAGCATTTTCTAAATTCCCGCAGTCACTTTACTTCCTGACCCCTTCTCTAGTGTACAGGGTCCCTTTGGGAGAATGATGTCCAGACCAAATAAAGGCTGCTTTATCTTGTTGTGTTCAGACAATTTAATTTTGCTTGTCTATTCCAGAATTGTAGTCATCCTGTGATCACACTCAGAATAAGGATAGTATGTATATGTAAGGACATCAGTATATTAAAACTAAAACCTTCCTGCACAGATTGAATAGTTTTTTGTCTAAGCATATGTGCAAGCTTAGTGGTTGTCTCTTTCTTTCCTGTTACATATGTAAAACTTTTAATGTAGTTTGAGTTCACTGGCATGAGAAATTAAGCCCCATGAGTATATTACTCCATTATTGAGTTTTATGTTCAGTGGCTGCATTTTAAATCTAGAGCCTGGTAAATTCACTTTTTTTTTTGGAAAGGCACGTATTTGATCATATACCTTGTTTATAGCTCCAGAGCTGGATTGGGAAGGGGTGGGATCTAACTTGAGATAGAAACCTGTATTTTAAAATGTATTAATACGTGTGACAGCTTAAGGAAGCTATTTTGTGTTGTAAAATGAGAAAAGGAAAAATGAAACCTATTTATTAATAACCATTCAGATGTGTGCAAAGCTTTCAAGATTAGTGTATTCATCATAGTGTCATATTGCACAGAGATTTTTTATTCCACAAGGTTAGAGTTGGGCCATAGAAATCAAGTAAATCTCTCTAATATTTTTCTGTCATTCCCACCAGGTTTCCAGAATAAAAATAGGGTTGCAATCCTGGCAGAACTAGACAAGGAGAAGAGAAAGTTACTTATGCAAAACCAGTCTTCCACAAATCACCCTGGAGCCAGGTATTTTATGTTCTTAGACCTGTTTGGATATCACTGATTATATCAAGGCGGGGGGGGGGGGGGGGGGGGGAAGCAAGTGAGCTGTAAACTTACATAAACACTTATCAGAGGTGTTTTCCAATCATCCTCAATAACCAGTGAGAGAGAGCTTGCATTTTAGGAACATACTACTATTTAAAATTGTCTACACACCCTGAATTTTGGCTTACATAACTTCCATTTGAGAAGGGGAGAAGCAGACATGCTTACTTGACTGTGTTAAAGTCAACCTTAAAGAAGACTCGAGTAGTAGGTAGAAAACATCTAATTATTAAGCTAAAATGCCCTAAGGAATGAAAGTAGCAGACCATTAGGTTCAGGGTACTTTGTGTTCAGAGAACAGTTAGAGCAGGGAGCAGGTTATCTTTGGAACTCCCTGTGTGCAAGATGCAGCCAGTTCATGTTACTGCAGGTCTTCTTATAAAAGATGCCGTGTTCTAAGGATGATTCTACACCATAAAGTATAATAATCTAATCTGAGTTTGGGAGCTGTCACTGGCATTTCTCCCATTTAAGACAAAAAGATTAGATTTTTCTCATAAATCAGTAACTGGAAAATCACATGCTGGTTTACATGGAGAAATTGAGATAGTTGAACTTTTGGGTTAGCATGAAGTGAGTGCAGGCTGTATTCTAGCCACAGTGTTATGTGCAGTATCTGTATGAAAGTCGAATACTCTGAATACAGCCCGAGTGCTGCCTGTGTCTTTTCAAGGAGATTCTAGGTCACCTTTAATTCCTTCATACTGTCAAAAAGCATGCAGAATATTTGAAATCTCCAAGTGACTCTGTATACAGTTGTTATCCAAGCAAAATTATTGATTAGAGAAGAAAACAGAAATACCGCACTTATGTACAGCCCCTGACTCCTGGCAGCAGTGTTCCCATACTTCATTGCAAGTCTGGCCAAGTTTCAGGGCGTGCTTTTTTGCTTCCTCTTTTTCTTGAAGGAAAACTAACACTATATGCTAGTGAGCAGAATTAGAATTAAATGCATTTTGAAGGCGAGGATGGGGGGGAGCCTACAAAGCAGCAGTCCAACTCTCTGCTTTGGTATGGTGGGCTGATGTGTGATGTTTGAAAAGCTAACAGTTCTGTGACAGGGATGTTGTGCCAAAGGTTTTGGACCAGAGTTGTCAGAAAGGAGGCCATAGAAATTCTGTAAATTTCACAGAAGAAAGCCTGGTGTACCTAAAGCACAGTAGCAGTGTGGCCAGTGTGAGTGAGTTAATTGATTTCTGGCCTTGGCATATAGAAATCTTCTAAGAACATAAGACCTGTCTTGAAAAGTGTCAGCTTATGATGAAGCCTTAGTATGATTTCTGTAGATCATCTTGGAAAGATAGAGGGTACAGAATTAAATGCAAAATAAATACCTTCAGAATGACTGAAAATAGTATTTTTTAAATAAACTGAGCAGTACTTTTCTCCAGCAGTGAAGCTTACCTTAATATTTGTCATAAAATCTGTTCAGAGGATTGCTTTCACTATGCGTTTTGGCGTATATTTGGCTAAATGGCTTTTCATGAGCATGACTACTTTTGAAAAACTGATGTACTAAATCAGCTGTTGACATGAAGCTGCTGGGCAAGGTCAGCTGATGAGTTTGCTTGGATCCCTTGTTGTCCTTCATACTTTTGTCTCTGACAGAGGAGAGCTGGGCTTTCAGCATCCATCTCCAGAGCCAGTTTCAGAGGTGGTTGTTGAGTTGCCATGCCATACAGCTCTAATGAGAGAAAGCAGTGAGGACTGCCTGGAGGATGGCTGATCATGTTAATTATATAGAGTTGGGAAAAAAAAGTCTTCTTTTCATTTCTTCTTTTTTGGTTGACAAGGTGGACGTCTTCAAGCCAAGAAAACCTATTTAGAAATTTTAATTTTAAGCCTAATGTATGCTGCACTGGGATAGATAAGGGAAATCAGTTTTTGGTACTCTGAGCTATCACCAGAGGATTGTTATTTCAGTTACATCACTAGGAAGCTCCTTTACGATAGGCAGTGATCTGCCACCCACCTGCCAAAGAGCAGGTCTTGGACCAAAGGCTGCAGAGCTCTTGATACTGCTTCTGTTCATCAGAGCTGTATAGGGTCACTAGGGTCTGAGCCATGGTGAACACACAAAGCTGTTGTTTTAAAAATTGCTGACACTGTCTAAGGTTACACTCCTGTTGTTCCACTGACTTCAGTGGGACTCACCTGTGAGCGAAATCCACAAGAGGCTTCAGGGCTGTGAGTCTGCTGGCTTTAGTTTGGCAGCAGTTGATTGTGCTAGGTCAAGTGATACAGCTATGGTCACTCCATTTTTCTTTTCTCTCTAATGCTAACACATAGTAATTCCAAACAAAGTTAACAATTGTCAAGCTGTGAGTCAAATCATGAGCTGTGGTGGTCATGGAATCTATGGCTAGAATGACAAGGACACATTTTTTCTGTGCTGTGTATCATACCATCCTCTTCTTTTTTGCAGCATTGCACTTGCGAGATCACCGCTGAACAAGGATTTCCGTGACCATGCTGAGCAGCAGCACATCGCAGCGCAGCAGAAGGCTGCACTGCAGGTAAGATGGTATGGTCAGGTGGGGTTCAGCTTGGCTCTGTTTTAGATGTGCATCCCTTCAGACAGCAGTCCTGCACTGAGAGAGAGTGAAAGGCCCCTTTTAGAGGCTGGGTTTTGTACATTTCTGTATTAGTCACAAATGAAGTTTCTTCTTCTGTTACAATGAAAGCTTAAATTTGTCAGCTCATTCTCCCTCGATATGGTTGTAAAGACATAGCCTACAGTTCTGCATCTCAGTCAGCAGTCAGTTCCATCACACTTCTGAGTGTCTCATCAAGTCCAGGAAGAACTGGCCACATGGCTTTCCTTGGTCAAGTCTGAGTAGATGCCAAGTAAACACCATGCAGTTATTAGTGATGGGTATGAAAGATTTGGAGAACTTATTTGTACATTTACAGATTTCTGTTTGCTGCTGTTTTGCTCATGTGAGGCGAGGCCAATTCTGGTGTTGAAGTTGGAAATGGAGCAGGAAAGCCAGTACAGTTATGCTGCATGTTATGGAGTTATGCTTTAACAAATGTTTTTCTCTTTCCAGCACGCACACGCACATTCCTCAGGATACTTCATAACTCAAGACTCTGCATTTGGAAATCTTATTCTTCCTGTCTTACCTCGGCTTGAGACAGAATGAGGAGTGTTGTTTCTCTCAACTGCAAACTGATTTTTGTCCGTAGCAGGAAGTGTATGACCTTTTTATTTCTTTACTTATCTTAAAACCCTGTTTTCTGGATTTTTGTGGTTGCATTTCAGGAGTGTGAGCTCTAACGATGAAAAAGCAATGTTGTTGAACAGCGATTTTTCTCCTGTATTTCTGTTCCTCTGTCAGGTCAAGGTCAGACATAAGATGTCCTTGGTGTGTGTGATGCTTGCACCTCCATGTTTCTGTGCTTCCTTTAAATAGATGTCTAAAACAGAGTCAGCAAGAGATGTGCACTCCGTCAGCATGTGGGTTTTGTATGATTGTGTATAGGTACTACGTTTGACTGTGAAAGACAAAAGTTCCTTTTTCCATCAAAGCAGACATAAATTTATCAAGTGCATCAGTCTTTTTTTTTTAGTTTGTTTTTTTCCCCCCCTCCTCTGTGTGCAGAAGCATTGCTTGCACACTGTTTGCTGTTCAAATACCACCTGGTCTCAAGTCCTTAAATAGGGTGTGTGCCTGCCTCTTATTTTGTTTTGTGAAATATGAAAATGGATTAAAGTGGGGAGAAAGCAGTTGTTTCAGACAGCCTTTTAACAGACAAAATAAAAGAAGTATTTTAACTTCTCTGGCTGTTTTTAATGGAAAGTGGTGTCTGTAAGGACAGTTTGTTTTAAAAGGTATTTTTCTGGTCGTGCCTTTTTCAGTACTTTGTCAGTCAGAAAAAGGGGGCAGGTCTTCTCTGCTTCCACATAGACCCTCCTCATGACCTATGACCCCCATTGACCTCTGACCTTGGACACCAGTGACTTCTGACCCCTGTGACCTCTGATGGGGCCATGATGCAGTGATGGGCATGGAGGGAAGAGGGATGGGTTAAGGTGGTCATGGGGCTCAGGGCGGTCAACAGAGGTCTCAGTGGGGTCAAGCTAGGGGGTCAAGGGGGGGTCTGTGAGGTCAACATGGGGTGGGTAGGTCAAGGGGGAGTCTGCAGTCAAACTGAGGGTCATAGGAGTCAAGTGGGGTGAACAGGGTCAAGAGGGCTTGGAGGCATCAATGGGGTGAAGGCAAGACATGATGAGGTCAATGGGGGTTGTCAGTAGGATAAAGCTGGGGTACAGGAGGTCAGTGGGTGGTTGGGGGTGGTCAGCAGGGTCAAGACAGGGCTTGGCGAGGTCAATGGGGAGGTCAGGATACGACATGGGGTCACTGGGTTCAATGAAAGTCAATGGAGGATCAACTGGGGGTGTCAATGGAGGGACAGCAGCATCAAGTAGGGGTTCAGGGGAGTCAATGGTCAGTTGGGTCAGTGAGGTCAGCAGAGAGGCAACACTGAGCTGAGGGGTCAGTGGAGTCAACTGGGGGTTAATGGGGTCAAAGGAGCAACAACAGGTTCAGTTAAGGTCAGTGGCGTCAGCTGGGGCAGTGGTGGGTCCTCGAGGGGAGCAAGTAGTGTCAGGAGCACTTGGGTGCTGCAGGTGTCACAGTAGGGAGGGGTCACCAACTCTGGGGGATAGGGCAGGGTGCCCTCCTCTGTGCCAGATAGGTCTGGGATCTGCACCTCCTTGTGGGCGAAGAGGGAGGCAAAGCATGGCTCCTCTGGGGGAGAAGAGGGGCGAGGTCATGGGACCTAGGTGTCTGGGAGCAGGAACTCATCGGTGTGGTGACCTCCGGAAGGTGAGCAGGGTGGGGGTGACCTGGGCAGGGGTCCTGGCAGCTATGAGTCTGACAGCCTCAAAGTGTGTCTACACCACCACCCCCTGTTGGATGGGAATGAGGGGTCAACTAGGGGGCACCCCTCCCTCCCATCCCCCCCATATTCACCCAGACCCCAAAACCAGCCATAGACCCCCCCCAAGTCACACAGCTTCCCCTGTACGCCAACCCCCCCTGCACTCCAAAATCCACCCCCTTTACCTCCAAATCCCCCTACATCCCCAAAACAGCTCCTGCACCTCCAAATCCACCCTCAGCCCCCCCAATTCCTCCCTGCACCCTCAAAATACTTCCTGCACCTGCAAATCCCTTCTACACCGAGAAATCCCCCCCCCAGATCACCCTGTACAACTCCAACGCGTCTGCACCCCCAAACCTGCTCCTCAACACAAAACCAACAGCGCCCCCCAAATCATTCTCACCCCTCTCTGCACCCCAAAACCTACCCGTTGCCCACCCCCATCCCCTCACAATCCGCCCTCGACGTAAGTTCACCTCTCGGGAGCAGTCTCTGTGCTGCTCTGTGCAGGCCTGGAGCATGACACCCTGTGGATGCTGTGGGTCCCTATGGATGCCCCCAGTACACACTGTGTGTCCCCTGGGGATGTGTCATGGTGGATCTCCCTTGCTTTTGGTACTTGGAGCAGTGACTGCTAATGCCTGGCCTCCTTCCCCCTCCATCTGTTTTTCTTCCCTGTAAGCTATTATTTCCTACAATACCGGTTTGAAGAGAGAAATACAGCTATGGGATTTCCTAACGCATATGGTATCGTGTAATTTATACAGCCTTCTATCTGACAGCCAAACCGCTTCCAGAAATACCCCTTGAATCATATTTACAGCGAGTTACAAAATGCACCTTGCAGTCCCCTGTAAATGTGACAGCTTTTCAAAACCGAGACCGTTTCCACCCAGCACAGAGCGAAACGCTGACCCACTGCTGTGGTTCTTACCTGTCAGCTTCCCTGCACCTCGTCATGCTTGCATTTCACGTAACAGCTGGGAATGGGGCCTTTAATTCTTTTCTGTTCAGTGTCTGGCCTGGAGTACATTTGAACAGCAGGGTAAACCACCTCAAACAGCTTATTCTATTATTATTATTATTATTATTTTATTATTATTATTATTTTATTATTATTATTAACTTTTTCTCACAAATATTTGTTAATATCCCTTTCTGAGAATCTATTATCTATGCTTAAAACCAACTTTGATAAAAAGGTAAAAAGAGGAATTTCACTGGAAGAGAGCTGAGTTTCTGTAGGGGACACAACTCCAGAGAAGCAAAAGTGCAAAAGCTTCCAAAGATGGCTTTTTTTAATTTATTTTTTTCCCCATATCTCAAGAAAGTGGTGCTTTGAAGTGGTTTTGGCTCGGAGTAATGACACTTCTGGACAGCTCATACCTGACTTGAGATACCGGTTTCCTAAGGAGCTTAGCAATACCCTCGCTTGCCCAAGAGTGGTCCCAGACCATTCCTCAAGACACACTCAAATCATTCAAAGCCTACGTGTTGAGGCAGGAGGCACTTCAGCTCCTCACAGCATTTACCCCTGCTGTCCTTCTGGTCTTTAACATCCTGTTGAAAAATCCCCCTGAGCTGAACACTTACAGGCACCAACAGCACTGTGCACACTGCTTTTCATGCAGCACTGGGGAATGAGATCCCCAACATGACCTGCAGGGCATGTTTCCATTCAAAGCATTGGGACCTATCCCATGTAGTAATGTTGGGTGGTTTCTTCAGACC
This sequence comes from Podargus strigoides, assembly GCA_028020825.1. NCBI lineage: Eukaryota > Metazoa > Chordata > Aves > Caprimulgiformes > Podargidae > Podargus > Podargus strigoides. Next base: position 92,975,645 of record CM051663.1, read on the forward strand.
TACCTACAGAGCTCTGAATCACACCAAAACCAGTGAAGAGCCCCACTCCCAAGTGTTGGCACCTGGCACAAAGACAAGCGCAAGCAGTGCAACTGAAATTCAAAATGGCTTAAGGTAAAAATTGCTCCCTCCCAAGTGCAGGGTTTTCCATGCTCCTCATCCTGGACCCACCTGATCTAAATGGGCTTCCTCTGAGACCTTTACAAACATGCACCTGTATAGGTCTTCTCTGCATTACATTCACAGAGCTCAGGATTTGCCGTTGAGCATCAGCAGTGCCAATGGTGTAGGGTATTCTTTGCTGTTACTAGTTGTCCCAGCCTAGAGCAAGGGAGGGAAGAAGGAGTGCATTTGGGGGTGTGTGTAACATCCCCCATCATGTCCCCCACCCATGCCTCTACTGCTATGGGTTCGGGGACAATGTCTCTGATGTCAAAGCTCTCTGTATGGACCATAGGCTTCTTACATCCAGCTCCTGGAGAGCACATTCAGCACGTTCAGATCTCCTGCAGGTGTCTTGGTGAGCGATCATGAAATACCACATTGTCCCAGCACTCAAAAATGCTCATAAAAAAGCCCAGCAGGTAAAGCCTCCATCACAGCGGAAACAGGCTGTGGGTGAAGGCACAGCCTTCCAGAGCACAGGCCAAAGGTGAGACCTCTCAGATACTGACTCTGTTCCAGCAGTCCCCTAGGACCAGCACTACAAAGAGAAAGTCATACTTCTCACTGTGAGTTAGCTTAAAGGCTCCACGGTGGCAATTCTTCATGCGTTACAGAGAATTATTACAGGAAGGCAGTGCTGAAACTATAAAAATAATTTTGCTGTAATAGGATTTTTATAGAAGTCTAAGGTAGGCAAGGGACATTTCAGGGCTTTATTAAAGCAAGTTAGCATCAAAAGTACAAACCGCATCAAGTGAAAAAGCCAATGCTATTGGTATGGGAAACGTGAGTTTCCTCCAGAAGTGTGTAAAAAAAATACATGCTTGTCCTGTTGTTGGGCTTTCCTCACAACTGCTGTATCTCTAGTTGTAATAACTAAATAAATGACACCTAGTAGCCAGGCAAGTTTTCATACGGTGTGATACAGCGAATGCACCCATGTCTCAGGCTGGCCTCCATTTAGTATTGCAGCAGCCTGCAGTAATGACTATCTGTACAGAGGTCACCATTAGGTCCCATTAACCTCCATAACAGGCCGGTGGCAAGCAGTCAGATAATAATCACATGCCTGATGAGAAAGGCTACAAGGCCCTGACATGGACTTCATGTTACCAGATCACAGGGTAGTGTCTGACTTGGCAGCCAATTATGTTTCATCCGAAAATAAGAATGCCAGCACTGCTGGGAGAGATGCACTGTCAGCACAACTCCCACAGACATGAAGAAATAGGTATGGCTAAAGTCAATCAAGATGCTCCAGGGTCCCATCAGGCCATGAAAACACCACCGTCTCAGTAAGGAGGATACCCATCATGAGGCCACAGTGGGAGTCAGATCAAACCGTCGTACCCAGAGAGACTCCCACCAGGGAAACCAGGCAGCAACATCCCTGTGTGGCAGAGGTGGGAAATTCAGGACCTGATTGCTTTGCTCAAAGGGGAGAAGAGTGCAAAGGAGTCCCAGACCATGGCAGCCTCAGGGCAAGGGACTGTGCTTCCTCCTTGCAGGAGCAGGGTTGCTGACTGGAGGGGCTCTGCAGCCTCTGCACAGGGCCAGCCCTTGCCAGGGTGCTCAGGAGCTTCAGTGCCAAGCAGTGGCTGCAGAGCAGAGGGTGGCTCTCCCTTGGGGTGAGGACTGGTGGGACACACTAGGGAGCAAAACGTCTGGCTCAGTGACATGGTGCACCCAACAAACACGTGTGGGACAGCTCCTTGCACTGCTTTCAGGGCCACTGTCAGAAGGGCTTGGGTCTGGAGAATGAAGACTTGAGTTGCAGCTTGGACCACTTCTTTCTAGTGAATCTTTGCTTCTGACAAGCTAGGGTTGCTTCTGTCAAGCACGAGCTTGCTGCTGAAGCTGACACCAGCTTCAGCACACAGGTTTGTCATCTCCTGTTTGTCCTCTGTTTTCTTTTAAACGTTGCTCAGATGTTCTTACAGCTGGTCAGTAGCTGTTCATGTGCTACATGAATGCCTGTTTCTAAGCTTAGGTGTATCCTTCATGAAAAAAATAAGGTGACCAAGTAGGAAAGGAAAAAGGAGTGGTGTGTTCCTCCAGGCTCTGACCCCAGCTCAACTCAGCTTGAATGTCATGTCAAAATGATGCCAGACACAACAGATTGTCCCTGTGGGGACACTGTCCCACTTACTCTGCTGTATTTGAATGAACAACAGACTAATCAGCACGGCATCGCTCAACTTCACAATGAACCTCCTGCTCATGTAAATAGCAATCCTGTCCATCAGACCTACTATCCTAGGCATCACAGCTTTGTTTTATAATATCTGTGTTCCTGCCAGTCTCTGTTAGCATCTTCCTCCACCCTCATCCCCAGAAACCTCCTCCCCAGCCCACATCTGCTTTCCCTGTTCATGGGTGCAGCTGCACCCCAGCCATGCAGACGGTAACTCTGAAAAGCAGAAGGGGCTGGAGCAGACTGACAGACCCTGCTGTTACTAAGGAGAGTGCTCAGCAGGCTTCCAGCCAACTTGGTGACCATCTCACCCTTGGGAAAGGGATGACTTTGCAGCAGCACAGCTGGACTGCAGGAAGCCAGGTAGGTCCTGTCCTCCCTACACAGAGCAAGAAGGGTCTGGACGAGATGTTAGAGGTCTTAGGTGAGTTTTTGCTAGCAAAGTGAGAGATGCTCACAGGGCAAGGTTAAGGGTTACTCTTTCAGGCAGAGCAGACATCCGCCGCATGGACTCATCCCCATCTGGCTGGTCCTCACCCTGAGCTGCTCCCAACACACTGACAAAACAGGAGTAAGTTTTTAAAAAGCACCATCAAAAGCCCCAGGTTAAAAAGCTCCAGCTGCATTGTGCAGGAGTGTTCCCAGCTAGGCTTTCCTTCCACATCATCATCATCATCATAAGCCAGAAAGAACCCCAAAGCACAGAAAATACTCCAGAATGGTCTAAGGGACTTCTTCAAGTAAGATCATGCACAGCAGCTTGTCCTCCAACTATGAGCACACCTGTGACCTTGGCTGGCAGATCTAGGACGGATTCCTCCAGGCTGCTGAGATGTCAGTGACTGATATGGTTTCCTTTTGGGACTGTGCTTTAACTAGGTATGAGAAGTTCTGTTTTGAGAATAACTACTGTGGATCAACCTCACTTCTCTCACTCCAGAATGACGTGACTTAATCACATCTCCTCTCACTATTTTTCCCCAGACAGGCTCCATTTTTGCACAAGCCTCATCAGTGAGCTCAGGAAAAGCAACTTCATCCACTATACATACCTATAGAAGTCATATCTGGTCCCTTCAGGTAGGTCCTGAAGTGTCTTGGCAGGACCCTAAGGAATGGGTGGCTCACTCAGGGACTGGCCATGCTGCAGCTGTCCTGAGGATAACTGAAGGCCCTCAGCCACCAGGCAGGGACATTCTCTGCAGCTGTAGGACTTTATCCATCCCCTGTTCACTTGGTGTCGCTGGGAAGGGCTGCTCTGACCACCCTCCATTCACTCCTGGAACCCCTGGGAATGAGACCGCTAGGAATGATGTGTGATTCTCTGCTCTGCTTCCTGCACCTACATGTCTTCCTTAATGCCACCTGTTTTCTCTCTGGACTTCTTGATTGTCTGTTCACCTATCCTTCCACAGTAGCCCAGCTGCTTTTCCCACCCTAGTGTTAGCACTAATAATAAGAGCTCTTGTTTCTATAAGGGAGCAAATTCTTCAGGGAGGTGTAGAGTTGAAGGTGAGTTTTTCCTCCAGAGAGAAAAATATTCAATAATTAGCATATCATATTTGATTGTGGCTCTGCAGACCCTTCCACATCTGGACTTGGGGCTGCTGATTGAGGCTGGCAGGTATTTCCCTGTCTCCTGGCCTGAGGGTGCTTCCAAGCAGTGTTTTTTCTAGGTAAAATTTTCCTGTGCCTTAGACTCCTTCATGGAGATGTGAGTGTAGGATTTGCAGCTCTCTGTCTCCTTTTGCATCCCTAATTTTGACCTGGTGATCCACAGTTCTGGTTAGTCCATGTTTTGTCTTTCCCTTGCAAAAGGATGCTCAGTGTAGTTCACAGGATGAGCCAGAAATGCCCTGTGGAAGCTGCAGTGTCTGTCTTTAACAGGAGTGATTCCTTCTCACTCTCTGTGTAGTGAATAGCCTCTCTACAGTGAAAATTGCAGTTAACCCTGGGCCACCATAGCAGTTAAAGGCTTCCAGTCCAGCAAAATGGACTACAACCTTGCTACCCAAAGCATTCAACATCTTTACACTGGGGGCCCTCAAGTCATCAGATCCGCAAAGAGACAACCAATGGAGTGGAAAAAAGCAGAGTGCATGAGGTGGGTTTTTTAAGTAAATGATATATCTTAAATTGTTGCTATATTCCGTTCTCATTCTTCTTTGATACCATAGGAAATGTGGGTGGGTTACAAATGCCAGGTTCTTTGGACTCTGTCTATTGTGGAAGTGTAATTCTGCATGGCCTGGCCCAGGGCTGCAGCACGTGGCATTTTTGATTTTGTATTGTTTTTCAGGAAAGCTTAGTGACTTACTAAATAGTATTGATCAGATAAGGTCTGAAATCAATGTTCTGAGTAACTGAAAGTCTGCCAAAGAACGGAACACTTTACTTAATTGAATTAAATGTATTTCCTACATTGGCTTGAGAAAAACATTTTCTTGGAGCAAAACTGAAACATCACTTAATTTCAGTTTAGACCAAGTGGACTGAATGCATCATGCCAGATGTTCCACTGGCTCCGTGCCCTCGTAAGTTCAACTGTCAGGACACATTTCAAAGCAAAGACACATACACACACTCTGACTCAGCCCTCTGTTCTGTGTAACAGGAGCATCTCACTCCCTCCCCAGCACACGAGACTGTAGGAGGACATTGCATTAATCATCCATCCTGACAACAAAGAAAGTTAAAACTAAAACATCAGGTCTGTCCACTGTAACAGGCTTAAGTGCACAGCCCCACCCTGATAAGGAGAGATGTGTCCCCTTTCACCCATACCCCTGGTGCTTATTCTTGGCTGTGCCAAGGTATTCCAAAGTAACTTGTAATTATGGGTGCCCAACCTAACACACAGCAGAAAAGCCTCAAAAGCCTCAAAATCATATGCCCTGAAGTCTTACTGTGCAAGACACTCAGCTAGGCAGTATTTTGATAATCTTAGGCATAATTCTGTAGCCTGCCAGGATGAGCGTATGCCTCACATCATAGGTGTGCTTGGTCTGGGGTGAGTGGGGAGGGAATGCAAAATAAAATCCCTGCAATTAGTAGCAAATTCTGAATGAACTGTACTCCTATCTACCTTAGAACAGAGAATAATGAATAATGCTGTGCCAGCATAATCTCCACAGCCCACAAAAACTAATAAAGTCAGGATTTGCTAAGTGCTCTGATTTTGCAATATGAGAGGTATTTCAAAGGAAGATGCTGAGTGCAAGAACACCCACTGAATAATGCATGCCTGGCTGGAAGTCTGCAAGATCTACCTTCTCAATAAGGACAGAGCTCAGCCTAGCATGTGAGATGTGGCTGGGAACATAAAGCTCGTGGCGTAGCTCTCCAGTGCAGCGCAGAAGCACAAGGCTGCTATAAACCCCACCTATCTGGAATTCGGTTGTTTGGGGACAGAACAGACAATACATTCTTTGGCTGGAAATGCGGCTGTGCCAGAGATGCAAAGGGGGTGTTTCTTTGTCCTCTGCAGTATTTGATTCTTTGCTAATAGTCAAAAAGCGTAAGTGCTGCTCTTGACACAGCCTGATTTTCTTTTTGGCTAGGTGATTCTTGAGTACCAGCTCTTACAGGGACTCCCAGAGGAGTTGCATTTATCAGTAATGACCATGCAGATGAGGGGTGCCACAAGCAGACGTGGCTGAGGCAATGGCTGTACCCTGCTACTGACCTGTGCTGCAGCCTTTGACAAGTCATACCACAGCTCTTTTGGCCTTGTCTTTTTGCCATTTGGTGGGAGTTGCTTCACGAGGGAAACTGTCTCCTTTAGATAAATTTAACATAACTAATATGATGCTTGTCTCATCAGAGCACATTAACCACTACTGAAATACAGATAATTATATGCTGAGCCACAGAAATCAAACGAGTTAAATATTGTTAGATAACACATACATTTTGGGAACATGGATTTGGGGAGCTACCAGAAAAAAAGTACCACCAGTACTGAAGAAGAAGAAGTTTGGCTAATAGGCAAATATTCCTTGTGACAAAAATTGATAGTTAAACACCATGTTCTTCCCCATATCCGAGAAGTTTCTGTAACAGCTCAGTTCACAATGGTTCCACAGTTTACAAAGGTGATTATTGCTTTTATTTCAGACATCAAATTGTCAAACTCGAGGACGTCAGACAAAGGAGTAAGACATACTGCGAGACAAAATCAAGACCAGCTCTTTGTCACAAAAGCACCCAGTAACATTTTTTTTCCCTTTTTCACTCACTTTATGTCACTGTTGAAAAATAGTGCCTCATAGTGCCCTGATTCACTGTGAGCATTTCCTCTATGGTATCAGATGCCACTGCAGGAGAACAAGAACTGGACAAAAGCCAGGATAACTCAAAGTCGCTCTGAATGATAAGATACCTACCAACCCAGGGGATTTACTGTTTTCATATATAGAATATTCAGTCCTTTGCAGAAAATGGAAAATGAATTATCCTCCCACTTGGGATACTGGACATAAGCTAAATGTTTTCCTTGGGTATTTATTGACTCTTATAAACAGCATATGCATGGGTAGAGGAGTCCTGTTTAGTTACAGCCACTGCTCTTACTGCCCTGACACTGTTGTGGAGAACGGGGAGAAGCATGCAATAGTTGAAAGAAACCACAGCAGCCCCTCTCACTATGCCTTAAACCAACCAGTCCTGCTGCTCTATACATTCCCTCCACTAACACATGGAACAAGTTGTTCTTCTTGCAGAGGTCTGAACCCAGGCAAGTGCCCACCTCTCCCGCAAGGCCAGGATTCCCCTGGGTGCATGGGCAGAGAAGGGAGCTGAGGTCTTCTCTAGGAAACCCTCCACCCTGTACTGCCACAGGGCCAGGACTCTAGAGCCCACCACAGAGCATTCCTGACCTACCAAATACAGCCACATCAACTAAGCAAAGAAATTGAGGGAAAAAACCCTGTAAAAATTATAGAAACAGCCACTGAGCTCGCGTATCTCTGATTCGTGCCTGAGGAAACCTCACCATGACTGCTTTTACTGCCAACAGCCACCAGAAGGTCCCAGCCCCAGAACTGCCTGGTGGTAGTGACTGCAGGAGGAGCTCCAGCAGGTCAGCACCCCCGAAGAACAGGTTCCTTGATTAGTTACCGAACAAAGAGTCTGATTTTCTGGGCACACTCAGGTTTAGAACAGCTTCTTCTGCTCCTTTCAAAGACAAATAAACCCTATCCCAGCCTGGCTTCTGCTTTTCCTCAGTCTTATCTGGTGGTTTGGTCTGCAGGACTCAGAATGGTATTTTTTAACAGGGAATGCCCTTTACCATTGCCCATGAAACAAAAGAAAATGATAACAAATAGCATTATTCCTCTGGGAGCAATGCCTACAATGCACACCTGAAACCTTGTTCAGGCAGAAGCTCTTATTTCCATCGCATGAGCTTGTCTGGAAATCCTGAACATCCTCTGCCTCCTCCAGAAAAGGCTACCAAGGCTTCCCAGGGTCAGGCTCCTGAAAAAAACACCCTGACAGTGGGATATAGTGTCCACAGTCTCTGAGGGTTGTAGGTAGCAGCTCTTCCTAGCAGATGTTTCCCCTGCTAAAATTGATGCTACTTTGTGTTTCAATATCCAGCAAATTACACTCTTAAAATAATGCTGTGCAAAAGCATTTAAAACCAGCAGCAATACTATATTTTAGAACATAGAGATCCTACAAATCAAAATCATATTTAAAAGAGAATTCAAGCAGTTTGGGAGAGGGAGAAGCTGTCTTTAAAAAAAAAAAGAAGTACAACTAAATGTCATTATTTTATCTTTGCAATCATGTACCTTTTGGACTGAAGCTGTGATTTCAAGAAGTTATACAGTACTAGAAAATCAATGACTGTATAGTGGGCTCGGTAAACCTCATCAATCCTCTCAGCCCTGCAACTGAGTGGAAAAAACCCAGCCATATCTTTCCATTACAATAGAAGCCAATTGCACATCATCAAATTGCATGTCCCCAACTCCACTTTAGGTCTTCCAGGTTTTCTTTTTTTGTGATTTAAAGGCTTGCCACAGCTTTAGCTGAAATGAAGTTTTCCTCTCAACAGAAAGTGGACCAAGCCACAACTGTAGAAGTTTAAGGCAATTATTTTTACAGCTGACTACTGATTTTTGAAAATTACATCATTTGGATGCCAGACTTGAGACACCTTAGAGTGCTTTTGTTTTCAAAAGATGCTGAGCATTTGACTTCTGATATGAGCCCCCTTTAAGATGTCTCAATACCTGGACAGCCCCAAACTGCTGATTTTTGAGTTAAGTGCTCACTATTTATAAATGACTGACTGAAAATGCAGTCCTTCCGGGTTGCTGTAGTTAATTTAATCTCTTTGTTTGTTACTTGGTAATGCCAACAGTAGTTTCTAGCAGTACATACAGATCCAGGGTAAATGACCACGTACTGAAAAATTTCTAAATATACAACACACCAAACAAGTGGGGAAAACTGAACCATCAAAAAATATGGTTCACAAGACAGTAACTTTTGTACAGTAGCTCTGAAAGCAAACATAGGCACTTCTGCTTCAAGAGTACTTGGTCCCCAAAACTCATTCTCCTTTCTCCTAGCTATGCTTGCTAAGGAGGAAAATCCACAATAGACGCATTGCTGCCTCTGAGCAGGAAAAAGCTCTCCACTGTCTCTTTGCTTGGAAGACCTGGCAGTGGTGAAGGAGATCATACCCCCTTGCTTTTCAGAACAAGGCTGTATTCATCCCCAAAATGGGACTGCACATGGTGCAGTCCTCCTCGGGAGGATTAAATTCAGGAGAATTTAATGTCCCATCTTTCCACATTTTGCTCTTGTTTGAAAGCAGCTCACCCTCTCCACATCACACTAAAGCTACTGGGTGAAGCACTTTCTTGGAATGCTGCCTGGTGAGGTCAGACAGAGGACGGAGTTACTGGTAGGAGCTCAGGGAGACAAAGTTCCTGGAAGCCTGAGTAAAGGAGACAAAAGTAAAATTTTCAGAGTGCTCCAGCTTTACTTTCTTCAGCAGCTTGGGGATGATACCCATAAGGGAGCAGAGCCCCATCCTCTGCTCCTCGTACCAGACGTTCCCCACGCTGCTGACCTCCCTCCAGGCTGTCAGGTAGAAGGGAAACGTGGCCTCCATCAGTGTCGGGGGCTGGTGTATGTACCTGTACATGTACCTGTAGAGAAGGCAGTATGGGCAGAGCTCCTACCTTGTCAAGTGCTCGTGGCAGATCTGGCCGTAACACCCGGTTTTCTTGCTTCACCCTCTCTGTTGGGCAAAAAACAGCCTGTTCTGGGAGTCTCTGAGCAATTCAATGTCACCAAATATCAAGTCCACGTGCTCTTGTAAGGTTCACATGTTCAGGTACTGTCTGTTCAATTTCACCACTATGGACAGCAGGGCTACAGGACTGTCATCTCCCAGGCACCCTGTCCTTCACATCTCTTTCTCGTCAGAAAGAGAGGAGTAGACAATGTTGCGAGAGCAGCAACAGACATCCCAGCCTTGCTCAAGACCTTAAGCTCCTCCTTGAGCTTTCTGGTGGAAGAGCTGAAGGTGCTGCTGGTGATGGAGAAACCAGCACCAGCATTCTTGAGGATCCAGTCCAGGCCTCATCAGATAGTGTGGAGGGACATGGATAGAAAGCCAAACCCATCTGTTTTCTTCATGCTGATGTAAAAGTCCTCCAGGAGTTCATTCAGCTTCACTGCTGGGATCTGGAACAAGAGAAGGGGAAAGATGTGTCAAGGTACTTATAGGAAGGAAATGCGTTGCAGGTGGGGAAGACACATTTGAGACTTCTCCATGCTCTGTCTGAAGAAACCTTGCAGCAGCTTCCACGCTTCCCCAGAAATTCATTTCTGGGCAGCCTTAGCCTTGGGAAGAGGCTACGTGTTTATCTAAGCAAAAGAAATGCAGTGAAACCCCATAGTGTAAGGATGCTCGGACAGACCAGATCCATTTCACTGGCTGGCACCGCTTTTGGACCAGCTGCAGAAATCATAGATTCAGAAGAAAGGAGATAAATTCCTGGTCTTTTTGAAGTGAATGAAGGTTTCAGTCACACTGAGGTGTGACTGGGCAAATGTGTGACCTACCACCTGGGTGTAAGCCTCTGTACTTTTGCAGTAGTGTGGTACATATGGAAACTTTTTAGGCAAAGAAGGAGGAAGAGGAAGAGAAAAAGGAGGAGGAGAAACAGCAGAAAAAGAAGCAGCAGCAGCTTCTTCTTTTGGCCATGAGATGTCAGTATTGCAATCAGGCTGCCAGCCAGGCTGCTTTAGCCTGAAAATGTCTGAGAAACTTAGTTATGAAAACGTGAGTGGGGCTTTTTATATTTTGGCCCGTAGCCACAGTCCTTATTTTTGGTGTGTACACTGATTTTGCTGGGAGTTCGTTTTTGGAGAAAAGTCCTCAAGTGGTCTGCATTGCAATGACTAGCTCTGGAAGCAGAAATCATGCAAACAGTACGTCCTTAGGGTAACAGCAGGAAATCTTGTCGCATGGCAGAATGAGGCCAACGTTGTGTACAAGTGTTGCGTACATGGACATCTTTAGGCAACTGGTATGAATTAGAAAAGGTTACAGCTTTATCAAGAGAAACCTGGAAGGTCCCCAAGACCACAAGGACAAAGAGAAAGCTGAAATCTCATCTCTTTTCAAACTTCATAATAACTTCATTTGACATGGGAGGCTGTCTCCCCCCCCCTGAAAAAAACAGTATTCTGCTAAGTTTTGTAACCTTAGTGATGTCCATGTCATTTCTGGGTCCTTTGCTCATGCACCAGTATCTCCACATGTTGAGAACAAAGAGGGTGGCCTTGGTGGTGCTGGGGCTTACAGCACCGATACGCAGGTACTTGAGGTCGTCATCAAAATTAAAGATGGGAAACTTGTTGAGCTTAGTTGAATATGCTAGAAAGCAAATAAAGACAGGGGATAAAAATAGCTCGTCCTAGTGCCTTGCTGCCACCATTTCTGGCTAAGAGCAAGTTGGTGTTTTTCACAAAGTGTGAGGAATTTAAGAAATATGAAACATAGCACTTCTCTGATGATTTCTTACAAGTCTGTGTACTGAAAACTGAGATGTGGCAGGAGGGGAACCAATGTGAAGTCACTCTAAGGTTGCCACCAAGGTAAAATTTACTGCCACACAAAGCCAGTAACAGGGAGAGAGTAACACGGCATCTTTTATTTTGCTGCAGAAATGGTGGGAGGGTGACAAAGCCAAAGGTTTTTCCTTCGTTAGTTGACTCAGGAGAAGGGAAAAAACTTGTCCTCTTCCTACACAGCCCGACTCTGTGCTGCTGATGCATCAGACTACCATGTGTGTTTGTACAAGCCCGTCAGGCAATGCTATCCAAGTACCACTCATACCCGCTCTCTAATCCCTGTTAGGCACAACAGAATCAGGTCCTGTTGCTTCAGTGGACCAAAGGCAGGTGCATCTTGATTAATACCATGAGTTAAGTGAAGACATGCAGTGTGCATTTCTTAAAAGAAGAGCCTCAGCCCCCCAGACAGGAACTGAAAGTAGAGGATTGATGGAGAACCTTTTATAGATGTTCAGACACTTAATATCCTTTATGAAAGAGTAATAAATTTTTATGATACCACTATAATTTTATTACATCACTCTACTTTTCACAGGGCTGAAGCTAATGGATTTTGGAGCCCAGTGCATGTGAGCTGTGAAAGACTGCTCTGAACATCCATGCACTGAGCTAGTGACCCCCATGGTTACCATCTCAGCACAGCAGGAAAAGGGAAGAGGTGGTACACTTGAGAGAGGTGTTGGATTTCTCTTTCTAACCTTCAATTCTGCAGCCACAGTTGGCCATTACTGCAGCCCCAGAGGTGTAACTGCACACTAGGAAGAGTGTTCATGTTAAAAAGAAATTTCTATCGTTGCAGCTTTTGCTGTTAATATAGTATGTAAATGGTAAAGGAACTGCATAAATCCACTGAAGAACACACTGCAAGCAAAACAAGCAGGAAAGCTGAATAGATGCACCATGTAAGCATGGCTAACAATTTAAGCATGCTGTCTGATCTGCTGAGCTCTGCACACTTCTATACCAGGATTCCTCAGTCTGTGGTCTGCAGAACCCTGACAGCCTAGGGTCTCATCCTGAAGACTCCAAGAAATATTGCTGGAAAAAACACATGCCATGGACAGGGCACATCTGAAAAACACACATTGCTGTGAGAGCCCACCCAGGGGCAGAGGTCTCACAAACTGAAGGGACACTCTCTTCCGTCTGTAGACTGCATCTAGCCAGTGGACAAAAATAGGAATTCCTTCCATCTGAAAGTAGGCTGCAATTATTTGTTCTGAACTGAACTGTTTTGACAAACTTCACTCATAGCAAAAGATCCTCTTCTGTCTGTGCTGACAACTACTGCCTGAGGTGCCTGGCAGCCACCTTGCTCTCCTGCTAGCCCAGGAATGGTGCTGCAGAATGGAGGTGGTGTGAAAAATTCTGGTGGCAGGTACTTGGGTGGAAGTTCCTCTGGTCAGTGGCTTCAGGAGCCCTGCCAATGAGTTTTCAGGTGGACAACTCTTCTAAAGAAAGGCTGGGATGCTCATGGAAATGATGAGCTCTTCACTCACCAGCAGGGTCCTTGACAAGGGTTTGCTACAACCTTCTCACAATGACTGTTCAGGCACTGTTTGCCCACTACCAATAAGCAAATCTTAGGTCAGCTCTCTATAGAGCCTTGCACCTCCCAGGATGTTTGTCTGCCCGGCCCATGGATTGGTAACCCCCACACCACATTTCCCCAGAAGACTCTTGGTGAAATTGCCATCTCATGGGCTGCCACTGGCTCACGCTGCTGCCTCACCAAAGGACCACTCCTGAGAGCACCAAGGGCACTCTGAGAAACAGCCTACCAAAAGCAAGAGCCCAACCATACAATGCGAGTTGTCCTGGAAGATATAACAGAACCAGCCTCCCTGAAATTCTCATACTGCAGTTAATCCATTGGGATTAATTAACTTCTGACAGGCCTCGGTTTGGAAATTAGGTGGCCATTTCCTGATCCACAGTATCACCCAGGCAATTTCTCAAACCACAGCAGAAGACAGAGACTTAGATTGCTCCTGGGTTCTCAAGGCAGAGTTTATAATCTGGTAGGAAATTAAGTCATAGCTCCTGGTTTGTCCAAATTCCAGATTGTCTAAATTGGAGCATCTGGTTTGAGCTGAGCTCTAATATATGAGAGCACTGACAGTAACAGCTTGTTATTAGTGCTACTTCAATCCTGAACTGGGACAGCGAGTCAAGTGCTGCACCAGAACAGGATGGACTGATGGCCATACCTTATGCACAGTGATGCCCATTGAAGTCTGTATCGCTTTTTTCTTTTCTTCCTACTAGACACCTTGTCCGCAGAAACTATAAAAATGGGAACAAGTTGCTCTAAGGCTTGAACGTGTAGCCAGATCAGAAAGTGATCGCTACTGTGAGCAGTGTGCAGCTCTAATACTTGCAGCAAAGGAGTCTTAGCATAACAAAATCAAAATGAAATAAAATTATGGTGTGATGGCAGGCATGTGTCAGCTACCATCTGTAAGGGTGTTGTATCACCAGAAGGCCGAAACAAGAATTACTCTATTTTCCACTTCCACAGGAAATACATCATCCTTGCGCTTTCCTTTTTCTTTTTTTCTTTTTTTTTTTTTTTTTTTTTTAAATCAGAACAATGAATATTTGCTTTCTTTTTCCTGGAAGAAGACAGTTTATCCTGCTCATTCTTGGACAGTGTGGAGGAGTCCTGGAAAAGGCTGGGATCTTGGTTCAAAACTGCACCAGTGCACGGGCTCTGTTTAAAGATAAGGGTATTGCCATCCTGCCTTCATTGCTGACTTCAGCATCTGCATACCAAACCACAACACTCTTAGCCTGACATTGCCTGTCAGGAGCCAGATGATGCTCTAAGATTTTTAAATGATGTCTGAACACCTTGTGGAGTACTTGATAGAGGTGTTGGGATGCCTTCAGGAGACACTAAGAAAACTTACACTCTTACCAAGCACAGACAGGAGTTCTCACTGGGACCTGTCAGACAGAATTTGGAAAAGTGGCTGGGAACACACATCCCATTTCCAGAAGGGCCTTGCAAGTGCCAGTGCTCTGGTTTACAATCACAGCAACACTTGCAGGGTCTGGATCAAGTCCTGCGAGACTGCATTTTTATGTGTGTAACTCACCAGCTGCCTGTAAAACAAGTAAGTCCTGACTCAATACTGCTGTGGGTATGGCATGAGTTACTAACAAACATAGAGGAGATCTTGCTCCCTCAGTCCTGCTCCCTCACCCCTAATATGCCTTGTGCCTCCCTCTTCCTGGAGGATACCTGAGGGCTTATTTTCAAACAACACTTCAGAGGATGCAGGCTAGGTACGAAAATACACAGCACTTGAACATCTCAGTAATGATGGTTCCTTTGAAGAAGTCATCTTTGTGTTTAGTTCACCTGATGCCACGTTCCCAGCCAAAACCCTGCAAAATCACCCAAAATGGCCATCTGCACAGGCACAAGCACTCTTGCCAAACTTCTGTCACTGAGATGATACATTGTACAGGAAAAAAAAGTTATATTTGTCATTGCTTGCCAAAACATGTACGCACCCTGCATCTATGCAGACAACTGTGCTATTATCTGATGGTTTGTAGGTGCTCCATGCCAAATCTTTTAAGTTGAAATGCATGTGGTAAATGTCTAGACACCTAATGATCTGCTCCATGCTGAGGCCAGGAGTTGTACTCTGTGTGTCTGGTGAGGGAAGAGGAAGGGGGTTGCCAGGCAAGCTAGTAGGATGCCATCAAAACTGGTGAGGTCTCAGATCTGATTTCTCTGCATCCTTCCCCTAAAGCAAAGGGAGTTCCTCATACAGCACCTCTTACTGTTTGTGCTGCAAACTAGCAGTCTCAGTGGCACTCATCAGAAAAGCCAAGGGACTGTATTCATCCTCCCTCTATGGAAGCAAACTTACTAATATCCCATCTGCCTGCCCTAAATAAAGGAGATAAAGATCTCTGCCATATCTGGATGTTCCTAAAGTCCCCAGATTCTACTCATATTTAACTGGCCTTTAGTCATTTATGTGCTAGTCCTTGCTGCGAAGATGCTGCTGTTGTGCAGAAAGAGCAGGGATATTAGATGCTGTTTAGAGGCTGCCCGGCTCTTCCAAGATGAGCTCACGTGCTCCCTGATAGCTTGCAGTCACCAGGTGTCTTAATATCAATCTGACCAAGTTCTGGTCTGCTGAGCAGTTTGATGACCACATTTTACAACCGTGCAACCATTCCCTCTTCCAGAAGGGGCTCCAGGCCCAGGAGGCTGATGGACTGAGATGATATGGAAAGGTGACCCCCATAGCAGATGGCATTGCTGAGGATACAGCTTAGCTGTCTGGTTTTACCGAGTGGGCAATGTTTGTCTGCCCAACAGTTTCCTCAGGCACGCCTCTGCACATGAGAACATCTGGCTACCATGAGCCTCCAAGATCATTTCTGAGTGTCCCTCACCAAAGTTCAGACACACAGAAATCTCATTCCAAATGCAGATGAACAGCATCATCTTGTGTGACAGGGTTAACAGCTCCATGGCTAGCAGCATCCTATCTTGTCAATATTAAATGCTTCTGCCTGCCTTTCCCTGGGTATACATTTGAAACAGGTTTTTCTCCAGTCCTGTTCTGTTTGCCGTCTTGCACAGGGACAAGAATAACTAAAAATGTTGTACTTGCAAGTACACGGGGAGCTCTGAGGTGAATAATCATGCTGCACGTGGGATTTTGTCTTTGAGCTCTTCCAGGTATGATTTCCTCACACCTTTCAGAGGAGCAGCAATACACGTCTCACGTGCTGCCAGTTTTGCATGTGCATTCTTTCCTGGGTACCTGTAGGAATTTGGCCCTTAGGACAAAATGTCCATATACAAATAGCCGTATCTTCTTATACATAGCTGTCTTTTTTTTTTTCCCCATAATTATTTTCTTTGAGAGCTAATCAATGCTATCTATAGTGAAGGTTGTAACACAGTAACCCATCAGGCTACTCTAGAAAGAAATCTTGCAGATTTTTCCAAAGATAGCTGCCAATTTCCATTTGTCTTTGGTGTATACTACAAAGCAAAGCACCAGCGACTTACAGACCCCACCTCGCCATCTCCAAAGACTATCTGAAGAGGCAATGTGCCGTAAGGTCCCTGAGGAACCTCCACATCAGTTGCAGTCATGGTATTCTTAAGCAATGCCTCAATGTTCAGAGATACTCAGCTGCAGCCAGGAGGCTTCATCACATTTGTGAGATCATCCCAGGGAAGCACCCCAGACTGCCCAAGCCAAATTCCTCAGTGCTGTTTGCCTAGCTACCCAGAAGGCCTGAACCCACACAAGGTGTGCAAACTGCTGCTTGGTTATTTTTGGGTGGAGGAGGAGGAGGAGAGGACACAGTAGCCATCCCGCAGGCTGTGGAAGCACAGCTGTTCTTGAAGGGGCAACCGGGGTTAAATCAGTGTACAAAGGGAAAAGTGAAAGCAGCTGGGTTACCAGAACTTACCAATTTGCTTAGCTGAACCTGCATTAACCATGTTAACCCTTAACCACCACCTGCATACTCACTTTTAGACCATTAACTTCATAATCTCTGTGAAGACAACTTAATCCAAGCTACAGAATTTAATCCAAAAGGTTTACTGTGCATCTGCAACAGGCAGCAAAAGTACTTGGTAGCCCCTGGCCATTACCAGTCTGTATCTAACATCTCTGTCTCTTCGTCTGAAGGTCTCTGTTTCTTCTTTCTCCTTGTCACTGCAACAATGGTGGGACCTTTGCCACAATGTGCTGTTGTGCTGAGCATCAACACAGTCCCACTACTAGCACCAAGCAGCAAGAAGGGGATTTATTTTGCAGAATTTGCCAGGTGATGGAAATGCAGTCCCAGAATACCAGGTGAAAATCATGTTCCCCTGTCCCTCATCCATGGTATCACTTGGCTCGTACTGCCCTGCACTCATGTTCTAACATCAACACAAACATATTGCTCTTTCCTAGATGGCAGACTCCTAAGGGATTTGGCTTTTTCCTTTTTCTCATGTTCCTTTGGCAGAACCTGAGACACTCTGGCCTTCTCCATCACAGCTGTCAAACCATGAACAGCAGCTTGGTGGAATTTCATTGGAGGTCTCAAGGGATTTTTCTGCTTGGGATGTTTCTCCTTCGCAATACAGGGACTTCATTAGCTTTAGTTTTCTGGTCCTTTAATTTTAAAACCTCGTGAACAGAGAACATTCAAACCTGATAAGCAACTGTCTTAAAAGATCCTTGGATGCACATTTAATTTTATTCTAGATGAACATTAAAACAAAACTGTGTGGACAGCAGACCGTACTGCTGAAATTCTAAATGCAAAATAAGTAATTTCAAGCCAAACTGTGCTTTGGAATTGATGTAACCAGGTCAGGTTCAGGAAAATGTCATTAATCCAAAAAGGCTCTCAGGACATAGACTTTCAGTCCTACTGAAGTGAGATTAAATGAGCATGTGGTTCAAGTCAAGCTTGCTTGTAAGTACATTCCTGAGCAGGGAAGGATTTAAGCCATTGTTTAAATGTTTTCCTGAAACACAACCCCAGAAGTTAAAGAGGGTATGACCGCAACTATTTCTTGGTGAGCCTATTTGCACTCTGCTAATCAAAATGCATCACAGGTCCATGGGAACTTCCCAGCTATGCTGATACGCATACTTGGAAAGCATGAGAGCAACCCATGCTTTTTTTATAGGAGGTGCTTTGAAATGCCAAGTAGATTGGTTTCACTTGATTAAAGAAAGTAGTCAACTTTGCAGAAAACTGTTTATTAAATACATGGGACTTGGTTGCTACACCTAATTACAGACAAAATACTGTGAATAAAGCATGCACTTATCACAGACATCAATGACTACCTTGATTATTTTTTAAGTGGTCTTTAATTCTGTAAGTTTAAGGCTGCACCAATACAAATTTTAAAAAACAAAAAGTCACACTGCAATTGTAGCAAACATTGTACGGACAGTGAAATCAATCTCTAATGCAGCAGAACCAGACTTAAAGATTATCATAAGGGAATAAAAATGGAAGTGAAGTGCAATAAAGAGCAAAATATCTCTGGAATTTGCAGGTCATAAAAGTGAATACCGTACTCCAATTAGCACACAACTGAATCCCTTCTTTTCAAAAGCCTAATTATCTGACAACTGAGCAAGGAATGAAACTCAGACACCATTAAAAAAAAAATAGACCTCTTGGTTTTACTTTCTTCTTATTGAGGGCACTTTTTTATTCAAACACTAAAAGAGCATTTTTCAAGGGGACATCTGACCAAAGTGTGGCAGACAGCAGTACAACATATATTTATTTACTCTATCCTAATTAAAGAAGGAGTGTCTTGCAGTAGGGAAAAAAAACACCACCACAAAAAACCCCAGCAAACCAGAAACCAAACCAGTTCTCAACTGGCACAAGTGACAGACAACTCTGTTGACCATATTGGTCTTACTCTGTATGACCTTACTCTCTATGAAGTTTGCTTCTTAAAATACACCGCAGAAATAGCAATATGGCATCCACATGGGTCAAAACTTATCCAGCTGACAAGTAAAAAGACTACCAGCCCTGGAAACCCAGCTGGGGATCTGGGGCTCAAAGTAGGTTATGAAATCTTTCCTCATTTACAGCAGTGAAGCCTTTTTGCTCATTTTTCTCAAGTCGCTGTGCAACTCCAGAAAGAAGGTAATTTAAGGACAAGGGAGTTCAACAGGTAGCTCTGAAAATGGACAGGACCTGACAAATTTGTTCATGTTTTCAGCAAATTATCCATTAATCTCTCCCATTCCTTCAGTTATCCTAGATTTGCAGAGCTTAATTCATTAAAATGTATCAAAATATTACTAATCCCCAGTAAAATATTGCATATAAAAACTCCCAAATACAGGGGCAAGAGATCTGTGTAAGAAGGTGTCCTATGTACAGAAAACTGCATTTTGAGTGGAAGATACGTAGCACTGCTCATGCTAAGACCTCTGCCTTAAATAGCTGATTACAGCTGGGGCTTGCAAAGGGGTCTAAAAAAAGCTAAGTCCCCAAATTCCACTGGGGTTTGGATGGATAATCCTCTCCTGGCTCCTTTCAGCAGCACAGCCTAAACTACTGCTTTTATATTGAAAAAAAAAAAAAAAGAAAAAGAAAAAGAAAACTTCTCCTAGGATATAATGCACTTCAGATAAAATGCAATTAAAAGAGCAATCACAGGACAGACACCACGTGCACTGAAGGCATCACAGTGATTGGTAGGTGGTATCTAAACCAGCATACCACTGGCATCAGCCAGTTTGCATCTTGAAACCAGTGAACCATGGTGACAAGCAAAAAATGCCACTAGACACTCTGACACACCACATGCAGCAGGCTAAATCCTGATGCCAGGTCTGCACCTGTAGAACCATAACTGCATTTCCAGCATGCAAAGTGCTAGATAAAGGATATTGATCACTTTCCTGATTCAAATCTAAAATTAAGATAATGCAGATATATCTAGCTTCACAATGAAAAAGAAGATGGGGAAAAAAACAGCTGCTGTGCTGCAGGAATCTAATACATTTTTGTGCAAGTTGGGACAACACATAGAAGCAGCTAGGAAGACCAATTGGTAAGACAATTAGTGCAACTGGTGGGACCATGGAGGCTCAGATCTGGCTATAAATAGAAAAAGAGCTGAAGTAAGAACATGTGTCACTGCCTTCCATATTTAATATTAGGGTCACATAGGCAGGAGTTCTGCAGAGTCAAAACTCTTCACTCATACTGGTGGAAGCACGCATTCATATGTAAATAGCTACTAGACAAGCAAAACAATGGAGAAACACATTGCAACTGGTCTCAGCTTGCTTCTGGTCTGGCAGAAAGAGACTGAAGAAGCTACCAGTTTTTAAAACATTTCTGAAGGGTCCCCTATTCCCTTCAAGAGAAGGGAACCGAGGTGCTGCAAAAGGCTTCTAAGCATCCTAATCACTTGTGGAAGGTTAGGATCGTCAGCTGGGATTTTCAAATCCATCAATTTGTGGGTACTGGCTTGTGACCTACTACACAGTAGGTGTGTTCTGGCCTGCATCCCTTAATATTGCTTTTTGTAAATGTTCTGGGTATCACAAAAAGGAGCAGCTACATTGAAAATTTTGGCATAAACTTCTTTTTTGGAAGTACTTTACATCACAAAGGCTTTAAACTGTCTTGCTGGTAAACAGAGATGGCTTTAGACCAGTACCTATAAGGATTAATTCAATGCATTTTTATTTTCCCAATCACATAGTTTTTCTGGCAACTTGGTATCTGATTTGAAAAGTCTTTTTAAGACATGTAACAGGCTTTCATCTCTCAGTAGGATGGAAGACCGATGATTAGTCTTTTCTGTTTTCCATACAAGATACTATTTTAAAGACCAGTCTAGGTACAGCTGAACATGACTGGTGGCTGGGAAATGCATGAGACAGATGAACATCTCGTATTTCCCTCCTGCCTGTTTCTATTGTGATTACAGTATGGTAAGGTTTCAGCCTGTCAAAATCTTTTAAAAATAAAAACGAATGCATATGCATGTGTGTATTTGCTATACTAGCCAGATTCTAAGCAGAGGGTGGAAAAGGAACTGAAAATGCAGTGTCAGAATTTAGATAAAGAGGGCTTGTCTGCCATGAAAACAGTTGGAAAGAACAAGACCAAAAATCTTGGGCTTGAATTTCATCCAAGTCTCATTTGGCAGCAATGTGTGGCTTCAGCGGAGGCGGAACAGGGACTGGAATCCACCACTCCACCAGGTTGACGCTTGTTTACAAGAGCAGGCTCACAACTGTTATGAGAGCTAACAGTTTCTTATGGTAATCAGCAGATTGCTTTCATTAAACAGCATTTTAGCATGCTCTGCAATGACTTGAACAGGCTTGGCTAATCAGTGGATCTGTTACCAACATGAACATTTGGGTACTACACATTCCCTCATACCCCTCACATTCACAGCTGGCAGACTGCTGCTGCAGGAGGTGTAGCTGGGGAAAATGGCTTCTTTTCAGCTCTGTTAAATTTTAATATTTTTCAAAATGAAAATTAATGAGAAGACACTAAAGAAAGATGGATAGTTCAAGGTATTTTTTCTTTTTTTCTTTTTTTTTTTTTTTTAAAGCTTCAAGCTGCCAAGTGATCATCTGTGCAGAAGAAGGTATTAGAAGTTTGGCACCTCCCACCAACCGCAACATATTGATTCCTTCTACAGAAGGCACTAAATACTGGCTTAAAACAGGAATTGAACAGCAGAATGCAGCGTTTTACCATGACACACAAAAAAACTTGCTAACTGGCACAGCTCTGCAGTACAGTTTTCAGTTACCTACAACAGTGGTGATTATAGCAGCAATAGTTAGCATTTTTACAAGTACCACACAAACATACAAACGTCAGAACATCTAGAAAACATGCAAAATTTCAACAGCAACATCACTGAATCACACAATGCATAGAAACATTATTATCATTATTATTTGGCAAGACAGTGAATCTTTTTCTTATAAAACAAAATGAAAGAATCAACAAAATCTACTTTTTTTACAAACTGTTCTTAAAAAAGTTGAGTTGTCAGTAAAGTCAGTGAGTGGAAGCTAGCCTTAGAGAGAGGTTTAACTCTGAGAATGAATTGGTCACTTAGGAGAATTCACATTGCTAGGTGGAAGTTTGGTTATGTTTAAGCAAAACATGTTTTTCAGCTGCTGTTTTGGAAGAAATGGTGCTAATCTTGTCAGTTTAGAAAATCGGAGAAAACACATTCACATTAAAAGATTAGAAAGATTAAACATTGCATGCAGGGAAAGATAAAAGCATTGCTTTAGCTGTTTCTCCCTAGCCCTGCTCACCATGAGACCAAGGGTTGTCATAGCAAAAACGGTTTTCAAAGGCAGAGTTAAAGCCAGCAGATAATTAAAACAAATGGAAAAGGTTTTCTAATTCCAGTGTAAAACAAAGTAGGATATTAAAGGATAAAGATCATGCTTGCCTTCTTCAGGAAAAAAGACAAAAAATTCCATTGTGTTTGCCAGCCTTTCCCACTGCCTTTCCACTATCTTCATCATACTGAGATATTCTGCCATTTCTTTTTCTTCCAAACTTGAATAATTTGGTCTACTCTGACAGGTCTCAAGATGACCCTGAGATAGATGTGGCTCACACGGACAAAAACAAACACTGACAACATGACCATGGCCAAGCGATGTCCTCTCCTGCATACTTCAGACCCATTTGTTCCAGTGGGGCTAGCTGTACACTTACAGCTAAGTGCAGTTCACAGCCGAGCTGGGTGGAGGCAGGCAGCACAGGCACGCATTTCTCACAGCGCTCTGCAGAACTGGCACCAAATCCTCTCCGGCAGCAAAACCAGGTTCTCACGGCTTCATCCCCTGACAGCTTTCAGACTCTATTAAGATGATACATGTCATGTTTTGTCTGCATACCCCCAAATGCTCTGGATATTTCTGCAACAGCATTTCAAATCCCAGCACCCAGCCTTGTGCAGAGGAACCCAGTCTTGCAAGCTGCTCACAGAGAAAGCTCCTGCACAAGGCAAAATTTGCAAGACCTGAACCAGAAGCATCATGCAGAAAACAAAGGCCTTCAACAAAGCAATTTACACTGGAGCCATCGTTCCGTGCACCTTCAGCATCAGAGTCACTAGATTTGTCTTCCCCTACACAAAAGTTACCAAAATAGTCCAAAGCCAGTTACTACTGCCTTGCCTTCTGTATATGTACTGTGCATCCACTGCTGAAGATAGAGAGGATGAAGTGTTTCTCCTGCATTGGCTTGTTTTCAGGCTGGAAATTTGATCTATAGTACGTGTACTAAATGGGTGACAGTAGAAGAGGAGGAGGAATTCTGGCAGGAGCAATGTGGGGGAGCCCAGGGACTACTTAAGGCTACACGTGATTTAGGCCAGTTGAGAACATGCTATAATGGTGAGGAGGACAGTCGTGGCACGATTACAGCCTTCGGAAAGCAGATAAAATTTAAGGCATGAGGACAGTCATAGTATCACAGAATAGCCTTGGCTGGAAAAGACCTCCAAGATCATGAAGTTCAACCAGTAACCTGGCACTGCCAATTCACCACTACACCATGTCCCTCAGCACCACATCTATGAGTCATCTTTGTTCACAAAAATAACAGCTGAAGTGGCACAGATAACTGTAAAATTAATTTTAAGAGTTTAGTTTTCTAGTGTAAGAATAATATAATATTTTTGTCCAAAACATTGTGCATTTTCTTGATTCTTCTCCCGTCACTTGGATGTTTCCTTATTTTCTTGACACTTATGGACTGTGTAAAACAGCAGTAACCAAAAAACACAAAGATGGATTCATGAAACATTGTTAAAGAGCTCATCACCTCATTTCATTCCCACTGAAACTCTGTCCCACTGAATTTCAATGATAGCACCTACCTCACCAGTCTCTTAAACACTGTGAAGGAAACCTCTATTGAATACAAAAGATCAAATTGAAATCTAAAATGGTACTGACAAGTACCTGAAAAGATACTAGTGACTGCTGTGTAATGAATACTGAGCACAAGAATAAAAGATTAGGCAAAAGCATCCTAACCCCTTTGAAATGGTAAATCCATTTCCAGTGCCCAGACAGCTCATTTAATGGCATTTAGGTAATAAAACAAATAATAGAATTTTGTGTGTGTTACCAACTAAAGTTAACCAATTCAGTAAGAAAACAGAAGTAAATTCTGCATTTGAGCCAGAGTCTCTGGAGACTATGTTAAAACCCTTCGGTTCATGTAACGAGCAAATTGCGCGCCAAACCAATTTTTTCCCCCCACCAGGTTAGGAATTAGAGCTTTAGACATCACCACTGCTTTGAACACATTCCAGTGAATGGCTACTGTCAAACTTTTCAACAAGCTCACAGGTGTCTCCAAGCTGTGGGGCTTTTCAGCTTTCCAGCATTTCACCACTGTAAATGCCTCTCTGCTGCTTTCAAGAAGGGTCGAGGTGCTGGAGGACAGCTTCAGGAGAGTTTTGCAGGGCCTCAGACAGTGCAGTGGGGAGGAAGGGGCTGGCACCTGGTTTGTATGAGCAGAGCTGGTAGCAGCGCAACTGTACAACTTGCTGCAGGCTGAGTGAAACCCAATTTGTCCTCAGTAGGGCCACTCCATCGCCAGCTGAACTGATGCTTCTGTGGAAGAGGTGGAGCAATGATGTCCCTGGTGGCCCTTAGCTTTCCAACCCCCTTGAAGACGTACACTGCAGCCTCACGTGTCCATCATATGGTGTCCATGGAGAAAGTACCATCATTTAATTGTGCTTAGGGCCTTCCCTCTTCTTGGCTCACAGACACCTGGCTGACAGGGGTGTCCTTGACAAGCAGCCCCCGGGCTCGTGGGTTTTGGAGAGTGGTGCAGCGACACCCATGCTGTCTCTGCACAGAGCCAGCAGATGTGCTGTGAGACACCGGCTGGTATGGCACTATCTCCTGCCACCAAAGTACACTCAGCATCTGGGGATCATCACCAGAAAGTATAGTTCAAGTGTTACCGCTAGGAATATAACCATACTTTATGCCTGCCTTCTCTCCACACTTCTCCTCAGCACTGAGAGTGCAGATTCAGCACACCCATGAAAGCACAGAAAGAAAATACATCCTCTCTCTTAAGAACACAGACAGCAACTCACCTAAGGCAAAGCAGCCATCTCTTCACACTGACATTTAGGAAAGAACCCTCATTAAGAGTGCCAACCCACTTCCCACCACGTTTCATAGTGAACAGCTGAGTCCTTCTCTACCATAACTCAGAGGCATGAATTAGATCATTTCAGGCAAATCAAACCACATTTGTGCGTCCTGTAAACTCTTTTTCCTACACACCTGCACTGCCTCTGGGAGTCCAAGGAGCCATGGGGTATCCTGACGCCTGCACCACGTGAGATGAACTGATTTCCATGATGGAGTGAGCCCAAGAGTTACAAACTGCTGAGGACCAGTCGTCTCAGTTCTATTTGAAGGATGTCAGAGGAAGGTGAAACAGTACACAGATATGAGCCCGGTCCTCTACACAGGAGTGAATTTCATCTCATTTCAGGATTTGAAAGCTCTCTCACAAAAAGCAGAAAAGAAGAGAGGAGTAGAGTGGTTCCAGCACGAGAGATGCAAGCCTTCAGAGTGCTGGCGTGCAGTATCCCCCAAACCCCACGTACTCGACGCGAGGCAGTCCGCCCTGAGCGTGTTATCCCCAAAGCACAAGGTCACTTGATAAGCAGGGAGGGAGCTCTCAGCCGAGAGCCTCCCTGCACAAGACAGTCCCCTTGCCCCACGGTGCAGATGCCAGGAGAGGGGAATATCAGAGGACCTGGGACGGTGAAAGGAGCAGGGATGTCTGGGATGGGGATGACCAATGAGTCAATCACAGTCTCTTGCAGCTTATTGTCAGGAGGAACGATCAGCCCATGCACCACACATGCTTATCAGGTCAGTCAATGCACTTATGGGATGTACTCAGACACAGGGACAAGAAAGGGTAAATATGAGCTGGACAGGGAGGAAACCTAGTGCAACAGGAATCTCAGCTTCCTTTAAGGCTGTTTCAGTCCTTAGGGCAGCCTGGGCTGCAGAGTGACACAATACCTGCTCTTCCTGATCCCCATCTTCCCACCCCACATCTCTTGCGCAAACAGCAGAACAAGAGCCAGTCACAAACATCTGAGACAAACACACAAGGCAGTACACGTTGCTTGCACGTCATTCTCTACACGGCTTTCTAAGAGGGCAACTACACTGTAGACTGAATACCAGTGCACAGCAGCTTCTAAAAACAAAAACACAAACCAGCTCAAAAGCATTTATAGTCTTCATGAAGGAGAATGTGCACCAGGGACACTGTTTCCATTGTTAGATTGTCCTATATGTCAATCACCTGGATGCTGCAATCATAGAATTATTGCACTATGCAAATGAACAAGGTATTTGCTGTTATTTTAGACATCCCTTGTAATTTACTCTACAATGTAGTTCACAACAGTATTTCATTCTCCTGCACTTAAAAATACATTTTGTTACATAAATATCTGGAAGTTAAACAGGCAGTTTGCAACACCTCAATAATGAAAACTTCAGTTCCAACTACCTGCATGAATACGTGTAATTGTGCAAACCCACAATATTATAAATACATGCATGAGTGACTAACAAAACAGAGCATAAGCCATCCAAGTGCCCATAGCTCTGCACAGCTAAATGTGCAATCACATGAACAGATCCAAGTGCACGTATTGTGCACAGCTGCACCCCGATCAGTCCAGTGACATCCATGTATAATCCCCATGTCTGACTCTTGGTTTCGTGTCGCGAGAAGGCCACGTGGCAAAGCCTGCGTTGACGTTGGTGCAGGCTCCTTTGCACTGTGTGTAGGCCTGTGCTTTGGCACTCTGCCTCTTGCTTAAGTTCAAGGCCAAATTTTGCTCTTCATAGCACTGAGCAAATCTGCTAAAAGCTGGTAGGTGGTTCTGAAGGTAACTAATATGCCTGCAAATGATTCACAAGGGTCTCAGTCTGCATTACCCTTTTGATGGGTTATAAGCCAGGCTAATGGCAGGAAAACACTTTCCTGTCACCCCACTGGCTCTGCACCTCAATTTGTGAGCAGATTCAACTCAGTGATCTGGCAGAAAATTATCTGACTTCCCTGTTTTTCTGCTAGGCTAGTGAGTTGAAATGACTCACTGAAGAGGTCTAACACCAGATCAAAGAAAGAGAAGCAGGAGGAAAAAAGAAAGGGAAAAGTAGAAGAGCAAGCCCCATTTTGGAGCCAACTATCCCCATCTTATGGAAATCACAGCTTGTACTGTGGGACAAAAGCTCAGCTTTTACATCAGAGCACAACATAGTCAGGAGCACAGCTAGCCACCTGCAGTGCCTCACTGGAAGCCACACCACCAACCACCTGCTTACAGGCTGTGCAGGACACGAGCTGTACTGTGTTTTGCCAGCTGCCCATTTTCATTTCATGGTAAAAGGTACTCAGTATCAAAAGCCATGGCAGGAGATCCCAGTACTTTGCATAGGCAGAGAAGGCTTTTAAGAGTTGGCAGCAGTAGACACTGGCTATGCTGCTGTGTCTTAGCATCAGGGAAGCTGCACACCATCCCGGTGAGCTTGCAGCTTGCTGGTGGAGGAGGTCTGACACCCTCAGTTGGACTACTGGGAGACAATTAGAAGCAACTATTACCTGTCAGCTCAGCTGCAGTGACTGGGACATCTATGTTCCCGTCAGCATGAGATAAAACCTTGGGAATGGTTTAAATCAGAAGTCTCCTTCCCAGTGGGTTAACAACCCTCCCAAGGCCTTAATACAAATGGTAATTCATTAAGCTGCAGTCACTCAGTTCCTTGCAACTGTCCACAAATGAAGACTGGGTAGCATGTTGTGCTAAATGCCCTTCAAAGCTAATAAATTTATTTTTGGAGTATGATACTACTTGGGTATCATATTCTGGCCGTATGTGCTTAATTGCTTCAACAAGTAGTCTATTTGGGGCTGCCCTGTCAGAATTTGCCCGGCAATCTGCCATCAGTACCAACTGGAAGCTGGAGTTCCGAGAGATGTTGCAAAGCAGAACAAAACCACCCCTGTAATACTGAGGCTGTCACAATAAGCACATATACTCCACAGCTCCACAGGTTATAAGGTCTGGCTTCCTGCTTTGTGGGGCTTGAGGAGAAACACAAGACAGCCACAGTGTGGAGTGGCTTCTTTCCCCTACAAGTTCAAGGTAGCTCTTCCCATCAAAGAGTGGTGATTGTGCAGGGGAGGAGAGGTGGGAAGCGAAGAGCTGCTGCCACAAAAATGCCAGCTGACACCCAGCCTCGCGCTGCAGCACAAGAATCACAGAATCACAGAATCACAGAATGTTAGGGATTGGAAGGGACCTCAAAAGATCATCTAGTCCAATCCCCCTGCCAGAGCAGGAATACCTAGATCAGGTTACACAGGAACATGTCCAGGTGGGTTTTGAATGTCTCCAGAGAAGGAGACTCCACAACCTCTCTGGGCAGCCTGTTCCAGTGTTCTGTTACTCTCACTGTGAAGAAATTCTTCCTCACATTTATGTGGAACCTCCTATGTTCCAGCTTACACCCATTGCCCCTTGTCCTATCATTGGATGTCACTGAAAGGCAAGGCGGGGAAGCAGGTCAGATCCTGCAATAGCTGCCAGAGAAGTGCTGAGGTGAGCACTGATGGGGCAGAAACAGAGATCAAAGACTTTCCTAGAGGTTGGCTCCACGGTTGATCTCTCACCTGGCACTCCTAGGGAGCTCCTTGGCATGGGACACCTCACACTCCAGCATATACTAAGAGCAGCTGTGTGAGTCCTCAGTGGGAAACAGCAAAGAAATCCCACAGAGAGCAGCACTGGCCTTGCAAAACTAGTTTAAACTGTATCACATTAAAAGCATGTCCTGGTTCCCCAGGCACAGATCCATGGGCCAGCCATGCAGGCACGCCATGAGTAGCCCCCAGTCAGGGGCTGCTGACTCACAGGTGTATCCCACACATGTAGTCATGCTCATTAGAAAAGGAGGGAGCTCACTGCGGGTGCGGTTCCTCCTCCTCTCCCTGAGGCTCCTTGCTGATGGTCTTCTGTTCCTGCCATCAGCATTGAGAACTAGGCTCATTGAGAACTCTATGCTTTATGCTGATTGTTATTCCAGTTTTGTTATTCTATTAAATCTGTTTATACTTCAACTCACAGGCCTTCTCCATTTTCCCCCTGATTCTGATTCCTAGCTGGGGAGGGAGTCTTGGGTGATAGACTAACTGCTGCGGTTTAGCCCTGAGTACTGGCTAACCGCAGACAAAGCACTGCCGTGAAAAGGCAAGGCTGCTCTAACAGAGATCAGTTTGTTGGCCTCATCTGGAAGCTGGGCATGGGCAGCCATCTTGCTGGCTGCACCCCATGACTTTTTGTGTTTCCTCCTCTAAGTCAGATTTGCCATGGTACTGAAAGTCAAGGACACAGCTTACACTCACTTCAGTAGTGTCGTGATTTGGTCTCAAGCACCAAAAGCAAGTCACAAAAGCATAGCTCTGGAGTACGAATGACCATCTGTGCTCACTGCCTATCCTACAGCTCTGAGACACAGCCACCAGTAACTCAGGGGTTGCAGATCTGGTGGTTATGCTGTCACGGTATGTGAGACCCTGGGACAGCTGACACACAGGAAACCCAGACTTTGTACCATCTTTGCTATGTGTGGAGCACAAGGAGATTGGAGACAGGCTGTGTCACCTGCAGGAAGCTCAGTGGGAGGACAGATGTTTATTATAGCAGAAATCTCTGCTCTTAGACCTTCCAGTGGCACATATGCTACCTATACCATCCCCAAAACAGACCTTCAATAAGGTTTAATTGTGGTGCCACCTCCCTTGCACACAGGAACATTTCACCCTAGCAACACAGCAGGTTTTAGAGGGCGCCAGGTAGGTTAATTTTATTTGTCTGCTACCTTTTTTTCACCCTTTCTTTGGAATTAGTGATGATTAAAGTCACTGCACAGTTGCAGATCTAAAGAATATGAAGGATATGCAGGAATGTGAAGGAATAAAGACAAACAAGCATAAAAGAACAGAAAAAAACCCCAACTCTCAGCAACAGTTTGATCCAACACCCATGGGAAAGTCAGCTGTGACTGACTTTCATTGACTTCAGTGGGCATGAGATCACCCCTGTGGACTTGTCTAAAGCCTCATCGTGGCCCTAAGGTATCCTAGTGGAACATAAACTAAGCTAACTACTTAAGAAGTACTGTACATCTTTTCAAAGGTCAGGAATTATAATCATTCACTGTAATACTGAATTTGTTACATGTTTTCCCTGTACTTGGAGAATAACAATTACACTGCAAAGTCAAATGTTGGAACAGTAGCACTCATTATTTCAAGGCTTTAAGGACCAAATTCCGCCTTCAGATTGACAGGCGCATTTTCCATTGTCTGCAAGGGTATAGCTGACTAAAATTTGATTTCCAGCACTTAAAACTACCCAGCTTTTTCATTTTCTGTAGAAAATAGGAAATTATCATTACACACTCTATCCTATTTTTTTTGTGGATTTCAAATGATGGCTTAAGACGTATTTGACGCATTTTTCTTCTGTACAGTTTGGAGCAAGATTGTGGATTTTTCTCTACTGTTGCATTCCCTAGAATACTGAAAGAACGGCTCAAAGTCAGTAGATTTTACATTAAGTATACACAGTGACAAAATACTAACAACTCATGCTTAAACAGTTAAAATTATGTGTATGACAGTGGTTTTGCCATTATACTTTTGCATATAGTTGAAAACAATACTATTTTAGTCTGAAGACCAGCAACATATTGAACACAGAAAATCATCAACAAAAACAAAAGTTAAAAATAGCCTTTAGCTGACTTCAGGATTTTTTCCCCATCTGGCATAAATGAGCCTCAGGAAACAAAATAAAAAATAGACAAAAACTGTTGTAAATGGTTTCATGAACTTACATTGATGTATCTCTTATTTCTTGGTCTTGGTGATCAAGAATAAGCCAGCAGGTAAGAAGCAGCAGCCAGTGATAAGTATGTCTCCTCCACTCGGGGAGGTCATGTTAAAATAAGTTGAAAAATGCTTTAAAATAGAATTGCTACTTAAGCCTCCCTGGGGATTTACACTCACTGATGTGTGCATGTTGAAAATGGTATTTCCAGTCTATCTTGTGTTGCCTGAGAACCTTTTTTGTCCTTTTAAAATCTGCATTTATATTATAACCCATAGGTAACTTTAATTTTTGTATCAACACTATAAATACTATGTTAGTAATACTAAACTATTTCTATTGACTTATTTGTAAAAAAAAAAATATATTATATATTTATATATTTTTATAAAGTGAATTAACACTGGAGAGAGGGCTATGGGGGAATAGTGTACAATCACAGCTGATGTGTGTTGTTGGGCACAAATTCAATGCTTGAAACAAAATGGAAAAGAAAAAAGTGTTCAAGTGATAGCCCTCCTTCAAGCTGTGTCAGAGGAAGAGTCGTAGGATGCCGACACTATGAAGTTGCCAGTATTGGAATGGGTCGCCATGGACTGGGCAGCCTGCTGGCTCAAGTTATTGCAGATGAGCACCAGCTGGTTGCTCTGCGCTTCTGAGAGGGTGCTACAGCTCTGGTAGACACTGAAGTTGGTCTTCCTGCCAGGGATGTTGCCTTTCTCGCACATTGTCTTTACCATCTTGGCAAGCTTGTTCTTCCCCAGGGCTTGGCAGTTGTACCAGTGAAGAGCGGCCAAGTTGACGACAGGTTTGATGGAGAGGTAAAAAGGTGCATCCTCATATCGCATGGCTGGAGGCCGCCTCTGGGCATACTCCTTGTAGTCTTGCACAGGGCATGTCTGTGGGGAGTGCTGGGTGGCGTACACCCGGGAGTCCGTCCCACCTCTCTTGCTCTTGGCGTTGACATCTCCATTGTCTGGCCCCATCCACTCCAGGTACTCCAACCCGGTCTCGGTCACCCGCAGCCGGATGTCTCCCCACTTGAGGGTGGACCCATGGAAACCTGTGCAGTGCCCAAATGCCTTAGTGTTGTTTAGCCAGACAAGGTTCAGCAGCCCTTCGGGATTGTACCGGCTCAACAAACCTCTTTTGCGCAAGATCAGCTCATCAGCAAAGGTGAGCTTCATGGATTTGTGTGGCTTGTTTCCTTTTCCTTTACACCTCAGCTCTATCTGCTTTTGCTTTAGAGCTTCCTGGGACCTCTTGAACTCCTTATCCCTTGTAATACTGTATCCATACCTGTGCTCTTTGAGATACCGCTCCAGCCCACACTGATAGTTGGCCAGACTGTTTGGCTCGTACTCAGACCCATCCTTTTGTCTGGCGTCCACAAAGAAGGAAGCAAGGTAGGCATCAAGCTCTTTGCAGGGGATGACATAGATCTCCCGGGTCTCAGAGGGGTACTTGGAGATGAGGAACTCTCGGAAATTGCGGAGAGCCGTCTGCGTGCTGCGAATGGTCTTCTCATTCTGTTCCCTGCTGAGCTCTGCTGCTCTCTCATCCTGGTCTGGAAGAGGGAGGAAGACAAAAGAAAGCAGAAGCAGTGAGTTTGTGCGACGTGCTTTTCCCCAAAACAAATTTCCTTAAAAATAAAATACAAAAATATTTATTTTTTTTTTTAAAAAAAAGGAAAAAGCTGAAGTCAATTTCACAAAGAGCATTGGAAAACATCATTACATACCTGTCACATGACTGAAAAGCCAACTTCAGTTTCACAAATGATGTACTAGAGTATGGCACAAAACTAAAGTGAGCTCCTCATGACACTGGGGCAGTTTTGTGCATGGAGATTTGTGGAAAACAGTGGGATTAGAGGCAATCTGCCTTTTAGAACAAATGCAAGGTAGAAGGTTTTTCTGTGGATCCCAGTGCTGTCTGCAGGGCCCAATTCGAGTAATAAGCCCATTCTGAATTGCTTCATTTGTGAAACCAGAGGTTGTACTGGTTCCAGGTTTTTTTCTACAAAAAATAACTAAAGCATTGTATTTATGACAGTAAAAATTATCTTTAATCAGACACATTTTTAAAGAGCTAAATATAGACAGAAATATACAGTACAAAGTAAAGCAGCACATCCTAACAGAAGGAGCTGGCAGGTAAAAGTATCACTACAGAGCAATGTGTAGTTTACAAATGCATGAGAATAAACAAAAATAGTTTTTATGTCCACATCCAAAGATATGGAAGAAAAATATAATTACATAGTCTCTACATCATCAAGCTGTACACTGACAGTGCGAGTACAATTGTGACCATTTCTTTTCATTTTGTAGAAAAATCAAATCCTGGAAACAACTTTGTATTGCTCTGTAAGTCTATACTCAAAAGTCCTTACAATCAGTGACATATCAAACCATAATATTGAGATGCTACCACTACGATGGTTGTTACTGACAGCTGATTTTCAGGCTGATCATAAGATGCGCACAAAAAGGAAAAGATTTTTACATCGAAGTGATGTGTGTACTTAAGGAC
This sequence comes from Podargus strigoides, assembly GCA_028020825.1. NCBI lineage: Eukaryota > Metazoa > Chordata > Aves > Caprimulgiformes > Podargidae > Podargus > Podargus strigoides. The sequence goes on from CM051663.1 coordinate 93,009,145, forward strand.
TGTTTTCTTGGCACATCCAAACTATCCATCTGTACAAGGATACAGCTTACAAGCACATACATGGAACTGTCATTATGAATGTGACATACCTTAATGGTTTTAGAAGATGAACAGCAAATGCAAAGAAAGAAATGCAAAGCACAGAGAAGCAGGGATCTACAGCTGAAGCCTCTGAAGACTTCTGCAGCCATGAAAAATGCTGCCACAGAGCACTGAGGTTTGCTCTAACTGCTCAAAAAGAAAAAGAAAGTATCACCAGCCTGCCTCAGAAACTGGGTTTAATACTGATATCAATATCAAAGAGCTCCTCACAGCCTGCAGTGAAGCCTCATGCTTTAGGCAATGTATAGGATAGATCCTTTTATTATGGCTAGATGCAGTCTAGAAATAAAGAGACAATGCTGTCTGAAGCTCTGAAACAAACATTTACTCTGGTACCTTGTTCACTGCACCCATCATCACTTATTACAGCACTTTGTAAGTAATCAGTGCTTTGACTGACAGCCTACGTTTTAAGTACTGTTTCAATATAAACAGCACATATAATGGCTCAGTTTTATACATGACATCAATCACTACTTCTTAGACGATAGCCTGTCACAACACAGCAGTGACATCCAGTCAGTTATAGTATCTTTCCTTAATCTTCAAAGGAAATTGCTGTATCTGCAGCTAACAGTTAGAAAACTCATGCTGAATTAAAGATTCCCTGAAGCTGCATGAGTGAAACAGTACCCCAGAAACAGTACACTCCTGCAGTGCTCTGGTGTTACTCCACAAGGCGGGTGGGAAATGTTAAAGTTAATGGGTCAGGTTCTCATCCAGCCACTTCAGGAGATATCTGTCAATTCTGACTGTGAATCCACTGTGGCAGTGGATTATTCTTTTCCTATGAGATTGCTTAAATATCAGGGATATCTCATAGCATGGGATGAATACAGGGAGGCAGCGAGATCCCAGGGACAGAGTCTGAGACAGACAAAGTCATCAGATGTCAGCTGAGGCACTGTCAACATCTGCGTATGCTCTTCATCCACAGCAAAAGCAGATGATGCAGCTGAGCCTAGCTTAACTAAAACAGCTCTTTATATCCTAGGATGGCTGAGGAAGGAGACACAGTTCTTCATGTGATTACAGTCTTCTTCATTCTCCTTCTTCATGGAGATTTTGTAGTGCCTAAAGAAACCATACAGTCCACCTCCAACTACCATGGAGATAAAAATTGTATGCAGGTATGCTTTAATATCACCAAAGTTTGTGTTTTCTGCTAATTTCATAATCTCATTCTCTATCATTGTGGTGGCTGATCCTTGTCAGCACCTAAAGACCTAACAGCCACTTGCTCACTCCTCATCCCAGAGGGACAAGGAAGTGAATAGGAAGAACAAAAGCAAGAAAACCCATGAGTCAAGACAAAGACAGTTTAATAACTGAAAGAGGAAACAGAAACTCAACTGAGAAGTGATGCAATCACTCAACACCTCCCAAAAGTAGACCAATGCCCAGTCAGTCTCTGAGCAATGCCCACTTACGCCCAAACCCCTTCTCTTCAAGTTTTATTGCTCAAGATGATGCTGTAGGGCAGGGAATATCCCCTTGATTAGTCTGGGTCGGCTTTCCCTGTTGAGTCCCCTCCCAGCCTCTTGCCCACCCTATGCCTAGATGCTGGGGGGGCAGAGTGGGAAAAAGAGAAAGCTCTGACACTGTCCAGCTCATCAACAGCCAAAATACTGGTGTGCCATTTACACTGTTCGAGCCACAAATCCGAAACAGCAGGGTATGAGTGGCTACGAAGGAAGTTAACTCCATTCCAGTCAGACCCACAGTACCAGTATGCCATTTTGAGCACTAATAAACCAGTGCCCAACACCAGGCGCACCCTCCATCCTTTCCATACAACCTCTGACAGGACAAGGAGACCACAAAAGTTAATCTCTGGGTGCAGCCTGCAAATGGACCTTGTGAAATGCCATCTACAAACAAACCCATCTACTCTACACATCTCTACTTTGCCTACAGGAAATAAGGAGAAACAGAATCAAAGACCTTACCAGAGTCTGGATGTTTGGCATTGATTGCTTCTTCTCCAGCCACATGGCCTTGTGACCTTGTCAGAGAAGATTAGGCTGGTGTAATGTCATTTTGTTCCTTACAAATCTACCCAGACGGACAGATAGACTACATAAAAGTAATTAATTAATTAAGAACTCTAGACTGAAAGGCATCTCAAGTGCCATCACAGTGAATTTTTGAAAATGTGTATGTTGTGGTAAGGATCTGACACGCTGGGAGAACTACTGAGGTATCAGGCTTCACCTCTGGGTCTGGTATTGAATGTGAATGCTCTTGTCCTGAGACAGCAGTTTCCAATATAACAGTTCCCAGATGTTTGCTTGGTCTCACTTTGCTGTATTGTGCTGAGCAGAGACCAAAAGCTCTTTTGGCCAGTGCTTTGGGTTTTTTGGGTTTGTTGGGGTTTTTGTGTTTTTTAAAAAAATTTCTTGTGGTCTTGCTGGAAACTACTGAAAACCAGGTGGAGATCTACATTAGTTTCTTGACTGCTGCAAACATTAACCTGTTTGCTCTTGGGCCTCCACTGCTCACAGTATCATCAGCTCTTCAATGTGCATAGCCTCCAAAACTGGTTAAAAGCACGGAAAAAAAAAAAATAATCACAAAGTGCTCCTAAATACAAGAGAACACCTCTGTATCAGGAAGGCCCTGAGCTGCAAATTGCTGGAGGATGGGAGAGTGGAGAGGTGTCATATATGCTTGCACCTTTCCTATAGTCTTCTGTAGGTGTCTGTTGTTGAGCTCTAGGAATACAGACACTCTAATGTTATGGTTTAATTTGTCTCCACTAGTAAAACAGCTTGAACCAACCAACCAAAAATTATTGTCATCATTGATCTACCAAGCCAAGTTATCCTTAGTGCCTTTTCCTCATCATAACGCAGCTTTTGGAGTTGGTAGCGCTGGCACCTCTGTTTTACAGACTAGGCACAGAAACATAAAAAATGGACTTAGAGATGCATCTCCTGACGTCCTGCCTGCCTGAAGGGCTGGGGTCTGAACCCCAAGCCCTGAATTAAGGTTGACATATGGGTGGTCCCCATGGTCCTTTAAGAGGAGGGGGATGAGTTTGCCTTTTGGCTTTCCTCCAAGGTGCAGCTGACCTTGTAAGGAAAGCCCTTGGGTAAACAAGCCCCAGGTGCCCGCATTTCAGTAAATGAATGCAGGTGTCCTGCTTTGGGGATAAATGCTGGGACCACTTGCAGGAAGGGTGGAGTGTCTGTCTGTGAAGTGGACGTGCTTTGCAGAGTTTCCTGTTGGGGAAGGACCTCCTGACTCTTCATGCAACTGGGCCCCAGTCAGGTCTGGCACTTATAAATGCGGGCTTTGTGGGGAGACAACATGGGGCTACTTCTATCGTACATGATCAGCCTATTGACTTGGTTGTCTCCCATTTTTTCTATGGGATACCTTGTGTCTTTGTTTATTCCATCCATTATTGGTCATACTGGGTCATTCCTGGGGTCGCTCGAGTTGATGTCTATTATGTGTGATCTGACTTGTTTGTACCCCCAGTGATCCCCTATATACTGACTCCTCTACGTACAATAGAATCTACTTACTGGATTGTTTTTCTGCTGGCTGTGTCCTTTGTACTAGGCCTAGTAATTGGCAAAACACTGCCCCAGCTGCATCACTGCATGAAGGACCTGGCTGGAGCTCTTGTGTTTCCTATCTGATCCCACATCAGAGCTTCACTTCCAAGAAAACCAGAACATGGCAGAAAAAGCCAATAAAACCCACCATACTGTGAGATCTGGGGTAAACTCCCAACTAAGAGTTTGAAAAAATGCCAAGTAGTTTAGATGTCCCAATTTAAATGTAGACAAAGAGATAAAGTGACCTGGTAGAGATTAAACAGACAACCTAGTGGGAGTCAAGCATCCCAGGCTAGCCTGCAACCACGAGATGATCCCTCCCACAGAGCAACAGCTGTCTTCTGATCTTTCCATAATCTGATCTTAACGCAGCCAAGACTTAACATTATCAGTGTAGTTATCAAACTCAGGGTTGTTTTTATTTCAGCTTACACACATACACACGCTTAGATGCCCTGAAAAGGACATAGAGTCTGTAATTGTGTATGGTGGGGGGAAAGGCACTCGCTTTCACAACAGACATATGCAGACTGTTAATGTTCAGTGAGGGTATGTAACATTAGTGGGAGTCATGAACTCGAGCTGTTGTTGCACAGTCTTAAACTCTGCTTAAGGAAGGCAGTGAGATCTCAGAAGAAGGACATTAAAAGTAAGACTTTTTTTGGTGATAATCACACCACCAGCCAAAGTCTTCTCTGCCCGATTTGTGTTCTGACTAGGAAAATGCTTCTGCAGCAGACGTGCTTCCACCAAAATGCTTTCATTCCGGTGAAAAAGCCTAACTAATCACACACAAGGTACCACATATCTCCATGCTGGAGCTAAGTGCGCTCTCTCCATGCCCAGTACTTTGCAGGCTGGCTCTTGCCCTTGCTCTGCAATTACTGAAAAGCAGCAATATTCAACCTATAGACGTGGCTATATGAAGCCCACTAAAACAGTTCATGTAAACCACAGCCTGCTCCTATCTTTTTTTTTTCTGGTCCCCTCCTGTTTCAAGAAGGTATCTGCAGGCAAACAACATTCCCAAGTGAATGGCCACAGTGGGCAGAAGCTGCGTGAAGGAGGTATGGTCAAGTCATGAAGGGAAAGGCTGGGGGACTCTCTGACAAACGTGCCCTCCCACAAGCAGTGTTACAGCTCCCTTGTCTGCAGCAGCAGAATGGCACAGCTGTACCATGGCATCCCTGAGTATCAGTCCTCTTTTTGCATGCTGCATGTAGAAAGCTAACAGCTGTCTTCCACTATATCACAGGAATAACCAAGAGAAAGCCATTCTCCCATCTCACTGCCAAAGAGCGAGGGTGAGGGTAAGATCAGGAGGTCTCCCCAGCAGAAATGTCCCTGCGTGTTCACAGAAACACCCTGAGATTAAGAGACAGGGAGTGCTAAAATTTGGAAAATCATATTTTTGGCACTTTTACTGTCTGGTACGGACTAACTTCCTTGGGTCAACTCCCGTACACAGAGTACTTAAAGGCTTAAGACAAAAATATATATGTTTTAATGTAATTATTTATTATCCAACAATAATCATTTATTTAGGAAGTCCTAAGGTCAAATAAAGTGCACTTCCTGTGCCATAATAATCATATTTAATTAAGCTTAGGTTTGGTAAGTCAGAGTCAAAAGAAGGGGGGAAAACCCTCTCACTGCCTGGAGACTTTCATCAGGTTTTGACATCTAACAGCCTCTGAGATCTGCAAAATCAAAGGATTAACTTGTTAGCTTCAGATTACTGATGTAGGAGAAAGTGTTCCTGCATTTTTATTTTAATTTCTGCCTTACTCATCTGATGTTGTTACTACATTCTGTTTAACAATTAGAGTTCCCTATTTCCGCTATATTAAGACAAACTCTGTATAGTTTAGCATTTGCAGAAAAAGCTTTAATTAGCATATAAAATCTGCAGCATGATAGAAATTTATTAATTAAAATCCATTTATGAAAGATATTGTATTTTCTGGGGGGAAAAAAAGAAGCTTCTATTCAGTTAACCTCCTCCAACAAAATTATCAGTGAAATACTTTATGACTCAAAAATTAAAAAGCTTTAGATTCCATCAAAGAAAAAAGGACACAGATTCCAAGCAAATGAGCATGGGAATATTTATACATTTCTATCTCCATGAAGTAAAAGTCACGAAAATAAACTTTAGTCATCTGTACATTTTTTGCAAGGTACAGAATGATTTGATAAGTGTATGCTCACTCAGACACTAGTAATGGTTTCCAGTTTGTATTCAGTTTCACTACTTTCTCACCACACCAGCCTGAGAAAAAAAAAAAAAAAAAGGACGTGCAACTTCACTGCTGGCAAAATCAACAATAAAATTCACATTAATATTAATGGAACTATTGCAAGATCCTCAGATGACAGAAAATTTGTAGCTATGACAAGAATTTATGTCCTCATATGACTGACCAGATCATTCTTTAATGCAGCGGATGCTAGAAATCACTAATGAATGGTTAAAAATAGCAGTGCTCTGGGGGTTTGATTTGTACAACGCTCCCTTCTCCACCTGACTGTATGTGACATCTGAGCTATAGTCTAAAAATGCATTTTCTAAAACAAAATGTTTTAATTTGTTCAAGCATGATCTCCACTTCATCTAGTTGTCTGGTTTGGGTTTTGTCAGGGCTAGTGGAAAATGGAAGTGCTGCATGCTAGTTCTACCTCACATTTCACTTCTTCCACTCAACACTTACAGTGGTACTTCTGAGGTATGAGACAGTATAGTTTCGTATCTCCCCTTTGAAGCTGTTCTGTGATGCACTGGTGTGAATTGCTGCAATGCAAAATGGATGTATTTTCTCCGTATCCTGACAGTGGGGCTACTTGGTTCATGTTTACCCAGATCCCACCTCCATTTAGCAGGAACAAATATACCAATTCCAGCTCTCCCAGGCTTGCCTAACACTTCAACATTTCACAGCAGGACACAACTGCTCCCAGGGCACAACAGGGAGAACAGCAGAAGCAGAAGACATTTTGCAAGAGCACTACAGAAACCATATATCCAGTACTCAGGTGATGTCCAGGCAAAGTGTCCTCAGCTCACAGCTGGACTGGAGTCTGACATTTCAGTTGTCCTGTTCCAACTCAGTCACCTGGATTATAACCAAACCTGGAACCAGCTCCAGGCCTACTTGCCCTGCCTCATCCCTCTCTTATTTCCATGTTTAGTCCATGTTTCCAGCTTAGTCTTCTCTTTACATGCCACCCCACATCACCAGAGGTGTAGTGTGTTCTCAGCTACGGCCTACCACCAGTTTTAATGTCATTGCATTTAAGAGCTACCTTTAATAAGCGTAGTTGAGAAAGCAATGCGAGAGCTCTTGAAGGGATGAGTTAGAGCTGTGAGGTTTGCCTGCTTTTCATTCACTCCAGACAGCAGCTGAGAAACAGAGTCAGGAAATATTAGAGGGAAATAAAAATGGAAGGGGAGAGAAGGGAGAATCAGAACAAAGGGATGTGAAAAAGAACAACACTGAAGAGAGAGATTAAAAACAGATGAGGCTCCTCAACATCTGAAATCTAATTTATATCACTGTTTTAGAATGAGGCAGTCTAACTGGGGCAACAAGCAGTGAAAGAAAGAAAAGGAGTAGGTAATAAATATTTTATTATATTAATCATAATAAGCTGCACTTCAAGTCTTGGCCACAGCATATTCTTAAATCAAGCTGAGAATGTGAGCAGTTTCAGACTTAAGAGCATCAGGCCCACATGACTGTAATTAACATAATAAATCATGCTGTGGAGCTCTCTACACAGGCTGACAGTGCTTACTTGATATATTGCTTATTAGAGACTGCAGACATTTTCCCCTCTATTTTATTAAAGTGCCATTGGCAGTGAATCAAAGGTACCCTTTTCTGTTCTGGCTGAACTATCTACTGGAGGTGTAATAGGAAACATGTGTTGGGAGCTTGTGCCATTGACTTCTGATAATACAGATCGCAGCACACCCATCCGAAAGAATTGCATTTCAGTACCATTTCTCCCACCCCCATCTTTAATTTAGCAAAGTACTCAAATTGCCTTGTCACTGAGCTAGCAGTTTTACTTCTGAAATTCTGTTGGTGATTGTGCCCAACCAGACTAATTTGCTTGTACCTGTCCACACTGTTTATCCTCCAGTATCAGTGAAGCAAGCTACGAAGGGCACAGTCTCTATGAAGAACTCGCCATTTACAATCTTGCCTAACTAGTTCCAATGCACACTTTTAACGCACGGATTTCCTCTTTCTTCACTGGGTCAGAGAGCAGAATTTTAGGACCAGCTCTTTACACAATTCCTCAGAGAGGACAAAGTGCAACACTTAAAAGTGAAACAGCTCATGAGGTGGATTTTTTAGCCTGCTTTTTTGTTTTGAGAATCCACTGAGAATGCACTGAGAATCCTCTCCTTCTCACACTCCAAAAAAAATGACGACTTTGAACTTCACTTTAAGCTTTCCAAACACAACTCTCACTATATGAGGAAGGGGTGAAAGTTCAAAGATATAAAGGTCCAACAAGCTGGGGGAGACTCAACAGTTGGGCAGAGGGCAAAGACATGAATACATCCCAGCTTGGAGAAAGGCCACAGACCTCAGACACTGGATGCTCTGCTAGGCAGCTGCTCACACACCCTGGCTGACCAAAGCACACACACTTTGCTCCAGACTAGCCATGGCACATCCAGGCATTTGTCAGGACAAGGAGTCCCAAGAGGCACAGAAGCAGCTGGAAATTCTGCACAGAGAGGAGACAGAGAGAAGGAACGCACATTCGTCAGGAAACAGGCTGTTGCTCATGGCACAACTTGTTTATTTCTGTCCTTGAATACGTGTTTAAACTTACTTTTATCATAGTTTAGACACTTTGTCACATTTTGCAGCTCTACTTGAGCAAAGTCTATTTAAATAAATTAAGGAGCTTCAAATTTTTTCTAGATATGTTACACACACAAGAGAGTAGACACACACACACACCCCTCTTTGCTGCTCAGAATAATATTATTATTTCTCTTCTGTAATTACGTTGTCAAAATTTTCTTGTCAGGATTGTACTGTTATTTCCATAAAAATAATTAGTTCTTCTATATAGGATACGAACAATCAGTTCCCCTGCTACTGAATGAGTTTGTACCAAAACTGACACCAACTAATTCATTTAAGAGGTGACACAGAGTATAGTTTAATGGATATAATTATGGATGTATGTTATACATATATATATATATATATATGTGGCTATTTTATTATGCATTTGCACAATAAACAGTCTGTTGTATTTAACAACTGCACAAGTGAATGGTAAATGGGACAAGTTATTTGCCAAGCTGTAAGTTTCTGAGGTCTCTCTGAAATTAGGGGAGAGGAAACAGAGGCAAAAGACATTTCTTTATACAGAGAGAAAAAAAAAAAAAAAAGAAATGTAAATCTGTGAGCAAAGCAAAGCATATATTAGCATAAAGGCATGAACGCTGCAATGTAATGCCAAGAATAGTTTTCCTGTCTGTTAATTTGTTTACTTGGATCTATAAGCAGTAAGAGAGAGCAAGTCCCAAAAAGTGGCAGTGCTCCATTTCCCAAGAGTCAATGACAGAAAAAAATCACCATAACCTGGCACATCCACATGATTCAAGGACAGAGCTCACCACAATCAGAAGAGTACTCCCAGTTGTGGACAAAATTAAATTATTCCCATACAAAAACATCCATGCTTCTGTGGCTCATTCATACTGCTGTCCTTGACCAGCCAGAGTAGTAAAGCAGAGATGAGGCAGATACCTAGTTAGGAGCGTGGTGAGTGTAAATAGAAAATTGAAGTAAGCTATTCAAATATCAAGAGATAAACATCCTGATCTTTCACAGACTTCATCTTTGGGTACAGGTATATCCTGCTTGAAATAATTCAGTAATATAGAACATTCCGCTTTAGCACTCAGGTGACACGACCTGGGTCAGAATAGCTCGGAATCAATTTTTAACTTCTCTGAACAAAATAGCAAGTCCGGTTGTTTTCTTTCTTTCCCCCTCACCCAAGGAAAAATTGGCAAGCAAGTGATTAAGTATTATTAAACCACAGTCGCATGTTTTCAAGTGATGTTTTCATCATAAAGACCTAGTTAATGAAAAGCAGCAACAGACCACAGCGTCACTGCCAGTCTAAAGATATCCTGAGTTTAATCAACAGGAACACATAGAGTGTTTCTCTGTGTGTATGTTCACTTACTCTATAATTAACGTTAATGGGAGCAACAGGTATATGTTAGAAGTAAGATGCAGCCAATTCACTTAATGGTCAATGTATAATTAAGCACATAATATAAAGCCTTCATAAGACTCAGCAAGGTCCTCAGCACCACTTTTAGAATCATAGAATTGTTTTGGTTGGAAAACACCTTTAAGATCATCAAGCCCAACCATCAACCCAGCACTGCCAAGTCCATCACTAAACCCTGTCCCTCAGTACCACATCTACATGTCTTTTAAATACCTTTACAGATGGGGACTCAACCAGTTCCCTGACGTCCTGTTCCCACCTCCCAGGGGAAGGATTCGGTGGCAGTCAGGACCTGGGAACTGTTGCCTCTAACACAAGATTTCTGTGACCAGCAGCATCCTGCCATTTTTGCATGGCAGCATTGCTTGGCTCCAGACAAATGCAGACTCCTTTGGGAAACGAAAACACAGCTCTGCCCACTCATCTCAGAGAGGCCACTAGCCACAGTCAAACTGTTCAGAACAACCAATGTCGAAAGCAGCTTTTGTGAGACCAGTCTGTGGAATGTCCCAACAAGAAAGACTCATCAGGGAAACTAGGTGTTTCAGTTTCTCTCTCTTGAGGCTCTGATTTAATAACCTGGTTCAACATTTCCTGTAAACAGCATGGGCATACGTTTCATTTAAGCATAATGGAGACAGGTGAAAACAGTTCTTCGCAAGGTTTACTGCTGCTATTAAAAGCTTAGAACTTGAATACTATGCAAAATAATTCTTCTGTAGATATATTTGCTGAAGTATTAGCCAATGGAAAAACACTCTCAGAAAGTATCCTGACCAAAACCACTAAGGCTTATATTCCCTTTCCATTCCAGCATCCCATCCAAAATGCAAAAGGAAAGTTCATGTCTGAGACATTTCCAGTGTCTCTCTTGGCTGCTGTGCTGCATCTTCTCTGCAGATCCGAACCTGGACCTGCCTTGTCTCTCTTTTTGTACTTAGAGACTCACAAATTTTAAGATGAATATAGCTCCGAAATTAAACAGAGCAATTGCAAAGCCCACACACAAAAAAAACAGTTCTCTGATTGAAACCACCACAGAATCATAGACTCACAGAATGGCTTGGTTGGAGAAGACCTCTAAGATCATCAAGTCCAACCATTAACCCAGCACTGCCAATTTACCACTACATCACATCCCTCAGCACCTCATCTACACGTTTCTTGAATACCTCCAGGGATGGGGACTCCACCACTGCCCTGGACAGTCTGTGCCACAGCTTGATAACCCTTTCAGTGAAGAAATTTTTCCTAATATCCAATCTGAACCTCCCCTAGCACAACTTGAGGCCATTACCCCTTGTCCTATCACTAGTTACCTGGAAGAAGAGACCATGTTAAATAATCTTCTGTTTCCCAAAAATAAAGCGATGTCCAGTACAGACTTCTCGAGTTTCCTTTGTTGTTTCCACATGTTTTCAGGGCAGCTGGAACCAGCAGAGGCCTTATTTTCTTTCTTTATGTACCAGTTCCACAAAACACAGTACTTTGCACAAAACAGTAGCCTGTTTAATATGCCTTTAGTGAAAGGGAGAGTAGCATAGCACCTAGATCATGCTGCTCTGCAAAAATGATTGTTTTCTCCTTCTCACTTATGCTTCTTATTTTTTGCTTTTCTCCCTTTCATGTTGGGGTAATGGGGGAGAGAGTATGTTTCTAAGTCTGAAATGAGCAGTGATGTTTCAGAACACAACCACTCACTACACAACCATTCATTAAAGTGGGCAGCTTCTCTACTGATATGACACATCGTCTTACTTAATACTGTTTGTGCTGTGTACTGTTCGGTACTTTGAACTAAAAATACATATTTAAATTGTCAATAATTATCAGTGATGCAATTCCTCTATTCAGAACCCCAGAGAGTATCCCCAGCTGTTGTGCAGCTGAACTTGGCGTGTTTGACAGACTTAATTCTTAAAAACTGCTGGTTCCTGACTGCAATATAACTGAGGCTACAGATTCAGTTCTCTTCTAGCTAGAGGCAAGCAAATTCAGACTGCATGGAAACTACCATTCTTCACCAGTTACAGAGGATCAATGGGCCTATGCAGCTTTTACCGCAGCAGTACAACCGAAAGACCATCCCTAAACGTCTCCCACACCAACCTCCTTTTAGCATGAGCCTTCTGTGTCTGGAAGGAATTTCCACTGAAGAAAATGCATGTGGAATCTTGAAATTGTGATAAATACATTTCTTAAGTACAGTGAAAATCTAAAGATGTTGTAACACTTGATGAATCTTCATTTCAGGGTTCCCCTGCAAGAATTAATAACTTGATAAATGGTTCTGTAGGAGAAGCTTCATAAAACATACTCTTGTATTATAATTACTAGTACTATGGTTTCATTTTTTTAAATTTGATTGTTATGCTGTGTACCACGATAATAAAAGCAAATAGATGACTACTTTGCCAAGGCTGAATTTGTCCTTTTTATGATACTGTCCTGCTTTTAAACAGAACTACCTTATAGCATTTTAAAGATAAGTAGTATCAGCCTCATTAGCAGAACTTCTAGAATAAAGCCCCCAAAACATTAGATTACAATTTAACAGAATTTGGAGACAGATAATTAAGGGTAGGACTGGGCTGGCACATCCATGCTGCAAGCTCAGAAGGCAGTGGCAGTGCAAGAGGTGGTTAATCTACTCACTAGCTTCTTTCTTCTGATGATTAAAATTATAATTATCTAATTTTACTCATCTAAATAAGCCAGGCCCTTGCAACTTAAGGGAAAAAAAAAAAAAAAAGTACTATGTTTTTTGTAATTATGTATCTCAGCACATATTATTTTTAGTTCCGCTAAAAAGCAAGAACAGATATCAATTATGGGACGTAAAGAGTCACCAGTAGACTCTGAACTCTTTAGCCCAATGCAACAAGGGAGGGGCTATCTCACCCCTACATATGTTTAATTGTTCGCTTGACCACATTCAGCAGCATATATCCCTGGAGGCAGGCTTCAGCAGTCACTTTAGCCAAAAGTCATTTATCTTTGTATGTAAACTAAAAACACAGAGACCAATCAGCAATTATTTGAATGTTCTTGGAAAAGCATTAATCTTTGACATGATTGCCTTGTGTTACATTCATTCTTGGCACAGTTCCATTGGACTTGAAATATTACAGCAGGGATTAATTTGGCCTTTCTGTATGTATGGCTGATGCTTCATATACCTCTAAAAAATGCATTTTTTTTTTCTTGTTTGCTTCTTTGAACGTGCTAGCTGGCACAGTTTTTTTCCTTGCAGTGTAGGCAGTGATTTAAGAGTCTAAGCTAAACCTATTCAAAATTGGCAATTCATGAGGAGTGGAGGACTTTTCTCCTCTAAGTCTTTTAATATTTTGATGCTCATCTAGCAGCTCCTAATCCATGAGTCTTATGATCACATGAGGATCTCAGCTCCCACTTAATTTAAACCCATACAACTGCAAAGAGAGACAGGCAAAGGGACAGGTCCTAATTCTTTTGACTGAAGAAAAATATTTTAAAATATTCCAACTAAAAGCTCTACATCAACATCAGACAGCCCTCAGACTCACTGTATTTTATAATGGTCATGTTCACAGAGAAACGCTATATGAATACCTGGAATCAACAGGGATGTCCACCCTGAGAGCAGAGTGAGGGTCAACCCACATTAGGTGCCAGCCATGAAAGTGTGCATTCCCTGCTCTCACCTTCCTGCGATGAGAGCACAGGAGCAGAACTAGAGCTTTGCCCAAGGCACCAGGCTATGCTGATCAGCGGGCACTGATACGGGATCCTGACATACCATCTACAGAAAAGAATGGGGAGGATCTGAGAGGGCAGACATCAGACTCAGCAAGACTAAGTACTGCCCTCAGCACCACCGGTCACAGCACGTATTCAACTGCCAATTCCATTCAATAATCATGGCGGAGAGACAGTGTGCAGCACACTGACTAAGAAAGCAGCGATGCTCTTAGACAACCTGTTTCCCTTCCAAACTCTGCAAAAACCTGTACATGTAAAACATCATCCAGCAGCCTGGTGAGTTCTGCGATGGATATGCATGATGGCATTGTGATGATACCCACAGAATATGATTTGCCACATCTCCGACAGAACCAACGACCCTAGTCACTTCATTTTCTGTCTCTACTCTTTACTCCTTGCATTCTGCACATTTTGTACATATGGAATTGGCTCTTTTTAGTGTATCCTCGTGGAACTCTTTGTTCCTGTATTTATATTGTTGGACTAGTGTTGAACCAGAGATGCCTTGCTGCACTGGTTTTTTAATCCAAAGCGCAAGTTCACCCTCAGTCTTCAGGTGGAAAATAAGTATTCTTCATAAATACTTTAGCAATTCTGCTTATGCAGTAAGTCCTGCCTCTCTGGGGACCAAAACTTGCCTTCCTACACAATAAACTCCATCCTCCTCTGAGCCATAGTCTTCCTCTGTATCCTTCTGCAATAACACCAAATCTTTTCTACCCATGGTTTCAGACACCCCAATGTCACTAATTTTTCTAGGCTGCATGTACCTCAACCTAAAGCATCACGTTTCTTACTCACCTTCCATCTTCACTGATGTTACCTACTTTGTCCTTGCTGGTTCTTGTACATAAAAAACAGACCAAGTATTAGAAAAAGGAAAAGACAAAAGAGGCTGTTTGGGAAGTAGAAATTGCAGAAATTCCCTGCTCTCTACCACTGCAAAAAATCTCTCTCCTGTCAGATGTAAGTCCTCTCATTTTTTCCACAAGAAAAAAAGAAGTAAATAATACCTACATATATTCTTGATGGCTTTGCTAATAAAGTGGTAAAGAACAATCTGAAAATTCACAGATGAATGTCCCATTATTAGGGCTGAAGATTAACAAAAATAATTCAGTATATTCCACAATGCTTAGATGGAGACCTGAACCCAATAGAAATCACCTCACTGAATCTTCACTGGGATGCCACTTCACTTTTAAGACACAAAAATACCTCTGTAAAGTCCCTGCTTACACATTCAGTTGCCAGAGTTTAATTAAAGAGAGCAAAAGAGGAAAAAAGCCCATGTTTGAAAGCGAAACTAGTCCGAAGTATAATGTGATTTAAACCTGCCTAAGCTCACACATATCAATATTTCATGAAGAATCTCACTCAAACTTTCATGATCTACAAGATTACCATGCATGGAAACAGCATCAGCTGTGTCTGATACAAATGTAATGATATGTGACTTGAGCTAAAACTCAAAGTAATATTTCTTGCTGGTTGGATCGCATCCTTTAATCACAACTTACCGTCTAAGGCCTTAGTCCTGCAAAGACCTCATAAACATATGACCAGTTCTAATGGGACCAGGAGCAAGGCTTCACATATTATTTTAAAATTAAGCAACACTTAGTAGGGGACAAGGCAGAATTTAAATCCCCTGCTCACTTTCAACTGTACCTTGCTTGTTTGTCAAGCATCCACTGAGTAGTGTACAAACTAACAAAACCTCTAGGCTCCTTGGTACAATTATTTCCTGCCTTTTTTTTACATAAGAATTATATTCATCCTTGTTTCTGTCTGTTTAGGACAGAAACATTTTTACACAGGGAAGATAAACATCCTCTTGTAGTTCACTATTGCTCGAATTTTATATATCATGCACCGCTTCCAGTACATCGCTCTTTGTTAAGAGACAACCTAACGAATTCACTGCACATGAGCAATAACCCTACTCTAGCCTTTAATCAGACCTCCACATTTTATCTGCAAGAATCTGCTGTGCAGAACTGTGTATCTGTAATAAATTCACTTGCCAACATTGCCCACTTCTCTGCAACTCAAAGATTTATTAATGCCAGCGCTTCTTTCCCAAAGGAGCAGGCTCTGTGGAAATCTAGAGACTTTACTGGCATATAAAGTTTTAGTTGCATGTCAGTCATTTTACCCTATTTAAAATGCAGCTGCCTCTGAGTACAGTAACAGCATATTACAACAACACTATACCAGGCTGAGGAAAAGAACAGTGTAACACTTTCTCAGAACAACACAAGAAACTTAAGTATTGAGAACCTAACTGTCTGAACTGGCATTTGGACAGCACACTGAGATAACATTGCTGTCTTTGCCAGAACTGGTAGGAAGTTTTGAGGGTTGATTTACGCAGTGGGTGTAAATCCAGATGCAATCCCACTTTATCCTCACAATGAGACACTAGACATGGACCAAGCTTGCTCTGGAAACTATACAAATGTGAAAATGTGTTGCTGTGTCCATTCTGGAAATGTTTAACCCTAAGCAGTAACAACTGCTGACCTTGTTTGGCTTCTGAGGACCTGGCAAAAGCAGTTTGAAAGGGTTTGGGTTTTTTTAATTACTCTGTTGAAAGCAAATCACTCTCCCAGATAACACATGGATAAATTCTGCGTAGGTTTGTATTCCATTGTTCCAGCTTGCAAGTTTGAGACTGAGGAAGTTGCAGGGGCAGATTGGTAGAAACCGGCTCTCATATATACAGCTGTGATACGCTATAAACTGAAGAATGCAGAATAAGCAAGTTTACCCACACAATTCGGACCGATATCAGGCATCCCATATCTCTCATCTTTAGCTGAGCAGTGTCAGATCTAAACCAGATGGGAGTTTGGTATGGGAATTTCCATGAGGGATCTTACATGACAGGACTACTGCAGAGTAACATCTCAAAGATGCAGCCATGCAGATATGGGTCCCAAAGAATTTGCTTTGCTGTAACTAAGCAAATCATCCTTTCTAATTTCTAATGCTTAGTGGGGTTTTACTTGGCAAAACTGGGTATATAACTTTGCTCATTGCTTTATTTGGCAACAAGATCTGCAGGCTCTTGCCAATTAATGGATTTACTAGTGTTCGGTCAGGTTTCAGAGTGTCCGCGTTGAAGTATCATCCAGACTGTTAAAGTCTTTGTTTTCAGCACTTATAGTAGCTGCCACAGGGACTGCATATAGGCATTTTTTTCTCCCCTCCACTGTTCAGCTTGGCTCTGTCTGACCAGACACTCCTAGACTGAACTCACAGGAGGGTAGAGGGAGAACTTGTTCCTGCCTCCCAGAATGGCACGGCTCAACAGCTGGAAGAGCAAAGCCAGCACCGTATGCATTCAGGTCCCAAGGGAGCTGGCAAGTCTGCTCAAGAAACAGATCTCCTCCCCCTCCAGAAGACATATGACCAACACTGAGCTATTCTGCACATGGTATAATCATTCAGCAGAAGTACGCTGTTTTAACATGCTCTTAATCTGATAGTGTTGATCTGTTTGTGCCAATTCTTGGTGCTTTGGCAGCAGCGGGAGACGAAAAAAATGAAGGACACAGGATATGAGAATTTCCACTGAGAAGAGGGAAAAAATTTTTTTTCTCTTGGATTAAAATGTAAGTGTTATCAATTTCACAGTTAAGGTTGTGGTTGTCCACCTTGTCTCTGCAGGCTGCTCTGATTTAAGGGTCAGGGAAACAGTTTAATAAAGACTTACAGAAGCACAAACCTCCCTCCAGGTACTCTCCTTGTGCCCTGCCATTTCAAGCATCACTATTCTGACAGCGTGAAGGCAACACCCAGTCCCCAGCTCTAGGCTCCACTGGCCAAGACCACTTCTTTCTGGTCAACCAGAAGAGCTGGGTTTCACGTTCTCCCCACCCTGTGCACACAGCGAGGCAGCTGTATGTCCTCTCCCACAACAGAGCTGCACCCAAAACAGACCTAAAAGAGCCCTTTCCCTATGGCAGTAGTACACTTTCCTGGGGGGGTGCTCACGGCCTTTGCTCAGCTGAGGTCTTCCAAATCCTCCTCCGAGCATGGGGGGTGGGTTTCCTCCATCCACTGACTCGCGAGCCAGTGGGACTTGGGACCTCCTTGCGAAAGGCAGCACCTCCTCCTTGGCTGCCCCCTCACCGATCCACATCTGGGGGCCATCCCCAAACCACTGCCGCCCCTCGCCTCCCGCCCAGCGTCCTACCTGGCACCGACTGCGCTGCTGCCTCGGGGGTGATGGCGGGGGCGGCGGGGGGCTGCTGCTGGCTGGAGCTGACCTCGGGCTCGGCACTCACTGAGGGCGAGCCGGCCGCCTCGCCGCCCGGGGCCAGCTGTGGGGCGGAAGGGATGGTCTCCTCACCGGCCGGCGGCTCCTCCTGACCGGGCAGCTGCAGGGCTGAGAGGGGGATGCTGATGGGCTTCCCAGCAGCGGCGGGGGCGTTGGAGCTGGTAGCTGGCACCTGCAGGGCGGCCACGGGACCACCGCCCGCCCCCCGTGCCGGGGAAGCCAGGGGGCCCCGGGGCGGTCTCTGTGCGGGCAGCCGGGGCGGGCCGGGGGGCGAGGAGGAGAGGCGCTGCAGGTCGGGGTCGGGGCCGGTGGCCGCCTGGGGCAGGGCCCTGGCGGGGCCCAGGCAGGAAGGGCCGGCCTGGGCCTGTGGCTTGGGCTTGGACATCTGCGTCAGGGCCAGGGCCGGCCCGTCTGCACCGGCTGTCAGCTCGGCGTTGGCCACGATGTAGTAGTCCTCGGGGAGCTCCTGCTTGATCTTCTTGAGGAGCACCTCGCCGCCGCCCTCGTCGGCGGGCTGGGCCTGGGCAGTGGCGGGCAGGCCAGTGGCCGGCCGCTTGCGGGAGCCAGCGGGAGCCCGAGGGGGATGCGGCTCAAAGTCGCTGTCCTCGTCAGTGACAGAGGACTCACACACCATGTCGAAGAGGGTGGCCTCATCCTCATACTCCTCCACGGGCTCACCCAGTTCCGACGGCTCACTGCAGTAGGAGAAGTCGCAGGAGTCACGGGTGCGGGTGCAGTCCAGCTTGGCCTTCCCTGGCCGGCCCGGGTAGCGCTCCAGGGGGCTGGCCTGCGCCTCCGAGGGCACCCCCAGCATGCTGGGGCTGTCTGAGTTGAAGCTGCGGCTGTCCTGGAAGCAGACACGCTCCTGGGAGCCGGCCCGGCAAGTGGCGGCCAGGGGCCAGTGGTAAGCATGGCCGGCGCTGCATCCCCACATGGCCGTCAGGTTGCCATGCGCCCCCTCGGAGAGCAGGTGCTTGAGGTTGGGGATGAGGCTGCAGATGGTCCCGTGGCTGTGTGCCCAGCTCACCAGCTTGGAGAGGTTTTCGGAGGAGGTGTGAAGGCAGTCCTCCATGGTACAGGATCAGCAGTGCCTCGCCACTGGGAAGTCAGCGGAAGATGCAGTTCAGATCACAGGGTCCTGAAGCTGACGGTTGTGCGTTGCCAAGCTCATGCTTGCCACTCACCTGCAAACAGAGAGCAAAACACTGCTCTTCAGCACTCCCCAAGCAAGACCACGTTTGCACGGGCAAGTGGAACATTCATAAGCTCAGCAAAACCCATCTGACTCGTCATGTGCGCTCCAAAGCACGTTTCTCAGAGCATGCTTTTAAGCAGCCTCATTCTGCTTTTAAACCTGAGGGAAGGAATAACTAAAATAAGGTAAAACGGCTTTTGAACAAGCCAGTTCAGTACCAGTGGCAATATGATTTGAAGCTTAAATCTCTGACAAAATGCAAATGCAGCCCCAAACATGGAGATTGTGTCTTCATACTTAGGAAATGAAAGTTAAATAAAATCTTAAAACATACAATTCATCTTGAACATCAGGATGGCAATCAAGCACCAACTCAGACACTCCCTCTGCACCTGATGAAACTTTATGATATTTTTCATCAATTATGACATTTACATCAATTTGATATTTCTCAAATATATCAAAT
Source organism: Podargus strigoides (assembly GCA_028020825.1). Taxonomy (NCBI): domain Eukaryota; kingdom Metazoa; phylum Chordata; class Aves; order Caprimulgiformes; family Podargidae; genus Podargus; species Podargus strigoides. The sequence continues at coordinate 93,028,788 of CM051663.1, forward strand.
ATCTCCTTTTCAGCTGAATTTGTGAGGCATCAAAACAAAGACCGGAAACTTCAGTTTCCAATATAAGGAAAAATTTTGCACTATATTGACAGTCATCAGTTGTCCAAAGGCTTAAGAGAAGCTTAGGGGACCTGCAAGGTGTAAGTCGCAACCTTCCTTAAAATCTGAGAGTTAACCTTTTGCTTTTTTACCAGATCTTCCCAGATAAAAATCATTATTCTGTTCAAGGCAAACACTTGATACTTTCCTAAGAACTATTTAGAAATTTACAGCACAAAGCGTGGACCTCTGGGGCCAAGGCCATGAATCCTACAATATTTCAGGTCAAACATAAAAATACAAAACCTGTCGCATGTTCATCTTTTCCTGCCAGAAACTGCTTCCTGCCCACATGGCACAGATACTTTCCAGGCAAAGTCTCATCCCACACAAGACTGCAAGCCCTCAACTTCTTAGGACTTCAGCACTAGGACTTTCTAGGGGACCTTGAAGTTGTTTCTCTGATCTGCACTTCTTTTTTATCACCATAAAAAAGGACAATGAAACATAATGCAGGAGATGCTTCATTCATTTAAGTGAATAGAAAAGAAGGAAAAAAACAAAGTAAATTTAAAGATTAACTGATCTTTCAGTAAACAAAGAAGAGCCAGGAATTGTAACATAACTCATCTACAAATACTGAAATTGTTTACAGATAACTTCGTGGGCTGCAGCTTTCTTTTCCTTGAGTGGTTTACCAAGGTATCTGGTATCAAAATTCAACAATCTAAGTAGCAAGCTTCTGACAATATATAAGCATGGCTATAAAATATGTCTGGAATTAACGGTGCAGGGCTTGGTCACTGCTTGATGAACATCAGGGCACTGCAGGGGCTGAGGCCAGGCAGCTGGGACAGACCCAGTTCCAGGCACTGGGCACTGGACTAACAGCCCTGGGCTGAGCTGAAATGGGGCTTCTGGGCCACAAGCAGTGGGTGGGTGGAGGTCCCAGGATAGGTTGGGCAGAGATATTAAGGCCTGCATGTGCCCTCAGGGCCCTGACAAAAAATTAAGGTTCCAGTGGAAATGCTCAGTTTGTGTATATCTGTTGGCCTGTTGTATCTGCTCTAAATCATTTGCTTAAATCATCAGTAGGAGGCTGTTCACAGGAACATTTGCTGTTAATAATTATTTTTCAACTTTTATTTTTATTATAATGTTCTGTATTCCACACACTTCCAGCTTTAAGCAGCATTCAGTACCCATTTTCTTGTTATCAGGCATTTTAATACTTAACTACTGCAATAACAATCTTTTTTCTTTTTTTCTTTTTTACTACAGCCAAGTGACATATAGTTAGTCAAATATCTGTACAGTCCTAGAGCAATGATCGTATTGAGAAAGACAGCACAAACCAGTTTTCACACAACTCCCACTACTGGGATACTAGACCCCTCAGTAGTAGGAAATTATTAACCCCTACTCTGAAGAAATCCAGTTGGTGGCCACTCATGAGTGGTGTCCCCCAGGCCTCAGTACTGGGGCCACTTCTATTTAACATCTTCATCAACGACTTGGATGAGGGGATAGAGTGCACCCTCACTAAGTTTGCAGATGACACCAAGCTGGGTGGAAGTGTTGATCTGCTTGAAGGTAGGGAAGCTCTGCAGAGAGATCTAGATAGGCTGGATTGCTGGGCCAAGGCCAATTCCATGAGTTTCAATAAGGCCAAATGCCGGGTCCTGCACTTCGGCCACAACAAACCCCAGCAGCGCTACAGGCTCGGGGAGGAGTGGCTGGAGCTGCCAGGCAGAGAAGGACCTGGGAGTGTTGATTGACAGCCGGCTGAACATGAGCCAGCAGTGTGCCCAGGTGGCCAAGAAGGCCAACAGCATCCTGGCCTGTATCAGGAACAGTGTAGTCAGTAGGAGCAGTGAGGTGATCATTCCCCTGTATTCGGCTTTGGTGAGGCTTCACCTCGAATACTGTGTCCAGTTTTGGGCCCCTCTCTACAAGAAGGCCACTGAGGTGCTGGAGAGGGTACAGAGGCGGGCAACCAAGCTAGTAAAGGGTTTGGAGCATATCTCGTATGAGGGAAGGCTGAAGGATCTGGGGCTGTTTAGCCTTGAGAAAAGAAGGCTGAAGGGAGACCTTATTACTCTCTACAATTACCTGAAGGGAAGCTGTAGCGAGGCGGGAGTTGGTCTGCTTTCCCTAGTGACAAGCGATAGAAAAAGAGGAAATGGCCTGAAGTTGAACCAGGGGATGTTCAGGCTGGATATTAGGAAGAATTTCTTTACTGAAAGGGTAGACAGGCATTGGAACAGCCTGCCCAGGGAGGTGGTGGAGTCACCATCCCTGGAAGTGTTTAAGAGACGGGTAGATGTTGTGCTTAGGGACATGGTTTAGTGGTGCTGATAGGGCTGGGAATAAGGTTGGACTTGACGATCTTAAAGGTCTCTTCCAGCCGAAACTATTCTGTGATTCTGACTGTGGCTGAAATAGATCAAAGTCAGCTGTGAAGGTCTAGCTGACTTCAACAGGTCCAGGTAACTCAAGAGGTCTGTAAGAAAGTCAGCAAGCACTTCACAGGTGGACCCTAATACAGAGCCCTCACCCAGGGTCCTCACTATTATTAATACAGAACTGGGCAGTCTCTCTTTCTTTACACTGTTGTCTTACTTTTAAAAATGAAGGTTATTTGAGTTGCTGGAGAAGATCAGTAATAAAAGAGCTCAAACAACTCAAAAATACATGTTTTGCTGGGTACAGGCTGGGCCAAGAATGTTCTGAGACTACTGCTCAGCTAAATTAGAGATTAAATGTACATCTATATTCCTCTAACGATATCCATGTTTCCTATCTCATCAGCTGCTACCTGCTAGAGGTCACTTTTGCAAACAAGCGATCACATCTCAATGCAATTTCAATTTGGTAAATATATGTCTTAAATTATTAATCATCTAAGTGGAACTTTTTTGATTAAAGTAATTAAGGGACACCAAAAAACCTGCAGCACTGTCAGATGACAACAAAGTCTCTCTTTGTATACACCTGATGACAAAGCGTTCACTTCTGGTGGCTCTCTTGGACAGCTAAAAGTAACTGGGAACTTCCACTCATTTCTGCAGACCTGTTTGGAGGCTTTCCCTAACCTTCTCCCTCCTGTGCTTCATGAACATGGCCAGCAACACTGGGAGTTCCCATTGTTCTCATCTCACTTATACTTTTATATAGGCAGAAAAGCCCCAACTGAAACGCAGCATTCACGCCAACATTACACCACATTTTGTTTCCTGTCCTTTTTAGATGTAAAATGAACTGTGTCACAGCTCTAAAAGACAACTACACAGTGGCTAGCTGCCCCTGGAGAATGCTTTCCTTAAAATCAACACAAATTACTACCTGCCTACTCACTTGCTCTTTTAAGTCACCTGCCAGCTAGCTGCAGATAACTGTGTTTGCTCTCTGTTGAGGGACATGCAGAGGCCGTGTTTCAGTGGTTTTGCAGCCTGTGTATCCCTGCCCACACACTCTTGTTCACTAGGCAAAGCCTGTGCAAACAAAAACTGGAAACAATGGACAAGTACTGCCTACAGTTCCCTCCATAAGGCTCACCATCAGTCTCTCCTCCCCACCAAGGCATTGCTCCTCACTGGCAGGGTCAGGAATGGAGCCAGCACGGGAATTTCTAGGTATTTTGCAAACTTCTAGGTATTTTTCCAACATCTTTGAAATTAAGCGTGATGTGGAAGGGAGTCCTGGATAGGAAGTAGCACATCATTAGGAAACAGAGTGAAAATGGTGTAAGATTCATGCTTGGTGTTGCAGTAGCTCAAGGCAAGGTGCATGCACAGAGAACAACTGTTGCCATAAATTCCAGCTTCTATTATTGCCCACATGAAACCCTAGCAGTGGTACAGATCTCACAGCATCACCTGCAACACAAAGCTCCGTGCATGACCAGTGCCTCTGTGCAGTATAACAAAGGCAGCAGGTCCCCACCTTGCAAGCATTTTAGGCACTGGAGAAGGCTACCCTTTTCAAACATACAACTTTTAAACATCTAAAAGTTGCTTGTTTATTTGGTTATTTGTTTTAAAGCTTTTAAAATACACTGTTGATCTTGACAGAGGTCAAAACCCCATGGCATCTGCATTTCTGCTGATTGGTGTATTCACAGATACAGACATACAATGCACCCTGCCACAGAAGAAACACCAGATGGGAGGAGTAACACCATACTCACACAAGGCAAAGAGGACAACCTGGAAAGTGAACAGGGAGAGGGAGGGAGAGTTATAATCAGGGCTATAGCCAGAAGCTACATCAGTGCAAACCCATGGGAAAGCATGGAGCACCTCAGTTGCTGCACAACCAGGCACGTATCTTGGGAAGACACACAGCCCAATCTGGCTGAAGAACCACTTTCTACTCAGTGACATGAGATCAGGTCAACTGCCACAGTCTAGATTATACAGGGCTGCAAATCCAAAGACATCAGTGATTCAGAAGCAATGTGGCTTCAGTTTGTCTACTGCAGCAGAAGCTGACAACAGCATAGGGAGGGACTCACCCTGTAAAAAGCACAGCAAAGCCACCATTATCTGCCCCATTTCCTGAAAAAGGACCTTGTCTGATCAGCCAGACACCATGCTGCTGGCTGACAGTCTGCTCTTGTTTGCTGAATCACATTTTAAAGATTATATAAGTCATTCACTCAGACTGGAAAGATTTGGTAAGATGACTCATGCTTAATAACCTGCTAACATGTATACTGTGAAATCAAACAGTAGCTGGCAAAAACACGCTATAGCTTCAGTGTGAATAACACTGGTATTTTAACTGCATCACAGATGGCAAAGCCTTAACCTCCACAGCACTTTTCTGCAGTTCAGAGCCTAGCAATATATAATTCAGAAGGAAGCACATATAGGTGCTAGAAATTCACTGCAGCTATCTCAACCCTAAATTAAGAATTCAATGTTATGGCTTGTTTAACTTTTATGACCTCATTTACAACAAGTCGCTGTAGTGACTAATGTGTACAGAATACATGCTATGCCAAAAAGCATTATTGTTGCAGAGTCCCATTAATGCATTAACTGAAACATCACTTGATTTGGGAAAGGGAACATTTTCTGTATCCAGAACCAGGGTCTTCCCATACAAGATCCACTTGGTGACCAAAAGGTAATGAAAAATTACAACTCCTAAAGAGCATCCCTCTTCCACATTCTAAGATGGGACTTGGCTTAGCTCATTTCATGCAGACAAAATTCTTCTGGATTTTACACACAGCAGTAGGAACAGGTCCATTGTTATGAACCAGAGAAGAAGCACTGACACCAGGGAGGTCGCAGGAGCAACAGCAGTTGGTAGCTGTGGCCACCTTGAACCCTTTACTTTATACAATGGAGAGAATGAACGAACACTGGTGGGGAACAAACACCTGGCCACCTCGGCTACCTCGGCTACCTCAACTACCTCTCCTCCTTTCCCTCCTTGCGTACGAGGGTGTTGCAGTGGAGTTTTGGTCAGGACCTTGTGGGAGGTTCTTCAGGACAAATAGAAATTTGTGATGTGGCTCCCCTGGAAAGGAGGCAGAAGAGGTGAGGATGCAGTGAAGGAGCTGTACGCAAAAAAAACAGGATGAAGCAGAAGTGTGCAGTGGGAAGCGTGTATCCTCCAGCAGCGCCTATACACTGGGAGGTGTGTTTGGTGGTCCTACAGCTCAGGGAGGGTGATGAGTGCATTTTGCGGTAAGGACGGCAAGAAACCTTGTCAGGATCCTGTCCTCTCACAGACAGACAGTAATGGATTTCCTTCCCAGGAAAATGCTAGACAAGTCAACACAGACTAACTTGCATCACATAAATGTATGTTTGAAATTCTGTTACCACTACTGATTATTAGCATTGCAGGAACTTACACACTGACTTTTGTTCAAGGGAACAGTATAGCTATGGCTACATTAACCAACTCTTGGCACATGATCCCAAGGCTGATACTACTGAGAATTTTCTAAAAGCCCAAGATTCTCAAGTAAGACTACGATGCAAAAATTACTTTTTTTTTTCATAATAAAAAACAGTCTTTCTAATCTCACAGCTGTATAAAAACTCTAAAACCTGAATCCTAAAACAGTAAAAGACAGGTGTAAAAATACCTGCATTTACTCAATTTACTTAGCATGGATTTCAAACCTATCTTACAAGAGCTGAAACTTGACTTTTAAGTGTATTTTTGGAGAAGCAATGTTTTATCAGCTTCTACATTCAGAGGTCCTAGACTTTTGTGTGTTGGACTTTGCTTTCTCATACTAGCAAAAGAAGCTCATAATGTTTTAAATCCTTTTAGTTTTCACCTCTCTGCCCTACTCCATCCCCACCTGAGGGGGAAGCACTGCTTCATTTTGAAGGATCTTTGTTTTCATAATTGGAAGTTAGGAAACACAATTGCTAGCTAACAGATTGAGAGCACTGTGAATTAAAGGTTTGGCCACCACGGTGTTAGTATCTATCTTGTTCAAGATTTTAGCCAATGGACAATACCGGGGGCTTCTTTTATTAATAGCATTTCTTAGGCCAAATGCTTAACATTGCTGAAGGACTGAAGTCAACAACAGCAGAAATCCAAGTGTCCATTTGTCAGAGAAGGCAGAACAGTACTGAGGTCCCCATAAGGCTCTGCTGTGGTCCCAGAGGCCCCACTAGCTGGCAGTCCGGGATTGCAGGCAGTATTTCTCCTTCCCAAAGTAAGTGGCTGAAGCAGACTCAGCAGGAGCTGAGGTATCACTGAGGTATCACCCCAGGTATCACTCTCCAAATGCCAGAGACGCCCAGCCATGAAACAGAGCAACCCAAAATCACGCCACTGCTAATAACCTTCCCTACTATGTCCTACGAGGAGACTGCTATTAACACTGGAGTTAAAGCTCAGCCTCTTTGCCCCAGTGTTTCGATTTTTTCACTGATACAGCTAAGGATGTCATCAACATCTCAAAGGACTGGGATGAACAACCACTCATTCAAAACAGGCCAGCAAACTGGAAGTGTTGGGAATAGGTCAGTGTATTTTCTCTAATTTTAGGCTTCAGGAGTACAAAACTTCCGTGTCAACTCAAATATTATTGAATCTACTTTCTGCTTGAAAGTCTATGAAGCAAGAAGAAGCAGAGCGGGAGAGAAAGTAAGCATGTAGAAAATAATGACATCTTATAGGCAAGGTATGAATCAACTAGGTGTCCTGCTTTACCATGGGGGAAATGGGCTGACCTCCATCTCTGATACAAACTGCACATGGTTCCGTTCAGTTAGGAAAACATGTTTTTAATTGAATGTCTCTCCAGGAAACAAAAAGGTATAAATTACAGAGGAAAGGCTCACAAATTCTGGCAAGTTCTGCAAGCCTATGAGATAGTTTGGCAATGTCATGTATCCTTAACTAGAGAATAATTCCTCTAGCTATGGAGGAACTGTCACTGTTGTGACAATTGTCACTGTTGTCACTGTTTGTCACTGTTTCCTTACCACTTTTGTATAGTATCCAGCCGGTGTCTTCAAGGGAAAAGCAATCTCTCACCTTAACAAAATCACTGGCTATTTCCAAATTATGTGAGCTTATACTACTTGTTTACATTTTAGCTCTGTAAGAACTGATTTAGAAATAAATAGGGATGTACAGTAGGAATAAAACAAAACCTTCATGCTAATTTTCCACCTCCACAATTCTAGGCTCATCCCAAATTTTCTATCAATTCAATAATTTATGTGTAGGAAGTGTGTCTCAGAGCTTCTGTGGTTATATATTGGGCTTTCTGAAGTCAGTAGGAGCTTTGTTATTGAATAAACAGGCCAGGGTTTCATCCACAACGAACCACAATTATCATTCCTATCGCCAATGAGCAGCACCAAGACCACTTTCCTGAGATGGGAGGTGCAGGAAGTAGGAAGAAAAAATAACGAGTCATCTTTATGGGCAAGTAGCGTTGTTCTTCATTCAGAAAAATCTCACAGTTGTCTGCTACACCAGCTCCACAAGAACACAGCTCCTCCTCAGCTGATGGTTAGTCTTCAGGGAAGATGCTCTCCTTGCCAAGTGTGGCATGCCTTCAACTGCAGCTGTCATTACAGCAAGCTCAAGGAAAGCGGCAAAACCTGTTTGCTGGTGAAACTCCTTCAGTTGGCTGTGAAAGAAAAGGATTTGGCTGAGACAGCGTTTGGGGGTTTCCTTGTCTTTTCACATGGAAGGCTACCACAGGATTATGAGCCTTCCAAGAGCCTGCCTCATTCACAAAATGAAATGATCCACCTGTGGACAGCAAAATGGACAGAGGAACAATTTGGGGGTTCAATCCTTAATCCAAATGTAACACTACAAGCACTATTGCTACTATTTTTGCATTTTGTCCTAAGTGCCTGCTAAATAGGAGCTACATGAGCCTTGCTCCTGCACAGCATGGCTGACGGGTCATAGAGGGACCAAAAGAGCACAAAGAGGAGAAGCAGGTGAAAAGGGAGTAGAACTTATGGTGCAGCAAATCTGAGCAATCTGAGCAGGATCTCATCACCTAAGAACCTCTCTTCTCATCCAGGTGCCAACAACTAAATTTAAGCTTCCTCAGACTCACCTGTTCCTCACCCCATTCCCCACATCTCACTGTGACTTTCTTGATAACTGCTTAGACATGTTAATTCCTTATCATGAATCCTCTTCAAGCCACCTCCTGTGCTGGTGCATCCCAGTCCTGAGCTTCAGTCCTCAGGAATACAGGCCTGATTTGGTTGTCCTCATTTGCAGAAAGTGCGATCAGCAAAGAACAGTACAGAAATGCATGGGACTGCTTCTTCTGGCTGAGGAAGGATCTTCCTTCCAAGTAACATGTCAGAAAGGGAAGTGAGCTGTCTACAGCTCATTAATGTGTCTGCAAAGTTGCTGAGCACCTCCAGCTTCAGAGAAGACAAAGCACTTGGCAGAGCTACACTTCATTTTTTTTTTACCTTGCATCTTCCTTACATAGCCCATAATGGACATGTTCTGCCATGCTCTTCCCAGCAGATCTGCAGCACTAACGTAGTCCTGTAAAATATTAACCCTCCACACTGCTTACAACAAAGCAGTGCACAGCTGAGCCCAGAAAAGGATTTAGGATTTTTAAAGCACTGAAAAGTGTAAACATAGTTATAGTGCTTGAATAGTGTCAATGTGGAAGACAGATAAATCTGCATGTTCAATTCAGTATTTACCAAGTGTGCTCCTGAAACTTTCTCTCAAAGCCTCAATGAAACATAACTCATTTTGTTAACGCAGACACTGGTCTGCAGCAAAGATGGACCCTGTACGCTGGCATGAAAGCTGCGTTTCTTCAAGCTGTCAAATGAAAGCAAATTTTAGCACTAGCAGTTTTGCAGACTTACAGACTGTTAGATGAACTATCCGATGACCATTGCATGCCCCCAGGTTAGTGACACAGGCTGAGAGGAACTGCAGGGACCTAACATGGAAATAATTTCTCCCTTTGCTTATACTCTGTGAGCTGCATTCAGACTTCGTGTTTCACCTCACCAACATGCAATGCTGGGCAACATTTGTAGCTGCTTGCATCACCAGTGAAATCTAGCTTGCCTATCTCATCTTTGTATGGTCACTATCTCTGCATCAGCACTCCAGTTCAAGTTGCATCTCCACACCAGAATTTAAATGAATCAGCACCTTCTTGCAAAACTGTATGGGGCTTGCTGGGTTTGGGGTTTTTTTGCATATGTATGTACCACTGAATGAACACAACTGTGCGCTCAGTGCACATATGTGGATTTATTTCTGCCTATACCTTAAATTCCAAGCTTGGAGAGGGACAGTCAGTAGAAATGAACGTTCAAGTCTTCATCATGTCATCAGCCAGTTTTCAGAAGGTTGTTCCCATATAACAATTTTCAATGCACTTTTAAAAATGGCAGAGTTTTGATGGAGGGAAAACACAATCAGTTTCAAATGTTCTTGAACTGAACTCACACCAATTCCTGCATTACTGAACTGCTAAGGCATCAGACTCTTCCGGCAGCTAGGATGAATCTAGCCCTGTTCCCCCTCTCCATGAGCTACTATCAAATTTACATTTACATTCCAGAATGCTCCCTGATGCAGTGGCTAAAAATGACCAAACATATATATATATATATGAACCACCACATATATTTGTTAGGAATGCTTCTTTATAAAACAGAACATTCAAAACAAAAATATACCAGCTGGACCAGCTCAAATCTTGCTTTTTAAAGCATAAATGCTCCATCATACTACAAGAAACAACAACTTACTGTTCACTCCAGCATTTGTTCCTACAATGGTGGAAAGTTTGCCGGAGTAAAAGCGTGAAGAGAGCAAACATTTCACGTACACTCATGATTTTCTCCACTAGCAACAGTGGAGAAGATGTAGCAAGAATGAGGATGAGGGCAAAATGCATCCTGGACATAAGCCCATGGAAAGCTGTGCAACTACCACTTGCCTGAATTTGGCTGCACCTTCCTTTGAGGTTCTAACGGATCCGACACCGAACTTTTCCACACCTTCAAACCCAATTCGTGCTTTTCATAAAGTGTCTTCCTACAGCAAAATCAAAATCAAAGTTTCCAGCTCTTGACATCTTTATGGCTGCACTGTTGCTCATTCCTTGAATACAGGTAGGACCACTGCTGCACAGAGAGAAACAGCTGCTGTGATGCAGCCAAACTATCCACCATCAAAGCTGCTTAGGAGAGCTTGATTTAATACCCACTGAGGTGAAGACTCCACTGACCTCAGTGGTCACTGAACCAGGCCCAAATGTCTTTTTTATGAGTCAGGACTTGCCCAAGGAATACTGTCACTGCAGCCACTTCTCTGGATGGATGAATTTTGATCTGTTCTTTGGGGAGGCAGAACTGATTCAAATATGCCTCTACACTCATATAATTCTTGTATCGTTAACTTTGATAGATGGCATTTTTTAGCTGAGTCACCACTCTTTGGTCCCTGTAGTAGGCCAGATTCTCTTGCTTTGATATCACGTTTTGTCTACCAAAATTTAATATAAAAAAAAAAAACAAAACAAAACAAAAAACAGCAGGACAACTGACTTACCATGCTCTGGCTCCAGCCACATTTGCTGAGGAATTCAGCATGAGTGGGTAACCCCACATACAGCAGTGCCTGCTCATGGGTTTTCCTCTAAAGCTCTTTCCAGAACTTTGCAAGTCATGTGTAAATACACAGGCTGTGCTCAAACACAGTTATGGAAGAGGGTTTCATCTCTGGGAAACAGCCTTTTCAGAGCTGTTTGGTTTCTGGTCCAGGCTCAGATTCTCCCCAGGAATTTCCAACTGCTCATGGGAGCCCAGAGCCATCCATGTAGCCCTCAGACCAGGGCTGAAGCATGGTAAGGGGGTTGAGCCTCCAAGAAACAAGAGTAAGACTTCTAGCTCCATTTCTCTTAATCCAGCATCCCTTATAGGTGCTAGAAACATTTACCTCCACTTTTTAATGAGTGCAAGCTATGCTCCATACAGGAGCTAGCATCCTCACTCAGAGCAAGCTATGGAGGAGTGACAATAGCAACACAGCTTTCCAGAGCAAACACAGCGTGTCCCTGGTTTGCTTTTGCCAGAACTGGGTCTTCCAGTAACCAAGCTCAGGTACCTCTACTATTTGATGTGGAACCTCTGGGAAAAAAGCTGCCCTGGGGAGGAGGCAGAAATGACAGTCACCAGGAACTCTGCATCCAGCCAACAACTGAACAGTTACAACTCTGCGGAAGCGGGTCCAAAGAAGGGCAGCGAAGCTGATGAAGGGTCTGGAGCACAAGTCTTATGAGTGGCTGAGAGAACTGGGGTTGTTTAGTCTGGAGAAGAGAAGGCTGAGGGGAGACCTCATTGCTCTCTACAACTGTCTGAAAGGAGGGTGTAGTGAGGCAGGGGTTGGCCTCTTCTTCCAGGTAACAGTGACAGGACAAGGGGTAATGGCATAAGTTGTGCCAGGGGAGGTTTAGGTTAGATACTAGAAAAAATTTCTTCACTGAAAGGGTTATCAGGCATTGGAACAGGCTGCCCAGGGCAGTGGTGGAGTCCCCATCCCTGGAGGTATTCAAGAAACGTGTAGATGAGGTGCTGAGGGATATGGGGTAGTGGTGAATTGGCAGTGCTAGGTTAATGGTTGGACTTGATGATCTTACAGGTCTTCTCCAACCAAGGCCATTCTGTGATTCTATGATTCTGTGGTGGTTTCAATCAGAGATCTGTTTTCTTTGTGTGGGCTTTGCAATTCTCTGTTTAATTTCGGAGCTATATTAATCTTACAATTTGTGAGTCTCTAAGTATGAAAAGAGAGACAAGGCAGGTCCAGGTTTGGATGGTTAGACATAATGATCTTACATGTCTTTTCCAACCAACACTATTGGTGATTCTGTGAAACAGTGGTGGGGTAAAAACTGTAATGCCTGTGCATTAGGATCAGTAAATTAGTGCTAGGGAGTTTTACTCCAAGCTTGGTCATCTATCATATTTTACTGCCTCTATTCAGCAAAGGACATTTTTAAAGAAAGAAAACATTTTCTGATGAATCATTTCTGAAAAATATATAGAAAATAAGATTTTAAAGTGCTGAGTGTTTGAAAAAAATAAGTCTAGCTTTTACTTAGCTACCAGAGGGCTTATGTATTATGGCTTGGTTATATTGTTGTTTATTAAAATTTGTTCCAATACTGCATCTTTCTACACACCATTTCTCAATGATCTGAATATAAAACAGCACTATATCAAACACGCTAGCATTTGCCTCAGCTTGCAGTTCACAATCAGTCTCTAATGGAGAAATTGCACCACATGTTTGGAAAATCTTTAAAACACAATTTCCTGAGTTTACAATGAAGTGTGTGTACTCTCTCTAATTTTAGAATTACAATAAGAATGAAGCACACACAGCCTGCAGGCAAGATGTTTTCCACAGCCTTTCATTTTCCTAGAAATTGTATTAAGAGAAAGTCTGCATGAAATCGACTAAAAAGAAAACAGTAATATTACTGTTGACTTGCACACCAATTATGAAGACCAAGCTCCCCTATCTTCTTAGTGGAAAGCCAGTATCTTCAGTTCCAGCCCAGACAACTTAACTATACCATGCTATTCCTCACAAGGAAACACAAGCAGCTTCTGTCAATGAGAGACTTCACTGGGCCCGATTTGCTTTGTATTTTTTACTTGTAGGATTTCTTTCACTTCAGAGCTTGTCTAAACTAAGGGAAATGGGAACAGTGCAACTATGGCAATATTGAAAACATGTTATTTTGCTAAATAGTTCCAGTGAAGCCACATTATTAACCATCTACACAAAACAGAGGTGTTGTTTTCTGTAGAAAATTAGACCAATCACAGCAAATCAACATTTCTGTGTGGGGATAAAATTCCACTTTCTATACTAGAGTTTAAGGGTTTAGGTTTTCCCTTTTTTTGGATGTTAAATGATTCTTCAAGCACTTAATTCTCATCAAGAAAAACATTCCAAAACTGTCTTTACAGTGCACTTTTGTGTACCATAAGTATCAACAATTATCCTTATCATTAAACTATCAATATCAGACTGAGGTCCTGCTCTGCAGTTTCTTTTTAAAATCTTAAAAAAAACCCCAAACAAACAGTGGAGAAAAGAGTCCTTAATAAAGTTTCTAGACACAACATTGATGTGATGCATTAAAAAACAGTAATATGAAAGCTGCCCTAGAGATGAGCCAGTAAAAGAAGGGGCTTGCATTCAAATGTAAGCCAGGCAGAAATACTGGCTAACCTCCTGTACTCAGCAGCCAGCAGATAATAAAATTAGAAATGCTCCACCCAACTATGCACCAATTTTTCTATTTTCCCTGGAAACATTTCTAGCTATGTGCCTCTAACTTAATATAATTGATCATTTCAGATTATCCTAAAATTTAAACCAAGGTGTAAAACAGATGACATTTTAAGATTACTGAGATGGGTTCCCTGAAAGTGCCCAAAAAGATCAAAGACTCATGATACTGTACATACACACAGGTGAAGAGCTGGTGGCAACCCCACAGGGCAAGCAGCCTGACCTGCTCCTGCTCTTGATGGAGTAAGTGGGAAGCAGGCCAAGCACATCTTGCAGGCCTCAGGGTCAGAGCCCACCTACACCACTCTGCATGGCATTTTAAAGCCTGCAGGTCTGAGTTCAGCGGGACTGGAGCTACAGAGCCTTAAACTTTATGTACACGGACAAGGTCTCTCCAACCTTGGCTGGTTCTGTCAACCCAGGCCCCAGTTCTTAAAAGGATGGACAAGCACTGAGTGGGTTTTTCAAAGGTCTCTGTAGGCACATAAACATATGCAAAATCTGACCCTGAGTGTCTAAAAACCTTTAAAGCTTTAGACAGACAAGTTCCAAAGCTTTGGCCAAAAGAGCTAAAATTGTGTTCAGGCAAGCTGAGTTCTTATTAACATAAGTGCGGGATCTGGCATGTACAACATGGCAATTTAGGAATGGTGCATGATCAAGAAACAGAGAGAAAGCCCAGCATATTCATGTTTTACATCTAGAGGCACTGGCAGCTGGCACATAAAAGACAACTTTGGAAGAAGAGCCCTGTCTATCATGGAGGATTCACAAGAGTCTCAAGAGCCATCACTTATTTCCTCTTGGAGATTCAAAACCAGAAATGTAGCCTTTGGACAACTGGAGTTCAGAACAACATGCTACACTTACACTGCTGAATGCTTGGCAGAGCAAATAAAAATAAGACTATATATCATGCAGCCAGTAAAATGGAAGGGGGTGTATAAGAAAAATCATGAATGTATTGTTGCATATATTGTTACATTGTTGCATTGCACAGCTTCATTGAAGTCTGTTCTTGCTATGCTTCATTAGCACTGGATCTATTGCACTGAATAAATGAGGAAAGTCCTTCCAAAATTACCCATTTCTGCTCATACTAGTTCACTTCATGATTAGAATGAGAAATGGCCCTAGTCAAAATGCATGCTAGTAAAAACAGCCAAATAAAAGTAATTACAAGCAGGATAGCAATTTATTTTAAGGTACATACCTCAAAAGCATACTACTAACCTCCTTCAAGAAATGCATCCAGATAAACTTCTTAGTCTCTCCAAAGATAACAGAAAAAGAACCCAAACTTTAAAAATACAAATCTTTCCATCTGTGGCACTCCAGACTTTCTCTTCTCTTGCCAATTAAAAGATAGACAATAAACCAAAATATTTCTTAAAACACCATAGGTTTCAAAGATACCATAAGACATTTTACTATATCAACTTTACAGTGTTTCCAATTAATTCTTGTGGTTGCATTTATTTCAGCCTTGGAGTAGAGCTAGTAGAAAACATACAGCCATTGCTGATTCAAAAAAACAAGGAAAAAAAGATACCTTTATCCCATAAATATGAGCTGAAGTGTCATACCCTAGTCATTCCAGGGACATTGATATCAACATCTAATTTCTTTTAACTCTCTCCAGATATGAATAACCTATGATCAATTAATTACAAACTCTGAAAAACATGCCAGGATTGACTGATCACAGTCTAGGTAACACAGAGCTTTCTAACATATATAATTATTGATCCAATTTTTGTAAACATTTTCAGCATTCACTAGATACCTGTTTCGTCCCACTCGGTGGGTTATGAGGGAGGTGATTCTATATGATCCCCCGGATGTAGGTGACAACCCATCCACAGCATCTGCCAAGTCACGACAATGACTTGGTGGAACAATATGAGAAAACTTTATTGAAGTTACAAGCCAAGTATCAATAACAAGCGGTTTTGGGGGTATTGGATAAAAGACTCTACCACAACAACCAAACCAACACAACCAACAACCATAATCTGTATAAAAATATCGTAGGGCAACAATGAAATCCGTATAAAAAATGTTCAAGCGCAACAATCAAATTGGCATCAAAGGAAAAAGAGGACAAGAGAAGGAAGATGAAAGCAAAAGAGAAACGATATCGCCACCCAAAAAGAGAAAGAAAGAGGAAAAATATCCCCACCCCTAGATCCCATGCTGCTCCAGTGATGTCGTTCCTGGTCTGCGATGCTGTCCTGGTGATGCTGTCCCAGTGATGCTCTCCCGGTGACAATTCCTGGTCCAAGGACAATAAGTCAAGAAAGGTGGAACTGCGGACCCATCTTTTATAATGAGAAAGCTGGCGGGACCACCCTCTGGGCAATAACAGTCCATCGGGGCCTGCACCCACACTGTCCGGTGTTCCAGAGGGTTCTCGAACTGAGGCAGGGGAGTCCTACGTGAGTGCAGCCCAAGGTTTTACAGTCACCCTTGAGGAAGCAGATACGAGCTGTTGGCTGTCCCACCTCCTTGGGGCTCCCCTGGCCTCTTTGTCCCCCAATGATGGTTACATCGGTTACCGCATAGACAGTGTGACAATACCCATTCATCCAGCTGTGTCATGGAGTGTATTTGCATTTGAAGCTAGTCAGGTCTCCTGCACACAACCACTCTTCATGCAGATTTAGCAGACAGCTGGACATGCCTTGTTAGGAGGAACACAGCAGCACCTAGAAGGCCTGTTGTGGAATTGTACTGAGGAATGACACAGGTTATAAATTAGAAAACAAACAAAAAGGAAAAAGGGTGAAAAAGAACATGCTGACAATACAGGGGCTAACTGTATTGAACTGCCCTGACCAGCTTTCTTGACTTTCTGCTGACGTTCTCTCAAAAGGGCTTCTTTGGCAATGCACTTGGACAGCTTCATCTCCTCTTCTCTCAGAAAGAGCTGCTTCAGTCAGAGCTGCTGATTATTCACTATTACGGCAAGTCCAAAACAAAAAAAAAATCTGTATTGTGTCTTCTTGTATTAATGCCCTGCACCATTCTTCAGGTGTCTGCAAACATGGCTGCCTTCTTCCAACTGCAAATTGTTACCAGTGAGAGTTGGTGGGCATAGTGGTGAAAATTACTACAACCAAACTCACCAGTGATGCTGTTGGTACCCCTCTCTGAACAGCCCTTATTCTGACTTTGTCAAGACAAGATGTCCTTTCCGTCTGCTGCAAATTGCAATACTCAATGCTAGAGCAACCTGAGAAAGAAGCCAGAGGGACAATTCCCCCTGCCTCATATCAGATCTAAGCCTTGAGCTGATTTCCACCCCTACTTTGCACTGACAGCATTTCACCTTTACTTGCATGCATCTCAAGAGCCACTGTGCCACATGCAAGGCAGGAGAAAAGAAGATCCACCAGATTTGAAGGATAGTCCCTGTCCTCCCCCTCCACTTCCACCTGTCCAATTGCAAGTAAAAGGTGGATGCTGGCTCCAGAGAGAAGGATGGGAGTGCAGATTGTTATCACTGAAATCACTGAAAAGGTGTCAGCATCCCTGATATGTTGACCTTCTTAACCCTGATGATGATGCTAGTTCAGTCTAAGGTTTCCATAGCATTTGCCTACTGAGATTACATTGAAGGGTCAGAGCGAGCTGGCGCCTCCGGCCAGAGTCCTATTACACACATGTAGAAGAATGGCTTGCTGAACAGGGCCGAATGTAACAGTTGTGAGCGAGCAATACTGATAACGGGAGTAACTTCCCAGGGTCAGAATGAACTCGATTCTGGTGGGAAAGTCCCAAGGCAGAACCTGCGGTTAACAAGTATGAGAAGAATTCTAAAGAAGATAACCGCAAGAGGCTGGAACATGCAAATATAGCTTTTAATGCTTAGCCAATCAAATATAGACTAGTAGGCATAATTAGGCATAAGTAGGCATAATTAACCTCCAGTGTATGAAAGGCATAGCAGAACTCAAATAAAGTATTGAAGCTTGCTTATCACTCATACTGACTCGTGTCTTGCTTCCCTTGCCTTCCGCAACACATGCACAAAACCAAAACAATGCTGCAAAGCAGCCCCCTATGTAGGGAATTTGCTGGTGTGCCAAATGGAAGGGTACATGTCACTTAGTCAGTCTGCGGGGGCACAGCATGCCCCTGTCCTGGCTACACAAAACGTTGGAAGCAATTTCTGACCCACACTTTCCTATAGTGACAGAAAAACAAATGGTCCCACACCCAGTAGGTTTTGCAGGACAGATATACATGTTTTTCCTTATGTCATCTACAATACTGACAAGCTGATCTCTCTCCAATCTCCTTTCCAAATTTAACCATTTCGGTAGAGTGGAAACACAAGTGCTGAAATGCTGCTTCTGATAGGGCACAAATGCTGTCTCTTTTGTAATTACTTAAAACAGCAATGTCCATGAAAACAACTGCACTGAAACAAAGCATTCAAAGGCTTTTCAAAATACACAGAACATCTGAGAAGTCTGGGCATCCCAAATTACATTTGCAGAGGGCACGCTGCACCTTCCCAGTTTCATAAAGCCCAGCAGCAGCAGGAGATAAAACTGAACAGCTCTGTTCCCCCTTTAAACATCTTTTATGCCACTGCTCTTAGATCAGTTAAAACCATAAAGTACACTCTTCTGTTTGGCCCTTGGAGGTACAGCCATCTTTGTTAAAATCAGGATTCATTTCAAGCTGCACCAACATCACACTAGAGTGGAGTCTAACCCTACGGTCACTAAAGCAAGCAGAACACTCAGGGATGTCAGGGGAAATATAACCTACTTACTGTCTGCCAGATGGGAACAAATGGACCTAGGAATACTTCTAAAACAGACACAAACAAAAATAAAGCCTCACAGAGCATTTTAAAAGGCTTGTGTTTAAAATAGTTGTGCAGCACCAGAATAAATCTGCCAAAGACAAAAAGGCAAGAAATTAAAATCTCTTGGCTGTACGCTTTCAAAAAATGATAGATAAGGAAAGGGCAGTCAAAATATTTCTGTCTCCGCAGCACAGCTGCGCAAGTTAAACATTTCATAGCTAAGAGTACTGTGTTTGGTAATTAGCCATTAAAGAAAAAAAGTTACTTAAAAGTAAAGCTGGTTGTTCACAGTTGGAGTTCAATCCAATGGACAGAGGAAGAAAGGTAGGGCGGGGGTGGGGGGCAGTGAAGGAGAGCAGTATCTGGAACAAATACATTTGTCAGGCAGCATTGGTTCTGTGCCAGCAACTAGAAGTGATACGTGAGCTAACGCTGTGAGGATACAAGACATGCAGAAGAAACCCTCTCTCCCACTGCCCTCCAATGCATGGAGACTATTCAGGCCAGCGGCAAGGGGGTAGAGAAGGAGGCGGCACCAGAGACCACCTACCTCTGTACCAGGGAGGTGGTGCTTGGGGAGACTAACCTGCTTGCTTGGGGGGCTGCAAATTCAGGGTGTTTATCAGTGGAACACAGTGCAAATCTGAACCACAGCCACGTTTGCATGACATCCATGGTTGGGCTGTTATGGTTCAGGGCTCCCTGTTTTGGTGTATTTATTAGTTTCATGCTTTAAAGACAACCGGCTCACTTCTGCTACCTATGGAGTACTTTTGATGCCAGTAATCCACAATGTCTATGACACCAGCAGTTAACATTAAGACTGACTTAAGAAATTAATGTCCTCAAAAGGCTAAAAAAACCCAAAACATAGATGTGTTTTAAACAAATGTCCGTGAAGAACATAAGTGGAAATGTTATCACCGGATTAAACTGTTCAGTGAAACAGAGCTTGCCTCTGTCACCTGCCTCTGCTTTAACAAGTGCCTCCACAGAAAGGTAGACTGACTTTACTAACTACTATTTAGAAATTACTCTTTACCCAACTGTCTAATTCAAATAATCACTCCCAGTTTCAGAAAGGCTCACGTATGCCTGTAACTTTCTCAGTGCTTGCTCATAGCATCGGACTGCCCCAGCAATGCTAGCAGTTCTACCGTTAGGCACAAAGGCACAGAGAAATGTCTGAGATGCTTAGGCCCATCCAGAGGGACTGGTGGAAGGTAAGGCGAAGGTTTCATGCCTGACTGAACTTCATCAGCTCCATCCAGCCCCTGCACCTTCACAGCATGTGCTGCTCCCATGCATCTCACAGCCAAGTGGGATTCCCAGTCGCCAGTCATATGCCAGACAGCAAGTGATGCACAATGAGGGCACTCACTTGATTTTCCTTGCACCTCCCCATTCATGCCACACTGAACTCCTTTGTCACCGAGGTTAACATAAGCAAGACATATCTCACTTGTGCGATAGTCTGCAGAGTCTTGAAATCGGGGGAGAATTTTGGTCAAGGTGCAAGAGCTGGAGCAGTGTGTGCTCTCTGTGCCATGCAGCAGAGAGGGAGCAGTCAGGAGCTCTCTTGGTGAGAAGTGCAAGCACAGATGCCTGTAAATTTAAATTCATAATGCTTGTAAATCTTCTCAAACCACCCTTACCACAGAAAATCAAGGATTGCCCTTTACGGCAGTTTCTAGACAACCTTCTCTGTTAACTGTGAAGAAGAAGCTGGCAACCAGACAAGCCATGGATTTCATTTACAGGCAGAAAAAGTTCCTGAAAAACTGCTCTCCCCAGTAGTGTGTAACTTTCAGCTCCCAGCCCACTCAATCCCCAGCATGCACTGCAGAGGCCTCGACAAACACAAAACAAACCAGAATAAAATAGGATTTTGTTAGAACAAACACTGTGTCTTGCCCCAGGGTATGCACAGTCACTCTGTCTGTCTGTCCAGGTTACTCTGTGCTCCTCTAGCATAACAAGCAAATGCATCCTGTAAGGAAGAGCAAAAAAAATTTCCATTTCTGTCAGCAAAACACAGGAGTATTACTTTGCACAGGCACACCTGGTGGCTGGCATGCTGCAGGTGCAGTGGAGCATATGAGGTTCACATGCAGCACATAAAGTAAGCTGAATTTCCTGACGAGTGTTAGGCAGCACTGGATAGCTCTTCCATTGCCCGTTTTTTGTCTTTTTCCTTCCCACCTTTAGTCTCTTTCTCCTCAAGGTATCACTGGCTAGGGTATCATTGCCAAGACGATATTGCTGAATACTGTTCCCTCTTCTTACCAGAAAAACCTACTGCTTAAACCTGTCTGTGGGGAAGCAGCTGCAGCACATGATACTCCTCAGTGGAGCCATGCAGCATTGCTCATTACTTCTGCCCATCTCTGTGGCTAAGCAAGCCTCTCACAGACACTTCACCCTCAAAAAAAGTCATTTTCACTTGACTTTGGAGAAGGATGTAGCTGCTTTTGGTGGTGCAGGTGGGACCTTGGTGACCCTTGGACCTGTTAGACCGCCAGACCTGCAGTCCCCATTCTTCAGGGACTGAATCACTGGTTTTGTACTCTGGAAACAGCCCTGATTTTGGAGTGAGGGGACTGTAGTCTCTTGCCTAGAGAATCTGATACAAAACTTGGTTTTCCCTTAAGAGATCTATACCAAAACATGGTAAGCTCTTTCTGGAAGCACCAGTCCCGAGTTATGTGGCTTTTGAAGCAAATTCAGGTTTGAGAGTCCCACCTCAACAGCGCTGAAACACATAACCCCAGATGGTTTCTTCCATCAGTTTATTTCCTACTTGAACAGCTGGAAAGTTCTCTGCATTTTTTGTTGTTTTCTTCCTCTTTCTTTCTCCATCTAAGGATATTTGTGACATCTGTCTCTTCAGAGCACTCAGGCAAGGTACTTTTTCAAAACTTGAGACTTTCTTCCCCTTTACAGTATATTCTGATACTGAACTATCCCAAAACTATCTTCCTGCAGTCTCCTACCCTCAGAGCACAGAAATACTGGTCTCTTACAACAATTGATCATAATTGCTGCTTTTCATGGTCTTGAGACAAAATACTGGCATGACTGCACACTAGTGGCCAACTCCTAATGCAAGTCTTGATTTTTACGGACAGAACTACAGCCGTAGCAAAGAAAGCAAATTACCCAGAAAAGCACTAGCAAAGTAGTTGTCTACAAAATCATAGAATCATAGGATGGTTTGGGCTGGAAGGGACCTCAAAGATCATCTAGTTCCAACCCCCTTGCCATGGGCAGGGACACCTCCACTAGATCAGCTTGCTCAAAGCCCCATCCAACCTGGCTTTGGGTCTTAAACTGATCTGTAATTAATATTTATGCTGTAAATAAAAGCTTTTCTCAGGCCACTCTAGTACAGAAAGTCCAGGCAGCACCATCTACCCTTTCCACATGCAGACGCAGTATCTGATAACAGGCAGATGGTGTAGTATCAGGTGTCTGCTCTACACTTATATCAGATACAATAAATAATAAACAACTAATGCAAAATATCAGTTTCATTCTGTTCCTACTTACTTGAGACTACACTGCATACATTACCTTATCTCTAGCTGAATGCAACACATCTGCCCAAACCCATCACTGAAGACTGAATTAAATTTCCTTGGCAGTAATATTATTATATACACAGCATGTTTATCTAGTGCTGTCTTTTCTGTTTTCTATCTTAAGTGTCTTGAAAATGTAAACGCAATTCAATTTGCCGCCTACTCAGATACATTCTACCAAACAATCTAATGGGTCAAACCACGTGAAAAATGGTAATGCTGTTTTCTTTTGTCAGTCCCCTGAAACCAGCAAAAATCCCCAACAACCTGCACAACAAAAAACAAGACATTGTTTCGAAAATAGCATGTCATAGCAGCAGGAATTTTACTTTGACATCCTTCTGAATTCCTCATAGTATAATTAAAAATACAGCAAAGGTGATACACAAAACTGTTGTTTTTAAGAAAATATCTTGCACAGGCAGAGCATAATTAAAAGTAGTGCAACACTTAAATGCAAACAAATAGGATCACACTTGTACAACAGTCATGAGGGAAAACTGCTAGACCCCTGATGGCTACAAGAGTCTTTCAAAGTAGTCATTAAATAAAGAGGAAAGGTGAATCAAGTAGATTAAAATTACCTATATGACTTGATTTACTTGACCTTCAATAAAGCTTCAACAAGACACCTCATGCCTTAGAGAGCAGGTATTAATTCATGTAACAGCAGTATGCAATGGCAACACAGACGGCTCTGACATTAGCCATGGGAGCCCAGGTCCAGCCCTTCCCATGGACAATTGGCTGGGAAGAGGCTTTTACACCAGTCAGTGCTGCAGATCTCTGCTTAACCCAGCCCTAGAAGCACATTTCATAAAATAATAGAATGGTTTGGGTTGGACGGAACCTCAAAGATCATCTGGTTCCAACCCCTCTGCCATAAGCAGGGACACCTCCCACTAGACCAGGTTGCTCAAAGCCCCATCCAGCCTGGCCTTAAACACTGCCAGGGAGGGGGCAGCCACAACTTCTCTGGGCAACCTGTGCCAGTGTCTCACCATTCTCACAGTAAAGAATTTCTTCCTAATATCTAATCTAAATCTACCCTCTTCCAGTTTAAAGCCATTACCCTTCGTCCTGTCGCTATATGCCCTTGTAAAAAGTCCCTCTCCAGCATTCCTGGTACATCAGCCCTAGACAAGAAGCCCATGTAAGACTGCAGGAAACTCACTGCACCTCCAAACTGTGCACTGTGCAAGACAGATAACCCAAAGAAAACCCAGAGGAATAGTAGGTTCACCCACACAAAAATCCTGGTTTCTCTGCACAGCCAACATGTCCCCACCTACTGCTCTACCCAAAGGCTGCATTAACTTTACAGGAAGATTTGCATAGTACCATGAAGGCAACCAAGTGTGTCCTTCAAGCCTTCCTACTGACTTGCCAAAGTCCCAAACCCCTGACAATGACATCTGTGGGGGCCAGGGCAAAACTACATTTAAGCAAAGACTCCAGCTCCCTCCTCCACACAGGAGTCTCAAGAGCCACGCGCACATGCCTCTCCGTCTCCTCACTGAGAGGCACAATGAATTACCTGGGTAGGAGAGGGTCAGTCTGCCAAAACAACCAAGAGAGCAAAATAAAAAAGACTGGCAACTCCCTTGGAACATATCAATAAAGATCACTGCCCAGTGGCTATTAGTGGAGGAAAAAAGGGCATTTGGTGAAAAGGATGAATATAATGTAATATTACAAATTTACCCTAGCTATGCCAGTGGGAACAAGAAAACTCGTCTTCCAACACTGCACAGTGTAGCAAGTGGTGGAGGCAGTCAAGGAAGGACATTGAACAGCTGATGTCTAGATGTGTTCGTTCAGACTTTTGCTTTTTAATTGTGCTAGGACAGTAGTAGTGCATCAGTACTAATGAAGTAAAACAGAGTAATTTGCTTGGCTCTTATCTTGTTAAAAAGCATATTCTTCATGGCCAGCATGAGTCTCAGCTGTGGGCAGGGCACCAGCATCAGGCAGGGTATGAGCATGAAGGGAAGTGCTGCAGTGAGAGAAATCATCACCGCTCACTGAAGGAGCAAGAGAGACTTCTCCAGAAATAAAATAAATCATTGAGCCCAAAGGGCAAGCCCTGAGATTTTAAAATGCACACACACACACTGGATTCAGAGTTTTGTTTCATAAAACCTGCTGAAATGGTTCCAGGTTTTTACTTCCCCCATCTCAATCTTCACAGTATTATCCCATGTAAATACTTCTGAACCAGTTAAATGGTCTGTAAACTAAGCTAATCAAACACAGCCGAACAGTTTAATCAGTATCTAGGAGGTCAGTAGAGGTGAAGACAGTTTTAGAAGAAAAAAAACCTGAAGACAGTTTTCTTTTTTCTGACTGGAAAGAGGTCACTTAGCTTTACAGAGCTAACTACCCAACAGGAAACTACTGAATGTTAACACACACACACAAAAAAAATTAAATTGCAGTGGTTAATAGTGCATATCTTTGCTATATGGCTCCAAGCTGCTATTTCTCCTTGACTCCTGGCTAGACCAAAACAAATTTTGACCATTTTTATGAGACCATTCAAATGCATACAGCAAACACAGTGCATTAAAGCAGATGCAGCATATTGAAGAGAACTCAATTAAAATGTGGAAAGTTTCTTGCAAATAAAGGGCCAGTTGAATAACCACCTTCCATATAAATTGCCTGATACTGTATTCCAGTAATGCTCCAATATCTTGTGGAGCTGTTCCAAAACATGACTTATCTGCGATGCTCAGTATAATGTATTCTCCTGCAGTCCAAAAGAAACTGTAAATCTAAATTTACAAATTTTTATTTTTTTCCTCTGTCAGACAGCCTTTTTTTTTTTTTTCCCATACATGTGAATGCATTACTAAGAAGGGCTGCTGCACATTTCCATACTGAAACCAGTCTCATTATTTCAGAACAGATTATCTAAACAGACAAAAAGCTAGCTGAAGGGGAAACATTCACAGACAATTTGGGAAAAAAAATACAGGAAAAAAACCCCCACATGGAACTTAATTATCTACTAAGATTTGCCAGTATTAATTGACTAATGCTTCTGTTTCTGGGAGGATCATTCACGTGTATATTGCTAGATTGCACCATAATGTCTAACGTGTTATAAGACTGAGCCCTTAAACTATTTATGGTAAGAAAAAGGGGGAAAAATCTACATGCTGTGGATTTATATAGATTGCGTACACAATTTTCTGGCTTTCTTCGCTCACACCCACAATAAATATCTTCTCTCTCTCAAATCAGATTTGCAAAATCAAAGTACCTGACCCAGCTTTCCCCCGTCATGAAATCTTCATCAGTCACCAGTATTTCAATCAAATCACAATGCCTGTTCAGCAAACACTCAGCACTGTGCCCGATCTTTAGACTGATGCCAGGCACCAGGTCAGAAAAAGTGGGTGGAGTCCCTACGTTGTTTATTTAATTCATAATATTCAGCTCAGCAAGAAAATGCCATTTATGCTGTTCTTAGCTATATCTTGCTATGAAATGAAGCTGTGTGCAGAAAACAGGATTTAACTGAAAGAGGTTTTGAACACAGGTTATTTTTTTGCATGTCTGGACTTGGGGGCACAAGTTTTAAACTTGTAAGGAGAATCTACATTGAAATGTAATTTATAATCTACAAGATTTGGAAATTATCAACCTGCTGGTGGATATTTAACATTTGTTCATTTGTTATAAAGACAACACTTCTTTTTAACTGGTTTGGTTCCACAACAGTTACCTGTATTTTTAGAAATTAGAGATGGAAATTTTAAGCCTGAATGGTTTAACATTAAATCATCAAGACTCATCAAGTCTGCTAAAATGTCTCGGATTCAGACATCTGGCACCGACTATTCCAAGCACTTTACAGGACGGTTTCAATTGTAGTTTACTGGTTGCACAATAAAGGTCTCCCTTGAGTCTAAAAAATTTAACACTGAGTATGTAAGAGCTCTGTTTTTAAAAAGGCACCCTTGATTTTATAGTTACAGATAAGAAGGTTAAAATAATGCTTTAACCAAAAAATTTTTTTTAAAAGTCAGACATTAATTTTCCCCCTAACAGAGCTAAAAAAAAAGACAGTATGAAATCTAAATTACAGACAGGAAATATTCACTTTCCTAGCTAAACATGGGGAAAAAAAGAAAAAAAGACTCTATAAAAAGCTTCCAGTTACAATAAAATCTGAGCAGGTATTTAACCTCACCGTGTAGAGTGGCATGACCTGGTATGACTATGGACTGTTACAGAGGGACAATCCACACGAAGAACAATAGAAAATATTCCACTCAATGAGTACATCAGCATCTTCTGTGCAAAAATGTCAGGACAGCAAAAAACAAAACCTTACAGACCAAAAAAAAAATGTGTCAGCTTCTACATTTTGAGAACAGTTCATTAATTTTGTTCCATCCTGCAATATTTTGCAAATTCTAAGCTATGACATTTGGAGTGTTACCAGCTAAAATATGCTAGCTCCTTATGGTGTGTTGCAGAGGATTTTGCAAACTATCAGGGGGCAACGAGGGTTTTCTCTACAGTTTTAGGAGAACACTTAACAGAGAACATAAATACATCCTTTCCCCTCTGTACTTAGACTGCAGAAATTACAGTCTGTGGCTTCAGGTTTAAAGAGTGGAGACAAACAGAAAAGAAAGGACTGCAGCACCAAGCGCATACCAAAAGCTCGTATTTCTCTAATTTCAGCTGTCATTCTGGAAACTCATTCTACAAACTCTGTGGAAGCACCTGACTGTAGCCCAGCTAGAGTAAACACCATGCCAGTGTGCTATTCAAAAGAGGGAGGAGAATTCTAACCTTTCAAGTGCTTCCCCACACTGAAACTACTTCTAGGGAGATATTGATACCATGACAAGGACAAAGCTGAAGATACACCAACTGAAATGGTTTTCATTTCTCCATGGCATTTTCTTCTTCATGTCATTTACATCCTGCAGCGTACCCACTCACACATCATACCAGGTCATGCTACTCCGTGCTACAAGGGGGTGCTTTGCAGTCACCTACAACTTCAGATAGGTGCCCCTTCTTCCCCCTACCCCCCATTTCCTATTAAAAAAACTGAGTTTCTGGTTGTCTTTCTTAAGCCCTGTTGGGAAACATCGATTGTACTCTTGTTCTAGAGAAAAACGTCCTACAGACAAGAGGTTTAATTGTCAATGAAAAACCACTAAAACCTAGGGGTCCTCCTAAGCACACTCACAGCACCTCTCTCCCAGCTGACAGACACCCGATGGACGTCATTGTTGGACCTCCCATGGCAGCACCCTTGCCAGTTATCTCAGAGCTTTGTGAGTCTTTTTCTTTCAGATCAAGTTTTGACACCTAGCCCTGACCTTCCCTCCTACTGAAAATTATTGTTTCCTGTCCCATCCACTTTGGCCATGGAGCAAACTTACTCCCTTACCCTTTGCAGGCTTTTTTGTTTTTTAATCAAAAAAGATTTTGGCCAAAAAATTGCTACCCAGATTGTAATTTTAGCATTTTCCTAGTCCTACCACAGAGCAGAACCCTGCATTTTACACCTCACACCGTGTCATTGTCAGCCCAAATGTCCAACGTGTTGAGAAGACTTTGAAATCTGATTCTGTGCTCCCACAATGTTGCAGCTTCTTCCAGCCTCGTGCTCCACGCAGATGCAATAGGGAGCAAGGCATGTTATTCCTTCTACTGTATTTTTTGGGAAAACACTGGATGGGGCTGGCAACAGGACAGATCCCAGCCAAACCACAGCTCCCTCACCCTGTAAGTCAGACACCTTCTCTGTGAGACCTAATTTTTCTCTCTCATCTGACTACAGAATACAATATGTGTAATAATTTTTATTGTTATTGAAGCATATATACATGTTAATATATTATTCTTATATTCTATATTAAATAATATAGACTACATAACACAATATCAAATAAATGCTATTATTTATATGTAGTACAAATATTATATATGTATATATTACATATACGTGAATAAGCATGAATTTATATTTGTATATTATTTATATTTATATGATACATCTTTACATATTTTTAAAATATAACAGCAGATATTTTGGGTCACTACTGGGCAAACTGTGATTTCCCAAACCAGCTTGTAAACCACAGTTCTTGACCATGTGGCAATTTACACCCACAAAATAAATGGTTGGGTTGAGCAGAGGTACATTAAAAACTCCGCTTTTTTTGTTGGGGGGGAGTGCAGGGCAGGGGAGTGCAGGGGCAGGGGATGGCATTTGACATCATCAGCCGAAACAGCAGAACCCAACAACAGTTTTTAACAACCGAAGCTCCCTCGCTCGCAGGCCAGTGCACCTCCACGCAGGGGAAAACGCTGCTTTAAAATGCTGCTGTCTCCAAAACTAAAGAAGATGATGAGCTATCAGGAGCCTAAATACAGCCTGGTGCCTGGCTGTTAGCCATTGCACAGCTTCCCACTGAACCTTCCCCATTAAGACAGATTTCTAACCCACCGCTTGTTCCAGTTAGTTTTACTCCGTTTGTCACACCAACCAGCACTCTCTAAGGCAGGATTGGTGAGTATGTAGGTAAGTGCCACAGGTCATTTAGAGGCTGCTTCTGGCAGGGCAGAGAAAGAATGTCAATGATGTGAACTACTGGACTGTCAGTGGGTTTTTTTTCCTCCAGACTTAACCCATGACAGGATAGCCACTGAAATTAGAAATTACTAAATCCAGTGGCTGCCAGCTTTACACATATTTTGAATAAAAGTGCTTTAGAAGATAATTATATCATGGATCCCTTTATTTCTTTCATTAAGATGTGGCTGTTCACAGTTGAGAGGACTAAACAATAAAGCTTTCAAACTATGGCGATGGTGATTCAAGAAAAGAAACCTACTTCTCATCTAGTCCAGTTGCCAAAGCTAAGCAACATCTGCATTTGGATGTTTGCCCACCGCTATATGTTTATGTTCCCATTTTTAAAAAGCATTTTGGGTTGGTTTTTTTTGCCTGATTGCCCACAGTGACCAAAGACATTCACTTTACCGAAGATCACAGAGGAAAATAACATGGCAGACAACACAAAAAAGGGTGGGAAAATTAATGAAATAAACGAAGCTGAAGAGAAAAGGGGAGAGGCACCTCTTCCCTCTCCTTATCTCTTCCAATCATCTTAAGTACTCATTTTAAGTAAAATATTTTAGGTACAGTGACTGTTTTTAGATAATAATTACTTTGAACTCTTGCAGTGGAAATAAAAACTTGCAGAAGGTCACAGTGCTCACTCCATGAACACTATGAATCTAATCCTGTGATTCCGCACTGACAGGAAAACTTTTGTTCCTGTAACTTTTCACAGGACTAAAACCCTACAATGCCTGGGTCCAACAGGACTCGTGATGTCTCTGAGCTGACATGACTCAAGTGAACAAAATTTTGCAGATCTTGCCTGCTGCTAAACAGTAAATAAGGGTATGAATCTATATGAAGGAACTCTCCAGCAAAGGCTGTGATAAAAACTGGCAGACGAGAAAATGTAGAAAACACCTGTAATTGAAAATAGCCTCCAAACGATGGAAAATAACTTATTTCTTTGCACATATATCAGTCAGACACAGAAGAGGTACGCAAAGCTCAAAGTAAACCCAAGATCTGTGATGGGTCCTTTTCACCATACCTTTCTCAAAAGAAAACACAATACCGAAAGTTATCTGCTTATATCCCATCTGTGTATGTATGACTGAGGCTAAATTACAATACATTCTCACCATGCTGAAGGCAACTATTCCTTTATTTCTGTTTCCATTTTGACTGTTTGAGATTGGACAGTCATATGAACAAGACCTTTTATTTACTTCAGGGCCCAGAATTACCAAACCAGAAAAATGCAGACAATCAGTGGCCAGCCAAGGGTCTCATCAGGGAACCCGTATGGTGTACTGTTATCACAGAAATGAGAGAGGGCTGGCACACTGCAGTTTCTGTCTTGCAAAAGAATTCACCAACCCTGTTCATAAATCAGCAAATTGGAGACACAGTCAAGTAACTGAAGATGAAGCAGTCGTGCTTCATGGGTCTTCTTCGTTTTTACTAGTACTAAGGAAGTAAGTCTTTCGAGTTCCTTTGAGCTAGTATGCAGATCCATCACAGAAACGTTTGACTTAAACTAACACTCCTTTTCTAATATTTTTCACAGAAAAAGAACCAGAAAAGCTGATAATTTGCACTACTTTAAGTCACTAACCTTCACTGCACCCCGTTTTACTTTGCAGAAAGGCGTGCAGCAATAACCTTTGAAAGCAGAGCCTTACGTTCAGCTAGTTATACTTGAATTACCAGAGGACTAATTGCCATATATGTTTCTGTGAAGTGCCTTACAAACAGTTGTTAATTTTCACACCAGCTCTATAAGCTGTGCGTGGATGGGTTATCACTCCCAGAGTGCAGATGTGGAACCATGGAAATCAAGTGCCCAGACTGGGATTACAGGTCTGCCCACGCCTAAGACCTTCAGACCTCTTCTGTTTGTATTTTACAACTAACAGGGAAGGGAAGCACAGAGGCATAAGGTCAGGAGACTGAATATAGCTAAAGATGGCACTGCTGGAACTCCAAGAGCTTCTGCTGAGCTGGAGTGCGTGGACGTGTGCCAGCCTGGCCAAACTGCCACCGAGGTGAGGTTCAGTGGCCTCTTAACAAAGGTGCACCTGACAAAGCAAACTGCTACTGCTTCAGGAACTCAGTGACTATAAACCTGTTATCATTGCATGAATGAAACAGAACTATACCATGCTTCTGAAACATTCAGTAAGTTCAGTTATAGGAAACTTTCTCGTGCAGTACAAAGACTACCAGTGCAGAGATACCAGTACTGAAGCAACATCAATATATATTTGCCTAAAAAACAAAACAAAACAAAACACCAGCTTGCTAATAATGGCTAGAGAAGTACTTGAGCTGTTACCTTTTTTCCACAAGTCTTAGACTACCTCCTGGAAACCTAGTTATTTTAGTGGAATACAAAGAAGATCTGTGTTACATTCTTGAGACGGGTTACTGACAACATCAGAAACAGTAATTCTACTGTGTATCTCTCACAACAAGCTTTACACTGCATGTAAGACCATCTATTATCCACTGAACACTTACTGTTAATACTTAGTTCATACGTTCCTTTTGCCAATTCTTACCTCTTTATTACTCATTGAGGTGAGAGGTTTTTAAACTATCAAGTTGGTCTGTTAGTTTACCTAGAAATGATTTCAAAGGGCTGATAAACTTGAGCACAAGGTTGAAAAACAACTTTTTGCTGAAGGGCACAGGCGGAAGAGGGGCTGTGTGTATCACTTAGCCAGATCGCGTTCCAGGCTAAGCACAGGGCAGTAGGTGAATGCATGAACCACGTGACTTCCAACTTTGATTTCTGTGTGGCTTTAGAGGTGGGCAAAAATAGGTTTACCCAAGCCTGAAATGACATTTGAAAAATCAGCCTGAGACAACTGGCAGATCTGACCCCAAGGCAATTTTACTCAGCTCCTGGTAATGCCAGTTGGTTGGAAGCAGTCTGGACGCACGCACGTGTGCCATGGGGCAGGTGTGCAGCCCCAGTGTGCTGCTGCTGGGGTTATTAGGTTAACTGCAGTACCACATGAGTACGGCCCTGTCGATCTGAGCTCTGAATTATACAGGGGGGAACAGAAGTAGCTGCAGGGGGAAACAGGAACTGGTGACTCCTGACCTGAAAAGACCTTTTGAGGTTACTCTGTTTCAAGAAGGAAAAAAGTTAAGAAAAAACAGCCTAGTCCCTGACCTGAAAAGTTGTCATCCAGAACACAGCAAAGGGATGTAATCGTTTGTTTTATGCAAATTCTCACTGCTGCTAACAAGCACACTAAGGGCTTGGTCCCATTTCTCTTCAGAAAAAAGGAAAGCCATTACTGTCCCTGACAGTTCACAGTCAAGCTTTAGCATCTATTGCAGTTTTAGCACTGCAGTGCTACTTGCAGAGGCTGGGTTTCTGAGAAGGGTAGTGGGGGAATGGAGGAGAAGGCAGGCAAAAGCAAACTTCACGGATTAACAATCCAAATGTTGAAAACCAGGCGCATACGAGGACTTCATTTTTACCCAGTTTATTGTTTTGTTTCTATGACAGATCTTCATTCACTGGAATGGAAACAGCCCTACTCTACATCCAGCACTACTGAATAACCAGCTGTGTTCAGGGGATATTTATAACCATTAACACTGTAGACGGAAGGTGAGTTCTAACGTATGTGTCATAGTTATTCCTTTGGCTGGAGGGTGGCTCTGTTTCTGACAGCTGGAATTAAATTGTGCAAGGCTCAATATATCTCTCCACCGTTTTCACTCTTTTCCTTTGCACTTAACCATCTTTTCTAGGCTTGTTTCACAGTTTTCTGGCTTCCCTTATCGCTCCTGCCTTGTCTGGGTGACAAGCCAAGTTTGCGAGAAGCTGCCTTCCCCGGCGCACAGCCCTGCCTGCTGGGGCCAGGGGCGAGAGGGAGCCCCCGCGCATCCCTGCCCTCCTGCGGGGGGTGTCGGGGGGAGGCTGAACCCCTCGAGGGGGGTGGGGGACAAACCGCACCGCCGGGCACTGCCTCTCTGTCCCCCACTCTGTGCAGCCGCCAGACCCCAGCGTCCTCAAACCGCAGCTCCCCCCCGGCCGCCCCTCTCTATTTCAGCCAGGAGGGGGAGGGCAGGAAGGGTCGCTCGCTTTTTTGCAAGAGGATGCAACGGCGGGGGTGTGTGTGTGTGTGTGTCATTCCGCTCCCTACGTTGTGCCAAACCCTGGCCCCCTCACGCACTCCTGCCCCCCCCCCCCCCCCCAAAGGGCACCTCCTGCGCAGCACGGAGGGCACACCTACCCCTGTCACTGCACACCGCCCCGCCAGCAGGCTGGGGGCAGGTCGGGGCGGGGGGTGCACCTCTGCCCAAGGAATTGCCCGGGGAGCCCTCCGCTGTGCACAAAGGGAGCCGTGGGGAATGCCGCCCCCCGGCCCGCGGGCAGCACATACACACACACACACACGCGCGCACACACACACACGCGCACACACACACACGCACACACACATCACGTACCTGCAGGTGCCGGTCCGTGGGGGCGTGGGGCGGGCAGGCCCTACAATATCGCCTGTATTGCATGGGGGGATTACTGTGATATTGCTCGGGGGATGGGGAAGGGGGGGCTGCTCTGCTCCCTCCGCCCTCTTCCTCCTCCTCCTCCCCCCCCGCCGCCCGTGCGCGCTGCCCTGCGCGCTGGTACTCCGCGCCGGAGGAGGCAGCGGCGGGCTCGGGCTGCCGTCAGCTGCCGGAAACGCTAGCCCGGTCACACACACCGCAGGAAGTGTGCAAGGGCACTCCCGCGCCCCCCGCCCCGCACGACAGCCCGCTGCCCGCCGGCATCGCCCGCCGCGGCCCGGGCAGCACGCACCGCCACCCCGGCCCCGCAGCCCGCGCAGGTCAGCTCCTCGCCAGTGTCCCTGCGAGAGCGAGCAGGGGCTGCCCGGGGCGGGCACCGGGCCCCCAGGGACCCTCGGGGGATGGTGGTGGCCACGAACCTGTGCCTGAAAGCGGGGGAGCAGAGGAGCCGCACTGCCGCGGGCAGGAGCGTTACCGTGACAAACACGGAGACAAAGCGAGCGCACCGAACCGGGACTGTCTCACCCATACCAAGGAACACATTCTCAACCGACATAAAATAATGTAATTCCAGTTATTCTGATGAAGATAATTGATTTATCAGTTGCTCAGCATAGCTGTGTCCAAACGACTGCTGCTTGGTTGTTTAGTGCAGATGCAGAGATACCCAATTTACTGTTATTTAACTTTTTTTTTTTTTTTTGCATGAGATCATAGGTACAGCACCCTGTGTTTTTTAATTTTATGGGGGGTAACATACATGGGCATGCACGTATGTGCACCCCTCCTACGTCTGTATATAGAGCAATAAAAATCACAATTTATCTGTTGAGAAAACAGCAACTTTCTTGATTTGTCTGCAACTACAGATCTCAACAGCAACATTACTCATAGTAGGATTTCTTTGCAATTAATCATGGGAGGGCTCACCATGGGCTTGCAGCATTTTCTCTGGGTGTTGGTTCTCCCACAATAAGCGAGGCGCGTGCCAAAGCAAACTCTCCTCATCTCCTCAGTTGGCCTTTTTTCCCTGCCCTGTTGCATCACTCCAGAAGGAGACAGGCCTGGCTGCTGCTGGGAGAGTATCAGCCTTCCAAGCTGGCTGCTTCATGCCCCAGAGGTTTCCCTTCCTCGTGCTCCTTATGCCAACATTTGCAAAACCTGAATGGGCTGACACATGCTACTAGCTACAACGGCAACAATGCTTACGCAAGAGAATAATGGAGGCAATCTGGAAGCGTGTTCGTGCCAAAAATAATGCTCTTTCTGGGTTTGCCTGTGATGCAGCAGGGGAATTTGGTAGCAGTGTTAACCTCACCTGGGGAAGTCTGCCATCTCTTCTGCTCTTGTTATTTTCAATAAGGTGTCATTGTTAAGTTGCTGCAGTTCCGTGGAGGTCTTTAATACATTAAACTTAAGGGTTCAGTGTTAGAGTCCTAGAGTTGGAGAACCCTAAATGGAAGAAGTGATTACTCCAGGGAGTAAAGGGACAATCTGCCTCCATCCATAATGATCACACTCATGACACCCTGCTCCCACATCTTCTCGCTTTTAGTGCGGGGACATGGAGTCAAAGTGCCGGCAACATCAAGGACAAGACCACCACCTTCCTGGACTCTGCTGTGTCCACAGGCTGCTGTCAGGACTGGAATGAGCTGCTTTCCAGGGATATGCAGCATCCCTTGGTCCACCAAACATGCCTCCTGCACAGAGGCTGCACGGGTCCTACAGTTTAAACCAGTGCTGTTTGTCTCAGAAGGTGGGGCTGCCAAATTCTCTTCTCAAGATCAAATAGTTACGTTTTCACAAATGATGTCAATAAGGAATTCCTGAAGAGGAGAACTGCCTTCTAAACAAACCCTCTGCATCTCTGGGAGCCTTAAAACCAGGCACATCATGTGTAGTCAGGCAACAAGAGGGGCTGCCAGTCTTCTGTCTGGTTGTTTGCCTCCTTTCTGCGGCAGAACAGCTGACTCTGCTGGCCATAACTACTATGTAGATGACTCAGTTGCACATCAACTTGCTTTTCGTGGTCAGATTTGCAGAGCACTTGGAAACAGTCTGCAGGACACAGTTTTAAAGCCATTACCTGTCTTACTTACATGGCTTCTTCATTCTCATTTCTGATCCCTCCTTCCTTTCTCCCAGTTCCTCTGCATGTTTTCTTTACTTTTATCTTTTTCTTTCATGCTGATCCATGGCAACAGGACAAAGTAGCCTCCAAACCTGCCCTCCTCTCAGTTCCCCCTGCCTTTTTCCACTCCTTTTCACTTCTTCATTGCTAGGAGCAGCCTCAGGTCAATGCTGTGTCTGCACTCATTAATTAAAAAGAGAGTTTGAAAATGCTTCTTAAACCTCTGACATGGTTGCTTAGTTATTGTGCCCTATTATCATCACAGCGTTGTACGCAGGGCTGTAATTGCATCAGAGGTTTCTGGTTCGTATCATGCACTGCCAAAGAGCTCAGCTAGCCCAGCAATGTCACGAGCTTTTCAGCACAGAAGTGCAGTTTTAGTTGAACTCATTTTAGATCACTGCCTTTATTAGTAACTGCACTGGAAGGGCAGTGAGCAGCACACACCCATGTTCCTGTGAAAACAAAGTTTTCTCCAGCAAGAAAAGCTGCCGGTATCGACTTGACAGGACTGCACTGGCCGCTGCAGGGTGGGCAGACAGACAGACTGCCCTACCTCTGCACAGCTGAGGGACTGTGGCAGTGAGGTGGTGTTACTGCTGGTCGTTTCTCCTCCTGTTCCTCACTTAGCATAGAACACATCGAGGCAAAGCTCTGGCTTGTTGGCGTGTACATCTGCTGAAGGTGCTAAGCATCTCTTCATAGATGGTCCACGTGCTCGGATGAGACAGCAGGGTCCTGTCATTAATGCAGTGGGATGTGGAAAAAGGTGTATCACATCCTCATCCCAGACCTAACATAAACTTTCTTCTGTGACCTCACACAACTCACTAACCTCTGTTTACCAATCTGCGCAATGACCATTTATCAGCCCTATCAGGCTGTATGACAAGGAGTAATTTGTTCATTACAGGCCCCACTGCCAGGAAAACTACTACTCGTGGTGCTCAGTGGAAGCCCATGCTCTCCCTTCCCCAACTGCTGGGCAGCCTGACAGATTAGCAACCATCCCATTAACACCAATGCCACCAGTAGGCCAAGAACACTGGGTAAAGGCAAAAGCATCCCAGATCCCACAAGAACTGAGTCTTCTGCAGGGGAAGACTGGCTGGACCAGTAGGCTGTGAAATAGGATGTACAAGTTGCCATACAGGAGGGAAAGGAATTGCTACCCTCCTGTTTGGAAACACCTGCCTGTCTGCTTGAAGAGCAGTCCAACGGTTACGGCGAGTTACGGCTACATCAGAGCATGGTGCCATCACCTCATCGAAAACACTCTTATACCCAGTGACTGCATGGCTTCGTTATGAACCAGCTGAGCTTCCCCAGCATCCCTCCAGCACTGTTAGTCAAGCAGTAACGGAGCAGAGCTGGGCTTTTCCAGGGATGTCCTCTGTGAGTAGAGCCAGGTGATGACTCACATCAGTGGCACAGGCAAGAGTGTGTTTACTGTTTGTGCAGGACTAGCAGGTGAGCTGGGATTCATGCTGAGATGCTTGTTTCTGCTGCCCAGCTCTGCCCTGCATTTGACCCAGGCAGCAAGGAAGCAATGGATGAATCACGTCCCTACAATTTGTACCCTGGCCGTGCTTTCTCCCTCCTGCCCAGCTAAGTGGGGTGTGCCAACATGCACATACATTCTCCGTCAGCCCCCACCAGCAGGTGTGAGCCTGATCCTGTGCCACAAGCTTTTCCAGCTGAAACACAAAGGCAAAACAGCACCCCTGTGAAATGTCCCAGCTCTCCCAGCAGGAGGGAAGCTGCTCTGGGAGGAGCTGAACAGGCTGGGAGGGAAACAGGGGCAATCAAAAAGTACTTCTGCTTTTAGCAGAAGGTTGGCCATATGCTAAGGACGTACCACAAGAACAGCTGGGATGAGAGTGAAAGATGAGAAGGCCAAGAATGATGCTTTTGACCACACGTAGTTTTTAAGTGGCTGCATCACAGGAAAAGAGGCAGGATCAGGCCACTGCCACACCAGGCTTTTGCCTTAGTTCAGGTCTCCTCCAAGGCCTGCTGATCCTGGCTGGCTCCAGCCAAATGCAGATCACCAACCAGTGTCTCATCACAGTAGGAATACACTGCTGTGTTTTTCAAAGGCATGTTCCTTGGAGTAACATGTGCCCAACCAAACTAGCTCCTGCAGTGCAAGACGTTAAGCTAGAACCACTTTTAAGTCAGGAAAAATTCCTCGCACAGCAAACATTGGAAATTTAATGTTTGAAAGGTCAATTCATTTACCAAAGGCATGGGAAAGCAGCACCACAACGTGATCTGTTTGCATAAGAGTGATCCTTAAAGAGGAAGAGCAACCAGGCAACTTCCCCCTTACCCCCCCACACCTTCTCTTTACTTAAGGAAAATTTTTAAAAGCTGAGTCTGTGAAGTATCATATTCATATTCCTAGAACATCTGTCATTAAACAATATTTCAAAGCAAAGCAGTGCCAGTTAATTTTCCCTTCATTTACCTGCCAGTCCAAAAATTACTTGTGGGGGCACTGCATATTGCTGTAAGATTTCTGTCACTTCTGGAGGTGATTTCAGAACAAATTCACCTTTGGTAGACCATGGTCCTTCTGCTCTGCCAGTTCTTCACCACAGCATTTGGTTGCATCCTGCTCAACAGTACTTCAGCACTTGTAATGCTGCTTTTAACACTGACCCTACATCCACAGGTCAGAAGCCCGGGCACAGAGAGCTAAAGGGATCCAAAAGAGAGGAAGGCATGCTCCCTTATGGGTCAGTAATAGGCAACACAAGCCCACAAGGAGCCTGATTCAAACAGGGAAGCTTAAGGAAAGTCGTCTTCTGCTCCAGCTGCCTGCAGAAGATTGCTGTGGTTAGGTGTTGCAAACACTGCTCTGCCTATCTGGGGCAGGGCAGACTTATGCCAGTGCTCCAGCAGACATCTTTCAGGTCCTGTAGGAAACAGCAGGCTCAATTAAAAGGGGTGATCGGGCAAGGAGCGCCCTGAGCTTGTTTCCTAAGTAGAAGGCAGTATGGGACAACCTGAGGAGCAAGGACTGAGCCAACAAAATGCTCTGCAAAGGTTTTGTATTTTCCAGTAACCACTAATTAAGAGAAGACTCCTGTCCTTTCTGGACTCTGGAGATTCATAACCCAGGCTATAGCCCACATGGCAGCACTCGCATTTTCCTGTGGACTTCCTGAAGGGACATGGAGGAATAAGTACCAGCACTAAAAACCACCTGACTCACAGTGACTGGATCTGTTAGCACTGCAGTTAGCCATCAACTTTTAAAAAATAAGTAAAAAAAGGCAAAACGCCTAGTTTCACGTCAGAGTAAAGATCGGAGAGAGTAAGAATGTTTATTGACAAAATGCAAAACAGATAACAGCTTTCAAAAGCTGACAGAGAGATGGTAGTGCCCAGGAAAAGCACTTAGCCTTTGGGTCAGCTCTAAATTTTCTTCTTGCCCCATCTGGGGCAGCTAAAAACCTTACAAAGATACCTGTTAGTTTCCTCCTGGCTGAGACCTCAGACTGTTGTGCTCAGCAGCCGCCTTCCCTTCGCATATGCATGATGCAGTAGGAAACTGCAGACAAATCCTGTCATCGTGGGTGTCATAAGGCTACTTTGCATTCACGCCCCAGCATATCAGAGCAGAACTGACTTCCTGCTGGTCCTTTGTTAGATCTGTTACTAGACTGCAACTAACAATTAGTAGTAACACAGAAGAAGACACACGAAGATCAGCCCCCAAGGTGCTTTTGAAAGTCCTGTGCTGCTTCACCAGAGGCCTGAAATACCCTTGAGAATCCAGTCTCTGAGTTTTCAGAGTTGTCTCTGCACAACTCCGCTTTGTATGAAGTTCCTAGGGATTTCAATTTAGTTTACTTTCCAGGCTCCTCTTGTCTGATATGGCTTCAGAGAGTCCAGGAAGTCTCATTTTCAGGTCTCATGACACTTTTACTACATAAAGGAAGTAGTTTCAGTCACTTTGGCTTGTGGAAGGACAAATGCAGTTGGCGGTGCGCTCTGTGTGTAAATCAGAATATGAACTGCTGCAATACAGAAAAGCTTCCGATTTCTGCAATGTTTGCTTGGAAGACAGAGCTCTTACAAAAATGCTTCAAAAATGCAAAGAATGAGCTTATTTCAGTATTGAAAATTACTTGTGTGGTAGGTGAATAACATAAATGTCTCACAGGCAAAAAAAAGACTAACCTGGAAAATAAAAAACAGAGTCAGAGAAAGCCTTGATGAGCTGTATAGGAGTATTGTACAGCTTCCCCAGAGCAGCCACCTGCAAGAAAACGATGAGACAGAAAATGATGGGACTGGAGTTCTCCATTTCTTCTTCAACTGGATAGCAGCTCCCAGTTTGTTTTTGGAAGACCCATAATGACAGTAGAGGCAGCTGGGGTTTTGGTGGAACAGGACATATCTGTGGTAACAGCAGGCGAGTCTCAGCTGTTGCATGACAGAAATATACAGGTAAAGCAGAGCAAACAAAAGCCTGAGTAATGAGTATGGTAAAAATGCATAATAACAGCTCAACAAGAAACCCACTTGAAAGAAAGCAGAGGACTTGGCAGTGTAAGTATGTGCTAATTATAGGATGGAGATTTGGCTGACACTAGTAAGAACATATGGTGTTTCTGTATATAGGATAAGGACAATGAGCTGTTTTCTATGTCTAAGAAACCATGACACTTCAGTCTCCAGCCTGTGGCCTTAAGTTATTCCCTAATGTGCTTTACATGTCGTGTCTTGGGGGGCTCTCCTTTTTCTTCAAAGAAAAGAAAATGACAGCAGCCAAGGTGGTAAACTTGAAGATGGGGCATTATTTACTTACGATATGTTCACAGGTGCATTTATTCCTCTGGCAAAGAAAATAACAATGTGAGACAGCTGGGTTTGTTTCCTCCCAGCTTTGGGTAAGGCAACCATGTTATTCTTTTATTCCCTCCATTTCTGGCCTGGTAAACTTAGAAGTTTGAGAAAGTTGAGTTTCAGTGAATAGATGTGACCTCAGGCGCTCTGCTTTTACAGTAAAGTCTGGATCACAAAATTCCCCTGTATCCCCATTCAATTGTTGAACAGAAATAGTAAGCTTTTAGCTTATAAAGAAATAGCTGTCAACATCCTTCTAGACAAAGTATTTTTATGGAATATGAATTATATTTCTAGGAAAAAAATCCAGAACTCTCTATACTGGCTTTATGCTATTTATTCTCCCAATAACCATTGATGAAAA
Organism: Podargus strigoides; assembly: GCA_028020825.1. Lineage (NCBI taxonomy): Eukaryota > Metazoa > Chordata > Aves > Caprimulgiformes > Podargidae > Podargus > Podargus strigoides. The sequence continues at coordinate 93,069,546 of CM051663.1, forward strand.
GGTATGTTCTGAGGGTTGATGCTCATGCTGTGTGATTCCTATCAAATGGAGAAAATAAGAATAGGGAAACAAGCTTAAAATTATAGTTTACATTTAAGAAATTTAACAGAACCTACATTTTCTTTCTTGCATAGAAACTGAGCTTAACCATAGAGCATGAGTTTAACCATGCTGTGCAGAAATAGTGCATGCACTTTCCTACCCCCTTGGTTCTGAAGTTCTAATGTGTGAGACTCTAAAACTAGTCTTGTCATCACCACTTAAATGTATAAATCCTCTTTTAGCACTGAACAACAAATGCCAGACACATCAACTGCTCCACATGCATATGCACAAGTGCCTTCACCTCTGCAGCCAGCCTTTCACTTGCACTCTGCAGCCTTCCACCTGAGCTGCTCTGTCAGTCTTTTCCCCTTCTCCTTCCTGTGCTGTTGCCTTTGTGCTGTTATTCTCTTGACCTTCCTCCTGCAAATCTCAGTTCTGCAATAGGTTCTCATGGAAAGCAATTTCTAACACTCTAAGAATACCCTCTTTCTTCCCCCTGTATTTCCTACCTATTTTGTAACTTGAGTTTACATTCAGGGAAGAACGAGAGTTAGCAAATGGAAAAGTAGATAATAGTCACGTAAATATCCCATAAGTATTACCAGCCATAAGCATGCAGAAAGTGGAGTGACCAGCATGTACCACCTGCAAGTGATTAAACGTGATCCTGCCTGCACCGACAGCATCATATACAGGAACAACCAAGAGGGAGCTTAGCTGGGTCCTAACGCCAAGCACAGATTTAACAGGAGAAAGCCTGACAAAAATAGTTACAGTCATCTTCCTCATCCTCACTGCTTGCTGGCAATGGAACGGACGCTATTCTGGGGGCCCCATTGCTTCAGTTCTTGGCTGGCCACTGGGCAGTTTCCCCCTTCCTTCTCTTTCTGTTCTTTTTCTCCTGTCGTAATTTCAAGTTGATGTGTGGACCCCACTGATAAAACTTTGTGCAGGTAAACCTGTCTCAAGAGGTGTGATGATACTGTTACCACATAGCTGGCAAGGTCCCCTCCCCTTCCTTCAGCATCATCCCCTGGTGGGAATGGTGGGAAGCAGAGCTGCAGAGTAACAGTATAAAATACTGACTCTACGTGTTATGGCTTGAGTTAGTTATATTTCGTCAGTTATTGCTTAACTTTGCTATGTAAAGCAACATCTTATTCTAGGATAGAATGCTACACAGAACTGAGATTAAGCAATACTCCACAATAAGGACTGAGATTCAGTGGTTTTCATTTTTGTCAAAGTTTTAAGCATTCAGGCTAATGTTCTTCCAAACCAAATCTCTCCCTGACAACAAAGCATCATTATTTTGGTGGGACAAATCCTGGTGCTCTGTCACCAAGAAGTACACCCTCGCTTCTGCAGGGAGCAGGGACTTTGTACCAAAGGAGAGGGAAGCGGGGTGAGAGGCTGCGAGGCACAGACGCACATTTTGCTGTTGGCACAAACCCGCTTATCCCATCCCATCCCACTTTTGAACCCTACTAAGAGCAGGCCCGCCGCCAGCCGGGCGGTGCGCGGGGTGCGGGGCGGGGCGGGGCGGAGCGCGGCGGGTCCCTGCGAGCCCCTGCGCGGTGGCTGCGCGGAGCGCTCCCTCTGCCGGCACCGGGCAGACGGTCCCCGCACGGCTCGGCCCCAAACGGGACGTACACACACGCGGGGAGCGGAAACTGTGCGGCAGAGGTGGGACAGAAGAGGTGGGAAGAGGCCGGTGGGCACACGAGGCGTGGGACTGCATTTCCGCGCGGTCCTGCTCGGTGCCGTGCATGTGGATGGTGTCTGCCTCTTACATAGCTCTCAGAGCTGTTTCCTTCATTTATTAGTTGAAGCTGCCACCCAAAGAACCTGTAGGTTTTCCTGCAGTTATTCAGAGTAACAATACAGTTGCAGTTTTGTTTAGTCACTTCATTTCCATGGGCCTCAAAAGCTGAGAACTGAGCAAGAGAGCGTAGTGTAAATACATGTAATTGAAAAAGAGAGGTCCACGTTTCCTGGCTTTCCTTCTTCTTGCTAATGAATTGCTTGTCCCATTAGGCATGAATCTGTAACCACTTATACCAGTCAAAGTGCTGGATGGGGTAGTTCCTGCCCTTCTCTTCCTTGCGTAAGCATTTATTCATACAACCACATCAGTGTTCAGGTGCAGCCCTGATCTGGCTCCAGTATTGTCCAGAGTAGTGTGGTGGGCTCTCACTCTTCCATCATGTGAGCAACACCACTGACGTACCAGAGAGAGAAGAAATGCAGTGGCCAATTGAAGACAGAGTGTGCAGCTCTGGATCTATCACCAACAAAAGCACTTTTCTTCTAAAAATGGCACCTTTCTCTAGGATTACACAGGCATCACAGTTCATCACTAAAAGACATTCACAACTACCAACCATTTTGTGCAAGAGAAGTATTACTGAGTACAAGAAACACACACACACCATTACCTACAGACACAAGCAGGGAAGCAAATAAGCACATTCTGCCTTCAGGCACCAGGACATAGTTAATATTGAACTGGATGCTGCACACCTTTCCCCTCCACCCCCACAACCCTGAAAAACAAAATGCTTTGGCAGAAGAGTTGCACAGAAGGGAAAACTGCAATGATGCAATATGTACAAAATTAAACAGCCTTGCTCCCCAGTTCTTTGATCTGCTTCAGTTCTTGTAGTGTTACAGGACAGTCTTTGGAAATGTACTTTGAATACATATGTTCCCTTGAAAAATATTTTATAGTATAGGTAGGTTTCAGAAGATGTTTCATATTTTAAGGTGTCTCCCTAAAGAACAAGATGTATGTGACCATATTTTGCACACAAGCACATATGTTGTGTTTTCCAATGGCTTTAGATCATCAGCCTTTTTTAATAACATCTGATAGAGATAGCCGGTTCCTACAAGCTTTGTGAAACGAGTACAGGAGAGGAAAATGCTGTTTTTCTCCCAGTGAGGGGAAAAGTTAGTGCTGAGTTCATGTCTCACATTTCACTGGAAACATGTTGTGCATCCCCTCATCCTGGGATCAGAACTCATTAGACATGGTAATTCAAAGGCAAGATAGTATTACGAGAAACAAAGTTCTATTAGGTCTACATCTCACAGTAACAGAGGACAGCTTGCTATCAGAGGAAAAGTGAAAATGAAAAAAACTATCCTTGAAACATCAGAATTTTGGAACATCATTTTCATTTTAATCATTATATCAAGTTATTAAGAAAAACATGTTTGTTGTTGAGCCTTAGAGTTAGACTGAGTTGTGTCTTCTCTAAAAATAAAAATTTTTACCAATACTTATACTGCATCAAGGAAAAATGAAGACTGGTATTTCAAAACAGCATCGTAGCTATATATGAAAGGCCAGTGTTCTGCTAATAAGGCTTTCTCCTCACAATTCGAAAATGAGACATGGCAGCCTCTTTTCCAGAATCATTGCTAGGACGATGTCACCTTTAATACTTAATTTTCCTGACATGATTGGCTTACCTAGATAGAAGAAACAGGATCATCAGAACATGAAAAGGAACTGGATACAGGCTGTGCGTAGGAAACAGTAATGTGGCAAGAGTAAGATCTTTGAGTTCTTTAGAAATTCCTCTTTGGTATACACTTTGTATTTTTATCCACATGGTAAAAATGCTAAATCACACTCTGACATTAAATCTCATTCCCTTCAGCTATCTCAGTCTAACAAAGTATTTCCATGTATCTCAATCTATATCTGTCCCAGTATTGAAGTACTTGGCTGAAAAGGAGGAGGCTGATTAATTGAAATAGAATTTCCTTTCCTAGTCCATTTTAAAGGTATTTTTTGAGGACATGATTGAAATGATTAAATTAATGGATAACTTTTTTTTCCGTGCTTAATCTAGTCTCTTCTGACTCCATTTTGAAGTTCTGCTAAAGAAGGTTCAGAACTGTTCTGAATAGCAATAAATGTGGAAATCACACTTATAAAGCAATGCAGCAGTTTAACATTATGAAGCTGTGACATTGCCTCTTGTCCAACAAATACTTCACTAGTAAAAAACTTTTCTGGAGCCAGAAATAGTAAGGGGGCCAAATTGTATCTGATGTTGTGTGCTGTTAATGTAAATAAATTACTAGATAACTGATTTAAATGCGACAAGATCATACAGCTCAGGTTTCTCAGGGCAGAAGAAACAAACCAGGTTATTTTCCTACCAAGTACTGCTGTAAAAGCAGTGCATATTTAGGAAACAGAGATTAGAGATGTGCAGAACAGAAGCCCAAGAGATTGACCAGATTCTTTCTGAAGCTACACTCACTGCTAGAATTTGAATATCTAGTCCATCACAGCAATATAAGCGTTTGTGCTCTTGCTGCTCACAGAAGAGTCCAGAAAAATCCAGCACTTTCACTTGAGCCACGCCAGGATCACAGAGCAAGGCGGCTGTCTATTCGCCCATCAGCAGAAGGTTTTCAGGGCAGCAGTACCTGCATCTGCCCTGGCAAATGCGCGTGTCACTCACCTGTGAACAGTTCCACAAAGTCAGCACTCAACATGCTCATAACGACATCACCTGTCACCTCCTCACAGGCACGATGCCTCGCTCACACGCAGCTTGTTGCAGGCACGAGGCTTACAATCCAGGCACGGAGCCATCGCAGTCAGGCCCTGTGTTCAGCGTGACGTGGGCTGAGGGGCTGGAGGAAGCCTGAGGGAGAGTCGTACAAAGTGGCTTTGCTTCTGCCTGTGCAGGACCCCAGCCGCGGGAAACAAGCGGCACAACAGATGTTCAGGTGCAAAGCGTTCAGACAGCCCTTGGCCCCCCAGGCTTGGTCGTGCGTCGTCCCTACACGAGTCTGCAGCGCTGTGACAGTGGGAACGGCAGGGACAGGAACACAACTGTCATTACGTCAGCACACACAGACTGTCCTATCTGCTCATGGCTTCATTTGGTTTCTGTTGCTGTGAGTAAAACTGCCCATCTCAGTCCTGGCAGTGGGCTCAGACCCACCGGGTGATGTCCCCGTCTGGCATCAGCTCACCGTGACCCGTGAACCCCTCTCAGGACATGGAAGCTGGAGGGGGAAAGAGAAGCCAAAGCTGGAAGCTGTGGAAGATCTGCCAGCCATGGCAACAGGCGGCAGCAGGGCAAGGGCAGGAGGAGGTCAGAGCCTCCGTCGGGCCAGGGCAGGAGGAGGAGGTGATGTGGGAAGGGTTACGGGTGGCTGTGGCGGTGCAGGGTGCAGAGGCGAGGGCTGAGCTCACAGGGTGAGGTGAGAGAGGGACAAGGGGAGGAGGGGAGGGACGGGACAGGTGTGGCTGGGCGTGCAGGAGACGGGCGATCTGCCGCAGGCGTTGTGGTGAACGGGGGAGGCAGAAGGTGGGACGAAAGCAAAGTCCCCAGTGATTTGAGTGGGACCGGGAACAGAGTTCACTTCAAAGTGAAATTCCTCTCGTCCAGCAGAGAACGGAGCGATGCTGCAGACCACTCGACCCCACAGATGATGGCACGAACGTCCACGCACATTCAAAAGACAACAGGCTTGAACCACACCACGGAAAACAAAACCCATGCTGTGGTGCAGGTGGATGCTGTTCCTGACAGTTACTTTAGTACCTACCTTGCTTTCTCTGGATCTGACACCCAACACACTGCTGAGGCATTAGTTGCACTTTCTTGTTTTTTCCTTCCTGTAGGGGTTTCTGCTTTGTAGAGAGGCAGAGCACACACACTTCTTATTCTGTTGCAGCAGGCAGTAGCGTGAGTGCATTTTTGCACTGTTAGTTCAGACCTTTGGTCTCCTCCAGAGAACTCCGGTTTCCAGCGCTGAACCTGCTTTCCCTCCTGTTCCATGCACAGCCTTTGCTTCCGTGTCCTAGTGCACGCCAGCGATCCTGCTCTCCTTCCGCTGGCCAGACTGCGCTGACACTGCTCTGGAGTCAGCAGGTCAGGGACAGAGTGAGCACCAAGCTGGGCACCAGGATGGCTGCGAGACACAGACACTGCCCAGTGGAGACAGACGTTTGGGCAGAGTCCCCTAGGACCAGCAGCACTGGTGGCAGGGGCAGGCAGTCAGGATGTCATGGGGACCCCCAGGCCGACAGCTGTGCTGGTGGCTCGGCCGGGCATGGCTCCCTGGCAGGGAAGAACGCGCTGCTGAGTGCAGCCCAGTGCCGGGGCTGGTCTGGGAAGTCACACAGACCAACAGTGCTGGGACAGTCCTCACCTGCGCTGCCACGCTGCCCAACACGGGGTGTGCCACCCCCTCCCTTCCTCCCTCCCTCTGCACTCCCAGCCCCTCGTGCCTCAGGAGAAAGGAATCTGTCTTCACCTTTTTCACCATCCCTGAGACTGCAGGGCACAGAGCTGAATTTGACATTTTCTGTCTCGTTGCCTGAATTGAACTGTGGTGGAAGCAACAAAGATGCGACCTTCTCAATGCAGCTCATAAGCAACTGTAGACAAGCACATGCTTTAAAAAGTTGTCAACTACTGGACTGCTACACAAATTAAGAAATGGATCCTCAGTCTTGCAAGCATCTCAGCTTGTTTAGGAGAGTAAAATGCTCTAACTGCTGTGCAGTTCTTCTGGGGACACTGAGTAAATACTCTGAGAGGTTGGTGCACCTGGCTTTGCAGATGCGCTCACACCAACTTGCAGACCATGCGTGCACTTGTCCCCTCGCAGAGCAGTGGCAGGCAGGCTTTCACGAGTGAGCTTCAGTCTTCACCAGCCAGAGGGAAGGAGGGGAAGTGCCCGGCTGTGTGACTTGGGTTCACCCTTGCAGTGCTACAGGAGTGCGGTGGAAGACAGCACCGTCCCCGCGGCAGTTGGGGCAGGGGTGTGTTGGTGTGCTTGCGTGTGTGTACCTCTGCACAAAAAGAAAACTTGCATATCATCCAGGACACCTGTGTGGCCTGGCTCAGTGCAATACAGAGGTATGAGAAGTACTGTAGGTAATATACTCAGAAACGCAAAAAAATTAATGAGATGTTAATTTACCAGGGTAATTAATGCACTGCTACAACTGACCATATTGCTTCCACTCCTAACGACCATTCGGCCCCACGCCTTTCATCCCATGTCGCTCGTAGCTACTCTCCGGCTGCCGTACATCCTCTGACCCGGGCGGGCCAGCGCGGTGGGGCCCAGCGCCGCCCTTCCCCTCCGCCCGACAGCTCTGCCCCTCGCCGCCGCCGCGGCTGCGCGAAGCGGGGCGGCCCAGCTGGGCCTGTTCCCCACCCCGGGCGGCCCGTACTCGCGCCGCCATGCTGCCCAATACGGGGTAAGCCGCACCAGCCCTCTCCTTCTGCGCCCCCGCCGCCGCACGCGTCCCCCTCTCCGCGCCCTCGGTCGCCGCTGCCCGCTCCTCAGGCGGCGGGCAGAACCGCGGCTCTGAGGCCGAGGCTGAGGTAGAAGCCGCGGCTTGTCAGCCACCGGAGGCCGCGGGGATCAGAGGGCCGTCGGCCGGGGTCTGTCGTGGTGGCGGGGTGGGTTGGTGTCCCCTCAGAGGGGTGAGGTCGGGGGGTCCCCGCGGCAGAGGCTGGAAGCAGGCCCAGGAGGCAGGGGGCGGGTGGGGACTGGCAGAGGTCTTTGTGAGGATAGTTAGTGTCCGTGAGCGGAGCGTTCTTTAGGGAAATAGTTATTGAAGGACTTTCATCTCAACTGGGTAGTGTATCTGTCATTTTATATGAATTAGACAGTTTGTCTCATTCCAAGCCAGTACCTGCTTACCTGACACATTTTCTTCCAGTGTAGGATGTTAATTTAGAGGCGTTTTTTGCCTTTGTCCAGAGCCAGGACTGCCAACAACAGGAAGATAAGTGCTGTTGTTGTTCCTGCATGTTATAAACAGGATTATCCACTAACTTAGTCCTTCTCTGTTGTTGGAGAACACAGCAGCTCTGTTGTAAACTGCCAACAAGAAAGCTGGAGAGGGACATTTTACAAAGGCTTGTAGTGACAGGATGAGGGGTAATGGCTCTAAACTGGTAGAAGGTAGATTTAGACTAGATACTAGGAAGAAATTCTTTCCTGTGAGGGTGGTGAGACACTGGAACAGTTTGCCCAGAGAAGTTGTGGCTGCCCCCTCCCTGGCAGTGTTCCAGGCCAGGTTGGATGGGGCTTTGAGCAACCTGGTCTGGTGGGAGGTGTCCCTGCCATGGCAGGGGGGTTGGAACTAGATGATCTTCAAGTTCCCTTCCAACACAAACCATTCAATGATTCTATGATTTTACAAAAAGAGAGAAATGTAATTGGGTGACCTGTGTAACCTTCATGCGTTATAGTGTTTGCAGACTTGAAGAGTGGTCTTACCTGTGGTGGTATGTACTGTACTTCACTGTAGCCATTTCTTTTGCATTTAGGGGCTGCTTTCTTAGTAAAATGATGAAGGCATTTGCCTGCTTGGAAGACTACTCTAGTTACTTTTGCCCTTAAAGAGTGCTAAAAGTCAATGATTTACAAGTTTTGCTTTGTTCTCCCTCTTCTTTACCCTCTGATTCCCCCTTCATCTTTAGGAAACTAGCAGGATGCACTCTTTTCATCACGGGCGCAAGCCGGGGCATTGGCAAAGCCATTGCTTTGAAAGCTGCCAAGGATGGTGCAAACATAGTAATAGCTGCCAAGACAGCTGAGCCCCATTCCACTCTTCCAGGGACTATCTACACTGCTGCAGCAGAGAGTAAGTTGTAATAAATGTAGGTGGGCTTCAGGTGCTGGGCTGAGTGTGTATGCCCTAGCTTAATTGTCATACCTCTCTTAGTTCCAATTCGCCTTTAATAAAATAAGCATAGTGCTTCCCTTGGCTCCTAGGAATGCTGGGAGGTATCGAAATATTACTGCAATGAATATGTATGTGTATAGATGTGAAAATGCTATATTAATTGAGATATATGTGTGACCCACACACCTTCTCAGTGTTAAGATTTGGTTTTGGCTTCCCTGTTCCTTTCACCACATGTAAAAAGGTCGCAATTTGAGAGTGTGATTTTTTCAGTGCCTTCTTGAAGCACGTCATTGAATGAGAGATTCTGAGTAGGTTCATGCAGTTTGTTCCAACAACAAATTTTTAAATGTTTAATTTTTTCATTCTGCAGTTGAAGCGGCTGGAGGAAAGGCTTTGCCGTGCGTCGTCAATGTGAGGGAAGAACAGCAAATTATTAATGCTGTGGAGAAAGCTGTGAAGACTTTTGGAGGTATGCTAAGGTGTGGGGGAGACGTTAACAGGCAGATTGTTCAAACAAAAAGAGAACAGCCTGCCTTACTCGTGTTATTTGTCTTTAAACGCTAATGTGAAATGGCTTATTTTAAAACCAGGGATTGATATTTTGGTGAACAATGCAAGCGCCATCTCTTTGACTGGCACTTTGGAAACAGAATCAAAGAAGGTCAATCTTATGATGGATGTCAATGTACGAGGAACCTACCTTACGTAAGTGCTGAGAGAGGAAAGTAAAGTAATTTTACTAGAAGTAAAGTTTAAAGTACCTCGTTTTTTCTGACAAATTGTGTAGCTGTTTTGCTACCCTGGAGTCAGAGTGCAAGTATTCTACATGTGCTTACAGGAAATTGCTTGGTTATTGGAAACTGAATTGAAATTAATATTTGCAAGACCTACTTGCAAGTTGGAGTAAATAGGAATCTTGTTACTGCAGTCATTAAGGGTTCACAAGGTCCCCCATGCAGGTAGGAAGCAGAAACTATTTTATTTCAAGCAGAGCTCTAGCTTGGCTTTGATAAATGCTGTCTGCTCTTTATTTCAAGCAAAATGACCAACTCCTTGTGTACATCAAGTGCAACATCTTCTTTGGCAGCTTCCTTTTCATAAGCTTCTTTCTCATTGTACAACACATTAGGTAACATAACATAGTTAGAAGAGAAATACTAGACATAACTTAAAGATCAAAAGTGATCTCTGCCTACTTTCAGCTATCAATTCTGTAATTTATTTAAATTACCATGCCAAGATTTGATTTCACAACTTCAGTGGTCCTTATTTTGCTCAGTTTTTGGAAATGTATTCAGTAGGTGGGATCACCTTTAGATTTACAGGATGTCATTGAAAATGTTTTAAAATGAAAACTTTGATTTTGATGGTGTTTAAAAAAAAAGGCCTTAAGATGATGCAGATTTTATTGTTGCTTGATGTGATCAGGACCTTTTGTATCAAAGTTTTATCTAGAATAGTGTCTGTCATTCTCCTTTTTGCAGATGAATCTGATTATCAGATATTAAGATTATATTCCTTAGTGCTTTTTTGCTAAGAATCAGTGAAGGGGTTTTCCATTCGAGTAGTGCAAAAACACACACATGAATAGCAGCTTTCTGAATTAGAGAGGCACATGCACAGCATGTAGATAGGATGGAGAGAGGAGGGTGGAAGAAAGAAAGTCTGTGCTTGCAGAGTATGATTTCTGTGCTTTCACCCTACAATGTCTGCTTTTGAAAGGCTACAAGTGAAAGCAGTTCTGTGCTCAGGAAGGAAAATGGTTTTTGGAGTCTGGCATTCCAGAAGATGTTCTGTGGATAGTTCTTGCTAAATCGCAGATTGGGTTCCACTGTACTGTCAGTGGCAAGCTCTATTTCCCCTCACCACCCAACAGACACAATCACTTTCTTAATGTCGCATCTAGCTATTCCAAATTAATGGAGAATTCTTGAAGTCATCTTTCCTTTGGGTACTACTCTGCCTTAAAAAGATTAAAAAGCAGTTCTGTGTTGCTGCAAATGGAAGAGTATATGAAAGATTAATGCCTCTCAAGGGAAATTACAGATTATCGTTGTCACTGCTTTTATAACTGTAAGTTGGGAAGACCCAGGCAGGAATTTCAGCCTTTTCTTCCCCTTGCTTTGCGTGTTGCTTCTGTTTGTAATTTGTAGAGATCTATTTTCAGTGTAATGCTGAGAAAATTACAACATCTTAAAAAAAAAAAAAGGGTGTGGATTTTTTGTCTGTGTGGAGGAGGTGGGAAGGATGTTCCATCTTAGGGAATATGCCTGCTGACATATTTTTGGTTCCTGTGCATTAAGAAATTGGAGGCATCTGTTAGTGAGTCTCGCATACTGCTGCTAAAAAGAGCTGAGACCCCAGGACATTTAAACAGGGGGTAAATGATTTAATACTTTAATGATTTTGCAGTTGAAGGTTTCCCTTTTGTGGCTGACAGTATGTGTGGGTCCCAATGAAATGTGTGAATAGTATGTCAGTAGTGTAGTCCAGTGTGGTTTTGTTCTCCCTGTGAAGCTTCATTAAAAGTCCTCCACAGAGATCAAATGCAAATATGTACCCTAGTGCTAGAAGTGAAGTTAAATGACAGTTTCTGTAAAGTAAAAGTTGTGATTTACAGATAAGTGTAAATTCTAAGTTGGATGAAGTGGTCACTCTTCCAGTCAGCAGAGAATAGGTTTTCGGTTTTTCTTGGAATCTTTGTAATAGCCCTTCACTGTACAGTATTATTTCTTTAATGTGGTTTTGGAGAAGAAATAGGTATGTGATCAGAAGAGAATATGAGTAAATGATGCTCTGCACTGTTACTTTCACTTGTTGCCTCATAGTGTTTTGTTGCCCCTACCAGAACGATTACAAGGAGATTATGGCTTCTGAGCATCTGGAAAATCAGCTTTAGTATGTGCTGCTGCACCTTTTGGAGAATATGGTCCAGTTAACAGGAATGAATGCTGGGCCTGAGATAAGTGAGCTAGGACAGCTTTTTTTGTTGTTGTTGTTCTTTGTATCAGTTAAATGAGTAATACAAGGGCAGGGTCTCACGTTAGCATTGGACTTTGATGAAAATACTGGTCTGCAAGTATGGTTTTTTACTGTAATTATAGGTGTTCCATAAAATAAGAGGTGAATGGTTTTCTGAATTGGTCTTTCAGATCTAAAACATGCCTTCCCCACTTGAGGAAGAGTAGGAACCCCCATATCTTGAACCTCAGCCCACCTATGAATCTGAATCCCATGTGGTTCAAAAATCATTGTGGTGAGTAGCATTCAGTATCTTTGTTGTTCTTTTTTGAGAACCACGTAAATAACTGGAGAAATGTGCAGGAGTGCCAGCCCAGAATGCTAGATCTTATATCTTTAGCACTATATACAAACTTGCAGTAATGGTTCCTCAGAGTGTTTTGTACCTCACCTAAAAGAAATTGTTTTGTGGGAAAACCCAGTGCAGATTTCATGGCCTAATACATCCTTTATGTTCTCAAGAATATTTTCAAGGTAAGAGTCTGTGGTTTTTCATGAGAATTCTTAAGACTACAAAATATTTTCTGTTCGAAATAGAGATTGAAACCCAAAATCTATTTTCTTACTGATTCAGCTTCACTTTTGATTTAATAGAGGTAAAGCTCAATGTTGTCTTTTAAAATGGAAATTAATTTTGAGGTGGGAAACGTACCCCATTTTATCTTGAGGTTAATGTTGCTCATTTTAAAACTGAAAAAAAAAACCTTTCAATTTTGGACACTTGTCATGTTAGACTCCTCTAGCAAGTCGCAGCTCTTTTCCCCAAAAAGTTTCCCTTCTCAAAATAGATAGATGACAAGGATTTAGGATTTTCCTTTTTTTTTTCTTTCCTTCCCCCCCCCCCCCCCCCCCCCGCTTTTTTTTTTCTATAGAATGCTAGTTTGGTTGTAGCAGCCAGTATGCCTGAAAAAATTGAGCACTCTTGTTGGTGTGCTGTATATAAAAAGCACAATAAAAAGATACCATGCATGTAGGCTTCAGTCGTTTTTGTTAAAACATGCGTAGCTCTCATTTTATTTGTAGTGAAAAGATGGCAGACTACAAGACTTTCTATCTGCTAGGAGTGGTGGGGAGAAGGGAGAGATTTTGACTTGAGGAAGATACTGTTCTGTCTCCAAAAATTCAGTTTTCTTTATGAACAAATAATTTGCTTCTTCTTTACTTCATAATTACATTTCTGTTGATAGAGTGTAAATTTTTATCTTTTATATTTCTTGCCTTAGCTTATACCATTTCTAAATATGGAATGTCCATGTGTGTCTTGGGAATGGCAGAAGAATTTAGAGGAGAAGTTGCTGTCAATGCTTTATGGCCTAAAACAGGTGATTTTTTTTTATTTATTTTTTTTTTTAATGGTACTAAAATAATTACTTTTTGTATTTTGTCTTCTACGGCTTGTTTTATTTGGCTTTGATTATGCTTCAGACTCTGGAATTGCCAGAGAGTAGATGGAACTGACAAGATATATACCTCTGTAAATGCAGAAGTAATTAAAAAAAATGCTGTTTTTGAAAGTTTTGGTGCAGTGGGCAGGCAAATGGTTGTTCACAGAACCATCTGCTTGCAAGTCACAGGAAACTAAAGAGCTCCTATGGAACAAAAACAACTCGTTGTTTCCACATTGTATTAACTTCTTGTCTATGGGTCAGTGAGGATCAGGGCTGCTGTTTGAGGTTTAGTCAGCTGTTTGCCAGCAAGGCCAGTCTCTTCACCCCAAATACATCTGTGTGCAGAAACGATACTGATGTTGAAATCAGTAAAGACAGAGGGTGATCCTGCCCTTTAGTGGTATGAGCCCTGTCATTGTGTTATGAAACATTACAACAGCAGAGTTTATTCCCTTAACTAGTGAAGGGAAGGAGGAAGGAAGAGGAAATAAAAATATGAACCAAGATCCTCTTCTGGGGCCAGTGCTCCAAGTGTAAGAAGCTTTTGTACTCAGACACTTTTCAGCATTTTCCTCTTAGGAGTTGCAGATATCTTTTAACTTCTATTGTGGAAGCTCTCTGATGTGCTTCCTCTAAAGTGAGGAATTATGAGCAAAACTTAATTATTTCAGACAAAATCATCTGAGTTTCTTTGCTTAAATAGTCTAGGTGATTCTCAGTTGAACACTTGGGTTAGTATGTCTGGCAGATCTGGTCCTTTTTCATTGGCTTGCATCCTAAAGTCTCCATGTAAATGGATGCCTCATAATTCCACTCACGCAGTGAGTTTTAATCATACAAATATTTTGGTAAGGATTGGACTTCTTGAAGGATAATTATATCATAGAATCATATAATGATTTGGGTTGGAAGGAACCTCAGAGATCATCTAGTTCCATTCATTACAGTTACATTGTCACAAAACCTGCACCTGTATTTTGAAGAGGCTAGGGTTTTCATCTTTGGTGTACTGGAGGCAACTGCACCTATAACTTCAAGTTCTGGATTGCCTTCCTGGCAGTAGAGTGAAAGCTCACCTTTCAGGTTTTGGATCTTTGTTGCATTTTTTTATTTCTGAAGGAGTTAGAAGAAACACGCAACTGTTTCCACAAACTTGCTTCTTGAGTGCTCCAGGGAAACCTCCAGAAAGTTTCAATGGAGATTTCCCAGGATCTTTCTCTCTCATCTGGAAGAGAGCCATGAAACTTGATTCTTAAAGCCTTCAGCTCCCTAGGCTTCATGCCTGTCCTACCTGGCTTGTCCCTAAAATGCCAGTGCTAAATGAGTTTTATATCTCCTCAGAATCCTCCTATACATAGGAGTAATTTGGTTTTCCATTAGCAGAGGTGATCTTTGCATTTTGTGGTTTTTGGTTACTGACTGATTAAGCAACGTAAATTGTATATGAGAGTTAGGGATAGTGAAGGAATTAACCCAGAGTATATATTCAGACAGAGAGACGTGGTATCAAGCTGCAGACAACATTACTAATTTGACTTATTTTCTCATGGAAAAGGTGTTACAAGATTGCCCGTGTCTTGTAAATGCACATATTTACGTGCTGCGTAAATATTAGGTGCATCCTCCACAGCTTTTTGATTCTTCAACACCTTCTCTCTATGATTCTGGTTACGCTGGAGAAAACATCCACTGCTATTGTGGATATGAGTTTGTGGTTTTATGGGTCCCAACATGCTAAAGAATTCTTCCTGCAGAGACCAGGTGGTTACACTAGATTTTTATTTTACAGTGTAGGTGTTTTCCCCCACCCATCTGAATAATTGGGTCTCCTGTTTTTCATGGCAAGGGAAACAGAACCTGGGAGAATTTGTCCGCCTGCTCACAATGAAAAATTATTCAGAGTAATGGCTAACTTCATAGGCAGAAGTTACATTAAGTCGTACGTTGCGTAACTGAACACATTATTTCTTTCCAGTGTTTGTACATGCTGTAGCATTCCAAGTGTCAGTAATAGTGCCAGTGTCCCAGATACAGTGTCCCTTGGTGTTAAAGGATGATGGTATTAAGTTAAACTTCTACAAAATCTGGCATTCTTATGACAGGGAGGAAGGTGGGGGGAAGCCCAAACCGAAGAAAGTAGTATCTTTCTCTAGCGCATTAGAGTGCCGCTGTGTCTTTGGTAACATATTTGTACCTGCTGAAATAAGTGAGAGCATAACACTGCAGAAGCTGTCTCTTGTTACGCAGTTCAGCTAATACCTGTTCCCCTCAGGAACATGCAGAATATGAGGCTTGGAAGTACAAGAAGACTCAGTTTACAAATGACAACAGTATAGTCTAATAAATGCTTTTTTAAAATAAAGATGTATCTCTGTGAGATGCTGCAAAATAATTTAGAGTAATTAAGCTTTCTATAAAATCAAAGATACACAGACAGAGCTTTGTGTTTGCTGAATCCATTCTTGCTTATTCAGTTTTAAGACTCTTAGAAAAACTAGATGAGCTCTCAAAATTTTTATAGATCAGTGATGCCTGCGGGATGTGTATATAGAAGTATAAAAGAGTTCCAAAAAATTTTCTTTTGAAAGACTTATCTTCCAGAAGCGAGAAAGTTAACTACTTTCATGTGGTTACCAGAGAGAGAGAGTTACAGACTTCCATGTTATCTAAAATACGCTTGCAAAGTTCTTCATTAAAAAATCCACTATAATCTCATAGAAATGTGATTCATCTCAGTGCTAGTATGGATGCCAGTATTGATTAATCTGACTCTTTAAACACACAAAAGTATGCTGGGAATAAGATGCCAGGAGCTCTCCCGTTTATCTAAAAGTGAACGAGGAAGCCTACCAAAAGTACAAGGGGTATCCTGGGCAGAACTTGAAGGCTCCTCGTATGCATTAGAGGAAAATAGGTAGAACAACACGCAGCCAGACTATGAGGCAGTACCTGGTTAAAACTTTATTGCTTCAGTCTGTGCACATAGGCTTATTGTGCTCAGAAGAATAATAGTTGACACTAACAGAGAAGTGGCGGAAGAGTAAAATAAGGGAGCCATCAAGGACATCTACCCACTGTTACACTTCGCTAGAACATGCTTTGACAGGATCTCACTGACCAGCGCTGAAGACTGCCGTTCTTTTTCCCCATTCCTGCTTTGTAAGGTGAATGATCCAGCTCAGATGAGTGTGTGCCTGTTCTCTGGTTTTTAATGTATGTTGGGATCAGTTCTGCATCAAAACTGCTGTTACTCTGTGTGGAGTAGAAACATAGAAAGGAGGACAAAAGTCATTTGAATCAAGTGTATCCTTCTGCCTCCAGGATCTGCCAGCCCCAGGTGTAGGCGAGGATTCGAGAATCTGTCCCGAAACTTAGGTCCAGAGTTCTGAGTCTTAAACAGCAGATGATAAAAAGTCATAGAATCATTGCATCATCAAATAGCCTTGGTTGGAAGATACCTCTAAGATCATCAAGTCCAACCATTAACCTAGCACTGCCAGTGCTCCACTACACCATGTCCCTCAGCACCTCATCTACACATCTCTTAAATACCTCTAGGAAGTATTGAAGCAGAACTGGATGAGGGGAAAACAGTAACATGGCAAATGCCAAAAGCCACAACCAAACAGCCTCTCTGTGAAAGAAGAGGAAAGAAAAATGAAATGGATACTCAGCCTGGAAGAACAAATTACAGCTTTAGACTGGAATACACCACAGTATTAGTAGCTCCCTTGGAGAAATCATAAAGAAGACTAATGGGATGGTGCAGAAGTTAGTAGAATTAATACAACAACCAGAAGCTTAGGAGATCTGGATTTTATTCTTGGGTCTAACACAGCCTTTCTGTGGAATATTGAACCAGTTATTTGAGGTTTTGCTATTTGGTTGCTCATTAACTTCGGGGGGACATTTTGGTGTAACATAGGAGTTATTACAAGGCTAAAATGAAGCATCAAGATTTTCAGTGCGATAATCACCAAAGGCAATGCCTCTTAATGACTGGTATGTCATACATTCACTTTGAGAAAAACAGTTGTCCTGTTAGTTTTTTATGTCCTGAATGACGTGGAGGAAATCCATGGCAGGGGACACTGATAAAAGGATAGAAGGATGTGAACGTTACAAAAAATCCTGCCCATTATTCCAGTTTTTGGTTCCTTTAATAGTTTACTGGTTTTTACTGGTGTTTGTAGAGAATTATTTGTTTGTTGGTAGTATTTCATAACTTTGTCTTCCTACAGTTTCCTTTTGCATGAAAGGAAAACAAATTTGTGTACTTGCCAGAGAAATGGGGATTTCATGTTGTCAGTGTTAAGCTTTGTTTTGTTTGTTCCTCCAAACCTTGTAGCCATACATACAGCTGCTATGGATATGCTGGGAGGATCTGGAATAGAAAAACAATGCAGGAAAACAGACATCATTGCAGATGCTGCATATTGCATTTTAACAAAACCAAAAAGTTTCACTGGAAACTTCATTATTGATGAAGTTCTGCTGAGAGAAGAAGGAGTTAAGGATTTTGATGTCTATGCAATTGCACCAGGTAAAATAGATCTTTAAGATCAGGAGTAAATTCAGGAAGGAGGGAAGACCTTGTGGGCAATATTAATACAGTTTTGTTTCTATGGTCTCTTAAATTAGTCTGTACAAAGTTGCTTTGCCTCAGCTTGCAAAACGTGCCTTCCTGGAAAGCACATATGAGTCCACTGAGATTCTAATCATCAAGTGCCTATTAAATTAAAAAAATACTTTAAATGAAAAGAAAATATACCTGCATTGTAGATGTCTATATTACTATTTACCAGCTAGTGAGATTTTTTTCTTCTTCAAATGCTTTTCATTGCAACTTTAAGAGACTTCCAGGTCAGATTTTAAATGAACTACTAAACTCTAAACATGTTATTTCACACTATGTCTTTCCTTCAAATTGTAGTTTATTTACTTTTAAACTTCACTGTAGTTTCATGTGAAATGGATTCCTGTTCATGCTCTCCAACTTTACTTGGACTTACTATTACATTTTTCCTCCTTTTTAGGTCACCCCCTGATTCCTGACTTCTTCTTGGATGTTGAAACTGACATGACAGCCATGAAACAAGAAGGATATGGTAGGGAAAGCACTGTGTGTAAAAGTCAATCATTTCTAGCAACTATGAATGACCACTCTATTTGAAGTTTTCCTTTTTTGTTTTTCCCAAAAGCTTGGAATCCACTCAAGTTATGTGGCAAAACCCCTTTTCTCATTTGAGAGTATGATTTATGAAAATGACTCTGTACTTAAAGCTAGGGAAAAAATGTTACCTCCTTGCAGGACTTCCATGGTTTATAATCAGTGCCTCATTGTGACAAATACTCTTTTAGCCATCCAATTTGTGTCAGTATGAAGATCACAGGTAAATATTGCTGGAAAATGAAATAGCAACAACATGTTTTGTAGGGGTATGTCATTCGCCTTGCTAAATTTGTACAAAAGAACACAGCAGAGTCTTCGTTGCTTCTTAGATAAAACATAATGAGATGAAATGGAAGTCTTTTATTTAGAAAAGCTGTTGGTTTTCTTTTTTTCAGAACTGCAGTGTGTGAAGTAGGAGGGCAACTAAGAATGCTGAGGAGGTTTCATAGGAGTGCCCAAATAGGGCAAAGAGAAGGGCAAAGGGGGCAAAGCTTGACCAGTCCCTTTCCCTTGAAAATACTCTGAGCAATCACACCGGGACTGTCCTGCCAGGGATGACTGGTGTTAGTTCCCTAGGCCTCAAAATGCAGGGCTCACAAGGAGGCACTCTCAGACTAGTCCTAACTAGTTTTTGATCCTTAAGAGGCCTAAGTTTCAACGTTTTCAGAGGCTGGTCAACTTGATCAGCCTTGTGCATTGCAAATGCTGTCCTGTAGTGTTAAATGTACATGTTTGCTGTGGTGCAGTAAAATGCTGATTGAAGCAGTGAATTGATAGCTTTGAAGCCTCTGCAGAAGAGTTAATGAAAATATCCATGTTCTTAGCAACATCGAGAAGAGAGAAGCGTTTTGAGGTGAAAGTGGTCTTTATTAAAGACACTGATTTGTTTTTTGTGAGTGCTGTCAGGAGAGTGTGGATTGCATTAGAAGACAGTGTGCTGTGCAAGCATTTGTCATGAGCTGTGAACAGTCAGAATTACAATTTTGCTGTGGTTTTATTTTTCACTTTTCTTTTGATGTATTAGGAAGTGAAACATATTTCAGAATTAGCTTCATTGCTCTACAGCTATTCAGATTCCCAGGTGCTAAAACCATCCTTTCTCAAGATTAGTATTGAACTGGGAAAATCCTCCTTTTTCCTACTGTGAAGCTTAAATCTTTCCAAAGGAAGTTCTCTCTGCATGTTTCTACATGAAGTTTTAAAGTGTTTTGGATCTGAAAGAGAAGTATACTCTGTGTCTTGTAGGTGCTTCCCAGGCATTCAAAGAGGAGAAGAAATTAAGCGCATCCCAGCAGGAAGGACCAGGTGGAGCTGAGGTTCAGCCAAGATCTGCTGCAGCCAAGCCACTGAGTCCTGTTGCAGAAACATTCAGAGTTATTCAGGGGGCAATGAGTGAAGAGTATGTGAGAACTACTCAGGGTGTCTTTCAGTTTGAATTGTCTGGTAAGACCATCGCTTGTAAAACCTGCATGTGCTCACACTCTTAGCAAGAGGCACTCGGTGTTTTCAGACAGAACTGCTCACCTACTGAAGCTGATCCCGAAACAGAGCACCTTTTGTTCTGTTCTGTGTGATGCTCCATCTCAGGACCGAATTCCACATGCACAGGAGGCAGCTGCCACTCCTGGTGCTTGCAGGCAGGCTCTGTCACAGTGCTGGCCCTGCTGCACAGGGTCAGCATGACGATACACAGAGGGGCTTGCAGGGGGCTCAGCTCGTGTTGAAAGCTCCGGCTGCCACCAGCTCTGTCCACAAAGTGCTGCCTTTGGGCTTTCCTGCCCGTGTCCCCAATCCATGGTGCTGTGGGGCGTCTGTCAGTGGCTGGCTGGGCCTGCGTGCAGAGCATGGGACAAGTGGCTCTTTCATGCAGAGCCACACCAGTCTGTTGTGTCGTGCAGCTGCTCCAAAGGGACATGGCAGCGGCTGCCTGGCAGGGAGGAATAGCGAGTGCAGTGCGCTCTTTGCTGCCTTGTCGCCTCTTTTCACTCTCTGTTCAGGTGATGATGGGGGCACTTGGTACATTGACCTGAAAACCAAGGGCGGGAGCGCTGGCTTGGGAAAGCCTCCGGTGGCAGCTGATGTGGTTATGAGCATGTCGAGTGCTGACTTTGTGAAACTGTTCACAGGTGAGTGACACGCGCATTTGCCAGGGCAGATGCAGGTACTGCTGCCCTGAAAACCTTCTGCTGATGGGCGAATAGACAGCCGCCTTGCTCTGTGATCCTGGCGTGGCTCAAGTGAAAGTGCTGGATTTTTCTGGACTCTTCTGTGAGCAGCAAGAGCACAAACGCTTATATTGCTGTGATGGACTAGATGTTCAAATTCTAGCAGTGAGTGTAGCTTCAGAAAGAATCTGGTCAGTCTCTTGGGCTTCTGTTCTGCACATCTCTAATCTCTGTTTCCTAAATATGCACTGCTTTTACAGCAGTACTTGGTAGCAATATAGCTGCTAGGTCTCACTGTAGTGGCATTACATGTTCCTGAGTACAGGCTCTCTTCAGTTCCTTTTCATTTTCTCATGATTCTGTTTTGTCTTTTTAGGTAAACTAAAGCCAACCCTGGCCTTCATGACAGGAAAATTAAGGATCAAAGGTAACATGGCGCTAGCAATAAAGCTTGAGAAGATGCTGACACAGCTTAACTCTAAACTGTGAGGGGAAACCCCTACTAGCAGAACAGTGGCCTTTCATGTATAACTGCAATTGTGTTTTAAAATGGTAGTCCTTGTTTTTCTCTGATGCCTTATAATATGTGGATAAAATGTGAGTTTTTTAGAGAAGAAATAACTCTGTCTGATTAAGATGTTTGTGATTAAAGAAATTCCCTCTCTAGAATACACCTATCAGGGTGCATGTGTTTTCTTCACTTCTGCTCCCCTGGATCAGTGCAGCACACCTGAAGTGTGTTTTTCCCCACATAGTTGCCTGCATACATGTCCTATAAGAAAGGTGGGGGGAGCAGATGTGACCCTGCAGATCTGTTTCTGTGATAGAAGTGCCATCCAGAGATTCCTGAGCTGGCTTAGGAGTGGAAGCAATATGGTCAGTTGTAGCAGTGCATTAATTACCCTGGTAAATTAACATCTCATTAATTTTTTTGCGTTTCTGAGTATATTACCTACAGTACTTCTCATGCCTCTGTATTGCACTGAGCCAGGCCACACAGGTGTCCTGGATGATATGCAAGTTTTCTTTTTGTGCAGAGGTACACACACGCAAGCACACCAACACACCCCTGCCCCGACTGCCACGGGGACGGTGCTGTCTTCCACCGCACTCCTGTAGCACTGCAAGGGTGAACCCAAGTCACACAGCCGGGCACTTCCCCTCCTTCCCTCTGGCTGGTGAAGACTGAAGCTCACTCGTGAAAGCCTGCCTGCCACTGCTCTGCGAGGGGACAAGTGCACGCATGGTCTGCAAGTTGGTGTGAGCGCATCTGCAAAGCCAGGTGCACCAACCTCTCAGAGTATTTACTCAGTGTCCCCAGAAGAACTGCACAGCAGTTAGAGCATTTTACTCTCCTAAACAAGCTGAGATGCTTGCAAGACTTAGGATCCATTTCTTAACTCATGTAGCAGTCCAGTAGTTGGCAACTTTTTAAAGCATGTGCTTGTCTACAGTTGCTTATGAGCTGCATTGAGAAGGTCGCATCTTTATTGTTTCCACCACAGTTCAATTCAGGCAACGAGACAGAAAATGTCAAATTCACCTCTGTGCCCTGCAGTCTCAGGGATGGTGAAAAAGGTGAAGACAGATTTCTTTCTCCTGAGGCACGAGGGGCTGGGAGTGCAGAGGGAGGGAGGAAAGGAGGGGGTGGCACACCCCGTGTTGGGCAGCGTGGCAGCGCAGGTGAGGACTGTCCCAGCACTGTTGGTCTGTGTGACTTCCCAGCCCCCACACTGGGCTGCACTCAGCAGTGCGTTCTTCCCTGCCAGGGAGCCATGCCCGGCCGAGCCACCAGCACAGCTGTCGGCCTGGGGGTCCCCATGACATCCTGACTGCCTGCCCCTGCCACCAGTGCTGCTGGTCCTAGGGGACTCTGCCCAAACGTTTGTCTCCACTGGGCAGTGTCTGTGTCTCACAGCCATCCTGGTGCCCAGCTTGGTGCTCACTGTCCCTGACCTGCTGACTCCAGAGCAGTGTCAGCGCAGTCTGGCCAGCGGAAGGAGAGCAGGATCGCTGGCGTGCACCAGGACACGGAAGCAAAGGCTGTGCATGGAACAGGAGGGAGAGCAGGTTCAGCACTGGAAACCGGAGTTCTCTGGAGGAGACCAAAGGTCTGAACTAACAGTGCAAAAATGCACTCACACTACTGCCTGCTGCAACAGAATAAGGAAGTGTGTGTGCTCTGCCTCTCTACAAAGCAGAAACCCCTACAGGAAGGAAAAAACAAGAAAGTGCAACTAATGCCTCAGCAGTGTGTTGGGTGTCAGATCCAGAGAAAGCAAGGTAGGTACTAAAGTAACTATCAGGAACAGCATCCACCTGTACCACAGCATGGGTTTTGTTTTCCGTGGTGTGGTTCAAGCCTGTTGTCTTTTGAATGTGCGTGGACACTTGTGCCATCATCTGTGGGGTCGAGTGGTCTGCAGCATCGCTCCGTTCTCTGCTGGACGAGAGGAATTTCACTTTGAAGTGAACTCTGTTCCCGGTCCCACTCAAATCACTGGGGACTTTGCTTCCGTCCCACCTTCTGCCTCCCCCGTTCACCACAACGCCTGCACGCCCAGCCACACCTGTCCCGTCCCTCCCCTCCTCCCCTTGTCCCTCTCTCACCTCACCCTGTGAGCTCAGCCCTCGCCTCCGCACCCTGCACCGCCACAGCCACCCGTAACCCTTCCCACATCACCTCCTCCTCCTGCCCTGGCCCGACGGAGGCTCTGACCTCCTCCTGCCCTTGCCCTGCTGCCGCCTGTTGCCATGGCTGGCAGATCTTCCACAGCTTCCAGCTTTGGCTTCTCTTTCCCCCTCCAGCTTCCATGTCCTGAGCGGGGTTCGCGGGTCACGGTGAGCTGATGCCAGATGGGGACATCACCCGGTGGGTCTGAGCCCACTGCCAGGACTGAGATGGGCAGTTTTACTGACAGCAACAGAAACCAAGTGAAGCCATGAGCAGATAGGACAGTCTGTGTGTGCTGACGTAATGACAGTTGTGTTCCTGTCCCTGCAGTTCCCACTGTCACAGCGCTGCAGACTTGTGTAGGGACGACGCACGACCAAGCCTGGGGGGCCAAGGGCTGTCTGAGCGCTTTGCACCTGAACATCTGTTGTGCTGCTTGTTTCCCGCGGCTGGGGTCCTGCACAGGCAGAAGCAAAGCCACTTTGTACGACTCTCCCTCAGGCTTCCTCCAGCCCCTCAGCCCACGTCACGCTGAACACAGGGCCTGACCGCGACGGCTCCATGCCTGGATCGTAAGCCTCGTGCCTGCAACGAGCTGTGTGTGAGCGAGGCATCGTGCCTGTGAGGAGGGCTGCTGGTTTCAGCCACGCATAGGAGTAACTGCAGGAGAAGCCCCTACGCATCACGTTCAGCCTTCTTCCCCTCAGGTCGTCTTTCTCTCCAGGATTTCACAGGGGAAAGGGAGAGATGGGGCTCTTCTCTACACCGGATGGGTCAGTTTATCTCCCGGGTGCCTTTTTAGCGTGAGAAGCAGAGAACACTCGACAAGGCGCTGCAGGAGCTGGAAGGCTCCTGCGTTGGCTTTCTGCTGCCTTGCTGGTGCCTGCACACTACCCCCGCAGCTCACCCCCTCACTGCAGGTAACGAGCAGCCCGGGAGCGCAGGTTTACCGTGGGCTGAGCCCCCCTGCGTCTGCGCCCATGGTCCCGCAGTGGGGGTGCACATCCCAAAACGGCCCTTCCTGCCGCCCGTGCAGCACTCACCTGGGAGCAGAGCTCACTCCCACAGCTGCTCACAGGAGAACGTGGTACGCACTTCTTCCAAACGCTGCCTCTTTCACTGGTCGGAGTCGGGGGTTTTGCCCATCAGCCTTGTAATTTGTGCAGCCGCTGCCGTGGCACTGCAGCAGCACCTCCCTGGCTGCCACTGCTGCCCCTGCTAGTGCCTGGCTCTGCCAACTGTTTCTCATTCCCCAGCCTTCACCTATGGCTGACCTCTGTTCACCTGAGGCAGGTGATGAGTGAAATGCAGCCATCTAGAAAGAGGTGGCAAGAACAGTCCTGGTGAGCGATGTCAGCTGAGCTGTGAGTGTCCTCCAGAGGGTGAGGAGGTCTTTCAGGCCAGCGATCGGCTCTGAGAACACTGTGTCTCCTCCAGCTTGCTTCTGCTCTTCCAGCCTCCTTGTCACTGGCCCTGTCCTGTGTATTTCAGTAGTGTGTTCTGTAAGTCCCCACACTTCCTGTGCCTCAGTTCCAGTAATTCTTATGGGAAAAATTTCTTTACTCTGTCTCCCTCCCTTTAGGAATGCATCTTTGTGGAATCGTAGGTTTTGGCTGTATTTTGCGCACCGTTGCTCCACAGAAATCTTCCTCTCATCCTGCATCTCTGGACTGCAGTTGTTTTCAGGAAGGAAGAAGGATTTCAATTACTTAATTTCTATTCCATTTAAGAGACTTTTTTTTATGGTTGTCACAGGAGCAATGGGTTAAAGACCTAAAGGTTGCTTAAAGAAAAATAAATCACTGCCAAGAATATTCACAGAAATTATTTTAATGTGAATGTATAGAAGTGTGACTCAATAGAATTTGATGACAAGGTTCACTGTCTTACTTATTAACAACAGGGATCAGGGGAAATGATGTATGGAGGGATCAGGGAAAAGAATGAGGGAGGCCCTCCTGTTGAGTCACAAGGTTCAGAGTGGACCCCTTGCCTTCTGAACTCCCACTTGGAGGAGTGTTGGCGTGGCTGAATCCAATTCTAGTCCCAGACTTGGTCAATGGTTTATGTCTAATAAAGGGATAAGGAAGGGCTCATATATGTTGCTGTATAGTGAATCAATATGGCATTAAAGCACTATAATAATAACAACACTCAATTAAAAGATCCAATATGATTTCCTAATTCAGCTACACATATACACATACATACATACATACATGTACACGTATAAAGGTTATCTTATAATTCCCTAGAAGATGAAACCAAATATAGTCACCAGTCCAAGCGACTGTATTACAAACAGGTGTTTTCTCCCTTCATTGCCCACAGCAGACAACAGTTTTTCTGCCTTGTCCAGTCTATGAAGACAGACAGTAAATTAACCCTTCATTCAGTGCCCCAGTGGTCAACCTGAGAGACTATCCCTTCTCAGGGGGAGATGCTGGGATACAACATGCTGTGCGATCTGAAGAGCTCCAAGAGGCCTCACTTTAGGATCAGTATTTATAGGGTCAGAGATGACTGACTTGGTCATTTACTTTTGTGATAAGAAGCATGTGCCATGAAGGTGCTAGGCTGCTTGTAAATATGCTAATAGAAGAAGGAGATGATCATCTCCTTCCCCCGGAGCAAGCCATTTACACTTGTTTTGGTGAAGAGATACCCTTAGGCCCATCTTGGCTGCAGATCTGTGTGACTTGTAAAAACAGGAAGCAATACAGCAGTTTGTCTCACAGCTGTATTCCACACCTGTATTCGGGGGAGGGGTGGTCTGCAACAGTACAATGGTGTATACTTATATAAGCTCTAATTGGAAATATTTCTACTCTGTTTAAGAGATATTACCCCAACTGTAGCAAGTGTATAGTACAGGCTTCCAGCTACTCTGGAGGACATGAAAGTCTATTGAATCCCTTCAGCACTACAACAGCCACTCCAGGAATGGTACACTTGCCTTTCCAAGAGCCCCACCAACCCCTCCACAGCGGCTCTGGCAGAGACCATTCAGCCGCAGGTAATGAATGGATCAAGTGACCAACACAACTCTTGTTAGTTCATTATAGTTAGTGAATTATAGAAAATTGCAGCTTTTTTTTTTTTAGAATTGGAATTTGAAAAGGCAATACATTTTTTCTGTCAATGTTTTAAACAGCCAAGCAGCTACCTTTGGAGCATCTTCTGTGAAACAGCTGTTTCTATAGTCAGCATTATTTGCTACCATCACCTAAGTCTGTTTAACACAGCAAAATTTTATCGTCAGCTCATAATGACTAAAATCTTAAAGACTTGTACTGCATAATGTAAAGTTTTGTGTGTGTTACCAAAAGGGGAAAAAACAATTTGGCTTCACAGAATTACAGAATCATCTAGTTTAGAAAAGACCTTGAAGATCATCGAGTCCAACCGTCAACCTAACTCTGACAGTCCTCAACTACACCATATCCCTGAGCGCTGTGTCAACATGACTCTTAAACGCCTCTAGGGATGGGGACTCCACCACTGCCCTGGGCAGCCTGTTCCAATGTCTGAGAACCATTTCGGTGAAGAAATTCTTCCTAATATCCAGTGTAAACCTCCTCTGGTGCAACTTGAGGCCATTATCTCTGTCCTATCGCCTGTTACTAGGTTAAAGAGACTCATCCCCACCTCGTCACAACCTCCTTTCAGGCAGTTGTAGAGGGTGATAAGGTCTCCCCTCAGCCTCCTCTTCTCCGGACCAAACAACCCCGGTTCCCTCAGCCGCTCCTCTTCAGACTTGTGCTCCAGACCCTTCCCCAGCTTCATTGCCCTTCTCTGGACACACTCCAGCAGCTCAGTGTCCTTCTTGTAGTGAGGGGCCCAAAACTGAACACAGTATCTGAGGTGTGGCCTCACCAGTGCAGAGTACAGGGGTAAAATCACTTCCCTGCTCCTGCTGGCCATGCTATTTCTGGTACAGGCCGGGATTCCATTGCCCTTCTTGGCCACCTGGGCATACTGCTGGCTCATACTCAGGCAGCTGTCAATCAACACCCCCAGGTCCCTCTCTGACTAGATGTTCTCCAGCCACTCCTCCCCAAGCCTGTAGCGCTGCTGGGGTTGTTGTGGCAGAAGTGCAGAACCCAGCATTTGGCCTTATTGAAACTCATACAGTTGGCCTCAGCCCATCAATCCAGCCTGTCCAGATCCCTCTGCAGACCCTTCCTACCCTGGAGGAGATCAACACTCCCACCCAACTTGGTGTTGTCTGCAAACTTACTGAAGGTGCACTCAATCCCTTTGTCTAGGTCATTGATAAAGATGTTAAACAGGAGTGGCCCCAGTACTGAGCCATGAGTAAGTTACAGTAAGTTATCTACTGGTACATTTAATTGATTACCAAAGAGCTTATCGGGAATTCTTTTTAGTATTTCTTATTAAGATTTCCTTTGGGCAGTGATACAGGTAAAGACAGGACACTAGTTACTATATCAAGCATTTGTATCTTTTCTGACTCTTTTACCTTAGAGAAACTCCTAAAATGAAGGTCCTATTTAATCACAATTGCATCTACTTAAAAAAGAATATTTGAAATGTTGCTCTACCAATGACTCAAGTAACTGATCTGTATTCTCTTGCTTGTGGCCCTACACTTTTTCACATCTCGCACCACCATTAGTCAACTGTGTGTGCTCTAAGATTCTCCTTTCTCTCTCTTTTACCTATACACCATACTCCAACATCTCCTGGAAAATCCCAGGGTATTCATATATCTTTGACTGATTCAGGTGTTCTTTCAAAACAGATGAGGAAAGAAAAATCTATTAGCTTAAGTATGTTTCAAGCTTTCTTATTCAAGGACCCTCCTTTACACTCACCAATTAGATTTAATCCAATGTGTATTAGTATCAGCTCTCCTCTTACAGTTTAGCTGTTCTTTTAGAAACATTAATTGAGAATATTGTGTTAGGAATACTTCATGCAAGTAGATTTGCTGGAAAATTTAATGACTCAGTTTCTTTGGAGCAAAGGGAAGAGCGCTTTTTTGTCTAATACATTTTTATGTCTAATACAACAAAGCACTCTTACAATTCAGATAATAAATAACATAGACCAGATCCATGAAAAGACAGCTGTAATATGTAATCCATGTAATCCATGAACAGTTCAGGTTAAACAGTTTTTTATCAAGTGTCTCAAATAAGATCACCCACCTTTCCTTTTTTTTTTTATAAATCTAGATTAATTATTTCTTCATTTAATGAAGCTTCAGTTTTGGCTTTTCAAAATACATGTTTCTGTGATGCAGGGAACCTTTGAATATTTTGCACAGAGCCACAGCGTCTCTCCAGCCCCTAAATTAACTTAGGTCTGGTTAAGCATGTCAAAGCATAGTCAAGCTAGTCCCAGTTATCAGCTACTCTTCACTGTCTGTGACCACCATTGCTCTGTGCGCACATCCACAACACAACAGTTTAATGCTCTCACAAAGGGGAGTAACTTACTTTATGCACAGACAAACAAAAAAAAATCCCTCCATTGCCAGCTGAAGCAGTTCCAGCCCCCTCCCACATTTTCTTTGTCCTTCAGGGTGCCTGTGATTCAGCTGTGCTGGTATAAAACTGTGTGGTCCTGCTATGAACCAGAAAGGGAAATTCAACCAGCGAAATAATCTCCTTTCTCTTCAAAGTTAAGCCATATGAATTCTGCAACTTTGTTCACAGTGAGAAAAACATACAACAAAACCTAAACAAAACAACAAAACAAAAACATTAGAGAAACACAGTTAAATTTTGTTCCACAACAGCAGGAAATCAAGAGTGGAAGATGGATATGTAAAGCTGGTTACAGATAGATCCTTGTGCAGAACAGAGAGCACCCCTTTAACATGACTACATTATCTTAAGTTATTCCTTCAATTTGTGGTTCTGATTTATCTGAAGTCAGCAGAGAAGTCCTTACTTTTTCCTAGTCATGTAAGATTTGACACCAGTGCACAAAAGAAACTATTTGGGTAAAACATTTCACCCTGTAGGATCTGCTGTGTCCTTCGAGAAGAACATTCTTGCCACCTATTGCCCTTGAGCATCTCCCTTGGATTCACAGTTCAGCTGAGTATGTTTGTCCTGAAGATATCTAACCCACGGCACTGCTACACCACATGGTGTCTCACTTACCTAGGCAGCTGACTCACATATTCTGTTACACTGGGATGATTAGCATCAAGGTCAGTTATTTTTTCCTCAGAAAAGGGTCGTCTTAATTGCAGGTGTCCTCTGATTATTACTGTGCGAACAAAAATGTGGACTACCAAATATCCTGAGTTAGGATAAGTACAGATTAAATACAGAATTCTGTCAGAATTCATTATCTAGTTAGGGACTACATTTTCCACTGCAAAATACTCCACTCCCGATTACAAACAATATTTAAATCCTTCAAAAAGGACTGCAATAATATTGTTGCAATGGAACCATGTTTTACACATTCCGTACTCTAGAGTCTGAGTCGGTTGAAAGAAATGGATGACTGAGAGAAATGAAGTTTCATAGTGATGTATGAAAGCTTCAGAAACTGTGAGAAGACTGAACAGCTGCAAAGTGGGAACTGCAACAAACCTCATTACAGGTTTTGCTGTAATTCCAGCAGTTTTCTCCCTAAACATGTGAACAAAGAATATGTGGCGTGGTGTGGTACAGTATGGTTTGGTGTGTAAAGACCATCATGCTTGCAAGTAAAATGCACAAGCCTGACCTGACATGAAATGGTTTCCCTCACCAAAGGAGACTGTTAGTAATACACCATTGGAAAGAATTTTCTCTCTTCTTTAGGAAATTTTGAATTCAGTTTCTCTTTAAGGCCTACTGCTCCATTTTCCTGTTTAAAGCATGACTGCAGTGGCTACAGGCAAGACCCTTTTCCTTATATTCCTCTATCTAATTTGGTCATGCTGTGCAAGTCAAGATAGTTACATGGATTTATAAGTTGGAATCTCAGCACCACCCTGGAGAAACGGAGCACGTGTAATGAGAGATTCACACTATTTAAATATTCTTTTTCTTTGTCTCCGTGTTTTAGAGGAAGCCACAGTAGGACAGCAAGATGCTTCTGTTTTCCGTGATTTACTCTAGAAAACCAGGAGAAGAGAACAATACAGAATTTGCCTATGCAGGGGTGCATGTGAGTAGTAAGGATGAGGCGGTCGCCGAAGTATTTCGAGGAGCAAGACACTGTCGGATAAAACCCACTGAACCCTCTGCAGGTTTTTGCACTGACTTCACCTAGCAGCCGGTGGAAATAAACACCTTATTGCATTTCTCCATATGTATTCTAAACAGCACAGACATACCAACTTCATGCTCAAAAAGAAGTCACTCACAGCACGATGTCAGACCAAAAGGATTTTTACCTACAGCAGGAAGACAAAAGATGGCTTGAATAAAATAATAAAAATATTTTTTTTTAAAAAAGAGGACAGTGCAAAAGTAACAGAGTGCACAGCCTGATTTCATCGGGAGCTAGCTTTGGGATGCCAGTCCATTGCTTCACAGAAAGACACCCCAAAGACCTTACTTTCACGTGTGTACTGCTGCAAAAAGGAAATGTTCCTTTAACAGTTCATATAATGAGAACAATGCGGTGGCAGAGAATTAATCTGCAGAAGATATCCTCCTTGATTTCTTAAGGAAAACAGAAAGTGGATCTTGCAAATAGCTCACTAGGCATGAAAATCTAAAAAAAAACTGTAACAGGAACAGACTACCATTCTGGAAAAACAGCATCCTGCAAAAATATTAATTGTTAAAACTCATCAAAGAAAGAAGTGAAAGATGTTTGAAACAGTTCAAAAAATAGGTAAGGTCTATCAGTTTTAAAGCCGCTGGAGGCTGTTTGTGCTGTTTTCTTCTGAGCCTGAGCACATTGTTTAAAATAAGAAGGCATAAATGAACTTTTTTATGTGGGAGAATACTACAAGGTCATCTTGAGCTGTCTCACAGACAGGGCATATTTCTAATCTCTTGATGTTTTTACCTGACCTTGGAGATAAGAGAAGAATCTCAAAAGGAGCTGACAGTAGAGAACTGTTTTTCAGTTATGAGAAAATTTTAATCCTTCTTGACTTGAACCCTTACAAATCAGGTCAGGAGGCTTAAGCTAAAATATTACAACAATTCCAAGGGGAGGACATCAAAGTATCTTCCTCGTTGTTTACTGGTCAGTAGATAAAGGAAAGCCTTCCATTATTTCAAAATTAGTGGGAGAGTTAATTATTATTACATTGAAGCCAGGAGAGGAGTATTACATTCAAAAGCTACAGGGTATGACTTTGATACTGAAGCAGTGGTGAATATGTAAGATGTGTATTCTTTTTGGTTACATCTTGTTATATTCATTCAGCGTGTGTCAGAGATTTATTTCAAACCAAGAGAAAGTTTTAAGCAGATATACTGATGTTTTAGTTTTGCCTCTTGTTTTAATAGACTAAACCCATGAAACCTGTAGGGAAAGCATCATACAAGACTATCTCAGATTAAAAGATTTAAATAAGTATTTTCTATTTTAACAGAGTAAATCAGGAAAGTCCAAGTTGTACAAATTGCTGAAGACTACATCCATGGTGTCTAATTTTGCAAGCACTTAAGTACATATTTGCTGCCAATGTTTTCAGACGTCTCACAGACACTGGAAGGATTCATAAAGTTAAGTGTTTAGCTTTTGAATAACACGAGTAAAGAAACACTTCAATATGACAAAACTGTTTGGTTCTTAGGAATTGTACTGGGATAAACTGCCATCAGACTTAAAACTTAAAAACTTGATAACTGTATCTCCTACAGGTTTTATGAATTCATATGTATGATATTCCTCAGTTACATTTTGAAAAAGTGTTAACAGTTGCCATATCCTATGCAATTCCATCAGGCTATTTCATAACACTATTGCAGTTCCATCAGGCAAAGGGACTGTGAATGAAAATGTGCAGCATAGCAGAATAGTTTTGATTTAAATGTATAGCAAGAAATTTCTGTGAAATTAGAACTGCATTAACAAAGCTGGCACTTGGCCACAATTGACTTTGTTCTGATTACTCTAACCTGTATCACCTGCAAGGCCATATGCTCATGAAAACAAGTGGAGTACAACTTGTCCCAGTGCTGTTCCCAGGAGCCTCTGGTACAGGTACAGAATATACAGCCCAATCTCAGGTTAGTGCTGCAGCCCTTTTCTGTCATTCGTGCTTGTTATGAAAAGGCAAATCTTACAAGTGTAGTGCTGCAGCAAATTGCTCTGATGCTTGGACACAGAGTTCCAGTTTCCTGCTTTGCCTCATCTGTCCCTTGGCTTTCATACAAATGCATAGCTGTAAGCAGTCAGAGAGAAAATCCAAGCCAGGGAGTGAAAGGGTGAGGGAAGG
This sequence comes from Podargus strigoides, assembly GCA_028020825.1. Lineage (NCBI taxonomy): Eukaryota > Metazoa > Chordata > Aves > Caprimulgiformes > Podargidae > Podargus > Podargus strigoides. The sequence goes on from CM051663.1 coordinate 93,102,080, forward strand.
CTGCTTTCTCTCTTAAAACATTCCACTAACATTTTAAAATTAGTTTCTATTTTAAAAAAAAAAAAACCTCGTTTGATGACATCTTTGAATGAACTCAGTGTAATGCTATCAAGATTGCTGCGTCCTTGGCCTTCAGGCATGTACGCAGGGAGAAGGCTACAGTGCTGTCCTCCCTCATTCCTTGGCAAGAGATTAAGTCCATCTGAACTCTGTGTGAAAATTTAGAGGCAAGTTATAATGGACTCTTACTATGTATCCTAATCACAGGCAGGAAATAAGTATTTGATTCATTAAAGGTTCTGTGTGTGGTTTACTCTTTGGTAACTCCATAACCAAAGCTTCTCATTTCTTTGGAACTGACAGCAACAAAAATTCAACAGTGTACATTTCACAGCAGTAGAGAAGAGAGGTATCACAGTACAGAATTGGCCTTTATATGGGGCTAATATAGCCAAAGTATGGGTAAGAACCACAATTAGAATATGTGTTATGAAGCACAAAGGTTTCAAAGGGAAGATACTATGATTCACTTACTTAAAAGAAGACAAGATAAAAGCTAGAACTGAAGAGAACCTTTGCATGTTACCCACTGTTTCTTTTGCTCATGGATGGTTTATTTCTGCAGTGATGCTGTAGCAAGATACAAGCAGGGATCCTGAAAGCAAAATCCTGTCTGTGCAGGATTTCCAGCATCAAAACCAGAGATACCTACCTAATTGCTGCCTTAAAGCTTTAGCTCATATCCTTAAGAAGACCAATTCAGATTTTACAGTTAACACGGGCTAACTAAGAGGCAGTGATAGGTTAACAGTTGAACTTGATGATCTTGGAGGTCTTTTGCAACCAAGGCTATTCTATGATTCTGTAAATCATCTGTAAAATGTCATGTACAAGAAATATTGCTGGATTTACCAATTGCTTTTACAACTATCTAACTTTCAATAAGGCTGCTGTTTATGGCATGTGTCTCACTAATATTGTATGTTACACTCTCTTTGAAAAGTTGACTGAGAGTTATATTCTGGTTTCACTCCATATAGCCCTGAAATTGAACTATAGGTAACATTGTGTGAAGAGTCAGAAATTAAACTGATGCTTCAGTTAAGAGCTGAGCTACAGCACAGAAACTTGTAGCTCAGCCCCAGCTAGTCCTTCTGTCAGCAGACATCTTTGGCCTCAATGGAGATGAAAATGTAGTGTCTTTACCATCCACGATAGAATGCACCATTTCTTCTTAATTTTGGACTTCTACAGGGTTTGTTCAACCTTGCTAAGCATGGTAATGGAAACGTGTGTGGATGAATTAGACTACTTGCACTTGACATGCAAGGGTGAAGGTGAGAAAAGGTCATTTCAGAGGTTAATGGGTTTTCAATGCAGGAAAGGGTTAATAAATGCTGAGTGGTTTGCAGTGGGGGAGGGGCTTCCAAAGAGAGAGCAGCAAAGACACTTTTCAGGCTGTTATTCTTTGGCAATTACTACCATGAAGTATGTTCCTAAAAGCCAAAGGAGACTTTTTAAAAAGAGGCAACTAACACAGGAAAATGTGCCATACATACATACATGTCTGCCAGGACACTGCCCTTCCGAGGAAAACAGTATTGATGGTACTAGGAGAGATATATTGCCACACAGACCACACAATGAATCAAAGCACTACTCTGTCGCAGTTTTTTTTAAAACCCTCAGGCAATCTCATTGCTGTGTTTCAGAAAAGGAGGGAGCCCATAAAGAGGCCCTTTAAGAGGCCTCTGGACAGGAGAGCTGCTTTTCCAGTATCTCCAAGTATGCTTGCCATTGAGGTCATCATCCATGACTGACTAGGTGTCTCCTCTGTAGCAGATTTGTTACTGCAGGTGTTCACAAAAGACAACTACGGGGTTCAAGGGTCTCTTGTAATCGGTCCATTTAATCTGATTTGAACCCACAGGCCTCCTGAACTCAAACAGGAGCCCTCTTATTAACCTTGCTCTTAGCATAGGAAGAACTCTCTCCCTTTCTTGCCACATCAGCTTGGGTTTGTGGCTGGAGACATGGACACCTCCACGCGTTCAGATGGCAGCAGAGCCTAGGATCTCTGCCATGAATACCCTAACTGAGCAAGCGAGAAAAGCGACAAATTGCCTTACAGGTCAAGAGAGAGCAAAGAGTAGGCACTACTACCAGAGGTGCACATAGGGGTTGTTTCCACTGAAATACCAAAAAAGGTCATGAGAGTTTATATAAAGACAAACTACACACATTCTGCTGAGGGTAAAGGCAGCCATCACCTCAAGGAAGAGGCTTCCATGAGCTGTGCTCAGTTACCTGCACTCAAGCGCTGATGATTTATTGTAAAAATTTTCCTTGAGATCACTTCTCTCTGACAGGAAATAAATGATGCCAACTTCCAACTGTGTTCAAGTATTTGCTAACAACCTGTAGTTCTGCTTCCTAAACCTGGATGGTTGAGAGGGTTCCCACTGTAAGTTACCTGCCTCACCCTTTCTGCAAAGGGGTCAGGAACTTTTGCTGCTTGCACAGCAGCTGCTGAACCCACCCAGTTTACCTTCAGTATGCTGGGCTCTGTACTGCTGTGGCTGCTCGTTAGCTGACGCGACTTCCTTTCAACACGGATGTAAATGACTGCACACGTTGTTCATGTTCCAGCTGAACCACAGCTCTCTTACTTGGGTTCTGCTTGCAGCCCATGTGCCATTTCCCTTTCTGAATGTCACTGGGACTTTTGGCCCTTACACCACTGGGAATGTAAGCTGAAGTCATAGTGAGTCTTTAGTTCAGGCAGGTGACCTACAGGCTGAACTGCTCTGTCACTTGCTTCTCCATGTTTTCTAAATGACAGACACAGCCCTTCAAAACCAGCCTCTACAGTTAACAGAAAATACCATACTTGAGTCATCTCGAGCGTAGGGCACCTCTGTGAACCATGAAATATGGTCCGACACATTGCAGCAATACACAGAGACAGATACAGCACTACTCAGCAGCTTTGCAATTTGGCTACTCCTGCCTGTCTCTGACTGCGTGCCAGTCACTTGAATTAGTACTCAGTAAAAACAGACATGTAAGGATTATGCTTCAGTCTGTTGAGTGAGCAAGTTGCCACAGGCATCGAGTGGGCTGGAAGTTCCCCATGTGGCTCTTAAATCCTTGAGGAGCAGAGGGAAGCCCAATCCTTTACGATTTATCATCAGAGACTGAGTCACTCTCTAAATACAAATGTTCATAGTAACTCAGAGCAACCCTAAATCAGTTCTCCATGAATGAGAACGCTCGCTGCTAGAGGCTTGGGTTCTATCGTGACCCAGTCTTATCGTTTTGGCCTTCCTCGTCTCGTGTACTTCTGCAGATTCGCACTGATAATGCCGGACTCGCTGTACAGATAGCAAAATACAGGTTCGTCCTTCCATGTCCCTCGGGATGTCGTTGCAAAGTCTTCCAAAGGGAGCGGCGCGGATGGCCAAGGTGCTGCCGGGGGCAGCGGGGCGCGGAGCTGCAGGTAACGGCGTCGGGGGGCGTGGGGGTGTACGGGTGTGTGTAAGGTGTGCCTGTCACCGCACAAGCGTCTGTTGCACGCATGTGTGTGCCCCCGCGTGCCTTTACCCACGTGTGCAGCGGGGGTGCCCCGGGGGGCGCAGGGCTCCGCGTGCGCGGCAGTGCCGTGCGGGCTGTCCCTGCTCGGACCCACCCGTGCGTGCAGCGGGCGCTGCGTGGGGTGCCGGGAGCCGACACTCAGCTCCCCGCGGAGCGTGGGGGAAGGCACGGGCAGCCCTCAGCGGACCCCCGGGCTGCGTGGGAGCGAGTTTATCCCTGTTCCCCCGCGCCCTGAGCCCTCCCCGAGTACTTCAGCGAGTGTCGAGGCAGAGCCCGCCGGGTGTGTGAGCCCAGGGCGGCCGCCGGTCAGAGCGGGGTGTCGCGGGGTGCTCCGGACGAGGAATATGCGGGCGCTGGCGGGGAGCCGCCTCCGGGGTCCGGGGGAGGAGCGGGTCCCGCGGGTCCCTCCGCGCCCGGCTGTCACCGCCCGGCCCCCCCGGCCCGCGGGTGCGGAATGCCTCGGAGGGACCCCCCCTCCTCGCCCCGGCAGCACCGTGGGGTGTCGGTGGGTGTCCCCCCGCGGAGAGCGGTGTGTCACGGTGTGGTGAGACGGGACGGTTCTGTTTAACCCGCCTGCCCTGCGGGGAGAGCAGAGAGAACTCCTGGGGAAAGGGGGAAAACAATAAAAACAGCATGGAAAAACACTCCCGTGAACTGAACTGGGATCCCCCTGCCAGGTGTGTGATTCCCAGTTTCACAGACAGGAAGGTCGCTGCTTGCTCCTTTCCCTCTCGATGGAAAGAGGTGGGATTTTCCCTTTCCTGGTGCTGGGAAGGTCCTGGGAGCGGGAGCAGCACCTGTGGAGACCCAGCTCTGTGCCACGGCATCTGCCCAGGTGCCTCCCCACCCACCCAGCTGAGGTTTGGCCTTTTCCTAATAAAAGTAACCCTAAAAAGCTTTCTGAGAGGGGTGGCTGTGAAGGTGAGGAGTCCCCGGATTTTTCTGCTAGCAGGTGTGCATAGAGGTATATACATTTTTTATATATATATTATGGAAATATATGTATTTCCACATATATGTAGAGATATCTAAAAATATATGTCAGTACGTGTTTATATATTTGTATATATTTATATATGTATAGATATATACATGTAAAATATACTACACGTATGCATTTTTTAATATGTCTGTATATATAAAATATATATATTTTTATATATGTAGTCATTGCTAATGGCCAGAAAAGTTCCTAAAAGGGAGGCGGGGGTTGGTCTCCTCTCCTGGGTAACAATGATAGGACGAGGGGTAATGGCCTCAAGTAGTGCCAGGGGAGGTTTAGATTGGATATTGGGAAAAATTTCTTCACTGAAAGGGCTGTCAGGCATTGGAACAGGCTGCCCAGGGCAGTGGTGGAGTCCCCATCCCTGGAGGGATTTCGGAGCCATGTAGATGAGGTGCTGAGGGGCATGGTGTAATGGTGATTTGGCAGTGCTGGGTTCATGGTTGGACTTGATGATCTTAGAGGTCTTTCCCAACCAGGGCTGTTCTGTGATTCTGCGTGTCTTGGTTCAGCTGATACATTTTTCGAAGCCTTATCACTCCAGCATACAACAGCAGGCATTAACATTAATGGTGTTTCGGTGTTGCTTATAATGCTTCAAATGGAACATTGCAAGAAGAAAGCTCCTTTTTGCCAGCTACCAAACCACTCAGCCCTGTTCAGATCCAGTCCTGGAAGCTGTTGAGAATCCCTCATTGAAAGTGAAACTCAAAATTTTGTGGGACAAAGTCCACCACAAACTTCAACAACCCATCAAACTCAGGGAGGAGGAAAGTAAACTTTGCCCTGGTGCTGTGCTATATATGTGTGTGTGTGTGTGTTAATCATGTAAATCACCAGGATGAGAATAAAAGGCACAAGTAAAGGCTGCAGGATCAGTGGACTAATCAATCTTTAACATAATTCTCTTTTTCTTTTTTCAAATGGTAGCACTCCTTTGTAGCAGTCCTGCAGATTCTGAATATCAGATCTTTCTTATTTTGATGCATCAACAAATGTTTTCTTCCTACTCACTCAGTAAAAAATTGGGACAACACTCCATGCTTAAAAGGCATCCTAATTAATCCTATTGTTGTGTAAATCAACCAGGGACTCCATTAGTAACTGCATTCAACAAAGTACAGGTCAGTATAGGATTCATCCTGACATTTGTCACTGAAATAACTTGCCTAATTTCATTCTGAGCATGCAAAACTGAAGCAAATAAAGCTAATCGTCTTAGTATGGTTAGGCATCTGGCAGAGAAGTGGAAGCAGTGGCTGTACCAGTTCCATTTTTTCCTAGAAGCGAGTGAGAACAAGCAACTGCAAAGGAAAACACACCCCTCCACACGGAGAGACATTCAGTGCTGTGTGTGAGGTGCCCACAGCCATTAAAAGACCATGCAGCACTGCTGCAGAAGCTGAACAACGGCTCACCAGAAGTAGAGGTTTCCAAACTAAGAGATGCATCTTGTTAAGAGTAGACAAATTTCTCCAAAGTGATAGGCAAAACACTACCTGATCAGCCAAATGTTTCCTGCTGCTACACATCTATGTAGCTGTCTGCTCTTCCAGTCACAGTTCCAGAGAAAACTCAGGCTGGGAACACTTTCACTAGCGAGGCAACAGCTTCAGCCTTCTGATCCATCCAGGAACCTCTCTGGGAAAAGGCACATTTTATTTACAAGGAATTGCCTGAGAGGCCAGCTTACAGAGCAGTTATTTTATAGATCAAAGGGAAAATAAGGGAAATGTGCCAGCAATCAGAATGACTGTCTTCTGGTTTATATGGTATTCTAATAAAAAGGTCAAAGAAAAATTGTGAGAATAGGTCCTAAGCTGACTGCAACAGTTATTTGAACATTATTTTAAAAAAAAACCAAACTAACCCTCCCCACCCCCCAACAAGTCATCAAAAAACCCCCAAAATAAAGCTTTCCAAAACAAGAGTATAAGACAAGGATGCTGAAAGAAGTTTTACTTAGAAATTTGGAAGAGAAATTCAAGGGAAAGTAAGAAACCTCATTTGTTAGAATAAACATAAGGGCAGCCATAGTACAATGAAATAATATCAAGTACCAGCAGAACTGTGTCAAATATAAACCAAAATAATTTATTTTTGGAAGAGGAAGTCAGTTAATAATAAGTCACAATGAAATACAGCAAAAGAAGAAAGCTGTGAAGCTAATGCTTGGAGCAATGACTTAATTCTGTGAATAGTCTTTATGGAGAAATATTTATTGGAGCACAAGAAATAAATTTAAAAGACAAACATTTTCAGATGCACAGGATCAGAACTGAGCAGGACGACTAATTGCCCTCATTAAAACAAAACCAAAACCTTTTACATAAGGATGTTACAAAACTGGTGATTTCAAATACTAGAAGGGGTTTCTGCACGTGCTTGGGTTTAAGAAAAATCAGTCTGCAAACACAGGTAATAAAACGGGTGTTAAAACGTATCTAAAACAAGGGGAAAATACAAGAAACCCAAAAACCCGGGAGAAGCTGGTAAAAGAGTTTTCTTTGTTACCCAGCTGACACTACAGGATTATAAAATATAACTCCTCATTAAGCCAAAGGGAGCCTGTATCCATTGGCTCCAGCAGCTACTATTATAACAGAAAGCGGCCTCAGGCTATGCATGATTTCAGACACTGTGCAGGCACAAAGGCCGGCCCACAGGGATCTAGCTGTGAGCTGGGACTTGACAAGTACAGCCTGTGATAGTGCCCAGGGACCTCTCAGCTTTCTGTACATCCTCCCTGGGCTACCATTTAGTTTTCCACAAAATCCTTTCTTGAGATTTGGATTCTGAAGTTCAGCTGTCTGTCCACTGAATTCAGTTCTGTACATACTTTTCAGGTTTCTACTGCTGGTGCAAACAGGCTGTTTCCAAGAATCCCAGAAAACTGAAACCCTCAGGTTCATACCTAAACCCTTAAGAACACCTCAGGCCCACATGGGCAAACAAGTAGATGTTCAGTTTGCTTAGTGCTTCTAGACACATCATTAGTTTCACTTCAAGAAGGAAAGCCAAAACCATTTAGTGCAGCATCCTTCCTTCCAGCTCACTGGAAGCTAAATTCCTTTCTTCTAAGCAGCAGAACTCCCTTCTCTCCACCCAGCCAGAGATGCTAAAAATTGCCAAAAAAACAAAAAAAGCAAAATAGTTTGGCTCCTTTTTTTATATATATAACACTGCATTTCCTTTCTCTTCAGGTGATTGATACAGAGGGCTTACAGACATCCTCCACAATTTTCTGCAAGCAAACAAATTTTCTTCAGAAGCAGTTAACTTGGTTTTTTTACAGCTCATATTTTCTGATAGAGAACAGGAGTCACTAGGTCTTTACCGTTAGTCTTACGCTACCAGCTCCATGGAGTTTCACTGTAAAATCACGGTGAGAAGGCAAAGCAGCTGAAATGGGACCAGCAATCTGACAGCTACCTCTGGAGTACCCCACAAGGATCAGAATCCATACGGTCTGCAGACAGAGTCCTAGGTCTGCCTTAGGCCTCCTCCTGAATTACTGGCCTGTGGCTAGACAGGAATCTGCCCTTAAACAAGTACACAAAATATGAACCTGTACTCCATCCCCTGCTTTGTTATTCTTACAACTGCAGCTAAAAAGTAACTGGTACTTTATAAAGTATGCTGTGATTCTCTTTGTAAAAGCAATGCAGGCTGCTACTGACACAGCTAAAAGCGAGCCTCCACGCCTGCTTGCAAGCGAGACATGTCAGTGATAATCCCTTCTTTTGTCTCAGTTAGCCAGTTTCGTATACTGGCAAAGGGACTTTTTTTTTTTTTGCCAGTATAGCTACATTTAGCTGAGCTATGTTCAGCTATGGGGCTAAGCAATCTTTCCGGGCTCCTTCTTAATCTACATCATTCACGTCAGCAAAACTTTTTCAGTGTTGATCACACCCAAATAACTGGCAGTATCATTATGGGGCTATTTCTATTTCAACTACATTTCCATGTGAGTGAGGCCTACGTGTTATATTCAGTTTGTGGATTCTGCATACTTTAGCATAAGTGTGTATCATACAGAAAACAAAGGAAAAAGGTAAAAGCAACAGCTAGCCTATAGTACCACATCTCAAAATGGAGAACAGTGATTATAACAGCACACCTAAATGCAGATGGCTAGAAAAATGTGTGACTAAGCCAAGTGTCCAGGTGTAATATATTTCTGTTTGATATCTCACTGATGCAGATCTTAGAGTTTTTAGTTTTTAAGAAAGCCAACAAGCCCATAGCAAACCAAAACACAAAGCTGTAATAAAGCCATTACGGTGTTCAAAGTGAAGCTTTTCAATAAGTCTGTAATAAATTACCAGTGAGTACAGCTACCATAAAAGCTAAGCTGACAAAAAAAGCAAAATCTCACTACATAACATATTAACTAATGTGCAACCTCCCCTTTTTACATTCATATACACAGGCATACAAAGAACTGAAGAGCCAATGTAAACATGAAGATTAATTAAAAGGACTCTTTCTGCTACGTTCTTCCTTCATTTGAAATTCTGAAGCTAACTATAGACAGGGGCTGATCACCTGTGCCAAGCACAAAACTTGCTGTTACCATTTCACAATGTCTTTAGAAATGAGGCATCCTTTCTTTTACCAAAAATCGTTGTTTACGACTTTGGATCATGCAGTCTCTTAATTACTGTAACATATTTAATGTACAGGTGGCTGTTTATGCAGAACAAATTATACATTCTTTAAACACCTTGTGATGAATCCTAGCGTGGCTCTCCGTGCCATTTTCTTCAGAAAGCTCCATCTGGCTGGTAGTGTTGTAAGTATGGATGTTGACAACAGGATGGGCAAGGAATGAGACAGAAGAAGCATTTGGATAGGGTGAAAAACAGCACGGAAACAGGGGCCAGATTTCAGCATTTGTCATGCTGTCAGCAGTGGGGAAAAGTAGAGCTGTGATATAACCGTGCATTTCTGGATTAAGGATATATCAGAAAAGCCATTTCAAAGCACATACAAATGGGTAGCTCCATTTCAGTGAGACTAAGACAAGTTGGCATGCAAGACAGCCTATCAGGTGGAGAGGACACTGTCAGGCTTCAGTTCCAGCTCAGCTGTGCGACCTTGGGAATTATTTCTATGTACATTCCTCTACCCTATTTTATCTATCTATGTGGTGAACTCTTCAGGACGGACCTCTTTCCCCACTGGATTTAGGAAAGGTATCTGAAAATGGGCCATATTTCTAGCAAAGGGTAAGAAGAGTCTAAAGGAGTAATGATCATTTATCACACCAGCTGTAATATGTCCAGGAGGACCTAAATCTTGGAAGAGAGTGAATGTTCAACGTTAAAGGTTGAGAATAGTGTCCCTTTGGAAAAAAGAAGTTTAAACAAAAAACCAAGGTATCACATATTACAAATCCAACTTTTTTATAGCTTTAAAGGAGGGCTCGCAGCTTCAAATAACATGTACAACCGAGGAACCATGCTTAATAATTAACAACAGGCAGCAGGGCTGCCAGTGCTCCTTTGTGCCTGCTGCTCCATACAACTGATTACAGAAACAAGCCACAGCAGGGTATGCGTTAGGCAGTTATTGGTGGCCACATCCAGTGCACTGTTAGGGAGCGTGCTAGAGGCTGAATATGTCTCCAGCTACCTCAGAAATACTTCAGGAACCTAAAAGTGCGCACCCTCCTGTGTTTTGCTGTAACCAGGATAATGCGCATCCATTTCACAACTTACTTTCTGTAACTTTTATTTTGTAATGCTGACATCTAGGAAGGAGGGAGTGTCATGCAGCATATCTGTCCATGGTTTACTGTTTTGCAGGGCTTTAAAGATGGAATACCTTTTACTTGAGTAGATAAAATACACTACAGATCCTTACAAAATTATTATTTTGCATTTTAACTTGTCAAGGTTTAGTAAGGCCCCTTCCTCAGCTGCAGTGATACCCTCAAAAACTTCTGCCTCCAAATGTTGCTATATTTAAAACTTGTGCCATGGAGCCCAGTTTAGGCCTTGCACTTACAGAGAGATCTGCCATCCAAATAAAACCTCAGTTTCTCTCTGCTCTCATTATCTCTTTGTCCATGAGATATAGACACCCAGCTTTATATTGAAAGGAAAGGAAGACAGATGACTGAAGAGCAGTTGGAAAGCAATCATCCTTCAACCAATGTGACTTTTATGGGGATAAGAATGTCTGACCATGCCTTCAATGTCATGCTGGACAATCAATGCACAGCATCACTGTCACAAGTAGCAGCACATTTGTATGTCCTATCACTTTTCATACTGGTAACTGAGCTCCAAGAGTTTTATTCACAGAGTTCTTACAACCTCTGTAAAAGAACTCCAGAACTGTACCAGCATTGGAAACGCTCTGAACCCTTTCTTTGTACACACTTCTGGGAAAGGCAGACACGCCTATCTAGGGTGCTCAGCCTCAAGGCACCACTGAGACTGGTTCAGTTCCCCTCTGGGAACTTGGCAAGAGTTAGACAAAACAGTACAAGTAACAATTTGTGATGGCACTCTCCTGGTTTTGTTCCACGACAGGCTGTATTAGCAGGAATTAACAAGGGTGCTCACTACACATAAGGTCTGACATTGCTCAGAAGTATTCTGGGGGGAGGTGAAGCACAGGGTATTGTGACACTCCTGCCTCCTTGAAATTAGTCAATTTCATGGGTATAGAAACAGGTCAGCTTCATGTTCAGTCCTGTTCATGTAACATGTGCTGGAGGTCCCACTGGGTTCAGTAGTACTTCTAGAATACATACAAAACTGGATTTGACCCTAAGTGTGGCTTGAAAAGAATAACTTTTTAAAGCAGAGTTTTTTGTGAGCATGTGTCAACATCACTCTTCTGGGGTTTTAAAAAAGTGGGTGGGTAGCAAGAAGTAACTGGCTTTAGATGAACAATGAATCTGCTCTAGACTTGTAGGATTTGCCCTGACAGGATCTATGACTATTCTGTCATGCACAAAGCTCCTGCTTCTTAATATGTGGATTTACTGGATTTAAATTTTAGAATATTCACAAATATGACAGCAGTAAGAATTCTCTCAAAAAAGCCATGAATTAGTATTTAATATTCTTCAAATTAGTATTTCTGTCAGAAGAGCTTGTAACAGTTTCTTTCATCGTATGACCTCTGGCCAGAGTTTTTCAAGAAGCATTTTTTCTTACATTATTCTCTTGAAAACTGGCATTCCTGTGTAGATTTAGAATTACTAGAACAGTCACTAATTGGCTTTTGTTTTCCTGTGTAGTTAGATTTACATGAATATTATTATTATCCTGTGCAACAGGATAATAATAATACTGGAATGGTGAAACTTGAAGATTTGTGAAGGCACTTTTGCAGGGTGTGCTAGAGGAAGCTTGCACAGTGAGTAAAATGGACAAAATGCTTTAAAACAAATGTTAGTAGCAGCATCCATAGCTTAATTCTTTTCCATTTATGTTTTCAACATGTATTTTTCATTTCCATTTAACAGCGATGAGCACGTCTAATAAATCACAGAAGCACTGATCTTGACAGCAAAGAACCAAAGAGATAAGTAACCAGCTGAAATAATACTTACTGTATGTCTGCCAGGTGCTCCCTCCTGAACATGAGAAATTAAGGTAGACCGTTTGTCCCTGTCCTTCTTAGTTTACAACTGCAGGTTACCTTTGCTTTAGCTTTCTCTTTATCTTTCTTCCCCCATGCCCCCCCCCCCCCCCAACATGCCAAGTGTTTCTTGGCTACTTTTACAACAACAATACAAGGAGAACTTACAGTTAATTAACTTGGTTCTAACACAATGCCCCTTGAAGCCTTCTCAAAACCAGGGAAATTCATCACTGCTACAACTGAGCATATCTTATATCAGACAAGTTCTGAAAACAGAGTGTGAAACCAGAAGAAGGTACATAAAAACACTTGAGAATGTAGTCCAGTGCCCTCAGCTCAGAAATGAACTCTTTGTAACTTTGACCCAGTATCTCATAAACCCTGAATTAAATCCTTGGGTCTTTGTGCTTGTGGGTCTTTCAGAATTGGGCTCTGGTACTTAAAGCATCACACTTACAAGAAGTAAGACTAAAATTACTGCCATCCAGTGCATTATATAAATACAAGTTCTATCTACAGCAGATTATAGTAAGCCACTGTTTTATACCACATATTTTCTTCCTTGGGACTGTAAAGGGTTTTTGGCATTCCACTACGTATTATGACTGAAATGAGGTACAGATCATCCTCATAATCTGAAGCCTTCATACGATGCTCAAATGATATCTGTACTTGAAAACAATGGGGAACACACACTCACCACATATTCCTACTCTGAGCTGTCAGGAAGACAGAACACCAAAAAATGCTACAAGAAACTTATAAAGAAGAGACTGCTTACTGCAATTGCTTGACAAAGTTTCTCAGTCTTCATACAGTTCTCTGGAAGAAGCAGAAATACAAGTCTTCAAGGAGAATGGCAGATTGTTTCACTAGCCTGTCTTAGGAGTAGCTGGCATCCACTGATAGGATGCATGGGAATGGTTTAAAGCGGCACTAGGGGAGGTTTAAACTGGATTTTAGGAGGTGGTCAAACACTGGGACAGGCTCCCTAGAGAGGTGGTCGATGCCCCAAGCCTGGTCAGTATTCAGGAGGCATTTGGACAATGCCCTTAATAACATGCTTTAACTTTTGGTGAGCTCTGAAGTGGTCAAGCAGTTGGACTAGATGATCGTTGTAGGTTCCTTCCAACTGAAATTATTATTCTTTCTATTCTTCTATTTTCTAGTCTATTCTAGTCTATTCTGTTCTAGTCTATTCTAGTCTAGTCTAGTCTAGTCTAGTCTAGCTGCTTATCTGTATTTATACTAAAGGCTGAGTCCCGCTGGGCCAGTTGCTGAGTAAACAGAGAATGCATGACGAGCCCTGCCCTGAAGAATGGGCATCCCAAAGAGTAGGCAAGCAAGATGGTGGGTACAAGAAAGAGCAGAGCAACAATGCAGTTATTAACAACAGGGCTGTTAAATGGTAACTGTCTTATAGATTGTGATTTTGACAAATGGTGATCTTATGGTAGCATTCTCAGAGATACCTGACTTCCCTCACCTTCTCCCTCATTTGTTGAAGCACAGTCAAACCCAGAGCTGATTTGTCATTTCTCACAACTATGGGGGGAAAAGGGAGTGATTAAGGAAGAAAAAAGAGAGTGGAAAGACATTTTCCCAAAAGCTGTGCCAAATCTGTGCTGGACAGTTCCAATTCCCTCCTATTCCTCACTTCATCCTCTGTCAAATTGTCACCTTCTCTTTAGGTCTACTAGGTAAAGCATTCATAAGACTGGACTTCATCTGAGCTGGCAGAAGAAATCTCCTTAAACTGGAGATACCTTTTTCATATTATTTTCTATTTGGGCCTAGAAGGCAAAGCAGAAGAGAACTATGAATGGAAATACATCTTCATGTAGGCAGATGTAGCCTCATAAATCTGCCAAGAATATGGATGGTTTGCTGAGTAGAGGGGAGAGGGGCTTACAAAAAGATCATTCAGGAGAGCCTATGAACGATCTGTATAGGAGAAAGACTGGATTTAACTCTAGGGTACAAAGTGTTACCAGCAGTAATTAAAAGCTCTTCCAACGGAAGAGGCATAAGACTGAGCACAAAATTACCAGTCGTGGTCACAGTGACTGAGGACTTTTCTAGGCATTTAGACCATGACCTGATAAAAGACAGAAACACCCAAAAATTGAACTGTGCAGCAGTCTAACCAGTTTTGGGGTAGATGACTTAGTTTAGAGTCTAAAGACTATTTAGACTCACAGAACTGCAAGTAGAAAGCTAAGTGTTCATGAGAGCAGTCTCAGAAATGTTGTATACTGAGTGGGAGCTGTTTGTGGCCACACATGACCAAGATACATGAGTAAATGTCAGCGCAAACTCTGCAGCTCTGTGAACTCTTTGGTTCCAAGTAATTCCAAAAAGTTGTGGAAGAGAGTTGTTAACTGTAGTCAAGCAATACATACAGATACTGCATAAACAAGCAACACCTTGCACTAAGTGCAAAGTGCACTAAGGGTCACTAAGTGATAGTTATTCCAGATTTTCAGAAATCAAACATACAGCAGATGTTTCCCTGGCTAAGAATCCTCATCCAGTAATGCGTATGTTGGTACATTTAGTTACTTACAAAGTTCATGTGAGATAGTGTTTCTGCATCTATTGTGAAACAAATCCTGTGGCTCTGGGAATAGTAATTTGCAAAGTATAATGAGGCACAGCACTCTAAAATCACACTGAAGTATCCTAAAGGACAACTAACTAATGAAAAAATGTGTAAAAGACACAAATGATAAAAATGATGCTATGCAAGGTTAACCAAAGTCTGTAAGGGCACAACATGGATATAAAAGAATCTTGTACTAAGAAAAGTGAAATTAGCAGTTACCTACCAAAACCAGATTCTTTGAATATTTGAAAAGAAAAAAAGGAACATGAGTAAGTATGCTAGAGATGTAAACTAAAGTTGTGTTTCAATTTACTAGAGAGATGTACTGATGGGAAGTTTGGTCCACTAATGAAAGTTACTATCATAAACTCATCTATAAGAGTGGAAGAATGTCAAGGAAGTTTTTCATGAGGAAAAAAAGGTGTTGGGTGATAATGATATTCCACTGTAACACTTATTAGCTAATTGGCCATCTTGGAAATTCTGCTGTTACCCTGGCACTGCCAAATACTTACTTACTTGCTTACTTACTTACTTAAGAAAGGAAAAGAACAAAGAGAGAAAGAGAGAAAGAGAGAAAGAGAGAGAGAAAGAGAGAAAGAGAGAAAGAGAGAAAGAGAAGAAAGAGAGAAAGAGAAGAAAGAGAGAAAGAGAAGAAAGAGAGAAAGAGAAGAAAGAGAGAAAGAAAGAGAGAAAGAAAGAGAGAAAGAAAGAGAGAAAGAAAGAGAGAAAGAAAGAGAGAAAGAGAGAAAGAGAGAAAGAGAGAAAGAGAGAAAGAGAGAAAGAGAGAAAGAGAGAAAGAGAGAAAGAGAGAAAGAGAGAAAGAAAGAGAGAAAGAGAGAAAGAGAGAAAGAGAGAAAGAAAGAAAGAAAGAAAGAAGAAAGAAAGAAAGAAAGAAAGAAAGAAAGAAAGAAAGAAAGAAAGAAAGAAAGAAAGAAAGAAAGAAAGAAAGAAAGAAAGAAAGAAAGAAAGAAAGAAAGAAAGAAAGAAAGAAAGAAAGAAAGAAAGAAAGAAAGAAAGAAAGGAAGAAAGGAAGAAAGGAAGAAAGAAAGAAAGGAAGAAAGGAAGAAAGGAAGAAAGGAAGAAAGAAAGGAAGAAAGAAAGGAAGAAAGAAAGGAAGAAAGAAAGAAAGAAAGAAAGAAAGAAAGAAAGAAAGAAAGAAAGAAAGTTAGTTTACCACTAGAAGGTACTGTTATGTCAAGCCGTAACAAAAAGGCATCTGGAGGAGGTAACAAATCTATTATACTTGTGCGGTGCTGTTGTCACATTGAAGTACAAAGGCTTCTTCATGAAAAAGACGTGATCACTTCTCCATTATTAGGCACAGCAGTGGCCTCAGTTGAAGAAAAATTGAGAAAACTCAGATGGCATGACTTGAAAAAAAAAAAAAAAGAGTACTCAAAAGAGGGCAGCTCTCTGAACACCAAATGACAAACCTTCATACAATGTTTGTAGCTTTATTGAACTGAATGGATGCTGTACCAGAAATCCAGGTCACAGAATGTCAAGATGTAAGTACAATAAATTAGCCTGTCCTGAAAAGTGGATGGTAAAAATAGGCAAGATAGAGTAAACCCCTCATGTTTCTCTTCAGTCAACAACCAAATCAACTAATAAACCCTATGCCAAATGATGTCCAACATTCATAGTTTCATTATTATTACCAGAATTATGACAGCATCAAATGTTCTTGTTAGTTACATCATGACAGTAAGTACACTTCAAATACGAAGCAAATCACAAAGTCAAACCACTTCAATTTGGGGAAAAAGTGGACTACATGAGTCAGAGTGTTTTGCCGTTGTTCAGAGGGCTTGGTGGAATATCTTTGAATAAAAGATGTTCACATGACTCTGTATCTCCTTAGGAAACAAAAAACAAATCTGGACTATTTCTTCATCAAAAATCAGTGTCTGCTTTTCCAACAGACATTCTGCTCAAAGGAAGCTCTGATCATTAGCTTCCTTCCAAACAGCTATTCATCACTTCTTCACCTTTCTGTTGGCTTCAGATTGATCCAGTAAATCCCTTTCAGGAACCTAGGTGACAAATAGGCCTTGGCTGCCTGGATAAACCTCTCCCAGAGCTTCCACCTACACCCTCTGACTGGGGTCTCCATTTAGTGTCATGCCTGGGCCTTCACAGAATCACAGAATCATCAAGGTTGGAAAAGACCTTGAAGATCATTGAGCCCAACCATCAACCCAACACTGACAGTCCTCAACTACACCATATCCCTGAGCGCTGTGTCAACATGACTCTTAAACACCTCCAGGGATGGGGACTCCACCACTGCCCTGGGCAGCCTGTTCCAATGTCTGAGAACCATTTTGGTGAAGAAATACTTCTTAATATCCAGTCTAGACCTCCCCTGGTGCAACTTGAGGCCATTACCTCTTGTCCTATTGCTTGTTACTTGGTTAAAGAAACTTGGTTAAAGAGGTGGGGATGATCCCCACCTCACCACACCCTCCTTCCAGGTAGTTATAGAGAGCAATGAGGTCTCCCCTCAGCCTCCTCTTCTCCAGCCTAAACAACCCCTGTTCCCTCAGCCACTCCTCTTCAGACTTGTGCTCCAGACCCTTCCCCAGCTTCATTGCCCTTCTCTGGACATGCTCCAGCAGCTCAGTGTCCTTCTTGTAGTGAGGGGCCCAAAACTGAACACAGTACTTGAGGTGTGGCCGCATCAGTGCAGAGTACAGGGGTAAGATCACTTCCCTGCTCCTGCTGGCCATGGTATTTCTGATACAGGCCAGGATTCCATTGCCCTTCTTGGCCACCTGGGCACACTGCTGGCTCATACTCAGGCAGCTGTCAGTCAACACCCCAGGTCCCTCTCTGCCTGGCAGCTTTCCAGCCACTCCTCCCCAAGCCAGTAGTGCTGCTGGGGGTTGTTGTGGCCCAAGTGCAGAACCCAGCATTTGGCCTTATTGAATCTCACACAGCTGGCCTCAGCCCATCAAGTCAGCCTGTCCAGATCCCTCTGCAGAGCCTCTCTGCCCTCAGGCAGATCAACACTCCCACCCAACTTGGTGTCATCTGCAAGCTTACTGAGGGTGCATTCGATCCCCTCATCCAGATCATTGATAAAGATGTTAAACAGGAGTGGCCCTAATACCAAGCCCTGGGGAACACCACTCATGACACGGAGTAGAGTTTGATCTTGCATAACAACCTAACATTCAGTGTTTTAGTTTGCACATCTGCAAGACAGAAATTATACTTATTGTGAAAATCAGGGAAATTAATTTGTTCGAGAAAGAATATGTTCAATCTTTTCAGTGAACAATTTAGCATGACCTTTTCTCTGTTCTTGCCAGGTTAACAAGTAAAAAAATACTACTTTCCATCTTTTTCCCAACATCACTGTTAAGCCACTTAAAACAATACACGTAATTACTGTGAATTGTCAGCTTTCATGATTATCTTCCAAATTGTACTGTCATCATAGTAAATCAATAGTTTAGACATCATTGTTACATATGTTTCTTTTTGCCTTCCAGATATATCCAGTAATTGCTGTGTGAGTGCTAAAACATTGGAACAAACTCATTAGCGTATGATTTTAAGAATATTTTTACTTTAATTAGTAGTTGGCAGCTAAAAGGTCTTCTAAACGTTGGTTTTTTGGTTGTGGGTTTTTTTTGTTTGTTTTGGTTTTTGTTGTGTTTTGTTTTGGGGGGGTTTTTGGATGTTTTGGTTTGGTTTAGGTTGGGTTTGTTGTTGTTTGTTTGTTTGTGGTTTTTTTAACTGGGAAAATACCCTGTTCTGCATTTTATTTAGCTCCTATTTACTCAGAATAATTTGATACATTGTTGTCTTTCACATAATTCTCCTATTAAAACTCCTCAGTTCTTTGTAAAATGTTATGTGTACAGAGTCAGATGCGCTAGGTTTCTGGGAATACCATACAATACAACTTCTAGCAGGAACTTTTTTGTTGAGTTTCCTGGAAAAAAACCCAAGAGATTTCTTACCAAGGTAGTAATTAACGAGAAGATTCATCTTTGCTCTTACTTGACAACATGAGGCCTTCGCTAGCAACTGTAGCTCAAGAAATAACACTCCTAATTAAACCTGACAATTCACTGCAACTTGTCAGCTCTTCAGCTGTTCTGACCCAGCTAAGTGTGAGGTCATTCCACAAACTGGATTAAAAAAGCAGTCCCCTCCTCTTCCACCTTTTTCTTGGGGTCAGTCTAGTTGACTGAAGTGGGGATAGAGATTTCCAGTACTGGGCAGAGCAGACATATGGAGAGAGCAGCCACGGACTTCCATGGGACAACCCCTACCTGACTTACCATGCGCTGATCCAGCTGGCAGCTCCTAGTAGGGTATGGCTTTTCCACTAGACTGCTCACTGCACCATGGCTCAGCAGTACAAGTTGTATCTTTGACTCTACTCGTTGCTTCTGTAGAGAAACTGAAGAAGATGCTTCCTCTGAGAAAACTGATTCCTTTGAGTGAACCATTCAAAGTGACAATTAAATATTGTGATTTACCATTCTGTGTCTTTCACGGAGGAGCCTGATGCGCTGTAGAAACTAGGTGCAGAATCTTAGCAGAATTTTACTGGCAGCAAAGGGAGAAATTGTTTTGCTAGGCTACTAAAAGCTGTGTTTACCAAAATGATAAGTTTAATTCAGACTGAAATCACTGTGTGGCCATAGTTCAAGAGTGGCTATTTATTTAATTATTTTTTTTTGCCTGAGAGAGAAAACTTGAAAAATTCTGTTCAGCTGGTAAGTGTGAGAATGTGCTAAAATATATGTGCTATTGCAATAGTCATACATTAGGTTACTACTAAGGAGTTTAGTTATAGCTGCTTCACTATAAAGACTGAAATATCCTCACATGAGGAAAATATTCTTTTAGTTAGGACTTGGCTACCATTCAAGGTTATGGTTCATCTCCTTATTTCAATGCAGAATCATTCTAAGACCACAGTAAACCTAAACAGCATTTGTTATCAAATGCCAAAATTACCATTTGTCTATCTCATGGAATTGCCAAGAGAATGAACTAACTGAGTCATCAGTGATGGGGAAACAACATAGCTAACCTGTTAACTATGGCCCTAAGTTGAGTACATTGCACTAATTTAGTCTAAGGTTGCCAAGATCTATGGACACTTTGCAGAGATACAAGTCACAGAAGGTGGCAAGAGATCAGGTAAGGACCATAAAAGGCTTTGGCAGAGCTTGGATGTAAAGAGTGTTAGTGAATGAATTGTGTGCGATATTTAGGAATGGCAGAATCATAGAATCATAGAATGGTTTGGGTTGGAAGGGACCTCAAAGATCATCTTGTTCCAAGCCCCCTGCCATGGCAGGGACACTTCCCACTAGATCAGGTTGCTCAAGGCTCCATCCAACCTGGCCTGGAACACTTCCAGGGATGGAGCGTCCACAACTTTCTTAGGCAATCTGTTCCAGTGCCTCACCACCCTCAGGGTAAAGAACTTCTTCCTTATATGCAATCTAAACCTTCCCTCTCTCAGCTTCCACCCATTACCTCTCATCCTACCATTACAGTCGCTTGTAAAAAGTCCCTCCCCAGCTCTTTTGCAGGCCCCCTTCAGGTACTGGAAAGCCGCTATGAGGTCTCCTTGGATCCTTTTCTTCTCTAGGCTGAACAAGCCTAACTCTCTCAGCCTGTCCTCACAGGAGAGGTGCTCCAGCCCTCTGGTCATCTTGGTAGCCCTCCTCTGGACTCGCTGCAACAGCTCCATATCTTTCTTGTTGTCCTGGGTTACAATGTATTCTATTACCATGAGCTGTTGAAGCCAGGTGCCGATGTTCCTTGCCTCCTCCCTTGGGACTAGCTTCTGTTGATAGGCCCAACAATGCCTTGCCACATAACCCATAGATAACCTGCACCTGGACTATTCTTCTGTTAATGCGCCCATCAGTGCCTTGCCCCATGACTCCACCATGCCTCTGTGAGATGCTCCGGCCAGAGGGAGGGAGCCAAGCATTCCCACCGGGGATAAAATCTGGGGTTTGGAACAGCACGAGCAGCCTTACCCGCTGGGATCCCAGAGGACAAGGACTACACCACCACCGAATCGGACTGCTCAGACCTCTTTCTACAAGATCACCGCTTTAACAGGACCATTTCAAAGAGAACTGCAGCTACCACTACATCGGACTGCTACCAGCACCCTGCCCGGCAGGGTGCCAGGTTGTATCCCTGACTCTGTCAGGCTTTAAACCAGTTTCTCTGTATTATTGTTTTGTTGTATACATTAGTAAAAACTGTTATTCCCATTTTCCTCATATCTTTGCCTGAAAGCCCCTTAATTTCAATGTTATAATAATTCGGAGGGAAGGGGGTTGTATTTTTCTGTTCCAAGGGGGGCTCCTGCCTTCCTTAGCAGACACCTGTCTTTCAAACCAAGACAGATTTTGGCGCCCAACGTGGCTTGAAAGCATTGAGGAAAAAGGGTGAAAAGGGAATAACAGTTCCTGGGTAACCTGATTTTTTGTGCACTGAACGTGGGATCTTTGTTAGGCAGCACCATGTGGTCTAGTTTACCTTGCTTCGGGTGGCACGTGGTCGTGGCTATACTGTTCCCCTTTGCAGCCCCTTATCTAAACATGGGTCCTCTGACTAAGGCTACCGTGGCTGTTATCCAGCTTGCACTATGGGTTGATAAGGTGAGGAGTTCATGGTTTTTCAGTTTCCTGTGGAATGTGGGCACATGGATAAAGGGCTATCACACGCTCAGCGTATGTTTCTGGGATTACATTAAAAATGGTACCTTCTGTGAGGAAATAACACCAGGGGAAGTTTTCTCCCAACCATTCAACCAGTTCTTTGGGTCTGCTCCACCAGCTTTCGAAGGGTTTAGATTTCCCCTAGATACTATCAATGTGTTGCTAATAGGCCGACTTTGCTTGGCCTTCAGAGATAAAGTGAGACTGGCTTGGATAACTACTTGGGCACCCACCCCAGAGACTAGGAATGCTGCCCCAGAACCTGACACGGCCCCAGAGGCCAGAGATCCTGCCCCTCAGCCTGTCCCTGTTCCACGACCTGGCATTGCCCAACAGCCCACCTCACAAATGGACCAGCCTAATTGGGTGGGGGTACTGGTAAAGGAAATACGCGAGATGGGCCAGAAGCTGACGGAATATACCTCCCAAACTAGTGGGAAACCTCGTCCTGAAGAGGGAAAGTCTGATGGTGCAGCAGTGGAACCCACAGATGTTACAACTGTGCAGGGTCCAGCTGAACCACAAGGACAGCCACAGCCAGCAGCAGTCGCCCCTGTGCAGAGGAGAAAGTGCAAGGCCAAATCAGTACGCCCAGTTAATGATGGTGATGAAGCAGAGCCCTCACAACCAGCAGGGGAGTCAGAGCCTGAAATTATCATCGAATCCCTGTCGTTCGACAGTCTCCGTAATATGCGAAAAGACATTGCGCGACGGGGACGTGAGCCTTATACAACCTGGTTACTTCGGGTTTGGGACCTTATGGGTAAAGGCGTACAACTGGATAGTGGCGAAGCCAGGTATTGGGATCCTTGACCCAAGACCCAGGGGTGGACCAGGTATTTGTGAGGGAGCCGGGGCCCCTTTCTCTCTGGGAGCGGCTTTTAATGAGTGTGAGGGAAAGGTTTATCCACAGAGAGAGAATGCAGGAGTACCATCATAGAATGCAATGGAAGACCCTTGAGGAAGCGATCCAACAGCTGAGGGAAGTGGCAGTGTTAGAGGTACTCTTTGGGAGGGACGGACAGCATGATAATGACCCCGACAAGGTCAAATGTACAGGGCAGATGCTGTGGAACCTGGCAAAGCTGGGGCCACAGCAATACGCCACCTTCATTGCAACAATTAATGCTGATGACAACCAAGAGACAGTGGGTTCTGTTGCCAACAGGTTCAGGTATTATGAGAGTTTAGTCAATGGCCCAATGAAAGCTCATGTCGCTGCTGTGGCTAGGGACCTCAAAGAAGAGATTAGGGAGGAGGTGATGGAGGAGGTAAGGAAGAGCAGCTCTCATGTGGCACTAGTGCAGGTCATAAACCCCAGAGTCAGAGCCCGACGTCCCCCAGCTAGAGAGAGAGGGTACACCCCACGATCTGAGCTGTGGTTCTTCCTGTGTGACTGTGGGGAAGACATGAGAAGGTGGGATGGGAAACCCACTTCTGTCCTGGCAGCACGGGTTCGTGAGCTCAAAAGGGAAAACACCAACCGAGGGGGTTCCACTAAAGCGAAAGTAGCCTCAGCCTCCCGTGACCGAGCTGCCAGGTATTACAGAAGGGAGGATGATATGTCAGATCCCCTTGAAGAAACATCTAGCAGGTATGCCCAGAGGAGAGATGATAACCAGGCCTAGGGGGGCCCTGCCTCTAGCCAGGAAGAGGCATGGGAGAATCGGGTCTTTTGGACAGTGTGGATCCGATGGCCTGGCACATCAGAGCCACAGAAATATGAAGCGTTGGTTGATACTGGAGCACAGTGTACCCTAATGCCATCAGGACATGTGGGGGCAGAATCTGTATCACTGGGGTGACAGGGGGGTCGCAGCAGTTGACCCTGTTGGAAGCCGAGGTGAGCCTGACTGGGAAGGAGTGGCAGAAACATCCTATTGTGACTGGCCCGGAGGCCCCATGTATCCTGGGAATAGACTTTCTCCGGAATGGCTATTACAAAGACCCAAAAGGGTTTAAGTGGGCTTTTGGCATAGCTGCTGTGGAAGCAGAAGGCATTAGGCAATTGAACACCTTGCCTGGGCTATCAGAAAATCCTTCTGCAGTTGGGCTCCTGAAGGTGGAAGAGCAACGGGTGCCAACGCAAAGTCAAGGGACCTGCCTGAGAGATCCAGTTCCTGGGGGTAAAGTGGCAAGACGGACGGCGCCAGATTCCCACCGAGGTCATCAATAAGATCACTGCGATATCTCCACCGACCAACGAGAAGGAAGCACAAAAGTTCCTAGGTGTCATAGGCTTTGGGAGAATGCACATTCCCGAGTACAGCCAGATCGTGAGCCCTCTCTACCTGGTTACCCGCAAGAAGAACGATTTCCACTGGGGCCCTGAACAACAACAGGCCTTCACTCAGATCAAGCAGGAAATCGCTCATGCGGTAGCCCTTGGCCCAGTCAGGACAGGACCAGAGGTGAAAAATGTGCTCTACTCTGCAGCCGGGAACAAGGGTCTGTCCTGGAGCCTTTGGCAGAAGGTGCCTGATGAGACTCGGGGCCGACCACTGAGATTCTGGAGCCGAAGCTACAAAGGGTCCGAAGCCAACTACACTGCGACAGAGAAAGAAATCTTGGCCGCCTATGAAGGAGTTCGAGCTGCCTCAGAAGTAATCGGCACAGAGGCACAACTCCTCCTGGCACCCCGACTACCGGTGCTGGGGTGGATGTTCAAGGGAAAGGCTCCCTCCACGCATCATGCCACCGACGCTACCTGGAGCAAATGGATTGCCCTCATCACACAGCGCGCCCGTATTGGAAACCAAAATCGCCCTGGGATCTTGGAGATAATTACCAACTGGCCAGAAGGTGAGGCTTTTGGATTGTCTTCTGAAGAAGAGGAAGAGGAAGTGACACGTGCTGAGGAAGCCCCTCCATATAACGAGCTACCAGAGAGTGACAGACGATATGCCCTCTTCACCGATGGTTCCTGCCGAATTGTAGGTGCTAGCCGGAAATGGAAAGCTGTTGTGTGGAGCCCCACACGACAAGTTGCACAAGCTACCGAGGGAGAGGGTGGATCAAGCCAATTTGCTGAACTCAAAGCCGTCCAATTAGCCCTGGACATTGCTGGGAGAGAGAAGTGGCAAAAGCTCTACCTCTACATTGACTCATGGGTGGTAGCCAATGCCCTGTGGGGTTGGCTGGAAAGGTGGAAAAAGGCCAACTGGCAGCGTAGGGGAAAACCAGTCTGGGCTGCTGATGAGTAGAAGGACATTGCCACTCGGGTAAAGGAGCTACCTGTGAAAGTCCGTCATGTAGATGCTCATGTCCCCAAGAGTCGGGCTAATGAAGAACATTGCAACAACGAAAAGGCAGATCAGGCTGCAAAAATAGAGGTGTTCCAGATGGCCCAACAATGCCTTGCCGCATGACCCATAGATAACCTGCACCTGGACTATTCTTCTGTTAATAGGCCCGACAATGCCTTGCCGCATGACCCACCATCCCTTTGTGAGATGCTCCGGCCAGGGGGGAGGGAGCCAAGCATTCCCACCGGGGATAAAATCTGGGGTTTGGAACAGCACGAGCAGCCTTACCCGCTGGGATCCCAGAGGACAAGGACTACACCACCACCGAATCGGACTGCTCAGACCTCTTTCTACAAGACCACCGCTTCAACAGGACCATTTCAAAGAGAACTGCAGCTACCACTACATCGGACTGCTACCAGCACCCTGCCCGGCAGGGTGCCAGGTTGTATCCCTGACTCTGTCAGGCTTTAAACCAGTTTCTCTGTATTATTGTTTTGTTGTATACATTAGTAAAAACTGTTATTCCCATTTCCTCATATCTTTGCCTGAGAGCCCCTTAATTTCAATGTTATAATAATTCGGAGGGAAGTGGGTTGTATTTTCCGTTCCAAGGGGGGCTCCTGCCTTCCTTAGCAGACACCTGTCTTTCGAATCAAGACACTGCTGAAAACAGATAAACATTGTTTAGAATATATCACGCTGACTGATCATATCTGTCTAATCATATTTGTATGCTAAGTAGGCTAATTACAGCGCACCCAGGCCCTGATGCTATAATTGGATCTGTGCATACAGACCTCTGTTCTTGCTTGAAGTTCTATTTAATTAAATTACACCATATACCTCTTTAAAGTAAACAAGACCATCATTCAGTTTATATGTCCTTACAAAAAAGGCAGCTGAAACACAGCATATCCATTCAACATAATTACTCACACCTAGTTTATAGGCAACACAACTCCACCAACTTCCCTCAAGTTGCAAGAAATATGAATTTGACATGGATCAGGAAGAATGCAATTTAAAGAAAGAGGAAAAGTAGAAAAAGGAACAGAGATAACCAACCAGGGAAGTATGCAGAAAAGAAAAGAATGAGTAAATAAGTGGACCAATTAAAAAAACCCCAAGATATTAAAAACACCACAGGGAAAGTAGGAATATAACTCCAATATATACAATATAAGTCCAAGTTTGCTTCCTAGAAGTGTTTTCTCTCACATTATCTTTATGTCTGTCTGTCCCCTTTGCTCCTTCCCTCCCAGGAGGGGAAAGTTTAAATTTTTCTTCCTCTCCGTTGTTGCCTGTGTGCGTTAACAACATAGCTCGCTGTGATAGCTCGCAGGCCCTATCACAAAGTATTTATTTTCATTTTCTATCAGAACAATCTATCAAATTTTCTATTGGCTTTGTGATAACAGGAGTTTGAGATTAATTT
This sequence comes from Podargus strigoides, assembly GCA_028020825.1. Classification (NCBI taxonomy): domain Eukaryota; kingdom Metazoa; phylum Chordata; class Aves; order Caprimulgiformes; family Podargidae; genus Podargus; species Podargus strigoides. The sequence goes on from CM051663.1 coordinate 93,128,289, forward strand.
AAAAGCATTCTTCAATGGCAACACTGTCTAGATTATTGGCTAAACACACTTATTTCCATTTTTATAGTATATAGACCAGTCACAGGAGAACCTTCATAGTTTTTTTCAATTACATGGAATATTCAACCTGTAACAAGAAACGTGCGCCAAGGGATGAAACTGTAAAGCATTTTTCTCAGTCTGACCCCTACAGGAAAAGATCTTCCAAAGGATTAAAAAATTCTTAATTTTATATATTTTTATATATATATATATATATAATTACCAACATATATGTTGTAGTATATTGAAAATATTGACTATATTAGTATATTCTCATATGTGTGTACGTTTATTCTAATGGTAGAATATATGTAGTAGCCTATATATTAGAATACTTATATATTCATTTTTATATATATTCTCTCCTCTGTTTCTCATCATAACCAATTCAAATATCATCAATTTTGAGCATGGTGTTATACTAAAAATCATTTTTTCAAATGAATACTCCACAAAGTACTTCTGATCTTACCTCAGCTGTCAATATGCTGGTAGGGTTTTTTGATCATGGTGAGTTGTCTTGCTCCTGTATGTCATGGGGGAACAGAAAAGGAAACTTTTAAACTCTCCTATATTCTTAAGAAAATATACTTCTTTCAAAAACTTACTCTTGGAAATCAACCAATTAAATTAAACAACACAACACGCTCATAACCTCACTTCTTTCTCAAGTGATGATAACCTCTAAACCAAAACCTGGTCTAAGGTGGAGACCATACGAAACCACAACTTTCTCACAATTGCCACTTGAAATTCTAACTTTTCCCACATTAGATAATTCAGGCTGAGTTTAAAGGATATATGAGGTTGTGCTATCAAACCACAAAAACTTTGAGGTACACAGGGGAAATGAAATCTCCCTCTCTCTACAAGATGCTTTTCTTGCCTCCTGTCCTAACAGTCCCAAACTAGAAACACAGCATACAGACACATTTTTTGACTTGGATTAGAGGACCAACTTGGCTGACAAATTACCTACTTTTTAAGGTCAGGTTAATTTCCCAATACGGGGTATGGGCTTGCCACATTGGCAGCTGTGGTAGCAAAGATGGACTGATATGCTCCCATGTTTGAGGGGAGAAAAAAAACAGTAAAAAGATCAGAGCAGTGTCTTGACACTGTATACTTCATAAGCTTCAGCTGAAAAAGTTTCATTCTGTTCGTAGATAATGACTCTCAGCCTTCAGCCTTTGATCAAATCCAGTCCTCCATTTTGGTGTGTATGCTCCATGAACTCCAAAGTACTCATTTTCCTAGGCGTTCCTTGATGTAGGCAGGGACTGGGCCAAATACCTGGTGAACTTGCTGCCTACCAGGTTCTTCTGAGGTCATTCCACTTGTGCTCTCTATAGCAGGACTCAAAAGATGTCCTGTCACATTCGATGCAAACACCCTCCTGCAGGTCATAGGACACAGATAATTGGTATTGTCTGTCAGGAAGTGCTTGCAGTGCTTTGCACTCACCAAATATATTCTTGTTACCTGAAGGGAGTGAGGACTGTGAATTGTAATCATCAAAAGCCTGTGTGCCAGGTTGTCTTGCACCAAGTGAACTCCAGGAGATGCAAGTATAGAACAAATCCCATTGTTTCCTATCAAGGATGCCATCATGTACTGTGATTGTGTTAAGCACTGAACAAATACACATGCAAGCCTTTTCCCGCTTTGTGTCAAAGGATTCACATTATAAGGGCACCAACCTGCAAATGGCTTCTGAAAGCATATGGATCTTCCCCTCTTTTAATATTGTCTTTTCTTCACCACCTTTTAGCTTTTATTTTCAGGTGATTTTGTGCATCAGTCAAATAAACAACTGTCACAATCTGTCATGCTTAAAATGAACTCATCTCTTGTACACATGGGGCCCCTCTCTGTCCGCTGTCCCCCTCTAAGCCTCACACATACACACTTCCCATCTTTTTCACTCTTATAACTTCCACATCATGTCCACTGACATCTCACACAGAATATTCAACCCGTTTGCACTGATGCTGCTTCTTCTGCCATGGTCTTAGATGATTCATGCCAAGAGTGATATGAGAAACTTCCATATTTCTACAGAGACACAATACAAAACGAGCTTTATCCCAAACAATGTGGCAGGTCTTTATTTCCCAGCGACATCTATCAGAGTCACAGTGATGCCAGGAGGACAGAATGTGTACCGAATTCCTGTCCCGTGTTGAGATAAGACAAGGAAAACAGTTCAGTGTGAGCAGAGGATGAGGTTTCCTGGGGAGCTGAATGGAAGATACCGCTATCATCTCCGGCCTGGAGCACTGATTACTGGGAGTGGAAAGCTCTGACTACGCAAACTTACTGCGAATGTACCTCGTTAACATACTAAACTATGCTAAAAAAGATTAATCTCCGAGAAAGTGACCCCTACACACAGAAGCCCCCTCCCCTCTGAGCACGCCCAGTAAAAACCAGCAGCGCTGTCACTGAAATGGAAGCGAGGACCCATCGCTCCGGTACAGGGTGTCAACACACCGCGGGGCTGGGGGCGAGGGGACACGCGTGGCCGGGCGATGGGCACAGCCGCGCAGGCGCGTTCCTCCGCCGGGCGCCACTTCATCGAAGCTCCGCGCCGGCCTCCGGCCGCGGCCGGCCCGCCGCTCCCTCAGGCCGCGGCATGGACGGGTTGGTACCTGCCGCCGCTGGCCTGCCCCAGGGGTCGGGGCTGCACGGAGCGGCGGGCGGCGACCGCTCGCCCGGGGGCCGGCGGTCCCCTGAGGGCTTCACCTGGCGCCGCCTGGGGCGGGGCGAGGCGCGGCCTCTGGGGGCGGGGACTGAGGGCCATATCCCCCGCCCCCGGCAGAGGGAGCGGAGTGGAGCGAGAGGAGAGCTGGGCGTCGGACCGCGGCTGTTCCGGAGGAGTCGGGCTCGGAGCGGGGGTGTTGCCGCCTGCCGCCTCGCCAGGTACTGGTGGAAGGAGGGCAGCAGCCGCTGCAGGCCTGGGGCTGAGGCACGCTGGCGCCTTCGTGGTATCCGGGGCGTGCGGGTTCCTCTTATTTTTGCTTTCTTTTGTTTTCTCTCTGTTGTTTTTTGGGGGTTTTGGGGGGGTTGTGGGCGCGTTTTTGCGGGGCGCTGCGGACGGCTGTCGCTCCTCCGGCGCTGGCGGGAGAGGAGCGCGGGCGCCGGGCCGGGGCCGGCAGCGCTGCCTCCCGCTCGCTGCCGGTGGCGGGCTGTGGTGTGCTGTGATGGTGTTACCCCTGCGGGCCCGTGGGAGAGCCCCTGGGCGCGCTGCTCGCCGACACTGAGTAAGGGTCGCGGCGGTGCCGGGCGGTAACTCCAGCTTGGTGCCTCCGGTCCGGGTGTCTGTCTGTCGCGGGGAACTCGTGGGGGTGCTGCGGCCGGCCTTGTCGCTGGTGCCTGACAGAGGCGCGTTTGTGGAGGTGAACTGATTGATACCTGTTCTGCAAGGTTAATCGATAATCGGAATGGTTTTTCGTGTAGTCCGAAATGCATTTCTAGAGACCCTGCTGAAGGCCTTCAACACGTGGTCAGTTGTTACAGTGATAAAGTTCACACGGTATGTGGTCCTCAGAAGTGATGGAGTCTATACTGTACGTGGTCCTCGGAAGCTAAAACTATTTCTAGCACGTTTGAAGTGTTGTGCTGCCATTGCTGGGGCAGAGTGATGTGTGCTGATTTCTGTCATGTGCCTTGAAAAAGTTTCTTAACTTGAAACGAAGTAATAAAACCAAGCTCATTATGCGCACTGCCAACTTCCCTCACCACTTTCTAAGTGCAAACCTGATTGATACCTTTTTTTCCTTTGCCTTTTGGTATTTCAAAATCCAAAGCCTGGGAAGTTTGGCCGTGGTGGGAAATTCGTCTGTCCCAGGAAACTGCCTATGCCTAATGTCACTAAAGTCCTTTACTGTTTCTTTCCTTTTTCATCATAACAATACATATACATGAAAATGATCACTAAGAACAGTGCTTCTAACTTCATGCAAAGACATAGGTGGTATTAAGTGCATCTGTCAGTGACCTGTAAAATCTTAGCTGTTCTTGAAATCTAGGGATTCTGAAAGCTTATCCCCCCCATGACTCAAAGCAGTGCAGCCCAGACTTTTCTGACATCTTATAGCACTGCTGTAGTGGGAACCTTGATAGGGAGGCAGGTTGGCAAGAACACTCTTGTATAAATGCCTATTAATCAAAAAAAGCAAATAGTGTTACAAAGTATCTTTTTGGAAAACTTAATTCAAAAATGTAATGTGTAATTTTGTGATGATCGGCATTTTTTCACACTTGCTTTAAAACTCCTTTTGGAAAGTTCTTCTGGATGAAGAATCTCTTTTTTAATCTGTCATATGTGCTTATGAGGAACTTATAATTTGATTTTTCTTGTAATTCATTTGAGAGCACAATTTTTTATTTTTTTTTTTCCTCTGCGTTTATGGAATTGCTATCTAAGCTGACTGTATGGTTCCTATGATCTCCCTATTGTCTTTCAGCTAGTATATTGAGTTTCTTTTGCAAACTGTTCTTTAATTTTTATGAAGGTTTTGTTATTTCAGTTGAGAGAGAAGGGAAAGAGAAGCATGCATCGGTTGGTGTACTGCCCTGAAATGTTAATGTTAAAGATAGATAACCTAAGGCTGACATTCATTCTGTTTTGAATAGAAGTAGTATAAGCAAAATATATTTAGTTCTTAAACTGTACAAATCTAACATCACAAAGTAGAACCTTCCTAATAAACTTGCTTGTCAGAGAGTAAGGCACAGACTAAGGGCACATTAAAGACAAATCAACTGGGTGTTTTTTAAGAAACTTTCTTAACTGGAGCTTTTTAGGTATTTCAGTAATGGTACAGGTTGATGCTAACTGTGAGTTTGGGTATGCTCTGAGTTGTTAGATGCTGCCTGTGACACTTCAGGAGGCCTGGGGTTTTTTGGGGTGGTTTGGGGATGTTCTTTTTCTGTTAGAATTTGCTAAGTACTTCGGACTTGATTGGAGGATCTCCAAACTGTTAGTTGGAAATGCAAACTGTTATAACTATGATTGGTTAAAACTGCCCCAGCATGAAGAGTTTAAAGTAAAACAAGTTAAAACTTTTCATAAACAGCTTGTGACTTTTTGTTCTATTAAACACTCTTCGGAATAGGAAAAGAGGTAAAATTACACTTCATTGGCACTAATGTGGAGATTAAATACAGGGATTGATTTATTTCTGTGGGGTACAGATACTAATTTAGATCCAAAACATATATTTAGTAAGGGTAGGAATACATAAAGGTAAACATGGAGAAACCGTTTTTATTTGGATCAGAAAGATTCTTTAGAAAGCTGTAAAAGTTTCACTTTTTCTGGCAAAGAAATTGGCTCTTTATTTAAGATTATTACATTTGGAGGAAAATGTGATTCAAGTTAAACTTATTAAATTTAAGGAAATTAGGAATGGTATGAACTATAATTTTTTGTTGACTATAGAAGGCAGCTCAGATACATAGAGAGATGTATATTTTTTGTTAACTGATGTTAGTGACTTCTTTCTGGGTTAGTAAGAGGAAGAAAACCAGGAACAACAGTAAACACAGCGGCTGAATTAATATTTGCAAGTTAAATCTAGCCACTCCAGTACCAGATTAAAACTTCAGGTTTAACAAAACTCCTGAATTCTGCAAGATGATGTTAAAGCTCTTAAAGAGATGTCAACCAATTGCACATTATCATCCTTAGGTTTTTGTTTACTAACCTTTTTCAAATTCTATATAGAGTAGAATTATGTAACTTACATTTTCCTGCATGTAGTTCTTTCATCAGTATCTGTTTGAACCCAGTTCAAGTTATGTGCTTGTAGAAAAAAAATCTAATGTAGGCTTGATATGAATGAATTTATATCTCCTTATGAGCTTGCTGTTCACTGAACAAACTTCTTTACTATTAATATGTGATATAATCAGAAATGGGAATCATCTGATACAATCAGAAACATGAAAATAGCAAAATCTCATCGTTTTCTTACCAGTTGTCAAATGACTATTTGTTTGATTTAGTCTATAGTCAAGAATATTAATCTGATTAGGTACTCTGGGAGGCAGGGAGAGATCACTAGTTAAGTATGCGGTGCTCTGCCAGGCAGTATTTGTCAGCTTTTCTGCTGAACTAATCCTGTGCTAGCTGAAGCACCTCTGGAGGTATTAAGTGACAAGCATGAGTGTGTTTAAGTCGACTTTCTTTTACAGGATGTCCTGATTAAATGTTATATAGTGTCAAAACATGAGGATGAGACTTAGTTATGTAATAAAAGTATACCTACAGCTGCAGTTTCTAAGTACAGTTCAGTTCTTTTCTTTTGCACTTATTACCTGTTGCATGAAATTCCACTCTTTAGTTTTTTCTGCTTTTGACCATTGTATATAATTTGTGCTTTTAATTTCAGTTTTTACTGTGTAATCTTTATGGAAGACTGCATTTTGGAGACTTTTCTTTTTTTTTTTTTTCCCCCCCCTCTCATTTCAGCATGTGAAAATAGAGCCTATCTTCTCAGGTCTGTGGATGTGACTTTTACACTGGAGTAAGAGGCAGCATTTTTGACACTGTGTTGCAGAGTGGGTAGGTGAAAAGGAAGAAGTATTTTGACTGTTCCTATTGATACCACTCTTCACTGGTCTTGCTGATTCCCTGTTAGCTGAAGTTGTTCAAACTCCAGACCGCTGCCAAAAATGCAGCACCATCCTTGGCAGCACACTTCCGCACCTCCCTCATGGTGTAGCAATTGTCGTGTGTGAACGGCATAGTAAATTATTCTGGTACCATTCTGCCTTGCAGTTGTTAGTGACTGTAGGGGGAGACGTGAAAACACAAGGCTGGGAAATTACGTGACTCCCTGCACTCAATGCAGCCTTAGATCAGCTTAAACTGACCAGGAAACTGCTCCCTAAATTTTGTGTGAAAGCCAGTGGAATGAATGATCATATGATTCAATAATCTAATAATTATTTTTGCAATTAACTTTCTTAATCACACTGTACTACAGGTAATTTTACTTGCTGCCATTCATATTCCTTTAAATACTGCTATAATACACCATGTCTTTTAAGTCATTGAGAAGACAGATCATTCTTTCTCAATAGCAAATACCAGAAGCAAAGGAATCACAATCACGTTTCCAAACTTACACTCTGTACGCGTGTGCATACTTCACACAAGTGCAGAAGTGTATGCTAGGGTACTCCCTACGAGAATCTTACCATTTAAACAAAACATTACAATCTCTTGGGACGTAGGTTGCATTAATCATGGGAATACGGATGATCCAAAACCAGTTTGGGTATAGGCAGAAATCAAATCTCACCATGTCTTCTGATTTGGGAACAGACCATCTGGACAAATCAGGGACTAGTAACCCTTTTCTTGTCTTTAGCTGGCATGGTGCAGTGGCACATGAGAAGGATGTGAAATAGCTTCCATGTATAATGAGGAGCAGGCCTCTACAGATGTGTTCTATTGCACCTTGAGGTGACTTGGTTAAGACTATCACTCCAGCTTTTGATTCTTGCTTCCTAGGCAATTAAATGAATATAGCATCTTTTTACTGACTTGTAGCTTTGCCAGGTGACTTAGTTTAATTTGTAAATTACATGTAATTACTCTTGGTTTTGTCAGGCCTTCTTTTCCTATCTAGCTTTGTCTTGACTTGGTTAGGATTTTCTTTCTGGTTCCATATCTGTGGGTTTTTTTGATTGTTAATTTTCTCATTTTACTACCTGCTATAGTGCATTCATTTTCTTACTCTTTTTTTTTTTCTGATTTGTCTGTTCACCTGTTTCTATTTTCTGGTCTCTAATTTATCTTTTTTTTGCTCTATGTTTACAGACGAGCTCTTTGCTCTGATCTTGTGTTGCCAGGAAAATTGCTCTAGCTTCACATCTGTTCCTCCCCCCTTATTTCTGTTATCTGTCCTTTCCCAAAACACAGTCAATTTGAAACGTGTAATGAGCTTATGGTAAAGTTATTCAGTGCACAGTAAAATACCTTGGATATGGTGGAAGCTGTAGTGCAAAACGTAGTTTTTATGGACAAAACTTCTCAAACTCAAAAGTGGGTGATCTGTTTGTTTTTCATTTGCTTTCAGTCACTGCTAGCAAGCTTGTTTCTGTGTAATAGAACTTGGTAGAGGTATAGAAAAGCTTACTTTCCTTATAAAACTGGTCAGTTTCAGAAGATCAGTACAAACTGCAGACAATCACAGTATCTTGAGGTGTTTGGGTTTTTATTCCCCCCACCCCCTCCTTGGTCTTTCTCCTCCAGACAACCAAGTATTCACAGGGACGAGATAACAAAGTGTGAGTGAAAGTATGGGTGGCAAAACTAAATATATTGTCTAGTCCTACAGGTAAACTTAATGCATGAGCTAAAGTAGTGTTTAAAGGAAAGGTCAATGAGAATAGGCATAGCTTCCTGATCAGCAAAATGAATTAGTGCCTATAATTCTATGAATTGCTATTTCCCCCCCCCCCCCCCCCCCCCCCCCCCCCCCCCCCGATTAAAAGCACCTATCTGTTGCTTCAGACACTGAGTTAATTTACATAACAATTCCAAACTAATGTCAATTTGTCACTAAAAGACAACTGTTTATATATAATTTCCTTTTATCCTGTACAACCCTGATTTACCTACTAATGTATGCTTTTCAATTTATTGAAACAGAGCTTCTGTATGTACAACAGCTTTGTTTCTAAAACAGAAAACAAATGCATGGAAGTCCAAGTGCTTTACAATGTAAAAGTAACTTGAAAATAATTGTTCATTGCTGAGTCTAATCTGAAGGATCCCTTAACATACTTTCTGAAGGGAAATTGGTTTGCTAATGGCACTGCTAATGGCAATTTTTGTTTTACGTTCATGTAAAATAAGACTTCAGTGTATGTATATATTTATGTATATATATGCTACTGGGACTTCTGTGTGAATACAAAGATCATTCAGTCTGTGCTGTGTTCCCCTGTTGCCTTTGCTTTCTGCTTGTTGTTGTTGTGTAATGGTTGTTTTCTGTAGGGCTGAGGACTGGACAGTAATAACAAATACTGTGTTTGATGTAGAATCAAGGAACAAGATTATAATTCATGAGGAAGTTCTGATTTTTGTGGACTTTGTTTTGGAACCATAGGGCTCATCTGTTTTGTGTACAAAATTGACATTTTTAGTGCATGCTTTTGACAATGAGTATGGGCATGTTGGAAGTTGAGCCTGTCACAAGTAAGTTTTATGCTACAGTTAGAAATGTGGGAGAGTGTTAATTGGAAAGACTGAGCTGGCAAGTAAACCTGTGTATGCAAGCAAAGCATTAAGAATTCAGAATGCAGTGTAGATGTACTGCTTCAAGAGACAGGCTTGATATGAAAGTAAAGATAGAAAAATTAGATTTTGTGTATGAGTTATTAAAATCTCCCAAACATGACCTGGTATTCATGATGCTCAGTATGAAGTCTGTATCTGTGACAGTATTTCCCTCTGGTTATCCTTCCTGTAAAAGTCATAGTAGAAGAAGGACACAAGCTTTTTTGCTATTGAGAGAAGGCAGACTATGAGAGGCTGAAGCCTGGTATTAACTTTTCTGGTTACATTCCCAGAAAACTACAATGTCTTGCCTCCACCTTGGATGCTGTTAGTTTTCCTGTGAACAAAAATACAGAGTCTGTCTCTTTAAAGAATGGTTAGAAGTAGGTGAGTAAATGATGCAAATATTACAATTGCTAAACTCTTTTTGGAAGAAACCGATTACAGATTGTCCTAGTTTCACTGGACAGAATTATAGAATCAATTTTCTGTTCAGGAAAGCTGCAATTTTGAGAAGACTGCAGCACCCAATTCTGTGAGATCAAAGTTGATAAGCTGATATTTTAGTTTGTTGTCAGGCATAGTTTGTGTGTTCTTATAGTGATCAAGCTCTTTAGCAGTTTTGAATTAACCAGATTCTGAGGCCAGGAGGAGCAAAAGCCATGGCAGGTCACCGAGGCTGGCCAGCAGCGGTATTCCGTACCATAAATATCACTCACTATAAACTACAAAGTTTGCTGGGGAGGAGTTTCTTCTTCAGTGGCCACTGTCCCTGGATGGTCTTGCCTGTTGCACTGCTCCTGCGGCCGACTCTCCTGTTTGGTGTGACCATTCCACTCTCGCTGGAGCTGTGGTGCTCGCAGTGTTTGACATTGGTACTCAGTGCTGGCAGTGCGCAGTTCGTGGCCACTGTATCAGCAGAATATAATCTTTTGTACTTCATATTAGTATTGGGATTACTATTAGTTCTTTATTGTTATTCTATGAAATCTGTTACCATTTCAACCCCCTGGTCTTTCCTTTTCCTGGTTCCCCTTCTCTGGTGGGGGGGAGGGTCATAGAATCATAGAACAGTTTGGGCTGGAAGGGACCTTTAAGATCATCTCGTTCCAACCCCCTCTGCCATCGGCAGGGACACCTTCCACTAGACCAGGTTGCTCAAAACCCCGTCATTGGGTGATAAAACAACTGTCTAAACTCAGACACAGACTCACTGTAAATGTCTCTTGCTTGGAGAAAAACAGACTTTAGAAACTCATTTTTAACGAATAATTCTACTTGCTGTCTCCAGTATGGAATGTATTATGTATATTGTGACCTCTTTGTTATTAAATCTAAGCAATAGAGACGAAAATTCCTCCCCTTGCTGTTTGCTCTGGTCTTCACACCATGTAATTAATAAGGATATGTTTTCATGAAGGACATTTAGCACTTTTAATGATGCTGAAAAATCTCCTTTGAGTCTCTTCTCTGTTACTCTCATGTCCAGATCCAGCTCATCTGAGGGCAGTAAGCTGTTTTGTTTTGTTGTTGCTGTTTTCTAAAAAAAAATAAATTGAAAAAAATATTAGAAAGTGGGTTTTTTTGAGAGGAGTTTGTCTTGTTCAGTTTAATATAACCTGAATTCTTTAAATAACAAGTACCTGGGTTTCTGGGTTCTAATACTGAGGGATAAGTGAGTTTCTGCTACTGAGGAATAAAAATGAGTATTAAGTGGTGATAATGACTACATGCAAAATGTTGAAAATGCTTCAAATACAATTTCAGGGCTTTGATTGTCAAAGCTACATTTCCCTCACTCTGTATGTATAAAATTAGAGTATTTGTTTTCAGTTTGATGCTTCTTATTTGATTTTTAGTCCAAGTCCAAAATTTCATGCCTCATGTGTTGCATCCCAAAGACGGAGTTGGTTTTGTGTTAGAGTATATAATTGGTGTGTTTTATATTTTTAGGTCATCTGTTAAAACATGGCAAGCCAAATATTTAAAATGGGAAGATTGTGACCTGCTTTGCCAGGTGGCTATGGATGCAGAAGTTGCTGTTGTAGATGCTTGCTTTTGTGGATGACCTGAAAATATGTAAGAATAGTTGGCTGCTACTTTGCCTCCTTGCACTTTTAAGATGTCTCCCTAGTTTCAAATGATTTGAAGTTAGCAGTTTGTCACTACAACTTGTGGTTTCTCTGACTCTGTGAATGGATGGAAGTATTGATTAAAGCATGTGAGATACAATTGGTGATTCTTGTATTAATAAGATGTGACCTTGGACATAAATTGAATGGTTCATTTAAAATTATTTTCCAACAAAAGATAGCTAACACCTAGATAACAGTAAAAGCAGACAACCATGGAAAGTAAATGGTCTAGGTGTATACCATGCATTAAGTGTATTACATGTCTGTGCTAACTGGCAGGGGGAAAGGTGCTGCTCAACTCTGGTCTCATAAGCTTTTGACTGCCTCCATCCTCTCTGTCTTCTGCTGTCTCCCCAGTGGAGGATAAACGTAGCTTGGTAAAGCGTATCTCCTTTTCCATATTCCTGCTGCTCACCTGAAAAACAAACATGTATAGAGATAAACTCTTTGCAATCCATGCAGCTCCTGGATATGATTTGAACCAATGCAGTTAGCATTTGCATGTTTTAAAAAAAATACTTTTTTTAAGTTTGGATTTCTTCATTTTAAGTTGCTGCATCTATCTTAAAATATAGTCTATAGTGGTAAAAAGAGAAATAGCTGATTAAAAGGAGACAACAGGACAAATGTGTGTGTGTGTGTGTGTGTAGTCAGTTTTATTAACCATTTTTTTTCCAGCTGTTTTATAGAAAAGTGGTGAAATGATTCCATGATTCTACTATTCCATTTTCTGCATTGCAAAACTTAAGATGGGATGACTAAACAGTTTCTAAAGCTTTTTTTGTATGCAGTTCTGGAAACTGCTGACTTTGAAATTCTTGCTATTTTGGAGTCTGTATTGTATTTCCAACTTTAGTGTGGCAGATGTAATTTAAGAAATTGTTCTGTTGCGACTAGGAAAGATGATTTAGTTTGTGTGACAGTATATACTGCCGCAGCTTTACTAATGATTTGTGGTTCTAAAGAGATCCCTGTATCTTTCCATTGATGGAATCAAAAAGCCTAAACCTCAATTCATTCTTTTTCTTTCACTTTTTAATTACTGTTGCATGACTCTTTGAAGAAAGTGTACAGTATCTTGTTACCAGTGTAGCAGGGAGCTTCAGTAATTGATAACAGAGGCAGTGGAGCAGGCTGTATTGCTAACAGAGCCACTGAGCATTCAAGCCTGCAGAGGAGCATCTATCTGTACCAAAACTATGTTTCTAGGATGACTGGTGGTTGGCTTATTGAGCTGATGTGTTTGGATGGGGTCTTTGCAGTGGAGGAAAGGAAGCCTGTTTGTTTGTGATCATTGCCTATAATTTCCTTCTCTTTCAGCTTACTGAAATGGCAGCACTTTCTGATAAGGTCAGTTTATTTGTTTTCAAGACAAATACATGACTGAAATTTCCCTTAGTTTGCTTCCACTTTCTTTGGAATCTTTTTATTTTGACATCAATGGCATTGTACTTCACATTAAGTCTTCATTTTGGAAGTAAGAGTTGCATCTCTGTTGCAAACATGGGTTGTGGAAGAAAGAATAAAGGAATATGACAGGTGTTTAGAGAGCTTACTGCAGAAGTAGAAGATAATGGAAATTTTCACCCTTCTCATGACCCTTAGCTTCTTTCACAATTGGATTCTATAAAAATTAATAAGGTACGCATTAGAACAGTTCACTTATATTTAACAATGGCTTTTCACTGGTATAGCTTGAAATTGTCATGTTTCAAAGTGTGCCCTTTTTGGACCAGTAATTCTTTTGTTGCCATGTAGAATCTTGTAGAAAAAGTGTAGAAAAACCTTAATTTATATGCAAGGAGAAAGGTGCTTTTTGAAATAATTTTCACTTAATATTGGGCCCCCTTTTTTGATGGTCTAGGTATTGCATAGTAAAAAAATATGTTCATATTCTTCCTGGTTGCTGACTTAGAAATAATAGTCTAGGGCAGTGACTAGCTGTACTCTAGAAATACAAGCAATATATATTTCAGGTGAACTGTAAGTTTTTCTGAGACTGCCCCATTTGTAATTAATTGAACTGTACTGAAGAATTCATGGCTAGCAAGGAAGACAGGAGGAAAATACTGCAATTGAAAGTAGGGGGGAAAAGTAATTTTGTTTATTCACATGCAGTCTTTTTAAAAAAATTTTTTTTTATAGGTTTCATTGATTTCAGAAGTAATGCTCAGTAAATACTTGACATAGTTTTGACAAATGGACATGTTCTAAAGAAGTATTTTAGAGTACCAGTCTTACCCTCCCGTTTCCAACTGTGTGACTCCCAAAGACTTTAAAGTCTTTAAAGTCTAGCGTTGTTGACTTTCAGATGTTTGCTATACTTTGCTATGAGTGCAGCTTTTTTTATACTTGAATTGTAGAATCATTAACATATTTTACTACCAGAAATGCAAAAATCATAGAACAGCTTAAGTAATTTCAGGAAAAGCATCTGTTGCTGTATTCTAAAGTCATGTAATATACCTTATTTAGTCAGGGAAATTGGCCATGGTAGATTCAGAAGAATAATTTGTTTCATTAACCTGTCATTGAGTGCTACACTTGTAGAGGCCCCTTACTGGATTGGTTATTTGGCATTGTAAATTTTACCTGTTTTTTAAAGAAATGTCCAAAATCAAGTTATGCTTTCCAAGCCACTAGTTTCTAATTCCCACTCAATAATTAAAGGATAAACTTGAACTAGCTGTAAGGTGCTCTATTACTCTTACTTTAATCTCAAACAAATGCAAAAATGTTGTCATGAAATAGGAGAGGTGGAAAGTCTTATGGCTTAAGAAAAAGCATCCTTAACATGTTAGGAGATCTTTAATATTTTTGGAATGATGGGATGAGTAAGGGAAAAAAGTGAGGTGTTCCAGTCCTGGGCTGCTAACATCCTTGTGTTTACCAGTTCCACTTACCTACATGTCCCACAGGTCTGAAAGAAGGAATATTCACTACGTAGTTGATACAGTCCTTCTGACACTCAAACAGAACCATGGTCCTACTTTCTGTGAGTATAGCTTTGTGCTGGAAGAAGTGCTTGTCACTGGAAGGTTATGCAGCTGTGCTTACTGGTCCTGCCCGCCTGTGAGGCCTCATGGTGAACTGGCCCAAGCAGCTTAGTCCAGTTAAGTAACTGTCTCATTTCAGACAGTTGTGCTGTGAAAACTGAAGCAGTAGTGAAAGCATAAGGGCAGTGTAGGCCTCCATCCCTGCTGAAAGAAGCACTTGTCAAGTGTCTATAAACTGCAGGCAAGGAAGGATGTTGAAGTGGCTTTGTAGGCAGAATTTGGCTGGTCTGACTTTCTGAGCTGGACTTAAACAGTGAATAACTAAGAAGTAGACAACTGAAAACTTGTATAGAAATTAGGGACATGATAGTACTCTCTAGCCTCGGTAGAAAGATTCAGTAAGAATTTTATAACACGCTACCTAGGCCATGCTAACTTATTGTGTGGACTTTTTCAGCACTAAAGGCCTTGCCAGCCTTTTTACTTGAGCAGTCTGTAGTAGAGCTTTGTTACCACATTAAATGCTTCACATATTTTGAAAAACTTATCTTTCAGCTCTATCTGGGAAAGAAGGAGGTTGAACAAACAGGCTTCACAAACTTGAATTCTGTCATTTCTTTGTGGATTCTGTATGATTAGTGGTGGGAAGACACTGATGAAGTTTAATGTCATCTCCTTTACTAATCCAGAATATACCCAACATATGCATGTTGTACTTCAGCTTGCAGGAGAACTGCAGTGGTGTAAGTTTATCTTTGCATCCGTCTAGAAGGTTTTTGCATTGAGTTTGGTTTTGCTTTCAATCAATGACTAAGAAGGCTTACTGTTAAACTGCTGGATAAATATCAGGTGATGAAAAGCATCGTTATAGTGTTCTTGTACTTCAGAAATAGTTTGATCATCTATCTGCAAAACCACTGGTGTTCCTAGCAGTTCTTTCATACCACATCCTTTCAGGGGGCATGTTATAATAAATAAATATGCTGTACTTGTATGAATAGGTATGTAACTTAGTATTGGTATCAAAAGTTAAATATTGGAATAGCGTTTCCATGGAGCCTTCAAATAATAGTCAAGATCTTGTGGTTGTAAGAAACTCAAGTTTTATAATAAGGACTCTAGACTTAGCATGACTGTGGCAGGCCAACTATTCTATGGTGTCTTGATTTAATGTTTTTTTAACATAAACACAGTTAAAAGTTCGTTCATTTAAAAATCTTTCTTGTATCAAATTGAAGATACGAAGACAGTTACATCATTACATTTGTAATGATGATGTTTCCTTGTGTTAAAAGATTAGCAAGGCTTTGAGCCTCTTATATTAGACCAAATGAAACAGTTAACTAGGTGATGAGCTTGAGTTTTAAAAGCTTTCATAGTGTTTTGGCTGCTATATTACCAGCTTAATGGTAGTCATCGGAAACGTAAAATCTAGGGGGCTGTCTTAGGAGATGGTGATTGAATGATGTATCAGTGTAGGTACAGGCACATGTCATGGCTGAAGATTGTAATTTTGTGGTATCATTTTTCCCTTGTTGAATCTGGTTTTATGCCCCATCCAGGAGCAGTTCATTATCTGCTGCAGTGAGCTACAGCTTTAGTTGTGTGGATACAGGGCAGTTCTACAGACTTGTAATACACATTGCTGCAGCCCTCTGAATTGTGTTTCTCTGTGTGTGTCTTTTTAACCTGGAATTGCTTGATTGGTTTACAGCACATGTTGGCATTTTTTGTTCTGAAAAATAAGGTCACAGAAATAGTTGATAAAGTGTATAGAAATGGAGTGTCCTTGGGAAGAATAAATTACAGGAACTGTACTCTTATATCAAGCACTTTCTCTGTAACAGCTTTTACTATTAATCTTGTCTTTCATTTTTTAGTGTGGACTTGATGAGCTTCTTTCTTCTGGTGTCAGTAACAGGCATTTTACCATGAACAGTTCTACTCCAGCTACAGGTATACATAAAGATTTTTATCACATTTTTTTCAACAGTGTCTATTTTATCTGTAAATGTGTATTTTTTGTATTGTCACCATGAGCAGCCTCCCCAAGACTGAACTGTAATCTGACTTCCAACAGTAGAGCCACTGGAGTCTATCCAATTCAATGACAGTATTGAGGAGCTCCAAAATAGATCAGTTGAAATGGGGGAAAAATAAATCTACTTTCTATGATCATGGTCAAGCAAGTACCCTTCTGTACAGATTCTCAAGTGCCTACTCAATTTTCCTGTAGTTGTCCATTTGAAAGGAATTTGTTTTGAAATATTTCAAGGCTGTCAGGATTAGAGAGACAAAATGAATATCCTATATCAGTCTCAGTTTGGTGGAACATAGGGCACATTATGTGGATTCATGATAAAAAGTTAAGCTGATTCACTTGGGTGTTCTTGTTCCTGCTTTCTATTATACTTCCAGAACTTGATGATCTTAAAGGTCTTTTCCAACCAAGGCTATTCTGTGATTCTGTTTCCTGCCAGTTCTTGTCCCCAGACTATCTCTCCATGGGTTGAGATGAATGGCAGTGTTTTTGCGAGGAAAGTAGTAGGAAAAATTATATATATCATTTTTTTTTTTTTCCCCTGATCAGGTGTTTTCTTTATCTGGTTCACTATTTATCTGCACAGATTTTTCCTCAGCAGAATGTTTTTCTTGGGGAGATGGTGGGAAACTGGGTAGACAGATGCAGGGTAACAAAACTAGGTCTATTTAAGCAATGTAATGGCTCAGTGTGAAAGCACAGCCACATGTTTCTTCAAACATGTTAAACTAAGACTACCATCCAAAGAAATGTATGCTCTGCCCTACTCCATGTGTTGAGAAAGATGCAGTAAGTGTATTTGGATACCTCTAGTTATAGATAAAACAAAAAGTTGAAAGTGAGAGGAGTGAGACTGCCTCCTTTACTTTCAGCTTAGGTGAGCTTGAAGTAATAATGGCCCATGGCTGCGTAAGTTAATTAACTCGTGATAAACAATTGCCTGTCAGCAGTGGTTTCCAAATAGTTGATTTTTTTTTAATGGCTTAAGGGAGAGAGCAGATGACTTCCTGATAAGCACTCAAGAGTTACCTGCTGTATTTCTGATAGGGAATAAGGGGAAGGAAGAGTCTGAGGAGCTAACTTGAAGATTTTTCTTTATTTCTTTGACTTACACATGTCAGCTTGTTCATGCTTCTGCTGATTGATTCAGCGTAACATTCAGAGGCTTCTGCTTGGCATGAAACAGCATTAGCTTATAACTCAGTAATTTAATAGCTGAAATATATTTCAGACCTGTGTAGATGGTATTTTTGTGAGAAGAAACCAGCTGACAAGGAATATAAATTTGAAGTGTGTTCAAGTGGCTTTTATTAATTACCAGTGCAACCACTGATCATAGTGATGTCTAGAGTGTCTAACGTTATTAAACTTTAAAATAAGATAGATGTGTTTGTCTCCTAATAAATCCAACCCCCCCTCTAGTTCTCATTGATAACTCTATACTTTGTTTTGGGTTTATATAGTCTCTGTTGAGATGCATCTCTTTGCTACAGGTGAAGCAGTTGTGTTAGTTTTTTTCATGGGTCAAATATCTAAAATAAGTTTTGGGTTTCTTGATCTGAGGCTACTGACTTGGGAAATATCTTTGCACCAGTCATGAAGTATGATTGCAATGAACTTACCTTTGTAGTACCAGGCCCCAAATTTCACTTTGTTCATAAGGCTTTTTATCTTTGCCCATCTGAAAGGATTTTTTGCTTTCACTGAATTGAGTGTAAAATTCAGAAGAGGTGATTGCCTTGGGCATGCTTCAAGGAACTGTTGAATCAATTTTGACATTTAGGTGCCAGAAAAAAACATGATTATCACTCAGCATCAAAATTAGTATCAAACAATAGCTGGAGAAAGAAGTATGGTTTAAAAAAACACTGAGGTCTTTATACTTGGCATGTAATGAGTGGTAGCTTTTATTGCTGATTTAGTGACTTAGCTAAAGTTCCACAAAACTTAATATAATTACACCAGGAAAAGAAGCACTTTAATAGCATTTTTAGGTCAGGTGTTTGTTCCTGTTCAGAAGCTAGATCAACTAGAGCTAACGTATGCTTGCTAATGGGTAGATAGTGAAACAGAGGATGCACGCTGTATGTACACAGACTGAAGATGTTCTGGTAAGCACTGTCTTTTGGCTGAATGCCTGACCTGAAAACTCCTGTGTCACTCAGTGAAGATATAGAGAGACAATGCTGCGCTTGCCACATAGCTCCATCTAGTAACCTCTGATAATGAGTCAGAACCCAGAAAGTACTACTTCTGCAAGTCTCTCATCTTAAACTAAAGGCAAAATTCCTGTTAGGTTTCATTTCCTGCTTTTTTAGTCAATCAGTCCTTGACTTAGTAAATTCAGGACATCTTGTCCATTTAAACCTGAAAAGTAGAGTTAACAAGATAGTATGGGTTGTTAAGCTTTTAGTAATACATCCTGTTGAGGCTTGGTACTGGTATGTGTTTAAAATGTTTTTGTTTGTCTTAAAAGTCTCATGCCCAACAAGTGTGCTACATGTTCTCACTTTTCAGAATGGACACAGAGCACATGATGCCATTTAAAATTTCTTGATGGAAAAATCAATTCATAACAGACTTCGGTTTTGTAGGTGGGGGAGTTAGTTAACTTGGCTTATGAGTGTGCCATGGTTGGGGCTTAGATCACCTAACTTGGAGTTTTACAGACTTCCACTAGTAAAAAAAACCTTCATAAAGATCCTTACACAGAATGACTTGTGTGAACCGCTTCTCAGCCTTAGACTGTACTCAAAACCTACAGCAAAATTTGAAATTACTTACTAAGCTCATACAGATATTTTTTCCTAATCTTTTGTGATTTTCCTTGGAAGGCTAAATGCAGCACATGAGGTGTTAAAGCTATCTGTCTTGCTGGAGTGAAGCTGTTTGTGGCACATACCTTAAAGGAAGAAACAGCATTCTTCCTTTACTGAAGTGGTATGCAGTTAGACTGCATACAATTTCCATCAAATATGCCATCTTTCCTCTCAGTTCAGGATATTTTTTTCATCGAGTCTCATAAGCCTCTGTAACTTGCTTTAGGAGAAAGAATCTCTTACTAGCCTCTGTAGTTTAGCTAATTAATTTAATTTTTGCTACTTTTAAGTTACTAAGCTGTTGTGATACCTTCTAGAACAGTATGCGTGTTCCAGATGTGGTGTTCTGCTTAAAAGTACTCTAAAGGACTCCAAATCATCTCTTTGAAGTGTAACCGTTCGTCACTTACCTGGTACAGGATCCAAATAGGCATATGTTTAAAAAAAAAAAGTAGAAGACTTTAGAATCTGTACAGATTCTGTGCCTCACTACTGACTATCCTTTACAGAGGTTTTTTAAAACTTACAGTTGTGAGGAACAGTAGGCTTTCTTTAATAAAATTAAAAAAACCTATTTGAGGTAGCAACTGAATCCAATTAAGAAACATACCATGCAGGAAGATTAAAATGAATGTATTACCTCCCAACTACTACTTGCCCCTCTTCTGTATAATTAACATTTTGTAAATACATTACATGGGCATTTGGGAAAAAGTTATTGGCCTCTCTCTCTGTAAGACTTAAAAAAAACCCGAACCACAAGAAAGTAAACCAAACAGACAAACCCAAACCAAACACACCACACGTTCCCCTTGCAGTGGAGATTTGGAACAGCTGAAGAGGTCTTCTTAAACTGTCCTTTGGTTGTATGTGAACTATTCTTTCTTAGGATTCAAGGAGTTACAGATAAGTCAGTGTCAGTGCTGAGACAGCAGTTTAGGTTTTGGTATCTATACTGTGCAATAAGTTTGTCTTGTTTTCTTGTCCATCCCCCTCCCTAAATTACTTTAGATAATGGGAATGAAAAGAAGAAATTTTAAGCAGACAGATCACCATAGTCCCCTTCATGTGTCCTTAATCTTCGTCAAATTCCAAGTGAAGTTTCTGAAGCAGAAGTCATTTCATTAGGCCTCCCCTTTGGCAAAATAACAACCTCTTGATGCTAAAACAAAAGTCAGGTATGTCATTTTCAATATGTCAATTATAAGAGCAAGGCTGAAGATGTGGTTCTTGTTATGACCCTTTTGCATTTGGCTGAAATAATTGCAACAGTGTCTAAATATATCATTGATAGTTTAAGATTTTCATATTTTCAAATGTGAAAGGATGTATTGATATTTAAGTTTTTAATATGCTTTTGGATTAAATAATGATCTAGTAACTTGTTAATATTGCTAGTCATTATATTCACCTTATGTAAAAAATATATAGATGATAAATAAGTACATTGTCACTATTGATTTCAACATATGTCTTGAAATAACCTGATTTAAATAACATGCATGTTAATTTTTTAATGTGAAATAAATTGCTTTGGGCTTTTTAATCCTTTTAGATGTGATGGGGTAGTTCACATTGAACAAACACTGAAATCCTAAAAATAATAGGCATTCATTCAAAAATTGTATAGAGCACTGAGCTGGGTTAATATAATGCACAAACTGATAGATTTAGTGTCCTGTTCCTACTTTTTCAATCAGTGTGTGTATCTGCTACCTAGGTAATAGTGCTTGGATTCAGGGATCTAATAAATTCATTAGCAGTGTGGTATTTTTAGCAGCATTGCTTTCCCTATGTCATACTTATTCTACCTCTTCTTTAATTACTTATTGTAGTTACAGTGCAAAACCTTTTAAGAAAACCCAGAAATAAAATCAAATATGCCCATAAACACAGACACACAAGTGTGTTTTAATGCTGAGCAAATCAGTACTATACTTTCACGTGATCTCTTTCTAGTGAAAGTATAATTGGGAATAAATGGTGCTTTGATCTTTGTTCTCTCCTGTAAACAAAACAACACTCAACTGCTGTGTATTGGTTGCAGGCATTTTTGGAAATGGCTTCTCAAGAATCTGCTGTTGCTATGATGAGCTACTATACTCCTGCTGCACCTCATCTCATCCATCAGCCGGTTTATTTTCAGTATTCCAATGACAGAGCACTTAAGACTGTCAACCTACCTAATCAGGCTGTAAGTATAATATTTCTATTTAACAGAATGGAATTGCACATGAATTGTCTACTGGTTTTGGCTAGGATAAAGTTAATTTTCTTTACTGTAGCTTGTGACACTTACATAGCACTAAGGCCTTTTCTGCTTCTCACACTGCCCTGCCAGCATGAGTGCACAAGAAGGTGGGAGGGGACACAACTGAAACAGCCTTCCCCAACTGACCAAACCGATATCCCACACCATATGACATCTTGCTTAACAGTAAAAGAAGGATGTTCAGAGTTAAGGTGTTTTTCTTCCTGGCTAAACACCTGCCTGCTGATGGGAAGTAGTAAAGGAATTCCTTATTTTGCCTTGTTTGCACGTGCAGCTTTTGGTTTACATATTAAACTGTGTGTATCTCAGCCCATGAGTTTCTCCCTTTTGCCTTTCTGTTTCTCTCCCCCATCTTCCTGGGAGGAAGAGACTGAGCAGCTATGTGGCACTTAGCTTGTACCAGGGTTAAACCACAACATTAGAAAATAAACAGTCTACTTTCCACTACACCAATAGTCAAATTCTGATAGATATTATTTCTGCCTGTTATCTAAGCAGTAACTTTTTTCAGATAAGGACTTCTTAATATCTGTAGAATTACTGTGGAAGAGCTCAGACTCAAGAATGGTTCATCCTAATGAGCAGGAAATGAAGTGAAGGTGGCAAGGGGACTGCTTGGATAACAAGGAGCTCCTGACTGAACTCCAAACATAAAGAGGCATAGAAAAGGTAGAATCATAAACCGGTGACCCAGGAGGAATATAGGGCATTATCTGAACATGCAGGGATGTAGTTAGGAAAGTCAAAAAACACATCCCTCACCAGAGCCAGCTCCATGTGAAGGGCAACAAGAATGACTCTTCAAAATGTAGCAGCAGCAGAAGATTTAGGGAATATGTGGGCCTGTTGCTGAATGGGCCAGGGGCCCTGGTGACAAAGGACATGGAAAAGGCTGAAGTATTGTATGCCTTCTCCTCAGTCTTAGTGGTTAAGACTTGCCCTTGGGCGTACCAAGCAACTGAGAACAGTGGGAAAGTCTTGATGGAAGTAGAAAAGAATCTCATTAGGGAATATTTAAACAAACTGGATAAGCAAAAGTCTTTGGCCCTAATGAGATGCACTTGTGAGTGCTGAGGGAGCTGGCTGATGTCATTGCAAGGCCACTCTTACAATCTTGGAAATGTCAAGGCAATTGGAGGAGGTTCTTGAGGACTAGAAGAAAGCAAATCTCTCCTATCTTAAAGAAGGAGAATCCAGGAAACCACTGGCCAATAAGCCTTACCTCAGTCCCTTGGAAGGTAATGGAGCAACTAATCCTGGAAATCATTTCCAAACATTCTAACGACAAGAAGTTGTTGGGAAAAATCAGCATGGGTTTTTGAAAAAGAAGTAATGCCTGACCAATGTGATAGCCTTCTACAGTGGATGAGAGGAGAGCAGTGGATGTTGTTTATCTTGACTTTGGTATGACTTTCAACATTGTTTCCCATAATGTACCAATAGAGAAATTGAATAAATACAGCCTATGTAAGTAGACTGTGATCTGGAAGGCTTAACTTAACAGTGGCATTAAGTGTAGCTGGGGGCCAGTTGCTAGTGGAGTACCTTAGGAGTTGACACTATGTCCAATACTGTTCAACATCTTCATTCATGTCCTGGATGATAGGATGGGGAACATCCTCAGCAAATTTGCTGACAACACAGAACTGGGAGGATTCGTTGACACCTCAGATGGTTGTGCTGCCATTCAGAGGGACCTTGAAAAGCTGGAGAAATTAACTGATAGGAGGGATCCTATTAAGTTCAACAAAGGGAAATGCCAACTCCTGCACCTGGGGAGGAGTAACCGCAGGTACCATGGTACACTTGGGCCAAACAGCTGGAAAGCAGCTTGCATGAGAAGGACATGGGGATCCTGGTGGACAACACATGTGCCCTTGCAGCAGAAGCTGCAGAAGGCAGAGTGTTGCTGACAGATTGAGGGCGCTGACCTTTGTGTCTGCTCAGCACTGATAAGGCACATCTGGAATGCTGTGTCCAGTCCTGGGCTCCTCAGTACACGAGAGACATGGACATAGTGGAGCAAATCTGGCAAAAGACCATGAAAGTGGTTAAGGAATCACAGAATATTCAGAGTTGGAAGGGACCTCCAGAGATCATCTAGTCCAACTCCTGTGCTTTAAAGCAGGATCCCCTAGAGCACATCACTCAGGACTGCATCCAGGCGAGTCTTGAAAGTCTCCAGAGAAGGAGACTCCACAACCTCTCTGGGCAGCCTGTGCCAGTGCTCTGGCACCCTCACTGAAAAGAAGGTTTGTCTCATATTTAAATGGAACCTCTTATGTTCCAGCTTGTGTCCGTTACCCCTAGTCCTGTCTGTCATACAAGGAGACACAGAGAGAGCTGGGACTGTATACTGAGGGTATCTTAGCAATGTCCGGTGAGAGGCAAGTAAAGAAGGTGGAGACAGTCTCTTTTCAGTGGTGCCCAGTGACAGGACAAGAGGCAATGGGCATAAATTCAAACACAGAAAAACCCACTTAAACTCAAGAAAAAACTTCTTTACTGTGAGAGTGGTCTAACACTGGAATGGGTTGCTCTGAGAGGTAGTGGAGTCTCCACCCTCAGATACGTTAAAAACCTGACTGGAAACAGTCCTAAACACCCTGCTGTACATGACCCTGCTATTATGTTCTACACTACTTACAAATACTTGCTTACGATGTTTTGAAAGAACTTTTGCCGTTCCTAAGCTTTAACATTAGGCAACAGCTCTCAGTAGCTTCAGAATATGGAGAAAATATCATGTCTTACCCAGGAAATCTTTTCTCTGAATAATTAGTCCTGATTTTTTTCCTGTTACTGTGTTCATAATACAGTAGCAGGAATAACACAAAAGCATACCCCTTAAATTTTATGTGTTTTTTTTAAAGTTAATTGCTAATCATGGGTCTGTAGATGCTATCTGAAGAACATGTGGAAGAGCAAACCCAGCTGATAAATAATTAAGCACTTTCTGCCCCAAAAGCAGCTCTTTTGAAGCTTTTTACTTTATCAGCTATGGATGTTATTGTGAGCGGTCATGTGACCTGCTTTTGTAAGACTTATTGTTGGCACTACTCCAAGCCCTTGCCAAACTCGGGAATAGCAAATCATCATCTTTAAGTTGTTAAAATTTGTTCTTAATAGTGTTACTGGTTTTAGTGTTGACTGTTTACTCTAAGAAAAACCCAAGATCCAACAAAATGGATATTTTCATGGATAAAGTATCAGTTTTATGTGTAACTTCATGCCAAACACCAGAATTAATTTAGTCCTTGTATTTTTGAATTACTAAAAATTGATTTCTTAAGAATATAAATTGAACATTGCAGATGACTGATTTAAATCCTAACCTCTAAACAAGGAAATACCCTTTGCACAGCAAGATCAAAGTATACAAACCATCATATTGCAGTTGGATTTTTTGATTCCTGGATGAATTGCAATTGACCTGCCATTTAGATACATAAGTGATAAAATCATGATGCACATGTCATATTATGTTTTCTGTAAGAATGTTGCAAGTAGTGATTGGGGCAAAAATCGGTGCTCACTTTTCATCTGTGCTGACATGAAAGTCACTGAAATCTTGCAAGCTTGTCAATCTGGTAAATATTACTTGTCTCTTTCCTCATCCAAGATTTCTGGATTGGTTTGTTATCTGCAAAACCAAATAATTGACACAATGTGATTTTTTTTTTTTTTTTTTTTTATAAGGATGTGATGTATTTAACAGCCTCAGGAAAACTATATTCATATTTGTAAATATGACTCTTTTTATCTGTTTCTCAGAGTATTTTCAGCTCAGTGCATGACACTTGCTTTTTTCTTCTATTAAAACATTACCTACTTCAAAAAAATTTTTTTGCACTTACGACTCTTACATTTGAGTTTTATTTAAATTTTAGGGACCCTAGCAGAGCAGCTGTACACTACATTACTGACCTAGTGTCTAGGCTGAAGCCTTAAGTACAGATTAGTTTGCATGGTTACATGTTTCTGAAACTGAGTAACATCTTTACCCTGTGCCATGTTTTTTCCGTCTTCTAAGGAAGTAAGTGTTAGTGTTGATACTTAAAGTCATGTCTCTATATGTTTAGAAAGGAACATCTCTCCGTAGACCTCTCAGAGGTAGTCTGAAGACCTTTTTGAGGAAAGCTCATCAAAAACAAGCATAGAGACTTCCAAAGTCACAGTGAAGCAGTTTGAGGAGTGAGATTTAAAGGTGTGTTTTGTGATTGATAGCTTGACTCAGAAAAAAGAGCAGAATATGCACATTGAAGTTTATCCCCAGCAGAACTTAGTTCTTGAAGAGAATGAAATCCTAATAAAGCAGAGCAAATAGTTTTTGGTACACTGACTGGTTGTTAGTCTATTACAATATTGATTTGCTGGAAAATCTCTAGAATGTCAAAAAGCTTACTGAATTGATGTGAGATGGCGTTATAAAGTAGTAACAGTTTAACTAAAAAAAGAAAATCATAAATAATTCTGTGAAACTATGATCTGACTTCCTGTAGGGGAGAAGGAAGGAAGAGGTATGATTTACCTATTAATGTGGGATTTGAATTGATAATCAGATAAATTGAATATGTTTTTTAAAAGTTGCATTTTCAATACATTTTACATAGAATGGTTTGGGTTGGAAGGGACATGATTTTCTTTCTAAGAAAACTTTGTTTAGATGTAAATAATTTACATGTATGTAAGATAATTGTGATCTCTGCTGTGTCATGATTTCAGGGATCCCAACCTGCATGGCAAGGTGTGAATGCTATGCAGTCTAGAAGCATGGCTGCTAGAAGTGTTCTTGCTGCTGAAGGTGGGCTCTGTCCAGGTTCTGTTCTTCGAATCACTGTTGAAAATCTTTTATATCCGGTCACTTTAGATACGCTCTACCAGGTAATGAGGATTGCTAAAAAATAGTTAAAATCTGTTGTAGTGTTGCCATTGTACATCCTTTAATTTTTTTAAGTACCTGTGGATCCTTAATCCTTTGAATGAGGACTGCCACTTTAAAATGATTTGTTGCTGTTTAGGGATCTAGGCTTGAATTGTTTTGCACAAAAAAAAAAAAATCAAAGTAAACAGAGCTTCTATACCTAGCTTTCCATGTTCTTTCATTTCTTTTAGTTCCTTAGATTCTGTGGAAGCAGTAACAAACTTGAGGTGTTATTTCTAATTTATGCCAACATGATGAGCTAGTGAAATACTGATTGCTAAAATATTGGTCCACAAGTTCATAACATTCTTTGTACTGAGTAACTTTTGTAGTTTGGATTATATTTTCGGGTTTTATATTTACTTTTATAATTTGATGCAAGTAACGTAATATACAAATATAGTTGCTTGGACAAATGTTTTTGATTGTTCATCCACTGTTAGAATGCTGTTTACTTTAACCACCTCTGAAAGCCTGGCACAGAGGTGGGCTACAGCTATGAAAGACATTGGCATGACTCCTGCTAGGAGCTGTGCTATGCTGTTGAGAACTATAACTTTAAAAACAATAACTGTTACAAGACTATTTATTTGTGCCTGAAAGATTAGTTCAGATATTGCAAAGGGTTTCATACTTGAAGCTTCTGCAATTACTAGTAAATTTCTGCAATTAAAAACATGCCCCACATGAGTTACATGAATTGATGTAATTTAAAATAATTGAGTAATTTTTACAAGAATCTGCACTCCTGGAAGAAGATTTTTGCTGCTCTACTAGTGTCTCAAAAAATAGTTGATTGTTACCAATACTTTATCTTTCCTTGAACCTCTTAATATTTCCTCTTTCTGTATATCTTCCCCCCCAATCCCCACCCTGATACTGATTAACTAGTACACTAGTTGTCACCTTGGTGTAGCAGTTTACCTGATCTAGACTTGTGTTTGTATCTGTGCGTATTGTTCAGTCATTATTGATGCAAATGCCATGTCAACTGTTCAGGATTATTAGTGCACTCAGAATAACCTGAGAAAAAACTTCTATTGTTATGGGAGCTGTACTAGTTTAATAACACAACAGCAATTCCTGGATCTAGCCTTGTGTTGGGTTTTTGGGTTTTGGGGGTTTTTTTTGGTTTTTACTAAGGAGGCAATGGAAGAAGAGATTCTTGTTAATTTACTTGAATTTGATTAATGTTTACTTCAGTGCAGCAGAATTATATTTTCAGTCCTTGAATTGCCAAATGATCCTTACTCAACTACTTTTGCAATAGGTCTAGAAAATTAAGCAATATTTGAAAAGGGAGCTTATGTGGAGTTCTTAACAGGGGACAATCTCCTTAATTAAAGAAGCACTTTATGCCTGATAGCTATAATGTAATATTACTTTGTAAAATGGAAATGAAAATTTTCACTGATAAGTATAGCATCATATGGAACACCAGTAGGCAACCTGTCATGCAAAACTTTGATATTTTCTAAGTTACATTTTATTGTTAAGAAACTCACTTTTTTTTAAACAACAGTTCACCTTAAAACATTTATTAAAAGGGACAGAATATTTGCAATGGGATTTAGGTTTAAAAGCAAACAGCAGGTTGAGGGAGGTGATTCTGGCCCTCTACGCTGCTCTCGTGAGACCCCACCTGGAGTACTGCATCCCGTTCTGGGGCCTCCAACATAAGACATAGAAAAAGTCCAGAGAGGGCCACAAAGATGACCTGAGGGCTGTAGCACCTCTGCTCTGCAGACAGGCTGAGGGGGTTGAGGTTGTTCAGCCTGGAGAAGAGAAGGCTCCAAGGAGACCTTATAGCACCTTCCAGTACCTGAAGGGACCAACAAGAAAGCTGGAGAGGGACTTTTTACAAGGGTATGGAGTGATAGGATGAGGGGTAATGGTTTAAACCGGAAGAGGGTAGGTTTAGATTGGACATTAGGAAGAAATTTTTTACCATGAGGGTGGTGAGACACTGGAACAGGCTGCCCAGGGAAGTTGTGGATCCCTGGAAGTGTTCGAGGCCAGGCTGGGTGATGCCTTGGTCTAGTGGGCAGTGTCCCTGCCCATGGCAGGGGGATTGGAACCCTTGCCGTGGGTTGGAATCTTTAAGGTCCCTTCCAACCCAAACCATTCTATGATCTTAAAAAAGGTCTATTTGGTCTTGTGGATAAACATGGAAAACCATAAAATTCAGAAGCTGTATTTAGGCCTTTCTTAAGGGGAAGTGCTTTTTAAACAGGAACTCAATGGCTAATTTTAAATTGCTGTGAAGAAGGGTTTCTGTTCTGTCTTCTACCACAAAATGATGACTGCAGTATAAAAACCTTGTTTCTGAGAGACTGAAAAACTGGGCACAAAGGTTTATGACAGTGTGTCTTTTTTCCATGATTCTAGGGCTAATAGTCTGGCAAGAGATGCTTATCCTTATCTTTGGCCTTTCTTTCCATTCAAGGCTTAGTCTGAGGGGGGGGTTTCTGCTTTCCTAACTTTGCATCAGTTCTAACAGTTTGTTCTCAAACTGTTATCCTTGAATCACAGAATACCAGATTGGAAGGGACCTCAAGAATCATCTGGTCCAACCCTGCTTGGCAAAGCAGGGGCTAGACAAGATGGCCCAGCACCCTGTCCAACTGAATCTCAAAAGTCTCCAGTGCTGGGGAATCCACCACTTCCCTGGGGAGATTATTCCAATGATTGACTGTTCTCAGTGTGAAAAATTTTCCTCTTGTGTCCAATCAAAATCTCCCCAGGAGTAACTTGTGCCCATTACCTCTCACTTTTTCCATGTGACTTCCTGTAAAAAGGGAGTTTCCATGTCTGGTACTTAAAGCCACCCTTTAAGTACTGGAACATGGTATTGAAGTCTCTCCTAAGCCACCTTTTCTCAGGGCTGAAGAAACCCAAAATGTTAGTACTCACCTTTCCTCTTCCACTGTTAATTTGATGTAGTTTCTCTGCACTTGCATGATAGCTATATTTTTGTCCCCATTCTTTGTGGCTTTGCTTTTGTATAGACACCTTAGTGTAGTGCATACTCTCATTTTGAGTGTGTATATATATTAAATTTCAACATTTAAAAATTTTTCTGCAATGCTTGTATTTGCAATAAATCAAATACAACTCAATTGTACTTTAGAGGGGTAGGTCCCAAACTAGGTCTTTATATTGCTTCTTTCCTTCTTCTAGTTTGGACAGTGGTGTGTGTAATAAATTTGTAGGCACATCAACTATTTAAGAAGTATTTTTGGTCACCAAATTTGCAGAATTTGTTTGAAGTACAGAATGTAAAAGAGGATACTTTGAAAGGCAGTTTGCAGTTCCCATCTCAACTGACTTGTGAGAGTCCATTTCTTAAAACTCAACTTTAATTATTCACAGTTTCTCTTCAGACACTGGACAAATGCCTCTTTGGGCTGGCCTTCTCTGTTCTTAGTTGAACAGTCTTTGCTAAATCTTTTAAGAAATTTTATTCTTTATCTCCATCTGTTTTAGCCTCTTTTTAATTTTTTTTAACCTGAAACAAATTTCTGAGTTCACTAAATTTCTCTTCAGCTCTCATAAAATAGTTTTCAGAAATTTATATGACATATTAAAATGCTAGTTTTTAGTGTGCATGAATTATTGTTTCTGAAACGCCATGTTTTTTCCTTCTCAGATTTTCTCTAAATTTGGATCTGTCTTGAAGATTATCATCTTCACTAGGAACAATCAGTTCCAAGCTTTGCTCCAGTATGCTGAACCAGCTCATGCATATTATGCCAAAATGGTAAGTATAGTGTAATCAGCTTGATTGATTTTTTTTTTTTTTTTTTTTTGGTTGGTTTGGTTTTGTTTTTTGTTGTGGGGTTGGTTTTTTTTTTCCCCCAGATAGATAGGGAACATTAGGGATAGCATGATCATTAACTTTATGACTTATCATTCTAACACTCTGGTTGCACATGAATAGCTTTGACATCCCTTACTACTTAAGAGGATAACACATCAACTGCAAACATAAATGTACAGCACACACCCCAAGACCTGCCTGAGTCTACCAAAACAAAAAACAGAGCTGTCAGTAGCAACAAGTGACGGTGACTGTAGATGACCAAAAACATCATTTGCCTTTCAATATTCTTAGCAAGGTTCAATATGAAGAGTAGTGTAGTTAAATGCCCAGAGATAAGATAAATGTTACTTGTTTGAATTTCAGTGAGAAATTAACAGTAATCAATGTTTTCACCTTAAACTTCTTAATTTCAAACCTGATTTTTAATATGCATATTCTCAGTAATGAAAAGCTCACCTGCTTTGGGTACACTTTCTATGGTGAGTTAACCCTGGCTAGCTGCCAGACACCCACCAAACTGCTCTCACTCCCCTTCCTCAGCAGGACAGGAGGAGAAAATAGATTTAAAAGCTTGTGGGTTACGGACAAAGGAGATTGCTCACCAGTTACCATCACAGGCGTAAAAGACTTGATGCAGGGAAGATTGATTTAATTTATTGCCAATTGTAAATAGAGTAGAATAGTGAGGAACAAAAACAAAAGTAAAAACACCTTCCCCACACCCTCACTCCTTCTTCCCAGGCTCAACTTCACTCCCAATTTTCTCTACCTTCTCCCCCCGTGTGGCGCAGGGGGATGGGGAATGGGGCTTATGGTCAGTCCATAACACATTCTCTGCTGCTCTTTCCTCCTCATACTGTTTTTGTGCTTCAGCATGGGTCCTCCCCATGGGCTACAGTCCTTCACATATTAGTCCAACATAGGTCATTCCCACAGGCTTTAGGTGGATATCTCCTCCTCTGTGTACCTCCATGGGCTGCGCAGGGACATCCTGCCTCACCATGATCTTTGTTAGGGGAATATCTGCTCCAGTGCCTGGAGTACCTCCTCCTCCCCTTCCTTCTCTGACCTTGGTGTCTGCAGAGTTGTTCCTCTCACATTTTTCTCATTCCTCTCTCTCCCAGCTGTTGCAGTGGGTTTTTTTACCCTTTCTCAAACATGTTATCACAGAGGCATCACCAGTGTTCTGACTGGCTTCACTTTGGGCAGCAGCATATCTGTTTTGGAGCTGCCTGGAACTCACTCTGTCCAGCACAGGGCACTCCCATGTCTCTTCCCACAGTGGGGTAGCAGCCCCTGCCCCACTACCTAAAACCTTCCCACATAAACCCAATACTTTTTTTTTTTTCAAAACAGCATTTAGAATTAGTTTCTTTATAATAGCTAAATATTTTAATTTCTAGAAAATGTTGTTAATTTCCTCAGTGGAGAGTAGTTTGATAATTAAATATTGAGAGCTGATGCCTCAAAGATTTTTGCAGAAGAGACAGCAGTGTTACCAGTCATCACATTATAATACTTGAACTGTGAAGTAAAAAACAAAGCCAGAAAATAAAATACTTCACTTACTTGAAACTAAGCCCAAGTCACTTTATATTTCTCTTTAACCTATGTGGTCACCTCAATATTAGTAAATAAATAAAATCAAATTGAAAGTTCCCATAGAAGGTATATAGAAGAACAGATTCTGCTAAGTCTTAACTGGTATTTGCCATTCTTTTTTTTTTTTTTTTTTTTTAAATTACCAAAAGACTAGAGTGAATGGAACTTTTACCCTACTTTTGTTATTGAAATTGAATTTATTCTCAGCCTCAAAATTCAAGGCACAGAGTGTTTATCTATTGCTACTTGCACTTTAGTTCAATAAGCAAATTCACTGTCTTTCACAGATAAAATATATATTGGAAATTACTAAAGGTAGTTGGGATGATAGCCTGTTTGTTAGCAATAGCATCATTTCTTAAAGAACAGTATTAATAAATTATACCTTATTAAAAATTTCACAGAAATTACAATTTCAGTCTATATTATATTAAATAATTATAATAAACCAGTATCTTATGAGTGTGTTTTTCCCCCTTCATCCATCATGATTCTTTTATGACTGGTATAGGCAGAAAATACTACCTCAGTGATCTTTCTGAGCATATGCTGCTCTTAAAAAGATGGATCTTACAGAATTGTTTAGGTTGGAAAATACCGTTAAGATCATTGAGTTCAACTGTTAAAGTAACACTGCCAAGTCTACCACTAAACTATGTCCCTAAGCACCACATTATATGTCTTTTAAATACCTCTAGGGGTGGTGACTCCACCACTGCCCTGGGCAGCCTGTTCCAAGGCTTGACAACCCTTTTAGTGAAGAAATTTATCCTAATATCCAATCTAAACCTCCCCTTATGCAACTTGAGGCCATTACCTCTCATCCTATTGCTTGTTGCTTGGGAAGAGAGATTGACCCCCACCTCACTACACTCTCCTTTCAGGTAGCTGTAGAGGGCGATGAGTTCTCCCCCCAGTTCCCTCAGCCACTTCTCATCAGACTTGTGCTCTAGACACTTCATCAGCTTAGGTAAGGGACAGTTCCGTACAGTAAAAAGTTAGTATGGCTGCCAGCATCTGATATCATGTGTTGAGTGGGAGACAAAGTAAGATTAGAAAGAAGCACATCTAAGAAAGACAAGTCACGCTTAAAGCTATGTTTTGCCCATTGGCACAAGGCAATGTAATACTTACTAATTAATGAACTACACTAGTACTTAACACAGGATGTTTAGATAAAGATAGTGGCAGTATAATTGTCTACTTGGTGTTTAAAAAAAGCACCTTAAAAACAGAAGATGAATTTCTGTTTGGATACAGTTGCGGGGTGAAAATAAAATAAACTTAGTGGTGGCTGCCACTATGTGTTTTGTTTCTGAAAATGTAATTAATTTCTTCAGACTCTGAATGGCCAAAGTATCTATGGTCTCTGCTGCACTCTGCGTATTGATTTCTCCAAGTTAACTAGCCTTAAGGTGAAGTACAACAATGATAAAAGTAGAGATTTCACTCGCTTTGACCTTCCTTCTGGTCAATCACCCGTGGAGCCATCTGCAGCGGCCTTTGGTAAGAAACCTTCACTTCTGAGTGATAAATACACAATAAGATCATTATGCTTTTTTTGTTGCATTTATACTCTGTCTTCATACCAGGTTCATATAAGGCTACATTTTGCATATGTTTGCGTTTGGTCCAGTAAAGTTTGTATGGAAAGCAGAAAATCCCACTCAAGATAAATGAATATCTGAAACTATAACATGAGGAATGCTCTTGGGCAAATTCAAAGTTTTGTCAAAAAGCTACATTTGCAATATGCTGTGAAATGATATCATTGGTACAGGTAGTATAATAAATGTTGCATATCAGAACAATCAATGGCAGTAATCCAAAATTGACATTGGTTGCCTAAAGCTGCTTAAAATCAGTGTTTTAAGGGTGTTAGCTCTTATTTGTTGATATGTTGGAAAAGGGGAAATATAATCTCCGTTTTTAAAAAGGGAAAAAAGGAAGACCCAGGGAACTACAGGCCAGTCACTCATCTCCGTGGCTGGCAAGATCATGGAGCAGATCTCCCTGGAAACTATGCTAAGGAAAATAAAGAGATGACTGGTGACAGCCAACATGGCTTCACTAAGGACAGATCCTGCCTGACAAATTTGGTGGCCTTCTGTGACAGAGTTGCAGCACTGGTGGATAAGGGAAGAGCAACTGATGTCATCTACCTGAACTTGTGCAAAGCATTTAACACTGTCCCGCATGACATCCTTGTCTCTAAATTGGAGAGACATGGACTTGATGCGTGGACCACTCAGTGGATAAGGAACTGTCTGGATGGTCACACAGAAAGAGTTGAGATCAACAGCTCGATGTCCAAGTAGAGATCAATGACAAGTGGTGTTCTTCATAGGTCGGTACTGGGACCGGTGCTGTTTAATTTCTGTTAGCAACATGCATAGTGGGACTGAGTGCACCCACAGCAGGTTTGCTGACAACACCAAGCTGTGTGGTGTGGTCGACGTGCTGGAGGGAAGGGATGCCATCCAGAGGGACCTTGACAGGCTGGAGAGGTGGGCCTGTGCAAACCGCATGAAGTTCAACAAGGCCAAGTTCAAGGCCCTGCACCTGGGTCAAGGCAATCCCAAGCACAAATACAGGCTGGGCAGGGAATGGATTGAGAGCAGCTCTGAGGAGAACTTCAGGGTGTTGGTTAATGAGAAGCTCAACATGAGTCAGCAATGTGCGCTTGCAGCCCAGAAGGCCAACTGTATCCTGGGCTGCATCAAAAGAAGTGTGACCAGCAGGTTGGGAGAGGTGATTCTCCCCCTCTACTCTGCTCTTGTGAGACCCCACCTGGAGTACTGTGTTTAGCTCAGGGGCCCCCAACACAAGAAGGACATGGACCTGTTGGAGCAAGGGCCGTGTTGAGGGCCATGAAGATGATCAGAGGACTGGAGCACCTCTGATGTGAAGACAGGCTGAGGGAGCTGGGGTTGTTTAGCCTGGAGAAGAGAAGGCTCTGAGGAGACCTTATAGCACCTTCCGGTACCTGAAGGGGACCTACAAGAAAGACTTTTTATGAGGGCATGTCATGATAGGACAAGGGGTAATGTTTTTAAAGTGAAAGGGGGTAGATTTAAACTAGATATTAGGAAGAAATTTTTTACCATGAGGGTGGTGGCACTGGCACAGGTTGCCCAGAGAAGCTGTGGCTGCCCCCTCCCTGGCAGTGTTCCAGGCCAGGTTGGATGGGGCTTTGAGCAACCTGGTCTGGTGGGAGGTGTCCTTGCCCGTGGCAGGGGGGTTGGGACTAGATGATCTTTGACGTCCTTTCCAACCCAAACCATTCTATGATTCTGTGATTTTTAGGATAACTGCCTGCTGTAACAACAAAGCCATAAGAAACTTAGAAATGCTGCACTGATTTATGTATGTTTTGTAGTCATCTTCTAGGAGATTAAATTTTAGATATTTTCTTGTTGCTTTCATGGCACAGAAGAGAGTCTCTGCTTGAAGCCATACCGGAGAAGCCTTTTTGGCATAAATGGCATGGGCTTGCTCATTTAATCAACTCTGTAGTAATGCAAATCACCAAACAGATTTATCTGGTGACCTGGCAGAAGTCAATGCAATTTGAGGGATTTTTAGCTATATTTCTTTTTATCTAATGATAGCCACTAGCAATAATACACAGCTAAGAACTCTCACAGCTATTGAATAGGTATCTTAACTGCTGTACAGTTGGATAGAACAGTAGCAGGGACCGGGGAAGTATTCCACTTTTCCTTTAGTTTTCTGTGATAGCTAGGGCAGATACTGTGTTTAGTTTGGTTTTTTGGATAGTTGGTAGCTTAGACTAGAATAGGAAATGAGTTACACTCACTGCTCTCTTGGTTGTGTTTTCTGGTCCCCTTAAAAGCAGGCCTTTGATCTTTGCGTAATGTATAACCATCTTTATAATTTTTTTGAGGATTTGCCATACAGCATCATGGAAATGTGCTGTTATTGATCTGGTATTTTCTGATTAATTAGACTTGCACAGTTTGAAATGTCAATGAAAGGGAAAAGTACAATTTGAGTAGATTAAGGACAAACTTGCTTGTCGGGCAGAGATAACACTGCACACATGCTTTTAGAGGATAACACATGAATACTTCTCCATTCCTTCCCCTTCACTCTTCCAAGCTCACACTGCTAGCAATCTTGTTTTCAGTCTCAAAATTTGCTGTAATAGTAAGAACAGCAGAGGTGCTGCTGTAAACAAGAGTCTGATGTCTGCATCAAAACTTGTTTGAAGTGCATTCACAGTGAAGCAGTTGCATAGATATTTTTCCTTTAAAAAAATAGCTGTAGACTGGGAGAAATATGCTTCTAGCCTATCTCTCAATGCTAACAACATGCATATATACATTGCCATAGGCATGTTCTGATAGTCCTCAGTTGAACAACATGAGGAAAAGATGGGGTGTGTGGGTGTGTGTGTGTGATGTCAGCACTTACACTTCTTATGTTATTACTCATGGATGTAGCTGTGATGGAGAACTGTAAGGTAAAACAGGTAATGATCAGAATAATACAACTATTTTTTCTGTAGACTTGAAGTTATCTTTATAACAAAACTAAACTGCTCTTGAAATTTGGGGTTTTTTTCTTTTGTTTTGATTTTGGTGGAAAAGATACTGCACTATAAACAAGCAGATTTTGAGCATGTTTTGCATTTAAAGAGTTCCCTTACTCAGAGAACATAAGCAAAGATACATGAATTAGCTTGCATTGAAAGCTAGCTGTTCGCCATGAAGCAAATGATTTTATACATTAAAAAAAGCAACAAAGAATTCCAGATCTTTCTGCATTAACTCTGTTTGACAATTTTTACATGCCTGATTTTGGTATCAGTGTGCAACATGCAGGTCTTATTTGGCAGAATAAAAATGCTTTATCTATTTCTTCATTAATGTTTCCATTGACATTCTTGGATTGTGAATAGGTGATTAATACCTATATTGCCGGAACTTGTCAGTATAATGCACCAGTGCATGTATTTCAAGAACAGAGTGACTTGCTTTGGTGTAATAAATGTATTCAGTTGTTTGTATGAAAGACACTTTGTTGCTATAGATAAGAGGAGGTGCAATGTGATGCAGTATTTATGAATACTTGATCTGTGATGTCTGTATCACTTATTGTTTTTGTAATTCGTAACAGGTACTTCTTGTGGTATTGTATCATCCCTGTCAATAACTGTCTGTTAGTGAATGTAGCTATTTTAGTCAATGGTGGAGGTTTGAGTAGTAAAATAAACATATTGCCAGGCTTGCAGGTTGTATTTGCTGATACCTGCCCCATTAAAAAAAAAATCTAGTGTGCTTACATATGAAAGAAAGTACAACTCAAGCTTCTAACTGCCTCTTAGAACACAAGTTTGTGTGCTGCCCCAGGTAGCATGTAACTCCATGTACTAATGTGAATATCACTGAGCTATCTTTGAAGCTGGGACTCTCCATATGTTGATATTCCAAAATTGTCTAATGCTAATGATTGCCAGGAGAACTATAAAAAACACTGGTTATTTACGAAGTAGTACAAGATAGGAAAGTACTTCTTAAAAAGCAAAATACGTATACTTTAGGCATCTCAATAGCTAGTAAAATTCAGAACCTCAGATTCATTGTAGTTGTTTGTATTATTTAGCCCATACTAGTTTTAGAAATATCTAGGAAATAGTTGTATCTCATCATTGCAAAATGTCTTTGAGTGAGTGTATTTACTTCCAGAAAATGTCTAGAATGCATTTCCATGTGTGAATAAAAACTGATTTACATTGTACCACAGGTGTCTTAACTTTAACAAGATACTAATCGATGCTGTGCTTTGCTAATCAAACTTGTCTAAATTACATTTTGCCCTGAGTTCCTTTTAGAGACAGACATTGAGGCTAATTGGAATATTTTCCTCCAAAAGTGGCTGAAAATTGTCTTTGTAAAACATAGAAACTTGGATTTCAATGAGAGTTTTTAACCCAAATGTTTTATAAAATATGTCGGAATAGCAACTGGAAGCTGATTCTCTTTGCTGGAGTCTCTTCTGTTTTCTAAAAATTAAAAAACTTTCAAACTTGTTTTAATTTAATGTGTATGTTCTCTCTAGGGACCCCAAATATCATTTTCTCATCACATGCAGGGGGTGTTGGGATTGCCCCAGCCACTGGCTTTGCTCAAGGTGCTGGTAAGTTTCTATTTTCTGAAAACATGTTTGCATTTGGAGCTATTGGTCTATCTGAATCCACCTGTGTTCAGAGCAAATTCTTTTCAAAACCAGCAGTCAGAACAGTGTTCATTTGAATAATTGATTCTCTTTCTCATTCAGTAAAATTATTTTCTGTAATAACAAACATATGCTGATGTAGTTTATCACTTAATAAGCAAGGAAATTAAATGCCATGATAAAAGATTACCTGCAAGAGAAGAAACTAAGCGTCTGTTTTTCTAAGAATCATAAGACTTCCATGACATTCAAAGCTAAAGCAGGAAGTCTCCCCTTTTCTGACTATAAAAGGAGAAATAGTCTTCTAGACTCACTGATCTGTGCCTTTCCAGCACAGGATAAACTTGCATGCTAAATTAGTTTTCTTCTTTTTGGGCTGCAATTTATGGCCTGTTTTGTTTGGGTCTGTTGTTGTAGCTGAATATTTCTTCATCTCTGAAGGGGAGATGCTTTCTGCTTTATGGACAGATACTAGGAATAACTAAATTCCTTAAAAGCATTTTTTTCAGTGAATATTGATGGTTTTGCTATTAATACCCTTCCAGGTCTTATGGTTCCACCTGTTCCTGGAGCACCTAGTCCTTTTGCAGTCACCGCATCTGTTCCATCTAGACGGCCGACTACTCCTGTTACTGGTGTTCCAAGAAATACAGTTTTACTAGTCAACAACCTCAACCCTGACGTAAGTTTGACTGGTGGAATTGATGCAAGTATCAACTTGTACCAACTGCCAGAATCCTTCCAGCAAATTGACATTAGCTGACGAAGAGAAGAAATCTCTATGCTGATAATATGAAAGACAGGACAGCTCTATTCTTGTTTGACGTAGTTTGCAATACTGATGAGCTCCAGTCAGCAGTGAAAAGCTTCCTAACACAATTTACTTTAGGAAACCTATGTTGGCAGTGTAGCTAGTAATTAGAGAAAAGTCTATGGTCAGATGTGGGAAATGTTTGAAGAGGTAAACAACATATTACTAAAATGACTGGTCTCTGTTAGTATTACTCCTCCTACTTTATCATTAGAGAAGCCAAATAATTTTTCATTTGTTACAAAACATGATGAGTTAGAGAAACAGGAGAGAAGAGAAAAGGAGATGAAAGGTACTTGATTTGGCATGCTTTTAAAACACTGATAGGATCTTTCTAGTTTTGCAGCTTTTCCCAGGCTGAAGAGCAAGAACATAGGTGCACTTTGCTACTGACATGACTATAAATCTGTTTTTTGAAGGTAATAAATACACATGTTCACTTTTCATAGTACCACATAGATTTTTTCCATATGTTGTCAGGAAAATTGCTAAGGACAACTTGGATAGTAATTTTTATAGTGGAAATAACATTGACTGTTCTGTAAGCTTACTCTTGATACTCCAAAATTACATATTGATCTCTGCTTAATTAAAAGCAATGTATATCTCTTAAAAAAAATAAAAATCAAGCTTTACCGAGGCCATAACTTGAAACACAATTCTGCTTGACTGTTGACAAGCAGTTCTATTAAAGCAATGTAAAATTCTTGTTTGTTTTACACACCCATTAGATTCACTTAACTATAAAACTGATAAAATTAGGAGTAACTGGCAAAACGGAAGTTACCTTTATATTACTAAGTTTTAGAACTCCTTTAATCTTTCAGTAGTTGCTGTGTTTCTGGTTTTGTACTAATAGCTGAATTCCACACTGAGCATCAAAAGAAATTGACTGTAAGACAAGTCAGTTTTTCTTTGATTTGTCGATATCTTATCTATTAATTTCTGATGATTGAGGTGGATGTGCTTTCTGCAGCTGATTATTCAAAATGGTTCTCTGAGTCTTAAAAGAGTGTGTTCCTTAAGAATAAGCATATATGAAGCATAGGTCAAAGCTTTTTTTAGGACATTGTTACTTTACTTAATATTAAGCATATCTAAGAAGTGTAGAACTGTGCTGCAATGCATGATACAACATAAATGCATTATACAATGTTCAGCTGCTTAAAAGTTAAGAAATATGAATGTACAACAACATTAATTGTTGGAAATATAAGTTGTAAATACATTTCTTGGCAACTGTGTAGCACTTGTTCTTCAGTAGTGGTTGTCTGAGCCCTGTCACTTCTTTTTCTGTGTATAGAAAATCTGGTTGACCTTATTTCAATTTATATTTCTCCCGCGTTGCAGGGTTTCAGTGTGCATTTGAACATTCCCTCATGAATTTTAAATTAGCTGGGTTTGTCATCCAAAAAACATTTTTAGTAAAAATATTGCAGTCTCATTTGGTTAAGAAATTTCTTTAAATAAACCCTGTGCTGAATTAAAATATTTGGGCTGGAAGGATAAAATCTAGAAGCATTTAAAATTTACAGTGATAGTAATTGTTCCTTATCAATGAATGCTGATGATAAAAGGGTATGGGCTTACACTTAGGCTGCAATATCTTCTGTTTTTAAATAATTTAGGTATGATTGATACACATTTCAAATGTTGCGAGTTGAGAAGGAAAAGGGCTAGACAGTGTGAGTAGTGCTTCTGATACCCGAGTATTTTTAGTACTCATTACTGACAAAACCTTTGCCTCAGATCAATAAAATTTGGCTGCATTAGGGTGTAAATTATCCAAGCACCAAAGAAGATAACTTGGTACATAAGTATTTAATTAAAAATCACTGAAGAAAAATTATTTCTTTCAATATTTAGCTTTCTGTTCACAGCTTCTAATCAAACGCAATTTAAATACCACTGTCTATATGTTTCATGTAGAAACAGTTAAATGTTATGTGTATCACTTCAGCATGCTGTGGTCACATACAGAGATGGAGACAAAATCAAAGACAAAGCAAACACATTTTGAAGCAACTGGTTTTAGTTTTGTAGGTCTTGTCTGCTGTTTAGAAAATATAAAGGAGTTCTTGACTACTCTTTTTCTAGTTTGGCAAATGTCTTTCATTTTTCAGGGAATGAACTGCTAGCTTAGAAAGAATAAGTTCAAATAATTAAGCCACCTAAAATATTAATAACTAATTTGGCATGACAGAATGAGCCTTGAGTGATAAAATTGCATGAGCTGAAGTGTTAGCTTGTTTAAATATTTTATATGTGCATAGCAAATATATATTAACAAGAATGCTGTATGCTCTATTTATTGCAAGGAATGACTTTTGGAGAGACATTTATGTATTAGTGTGCAGTATCGCCTCCATTCTTTTTGTTTACCATGCACTTATGGAATAGATTTCTTTATTTGCATGGCTTTAAAAATAATATACTCATTTTATCATTTGAACAGGCCATCACACCACATGGACTTTTCATCCTGTTTGGTAAGATATGTCAAAAATACCTTGAGAAACTACAGGGCTAGCATTCTTTTTATTTATCTGATACGTGCTGGTTAATGAAAGCTCCATTTTTCTGTCTTCTGTCCAGAAAATGCACAAGAGAATGCACTGGCTTTAAAATGACATTAACTTGAGTCAGTAGTTGTAGGCCACAGGTACCAAAAAAGGCAAAATGGTTAGAGTCAGAAGAATTTCAGTATGTGGTCCAATTTCTTTACTACAAAGAATGGGAAAGAAAAGTAAGATGAAGAAACAATGATTGCATCAGAGGAAATGGAGTGCAGAATTAGCATGTACGTTAGTTTCAGAGGACAATATTTGTTGGCATAGTACTATTTTAATATGCCTCTATTAAAGAGGACTAATACTGTTGCACTATTTACAAGCTGAACATAAACATGCGATCTTATGACTAAGATCCTGGGGTTTCTAACTCTTTTTCTGAGCCCCGGAAAATAATACACAAACTTTAAAGCTG
The DNA here is from genome assembly GCA_028020825.1 of Podargus strigoides. Taxonomy (NCBI): domain Eukaryota; kingdom Metazoa; phylum Chordata; class Aves; order Caprimulgiformes; family Podargidae; genus Podargus; species Podargus strigoides. The sequence goes on from CM051663.1 coordinate 93,170,238, forward strand.
TCCCTCATACTAATATTCTAACCAAACTCTTCAACTAGGTGATTATTCTTTGTAACATGCACGTTAGTCAAAAGCAAACAGAATTGCCCTTGTGCTTTTTTTAGTAATGCTCTGGACAAATTTTCTTTCTGGATTTCCACAGGTGTGTATGGTGATGTGCAACGTGTGAAGATTATGTTTAAGAAAAAAGACAGTGCTTTGGTTCAGATGGCAGATTCAATCCAGGCTCAAATAGGTACTGATTTTAAACGCCCAGTTGTGCTTTAAACTAGCACAAGTGTGATATAGATGAGGAATTTGCCATCTGGCAGCAACAAGTGTAAACAAATTAAATCCATCATTGTGTTGCTTTACTGCATACAAACTTTTCCTGGTATGTGTTGATAATGATCTGTTTGCTTTCATGTAAACAAATTATTTTCCTGTAGTGGTTTAAAATAAAATAATCCTGTGAATCTCAATCTAGTAAATGTTAGAATTAAAACATCGTACAATTTTCATGTAGTTTATCTTAGATCTAGCTATTTAAGAATAATGAACAGCTCTTTATTGAAATGCTGTTTCACATTTTTGTTGCGTTTAGACTGGAGGCTATGTTACATCCTTATACTTGTTTTAGATATAATGTTATAACATAGCCCACCTGTTAGACATGGAAGTTGCAGTTTAGATTTAGAATGTGAAATCCAATGCTAAATAAAAAGCAATATTTGTATTTAAAGAATTCTTTTTTCTTCCCCTCCCTTCATCTCTGTTCAAATTATATTTCCACTGGATAGCTATCAGCTACTTGAGTGGACAGAGGCTTTATGGAAAGGTCCTCCATGCTACTCTTTCAAAACATGTGATGGTTTACCTTCCTTATGGGGGACAAGGGGACCAAGGTCTGACAAAGGACTATAGCGATAGCCCTTTACATCGCTTTAAGAAGCCTGGCTCAAAGAACTTCAAAAATATCTTTCCTCCATCTGACACCCTACATCTCTCCAACATCCCGTGAGTATCTACATGTGTGATCTTCCTGGAAAGATGTTTTTTAGGTTATGTTCTTAAGTTACAAAGTCTGACATAAGCTTTACATTTCCATGGTCTTTTACAATTTCCTGAGAATTTGGGTCATTCTGCTGTGTAATTAACAGTAAGTGAATCCTTTAACTGTCACTTATTTATTGTTAGCAAAGAGGATAATTGATTGAACGCTCTTCTTTATGAGTTCTAATATAATTTGCATTTTCTTGAGGATATGCTTTTGTTTTTCACATATTAAGGCCTGTGTTATAATTTTTTTGCAAATATTAAAGACGGGCTTTGAGATAATATACTGGAGTTACATCACATCAAATTCATCATTGGCATCATTATTTAATGTAGATACAGTTTTTAATCATTCTAACACTTTTAAAAGAAGAGTTTCTACAGAATTCAGACCTCTTACAAAGAAGCAAAGTTGTTTTAAAACTGGAACAACCTTTTTTCCTACTGTTGTGAACAACATGTGGGGTGACAGCAAACAAAGAAAACAAGGTTTAACAGGCTTACTGTTTCAGCAACTCTGCAGGGAGCAAAAAGGGAAAACTAGTGAATTTTGTCCAAGTTAGGAAAAAACGATACTTAGAAAAGGCTTTCTCAGTAAAATAGAAAACTTTCAAAATTGAAAATATGTGCAACACACTCACAGTAATTACAAGATGAAGGTATTTCTGAAGGTGCCAGTCAAGATTGTAAGTGGTTTTTATACAGTCTGAATTTAACGGAGGGAGGATGGAAAGAAGTAGAGTATATCTGAAATATTTTTGTAGCACACTGTGGTGCTAAGTCCTAGTGTCAAAGCCAAACTGTTGACATGGTTTGAGTTGATAGAGATAATTTTTGCTGTTCAAATTTAATGTAGAAGCCAGAATTGAGATTTTGATACTATTATAGAACCCTGTGTGCTCTTTTAGAAGTTGATAGGATTTTGTTCTGATTTTGTTTGTTTTTTTTAAACAGGACTTCTGTTACTGTTGATGATCTGAAGAAGCTTTTTAAAAGTATGGGACATAGTGTGAAAGCCTTCAGATTCTTCCAGTAAGTTTTCGTGTAAAAGTGCTGAGCAAGCTTTCATCCTGGAAGATGGCTAATTGCCTTTTTGGGGGAGGCAATTCCATGTGCATATATCTATAGGCAAAAGCTGTACAGCTAGCACAATTTTTATGATAATTCTAATCTTAAAATTTTAAGCGGGATACTGTGTTAGCATAATTAAATGAAAAATATTCAGCCTTTTGTGTTCATATTCTATATGTTCATAGTAAGATTAAGGAAAGTAAGAACTCGCTTCTTTAAAACAAAATACAAGCTATGTGTATGTAAAATGTCATGTAAAAGGTGACAATGAATCTGCTCTAACATTTGTTAAGGTTGCTTGGCAGCATTATTTTAGCGTGATCATACCTGCTAGAATAATCCCATATATATGGACAATACAAGAGTTTCTTAGACGTCTTCAAGCCTTATTTTGACACTTTTTTTTGAAGTGCAGATTTATGGAAGAATGGCATAGCTGTAGGCCATTGATCTGCCAAATTTGTATAGTTTTGCAATCTCCCCATTTTAGCAGGTGCATTAGTAGTTCTGATTCTTTTGCTGTACAAGTGTGTGTGATGTGGCTGAAAAAATGTGTTTTCTGTGTTGGCTACTGCAATGAAAGTTTGGTTAGGATTAATAATGTTTTTTTTATTGTGGTTCAGGGACGACTGCACAATGGCTCTTATCCAGCTGGCCTCTGTGGAAGAAGCACTTCACGCTATCATTGAGCTTCACGATCATGACCTTGGACAAAACCATCACCTCCAAGTTACCTTCTCAAAATCTAGAATTTTTTTTCTGTGAACTTTCCTTTTAAGACTGCATCACAGTTTTAGTAAAATCTATGGATTCTTACAATCATATAGGTTGGGAAGGAACCTCTGGAGGCCTTAATCCTACTTCTCACTCACATTAGGGCCTACTTCAGGCAGTTGCTCAGAGAATTGTCCAGTTAACTTCTCAGTATTTCCAGGAATGAAGATTTCACCAATTCTCTGTTCTTCTCATGGTTCCAATGTTTGACTGCCCTCATTTTGAATTTTTTTTCTCTAATCTCTATCAGGCTTTAAACATACTGCATCCTGTCTGTTGCCTTTTCTCCTGTTAACTGTGCAACTCTGAAGTTTCTGATTCTTCTCTACACTGTGGCCTTAAGTTGTTAAAAATAGGTTCATAATTTTTTTTAAGATACATTCTTAATTTCTGTTTTCCAAGTAATTCACAAATGATTTAATGTGTTTAGTGTAACCTGGAACTTGTGCACTGAGACAGTAGTGGTTATACCCTGACTACAGGTAGTGGAAATGGTTGAGGGTAGAGTTCTCTGCCTATGTTTATGCCAAGTCCACAAATCAGCTCTGGGTTACTTCTAGCTCCATGATTTTTGGTGGATGCACACTTGGTTCACAGTGTAGTAAGGCCTTTGTAACAACCCAGGAGCAGCTTAGTGCCTTTTCAAATGACCTGTGATTTGTTGCATAATGGTAAAACTTCTGCTTATTTGAATTTCTTCAAATGTCTTTGAACATCAGGATAGATTTCTGAAACTTTGATTTATAATTTGACTTGGTTGCCTTGCCTGCTGGTCCTGTCAGTGGCACATTTTTGTGCGCTGAACGTGGTCTTTTTTATGCCCAAGATATTCCACACATCTGAGGAGATTTGCCAATATATGACATTTTCTGACTACAGATGGCAAACCTGTGTTTGTATGCACAGAAAACTATTTGCCTTAGTTGGAAAGTCTGCCTGTGTGGTTTGTGTGATGAAATATCTTATCCACCTCTGATTCATGTCAGTAGGAAAGTGATGAGTTGTTTTTTTGTAAGGGAGGTGGACCTATTACTTATTGTATACTGTTAGCATTTGAAAAACAGCAGTACATCCTTATAAAAAGGATTGTTTTGCCTTTACCTTTTGCCCTGATGTGTTGTTAGCAAGAGCAGAACTACCAGACTTACTGTTGTTACCATTGTGCTGAAAGGAGACTGATCAGGTTGCACAGAATTTTTTTCTAACTGTCTTCTGAAAACTTGTTTGCTATATCCAAGATTGTCTACCTGCTCTTTTCAAAGCACATCCTAACTGTTAGGAATTGTGAATTATTTCAAAAAAGAACGGAAAATTTATGAGATACTTCAGGGTTTTATTGCAGGAGGGTTGGAAACAAAATAATTGGACCAAAGTTTATGTGCCTTCTGTAGTTTTACATGTAGAGGTTTTCCATATCTTTTATTGTTTTAAGTAAGCGTAATCAATACTTTTACTGCCCTCTGGAAATTGTATATTTATATTGTCAAAAATAAAGGTTGTCCACTGACTATACAAAAAAAAGAATTACAACTGTTTCAATACAGATTTAATTATTCCTCTGCCTTTACTCTTGTGTTTTTTTCTTTTGTACTGCAATATGCAGGAATCTGAGCATAACCCACATATTTACAGCTTTGAATATTAATATGTTGTGCCTGGAGCAGTCCCAAAGACATGAAACACTTATGTAGCTGAAGGTCCTTGATAAACGAAGAAAGCTTTTACCTTAGTAGACTAACATCATCACTGTAAGCAGTTTTTCAGTTCTTGGAAACTGTGTGTCATGTTATGAGTTGGAAGCTACCACCTATGTAGTTAGTTAATTTGAAGCACTTTCCAGTTATTTTTGAATATTTTATCCGCTTTCTGCAAAACTTTGCCCTAGAACTGCAGCAACACAAGACAAAGGTTTCTAACCAAACAGATTCTTGCATCAGAATGTCACCTCACTCTCTGACCAAAGACTGAATATTCTGAATTTAATGAGACATTTTGTGGAAAACTTGTTTTCTCACACTCCTTTCTGATGGAAACATTCAATGCAAAGTTGCCTTAGCTTGAGATGACTATTGGTGGATGAAACACAGTGGGTAAGGAGACCGTAATGTGAACCAGATGGTGTGAGTTAAGGCAGCAGGTTCCTGGACTACTTACAGTACTGTATTCAAGACATGCAAAACATGACTAAGAATCGCTGGCATTCCCTCAATTTACATGATCTGGTCATAAAAGTTTCCTTTCAGTTTATAAAGATGTTCATCTAACACAAGAAAATGCTGTAAATACTTGTAACATCATGTTTTGGGTTTTTTCAAACCTGGCAAAAAGTATTTTGGGGATAAATGGAAGTGTAAAATGCTTCTATATGAAAAAAAAAAAAAAAACCATTGTCTTGTATATTTCATTAAGTAACAGCTCTCATTTGTAAAGCATCTTGTGAATTTGATTAATTTGATTTTGTTTATGCTGCAATACATTCTGTTTCTTTTAGGTTAGTTCATTTGCTGATTACTTGGTATCTATACCTAGCTTTTTTCCTAATTATAGTTGTTGTAGCATGCCTTTTAATAAATGTCACTACAGCTCTACTCTCTTAACTTTTCCTGTGTTCTTGTCTGTTGCTTTGGGTTTTTTCTTGTCTTATAATTGTGCAGATACAATGTCTTATTTTCTGTTGTTTTTTTTTTCTTTAGCATACATGGCCATCTAAGCAAATGCTTTCTATATCAAAAGTATTTTAAAGAGGAATAATGCACATCTTCAACAACAGTTGAAGTTCAGCAGCACCTGAACTTCCCCTGAGCAGAGTAGAAATTCTCATTCTCAGTAGGATGGAAATCTGCTCCAGAACCGTGAGCCAATACAGCAGCCAAAGGTTGCTTCATTCTTTGAGACAGGGATGAGAGACTTCAAGGCTTGGGGTCTCATCAATGAGAATTCTTTTGTGTTCTCCTTTACGATGCTGTACTCTTTCGTAGCCTTTGGATTCAAGTTTGTATCATTTGCACAAAGATTTTTAAAAATGTAAATAGTAGCTGAAAAAGATGGTCTGCCTTCAGCTTCCTGTTTCTCAACTTTCTTGTTGATTGCTTTTCTTTCATACTTGTCTGCTTGTCCTTCTGTGTGTTACACAACACCAATTTAGACCCTTTTCTCCTTGCATCCAAAATTCATGATTGATGGTAAACAGGCAATAGTCTAAATCAATAGATATAAGTACATGGGTGATGTGGGGAGTGCAGTACCTCTTTCTGAGCTAAAATTCTCAGTCAATCTGGCAAGGATTTGTCTGCCATCTAGTCCAAGCCTAGCAGATCTTGAAGAATCTGAAGTCTCATACATGTACTTAATGCCTGTGTCTCAAGGCTAGGACCAGAGCACTGAACAAATTTAGTGTAAACTATGTTATTAGCAATCTCTGAATGAAGATGCTTTTGTAGGGAGAAAAATCTAATGCAGTTTAGACTGGATTGCAGCTTTCAGTAAAATGCTTATTCTCCAAAGGCTAGATACGTAGTCCCCAAATCTTGATTTTGTCCTTGATATTTAAATATTTGGTGAATATTCTGGAGAAAATGCTATCTTTTGGTGGCCAAAATCTGCATTTCTGTATTTTTTTTGGCCAAGTCTGCCTGAGGAAGTGTGGTAGAAGAGTGGAATTCCTACCTGTTGTCTTCTCCCCTTCCTCCTTAACCAAAAGTTAAATCCCATCTCAAATTCTTGTCTGCTGTTGTACCCCTTTAATACAATCACAAGTAATTATTTTTCCCTAAGTAGTTAATATATGTGTCTATCTTGACAAATGAAAAATCACTTTTGAACAGCATGGATGTAAAAATTTTTATACCAGAATTTGTTCTGTCAGTTGCAAGCTGAAACAAAAAGAGCAGTAACTGGTAAATTTGCCAACAGATAAGATCTCATATGGTTTGGATCAGTCCCAAAAGATAACTCTACAGCCTAGGGCTCACCAATTTACAGGGCTGGAAACAAGATAATGTATTTAAAAAATAAAAATCTCCTCTTCCATTTTCTTAAGTGTGCTTGAACATTTGGCCTTGAGTTCTTCATCGTGTAGCAGGTGAGTACAAGGACGTCTAAACAAAAGATACAAAAGTGGAAGTCATGTGGTAGAATAGGAAGGTGAGAAGAAGCATGGGAGGTAGATGCGGAGGTGAAAGGAGACTTCAGGGAAGTGAATCCTCAGAGACCATTTCTAGACCAATGCCTTCACTGTCAATCACAAACTCAGCTCAGATGCTGCAAAAAACAAGAGTTGTTGTCCATTGACAATGATGACAAACCTCTTCTAGGGTAGTGTGCGGTAGCAACATGAGTTGCCTGACTGCAAAAAAGCTCTTACAAGGAGAGTAATACTTTAGTCTCAAGTTAGTGATCATTCCCAGTCCTTAATATTTGCTGCTTAGTCTAAGACAGTTTATCAGGGTAACAATTTTAGGTCCTGTTTTTTATTTCCAGTCTGCTTCAAGTACAGTGAGTCAGTGTGCATCTGCAAGAATCTTAAGACTAATGCAAGCATTAAAAATCATTTGGTTGAAAAGCAAAGGCATACCTTCTGTAGTACCTGCATTAAATTTACTGTGAAAAGTGTTTTTCTAGCTATGGTTTAACTGGTTCTATTGTGTGTATATTACTTGTATGATGAATGGTCTATAAATGTCTTTATTGAGTGGTTTTTGCATGGTGTTGTTTTCCTCAGCGCCCATCTTGGTCTGAAAAGCCATATTATTCCATGCTTGGAATCTTTTACAAAGGGGACTGACTGCAGGTTGTAGCTCTGTGGTTGGATACGTTTTCTATTGCTATCCTGCTATGGTGGTACCTAGCACACATAGAGAATGTACTTGCAAACACTGTTTTGTAAGTGTTGTGGCCTGTAAAAATAAAAATGAAACTTTTTTAAAAAACATGATCTTAACACAAAAAATGACACTTAAGGCTACCTCAAAAGCTAAAGACATTAGGATAACTCTTCTGTTCAGAACTGTGAATTCTCTGGATGATCTGGGAAGAACTGTCTGTAGCTCCATAAACTATTTTAGTCACAGCAGTGTGGGTGGGTGCTTGGAGGGAGGCCAGTACGTTCTTTTCCAATTAAAATCTTAGAGTTTATAATTGAAAAGAAGTTGAAATTGTCAAGTTTAGTTCTTACCAAAGAGCATGGCAATGCCACTGGCTTGATTTTTTCCAGCATTTCTAACCTGTTCTTTCCTTCCTTCTCCTCTTATGTCCAATTATCTCCCATGGCTAAATTGTCCCAAAGCAGCATGAGAATTAATAGCAGCAACACAGTGCGTTCAGCAAAATGTCATTCCTGTATATGCAGAATTTGAGTCATCTGCTCAACAGATTTGGAAATACCTTGTGAATTGTGTAACTAAGGTTCCTCATTTTACAAAGCTGTAAAAGGAGTTTTTCTGTTTAAGAGCACAGTGAGTTTCTGAAAAGGGTACCTAAGTACTCTCTTCTATCACATCTATTAACTGAAAGTTGTTTCTACACCGTCCTTCATACATGAAGTTTGGTTGTGTTATATACTGTTTTCCTTTCAATGTGTATGTTCTCTGTGTGACCGGACAGATTAAAATTCTCTCTTGCTGAGGCTTTAATTATCTCGTCAGAAGCATAAAGGGTTCACACTGTTCCTGCATGTGTTTCAACAAGCTTACCCTCTTTTTCAGAGCCTTCATTGGTCTGTCAGACACTGAACTGGTTGAAGATTTTGATAGGACACCTGTCCCAAGATATGCTAAGACTTGTTATGGCATAAATGTATTTTTCTCTCTTTCTGCTCTGGGTTGGCAGTGTTGGTGCGAACAGCCTGCCTGTCACAAGATGGCCTGGGCTAATTTCACCTTCAGGGCATGCTATATATGCTTGTAAAATTCCCAAAGAAGTTCCTGGAACTCTTTATGGAGCCCTTTATTCAGCACTCAGTGCAGGACTGTGGCTGCTTGTGTAAATTGCTTTTCTTTGAAGCAGGTGTTAAGTTACTGTGTATCTTTAGCTGTTACGCAAGTGGCTTGTTCTGTGGGGCTTAGACTCTCCAAACTTTATGTTATGGGAAGATTACACTTTTAACTTAGTTTTTGTTTTGATGCATCAGATTTTAATCAAGACCCTTGAAAAATACTTTCACAGTCATTATTGCCACTCATCAGCAGGAAAACAGATAAGGAAGACATTACTTCTGAAGGGTCTGACACAAGCATAAGATGTTAGCAACAACATCCTGTCTTGCCTGGGATATCTCAGTCACTTACTGTCTCACGTAATCTAACAGGAAAATTGCTGATAACTTTGCAGATCAGTTGCATAGAAACAATGGAGTTGATGGAGATGCTGAATGCAAGTTGAGAAATCCTACTGACTAATCTTGATTTTTTTTTTTCCTTTTCAAAGTCTAGAATCCAATCTAAACAACTATACTGCTAAACTTAAACATATGTATTTTCTCACTCTCCCAATGATGGGACTGTACCTTCAGCATAACTTTAAACCCGCCCCCCAAACCCCCCCGCCCGATGTTTTAAAGACTGGAAGGAAGTGTAAAATCACTTGCCTGCATCTTAATGCTACGTTAACGCATAGTGTTATATTATTATTACAGTTAGAAACTGATATATTTATGTAGCTGTATAATGTCACAGATGAAAAAGCTGCACTTCAAATGGGTATGAAATAAAATCTGTGATTAGACAGTGAGTTGATGTAATATATAGCAAGAAAAAAAAAAGATACTCGGCCTAGTGCAGGAAGAAATAGGCAGTCATCATTTAGTTTCCACAGACCTTCATTATGTGAATCTCAAGTTCTGGTGTACAGAAAGTTCTCCAAGAAGGCAAAAGGAAGATTAAGTGTGCGAGTATTTCATTAACTACTCATTAGAGATGCATAGTAGCCATATGTTACCCACATCAAGGTTTGATCTAGGGAGAGAGAGAGAGAGGAAGTTTTCATCTGCTGGTTTTCAATACATTTTTCTAGGTAAAGGTTACATTTTTGTGAGGACTTTTTTTTTGCCTATGGTTTTAAAGGCTACAATAAACAGTGCACTGTAAGACAAACTTTGATCTCTTGTGTGGATTAATCTATGGGTATTCTGTGGATTTAGACAAGTTTCATTTGTCTCAGTTTCTCTCTTTGTAATACTGTCACAGGAGTTTTGAGAGGAATATTGCACGTGACCAAAAACAACTGCAATGCTGCTTCCACAATTCTGAAGTATATTTTAATTACAAGGTAAGAAAAATAGTGTAGGAAAAGCAGTTACTGATGCATCGTATGCTTATTGACCTGCATTGTCCAGGTTAATTTGGGGGAAATATTCCAGAATGCAAGTTGGCCGTGCATTCCTCAGGAAGGTTAGTTACAAGAAGTTTAAAACATGCCCAAAATCTTGATTCTGCATCTTAAATATTTACTATAGGTCCAAGTGTTCTATTTATGCATTGCTGTCTTCAGAATCATAAGTGTAGAAGGATCATTAACTGAAAGTTGAACTGTTTTGAGTAAAAAATTTGTTGTTGTTTTGAGTAAAAAATATGCTCAGAAATCTAGATTCCTAAGGTTTAGAAAAGTTTCTGTTTGAGAAAGGCTGTGCTGGACAAATCTGTCATTCAGAGACCATGAGAAAAGCACAGTTAATATGCACTATACTTTAATTTTGTGATAACCTGCAATGAAACGCTCAAGTTGTCATTAAGGGCTGTTTTTTTCTATACAAAGAGGAAAAGAAAAAAGAACTGTAAAGGCAGAGCAGGTTATTTCTAAATTTCATGATTTCCAAGATGTAGCTATTTTTCCTTAGGCACAAGATTAAGTTAATAATACCTATAGGTGTTTCCACACTTCTAATACACAGACGTGTCTGAAGGTTTTTCTGCCAGCAATGCTTTGTTTTCTCAAACATGTCACCATAACACTGACCACAATTAAGTAATAGCCTAGGTTCTAATACATTTTCCCTCTGTCCTGGCTACTGTGGCATCTACAGTGACACTTCTCTGCCTACATTTTCAGATTAAAGCAGGGATGATTAAAGAACAGTTTCATTTTGGAAATACCTTAATTTGGAAATCTTTTAATGCTTGGAAATATTTTAATCCTAGACAGGGCTTTAAAAAAATTCTCTCTAAAAGCCAACAAATACTTGTATCAAATAATTGTGGGTTTATGATTTGACAAGCAGTGTCTCAAAGCCAGTACATACAAAATACATTTTCATGCATAAACCCCATATCCCTCCTGAAAGGACTTTGGCACCACCTATGACAGTGACAATTTGAATGGCTTGGACATCCTTGAGCAAAATGACGAGCAGAGCCAAGTCAGGCACAGTGCCAGGGTTTTGATCTTCCTGTGGCCTGACCAATAGCTACTGTACCATGAGCCGTGTGTAGCCGTGGCTGAAGGAACTGCTTGCTTATGGTGACAGAGAAAGTCTGTGGAGGAGCTAGGAATTGAAATGACATTGTCTTATGCCTCAGCTACAGCCCTAAACATTTGGGGTTCACACTTTTGTCTGGAACCCAATGCGTGGATTGAAGACATCTTGCAGCTATGTTATTGTGAAGTGCCCCTTTGACTATATATATATATAGTCAAATATATATATGTATATAGTATATATGTGTGTATATATATAGATATACACACATAAGGCTGAATGAGATGAAAGTCTGCACAAGGTTGTGCAGTGCATTAGAAAATGTCAGCTCTCCAAGACCACTGTCCTTCTGGGAGGTGTCCAGGCCAGACCTTAGATGGAAGATCTTTGTGAAGATTCGCTACAGTCAATGGAGGTCCTGATCTCCAACGGGCATCTGGATGATTCTGAACACAAAGCTGTGGGCTTCTGTTCCCTCGCTGTTTCATTGTGCTGGTGAATGTTGTGCAAGGACAGTTAGGGCCACAAAGGCCCCTCAGTTAAGTGGATGTGCTACTCTCATCCCATGCTCTTCTTCCCTGAGGCACATGTGGAGCTGCTGCAGCTCCAGCTTCATCAGCTGCGGCATGCTCTGCAGACAGCTGGAGCCTATTTCGTCTATGTATTTCATCTAGGTACAGAATTAACCTTCTGAGAAGATGATCTGCAATAAGAGTGACAGTCATCAGGAGACAGAATAGCTCAAGGGATGCTTCACACCTCTGGGTCAGCAGATCAAAACAAGCTCAGTCCAGGTCTGGTGTGATGGAAACCTATCAGATGGGTTATTGGGAGGCTCTGTCATCTGGCTGATGGACAGACAGCTCTGAGGACTGATCTACTGTGCCACCCATAGGACAGCTTCTTGAGGTCAAGGTTGTAAAAGCACGATGTCAATGCAGAGGAAGAAAGCCTATACTGCTGTTCTCTTGTCGGTGTTTATTCTCTGTGTAGATGTAAGGTTTCGTCCCCCTGCTGAAAAAAAGAGCTTTGCCTTTCGGATGTACTAATTTCCCGTTTGAGTTGCTTTTGCTCGAGGTTCTTTATATATTCCCCTGAAAGGTGAATGGATTGCTGCTTTTTTGATACAAGTTCTATAGTATCCAAACCTAGTTCCCTTGGACAAGTGACAATGGCATCTTTAGCTCCTGTACGTTGCCAGACTACTTTATAATACTAAACTGTTTATATCATCCAAAGATACATTTCAGTCAATAAAATTATTTGAGCAGGTGTTTCTTAAAGAGCAAATTATTTATAATTAATGCAATTCACAGTAAGAAAAAGTGTGTAGTTGTGGAAACCAAAAAATAGGTTACGGCATTCTTGAGATCAGTGACACTTTTCTTCTTCAAGTATGTGTTAAAGCATTTGAAGTTTAGTATCAGGGTTTATTCCTGATTGGTTTGGCCATCCAGAAAATACTGCATTCCTGACAACAAACGATATTTCGTGCTCGTAATAAGTCGTGTAAATTTTGAAAGGCTCTCAAGGGGAATTACAGTTTAAAAATATGGACTAAAAATCACTTGCAGTTTTGCAAGATGAGTACATGTCAAGTGAGTCGGTCCTGTTTATGGGACAGGAGAAACAAACCAAGTGTAAAATCACCAACACCGGGGTGTAGATAAGTGGCAGTCCTGGATGCTGAAGCTACTTCTCATTGGGGCTCAAGGATAGTGTTACTGAATGGAAGCAGTAATGCATGCTCCCATGGATTATGATCATTGCTGTTTCTGCCTTGTTGAGTGAGGATAGCCACAAATTTTCCCTGTTTTGGTGCCTGCGTGCTCATATTTTCCCCTGCTGGGGGGAGGGGGCTAGGCTGACCCCACATTCCCGTCGTGCACGGGTGCCCTCGACGGGAACGTGGAAGAGGTGAGGATTCGGGACCCTGCCTGGGCTGCGCTCTGCTCTGTTTGCCTGCACCAGGGTGTGCAGGGGCGCAGTGCTGGAGCTGTAAGGCTGGGGGCTGTTCAAATTATAGTGTTTGTTTCAAAGCATTGTGAACGAGTCTTTTTTTGCATATTCTGCGATTCCTGTTTGTCTTTCATGGATATATCTGATTAAATTTTAAATCATTTCTGGATAGTGCTTGTGTTCTATTTCTTGGGCCTGTATGCTGAATGTACTTCATATTTGAATGTACTTCCAGCCTGGAGAGAAAGGAATGTGTGCACTTCAGAGCTATTGCCTGGTGTTTTCCATACTCTAAAAACTGGTATTATTGCTTTTATTTATGAACTGTCTTTAAATAGAGGAATTGGATGCTTCTCTGTTGTTTATTTTCCCATTTGCAAGAGTCGCAAAACACCTTTGGTTTATAGCTCTTTGGAAGAGCATCTTTCTACCTATGAGCTCGGTGTTAAACCAGTCCTTTAGTCCAGAAGAAAAGGACAGATTATATGAATAAGGAGCTGACAATGTGCAGATACTTCTCTGGTCTTTTCTGAATCCAAGAAACAATCAGCACCTGAGCGCCACTTACAGCCCCATGGGAACTTGCTAAGTCAACACAGTCAAAATGTTCCAAGCAGCAAAAATGAAAGCTGAGGTTTTCAGGGCTGTATACAGGGGTCTCTGTTTCAAGCAGAGGCACTTAACAAACAAAGGGATAAGTAGCTCAGGATAAACTAGCAGGGACTGATTTCTAGCACCCTGATCTACGTGGCCATCCGTCCTGCTTGTCGGGGCAGCTGGAGAAGCAGTGGGATGCATCCGCTCCTCGTGGTAGAGGAGCCCTTTTGCCTGTAAAGTCGCTGGGGGGTTCAAACAGCACAGCTGCATTTTCAGCTGCTCTGTGCGTGACAGCTCCTCGTCCAGCTCCCGAGAGCCAACTCAGGGTGGGGTGCGTGGCACGCATCCCACTCTTCACAGGAGCTGCTGAGTCTGTACCAGGGTAGCTGAACTGGACGGACACTTTTGGAAAATGCTGAGGGCCTTTCTGGTCACAGTCGTATCACAAGGCACTGCTCTGCCATCCCCAGTGGGGGAAGAGCTGCGGAATTAAAGAAACTGAAGCTGTAGGAACTGAAGACTTAGGCAGTTCAGCACTCCAAGCACAATGTTATCGCTGCCATCTCTTTTTTATGTCTTTAGTGCACACTGCCTAAGAAAAAATAATTCTTGAAACAAAGACATTAGCAAGTTGTCCTATGAGCTTAAGTAGTTCCCCAAATAATATCTCCTTATGTATTACTTGAAATGGAGCTGACATTCAAACCTGGCTGCAATCACTGTGCCTGCCCCAATGGCTGTACTGGCCAATGCATGAGGCTTTTCCCACTGATTTCAGTGATCTTTGCAGCAGACCTTCTGGGTCCTTTCCTGATCAAATGGGATTTTGTCAGTGCAGGGCAAGGCCCTGATCACCAAAATGGCTGAAAAGTGGAACAGGAAGAAGGGTTCAATCTGCCCAAACATTAGATCCCCGCCATGCCTTTCGAAGGACTGTCCTGCACACGTTTGGTCATTGCTTTATATACAGTTACTATTGAATGCTGCTGCAGCAGCAGCAAATTGATCCCATCAAAACTAGAGCTGGTACTACGAGGTACTAAACACTCTGCAAAGGGCTGCCCCGCTCTGCAGACTTGCAATCTGTACAAGGTAGGGTCACACAGTTTGAGATAGCTTTCCAAGGAGGCAGCCAAAATGCTCAAGTTTTAAATAGTGATCCTGAACTGAGACCATGATAATTAGCAGATCAGCCAGGAGAGGCTGATTTGTAATGGTTCATCCTCACTGACCTGCCTACAGGGAACCCATCAAACTACTGTGGGTAGCTGATTTGAAAAAAAAAAAAAAAAAGTCAAGATCCATTTGATTGCTTGCAAGCACTAAGAATCAGTTAAAAAGCCATTTCACGTGGTGTAAGGAATGGGTGTTTAGTTCATTGACTGAGTGGGATGAAAAATGGGAAGGTGATGAGGAACCCTCAGGCAAATAAAGGTAGAAAGCCCTTGTAATAGTGAAAAGCTGGAGGAGTTGAGTCAGAGATCACATCTGCTAAAATCAAGAAATAAAGCTGTAGTCCCAGAAACTGACTAGAAGGGCAGCTAATCAATGCAAAGAGAAGAGACACAATTAAAAAACCTCATTCAAATGCGACAGCTTTTCAAAACGAATTTCAAGAAAACATTGAAGAAATTAAAGCCCCAAGCCCAGCACTTTGTAGAAAATAACCAGTTTCATAAAAACGTTTTAAGATACCATAACACATTAGGTGGAGTAAGCCAGGTCAGGAAAAGCAAGAATCAAAAGGCAAAAAGATTGAGGAGAAGATTGCAAAGCAATAGCCAGAGCCATTTACTTTGGAATGACCTTCTGGAGCTGCTGTAAGAAAGCCTTCATCTGTGTGACGTGTGACGTGCAGGTCATATTCCTGGATATACGGCTAAACTCTGACTATGTAAAGGAAAAACTGCAAGCTTTTGGATGGCATGAAGTGATTCTGTTACAACCTCGTTTTGCTTAAACTCATTGCGACACCTGATGTTCTCAAAACTCCCTTGTGTCTCATTTGCTCCTAGCAGGAAAAGGCTTCTTCGCCTGGGGTCTGCTCAAGTGAACCAGACCTGTTCTTTGTAAGCGTTCTGACACAAACACAGGCAATATTAAAATGTGACTGTGTTCCTCCTTGGTTCTGGCTGTGTGGCTGCTCTGCACATAAATCCTTGTCCTGTGCACACTGCCCATAAATAAGAGAGAGGAAATGCTTGTGTTGCTTCTCATCCAAGCTGTTAGAAGTTCCAAGTCTTGTAATGGTGCACATCTTTGAAGAACTCAGAGCAAGCATCTTCCCAAAGTGATTTGACATGTAATGATTAAATCAGTCAACTAAATCAGGATAATTTCACTTATCTATTGCCAAGGTGATAATTGCGGATTTGAACGCAGCATACGATTTTAATGAAGTGTATGAGTTGCACTTAGTGGCATCAAAAGGTGCCCTCAGTTTGTGAAGTTTTTATGAAGCATCTACCATCATTACTGGAAATGCTTGCATTTATAAATTGATATGAAATCCAGCTGCCTCATGAGCTTGCAATGACAATTCTTCTGTCAGAGAGTTTTGAAAGGACAAGGCCAGTTCAGGGCAGCTGCATCTATCTGTGCTAGTAAAAATGCTTCTTCGTTATTAACAGATGATGGTTTCTTTTTAGAAGAGCAATGACACCAAAGTGTGAGGTGATCAGAAGCCTTGTTTAGATGGGTGCACTGCAAGCCTCTACCTCTGAGTTAATTATCAGTTTCCCCTCCTCATCAGTGGGTGGAAAGAGGATTTCTTTGATAGGATTCCAGTGACTTCAGACATCTGTTTTAATACATTTTGACTTGAGGCACAGAGACCCACCTTTCATTCCACTGGAAGAGAGTTTGGGTCGTTAAGAGACAGAGAACTGCAGTCATTAATGTTATGTAAGATTGTACCCATCATGAACAACCATGCAAAAATGATGATGTACTTGAAAAGACTCAAAATGTTTGTCACAGCTCAGATAAAATTCTATGTCCTTCTGAAAGCTCAAGACTAGAAGGCTATGGTCAGTACAGATAACTAGCAGCTTTCTCTGAAACTAATGAGTTTGTGTTTGGTTTTCTTTCCCCCCAACATACCGTTATGGAAATAACCCTGAAAATGACCACACGATATTTAGAAAATACATATGCCAAATGGTATATTTTGCACACTTAGAGCAAAAGAAGCTTAGACTCAGGATTTTTGAATGCTTGGGCTTGGTATTACTAAACACAGAGCGCAACTAAACTTCTAGTAAAGGTGAATTGCTGGGGAAAAATAGGGCATGTGATGCTGCTCCTCTCCCTAATCTGGAGATACTGATTTTTACCTACAGAAAAGTAAAACAAAGAAAGATTATTCCTTAAAGAATAACTGTTCTCGCAGCCCCTTTTCTGCCAGTCCAGAGGCTTCCATGATCAGATGCTCCCTTCACACTTGGTCATACCAATAACAAAACCACTCAACAGCTCCTACTGGAAGGGGACTGAGGAGGTCTCTTGTCCAATCACTGGCTCATGACAGGGTCAACAACGGATATCGACCTGGATGCTCCGAGTTGTGGCCAATCAAGGCTTGGAGGCGGGCCTCCAGGCTCCAGGATCCCCCAGCTCTCTAACTGATGTCAGTTGGTGATGGAACCGTTACCAGGTGTTGCCTGGTTACAGTTGGCTGAGCAGTTGGCGAGGCTAGACAGTTGAGAGAAGCTCTGGTGCTGGTGTCCTGAGTGGGAAGTTGCTCCTTGGAGTGTTCAGTGCTTGACCCCAGCGTCATCAAAGGATTATCCCCGGCCCTGCCAGGTTCAGGCAGCCGGGGCAGCCAGGAGGTGCGTTTGCAGCAGCAGAGGTGAGCTGGGCAGGGACACCTCACCCTGGGGAGCTGGGAGGGTTTCCTTCTTGCGGGACCTGGCATTTCTTCCACCCCTCCCCAGGCCAGCCCGTGACTGTGGCCTCTCTTCCTTTGCTAGTGTGACCGCAGCTGCTGCAGCACCAGAGAGAGGGAGCAGTTAACATCCCCAGCTCCCCTCTGCCCACCGCAGCGAGTGGAGAGCATGGCCGTGGAGCCAGACGACCGCTGTCCAATATGCCTGGACAGCTGGGATGATGCTGCCTACGTGGTTCCATGTCTCCACCAGTTCTGTTCTGCCTGCATCCTGCAGTGGGCGAACGACATGCCCAAGTGCCCCCTCTGCAAGAGGAGAGTGGAGTCCATCGTGCACTTGGTGAAGGCAGATGATGACTTCAAAGAGGTCGTCATCATTCCATCTTCTCCAGCGTCACCATTGGCTGGCCGCCGCCAGGCAGGAAGAGCGCGCAGGCGTCCAGACGCCCACCCTCGCCCTCGCCCTGTAACACCGCAGGTGCGGGCGATGGAATCGGGGCCCAGAGCTCCAGTGGGCGGCCTCCAACCCGACACCCGGGCGTCCCTTTTTCACAACCACCCAGCACTCCTCCAGCGCCTTCTGTCCTGGCTGCGACAGCAGCAGGGGCTGATTTTTGTAGAAATGTTTTCAGCAGCAGCCGTGTTTGAGCACCTCATCCTATCTGTGCTGGGCTTCTTTGGGCTGGGCGAAGGGGTCCTGACTCGGATGCTGGAGGTCTGCCTTCAGGACCGCATGGTGCCATTTGTGTGCCAACTCATCAATGTCACCGTGCGGCGCTGCAGCGAGGATGCCCACCGGCTGCTGGGCCTGGAGAACGGCCATACTGCCGCCGAGGAGCAGGAGGGCAGCCCCGCGGCTGCCCCTCATCTCGTTGCCTCCCAAAGGGGGTCTCCTGCCCCTGGCCCAGCCCCCTCTGCCCGATCTGCTGGAGCCGAGGAAGCAGAGGGCCCCAGCACCTCAACTGCTGCTCTTCGTGGGGGTCCCAGCAGCCCCCGCGACGCCCCCGTTCCCACCCACGGGGGAGCCGGAAGAGCGGCAGGAGGACCTGGGGGAGGCTGTGGCAGGTCCCTCCACTGTCAGCCGGGGCAGGGACAGCAACCCTGGAGGTCACGGCGAGCCCCAAAAAGGAGGGCCAGCAGCTCCCAGGACCCTTCCCAGACCCCCAGGAGGCCATGCGGGCAGCCATGCTAGATCCTGGCGCCAAGAGCTGCGAACACCAGGGCCGCCCAGCAGCTGGGTGAAGTGCTGGGGTCTGAACCCCCAGCCCTGAATGAAGGTTGACATATGGGTGGTCCCCATGGCCCTTTAAGAGGAGGGGATGAGTTTACCTTTTGGCTTTCCTCCAGGGTGCGGCCGGCCTTGCAAGGAGAGCCCTCGGGTAAACAAGCCTCAAGTGCCCTGCATTTTGATAACGAGTGCCAGGTGTCCTGTTTGGGGATAAAAGCTGGGCCCACTTGCAGGAAGGGTTGGAGAGTCTGTCTGTGAGGTGGATGCACTTCACAGAGTTTCCTGTTGGGGAAGGACCTCCTGACTCCTCATGCAACTGGATCGCAGTCAGGTCTGGCACATACCAACCCGGGCTTTGTGGGGAGGCAACATGGGGTTACTTCTATCATATGTAACCACCTTATTGTCTTGGTTGTCTCCCATTTTCTCCGTGGGTTACCTTGTGTCTCTGCTTGTTCCATCTATTATGAGTCATACTATGTCATTCCTGGGGTCGCTGGGGTTGATATCTATTATTTGTGACCTATCTAACTTGTTTGTACCCCCGGCAATCCCCTATATTCTGAGTCCTTTACATGAAATAAAACTTACTCACTGGATTGTTGTTCTGCTGCTGGCTGTGTCTTTTGTACTGGGCCTAGTAATTGGCAAAACAAAATTGGCGACGAGGATGGCCCTGTCTGATGTTCCCAGTTGGGAAGATCCACTTTACAGTTTGCTGGCTCTTGAATGGGTTAAATTTGGGGGGCCATGTGAACAGTGGGAGAAACGGTTGGCAGAGGCTGAACCGCAGGATGTATTGGAAACTATTCAAAAGTTCTCCAATACGGCACGGGATGCTGTAACCTTCGGGAGACGGGGATGGATTTTGTTGACAGCATGTAAGAAACAGCACCAGCAGAAAGACCAATTACTGGTAGAATGTTCCCACATGCGAGATCAGATTATGACTTTAGAAACTTTAAACAAGCTCCCTACTGACAAGCTGGACACTTGCCAAGCTGTGCCTGAGAAGGCTACAGTGCAAGTTTTCCAGTGTAAACGTGGGAAGAGAAGGGGGCACGCTAATCATAAGAAGGTCCACTCAGAAGTTGTAGAGGTGGATGTGCACTGTAATCCTGATGACTCGGATGATGATATTTGGTACCCTGCAGAGTCCAATGGGGCTGGTGCCTCAGATGACTCTGCAGATGCGAGACCAGTCATCAGGAGAAAGATAGAATTTTCCGAAAACCAGACGCCGGTGAACAGACCCACAATGGAGGATTTTACACAGCAGGAAGTAAATTATATCCTTGCACGATTTAGTCAGAGGCCAGGAGAGCCCCTGCTTGCTTGGATGGTACGTTTGTATGTTCAGGGAGCATCAGGAGTTAGCCTGGACAACTTGGACTGTAAAAAGTTTGTGACACTGAGTTTTTACCCTCTTGTGCAGGATGCATTTCGAAATA
This sequence comes from Podargus strigoides, assembly GCA_028020825.1. Taxonomy (NCBI): domain Eukaryota; kingdom Metazoa; phylum Chordata; class Aves; order Caprimulgiformes; family Podargidae; genus Podargus; species Podargus strigoides. The sequence continues at coordinate 93,190,649 of CM051663.1, forward strand.
ATGATCAGAGTACCAATCTATTGGCTGTAGCTGCCGCAGGGTGCAAGGCAAAATACCCCCTAGAGAATAGCTGGCCAGGCTCTGACCGACCGTGGTATACTCTGCAGGATGGTATACAGCTGGTAAAGGAAGAAGGAATGAAACTGGCCATTCATGTGGGACATGTTGAGGTATTAATGCAGCTTAGATTGTCTGTGCCCATGAGAAATGCCATCATTAAAACTGCTCCACCGGCATATAAGAATGTTCTTGTGACTCTCCTACTTAGTGAAACAGGGAATCCCATTAGAGATGTAATTGAGAAAATGCAGCAGCTGGGTGACCTTGGAGACTGGGGCCCCCGGGAGCGTCAGGGGTATCGAGAATTCCGACGTCAACGGGGCCCCTGGGAGAGTACAGGGAATCGAGACAAACGACGCCGTAAAACTACCGAATATAGGATGTCTCGAGGACAAATGTTTAAAAGTTTGCTAAAAGACGGTGTACCTCTCACTAGGATTGATGGTCTTGATACCAATGAACTATAACAGAGAGAGTTACAGAAACCCCGTAGGAAGGTGCAAAATTATCAGGCATATGATTCGGGAGCTGCTCAGCCTACAGCACCCCCTCTGGAACCCCAGCAGGACCCCGCCTCTGCTCGCGGTAGGCCCTCTGTTGCTCCAGAGAGGAACCACGAGTGGCAGCAGTACTCTGACTTGTATCCCTCACAAGAAACTAGGCATTATAATTCTTTCTGAAATGTTGGACAAGCTCCGGTACATTGGGCGTGGGAGGACCGGCGACCTCATGTGGAGCTACAGATATTCTGGAAAAACCAGTCCTCTCAGATAGTAAAAGCTTTAGTGGATACCGGAGCGGAGGCCTCCTTAATCTATGGGAACCCTGAGAAATTCAAAGGGCAGTCTGTGATTATTACAGGGCTGGGCGGCAAGCAAATCGAGGCGGTACAAACCCAAATTAATATGAGAATTGGACACCTTCCGAAACGACAGTATACAGTCATGATTGTTCCCATTCCAGAGTATATAATCGGAATGGATATTCTGAAGGGACTTACTTTGAATCTCCCTGATGGTCGGTATCAATTTGGAGTAAGGAATTATATCACTAATCAGGCAATTTTAGTAGGAAAGGTAAAGATGCCTCCCGTTCAAATTCCACCTGCGACCAAGGTCGTATCCATGAAACAGTACAGGATTCCAGGAGGGCACGAAGAAATTTCTCAAATGATCAAAGATTTACTGGCTGCAGGAGTTATAAAACCAACTACTACCGTGTGGAATAGTCCAATCTGGCCAGTTAAGAAGGCCGATGGATCCTGGAGAATGACTGTGGATTATAGGGAATTGAACAAGAGCACCCTGCCTCTTGCGGCAGCTGTACCTGATATGGTCACTTTGATAGAAAGAGTTCAGAGGCATCCTGGCATGTGGTATGCTGTCATTGATTTAGCCAATGCGTATTTTACGATCCCAATTGCAGAAGAGCATTGGGATCAATGTGCATTTACATGGCAAGGGTGGCAGTACACCTTTACCAGGTTGCCTCAAGGATGGGTGCATAGTCCAACTATTTGTCATAGAATAGTGGCTGAGCACCTGGATGAGGTACAGCTTCCCCCTCATATGCAGATTGTCCACTTTATTGATGACATTCTAATTCAGGGGAGCAATGAGACTGAAGTACAACAAATGCTCGAAGTGCTCCTAGTGCATATGAGGCAGAAAGGCTGGGAGATTAATCCAACTAAAATCCAAGGGCCGTCTCAGACAATCACATTTTTAGGAATCCATTGGCACTGTGGTCATCGAGAGATACTACCTAAGGCTCGGCAGAAGATCCTTGACTTTGCAACACCACGGAATAAGAAAGAGGCGCAGAGATTTAGCGGGCTGTTTGGTTTCTGGAGACAACACATTCCCCATTTGGGACAGATTTTGGCCCCATTATACAAGGTGACTAGGAAGAAACACGAATTTGAATGGGGAAATGAGCAGCAGGCTGCCTTTGAGTTGGCTGAAGAGGCTATTCAAAGGGCTTTAGACTTATGGCCCATGCAGGAAGGTGAAGTGGAACTGAACGTATCTGTAAATGGGTCATATGCTAATTGGAGCCTCTGGCAAAAACAAGGGAAAAGTCCCCTTGGGATTTTGGGGAAGAAAGTTGCCAGAGGCAGGGAACAACTACACGCCCTTTGAAAAGCAACTGTTAGCCTGCTATTGGGCCTTGGCACAAACTGAACAGCTTACGATAGGCCACGAAGTGGCTCTGCGCCCTGAAACCCCTGTTATGCACTGGGTTAAAAGCTCCCCAAAGACCCACCGAATAGGTCATGCTCAGGAATCCAGTATTATCAAATGGAAATGGTACATCCAAGACAGAGCAAAGGTGGGACCTGGTGGTGTTGCTGCCCTTCATGAACAAATAGTGGCTGCCCCCATGCAGGATCAAGAGGTAAATCCTGATCCTATAGTTGAATGGGAATCCCCTGTGCAATGGGGAAAGACCCTGGATCAATTGCTGCCTCTTGAAAGGGAGCACGCATGGTTTACGGATGGGTCAGCTAAATATATAGGAGGGAAAAGGTTTTGGAAAGCAGTGGCTTATCACCCTCACACGGGAAAATTTTTGGAGACCACAGGAGAAGGGGAAAGTAGCCAATATGCTGAGTTATATGCAGCATATATGGCTTTAAAACAAGAGGATTTAGGGGAGTGTCATCTGTATACCGATTCTTGGTCAGTGGCTAATGGATTGGCTACCTGGTTGCCAACATGGGTAGCCAAGGATTGGAAAATTTATTCTAAAATGGTCTGGGGAAAGGAAATATGGAAGGATATTTGGGAATTGGTTCAAAGGACAAAGGTGACAGTGTTTCATGTTGACGCTCATAGCAACATAAATTCACTTGAGTGACTTTACAATTCTGTCACCGATAACCGGGCAAAGATTTCCCAAGCCGCACTGGAGTTCCCTCAGGAAGGGGACCATGAAGGCTTGGCGAAATGGGCACACCAAAAATGTGGGCATCTGGGGGAGAAGGCCACTTACAAGTGCGCCCAAGAGCGTGGCATAGTCATGTCACTGGACATGATCAAAACAATAATTGCCCAATGCCCTGTGTGCCAACACACTCATAAACGCCCGGTACCAAATATCGTAAAAGGAGAACTGGGAAGAGGGAAATTGCCAGGACAGATCTGGCAAATGGACTATATTGGACCTTTACCCCAGGACCGAGGGTGCAAATATATCTGCACCGCTGTAGACACATACTCAGGATATTTAATAGTTTATCCCTGCAAGAAAGCCACACACCATAGTACTACTTCCACCATAGATATAATGATTTTGTACTATGGGATCCCCTTACAAATCCAAACTGATAATGGGTCTCATTTTCGAAACAAATTTGTACAACAATATGCGGAGCAGCATAATATTCAGTGGGTCTTTCATATACCATACTATCCCCAGGCTGCAGGATTAATCGAACGAATGAATGGGCTATTGAAGGAGCAGTTAAAAAAGCTGGGAAATGGAAAGCTATCCCGATGGAGGACTAACCTCACGGATGCGCTCCATACCCTCAACAATAGGCCCATTGGGGAGATGGAGACGCCCTTGATGCGCATGACTACGCCTAATCTCCAGATACAGCCTTTAGTGGTAACTGAAAAGTTGATCTACTGGGAAATTGTCCCGGGTGCGATGGCCCCCTACCGGGCCACTCCAGAGGCTGCTGGGCTAGATCTCTATGCATTAGAACTGGTAAAGATAAACCGAAGCCAGACAAGGGTTATTAACACCGGGATAGGAGTCCAGATTCCCCCAGGACACTTTGGTCTGATAACTGCTCGCTCAAACTTAGCCCTGAAAGGTGTTCATGTCATGGGAGGAGTGATTGATGCCGACTATCAGGGAGAGATTAAGGTAATCCTTTTAAATAATGGTGAAGAAGATTTGGTTATTCAACCCAAGGATAGAATAGCACAACTATTAATACTACCAATTTTGAAAACAACAGTAAGGAAGGGGGACCCACCCCAAGTTACTACTGTTCGTGGGGACAAAGGATTTGGATTCACCAACTTTAGTAATGGGGCAAAGGTATGGGTCCAAGGGCCGAATGGGCCCCCTGAGCCAGCTGAAGTAACAGCGGTAGGAAAAGATAACACCATCCTAATTATGAGACCTGGGCAGGAAAAATGGGAACATGTCCCCGCAAATAAGTGTTATTTGCGGGAATAACGAAATGGTATAGAATTTTGTACTGCAGATCTTGTACGGCGCCGCCAGAGTATGAGAACATCTACACTGAATCTGACCTCATGAACTGCAACGTAACTTAATGCTGAACTGCGCCAAGTAGATGAACTCGGCTCTAGACTACAATCAACCTAGTTTGTCGTGACATACTGGAAATAGGACAGCACCTGATCTTCCAATGAGAAAGACTATGACAGTGAAGCAACGACCAAGATGACTGCAGCAACATCTGTATCTAATGGACTGAGACTAATTCAAGATAAAGAAGAGATACTTGTACACCTACGGATGGTATAGAGGCTGTGGTCCACCCATATGTCAAAGGGCCGAACGAAGTGCTGGGGTCTGAACCCCAAGCCCTGAATGAAGGTTGACATATGGGTGGTTCCCACAGCCCTTCAAAAGGAGGCAATGAGTTTGCCTTTTGGCTTTCCTCCAAGGTGCGGCCGGCCTTGCAAGGATGAATAACAGACCTGACTTCATCCATGTCTGGTTTGGGCTGGCCAAGCTGGGCTGCATGGTGGCTTTTCTCAACTTCAATGTCCACTCCAGATCTTTCCTGCACTGCGTAAAGACATGGGCATCAAAAGCGTTGGTGACAGGAGAAGGAAAGTTCTGTATTGTGTCTGATTTACCACTGACTTTCTACTGCTTTATGCTTTTTATCAAAAATAGAAAATCAGAGCCATTCCAAGCTGCAAGCACTTCACACATATATTCATTCACATCTGCTGGCAAAAAAAGAGGGGAAAGAGGTAGTCTTATTTAAATTTCAAGTGTATAAGCACTCAGAATAACATAGAATTATTAGTACGTGAACACCTATGCCCAGAACACTCCTTTTGCTTTTATAGATGAGCTTCCATCATCTTTAAGCATATCTCTGATCCCTAATTTTCTTTTAGGTCATACTGACTGACACATAGAATGTTCCTGGTGGGAAGAAGCAGGTAGTAGACAAGATCCCAGTAAAGGTCAATGATTTTTTCATTTAGCTACTGTATTTTTGTGGTGCAATAACAAATGTTCAGTACTAGACAGAATTTGACCTTTAATTGCTGTGGCAAGTGGTCTCTTATTGCCAATCAGTTTCTGGATAGCGGCATTACTGATAGTCTTGAAGAGTCTTGTGGGAATACTGTAAACTATTTGAAAATAAATGGGACTGTCAGCTTTGCAAAAAAACCCCAAAAACCAAACCAAAACAAAAACCAAAAACAAAACCAAAAAACCGACCTTTTATTTCTCCAGAAATGTCAATCTTGTTTCTTTACTACAATTTATGACAGCATATGAATGTCATCACCCAGGGTCTCTTCTGATTGCCAGTAAATGTAGAAATAATAGAGTTATACCTAATTGAATTTTAAAAGACCACAGAGCAGAGCTCGTGCTGGCTTTGTAACCAAACAAAAGCACTCTCTCTTTGTATGCCAAAAATGAATGCATAATGTTATGAATCTGAAATCCAACTCACCCTGCTGGCTTTGTGTTCCCACAGTCTAAAAATACAGTAACCTGAGGTGCATTCTAATTGAGATAACAGTTTCTCTAAACTAGATAAACAGCCTGTTGAAAGCTGAATTGCTTATGAAAAAACTCCAGGAGTGAAGGTCAAGGTATTTGCTATGAAAGGTTTGGTTATAAGATTCTTCCTCTCTTCTTTCCCACTACAAAGTGTTGATGCAAATATGAGATTGCCAGGTGACAAAATACAGCTGGTCTGTAGGGAAAGAATCAGTGGGAAAAAAATCCCCAGCTGCCTGAACATCTCGAGAAGAACTGTTTGGTTTATAGTCTCTAGTCAATATTTGGTTTTCCCTTCTCATAAGACGTGTGCATGAAATTTTATGTTTTCATAGATAATATAGTTTGACAAGTTGCCATATTTCCCATCTAATGATTATAGCACTTCCAGACTGACTGTGCCCCAAAGTATAGCAAAGCTTATGCTGAGAGAAGGATAATACAGTCAGAGGGATTTGCTTTTCTTCCTGTACCTATCAAAGACATTATCATTGTTATTAAGTTTTGTGCAGCTACAATAGTAAGGCCAGCACCCCTGGTGGATGAGCTCAGCATAGAAGGAAGCATTAGGCTCATTGCCCAGTTCCTTCTCTTCTGATTTTAGCAGGTATTCTAGGATCTGAAAGGAAAAGATGTCCGTTCATCTATCTGGAGTTAGGAAAATCACACCACTACATTTTTTAATCATTATTTTTTTAAAATTTATGAAGGGGGTGGTGTTACTCTTTTTTTTTCCTTACTTTGTGACTGTCCACCTCTCTCCTCTTAACTATTGTCATCAGTCAGCACAGCACTCAAAATAATGACACAGCTGGTACATAACAGCATGGAACAATCAGAAGCAATGACTAGTCAGCAGTCTTCTGACATGATATTCCACGACCCAGCAACATTAGGATGCTGCCCCATAAACCAATTGACACCAAGTCCTCATAGTTTAAAAAAAAAATATGGGGCAGACTGTAGTGACATCAAAGCTTCTATTAGAGAAGCTTACATTGCATTATCTCAGACCTGCTTTTATGGTATTAAGCTTCAATACTCCTATGTAGGAATATTATCCCAGTTTCACAACTAAGTGGGAGGGAGAAGCGAGAGAGGCAGAAAGGGGTTATCTTATCAAAGGTCACAGTGAGTTTGTGGCAAAGCTCAGTCTGGGCTCCTACTCCTATGCTAAAACCCACAGATAGCAGGCCTTTTGCTCTGTAGAGCTGCTTTTCTGATTAGCAGCAACTGTCAGCAGGCTTTATCACCTACCATGCTCTTGCTATGAGATGCATCTGGCATGTTCTGATGTCTGTTTCATCCAAGGCCTATCCTCCAGGGAAACTGTATAGAAGCATTCAATATTTAAGGTTCAAATTCAGGTATCTCTCACTCTAATTCTTTTGCAGAAATCCCATTTCTTTTTTTTTTTTCTTTTTTATTTTGACTTCATTTATCAGGAGTTGAGACAGTGGTAGAGGGGCACCTGAGAGTACAGACAGAAATGCTGCTAACAACTTGAGTGGCAGTATTTCCTTAGTAGCAAAGTTCATTACAAGAGAATGCTTTGTCTCTGTGCAATATTTACTGAAGCGTAAAAGGGTCAGCCAATTTTTCAGTTATTTCTGCTTCAACAATTGCAGTTGCTTATTCTGGAAATTAAGTGGGTAACCAGAAACCAGTTATTAATTTTATTCATTTTAAGTAGGCAAAGAGAGGCAGAATTCAGATAGAAGGAGCCTTCCATGAAGTTGCAGTTACTCTTTTCATTGCCAGCTGGAAAGAAGTGCTTGATAGCAACTGTTTGAGAATGCAACTGAATTATGAATAGCTGAGTGATCTGTTAACAAGGACGAATTACATCTATTCGGTCTGGCTGAAGATGGTTCCTTGTGTTTTTGAAAATGTTTGCTGAAAGAGCCATTAGTTATCAAATACTTTGTCTTTATATGTCAGAATAAGTAGTGTAATTTATGCCAAACATCCTTGCAAAAAGAATGTGATTTAGATGACATAGTTGACATTCACTGTCTGCAAAGGAGACAGAACAAATACAGATGGCTGAGGAGATGTTTAATCCTGCTTGCCTTTCTGATTTCCAATTATCTCCATTTAGACAGCTGCAAGGAAGAACTGCACAGGAAACTTGCAAGTGTCTCCTGATGAATTCAATTACTTTGACCATCACAACTGTTTTCTTATCACAAAGAAGAGAAATGGAAGCAAATACTCATACAGATGCCTTCTGGGTAGTGAGATTTAATGCTATTTGGGACAAAGAAAACATTGCAATTCCAAACGAGGTCCTTTGACAGTGAAAAGATTAAAAAAATTATCCTATCCAGAACAGAAAATCTATGTGGGTATTAGCTTGTATTTTCATTAGACAGATTTTTATATGAAATAAGCTAAATTTGCCTAAGCTGTAAGGATCAACACGTTGGGACACTGGCCTATTTTACTCTCATGAATCTTTAATTATATCTCTAAATAAATTAGCTCAGGATTCAGGCAGGTGACCTCACAGCAGAAATGATCTATGACTTGCTTCAGTGGCTGATTCAAATCTGGGTTCAGATCATGAAGGCTGTTGGGAGTCTGTTGTGAACTGAAAAAGACTTAATTTAACTAAAAGTTAAGTTGAACCTTAGATTACCATTTTCAGATTACAAAGAGAGTGAAGTACTGGAACACATTGCTTGGGAATGCTGTGAATTCTACATCATTGTCACTATAAAAAGCAGGTTAGACAAGTAAGTCAGGAATCATTTATACAGAGTCAATCTTGCTGTAGAGCAGAAAAACAGAATAGATGACCTCTCAACATCCTTTTGACACTTATTTTGTGTGACTGTGCTTTGAATTTACATATGGAAATGTACAAGTAATTTAAAGTAGGCTTTGTGTATAGTTTAATTATGAGGTACTGAAGTACATCTTAAGCAACAATTACTTGGCTTTTTAAGACATACTAGACTGGAACAAAACAAGGAAGTTTGTTCCACCCTAGGTCATGTATTTTCTTCAACTTATATACTTCCTTGTTACTTTCCTTAAAAGATTGTTTATATTACATTTTTTAACTTGTTCTCTTCATAAATACGATGATATATTTCTTCAGGCTTGCTGCCAAAAATATTTTCCTGTTTGCTGTGTGAGGTGTTTATAATTACAAGCAGTTGCTCCCACTACTTTTAATGAAAGTAACAGTAGAAATTTCAGTGATTAATGGGTCTGCAAGGGGTCGGTGGGCTGCTAATGGAGAGAAAAAAATGTAAGTTCCAAATAATTTTTAATATGTTGTGCAGAACAATTCTTCTCTGAATCATTCCTCATAGTAATAAACTCCTTACCACCACTGAGAATGTATGCTTCCAGTTTCAGTAACTGAAGACAGGAATATGCAGTACTGACATCTGTAGTGTGTTATTCCAAAAGCAGGGCTGCTCATGATGTAAGTGGCTACTGTGGAAGAATCAGGTCACTTTGTGTCCTGGTGAAGATGAAAAAGGGCAGCAGAAGCTGGTTAAAATTGTATATGTGCTTAAGTAGGCAGAATGGTAACTAAAAAAACACTGGAACAAACCAACTTACATAATTAAAAGTCAGTCAAAAAACCTGACAGTTTTGTGAAACTGGGTTTTGTTTCCATTGAAACCAGAGACAGCTTGTTTGGTCTTTGTAGTTGTAACACAGCAGGCGCTGCAGTAAAGGATCAGGTTATGTCAGTTAAACGTAGTCGTGATGGAGGACTTGACTGTGCTAGCATTAAAGGGCATTAATGTAAAACCAACACAGCACGTGAGCAAAACTTCTCCAGGAAGTGCACCAGAGCGTATCAAAGATGCCTAAATCTACCTCTGTGTCAGGCTTCCCCCATTCATCTCCTTGGCACTCCTTTAAATAGTGCCTAAACAGTTGTGATAATTGCGAACTGCGTTTGGAGACAAATTTTACGCGGCTTTCTCCAATTTCAGCTCTCAGGCCTGCGTGAGGACCACGAGGAGGATTACCCTACCGCAGGGATTAACCGGTGCCAAAGGCCCACGAGAAGAAAGTGCCACTGAAGCACCGGGGGCTGGCGGTGCGCGGTCACATAATTTTCACACACCGGCGGAACTGTCACGCCAGCTTCAGGCGGGCCCGGCCGAGCTGCGCGGGGGGACACGAGCCCCTTCCAGGCGCAGCAGGCCCGAGGGGCTGCCGCTGCCCGACATCGACCCGCAGGTCCCGCGGGGTCCCGGCGCCACCAACCAGGCGGTGCTGCTCGGTCCCGTTCGCTGCCTGGACAGGCCGGGAGCCCCACAGCTGCCACCTACGACCGGGTTTCCCCCTGGCCCGGGAATGGTGAGTAACCCGTCTCTCCGCTTCCCTCGCTGCCCGGGCTGAGGGCTGGCTGCCCTTATCATCTGCGCCATGTGCCTGCCCGGGACACAGGCGGCGTCCTGGGGAAGGAAAGGGGTTGTGCCAAGGAAGAGAAAAAAGAAAACAACCACTCCAAAATTAAGAAAAGCGAGAGTTTTGCGGGCACGGGGGAGGGAAGGGGCCCTGCTGGGGGCGCGGCAGCGGCGATAAGGGCCGCCCGCGGTGCTTGCCGGCCGCCCGCCGGGGGCAGGCGCTAGGGTAGCTTGACGCCCTCTGCCCTGCGGCCGCGGCCTTTCGCCCTCCCCCCGGGCTCCCCTCACACCCGCCGCGCGGCGGGGAGGATGCGGAGGTAGCGGGGCTGCGCAGAACCGGCGCTGGGGACATGAACCCGCGGGGCGGCCGGGCCCTGGGGCCGCTCCTGCTGCTGGCGCTGCTGCAGTGTGCGGGGCGGCGGCGGGGTAAGTGCGGTCCCTTCGGCCGAGGCGGGGAAGGCGCGAAGGGGACGGAGGGCATGGGCGGGTTGAGGCCAGGCGGCGGGACGTCGAGGGCCTGGCGGAGGCGGCAGGCGGCGGGGCGCCATGTTCCGTGGTGAGGGCTGTGGCGGGAGGGCGGGAGCCGCGCCTGAGGGAGCACCGGCGGGAGACTGGTACCGGGAGGTGACTTCAGGGCCCGACTGAAGAATCGGATGTCACTGAGGAGAAAGAAGTGGTAAGGTTTCATCTGCAGTGGTAAGGGAGAGAAGAAAACCGTTTTTTATCTCCCAGAGCAGCAATCTGAGGGGGGACACTCCCATGTCTTATCAGAAGATTGAGGTATCACGAGAAAGTTCTCACCGTGGCTCCTGTTAAATTTAATTAGCTACCATTGCATGCTCACAGTTTGTGGTTTTGAGGACACACAAAAGATACGTAAAGGCACAGAGAATTAGGAGTAGGGCTCTATGATGCATCTCACAGGCCTGTGCCTGTGGATGGGCAGTTTTATCACACTGATCAATTTGGTGTGTGAAAAAAACCAAAAGCTGGCTAGAGTGTTCAGCTGCTTTCTCCTCCCAGGTACAGCTGTGCATCAGTATGGGTTATTTCTTTGAAAATGCAAAAATGGTGTAAGCATAGGTATGCTTTGTCTACATTCAGGCTCTCCATTCTAAGGTTTATAATTTGGAAAGCCAGTGCATGTGCGAAGATAATGAAAAGAGCCTACAAAAAAATGGAGGGAAATGCACATAGTGCACTAGAAGTATGAATACAGTTGAGGGAATAGGTTTGTATTTTATTCAAGTATCATGAATATTTATAGCCCTATCAAATTGCAGTAAATTAGGTTGTGTCTCATACTACTTCTAATAAAAATTCATCTCTCAAATGACTTTACTGTAAGTCATTTCCCTCCTGGCAGCATTCTCAACATTGTTTTTATGAGTAGCACTTACATCACATACATGTTGATGATATACGATACAAATAGATTGATAAGTAGCCCAAATGCCTATGTGTAAATAATAGAAACAAAATAATAGAATGAATGAGGAAACAGAAATCAAAACAAAAGGGAAAGAACATTAATATGGAAAAAATATAATAATAAATAGCTCTATCCAATGTTATTAGGTTTCCTATGCCTTGCTAACTGCTGAAAAGCTGTTTTATTTGTTCTTAAAGAACAGATGGATGGAGAAGACTGTTCAGGGTATTTATTTTTTTTTAATCCTTTCTATTTATTTTTTTATCTTTGGTCTTTGAATACTATGGCTGTGGTTTTCCTTAAAGTTTGAAAATGAGGTGGGAGGAGATGGGATTTTATTGTGCGTGTTTTAATCTGGATTTTTTCTCCACTTACTTCTGTGACAGTTACCTCTATCAGATCACCTTTGCAGTCCTTTAAAAAAAAAAAAAAAAAAAAAAAATGTCTTTTGTTCTTAAAGCAATTGCAAACAGATTAGTTCCAGATATCTGTGCAACTTGCCACGTACATGCTACATGTCATCAAATTGAAGGAAAAAGTGTCTGCATCTGTAACTATGGATTTGTAGGCAATGGAAGAACCCATTGTCAAGGTAGGCTGCCTGTTTGTCAAATGGCAAGAAACTGTGTACATTCCTAAAATGTTCTTTCTTGAGTAATATTACTGGGTTCTTCAAAACACACTAAGAACTTTGTCATTTCCTGGCAGAATTTCCAAAACTTAGAATATCTTTAGAATATCTGTGGATTGTTTTTCTTTCCTTTTTTCTTTTTTTAAATGGCTACCACTTTGCTTGATGTAAGAGTTGTTTTTTACTTAATTGCTTAACTATTTTATTCCGTTTCTGCTATACAATGAAGGATTTAAATTAATTTTATTGTAGAAAATGTAGGGGTTTATCAAACGTTCACTTTTAAAAATATAATGTATTGGACTGGTTCATGTACATTTTTTTTATTGTAGTGGGTTTCACTTTATTATTCTTTTCAATTTATGAGTCATTGAACTAAAAACTAGACAATAAAACTGACAGTTAAAATTAGCACTTTTTTGCTGATTTTTCCAGTTACCTCAGATTACTGAGTAGCTAAAAATTAATTTCATTAGTTGAAGATCTGTTCTTGATAGCAGTGTGCATATATGCACAGATTTCTTAAGTGCAAATGTCTGTTACATGGAAAGTGTTGTTCAGCATTGTTTTGTTACTGTAGCTGATAGTATCCTTTTAATGCTACCTCATGCATGACGAATCAATTACATGAATCAAAGGATGATGTCAAATGCTGTGTCCGAGTGTATATAATAGCTTACCACTGCTTGAAGGGGACGGTTCTCCACCTCTGATCTCTACCACTCCGTCTCTTCTTCCTTCACAAGTACTGGCACTGGCATGTGCTGGGACCTGCAGAGAGTTCAGTTGTCTCTTTACGGTGGGGAGAAGACGAGCTGCATGTTTTGCCGTGATAATTCTCTGCCAGTTGAGTGAGTTGGGTAAGAGCACACGCTCCGTCAAAGGCTGCAGCCAGTGCATGCCGTAAGGAAGAGCTGAAGTGGAGAGCAGGGCCCTCTGGTTTCAACAGCTCTTAGATCAACTCAGGGTGTGTCATGAAACTATTCACAGTTTCATCCAGGGACGGCAGCCTTTGTTGGTCTAAATAGTCCAGATTACCAGCAGTGCTTGCATCCCAGATAACTTGGAAAGAAAAACAGTAGAGGGAAGTCTGGTTCCACAGGAGCGAGTGAGGAAGGGAGGATACTCTGCTTTTCTTAATCTCTCTGCTGTGTTTTACATGTGCTGACAGATAAAGATGAATGCCAGATTGGAGCCAGCAAGATCTGTGGAAATCATACACTGTGTCATAATACACACGGAAGTTTTTACTGTGTTTGCCTTGATGGATACCGAGCTTCCAACAACAACAAGACATTTATTCCCAATGATGGCACGAACTGTACAGGTAGCCATCACAAAGAATCCTGAGCACCAGGAATCCAGAATTTAATTTTCTGTTGCACAAATCTTTTTTCCTTGTCACTTTACAATTTACTTTCTAAAAGTGTCAGAGCACCTTCTGCTGTGCATGCAAATACTTATTTGACATCTAGGTTCCAAGAGCTATGAATTAGTTCAATTTTGCATTCTTTGCTATGTCAGAAATCATTGCTTTGCAGTCACATTCAGGCAATAATCTTTCCAGAAGAAGAAGCTAGATTAAAGAAAATACAATGATACTTATCATTCCCCCAGAACGCCATATTGGCATTTTGTGTAGAATATTAGGCAGTTCCTTGTTACAGTAATGAAGTGGTGTAACTGCTTAAGATATGTGCAGATACAGGATTTTTCTGGGGTTGTTGTAGCAGGAGATAACATTGGAAACTGTCAGGTAAAATGGAAACAATTGGAAAGGTAGCTAGCTATAGAATTAAGAGTCTCCTCCTTCCAGATGCTTGGACACCAAGCAACGATAAGCTCCTTTGTTTCCCAGAAGAGCCATCCAAAGCTATGAAGAATCGTTCATGGAATGCTCAATTTGTTTTAATCTTGGGTCCTACATTAATTAATTAAAAAACCCCAGCTATTACAAAGTGCATGTATTTTTTTCTGATTTTTTAGATATAGATGAATGTGAGGATTCTGGGCTGTGTGGTCGCAATGCAAGATGTGTGAATACTGAAGGAAGCTACAAGTGTTACTGCAATGATGGTTATAAGTTAGAAAACGGAGAGCATTCTTTTCATCCAGATGGGAACATAGTTTCATGCAAAGGTGAGAGTCTTTGAGTACTGTTTTTGCTAGCAGATAAAATCAGATCTTACATGATATAGTAGTACCTGCTCTGACCCGTGCTTTCAGGTCTGCAGAGCAGAAGCCCTCTCTGTGGACTTTGCCTACTGTAGGGTTTTTTTCTTCTTGGGTTCAGTTTGTTCTGGTGGTGTCTGGATGGTAGAGTCGACACTGGATAGAATTTCTACAGGCTCTCAGCAGTGGTTTGGGTGTGCAGGGTCGGAGAAGCTTAATAATACCATGAAGGTGATGTAGCTTGTTTCTGAATAGGATGAAAGTGTGGTATAATCACTTGTTTATGTAATCATGCTGCATGAAGGGGAAGGGAAGTGAGGATAAATAGCTGATAAGAGAGGTCAAATGAATGAAACAGGCCTAGGGGAGAGGAATAATAAAATAATAGTTTAGCTATTTATTACAAACTGTGCCACCTGCATAAATAAACTGTTATGTTTATCTTGCCATAAAAAAAAAATAAATTAAATTTGAAATGGTTCCTCCTTTCCGGTCTGGTGTAGGTTTTCATGGATGCAAAGTGCTAGGAGTGTAAGCTGTAGCTGTCAGTGTGTGTAATGAACCCAGGCAATCCCAGGTGGAAGGAACTGCCTCAATTATATTCAGCTCTTGTCTCTGAATTGCTGCAAGAGCAATCAGTAAAGATCGCTGCCTGTAGTTCATCCAGTTTTTCCAGCTGGAGTTCTCTGCTTCATTTTGCCAGAATTCCTGATAATCCTACTTACCTCACCGACTTCCCCCTCTGTGTGCTATGGTAAAGTAGTGTGTCTGTACTGACCATGTCGCATGCGGAGTCAGGCAAGGAAGCCTCGTCAAGCAGCTGTGCTGGAGGAATGTAGCTTTTGTATGGTTCAGTGAGACGGAGGAACTGAGGGGCAAACCATTTCGTTTCAGCCTATGTGCAGTGCTTCACCTTTCCCATGCACAGGGAAATAAAGCTGTGCATTGGGGCCTGAAATTTTCCTTTGATGTTGAAGGATCATTCAGGCATTGCTGTAACACAACTGGCACATGCAAAGCACCATCACTTTGCAGTATCTGCTCTTTGGTGTTGTGAATGGCTCCAGCTGTATGGCAGTAAAGATGTAGCTCAGTACCTGGATCACTGTGTTCCTCCAGCTGTGGTCAGTACAACTCTTCAACTCCAATCTTCTACCCCTATGGTGACCTCTCACATTCATCAGACTGAGCATATTTTGTGATGCAGCCATCCAGTTCTGCTGATTTTAAAGTGGTTATATGTTGTAATTTTTGTACTGATGGACCTTTTAATCTAATCTCTTTGCAGAAACTGGATGTGGTTCCCCTCCCGAAATGAAGCATGGCTACATTGTGGGGAGCTACAGCTCACTACCAGGAAGTGCGGTTCATTATGAATGTAAAGAAGGATTTTACAGCAACGAGGGAAAGTTCTCATACTGCACTGCAAATGGAGCTTGGGAACCTGCCACTTTAAGCTGTAAAGGTGAAGAGAGTCTTGAAGTTTTCTTAAATTTATCATTAAGGGGGTTTATGCATGGGGAAGTGTGTTTGTGATAGGCAGTAGACTGCTTCCTCAGTTGGAAGGATAATTTTTCAAGATCTGGCTATTTGCAAAAAAAGAAGGACAGGTTATAAAATTGTTTCACTTCTTCATAGTGCTGTGACATTTTCTATGCTAGTCGTTGCATTTTTACAGACACTGCAGTGGGTCCTTATGATTGTAAGCCATGACCTAGAAAACAACTAGATTTCTGTAGCATTTCGTGGGAAAGGCAACTGAGTTTGAAGTATGGGTGACCTCTTATGAAGAGAACAATTTTTCTGACAGCTTGTGAAGGCTGACTGTAGATGCAAAAGAGAAGCATCATGTCACCTGTCATCTCTGGATAGTCTTCATGATTTTTAAGAGCATTTGTGCATGAGCAAACGCTTTCATGTCTCTGAAGTGTAAAGTTTCCCATGAGCATTTTTAAAACTTCCACTTACTTGGGTGTTCGAATCACCTGTTCTGTTGAAATATTACTACTTACAAGTGCAGAATTTAGCATTTCTGTGAGCAGTTAGAAAATCTGTATATTAGTTTTATGATGCTTGAAGTGCTAGCTAATAGAAGCTACACTGTGTATAACAATTCTGCTGGGGAGAATTGTCATCCTGAAATTTATCACTTAGTGAAGAGAGATCCTTCTCTCAAAATACAAAAGCCCTCTTGGCTTCTAATTATTTCCTGTTTGTTTTTTGTTGGTTTTTTTTTTCCCTTTGAGAGTGTATAGAAATGTAATGTTTGTATGTGTGTCTATGGGACTTGAATAATTTAGAATAGAGATGCTTAGTCAGTATGGTTGGAAAAAGAGAAATATTAAGTATCACTAGAAAAGTCCTAAGAAAGAAAAAAATAAAGCAATTTAATACTAAATTATTAGCATCAAAAATAAAACAATTGAAATAACATTTTTTTCTCCAAAATAAATAAGGGAAAGTGAATTTGAAAACAAAAGGAAGTGCCCAAAGTCTCAAGAGTTCCCTAAAGAAACCTTGTGGAATGCAGTCCTTATGAGTTGTTGGTACATTTATTTTTCAGTGATTGCTTTTTCATGTGATTTTTTTTTTTTTTTTTTTTTAAATTTGTAAAATCAGGGTTAATTGAAATAAAATACATCAAACAGCCCATGAGTCTGAAATGACAGACTTATTTCCCCTTTGTATTACAAGCTTTTTTTCCTGGATTTCTGTTTTTGTAAAACCAGCAAGTCTCTGAGAGTTTCCCTGGTAAGTCTTTATCGCTAATGTATTTCTCCTGGCCAGGGGTAACTTTTTTTTTTTTTTTTTTTTTTTTTAAAATAAGTTTGTCTTTTGTCTTATCCTATGGTAATTTAGGAGTTTATTTTATATAGTCATGATGAAACTGGCTAGTGAAGGTAGATCACACTTGGCAAGATGTGCAACCTAACATCAGGGTACTGTAAATGGAGGAGATCCCCTTTTTTAAAAGTTTAAATATAGGTGTATGGATGTTATGTGATTTTGAAAACTGTATCTTCCATTGAATATTAATACAAGAATTGTCTTGAGATGAAAAGTCAGATAGCTTAATGGGAAGATGTGATGTATGTGAAGAGGTGTAGTTAAACTGTTGAATGTGAGTGTGTCATGCGAACATGAAAGCCTTTTAGGTGGTTGCTTGCCTTAGAAAAGACATTATAGGAGATACAGGTTTTTTTGCTACTTGACTTCTTTGATTTATGCGTTTGTAAATAACAACTTAGCATGTTTGTGAACAGAGCAACCACTAAAAAGCATTTCAAACACCACATAGACTCTTGCTCTAACAGGAAGCTCTTGTATTGTATGTTGCAGCCTTTTCTATGGTTTTGCATTGCTCTGGTCCTTGTGCACTTAATTTTGCTTCCTAAAGGCAGTTTCTACTCATCTGCCTCCCTCTGACTGTTGCTTACTGCAAAGGGTATAGAACCATCTTGCAACCTGTAATCAGGGTTGTTAAAGCAGGAGAATCATAAAGATAAAAAAAGTGTAAATCCCAGGACATTTCCTGTATACAAGCAGCTAGGCTGAGGAAGGAGTCGCAGATTTAGCTTGTCATACAGAGAGGAAGGCAGAGGGAGGTCATTCTATTTGGAAGCAGCTGTGGAGTAGCTACAGGACTCAGTCACGGTGGGGATGTCACAGAGGACATGAGGGAGTGTTGAATTATCACAGAAGAGGGTTAGCTGATAATGACAAAAGAAATACTGATGTGATTGCAGGTGTCATTATTTCTATTGATTTTATTTTTCTTTTTTATTCCTCTACCTAGGTGTGAATTGTGGGGTTCCACCTTCTGTTTTAAATGCACATCTAGCATCTGTAAGTGGGACCACATACGGAAGTGAAGTTACTTACAATTGTATTCATGGTTACTTCATTGCAAGTGGCAATCAGACTGCAGTCTGCAATGCCAGAGGACAGTGGGATGGTGCTGATTTGGTGTGCAAAGGTAAATCAAATCTGCCTTCAAATCTATTTAGCACAGATACTGTTTCAGCCACCACAATAAATAGTAGTCATCGAATAGAGACATTTTCAGGCATTCAGCTCATACAGTCTTCTGGCAAATGAAGTTCAGTCACAAACCAAAAGCCCTATATTAAACAGTTGGGTTTTTTTTTAATCTGTGTTGCTAATGAAATTGCAATTAATTGTTAAAAGTTAACGTTCTAAGAACAAAACCCCAATGCATGGCAGGCACTGGGATTTCCATGAGATGAAAATTCAGCCTAAATTGCTGCCATTTTTCTAGATCAGCATGTGTTGTGTAGTTGAAGCCACTGCTCAGAAACTGAACCACTATTAGCAGTTAGTGTCCCCTTAAAATTCCCATATTTGGGCAGTTTCCAGTGGCAAACTATGATTGCTCAAGCATGCTATTGTTATTTGACATATGTCATAAATCCATTTTATTACTGTGATTGGGAAGAATACGACCTAACAAGTTCCTTGATAAGAAAAAACGTGCACTTAAAAAAAAAAGTATTTTGCCCAACAGAATTTCTATTGTATTGTTTCTTTCAGCTCATAATATTTAATAATGTGATCTCAGGATAATTACAGTCTTGAGTCTGTTTTTACATTGGCACAACTTCACTTTTCCATTCACTGGACAATTAATATGTTTTCAGCTTCATCCAGCAGGGCTGAGTCTTCTGTTCATTGGAATCAAATGTAGTAATTTTTTTGAGGGTGCCATGTCTGTGTTACAACCGTTCTTTACTTTTAGAATCTTCTCTAATATTCTTACTCTGTCTCACCAGTCTAAATAGAAGGTTTGCTGTGTTACACAGAAACATACTTCCGCATTTTTGCTTTTCAGTCTGATTACAGGATGGCTATGGGCAGATAGCCGGAGTTAAGCAGTGGTAATTTTTGTATCTCATCACATACCATCCTTCTATAAGTTGAGCATATTCTTCACATGTGCATTAGTTACTCTAAAGCTTGTTTATTTGGTAGAATAAATGCCCCACCCTGCTGGAAAGTCTCCAGTCACAAAATTCTGAGTTCTAAATGGCTGGCTTGACTTCCAGAAATCCCTGTGAAGTGAAAAACAGTGAAATGTTGCTTGCTGGGACAAATCATGTCTTTTTCTTAAACACTTTGATATGCCTTGCCTGCTTTCATTTTCAGGTTTTTAAATTTTTTTTTTTCTGTTTCAGAAATAGACTGTGGCAAACCTTTGCTGATTCCACACACAGAAGTGATCTGGCACAACTCTACCACTCTAGGGAGCAGAGTGTACTATCAGTGTAAAGAAGGATATTATTTTGTTGGAGACAGGAATTTTTCAGAATGCACAATAAATCAGTCATGGGAGAATATTACATACATATGCAAAGGTAACTCTTTCTGTGGAAACTGCTGTGGGGTGTGCTATTTAAATAGTTTCTCATTCCTGTTCTGAAGGTAGGAACAGGAGAAAGGATGAAGGCAAGAAATCTTTTTCAAATTTTCAACGTAGGGAACATGGTGGTAATTTTGGATGGAAGAGAATTTTAACCATGCAACAATTTCTAGTGGATGCTACAGGTCTTTCTGTAGCTGCCTTGCTTTTTGTTTCGAAAAGAAAGGGACTAATGCAACTGGAGTTTCATTGCTGCACTGAGAACCTTTAGCTTTAAAAGACAGGGGAACATCACTAGATGAGCAGAAGGCATTTAACGATGTTTTCTTGTGTGCCTAATGCTGTAAAGTGCACTGTGATGAAAGTAGAGGCAGTGGAATTCAAAACTCCTTTTTTTTGGGTGTTTATGTCATGTCATAATGGCCAAAGTAAACATTGTTCATGGTTGCCTTTCCAGCCTAGATCCAGTTGTCTGAATTTCAGTCCAGAAGGATTTTCTTGTAAAAGAGTGAGTCCTGAGAAGGGAGATCTATCATGAAGGTTGTCATGCTGCCATTTTGAAGGCAGGACGTACTGATATTTTATTAATAGCAAAAATATAGCAGATGTTTTGGACTATGGCTGTCATGCTCCTTGGTGTTCTTCTGTGTCCTGAGAAAGAGGTGTCACAAGATAGCTATACCACTGTTCGACCTTGTCTGTTATTCTTAAGTAGCAGCACTGTCTTTTGCAGATGGTAATGTTCTTGTAGCTTTTTAACATGCTCATGTTTTTCAAAAGGACTGGAAGTGTGTCTTTGACTGCTACCACTTCACAGACCAGGTCTTTACACAAAGACTTGCCACTTGATGCCTTTTTTCCCTCACTGGATGTTTTGAGCATTCACTGTGAATATAAAATGTGTGACATGAAATAAAATGAGCATGCAGAAAAACAGTCCTCTCACTTTTTACAGTGCCCTAATGCAAATTGAATTGCTGTTATTAGAAGTTGTAATTCATATTTCATTTAGGCAATTTGCGTAGCTGTACTTTCTGAATTGGTTTTGAAGCCAGCATTGTTTAGAGTGGGAAAGTTAATTAGGTGTGTCAGTCTTTGCAATGAAGAGTTCTGTCCTGAGCACTTTGAAGTTTTGAAGGGCCTGAACCTGCAGACTGCATTCACAGGGTTACCATGGATTTCAGCAAGAGCTTTGCCAGAGGCAAAAATATAGACTCCAGCTCTAGCTGTTGGATCAGAGGGCCAAAAAAGTCAGTTACGGTGAAGTAGAATGGAAAAAAAAACTTTTAAAAAAGTAGCCTAACCTGTCCAGACTCCTTTGGGGGGGGGGGGGAAAAAAAAAAAAGAGAAAGAAAGAATAGGAAATTGGTACAAAGATTGTCAGCTTCTTAACCTCTGCATTTTTCAGTTAGAGGTAAATCAAATGAAATTTCTGTTTCAATAATAATGCCTTTCAGATGTATATGATGTTAAGGGTGTGTGTAATTAATCAGTAATTCCCATTAAAATGAGAACCATTTCAAAATAACTTATGATAGAAGTTGGAAAACCATTTGTCTTTTCTCACTGCCTGAAAAACATCATTAGAAGTAAGGAAGTTAAGAATTTCCACTGAGCCTGTTCCCTTTGGCAAATAATCATTTCTTAGCCAGGGATTGCTATGGAATGCCCTTCATTCACATGTCTGTTGGGGTATACAGTAAATGTGTGTGTATATATGAAAGTACATTTAATGGTAGCTGGTTTAAATAGTAAAAAATTGCTTAACAAAATTAATTTTACTGAGAGATGCTGATGGGATTAAGCCATCAGCAGTGAAATCTGGCAATAGTCATCTGGATTACAGTATTTATTTCCCAATTCTTGATTTGTATATGTAAACTCAAGAAACTAAAGTGCAGAAAACATGCCAGCAATTAAATACCTGCTGTCCAGTATGCTAAATGTGTGAGTCTGGACATCCTGTACAACTTGTCCTGGAAGAACTTCTTTATTCTCCTGCAGAGTAGAAATGCATGGTTTCATTTATTTTCATTGCAGAAATGGTGTGCTGTTATTCCAAGCACACATTGTGTTGAGCTCTGGTGGGATTTCATGGTAAATTTGATTATTTTTTTTCCAGAGTGAAAACAAGGTCGCCTTGTGGGAATGATGTTTCCGTTTATAGCCAAAGCCCTTCCCTGAAACAAAGCACTATAGCATGCAGTGGTGGAATACAGTGTAGAAGCAGCTTGGTTTTATCATTGTGAGTTTCAGAGCAGAAATTGTCAAACTATTGTGGTAGTAGTGTTTATTTTACCAAGAGAGGTTCTGGATGTGGACTCAAAATGGGATATAAGTTAACATAAGACTTACAGCTGAATTTTATTAAACTCAAAACTATAAAATTAAGCCTTCCCGCTCATGTTTTTCTTTTTGAGTGGATTCCACAGATAAGGTGGGTTTTTTTCTTATTTATCATGGCTGTAAGAAGGCCAGAAAAAATGTGATTTATGCCTTAGCTGTGTATCTGAGATGCTTGTTCCCAAGTCTGCCCTTGCAAATGGCACAGTGTGCTATGTATATTGTAAGCCATTACCAAGTCCATGTAGAGTATCACTTTGAGAAGGGCACAGAGGGGAACGGGAGGGTGTCTGAAATCAAAATCACGGAATCATGGAAATCACAGAATTGTCAGAGTTGGAAGAGACCTCCAGAGATCATCTAGTCCAACTCCCCTGCTTAAAAGCAGGATCCCCTAGAGCACATCACTCAGGACTGCATCCAGGCGAGTCTTGAAAATCTCCAGAGGAGACTCCACAACCTCTCTGGGCAGCCTGTGCCAGTGCTCTGTCACCTTCACTGAAAAGAAGGTTTGTCTCATATTTAAATGGAACCTCCTATGTTCCAGCTTGTGTCCATTATCCCTCGTCCTGTCACTGGGAACCACTGAAAAGAGTCTGGCTCCATCCTCCCTCAACCCACCCGTAAGGTATTTGTAAACATTAATTAAATCAACCCTCAGCCTTCTCTTCTCAACAGTCCCAGCTCTCTCAGCCTTTCCTTATAGGGGAGATGCTCCAATCCCCCAGTCATCCTCGTTGCCCTCCGCTGGACTCTCTCCAGTAGTTCCCTGTCTCTCTTCAACTGGGGAGCCCAGAACTGGATGCAGTATTCCAGTTGTGGCCTCACCAGGGCAGAGTAGAGGGAAGAATGACCTCCCTCGACCTACTGGCCACACGCTGCCCTGTGCAGCCCAGGGTGGCATTGGTCTTCTTGGCAGCAAGGGCACATTGCTGGCTCATGGATAATTTACTGTCTACCAGGACTCCCAGATCCTTCTCCTCAGAACTGCTTCCCAGGAGATCCCCCCCTAACCTGTACTGGTGCCTGGCATTTTTGTGTAAATGAGTTGGTTGTATCTTTCATTGAGCTTGGATACAAATGTTTGATAGTAAAAGGTTGGGAAGGGCTAAACATAGATGCTGAAGTAAGATCTTTTTCCCTTTTAATATGTGTAGATTGTGTCTGTATGTGCACGTACACACATGTGCACACACACACACACAGAGCTTAACTTTTGAGAACTTACTTCTTGGGCATCCAGGGAAAGTTAAGATGAATTACAGTGAAGAGGGTGCTTACAAGGTTGATTTGCTCTTGCTATCAGATGCAGCTCTGAAAGGTTTTTTTTGGTATTTTTTCCAGCTTTCTCCATGGTTATGAAGGGATCAGTTCGTGCACAAAACGGGCAGTGTCTGATGCAGTTTTCTATGTTAATTGGACAATTGCTAGGGATATTTTGGAGGGAAATAGTCCCTTTGCCTAATGCAGCTTTTTTCATCCTGTTTGCAGTGTCATCCCTTCTGCTATTAATTAAGCTTTTTCCACTTTCCAGGTCTCAAGTCCTAGAGATGATATGCTTGTCATGCAAAGCTTTTTCACAATATCTGATCTATCCTTTCTGTAACAGTTGGCTCTGATCCCAGCTAGAAGCACAGATGTTGGGTTGGCTGCTGCTCCTTTTTCTGATCCCAGTAAACTCCTTCACTAGAAAATTCCTACTCTATATCTGTTTTCTTTGGAGACTGTTACTATTCATTGTGTTCAGCATCTAATAGTGTGGATAGCAACAATATGATGTCTTAAGAAAGACAAACCGTTTGTCCAATTTCCTTATTTTTATCCAAGGAAAAGAGAATACAAGTCTACATTAAAGAATAACTTCTTAGTATTTAAATAAATCTCCAATACTATTATTCACAATATTATTAGAAATTCATTTATTAAAGTGTTTTTTGATGTATTAAGTGAAATACTGTCCTTGCAAAAGAAGCAGCTGCTGCACAGGGGTGAGAAAAGTCCATGGGTATGTAAAAAGGCTGGAGGGAGTTAATCTGACCTGCATGGAAAGGTAATGTACATTACTGGTAAGGCATTACATAACTCGGGCAGTGAGAAATAGCTGTTGTAGTCAAAAGGGAAGAATGATCTCTGTGTCCCTTTAATGCTGAGTCTGACAGCACAACAATCTTAACTGGTCAGTTGTGAGTGCCTTCCAAAGTAGTGTTAGGTGGTCAGAGCTGTCAGCAGATTGTAGGCTTCACGTGCATGGTGTATAGAGGAAAATCATAGAATCATAGAACAGTCTGGGTTGGAAGGGACCTCAAAGATCATCTAGTTCCAGCCCCCCTGCCGTGGCAGGGACACCTCCCACTAGATCAAGTTGGAGAAGGCTCCATCCAACCCGGCTTTGAACACTTCCAGGGATGGAGCATCTACAGCTTCCTTGGGCAACCTGTTCCAGTGCCTCACCTCTTCAGGTGGGGCTGAAGGAACTTCTTCATTATCTAGTCTAAAAGATGATCCACTCCCAACGTATTGTGAACCTGGAATTGAAATAGGGAAAAAATCATTCTTCACACCAGTGAACATTCTGTGTGATCCTGAGCTTGGAACTCCTGTGTCATAACCTTTTGTGTGCATGTAGTTTTTTACATTACCTCTTACTAAATGCAATGTGAACTGTTCATCTTTCACTAAGGTTAATTTTCTCTTTCAGAGTACTTCTTTTTTCTGTGTTGTGGTTCCCCATCCACAAATAGAGTTTTGCTGCATGTCTTAAGCTCTGGAGATGATGTTGAGATAATCGTGTGGAACTTGGGTATTACGGTAGTGAGGAGTACTTTCAAAGCATCAAGAGAATAAAGTGTTAGTTGGTTTTCAGTTGTTTTTTCCCAGAAAATGAGTGTTGTATGCCAGCACTGAAAAGCTTAATGGCTGAAGGGGATGGAGGATACTTGCTAAATACATGCTTCAGAGATTTGAAGGTTTAGAATGAAGAACGGTGTGATGAATCAGTCCAGAGAAGGCACAGGAGACTGTCCACATTGTGCACTTTTAAAACATTGCAGAAAAGGAAAAGAGTATTTTCATAATGCAAAAAAAAATTTGGAAAAAAATCAAAAATGACATCTGAAACCAGACTGTATAAAGCAGGATCATCCTTCAAGTGCCATTTAACTGTAGACCTCTATAGCAAAGATAATTTGCATACAACTGAGAGGGTCTAGTTGCTGTCTTTTTAGTCCAGAGTTGTTTTCTCTTTGCTTCCACTTTCCCTTCTTCTCCTATGTTTTGTCTCTATTCCCAATGACTGATTTCCCCTCTAGCCGAGAATCCTCTGGGATGTCAATTTTCACATCCTCACTTGTACAATAAGTGATGATACAGAAAAGCAGCTGGAATGTTTCTATGGTAGCAGCATCAATAATTTCCACATAATGAATGGGTTAAGTGTTGCTTTCCTAGTTTTTATTCCCAGATGTGTAAATAATTCACATCAACATTTATGAGCTTAATAAAAAAGGTGTGACTCACATCTGTGGGTGTTGATCTGTAAGAGTAAGAACCCCATCAAGCAATTAGGATAATTTTAGTCAATGAAAAGGATCTGGCTGGCCTGAGTTCTTGTATGTTAAATCCAGACATTTGGTAATCTGGTAATTTCTTTAATTGCATGGAAAAACAGGTGGAGTCTGTGTTACAGGATGTGCTACTTCTTATCTCAAAGTGATGCAACCCTGTGACAATTAAACAATAAAAAAAAAGGTGTAGCTTTTTGCAGGGCTATTTTTAGGCTTTTGTTTGTTTCAAAGCAAATTAGTAATTACCCAGTTTGTGATGGCAAATACCAGTCTGGGAACCTCTTTCAGCTGGGGAGTAGGTCATGTGCATTTCCAGTCCCAGCCTATTTAATCCTGTCTAGTCTGACACCCTTGATTGATACATCTTTCCTTTGTAAGTATGCTCACAATTGCATCTCGTATGTTTTTGTCAGTCTAGTTCAATACATGAATTACTCTGCTCCTGATTGTCTCTTGGTAACATTTTTAGACCATAGGAAGCAGCAAATCATTAGCTATCTGTCTGCTCCTTCCTGCATGACTCTACCTACAGCTTGGGTGTTTGTGATATCCCTCTGTGTAAATTTTGGGGATGAAGGTGAAAATCTGCTGCAGTTTTGCAGTCCTAGTTAAACTGGAAGCAAGTATGTTACTCCAAATATGAAAAACTCATAAAAACTTACTGTGCTACCATAAAAGGTATAAATACTGAAGACAGGTATTTGAAAATAAATTCCATGTATACTTGGGAAAGCTACTGTGCAAGAAGAGTTTGCCTGTATGCTATGGAACAGGTGCCTTGAAACAGTCTGAGCAGAAGTTCTCTTTGAAAAGTTGTTTGCTCTTACTATTTCGTTTCTATATCTGAACATATGTGTAGTGCATGTTAGTAGCAGATGGCATTTGCAGTATCATTCATAGTTTTCACAGAACTGAACAGGCAAAACACAAAAAAGGTAGTAGTTGGATTTTTTTTCTTTCTCCTAAATTTCACATATTTGTGGGGATTGGTAGGAAGAGCTCTGTAAATGAGTTTGCACTTGTGGGTGCTCTTTTAGCTACTTGCAGAAGGTGAAATGTCAGATTGGAGCTTGTTCTGTCTGCTTTTTGGTACTGTTTTTTCATGCAAGTTCAAAACTGCTTCATTGATAAGATACATCTTGAGCTGAGGTCAGTGGTAGTCAAGTGCTCTTTCAACTGAGGACCAGTGGATTCTGTATGTGTTGTCATGTGATTTTAATGACCGTTTAGGCATAGTGTTGTCTGTGTGTTACCTTTTTTTTTCTGAATTAGTAAATAATAGCACTGAGTACTGGGATCCAGACTTGCAGAGACTGATTAAGGTTGGTCCTCACAGCACAGAGTTAAGGCAGAAGAGCATGACAGTACAGGCTGTAATCACTATGAAGATTTTCCTGCTCACTCAAGCACAGAGAGAGGCCCTCCTTCCTAGCAGAGCTTTTAAAATGGGAGTAAAGATTGAGACCTTTGCTCCTTGTTTTCCTACTTAGAATTAATTTGTCTTCCTTAGTATGATTTCTTCCCCTCTGACACTCACTGCCACTGGTGAATCACTTTGTTGCTTTCTTTTTACATTCTTCTAACTGCAAAATACATGACAGTTGCACTTTAGTTCTAAATAACTGCCTACATACAGTAATTTTAGAGACTATCAGTCTATTTGTTTCAGTGACAGTTTCATGTCCATGTGCTACAAGGGGGCCCCTGTGAAGTGGTAATGAAGCTTACCTATGGATGAAGACTGCCCTGAGCTGTGCTTGCTTTTACAGCAGGGCATTACACCAACCATTGTGTGAATAATTCTGAAGTATCTACCAAGGCTATCCTATAAATCCCCTTCATTTTTTCAGCAGCTAGCAAGGGCTTTTCAGCTTAGAAACTATATGAGCTTGGGTTTGTATGACCTTGGTCATTTAGAGAATATAATAAGAAAATATGGTAGTAGGAGAAAGGAATGACTATTGAAAGGCTGGTGAAGGAAAGAAGAGGACCGAATAAATTCACTGTCAATCTGAGTTGTGACCAGAAGGAGCTTTGTTATTTGCTGTGGGAGGATACTTGATTATCTCTTGTCATGTGAAGGCAACTGTCTGATGACAGCAGGGAGAGAATTGCCTCAAAAAAAGAATGGATGAGTTGATCTTCCTGGCTGTGCTTTTTAAGCCGACTCTTAAAAGTGTGTAAATTAACACAAGTATGTTGAGGGCTGTATCTCTGGTTGCTACAGGGTACTCCCTATACGCTTAGTTCTGTGGCTTCACTCTTTTAATCTAGTGTTTGTTCTGACAAATGTTTTACTGTGGCCATGTTATGTTATTTATTGTAAGACAAGGAAAAATGTCAACACTTCTTAAAGCAATCCAAACAAATAATGAATCAAAACATTCATTCAGCTACAAAAAAAGCTCTTTTCCAGTCTAACACAGAAGCTTTCTTAAAATGCTTTAATGAAGGTTGTGTTCAGAAGAACATTTTTTCCTAAGTTTGTTGGCTTATTGGTAGCCTCTTTTTCATATAGACAGTTCTTTTTAAATCTGCTTGACTTTTTTATTTGCAGTTTAATGAGACTTCTAATCCATGAGATTCAATGGTCTACAAAGTCTTCATGTTGATTTATGAGTGGCTCATTCTTTAGAAGACAGACCATTGCATTTCACAAGATCTAGATGCTGGCACCTAAATTCAAGGAGAATATAGAACAGCTGGGAGAAGTAGTGGAGTTGGGGCATTGTTTATTGCTATTCATTTCTGGTGGTGTAATACCATCATAAACACGCTTTAATGAAACACGTTGGCCAGGGCTACAGAAATACCCATACGTAGTGCAAATGTATTATGATGAGGAGGAGCATCTGAAGCACAGCATAATGTCTTTTCTCGTTGGCTCTTCTGCCTGGGATTCGTCACCTGGTATGAAATATTCTAGTCTTTAGTGCAGTTTACACTGAAGATCCTTGTGTAAGAAGCGATGCTGTTGTATGTGTATGCTTTTATATATAGGAGCTTATCAATGGTCTGGTGGAGTTAATGAGCTTGTTCCTTTGCTGTCAGGAAACTGTAATGTAGTTTTAATGTCCTCTTCAAGATCTGTAAAGTCATTAAAAATTGTTTTACGTTAAAATGCAAGCCTAGCAAAGTACTTTGTTTTCATTAGTCATGGTAGTTTAGGTTGTTCTGTCTGTGTGTTTAAGGACTTCACAGTCATTCGCTGAGGATATATTTCTTCAATTAGTCATGTATTTTAATTTTAGGAGCTAACACAGTTCAGAGGAAACTTACTACCTAACTTCTGCCTACCTTATTTTATTTTTCCTGTTTGTTGTTTTTTGGTTGGGTTTTTTTTTTTCAAAGAAAAAGGAAGAAATAAACAATTGCTCCAAATATATTAAGATTTACATGAAAAATAAAAATTTACATGTTTTCATTATGTGTTCATGTTTTTGTTTACAGAGGAGGAATTATTCAGTAATTTGTCCATATTCAATGAAACGTGTGTGAAGTGGCAAAGGAAGACTGGAAAACTGGGGTTGCAGGAAACGTACACAGTAAGTGGGGCAGTATTTGAGACTGGGATTAGCTTTGTCCTGGTTAATTCTCGTGAGTCAGCAGTGGATAATTGTTTTGTGGGTTTTGCTTGTATGGTAATTTGTTTCCCTCTTCCCAGTGAACTGCCTAGAAACCTAAAGGTGGCTGGGTTTGGGGAGAAAAAAATCCCTGTCCTAAAGTTATGTGAAAAGACTCAAAAGCTGTTACGGTCCCATTCCAGTAAATCACCGAAACATCTGCTTGAAACTGTAAGAAGCGTTTCAGCACAAGTTTATGTTTTAGTGAAATTCCATTGTAGAGCTCAAGATCACACTGACATAGAAAACATTGCCAAACTTGGGATCTGTCCCTGTGATGCAAACATTTCAAGTAAACAGTGCATCACTTGCAGATACTGGATATAACTTGTTTTGAGAATGCAAGGTATGTTGAAAAACTGTGCTTTGCTCAAGAGGTCCAGTCTTCTTATAGTTGAACATGTTAGAACTCTTTTTCATGGAAATTGAAAGCAACCCTGGTAATTACTTTTTTTTGGCCATCTTATAAGAATAAAAGTTAAGATATAAATTCTCAGAAACAAATAGTTCATTCAGTGTTATCAAATCCAAAATATCATGATAAGAATTCCCATGTTTTGAGAATGACAACATCCCAAGAGAGATTGTTTTTTTGAGCATGTGCAAGTATGTGTGTTGGAGGTGTTTGTAGGGTCCACGTTACAGATTCCTGCTATTTGTTGTAGAAATATATGAAAAAATATTCATAATTTTAATAGCCAGAATAAATTAAATATCTAATCTGTTAAGCCATTTTGCTGAACTGAAACAATTAGTCACAAGCCTGGTTTTTTGATTGAGAAGATACTCTAAACCAGATGGAATCCTAGGTTCTCAAGACTTAATTGAACTAGTATTCTGAATTTTGGAGAGCCACAACCAATTGCACCATTGTTTTTTGTTAATCCTTCAATAGTTTCACATACAGGGCCAAAGATGGGATGAGAAGACGTTCTCAGAGGATGCAATATTTAACATCACTACAAGTGAAGATAATCCAAAGGTGTGTTTGGATCTCAACTCCGGCAGTAACTACGTAGTGAATATTACTACCATCTCTTCCACAAACATCACTGTGTCAGTTACAGTAGCAGTTCAAACAAAGGGTAGGTTGTGTTTTGTATTCTCTGTGCTTATAGGAGAACTTAACTGTGCTGCAGAGCTCACTCTTTTGAGTCTAGCAGACAGGATGACAGGCTGTCTCCTAGACTGTATCATTATGGTGACAACACATATGTAGTCATTTTGTGCGGGTTTTTCTGCTCACTGTGGCCACTGAATCTACGAGCAAAGAGAGAAGTGGCGGTAAGTGCCCTTCAGAAAGATTTGACAAACTTGCTGCTTCAGGCTTTGTCTTCTGGCTGAGGCAGGATTGGTGCAGTGGCATTCCTGGCTACATGCCAGAATTTCAGTCGATGAAATGAATTTCAGTGCTTACTGGTTTCCATTCCTTGCCTTGAAAACTGATGCCTGTGGGAGAATTCCCAGTTGCTGAGCCGTATGATACTTATCATCAAGTGATGTGAGTATTATAGGTAATGTTCCTATGTTTAGAAGTGATTAGCAGTGTTCTGACAGTTTTTCAGAAATTATGGAGAAGCCGTGTTGTAACAGCAGGTTTCTGTAGTATTTTGGTCATGGAAACTTGAAGCATACTAATTCTGATGAGACAGACCTGGAGAAATAATTGCCTGTGGAAATCCACAAAAATGCTTTTTCTCACGTGCTTTTTCCTGTAGGTCATCAACTGTGATGAATTGTTCCATGATAACTTTATTTCTATCAGAAGGTCTGAACCCCTGGATCTTTCTGTTACTATAACCTCCTTAGGTTTGGACAAATAAATCCTATTATGATTTCCTGAATAGCGTGCTTAGGTTTTTCCGAAAGCCATTTTCTCTGGAAAACATTCATGCTTTGTTTACTGTGTTTATTCATTCAAAAAGAAGTAAGAGTCTACCTCCTTCTCAGAAGAGAATTAAAATAAAAACTTTTTTTTTTTAATTTTCAGCTGCTCATTTTCAACTAAGTTAGAGAAGGTGAAGTTTTTGTAATAAGTTGTTCCCTTTTTTTATTGTCTCTACAGTAAAGGAAGCTCTCAATAATGTATTCATTTTTAATGATACCTGCTTGAAATGGCGGAGAAATGTCAGGGGAACTGATGTGGAAGACAGATACTCAGTAAGTGACAGTCTGTATTTTGAATCTAGAAAACAAGAGATATCAGTCACTTATGTGAAAAAAACCCATCATTTTTCAGACATTCACTGCTAGCAGTGTTCCTCCTTCTAATAATGCCTATCATAAAAACCCCGGGAGTGAGCTTGCTTAGCAACCTTCAAAAAAGAAAGAAACCACAATGCTCTTTTGTAAGTCTCCTCTTTCTTGCTTGTGTTTTCCCCTGTTCTACTCTATTTTGCCTTCTCTATGTGTGCTTCAGCTTCTGTCATGTTCAGGCCTCAGACTGCTCTGTTCCAATTCCACAAAGTCATTGTGCTCTGCCTTGTGAAATGCCTTCAACCTTCCCTTGTCCGAGCAGGGCATTTCTACATGAACTGTCTCCGCCAGGACTCTTGATCACTTGCTGTGTCTCAAATCTCTGTTTGCTAAAAGGTGCTTAAAGATTATCTAATGGCATAGGATCTATTTAAAGGAAAATTAGCACGATTAAAACAGAGCAAGCATTTTAGTTTTCATTAAGAGAGGAATGATCAGGAGAAGGCCGTAAGTTGGTAACTTCGTGATCATTTTGGGACATCAACAACAAAACACACACACAGTGCAACTGAAACAAAAACCCCCATGGGTCTGTAAATTTGCTTGGAAGCATAGCTGTCTGTAGGCAGATCCTGAGGGGGGCGTGCTTGACTTGATCCTCAGGGTTAAACCTGAGAGGTGTTCATGTGAGCTTACTTTTATAACTCATCACTTTGCACCATGAGGGTATACTACAATGAAAGTGTACCATTACTGGAAGCCTGTATGTTAGCAGGAAATCAAAGCTTGGGGGAAAT
Source organism: Podargus strigoides (assembly GCA_028020825.1). NCBI lineage: Eukaryota > Metazoa > Chordata > Aves > Caprimulgiformes > Podargidae > Podargus > Podargus strigoides. The sequence goes on from CM051663.1 coordinate 93,222,964, forward strand.
TACAGTACTAATAAAAAAGAGGATAGACTAGGGTGAGAAGTAAAAGAACTAAGACAATGTCAGAGCTGATCAAGAGGGACTGCAATTCCTGTCAAACTTTGGAAGCATTTGAGTTTGAATAACTGTCAGTGCTCACATATTTGGCGCTTGGTATGTGTTGATGTGTTTTTCTGCTGTTTCTTCTAATTTAGACCATGACATGACTGAATGCAAGTGATATATTAAAACATTGCAATTTCCATGCCGTGATTGTTTGGTTACAGTTTCATGTGCAAGGCCAGCGTTGGTATCAGAAGGAGTTCTTTCATGAAATGACCTTCAGCTTTACCACACACAAGCAGGCCCCAGAAGTTTGTTTTGATTTACAGCCAGGCACCAATTACTCCGTTAATATTTCCATCGTAGCTTTGAATTTTTCACTGCTTGTTTCCATGACAACACAAATCACAGGTAGGTCCTGTCATTTATTTTATGTCTTTACAAAAGCACCTCTTGGGTGCAAGACGCTCAAGTGAAAACAACATTGTTGATCTTGGTGTTCATGGTGGGTTGTCAAAGTACTCTTTCCATGCTCAAAATTGTTCTTTGTTTTTTGTTTTCACAGATTTCATAGGGTTGACAGTCCAGCAGCAGAAGGGGGAGGGAAATGGAGATGCAGTGTTTTGAAGTGTCATTTTGGCACAGCGGGGAAAAGATAGTTTGATGGGTTAGACATGAGGTTGGTATCTAGGGGAGCAGGGTCAAATTCCTTGCCCTGTTAGAGACTAAGAGACCTTTTCAGAATGAATTCACTCCACTGTGAAGTGGAAGATAATAGCACAACTGCATTCCATATGGGCATTTGTGACAACAGGTATCACTAAAGTTTGCACAGATCCAAAGTACAGAGAGCCCTGCAAGTACCTCAGGCAGATACCTTCATCTTTAATTGGTAGAGTACAAAATATAAACAAACAAGGTTCTGCAGGGAGAGTCTCGGCTTCACTGTTTAACAAGGTATTTGTATGGCACTAAAATGCTGTGATAAAATGAATCTATCGTATGTTAGCTCATATTTGTTTAGAACAGTTTCGCACCATCTGCCAATGTTGTCAGACTTTCTGTATTAGGTTATTACTGTTACTGTGAAGTGCAGCGTTTGGTGCTGGTATCATTCTTCCCATTACTGCCACGAATTGGAATAGCTAAGGAACGTGAAAGCTCTCCGAGTGTCTGTAGCTCTGATCAGCCACTAGATGGAACCAATTCTCTTCTGACTGCTTATGAATAACTAGGTGTTTGTGGTGGTTTAGAAATTGATAGTATTACCATATTTTTAATATTAAGTCTAAGGTTCTTAAGCTTCGTGAAAGGGAGAACATCTCTTGTTTCCTAAAGCTACTGTTTAGGATATATAGTGACCTGGGTCTTTTTTTAAAATGAGATTACAGTTATGATTTGATAATTCGTTTTCGGAAGTTTCCTAGTCAAAAGTAGTGTCCATGAGTTCCTGAGTACATGTGGCTTTGTAAAAACTTATAAACTGATTCAGAGTTTGGTTGACTGAGGTAATTTTTGAATACATCCTAAGAGTAAGGGTGTAGCTCTTTACTCGTGTCATTCTGTGATATTTCCTAATATCTGCAGGATTGCATCAGGTCACTTACTCAGCAGAGCTCTAGAGAACACTTTGCAGCAGGTGCTGTGTGAAGTGGTATTTGTGCCTTGGCAGCTGGCATGTTTTCCTCTCCACTGAGTTAGTGCTTAACAAATGCATAGCCTCAGAAAAGGTCTTTGCGTCAAAGTTAGGTCATTTCCTTTTTGAAAGAACATCCTGCTACACAAGCCATTTTATATCTGGTAGTTACTTTTTTCATTGAGCAGTAAAAGGTAGGTGTTGGTTTGTCCTTAGGAATCTTCATCCAAAACTTGCCATGCAAATGCTCCATAGCTCCATAGTGTGGTTTTTTAAAGGGAAGCCAAAAAATAAAAGTAGGTCTTTTTGCATTTGAAATTTAGTGATAATTAAAAAGCCAACAGTGATCCTGCTGCAAAGCTCACCATTAAGAAGCATTTAAATAAGATGTTAAATTTGTTATTATTTCAGCTTATCTAAAATGGAAAGGATACAGTTAAAATAATTCTTCTGCAGTGTCCTTTTGACTTCTATGCCTTATGTTTTGAGAATTGCATATTATGTTCTACATTATATGTACAAGCAACTTAATTTATATAAAAACTATTTATAATTATAGAGTAGGTGTATAATTTCCTTCTTCATTTGCTCAGTTATTTTGTAATCATGTACATTGTTAAACCAAATGATTGTGTTTCCATGGTGGCTGGAATGATCTCAATTTATCTGACAGCTTGAGTCTGAAAAGTGTTTTTTGACTTTTGTGTTTTTTTGGCTAAATGATGCTGTATAAATACAAGATATGCCTTAAGCACAGAGCCTCTAAGGAAGCTGAGGCTTACAGAAGTGTTTTACTGTTAATGTAATGAGGTGGCCTCATTTGTTGTCTATGGTTTCATATGACATCCTTTAACAAATGCACAGTCAGTTGGTCTGTTTCCCCACCTGGGCGCAAATCCAGTTGTTGTGTCTCCTTGGCCTCCACACACCACCCACATTTTGAGAGTTTGGGAAATCTTAACTGTGGAGTTTCAACTACTTTGAAGAGACATGTCCCAGACGATTGGATGCACACTGCCTAACAGACTTAACTTCCTGACAAGGATAGTCATCAGTATAAATTCCTAAAGACTGTACAGAATACAATAAGCATGTAAATGCTAGCAATAAGTTTGGATCTCTTTACAAAAAGGAAGATGTGCATAAATGCATATTAAGAAAGCTACTTCTGTATCCTGATATCTCCTGAACAAGGGTATATTATATCCATAGTATTTCAAAAGAAAAAAAAACAAGAACCTGGGACTTAAAACTCCGCTTTTCTTTAAAGGATGCAAATAGCATCCTTTAAAATAGTTCCTTGCTGAGCACAAAGTTGATTTTGCCCATCATCTTGTGGATTGTAAATATAGGCCAGCAAATGCTTCATGGATCACTGAAATTCTGCTCCTTACATACTTCCAGTAACAGGCATTTTGCACAGTCTTTTATGTTGTCTTAGCTTGTTTTAGACAAGCTCTCAGCCCCTGTCTACTTGAGATTACAAATTGAGTCAGTTATGAAACTGACATTAGGCGGTGATTATGTTGTTCTAAAAAGATGGTCATACAGTTGTCTTTAAGCAAGAAGGGAGTTCTGGATGTTTGCAATGAAGGAAAGCAGTTTCTTGTGGGTGCACTTTGTTATTTCTGTTGGGATTATGCTACTTACATGTGGCTCTATTCCTTAACTAACTGTTTTACAGTTAGCTTCAAAGCTATGTAAAAGGTCAGGTGACAGGAAAGGCATTAAATATTTATGTTCTCACCACTGGAGAATGTCATAGAAGTGCCCATGTTCCTTGTGTTGTGGCAGTTTGCCTGTGAAGTCCTTGGTCTGCAGCAGTGAACAGTATTGGCAAAAACCAGGGCTTTAAAACAAGAAGTAAACAGTTCATTTCAAGGATTAAAGAAAGAAATGTAGCTGTTCCATTATGAAATGCTTTCATAATAACTCTTAGTGAGCTGCTTCCAGCATGGTAGTTTTTTCTGAAGAGCATGATTACATTATAACACCAGGCAGGCTTTTGCTCCAGTGTGTGCTGTTGCCCTGTGCTGTTACAATGGTAGGCACTTCCTGGCATGCCCTTCTTTCCTGTAGCGTGCCTTCATGTTCAGAGAGAGACTCAGCAGATGGATTCTTATTGTAGAAATTGAGCCTGTTTATGAAATGTCTTGGTGTTACTAACATAGCACTGCTATGACAAGGAGGTGCTTAGTGTAAGACTATTTCTGTATAGGCGTGTAGTTCTTGCTGTGTCCTTTGGCATTTCCCAGGTGCTGCTAAAGGCATGTTAGTCTGTTCTGCTAGTGAAGAGTTAAAAAAACGCACATCAAAAACCTTTCACAAAGACAAGGTACTAACAGCACCTGAACAGACTGGAGGATCTTGCTTTCTCCTCACAGCCCACCTAATGCAAGTCCTTATCTCTATGTAGCATTCTCCCTTTCCCTCCACCAATTCTAGATGGTGTTAAGTCAGTGTTTTTTCCATGTGGATTTTTGAATCTGGTGATCTTACAGTAGATGACTTTTTTTTTTTTTTAAAATATTAAATTTCTGGAAAGGTGCTTCTTTTATCAAAAGTTCATAGTGGCCAAATACTTCATAAGGAATAACTACTTCAGAGTTTCCTTTCTAGTCACTGGAGCAAAAATGAAATTCATTCTGTTCACCTTTCTTATTGAAACAGGCAGATCATCTTCAGCATGCTTGATTTTTGTAGCTAGTGTTTCTTACCAGCAACTGAAAATGGCAAAAGACTCCAGGCTTTAAAAGCACTGTGTGTTTTTTCAGATTTTGTTCTCTTTTGCCTACTTACTTTCAGTGCTGGATAGCTATTTATTTTCATGTTTTGCATTTTTCCTGTCAAATTATATAAAATAAAAAAGATGTAATTGTTATGAACTTAAGTCAGCAGTCGTTTTGTCCCCTGTTCCCCCTTGCACTGCTTATCTGGAAAATAAGATGCAAAAGTGTTGCTTGCAGTGCACATTCTGGCTAGCATTAAAGAAGAAATTCGCAAGTTTTTCTTGGAAATTGGAAAATTCTCAAGAGAAATTAAAAATAGTGTCCCCTGATGGTACTGGATGCCAAAGGAAAGGGAGATAGGAGAAATGTACCAAATGAATCTACTCTGACGTATGTATTTCCTTGTCACTTTGTCCACTGGCAATGTCTGTGCTGAGGAACCATTGAAGTTAAGGGAGGGTTTACAGTTCTTAAGTTCTGTTTGCTTAAGTTTGCAAGGTGCAAAGGATGTAAAGGTTGGCTGTCAAATATCAGTTGTTAATTTATTTTGTTCAGATAGAAAAATTTTTTACAATTTTACAATATATGCAGTTGCAGAAGTATTGAAAAGGCCGTCTGAAGTAAAGAACATTTCCTGTTCTTGCAGTTAGCAATGAGGTACTCGTCATTAACTCGGAACACTATCTGAAAGGGTTTTCTGCCCTGTCGCTGCTAGAGGGAAGCCGTTGTAGAACATTAAGGCTTTGCTGGATATAAATCTTATTCTCATTTCAATCCTAAACACTGGCGGCTGGTTTCTTCGCTGGTAGTTCACCTATAGCCTGGTTTTGAAGAAGACCTAGTAAAGGGAACTACCAGAGCAATTGATTTGGCTAGGTAAGCTTTCAGAAGGGTCTCTTGAGGATAATTTTTGCTAAGGGCAAGGCAGGGCTTTTTCTTGCTAGGGATGCTTTGATGGCCTGTTGTCTTTATTTTGGGCATACTGTGTTGCAAGTTGTTCCTTTCCCATGTTTCATCTGCTTAAAGCAGAGGTCATGTAGGTGTTCAGATTTCTTTTCATAGGCTACAAGTTTTTTGTTCCCTCATATATGACAGTTTCTCTTTTATTCAGGTCTTTCTTGTAGTCATCTTCTGCACCGTTTTTACTTAGCTCTGTTGGACTGATGATTGGAACTTCAGGTACTGAAGTGATCACACCCATGCCTTCTGTACCTCTGGTGGTACTGTTGTAGTGTTACAGAAATCTGCTTCTTATGCTTTTTAGACCAGTCTTTTCCTTTTTTCTTTTTTTTCTGTTACCATTTTGGTGACTAACATTCATTCTGAGATGTACTAATATGCTTTTTCTACTACTCAAAGGAACTTAGAATATATAGCAAAAAACAGTAGCCTGAAGTGTATCACCTTGCACTTTATACTGGTGAATTTCATTCCATTTCTGCAGAACAATGCCTATAAAGGTGATTCAGTTCTTTGTGTGTAATGCCTCCATACTGCTTTTGTTTTACACTGTCTTAACACTAAGCAGCAAAACTCCTCTGTATTCACCTAGGTTTTCCACCATGATAACAAACAGACTTAGTACTTACTTTGTTTTGTCTTGGAGGAACTCCTCTAATAACCTTCCTGCACCCCAGTACTTCTGCTTCCACATGCTTTATTTTACTAGCTCTTTATTTACAAGTTATTTACCCACTTGGAAGTTTTTCTACCAAGCCTCATTTTCTCCTGATGAACTAATGATTTTCTGTGTTTCAACAGATACATGTCTGCAGCTTTCCGTATTCCAGCCATTTGAAAAATCCATGCATCTCAGCAAGATTTTGCCTGGTGTGACTTAACTTTGACAAATCTGTATTTGTTTTCTTTTGTTTGTCTCCATGACATTGATTATTCTTTCTAACAGTGCTCTGAAGCCTTGGTTTTCTGTATATAAGCACTGCATTTTTTGCTATTTAGTGAGATACCAGATGAGCAACCTGGTAGACCAGTTTTCAAACAGCCTAGCCGCACCTGTAAATATCTGTGCTAATTCTTCTGGTCTTCTGGAGTAGATGGTATCTGTGCTTCACACTCTGCCTCCTTGTTGTGCACATTGAAGCTCTTCATTTTTGCTTCCAGACTGATACTGGTAATTTCCATTATCACAGCACCAGTTTCTGTCAGTGTGCAGCCATCATCATTGCCATTGAAATTAGAGGCAGAAGTGTTTGTTCAGTCATCAGCTTTGATGCAAATTCCCACTAAAACAAATTAGAGCTCTGTACCCATATGGAAATCCAGTTTAAGGGGTTGGATACTGCTAGCTGACTGTGAGCAGTAACTAAGGAAGTTGCCTTCTTGAAGGTGCTTTTGGTGCTAGTAGATTCTCCTTCATTCATACCATCTAATTTCTTGTAGTGGGCTGTGTGCTCAGAGTTTCATCTTTTTCTTCTTGACCATTTCATTTAGTCAAATAATGCTACTTCTTCCAACAAATCTTTCCTGTCTCATTTCTCTGTACTCTAACATAATTTTTGGGCGCATCTGTCTTTCCCAGCTAGTAGATACATTTCAATACAGGGGTTTGAGTCGGGGCTGCCATGCCATCACACTCATATTTGTTTTGTGTTTTTCTTGACCAGACTATTCATGTTGCCTGCAGACTTCAGCCGTCAGGAGTTTGAGGCTCAGTTAACAGAGGAAGTTTTGGAGGAAAAAACAGCTAGGAACCCTCATGCCTGAAATATTTCTAAAACCTCTCTGAAGCACTGGTATTTGTTTGCTTTTTAGATCCCCCTTTCCCAGATGTAGAATTTGTTGCAGTAAAAGGTTCTATACCTTTGCTCAGACTCCGGAAAGCAGAAGATCGAAATGGACCGATCAGGTTTGTGTCTGTGCACTCTTCACTCTTTCAAAAAACATTCTGCAGATTTATATTACTTACATACTGGAACTTCTTGTGGGGGTTAGATTATTTTTGTTAGCAATGGGAGAAGACTTAAGTCATAACTCCCAGTTTCTCGTCCCTTAGCAGAGTAGTATTTGGCTTCAGGTTTTTCCCTGCTTTTTGGAACAAAATTCTGGTTTTGATAATTCTGAGTTTTCATTGCTGGTTTTGTTTTTTTTCTTCCTTTATCCACAGTAAAGTCACAGTAGACTTTTATTGATGGTTCCAAGCACAGCTTTACCTGTGTGATTTTTCTTTTCTAAACAAACTCGTGTAGCCAGGATGTGTGTTTTGTTGTTTGTTTTTTATTTTCTAGGAGCCAGTGGAAATGGTGAACAATGTCTGTATTTATGCATATACTGAAGTATATGCATAAATATGCACTAATATATTTTCATATTAGTGTGTTACTACCAAAGTGTTTAGTAGTGTTACTACTAGTGTGTTTTCATATTAGTGTGTTACTACCAAAATATATTTCTAGAGAAAAAGGGTTTACATCTTACTAAGTGCTGTTTGTAATAGAAGGAAAAGTAATTGTAACTCAGCATTACACTAAGCAGAAAATATTTGAAAGCTGGTAACATTTCAGGAAATTACTAGTGTTAACAGCACTAATAATTAGTCTTCTATGGCTGGATACCATAGACCGAACAATGTTTTGAGAGGTCTGAAGACAGATTTGATTAACTTTTTACAAATGGTATCTGTCCTCTTCTCCTTTAAACAGAGAAAGTCTTGTTTCTGTGAAGTTATGAATAACTTTTAGAGGCCAATGATGTATTGTTTCATAGGTGAACTTGTGTTAAATGAGCAAGAGAGAGCTTACTGTACACTCAGTTTGATGCTCTTCTGAACACGAATAAACATGTAAAGTTAATGTGCATGTGATGAGGAGAACCGGCTCTAAGCTGTACATGCAGCACTTTTGGTTCAAAATGCAATGGAGCGCATAGGGAAATATTGTAGTATCAGAAGCATTTGTATTGGACACTGCTAATAAAAAGCAGTTAAGAGCCTACAAATAGAAAAGACTGTGAATTAATGAATGTCTGATGCTTAGTACATTGAAGTGAGGGCTAACGTTTACTTTTTGTTTCACTCTAGTCTTTATCAACTGATTGTGCTTCCTCTGGGTTTGCAAAGCACATTTATTTGTGACTCCTTTGCTGCTACAACTTTCTTTAGTAACACCACTGACGTTAAAGGATATGTGGCAGCTGAATTTCGGGCAAGGGATGTTGCTGATAACATGTCAATTGCTCTTGGAGACAGACATTACTACGGGAAGTTTTATAATGCTCCTTTAAAGCTGGGAGAAGAGTATTGTGTTTTTCTGAGAATAATAAGTGAATGGAATAAGGTAATGGATGTTTTAAAACCTTTTCTTTACATCTGTTGAATGAAATATTTCTGGGGAAAAGAGGAAAATGTTAGCTTTGTGTTAAATTTTTTATGATGTTGCAAGGATCTGTTAGTTGACAGAATTAGATTAAATCTGAAGTTCTTTAAATAACTCTTGTAATTCATTACAGATATTTATGCCTTTGTGAAGCTGGAGCAACTCTGAATGCCAAAAGGCAAACAATGGGAAAAAACTAAACACGAAGGGCCATCGCTGCCCTCAGTAATTGAGGATGTCTTTATTGGGCCAGAACTTCGTGAAAGACATTAGTATGGGAATCTGAAAATTACTCCTTAGCAATGAAGAATTCACCCATTTTAATTTTTAATTGATTGTTTTATAGCAAAATATTCCAGTTCACCAAATGACAAGGAAAAAAATATCTTTATCGTGTGTGTTACCTTCCACATAGCAATGAATGTTAACTCCAGCCCTCTTGGGAAAGCCTTGTGGAAAAAAGTGTATTACTAGCATTATTTTTTTGACATTTTAAAGCAAATACGTATTTTAATTAGAAACAAAGTTTCTAAAATGTACATCTCAGCTGTCTCGTGCTCCAGTGTCTTGCCTCACATGATGTCATTATATCACTATTTTTCCAGTCATTATCTATCTCAGGGTCAGGTCTCGTGCTCCAGTGTCTTGCCTCACATGATGTCATTATATCACTATTTTTCCAGTCATTATCTATCTCAGGGGTCAGCAGCTTTTAATTTTTTCATCATGTAAGTCTCAGCAGTGGGAAGTTTTTCTGATATGGGCCAGGAGATAGACTTTTCATGTGCATGGTGTTCCTGAATGTCAAATGTAAAAACAGAACAAAGCAACCCCTACTAAAGAACGCAACACATAAATAGTGCCTCACCCTGCCACCCAAAATAAATAAAATAGTTTTATGGCTTTGTGTGTATAGTATGGAGCAAGGAGGCGTGCAAAAACTGATCTGTGAGTCACTTGTAAATAATTCTCTACTGTTTTGGAAGCCTGCACCCAAATCTCAGTAAGCTGAAATAGCTTCTATTAGGGAATGTAGCTGTCTCAGTCCAAAGCAAGTGAAATAAACCAAGTACATATAATAGCTGTTACTAGTATATTTTCTGTGCAGCATATGTTTTGTGTGGCATCTACTTTAACAGTAGCCTAAGTAAAGCTTTTATAGCACAGATAAAGTTGTTTCTGATCCTGATAGAAGTCTTTTGTCATAAATGTTTAATTAATTGTTGGAAGGAATAAGTAGGGAAATGTTTGAAGACATTCATTTAATGCATAATATTGAGTTAGCCCAAAATATCCTGGAGTTTGGACAACAAACTGTGTTTTTTAGAAAAATTTACTCTGGAGCAGGATTGTTAATGTGTCAAACGTATACAGGTTTAGCGTCTTTAAGCATTCCAAAATACATTGTTGAACTCAGTTGATGTATCTCCTTGGGCTTTATGCATTGGTTTCCCTAGCTCTTTTCCATCAGTATTTTCTGGTTCTGTTTTATTGAGCCCACGTTCATTAATCCCTTGCTCAGATTTGGAGGCCTTGAGAAAGGTGTCTGCTGTGCAGTTTTTACTTTATTTTTCAAGGTGGAGGATTTAAATCACACTTCATTTGTGCAGGACATTCAGATGTGTTAAAAGGCTGGTCAGATGATCTGAGGAGATCGTTGGGGATGTACAAGGAAAGCAGTTAGTAAGTCGGAGATAATGGAAATTATTCATATTGATGAATTTGGCAATTGGAATATTGGGATGATGGAGACTAAGGGAGGATTTGGGAACAAATGAGAATCTACTGTCATTATCATGAAAACCTTACTTAAGTGGAGCAAATTGTCCACCCTTGGAAGTGCCCTTCTTCAAGAGGGATACTAGTAATTGAATAACTCAAACCCATCTGATACCTATTTTAGTCTCTGGTGATTACTTTATGGATTCCATGCTGTGCAGAAGAGCCAAGGCTCATAGTGAAGGGCAAGAACTAAAAAAGGTGTTTGGAGTTTAAACTTATTTGAGATCAATTTCTTTATCATAGCTTTTGTTCAGTGTCAGCATCAGCTGACAGTTTCTGCATGTAAGAGAAATAAGAGCACAGCTGTGAAAGGTGAAGTCTTTTCAGGAAAAAAGCTGTGAGCTTTTTGGAAAATTGGAATCAAAATGACCTCTACAGTGAGAAAAGTCTTTTAAGATTAGCCTAATTAAAAAAAAAATCTGAGAAAAGTGTCTATGCATGGCAAAATGTTTTCTCTTTTTGTCTAGAACTCTTAAGTGTGTAGCTATGGAAGGGGTTTCTGTCTCCAGTTCAGCTACCTGTGAATAGCCAGGTTGAAATACAGGCTGAGATCCATGGGTGCACAAGTATTTGAAGGAATAATTTCATGGATAACTTTCTGGAAAGGTGCTATTTCATCAGAAGAAGAAATTTGTGATTTTATTTAGCATAGAGTGCAGTACAGTGAACTTTGCTGCTGAGATTTGTGGGAGCTCTGTAGCTTCTTTGATAGGCAAGGGATGACTGATGCTTGCAAAGTAGAGTATGTCATGGCGTGGATATTTCAAGATGATGGCACTCACACCAGTGCCTCCAGAATCTGGCATTTGGTCAAGTTTTTGAATCTACCCCTTCTTCTTTATTCTTCCTCTCCTAAGAGAATTTTCTGTGTCAGTGTTTTGTCTTTTTAAATAACCAGAAAATTCCTTATTAAAAAATGAGTTTAAGAAACCCTGTGATTCCACGGTTCAGCATGCAGACACACAGAAGTAAGATTAAGCATAGAAATGTGCCTTTATCCTTTTATGCAAATGCTTCAAAATGTAGCCTTTGATTTCATAGAAACGTACTGTTATCCAGTGCAACATAATACACATTTTGCCAAAACATGAAAAATATGTGTGTGTGTGTTCTGTGAAAGTCATTTAGCAGGAAAGTAGTTATAGAAGCACTACAAAAATAAACTTCACAGTAATTATACAATAAACAATAGAACTTAGCATAGAACTTCTTGTGTATGTATGAAGTGCTGGGGGGAAAAAAGCTCTTACAGGGACATTAGAAGCATGTGAAAAAAACAGACTTGTTAAACAAGTTTGCAGAAGCAGACCCCTGATAAATTTTTATTCAACCACTGTGAACATTAACTACTATAAGGACTCTATCAAAATTGTTAAAAATTACCACGCACGTTGTCATAACTGAAAAAAACCCCTCTACGTCTAGTATTTGAAAAACATGCAATTGTGTACCATATTTTAACGAATATGTTCTACATAGGGATAGAGTTAATCCAGCACATTCAGCCTGATCTTAGCATTTCATAGCTCCTGAGTTCTTACACAAGCAGCTTCAAAGATCCATCCATGTTACTTGCATGCCTAGGTTGTAGAAGGAAAGGAAGAGCGATGATCTAAAAGACTAGAGCCAGCCTTTCATCAAAGCTCTGCCTCAAATCTTTGTAATCTTTTCAGAGAAGCTAGAGGCTGCTACCAGGGGAATAACAAACTCCATTCCTAACAGTAATAAAATACAGTATATTGTGGATGGCTGCTCTTGCAGAGCATGTAGGTGATAATAAATTTCTCTCATGAGAAACAGTTATTTTTGTTTTCATTTGCAGGTGAGAACCCAGTCCTGTGCTATTTGGGCACAAATTAAAAGTAAGTCAATTTTTCCTTCAATGAGAAGACAGAAGTTGTCATGGCTTTGCTTGGCAGCATAAACTAATTTCTGTGGCTGTTCTTGGTTTGCCATTAATGGTAGGTTGACTTTGAGGATTAGAAAGGTTAGAGGCAGAAAATTGGCCTTGTGTTTCGATATTCCATTCTAATGGATGCAGTAATCCATTCTAAAATGGATTCTCTGGTTCCTCCCTGCTTTTTAGTATTATGCTTTCTGTGCATCACATCCAAATCTTTACAGCAATTTTTGTACCAAAGGATTTGAAGCACAGAAGTGTGAAATTTTAGAAGCCCATTAAGATTTTTTTAACAAAAAAACCCCAACATTTTCTAGCTTTTAGAAGCCACATTATTTATTTTGGTATGTTCAGGTGGTCCTTGGAGAATTAAGTCCTTTTATGAACTTAGGAAAATAGAAGACACCATGCAAAAATGAAAAATACAGCTAATTTTTGTACATGTAAGTACAGTTTCTTAAAAGTATAACATCATAACTTTAAAAGCTAATTAATTTCTCAGCATGGTTTTATCTTTGTTTTTCTTTTTGACTATAAAATGTTTCCAGTGAAGGAGTTTACCTCAGAGCAGTTTGGAATCCACTACAGATAAAATTTCCCTCCTTTCCACCATGGCAGAAAGTACTCTCTTCACCTATTTTCATCATGTTTTAGCAAAAAGCAACCATTCACCTTTTCTGACAAAGAAAGGGGCACCACTGGAGTCCCCTACAAACTCTTACGTTCTGCTTTTGAGTTGAAAGTCATATGAATTAGAGTTAAGTGCAGTGACACTGGAGAGTGAGACAATACTTTGGAATGATAGTAAATAATGCAGTGTGTGGAGTGCTTGAGGTGCATCTCCTCCGCTGTTCACAAAACCCATGTCTGACTATTGCTATTAGAAACATAGAATATCTTGAGTTGGAAGGGACCCATAAAGATCATTGAGTCCAACTCCCTCCTCCTTGCAGGACTATCTAAAACTAAACCATTTGACTAATAGCGTGGTGCAGATGCTCCTTGAAGTCTGACAGCATTAGTGCTGTGACCACTTCCCTGTGGAGCCTGTTCAGTGACCAGCCACCATCTCGCTGAAGAACTTTTTCATAATGTCCAGTCTTAACTTCCCCTGATGCAGCTTCATTCCATTTCCTCCTGTCCTAACACTGGTCACCAGAGAGAGGAGATCAGCACCTCCCACTCTGCTGCCCCCTTGGAGAAGTTGTAGACTGCCATGAGGTAACCCCTCAGCCTCCTCTTCTCAAAGCTGGGAAGGGTCAAGACAACAAAAATGAAATGAACATAGCAATATCACTGATGGCACATCGCATTTTCAGTCTGTTGTTCTGAGTTTCTGTACTGTTTTGAACTTGGAACTTACTGAAGCCTAAATGTTTTTTATTAGTGCTGATATTCATTTCTGATCTCCTGGTGATAACTGTGTCTTTATTTCTAGGTTGCCCATTGTGACTTACTCTTGTAAACCTAGTTCATTTATTGCCACACTTAGAATACAATTTAGGCAGTTTCAGTTGTGGAGACTTGGCTAAGATCAAGGATTCCCTAGATTTGAGGGCTCTATTGCTAGAGCTGTATAAGCAAGTGCTGTAAAATAATTCTTGAAAGACAGAAAACTGTCCTCTTGTGAATTTGTCATTTATCAGTTTAAAGAATGTCATCAGAGGCTGCCTTACATATAGGTGGATTTTGGTTTTGGGATGAAAACCACAGGCATTAGAAGATGGAAGTAGGACAGGTCAGACATTTGTCTTTCTTTTGTATATCTGTTTGCCTTTGTATTGAATGGACTTACAGCCAAACAGTGTCCTTGGCTTAGTGTACTTATGCAGCTGGAGAGGCCGGGAGTACTTTTGGCTCACTGAATCCTTTGAGGAGTATTTCTTAATTTAATTTGTGTGGAAGGCAGATCTGTAAATTAAGTCTAAACCAAATGGGCCTGTTTCAGATGCTGTCTAGACAAAGCTACACATTGTATGATGAAGCATTGTCATGAAAAGTGGTAGAAAGCTGTTAAAAGCACACCTCCTTCTGTTGCTGCATCTTATTCCTGCAGTATCTCAAATTGATTATCTCAATTTTTAAAAAACAAAAACCAACCAACCAAACAAAAAAAAAAAAGGAAAGAAATGGAGGGATTGGGAAGTATAATCATGTTTGTGAAGTACACCATTTAATCTTGCTTCCTGAACTGGACATTAACTACTAGTCAGCTCCGTTACTACTTGACTGATCATTAAGTCCAGCATCTTTTTGTTATAGTGCTTTAGCTTTGAGCATACTCAGCCAGTCACCCAACTGAAGCTGCACTATTTGATATGTGTTTGAACTGTGCAATGTTTTCTTTCAGATTTATCACCCACTCTGCAATACATGACTGCTGTTGGATTAGGGTCAGTTGCTGCTGTCTGCCTTATACTGTTCCTGTCGTTCTCAGCAGCACGGTATGTATTGTTATTAACTCCAGTTGTGTGGTCCTCCTGCACAAGGCTTTTTCTTTTCAGATAGTTTTTCTTGCCAACCTGCTTGGTTTAGGCCTCCTGGGTTGTTAGAAACTCTTATCAAGGGTTCCTTCAGTGGCCACTAACACTGTCCATTGCTTGAACTGATGCCGTCTGTGTCTTTGCAATCACTGGTGAAACATCTGAACAGTATGGGGCACATCTTAATAAAGAAAGAATTCAGACAGTCAGTAGCACCAGGAATTTAGTTCAGAGGTGTTTTGATTTAATGATAACTAAATAAATAAAGTTCATATGCTGTGCTAAAAGTGAAGTCGTACCAAGAGACATGTTGATGTACTTTTCTTATATAAGGAGCCAATTTCTAGTCTTCCCAACTTTATTCAAAAGGCCTAAAGGGTTTGTTTTTCAGTAGCAGATGATCTTTAGCTAAAGGCCATGATAAAATCGTGTTAGAATTTTTTTTAAAAATGATTTCTTTCTGTTTCATGATCCTTCATGCAGGGGCAGTAATTTATAACTCTCTTCCTTTCAAAGGTAAACCAAATATGTGCCATTAAGTAATTGTGAATGTCTGTGTATGTGTAAAATCTCTTGACTAAAAAGTATGTCTTTGTTGTTGTTTTAATATATTTATCTCTAAGAACAGTCTTCTGACTTAGGTCCCTTGAAAGGTCAGGAGGCTCCAGCTTGGGGGCTGTGAAGTAGAGAGTACTGATCTGTTAAGTTGCTTATTTGGCATTCAGAAATGGAGCTAGTCTTACACAGGGCTAGAGAAAGCAGGATTGTTTGGATTATTTGTAATTGTCTAAATTTCAAATCAGTTCTTAAAATTTAAATTCCAAAGTAAAAGTTCCACAATATCTTTCTTTTATTTAAGTTATTAAAGAAAGGGATCTCAGGATTCCCTTGGCAATAGGATGCTATGGTAAACTTGAGCTTGCAGTCTTGATTTTTTTTGGGTTTTTTGAAAAACGTCGTCACAGTCAACTTTGACATTTGAGGCAGAAGGGGCTATAACTGTCTTGCTGTCTAAACTAGCACTCCTGGCAGAGGGCTTATTGCAGGAGGAAGGGCATCTCTGGATGGTGTGAAAGGCTCCTCAGTTATTTCAGGTTCTCTCACAAAAATGTGACAGAGGGATAGAAATACTTTTTAAAACAATGTCAAATCTATTAGCATCACAGTGATAGGAGAGCTATTTAAGATAAAAGGCAGTACTTGAAGAGTCATGTATGAGTATGAGCCAGTTGTGAATGAGTAGAGAAGGTTAGGTCCTGAACTTCCATTTCAGTTTTCTTTCAAAAGGAGTGAGAGCAAAAAAACCAGGGAGCTGAGGGAACATCCTTAGGGAGCTGAGTACATTTCATATATTTGATAGGGGTCATGCTGCAGTGTGGCATGGTGTTGGGGGGCAGTACTTGATAATTCAACAAGAATCTTTTAGGCCTTTGATCCCATGTATGCAGAAATTCTTGCATCCATTCTCCAGGTTTTGACAACATGAAACTGAATCCTTGGCAGAAATTAAAGCTGCCCCAGCTGGGAGGCAAAGAAGGGAAAACACATGTAATTGTGTGCTAAGGCACATGGCAAATAAGGAGGTGATTGGTGACAGCCAGTGTTGCTTCACTAAGGACAAATCCTGCCTGATTGGTGGCCTTCTATGACAGTTACAGCATTTGTAGATGAGGGAAGAGCAACTGATGTCATCCACCTGGGCTCGTGCAAAGCATTTGACACTGTCCCGCGTGACATCCTGGTCTCTAAATTGGAGAGACATGGATTTGACAGATAGACCACTCGGTGGATAAGGAACTGGCTGGGTGATCGTACTCAAAGAATTACAATCAACAGCTTGATGTCCAAGTGGAGAATCAGTGACAAGTGGTGTTCCTCAGGGGTTAGTATTTGGACCGGTGCTGTTTGACGTCATTGTTGGCGACATGGACAGTGGGGTTGAGTGCACCTACAGCAGGTTTGCTGATGACACTGAGCTGTGTGGTGTGGTGACATGCTGGAGGGAAGGGATGCCATCCAGAGGGACCGTGACAGGCTGGAGAGGTGAGCCCGTGCAAATCACATGAAGTTCAACAGGGCCAAGTGCAAGGTCCTGGGTCGAGGCAATCCCAAGCACAAATACAGGCTGGGTGGAGAATGGATTGAGAGCAGCTCTGAGAAGGACTGAGAAGCTCGACATGAGCTGGCAATGTGTGCTTGCAGCCCAGAAAGCCAGCTGTGTCCTGGGCTGCATCAGAAGAAGTGTGATCAGCAGGTTGAGAGAGGTGATTCTGCCCCTCTGCTCTGCTCTCGTGAGACCCCACCTGGAGTACTGTGTTCAGCTCAGGGGCCCCCAACATTAGAAGGACATGGACCTTTTTTTGGTTTGAGCAAGTCCAGAGGAGGGGCAGGAAGATCCGAGGGCTGGAGCACCTCTGCTCTGAAGACAGGCTGAGGGTGTTGGAGTTGTTCAGCCTGAAGAAGTCGCTGTGGAGACCTTATAGCACATTCCAGTACCTGAAAGGGCCCTACAAGAAAGCTGGAGAGGGACTTTTTACAAGGGGATGCAGTGATAGGATGAGGGGTAATGGTTTCAAATTGAAAGAAGGTAGATTTAGATTAGATATTAGGAAGAAATTCTTTACTGTGAGAATGGTGAGACACTGGCACAGGTTGCCCAGGGAAGCTGTGGCTGCCCCCTCCCTGGAAGTGTTCCAGGCCAGGTTGGATGGGGCTTTGAGCAACCTGGTCTAGTGGGCGTTGTCTCTGCCCATCGCAGGGGGGTTGGAACGAGATGATCTTTGAGGTCCCTTCTAACCCAAACCATTCCATGATTTGTAACAATGTCCTTCACAGTGCTCACAAGAAATAGCTGTAATGTCAGAAATAACAAATCCTGTTTTTAGTTTTAAGTAAGCATCAATTTACTGCATTTCTGAGGAAGAATGTAATTTGAAAAAACACATAAAGTCAGCCTTCTGCACTGCCCAGTTGTAAAGCCATGATCCTGTTTTAGGCAGAGTACTCCAAGAAAGCTGTGGCCCATTAGGAGAAAGAGTCAGAGGAGCTCAACAAGAGAGACTTGAGTTCTACCAGATCTAGCTGTGAGTAGGTTAATCTACTAGTAGGTTAATCTACTAGTAGGTTGCTTACCCTGGCAGAGAAGAGACTGTAAAGCAGCATGATATACAAATATACAAAAAGCCATTTTAGAATAACTTCTTCCTGTCCATAGAGCCCATGGTACATGCACCATCCATGGGTAGTATACCTATGTCTTTCTGAACAGTAGGAGAGGAAGGCATGGGAACAGATCGCTGTGAGTGCTGTGAAACCATGGCTTCAGATGGTCTGCAAGAGCAGGTTAAACAAACACATGCAGGAATGACTCAGCTACAGCTGATCTTGCCATGGTGTCAGGTGAATGGTCTTGGATTATTTCTTGGGGTCTCTGTAAGATTTCCTGTTCTGCAGCTTTTGTCACAAAGAACCACTGTATTCAAGTGCTCACCAGTTTGCCACATGTCTGGTGCCTCAGGGATTATATTACCACAGTGGGGCAGATTCTGAATTCCCACTAGCATGGTTGCTGACAGCAGTTTCAGCTGTTCCTCAGTGAGTAAAACTCTGACACTGGATTCATAAAGTGCACAGCCTGACTGCAAATGTCCTTAGAAATTACTAATTTTTTTAATTTAAAAAATGCATTAGCCTGTAGTTGTTACTATTAAGGTGCCTTGTCACACATTTACCTTGTTTCATTCCTTCTAATCCTTTGCTTCCTTTTATATGGGATGCCCATTCAGATGCATAAGGACCTATGCCCATTCATATGCAAGTTCTCTGTCAGGTCCACTCTTGAGGCTTTAATTGTTTTTTAAGTTTGTTTTTTTTTTAACTGGATTTTTTTCTCTTTCTCCAGCTCATACCTCCACAGCACAGTGTACTCCCCGCCTGCTGCTTTAGCGTGTGAGGCTTTACATTTATCTGCTACAAAGGACGTGGCACAAACAGGGATTACATCCTCATTCCTAGAGACAGAAAATGTCTCTCTTCTCTGATGTGTTATCCCCTGAAGTAAGTGTACAGAAAATGCACTCTTCTTACCAAAACCGGCGTCTGCTGGGTATGGACTTATCTGCACAGCACATGTGTACTATAAGCATGGACAGTAGAAATGTGTTTGTTACTGGAAGTCAGATATTTATCATCTCCCCTTGTTTCCAGGTGGTGTGGTATGTAAAGAAGAATCTACCCTCACAAACAAGTTTGTGTCAGAGACATGAGCATGTATCCCTTGTGTTGGCCACAGGCTTTCAGCTATTCCAGCCACATGAATGCCTGATAATGAGTGTCTGTATTGTCCTTTGTTACGTGAATAATCCCCTGATCTAGTTGAGACTGTCTGAGGATCAACTCCTAGTTTAGATACCTTAGGACATACTAACTGGCCCATTATGAGAGAAAATACAGATCAATCCTTATATCAGATAAAGTGCCTATTGCATTTCCAAGTATAAAGATGGAAGACTTTCATCAGTCATGGGTAATAGTACTTCAATAACAAGTATGGTGTTGTTAGCCATTACATTGTCACATTTAAATATTGTCAGCAACAGATGTGTTCCAGAGATATTGCAATCATTGCTCATAGCAATTAGTAATAATTGCAAATAATATACCAATCAGTAAAACTGCGGTTTGCCAAAAAAGCTGAGTAGCTTTAATGGCATGTGAAACTAATTTAAATAAGGAGCTACCTGTGTTAAGTGCAGTTTTGTTAATCTCTGTTCTATTATTACAGCTGAGTAAAGCCATTAAATCATTGTCTTGTTAATGAGCAGTGTGTAACATCAGGTTAGAGTCACTTAATAAAGTACAATTAACTAATTTCCTATGGTATACTCACAGTTAATATTTTTGCCTTCTGTAAGAAAGAATCAAGTGCCTTTGATCACTTCCACTCCTGTTCAGAATTAGCTTCGAGATACATTAGCAAAATCTTTCTGTTAACTGATGAAATAAAGCAAGAGTTTTGGGTTTTACTCAATTTTGTCATTTTTTCCAAGTTATATTTTGTCTTTTACCAGTTTGAATATATGATTCCTATTTTTGGAATTGTAAATGTTTCTGATTCCTGCTGGGTTTATGATTTTAGATGTACTACGTTGTGTAATTCGGGTTTTTTGGTGTTTAAAAGGATATTTAGAAGTGTAACAGTAGACTTCATAGTTGGTAGCAGAGACGAATTAAAATCAAAGTTACATGAGAGATTTTAACTGCAGCATCTAGCTGGGCGTGCTTTTTTCAGATCTGGGCAGATACAATTTCTGTTATCCAGCATTTCTGTTGCTTACTAAATCTGCCCTTCAGGTTAGTATCTTTTCACTAGTTAGTAGTTGAGAAATAATACCTTTGTCTACATTAATAGTTAAGGGTTGGTAATGTTTTACTTTGTTGATTGAGAAAGAACAACTTAACTGTTCATACTGGGCTACTGTTACTTAATTTTTCGATTTCTTCTGTGGAATGAATTCTCACACATTCTTCTCATAATTCCCTTTCTCAATGGAATAGGTTGCCAAGGTTTGGCATAGTGGTACAAACAGTACCACTTCATTGTGGTTCATTCTCCTGCTGCTCTGGTTGTGAGAGAGTTCATGAGCAGCTGTTCCTATATAAGGGAGAGCTGGAGAGGCAGGAGATTATTTAAAGAGACAGACTTGTCATCTTCTGTGGAAGAAAACTTCTGTCGCTTTTTACTAAGACCAGCAGTATTCCAATATGTTACTCAAGACCAGGAACATACAGTCCATCTTGTCAGTGGGTGTAGTTGGAAAGTTGGAGGTCTTTGTGTAACCTTCAACAAGTAATTTCTTTTCTGTGTGTCTCTTCTTTACCTTGCTTGTCTTTTCATAAGTTTTCAGAGCAAGGTTTCATCTTAGCAAACAGCCACACTTCTGCTGGGATTTACATAATGTATTTAACAACTCATTTATGTACAGCAGAGCAGTGCAGCATATGAATACCCAGGATGGACCAATAAGGGAGAAGCGATGAAGCAGGACTCAGTGCTATCTAAGTTCTCCAAAACAGCTGCAGTCCTGCAAATCTCCCTCTTTCCCTCTGCCTCCTTTGTCGCTCTTGGCAGACTTACCTCTGGCTGTGAGCCTGTCTTCATCAGTCGTGTACTTATCTTTCTTCCATCTACATCTGTTTCAGTTTAATGTGGGAAGCATAGAGAAATAATTTAGCCTTGTCCTTCTCAGATAATTGTGCAAGTGTTAACAGTTCGTTTGTTAGAGCCTCTTTCTTTCAGAAACATTGCTCTACTGCTCTGAAGCTTTCCAATTACATTTCTTAAATTACTTTTTAGGGAAAGTAAAAAGGTTTAATAGGAAATTAAGAAGTAGCTAGAATAGATAAAGGTTCTTAAAAGCTCTACTCAGAAGACTTACAGGACTGGACAAAAAGAACAACATGAAATTATAGTGGCTGCACTTACTTTTGTTTGTTACAGAAACAAGCTTGTATAGGGAAATTAATCTGGTTTAAGAGTACTGCTAATGAGTGCCAGTTCTCTGAATTAGAAGGTAATATGCCATTATGTTAGAAAGGGTTCACTGCAAATATAAACCTACAGAGTTCTGATCAGATAGTTGATTTACAAAATCACTTCTTAGGAGAAGGTAATTCTAGCAGGTGCCACTTTGAATGGGGCTTTGGAGGTACAAGTGTGTGTCTGTAGGAGTACTATAAGGATTTATAATCCTTATACTCAAGTTTCTGGAATCATATATCAGCTCTGTATTTTATACATAGCATCCTGCCAAACTAATTGCAACATTGACATAATCACACCTTCATGGTTCCAGAAATTCTAGACACATTACTAATGATCCTTCACTGCTGTTCCTCCACTGAAATTCTTTTTCTTCCAGTGTTTTTTACTCTGCTTCCTTGGATATGTGTTCCATACTCAGGCCAAGTAAGGTAAAGCCAACTGAAGCTGCTTTGCTTTTACTGCTGATCTGTACCCATTCATGGTGCTATATTGAGATGTACTATATTGAGAAACTGTTTGTTTTAGATACATACCAATGTCTGCATTATCTGTAAAGTGGTTTTGCCCATGGAAGAAACAGAAAACTGTTAGCCCTGGATAAATAGTTCTGTGTAATCTTAAGTTAAACTATTTTTATGTAGTAGTGAGATAACATGCAGGTTACTGGAAAAATCCAGCATTTATGAATGTATTTGTGATAGTGTGTCAAATGAAAAAACTTTTATTGTAAAACACACTTTCTGCTACATGCCACCAATGGGTCCTTTAAATCTTTCAGTGAGATTTCCTTGTTCTGGGCATGATAGAGACAGCCAGAAGCCACCAGGCTAGTTTGTTTGTTTCAGTATTTATAGTCTCAATCAGTTGTACATCTAGGGCCAGATATGTGAGCCAGTATGCTCCTCGTTTCTACATGTAGTCTCAGATTTAACTGTGCTTAGCCACCATTCTGGTTTTCCAGGTCTTGCACAATTGTGCAGGGCCATTTCATGTTGAGCAGAATTCAGCCAGAGTCCCGTGGGAGCTGATCTCTGGCTCAGATGGAAGTATTTCTTTTCCTTGTGACAGCATTGCTAGGAAGTTATGAAAGTCCCTGAGGAACTCTAACTGTTGCATTGCTTTCAAGGACAGAGCTCATGCCTTCGGATGACATTCTGAGGAGACTGTGAAATGGGTTGGTGATCTCAGTGCTGAGGTCTAGTAGAAAGGAACAAGTGTCAGCGTTGCAAAAGCACCTCCACAGCTTTAGTTCCTGGCAGCAGGAGAGACGACTCTGTGGACAGCACAGACACTTGTTCCTTTTGGCTCTGACAGAGGTGAGGTCTCAGGAGGCAGAGGGTGCTGACAGTGTTTGTGGTATGTCTGTTATGGAGCTATTCCCATTTTGAGGTTAACAAAAAGGGCACCTTTACAGTCCCCAGAAAAGAGGGACTTGCTTTGAAGTTGTTTTTCCTCTTCCCCTAGCCCCCCCTTTCCCAAATGTTTGTGTGTATTTTTTTCTTGAAATACTGCTTTTGTTCCTGCAGTCTCACAGTAAGGTTGACCTTTTATTGGTGTTTTCCCATGTTGGGGCAGCACAATTGATCACAATTGATTGCGTTTCAGTTGCAGTCAGTGTTTTATGTTCCCTGATGTCCTTCATGGGATCACCATGCTGTGAAAAACTGTACACATCATAGTATATATGTGTGTATGTATATATAGTTCTGTTTCTTACATTTCACTTAAGAAGTAACTGAAGATATAGTAAAAATTTCTCAGCAAGGATGGGGAAGTACATCTTACACCCCCAGGAGTATAAAAAAATATTAGTAGAGTGGGGAGCAACAGAGAAAGGATTATAGAAATAAAGTCAGTTCGTAATAGAAGGTAACTCCCAAAGGCCCAGATTTTCCTGAGCAGCCTTTGCCCGGAATGTTTTAGCTTGACTTCGATGACAGTTCATATAAAAGTCTCTCCTGCAGCCATCCTAGGAGAAGTGAAGAGAGCAAAATGGATTGGAGTAGTTGGGTGAAGATGTTTCAAGCTGATGGGCACAAATCAGTTGTGCCAGTACAGTGGATAAAGCCTGACATAACAAGAACATAAGAGTGGTATAATCCAGCTCTCAACTTTCCCTTTTAGCTGTGTAAAATGACCTACCCAGTTTGGCTCTTGGCTTATGAAGATGTTAGGAAGTTCCATTTTGTTTTGCATTCCTGTGAATTCTGACCCATTTTAGGTATTTTATTTCCATGTGCACAATTGGCCAGTCTTTTCCTATAACCTGGAATATTGATTCAGACACACAAAACCAGATTGAGGTGAATGTGGCATGCCAAGTGAATAGCAATTGTAAATATCTGTGGAGAGGCAGGGAAATAGTGCTTCAACAGCAGTTCTGCATTTTTGCAGTATACCAGTCTCTTACTGGCAAATGAGTAAAACTATTGTTATGTGATTATTCAGAATGGTGATTCAAGTGTCTTGTGGCTAAATGAGATCTGGCACCTTCCAGTTCTGTTAAATGCTACCTTACTCTTTATGGCTTTAATCTGCCAGATGTTAATTTCTGTTACAATAAAACAGACTCAAAATCAGGCATACATCCAGATATTCTGAGGAATTCAACTTTCTACACTAGATTTTTATAAAATTCCCTTGAGATGATGGAATTATCCAGGTTCTCACCCCATGACACTTAACATTGTTCTTTCTGAATTTAGTACAATGATACATATTTACATTATTATAAAATCTGCTCTTATGCTTTAACCCAAGACAGAAAGAGGACATGAGAGAGACAAATAAATTGTGCATTTTTGTGAGGAGATTGATAGCAGTAGCAATAAGAATGTTTCCTAGTATGGCCACAGCAGTATTGGAAGACTTCAGCAGTACTGTTATTTATCCACTGTTTGTCTACAAAAGTGGTTAATGTGAAGCAAAATAGAAGGGAATTTCCAGCTGCACTTTGCCTTTGTGGTGATTTCCTTTCTTGCTTGAAGATGCAAATTCATTGCCCCGCCCCGCCCCCTCCCCCCCCAAAAAGATTTTTTTGTTTGTCAGTCCAGCAGCATTTGAGATGAAATAGGAGTGTTTGAGTCAGTTTAGATCCTCTTGTTCTGTTGTGCTTTCTGCTGGGACTCTTGGGAGTTTGTTTTTTTTCATCCCACATCCTGATAATTACCACAGCAGAACTGATTCATATTTTCCAAACAGACCAGACTGTTTGAACACATTTTCTTATATTGGCTTTGAGTGTTTTGCAATGAAAAGCCATGCCATCTTTGACAAGGTATAACAAGTATTTCTTATCTGATAATATGACTTAATGCAAGCACTGATTCTGGCTTCGCCCAGTTTCACCCTCCAAAACAAAAGGCAGAGTTCATGCAATGAAAAGGGATTGCATTTAGAGTGACAAAGTAAGGCTTAAGTGACAGTGATTTTTGTAATCACTGGAGTGAGGAACCCAGAATACTTGGTTGAGTATTAG
The DNA here is from genome assembly GCA_028020825.1 of Podargus strigoides. Taxonomy (NCBI): domain Eukaryota; kingdom Metazoa; phylum Chordata; class Aves; order Caprimulgiformes; family Podargidae; genus Podargus; species Podargus strigoides. Next base: position 93,247,886 of record CM051663.1, read on the forward strand.
CAGGCAAGAATACTACTTCAATATAAGTGATCCAATTTAATTCCATTTAGATGTCACTCTTTTGCATTTATCCATAAACACATCCCAGCAGATGATAGTAAATCAGTATGATAGTGAAATACTTGTGCCTGCAGGCAGTTTATCTGGTACCTGGAATTTCCCTTCCCAGATATTTTCCTCATAAGTCTGCCATGGGAATTGAGTGATTACTTCCTGTGTTTAGCCATATCCTAAAATGCTCTTTTTGTGTGGGTAAAGTCTCTGCAGCCAAGATGCTTCTCCATAGGAATAATGGTCAGGTGAAAATGTTTGAGTGCTTTGGTACAGTGTGTGGAAACTCCGATACCTAGAAGAGACATTATTTCATAATGCTGGCTCTCTGCTCTCTGGATATCAAATGCTGCTATGCTGCTGCTTTTTTTTTTTCTTTTTTTTTTTTTTTTTTTTTTTAAGATTTCCAGTCCCTTTTCCAAATCTTAGCCCTGCAGTCTCTAAGAACCGGGAGCACTTACCCTGAACTTTACTTCTGTATCTCTTTCCATTGTTAAGGCGTGCTTTACTGTGAGTGGCATGTGGGTCAAAATTCAGAATTATAGAATACCTCAATTTGGAAGGGACTCATAAGGTTCATCAAGTCCATCTCCCTGCTTCTCGCAGGACTAACTAAAACTAAACCATTTGACTAAGAGCGTCATCCAGATGCTCCTTGAACTTTGACAGGCTGGGTGCTGTGACCACTTCCCTGGGGAGCCTGTTCAGTGACCAGCCACCCTCTCAGTGAAGAACCTTTTCCTAAGATTCAGTCTTAACTTCCCCTGATGCAGGGGAAGTTCATTTGTTTTAGTTGAATGTTCCTTCTGCATTAGTTGAACTTGGACAAATTTACCCAAACGTGCAAATGAGGGCAGCGATGGGCACTGGAGGGGGAGGTGCTGATCTCCCTCTTTCTGGTGACCAGCGATTGGACATAAGGAAATGGAATGAAGCTGTGTCAGTAGTAGGCAATGCACAAGTAAACGATGTTAGAAATGTTCTGTCCATGCTTCAGAAAACATGCAGTACAGAAGAATCTATTGCACAGTCAGTTCTGTTTCCTGCATGCAAACAGCAATGAAAATCTTTTACTGCTTAGTATGTGATTAGTCTCCTGTGCCTGCTAAGAGCTGAGCTCATGTAACGGCAGTTAGAAATTCGGGTCAATCATAAAATACAAATCCAAGGAAAACCAGGCTTCCTTGAACCCAGTGTTCACAGATCTGCTTGTTATCTACCCTCTCAGCTTTTCTGCAGGCAGATTTAAACAATTACAGAGCAATGTTTTTTTTCAATACTCATTTGCAGTTGGTTAATTCTTAAAATCTGTTATGAGCATTGGAAAATCAGTGGAGCTGAAGATGGCCGTAAGAGAGAATCACAGAAGTGGTTTTCACTAGAAAAGAGCAGTGACATTTTCTGAACCTGTCTCTCTGAATTGAAGAGAAAAAGAATCAATGCAATTGCAAGCTTTCCTTAAGTAGGTCTTCTCTGGTAGCTGCTGATCTAAAATGATAACATGTAAGCAGAAGAAGGAAATTACAGGCAGACTCAGGCTTCCTCAGGGAACATGTTTTCCCAGTGCTCTGGTTTTCTGCGGAAAATGGACACAGCACAGACAATATCCAGGGAACATGCAGTGCATAGAAGAAAGTTTACAAGCCAAATTTTAATGTTCATGTGAATAGAGGAAGCAGATGGGTTTGTGCAGGTATGCTGTAATGAACTGAGCAGTGTAGAAGATTTTAAATGTGAAGCAAGATAGTGATTAGATTAATTCAGTTAAAAGCCTTTGAGTCTCACACTTCTACAGTGGCTTTTTGAAGGTGGCTTCTACAACCATTCTCTTCACACCACGTTCATGCTCTTAGACATTTATGTTCTTTCCAGGAACTGTGCTGAGTCTGCAGGTACCTATGTCTCCAAGGCTCTGTATTAGAGACTGCTGATTGCAGCTCCTTGTGTGTGTTAAGTTGCAATTTAATATTGTTTTTGCAGCTTATAGTTTATATATTAATTCTGCTGTTGCCTGGCTCTAGCAAAGATTTGCTGCTTTTTAATGAGAAATGAGTAATGTGAGAGAAGTCTCTGCTTCACTCTTAGCCGTTCTCACAGCTGTAGAAATCTAGCTACTAAGTGCTGGGAAATCACAGGCTACAGATACAAGTCTTGAAACTGCAGAAGCAGCAGGTTCCTCTCTAGCCATCCCTGAATGCAAATCTATAATCAGTTCTTGTTTTGCCAAGTAAACAAGCAGTTTTCAAAACTGATACAAGTCTTTCTCTTCCTGCCTTTGACATCCTTAAGTAAACATGCCGTTCTTTGACTTTCGCTTTGTTACCTTTCTATCTGGTGTTCCTTTTCTCCTACATTGTAAGTTGCATTTATTTCCCTTTGTCTATTTCTCAATAGAGTCCACATCCTGTGGGAACATATGATTGCATTTTTTTCCTCTTTGTAGGGAGTTGGGAGTGAGGGCTTTTTTATCTTGGGGGTGGGGGGGGCAGGGCAGAAATCATCAGTTAAACTCCTATGAAATACATTGTATTTAGAAGGTCTTTCAGCCTAAGGTAGAGATGAGGATTTCAAATGTGCTTGCTGTGACATTTGCTCTTTCACACTGTTCTTCTGGGATTTCAAATCAAGGCAGAAAAGATGTATGGATACACTTTCAATTTGGAACTTTCTGTCCAGCAGCAGGAATGCTAGGGGGAGAGGGGAAAAAAAAAAGCGCATCTTAATGTAATTTCAATCCTCGTTGTTCAATCTGACACCAACAAAACTTTGCTGATTCTTCATGATGACTGATCTAAGAAAAAAATCCTAGGGAGAGTTCATATTTAGAAACTACAGCGAAGAGGCAAACTGTCCCAAACTGCTTGGGAGATACCATCCCAAAGGAACTGCTTCTTTTGCTGTTGGAATTTTGCAAGGGAATTGCTTCCTCTGCAGCCAGTCATTGGATCTACCTTTATCATGGTTCCCTGCATCTTAGAATGCTTGCCATCACATTTAAGAATGTATTTTTTTGGACTCACGGGATCCGCTGCTTATCTCGCCACTCTTAACAGACCGACTGTGACTCAAGACCAGTACTTATGGCTGTTATTCTTTCTAGTGTGTTTGGCAGAAAGTCAGCAGATACTTACTTTTGAAATAATCTTCTCCAATAGATTTTTAATCAAGGGATTAGCAAATGAAATGTGGAGCCAATAACGGAATCACTCTGTTCACTTCAATTTCAGGCTGCCAGAGGCTGCCTTGCACACAGCAACTTTCCTATGTGTCAGTAGGGATGCATTACCACAGGCAGAATTGGAGATCCAACTAAGTAAAGAGGAAGTGGCCTGACACCCATTAGAAGAGTTCTTTTGTGCAATTGTTGAGCTTTTTAAGAAAAACAGTGTTCATGTAAGACTGAGCATTTCTATACAAATAGGTCTCCTTCTGAGAGAGGATTAAAGGTCTGCTGTTATTTTGAAGCTGTAGTTTCTAAAAGTGTCGTGACTGCCTTAGGGAGAGTCTTCTTTACATTTCTTTTCAAAGGTCTGTACCCTTCCTTCCTCACTTCCCCTAGAAAAAAATGAGAAAACCTGATTAAGAAGGAAGAATAGGGTAGACAAGATCTTAAGGTGTTGCTGAAGTAAATTAGGATTTGCACCAAGACAGGGCTGGTAGGTTTTGCTTGGAAGGTAAGTCTGGGGCATGTACCTTTGGCAAAAGGAGACCCCTGGTGTTTTTGATGTGAGACTTGGATATGTGTCTGTGGTCAGGGTTTGCACATTTGCTTATGCTGCTCTGTGTGAGTGAGACACTGGCACCCCCTTGAATCAGTTACGGATTCATCCATTTGAAAACTACTGATTAAAAACAAACCTTGTCAGAGGTTTTTAAAAACAAATATGGAAGTTTGTTTACAAAACATTATTAAATCACATTATTTTGCTTTTTTTTAAAAAAAAAAAGGAAAGTAGATGGTATGGACAAACTGCTTTTTTAGGCATTGGTGTATTCACTTTATGTGTTTTTAAACTGCTGCTTCTCTGTACATCAGAAAAATCTGTCAATACCCAGGGCTTTTTTTCCTTTGTACAACAAAACTTTTGTAATATTTCCTCTGCTGATTAGCTAGGGTTAATTATCTTAGAGTGCATCCACTGGGATGAAGAACCTTGTCTCTGGTTCTGAATGCAGATAATTATCTTACTGCCATGCCTGTCAATCTATTCCTGCTGTCATTAGCTGTTCTTTATACAACATCTCTTTCCTGAAGAACTCAAAACACTTCACTGTAAGAAAGCATGAGGAAGAGAGAAGTTAGGGGTTGTACTGGCTGCTGCAGAGTGAATTGGTAAAACCATAAAACTAGAACTGTTGTAGTTTCACTGTCAGTTTTGTATCATGAGCACCGATTCAGACAACACTATCCCTTTCTGTTCCGATAACCATCTCTTATAGCTTAGAAGGTGGTTCTGCCACACTTGCGTGTCTGTGATTAGGACCTAATTTTCAGTAGCGTGATACAGATTGTTATTACATTACTTTGTTGAATGAGATGGTTACGTAAGGTGCTTGCAAGTATGGGGTATTTCACATGGATTTTTAGCCACCTTTGTGCTGGTGATTAGAGTGATACGTTTTGAGAGTAGGCGGAAAATAACAATATTCCATGCTGTAGGAGTTCATGCAGTATTTATTTTTTAACTGTTTGGTGAAAATGATCTGAGAGAATTTTGCAATGCAGGGTATTTTATTTATGAAAAATACTAAAATGTTGTGTTCTCTGCAGCTGTGTGCCTGCTACTGATTCTGGGCATGAGGAGGAGGTAATAGGCCTCTGCTAGATCTGTTAGCTTACTTGCATAAAGAAACAGAGTAGAGTGACCTCTCTGCATTATGTCAAAGTGGTGTCAACAGCAGGCAGTGCTACCTCTGCAGTTCCCCTCAGCCATGACGTTGTCTTTGTGGGTTTTGTTGCTTTAAATTGGATACCAGCTAAACCCACAATACCCTGGCTTTCACAATTCCAGAAGGGTAGTGGGAGGCAGAACAGGACAGTATTTGCTGTGGGACTTGAGTGGAGTTATCTGCTCTCTCTGACACTCCCTGTCTGCTAGCATGTGGTACAAGCTAACAGATGCAGACTAGGATCTAGGATCCAGAGGCATCTACTGGCAGGGCCTTAGGCTTTGAGCATATAGTTGTGATCTGAATGCTGTGGATACTGCATGACAAATGTCTGAAACTCCTTTGGGCCCAAGGAGGAGTAAGGACAATAAATGCAGCCAAATTTAGTGAAACTTTAATTTTTCCTTTCTCCTGCTTTATGGGAAAAACCTCTTTGACAGCTACAGAACAGTGCTGAGCTGTGGCCGACAGTCATCTTTTGGTCCACAGTGAAGTCACTGGTGGAAATTACAGACATTTTCTAGGGAAAAGGACAATTATCACTGAAGGAAATTTTGGTCAGAGGCCAGATAAAAAGAAACTGTCACAAGAACATGAGTAAGGAGGGACATGACTTGCACAAGAGAGAAAGGAAAAGAAACCAGACAGAATCTGGGAAGAAATGAATGCACCACTTCTGCTTTCTGTGCTGTTTTTTTGCAATGGCCGTCTTTGTGTAGTCCATCATAGCCAGCCGTGTTTAGTGGTCAGTTTGAGTTGGTAGCTGGACAGGTCATTTGCAGTCAACAGCATGTGCATACCAATTCCAACATCATGGTCACTCTGCGTGTGCTGGTGGGAGAAGCAGGAGAAACTGTATTTCCCCAGCGAAACTTTTACCTACAGAGGAAAAATGGTGCAGAGGGAGGAGTGGGGACAGCTGAAGCAGCCTGTGGGTTAGAGGTCAGATCATAGTTTACCCTAAAAATACGGGGAATTTTTTTTTCCTTTCCATAAATATGGGGAAAGCTCAGGGGAAAGCAGGCACCAGTAGACACCTTTCTAGTCTGGTTGGTTGAGCATCCATCAGAAGTCAGATCTTCTCTTTGTCCCACTGAGAACAGAAGGTTCACCTTGAATCTCCCCCCTTGCAGAGGGCCCTGAATACTCTAATCCTAGACACTTTGATAGGAACTGTAGAAAGTGCATCTCCAACCACCCAGCAAATCATGTTCCAGTGCTTCCCATGCTGAAAGCCCTGCAATCCCTTTAAGGAAATAAGGCTTTCTGCTGCTTTTGGTTTCCTTTCTTTTTTTTTGAACAAGTATTGTGTTTGTACCATTTTTATACCCAAGCACACAGCCACTGCTTGTGCTTTAGCAACCCACAGCTATAAACACTGACAGTCATGATCCGAACTTGGGCAGGAACGGCATGCCAGCTGTGTGGTCAAGTCTGTGCTACCTAGGACGGGAAGATCAGCTGCAGCTCTGCTGCTGATGGGACCGATGTGTTCCCTCATCCATTTTGTCTCTGGCACTGTAGCCCCCCTCCCCTTCCATAACTCACATTTTTTAGTAAAAAAGAGTTTTAAAACATTGTCAGTTGAATGCTTTGGTTGGTTGGTTTGTTTGTTTGTTTGAGAGATGCCTGTGAACCGAAAAAACAGCTCCTGCTTTGGCACTACTGACTTGCAGCAGCCTTGCTCCCACCATGTAGGGTCTCCCTGAGACTGTGACTTTGATCTATCCAAGTGCTGATGTAGATGATTAAAATCTGATACAGCTGAGTTTCACAGCCTCATGTTATTTTTCCCAGCTTTTAAATGGTTGTTGGTAGTTACATACCCAAGGGCTTCTACTGGCTTTGGAAATTTTTGCCAAATACAATGATAATTTTGTAACAAAAATACTCCTTTTCCTATGGAGAAACAGTTCTGTGGAAAGGTTGCTGAAGTAATTAAATGGACAGGTACAGTTGGACAGTTTGTCAAGTACAAACTATGAAATCCAATTATTTAAAACCACCTTTTTTCACAGTGTTCCCTATGTAAGGGAACAGCTGGAGAGAGGAAGGTGTCCCTTCAGTACTTCATAGTACCCCTTCCACCTCTGTGCTCATCTGAGCTTTAATCTTCACATCCAAAGGCAAGACCACAGCTTGAGCTGCTCTGTTGGGATTTTTATCTGCAAGATACTCTGTAGGGTGTTTAGGTGCTAGCAGTTCTTCTGGGGATAAGCAAATGCCCGTAAACATCTAACTGGTTACCTGCACCATTATGAATCCTCCCTGAGGATGGAGATGTCTGGAGCTGTCCTGGATGAGCAGGAGAGGCAAGGGGAATAGAGCTGCTCTTGCTTACTGTGAGTTATGGATGAGATAAAGGTGTTCTGACGAGAAACAACACAGTGGCATCAGTGGGCCTCTGACAGAGCCCCACAAGGCTGTGGAGAAGTCCCCTAGCCCACTGCCAGTAAAGGTGAACATGACAGTAATTGGAGAGGCACTCTGGACTGGAGTGACACTCTGGTAACACTCTCCCTTGGAAGCAGAGCTGGTGAAAAGCTGGACCAAGCCAATGAACTGTGAGATGCAGGGAAGTGCTTGAGGAGTATTTGTTTAATGGGTGTTTCTGCTGGCAGAGGAGTAATCCTTTATAGCCACAGGCACAAAGGGATGGCAAAATGGGCGTTTGCCAGTCTCTGTGAGTTGTGTATATAAATATACATTTATATTCATCCTGCATTCCCTTGCCTCTGATAAAAGGTTTTCCTGTTATATGAACAGGCTTTTGACTGTGTAAAATTACTTTCAACCCCTAAAGTCATCTAAATTGTAGCAAAAGAAGGGGTGGTTTGGCTTTCTAACTCCGCTGTTGGTGTTTTTACCAGCACATCCCTAAGAACAGCTGCGCTGCCGAAAGCCTGTTAAAAGGGCTGCATACATACCTGAGCCACCGCTGAGGTGCAGTTGTAGCTGGGAGAGCTCCAGGGTCCAGTACACCTCCAGGTCATTGCCAAATGAACTGATCTGATGTCCTTTGATGCAGATTTCTCAGCAGCGTGGGACATCATATTTTGTTCTGCCTCCCAGAATTGTCGAAACTTTGTGTCTTGCCATAAAATCCCTTAAGATGCCCCTTGCAAGCTCAAAGCCTTGCCTCTTATTTGAGCCTGGCTCTTGCCAAGAACCATGAGATCTTTCCACTTCAGTTTGTCATGGCATAGCTTTTCTTTGATCACCCCTGGAGGACTTTGCCATCTTTGCTTTTCTCAATAAAGCTGTGAAGGTCATGATGGCACCTACAAACAAGAGAAAGTTTTACAAGGAGTTGAAAACAACAGTAACAGTACAGCTGCTGCATCCAAGCCATAAAATTAAAGGCCTAGAAAGTTCTGGCATTATAAGTGAAGAATGACTCCAGCAGGAAAGGGTCTAACAAACAAAGAACAACCCGAAGTGTGTGAGCCAAAGCACATCCATAAAAAGAGGAATTCCCCTTAGCTCTAGTGGGATGATGCCCAAACCACAGAAATTTTTGCTTAGGAGTGATTTTTTAAAAATTAATTTATCAGCTTTCCATTGTCCCTTTCATATACATACATCTACCTGGAGAAGGGATGAGTGGTGGATAGGCCTGCGATTGTATGTCTTGCACTGGTTTTGCATGCAATGTACTTATATGGCTTCCCTTGCCATGTGTTTGGTTGCACAGCACCTGTAGTTTAGTTTTCATTGCAACACTTCTATACGATGTTGAACTGCACTTAAGAGTGCTGTCTTACTAGAGGGAGGATGGTAGTGTGAATACAGGGAGCTTAGCTGCTGAAATACTTTTAGCCATTGTCTTACAAGTAACCTCTAAAAAACATGAACTAAAGAGGGCAGGTTTTGCTAAAGCATATAGCAAAAAGAGGTACTTTGCGAGTCCTGTGCCAGCAGAACAGTCACTATACAGCTGTTTCAAAGTCTTCAGCTTTCACAGCCTTAGGATGTTACCCTGACTGTCTCCATTCCCCCTCTGTGCAGTGTGCGTGATTATGACTGTTCTTCTGCTGAGACCCTGGCATGGTTAAGGCATTCCCGTATACGCTGTTTTTTTCACAGTGTAAATACTAGCTTGGGAACATTAACATCATCTTTATTGTTTCAGTGCTGCAGGTCTGGCAACAATACAAGCAGGCTGATGAGCCCACTGGCTGCAATGGACAAACTCGAAAATAGGAAGCAGGCTTGAGGCAGGGTATGTGGCACAAAACTGTAAAAAGCAGCACTGCAGACCCTCTGGATTAGGATACTCAGGCTCATTCATGGACAGCTGTTTTGCCATTTAGGAACACAGATCACTGAGTTTTCTGCATGCAGTGAAAGGAATATTTTTTAAGAAAACTCTGTTAGTAGCTGCAAACTATGTTGTGCACTCCTGAAGCATTTCTTCTAAGACAGACCTTTGCCCAGTCCCCATGGCCAGAAATTTTACTTTTCCCTTGAGAGACACTGCCTCAGTGAAATCTCAGGTCTAAAAAATGCATGCCAGCAGACTCTCAGGAGAGCCTTGCATTTTCTTCACATGGTAAGAATGCCTGTAAATACTTGTGAAGGGCAGTAGAGCCTGATCACCCCCATCAGCCTTGCTGCAAAGTAGTTCTGGTGGAAGATCAGTTCTTCACACAACTCTCATGTCTTGTACCTGGGCTCCCTGCTCCCCCTGAACTGTTGGGGCCTTGGCACATCTTCATGGTTCAGTCTGGTATAAACAGTTTTCCAACAAACGTGTACAAACGTTCCAAGCTCTTCTGAAGCCGTATGCAGCTGAATATTCATTCTTTCTTAAAGTGCCTGTAATTTTATTCCAGCACCATAAAATTTTCCATGAACTTACAAATTCCTGTCTTTGAGATTTCTATTCTACCTTCCTTTTTTCAAAATTGTTATGATAAATCTGATTTAGTTTGGTTCAGGAAATGCCACCTGACGACTGCTTAATCCTGAGTATGGGTGAGAAGGGGTTTTAGCTAAAGCCAACTGGAGAGGAGGAGGCTTGCTCCCCTTTGAACTGCAGCTAGTCTCTACAGCATTGAGGCTAAGAGCACACTTGTACGTTCATCAGTTCATCCAGCATCACACAGAAGTTGCTAACTCCTTTTCAGTAATCTGAAAACAAAACCCAGTATGGGTTTGGTTTGTTTGGGCCTTTTTGTTTAATTTTTTTAGAGCTCATTCAGTTATATCTGGCAACAGAACTAGTCATCTCTGGAAATCCTGCTCATGTGATTCCCTCTGCTGACTGTGGCCTTTGTTCTGATCTGCAGCTGAATGTCACACCATCCCGTTCATCACAGGGAAGGTATGAATTCAGTGAGGCAGACAGTAAAAATGGAAAGGGAACTAGTGCGCAGTGCTGTGCCACCAGCCAGGAGGAGCTCTGCTTGCAGTGGTCTGCTTTGCCTCCTGTGGGTTTGGTTTCTGCGTGGTGTGGGACTGAACTCTGCTTTACAGAAGGTCCTTTCTCTTAAGGAAAGTACTCCCCAGGCCAAGATGTCTTTGAAGTAAAATGGTGCTAGGGAAAGAAGGAAAGATGAAGGAGATGTGGTTTAGAGGATCTTGACTGGGACCTCTCAGTCTTTAACACACCATCAGGTGACCTGCGACCATGCCCATGTGTAAATCACAGCCATGCAACAGACACGAAGCCAGCGTGTGCACCATCACGTGTTTTCTGTGTCAGAGCAAGGGTCTGAAATGGTTTTGATTCAAGCTGCAGACCACATCTGGGCATCAAGGGGAAATAAGAAAGGATGCTGGATAGGGAAGAGCTCCAAGAACAGCTTTGTGGGCTCCCTCCTTTGCAAAGCCCCAGGGGCTGCAGTGAAGCTGACAAGGGGTGGAGATTCCTGTGTAATGTCATGGGTAAGACAAACAGGGGGTGTATCTTAGGGCTGCAATGTCTCCCTCACTCACATTGTGGGGACTGAGAAGCCTTTTGAAGTGGAAAAACAAGCCACAGCAGAGGCATCCTGCAGGAGCTTCAGCTTCACGTAGCTGCTTTCCATCTGAGCACCCTTCAGCAATTCTGTTTTCACTCTCTGCCCTTTAGCAACACAAATCATCTCTGCAAGGACTTTCCTTGAAAATCCTGTCACAGTAATGTTGTGCAGTATTTCCCAAGGGTGCTGTTTTCCTGAGCTGTGCAAACACAAACTATTCACACATGGCTCTTGTAAGGTGAAGCAGAACAGAACCTCTTTGGGTCTATGGCTAGCAGTAAACTATGTCTCAGGGAAATCCTGGGGCAGCATCACTGCCCTAGCAAATCATGTTCTTTTTCAGCCCAGTATAACTCCTAAATCACCAGGCCAAATTAATGGGAGCACCTACAGTCAGTGATGCAACTGAAAAGAGCATTTATTTAACCACCCAAGGGAAAACCAATCTAAACTATGCTAAGAGCAGCGCCACCTGGTCCCGTTTCCAATTCGAGGCTAACTCCTGTGCCTGTAATACAGGAACTTTTTTTACATCTGCAAACTGAAGCTGGGCTCACAGCTTCATGTAGATGTTCATGAAGCCAGGATACCAAAATACCTGCTGTCCACCTAGCATCAGGGTGTGCCATGGGCTTGGCAGAGAAGTGACCAGGGGAGCATCGGCTGCAGCCACCCTGTTGGGCTGGCTTGTTTCAGGGAAAGGGATTGCCCAGGGTGCATGGTGCTTTGCATACAGAAGGTGACCCTGCCCGCCTCTGCATATATTGATCAGTGTATATTATTTGGGGTTTATTAACACAGAAGGTCATGGGCTAATGGATGTGGTGTCCCAGGAGGTTAGATACAGCCTAAAATTGCTTGGAGATGGAGCTAGCTGGCAGGCACCTCTCAGGAGCAAGCCTTTAAATGTGTATTTTCTGTGAGCCTTTTAAAGCCCAGATCTCTGTGTACATGGCTACGTGCTTGGTGGCTGCTAGTAGGCAGCAAGCTGATGAGTTTTCCTGTGAAAGTAAGAGCTGACAGTGTTGAATAGGGAGAATATATGAGCTTGTGAGAAAAAATTAGAAGGTAAAGTAATTGCTGAATTGTTCATGTCACAATAATTATATAAAGGCATTTTAACTTCCTTAGCAGTTTATCTAAAAATGGTGTGACTTGCTGAGCTTTCCCAGGGGAGCTGACACCACGCAGTCATTGTGGCTTTGCAGCAGCACAGTGCTGGACCACAGCCAGTCCTGGGGAGGTCACCCAGGACTGCCAAAGTGGCAAACTGAAAACAAGAGCCTCCCGCAAGAGGAGGAGACCCCCTGGCCACACGTGGACTTTCTTCCAGCAGCTCTCTGATGAAGGAACTGTGGGGAAGTTTCAAATGGTGGGTACGTTTGGGGGGCAGCTAGGCAGGATGTGGGGTCGGGGGACAGGGTCACAGCTGAGCGCGCGGGTGCTGCATCTGACCCAAGTACTGCACCGAGGCTGAAGGCCTGTCCTGCAGCAAGCCTTGAAAGCCTGTGCCTGGCACACAAAGGCGGACGAGTCAGAGAGTGTTTAGCTGCCACAGTACCACTGCCGACGTCATGAATTTATGCAGCGCTCTCTGGAGCCTGCTAGCATTGCTCAGGCTGCCAGAGACTCCTCCCTTAAAAGCAAACCTGCCTACACCTTGGTTTTTCTTGTATGGGCCATTTCTAGATTGCATTATGGTGGTGTGTTGCCCCTGAGGCAGAGGAGCAGATGGAGCGATGCTCTGAGGTTTCCAAGGGCAGAGCCTGTGGGCTAACGCAGGGAGGAGGGGGATTGCAGCAAGCCTAGGAAAAGCAGGGTGAGAACAGAGGCAGGCTGTACCAGCTGCTGACTGCCCCGAGATGATAAGAAACACTAACAGATGGCCAGGCAGAGATAAGTCTTGCTCCCGTTTCTGATATTTGGATGCAAAAATAGCAAAAAAAAAGAGAGGAAAATGCAGAGTTCCCTGCTCTCCTGGTTTCGGCTGGGACAGAGCTAATTTTCTTCTTAGTAGCTAGAATGGTTGGTATGGGATTTGGTATGAAAAGTATGTTGATTATATGTTGATGTTTTTAGTTGTTGCTAAGAAATCAAAGACTTTTCAACTTCCCATGCTTTGCTAGTGTGCAGGTGCAGAAGTAACTAGGAGGGAGCATAGCCAGAGCAACAGATCCAAACTGGCCATTGGGATATTCCATGTCATGCAATGTCATGCTCAGTATATAGATGAGGGTTGGCTGGGAAGTTGGGCTCTCTCTCTTCCAGGATTGTGGTTTCAGGGTTTCTCTCCTCTGGGATCGCTAGCCAGGGACAGGTTGGGCATTGCTTAGTGGGTGGTGAGCAGTTGCACTGTGCATCACTTGTTTGCATATTCTATTATTACTGTTTATTATTACTATTTTATTTCAATTATTAAATTGGTTTTAACTCAACCCACAATTCTGCCTTTCTCATTCTCTCCCCGACTCCCCACGGAGGGCAGAGGAGAGTGATCAAGTGGCTGTGTAGCTGCCAGACAGGTTGAACCACGACACCTGCCCAGCAGGCAGAAGCCCCAGGTCTGTGGCAGAAAGGCATGGGGCAGAGCAGTCCCGGGACAGGACTGGAAAGCAGGTGCAAGGCTAGTTTGCCATCCTGTTTCTGTTGAATCTACACATGATTTTTTAATCTGATTTTGCTGCCCTGTGCTTTTGTGAGCCACTTTGATGTATATGTCCTGGCTCACCTCCACCTGAACATTTCTGTGGCTTGTCATCTGCTGTCATCTCCTCTGGTTCTTCCTGTAGCACCTTTCCCTTGTGATCTCTAGGAACAAAAGTCTAATGTACAAAATGCAACCTACAAAACATGAGTTTTCACTCCTGCTGTTCTGCATACCCCGTGAGAGGTGTTCAGGGTCTGCTGGCAGAACGGGCTGGGTGCTGTTTGCTCAGGGTGTTTGGGTTAGGGGCACACATGGTGTATACACAAATGTGGGCTTGATGTGACAGCATCCTAACCTGAGCGAAAGTGGTCTGTGCTGGGATCCTGCAGACAGCCACCTCTGCTCCTGTTCCACTTCCTAAGCCGGTGTTAGGACCTTGCCTAGGAAGGCAGAGGAGTGCAGCACTGTGCTGGAGGTGAAGGGTCAGCACCCAGCCTTACAGTGGCAGCCACTTCCTACCTCCCCTGCAGAGCACGGACACCCTCTGCATGACGTGGAGCTGCCTAGAGGAGACGTGTGGCTGAAAGGACTAGCAGTTTTTCATGTGCACCAAGATAAAGGCACTGACACAATACCTGGCTGTGGGAGAGGAGGAAAATTTGCTCAGGGAAAACTCAGCAATGTTCTTTTTCAACTAAGGCATGAGGAAATACACAACTTTTTTTTTTTTTTCTTTTTATTTTTTCTCTTCTGTGAAACATCCACCCAAAGTAAACAGTATGGAAATTAATTTAATTCCTTCCAGTGGCAGGTTCTGGAACAGTTTGCTGGTTGCAGTTTTCACAGTGACACAGAGGCACTCACTGGCATTGGCATTTTCATATAGCAAGCACTGCAAAACCTGGAGCTCCTAGCAGAGTGACCCTGGGCTAAGGAGCACACCTAGAAGAAAGCTGCAGGAGGGAAAATCCACAGTGCACTGCTCCACAATGGCAGGACATGAAAGCGAACGAGCTGGTAAGATCTAGCGACATGGGACTTGCAACAAGTGCCCAGCTGGTTTGCTCCTTCCTTGCTGTGGATTCACATCCTGTCTCTGCTCCTCTGTGCTGAGAAACAACAAATTTCAAAGCTTCCTGAGTGAATATCAGTTTTCAGAGCAAGGCAGGATATAAACAGAAAGTGTTTCCCTACTTCCTCACAAAGTGGGGGGGGGCACATGTATTTTAGATGTATTATTATTCTTAACTGCTTTAATAAGCCTTGCTGTATTACACAGGTAACATTAAAAACAATACATGACAGCACTATCAGCAGCTTAGCAAAACAGAAAGTGTACCTGTAAGCAACTGAGGATTAGTAAACTACTGGGATATAAAATCATCAGCTTGATGACACCAAGCTGAGTGGTGTGGTTAACCTGCCGGAGGGACAGGATGCCATCCGGAGGGACAGGATGCCATCCAGAGGGACCTGGACAAGCTCGAGAAGTGGGCCCAGGTGAACCTCATGAGGTTCAACAAGGCCAAGTGCAGGGTCCTGCACCTGGTGCAGGGCAACCCGTAGTACCAACACAGGCTGGAGGATAAAGGGATGAGAGCAGCCCTGAGGAGAAGGACTTGGGAGTGCTGGTGGATGAGAAGCTGGACATGAGCCAGCAGTTGTGCTCACAGCCCAGAAAGCCAACCGTATCCTGAGTTGCATCAAAAGCAGCATGGCCAGCAGGTCGAGGGAGGTGATTCTGCCCCTCTGCTCTGCTCTGGTGAGACCCCACCTGGAGTTCAGCTCTGTGTTCAGTTCTGGGGTCCTCAGCACAGGAAAGACATGGGCCCGTTGGAACAGGTCCAGAGGAGGGATGCAAAAATGATCAGAGGGATGGAGCACCTCTTCTATGAAGAAAGGCTGAGAGAGTTGGGGTTGTTCAGCCTGGAGAAGAGAAGGCTCTGGGGAGGCCTCATAGCAGCCTTTCAGTACTTAAAGGGGGCCTATAAGAAAGATGGGGACAGACTTTTTAGCAGGGCCTGTTGCAATAGGACAAGGGGCAATGGTTTTAAACTGAAAGAGGGTAGATTTAGACTAGATATAAGGAGGACATTTTTAACAACGAGACTGGTGAAACACTGGCACAGGTTGCCCAGAGAGGTGATAGATGCCACGTCCCTAGAAATACTCGGTGTCAGGTTGGATGGGGCTCTGAGCAACCTGATCTAGTAAAGATGTCCCTGCTCACTGCAGGGGGGTTGGACAGGATGATCTTTAAAGGTCTCTTCCAACCCAAAACCTTCCATGATTCTATGACAATTAACAAAACATCAGAAACAAGAATTAAAATATAAGACAGACCTTTCTACAGGCAGGGCTCAAAATACCCTGATGACCCAGAGCTGATCACAGTATCTCTTACAGCAGGTAGGACGAGGATCAGTGCTCTATGTGAGGAACTCTGCTGCCAAGGCACATGGCTGCATTTAAGATCATATTTAAATTAAGAAGTCTGTCCTCATTGATTTGGCCTGTGTGTTTAGGGGTTATTACTTCCTGAGTTAGATAAATTAGTTTACAATATATTTGCTGATACTGGTTTTGTAAAGCGTATACAAGGCGTAATTCAGGAATAGACTGGAGCAGGACATGTGAGAATGCTCTTTTCCAGAAGATTGCCAGCGCAGGAAAAGTTCAGATGATGATAGAAAAGAGGGAGAAAAAAAAAAAAAAAAAAAAGCAGCACCCTAGAGCTTTAATGTGTTCTGGAAGAAATGATGGTGTTGAGCAGGAAGCCAAGGTAATGTCTGCAGAAAAATTACCACAGTCCAAAGGTTTTGTCAGTATCAGTGTTTCTAAATTTGATGAAGTATAAAGATTATCAGCTTGGAGAGTCTTATGGATTTGTTAGTTGTACCTTGCATTGGTTTGGGAAAAGATGCTGAAAAGAAGGAAAATTGTAAACTTTTGAAACATGGTGTAGACATATAGGCACATTTAAAAATGTCTTAACACTTCTGACTAGAAAATGAGTGCTTTAGAAAGGTTAATATTATAACTTTGAAATGCCGTGGAGAGATTGAGCAAATTCCAGCCCATAACACTGTATTGTGCTTAGTTCCTGACCATGATTAGTCGTCATTTATGCCAGAGCACAGTGCCACAAGATCAGGAGTGTGCTGCAGTCAGTGGGAGACTGTCTTTGTCCTGAAGCTATTCAGGTAAGTAGGGCGAGCAGACCAGGCTCCAGCTGCGCCAGGGCTCTTGACTCTGGAAGCAATTAAAGCATTAAATGAAAGAGAACAGCCAAACAATTACATGTTTTCCCAGCACAAAAAATGTTTAGATTTCTTAAATCCTATTTCAAATAAATAGAAAAAAAAACTTCCTTGTTTTTGTCTCTGGTACATGAAGAATTAGATCAGGTCTCTATGAGTAGCTGTTCCCAATTAATTGCTTTTTAACTGAGACCTGTGCAGGTCTCAAACTATGCGGGGAGGAGTTAATGCAATTAGCTCTAACCCACTGTATTGCCCCAGGCACTGGGTGCTGTGGGGGTGGGAAGGATCATGGGTCAGAGACCACCATACAGGAAGTACCAGCCAGCCCGTTTCTGCAAGGATTTGTCTCTCGTTCCTGCTGCTGTGGGGCAGGTGGCCAGACCACAGGAGACCCAACAAGACAGAGGTTCATGAGAAGTGTGGGTCATGTTACCAGCTCAGGAGAAGAAATACTGTAGGGAAAAAAAAGGACCATTTCTGCTTCCTTGATCTCTTAACCAGTCCCAATTAAATCAGGCAAATTAACTTCCTGGCTGTCTCCCCTCCCTATCCCAATTTCTGGAAGAAAACAGTCTGTCTGTTAGTAATACTTTACAGTCAGTTGCTGTGGTGGACATTGTGGCTTCCAGCTGCAGAGAGGATATTTTCCCAGTCCCCCAGTGCTTCAAATAAAAGATCCAAAAGGGCAAAGATAGCCAATTTGGTGTGTGTACCAATCCCACCATCCCCAGACTTGCAAGATTTCACAGATTTTATCTGGACAGCAATTGCCAGCATATAGCTCAGCATATAGCTCAGAACAGCTGAAAGGAAAACTTCTTATTGGGTCCTTGTGGCTAATACTAAAAACTAGAATTTGTAAACACTGCATTTTATGCCAGCAGCTTTATGCATTAGAATAATAAATCGTGCTTTAAATTTGACAGCTGTGACATCATTGCAAAAAAACAATGCCCAAGAGTTGCTATTTTAGCTGCCAGTTAAGCTGTGTACAGGAACTACAGGGAAAGTTTAGAAGCAATTATAGACAAATTAACTTCCCATTCAAACAGTTCTAGAAGAGCCTTAACTCTTCTGAAATAAAAAGACCTAGTAGGCCCTGGAGTCAGATTTTGAATATTTAGAGATCAAAGAATCACAGACTCACAGAATGTTAGGGATTGGAAGGGACCTCAAAAGATCATCTAGTCCAATCCCCCTGCCAGAGCAGGAACACCTAGGTCAGGTCACACGGGAACATGTCCAGGCGAGTTTTGAATGTTTCCAGAGAAGGAGACTCCACAACCTCTCTGGGCAGCCTGTGCCAGTGTTCTGTTACCCTCACTGTGAAGAAGTTCTTCCTCACATTTATGTGGAACCTCCGATGTTCCAGCTTGCACCCGTTGCCCCTTGTCCTATCACTGGATGTCACTGAGAAGAGCCTGGCTCCATCCTCATGACACTCACCCTTTACATATTTATAAACATTAATAAGGTCACCCCTCAGTCTCCTCCAAGCTAAAGAGACCCAGCTCCCTCAGCCTTTCCTCATAAGGGAGATGTTCCACTCTGGAAGATGAAGAAAATGGAGATACTAGAATATTTCTCAAAGAAAGAAGTTCCAACTAAAATTCAAAGTCTTAAGACTCTTCTAGCAATTGTCTTCAAAATACTCAGCCTTTTTCTGCTAAATAAGCTTTGCCTTAATGTTAGGAAACCTGTACCATGGATGTTGCTAGCAGAATGGAGGGTGCTTATTGGTTTTTGTTTTACCTATCCAGAATAATCTAGGCTTTCTTCAAGGACAACAAAAAAGATACAAATAGAAATTATGCAGTTTTCACCTCAAAATTACTCTGACTAGAGGATTATCAAAGAACAAGGGCACCGAGCCATCATCAGAAAAGGTGGGAGGTTGATCCTAAAGATACTGTGTAACCAAAAGACCTAAAATGTCCCTTCAGGGGGTGAAGCAATGTGGCCCTAGGTGAGGACAGCTACCGTTGCATCTCACAAACAAGTCACATGCCTTCTGACTTTCAGATCCTGTTCTTCACTGCTATTATTATGCTGGCTCTAGTGGCATCTCACATGGCTTGACCAAGCTATGAAGTTCAAGCCCTAGCTTAGGAGCACTTGTCATTTGATTCTCACGATGTTACTGCTTCTGTACTTTTTTCTCTCACTTCCCCCAGTTTACAGTCTTCAATTTGCTCTGTCGCTGGAGGGGCTGAAAGGCAGATGATATTAAACACATGAGCACATGGGGATGCAGCCACTGGAAGAAAGACCATTATGTGGTTCTCGTTCACAGTATCTGGCTGGGACAGCGATGTACTTCCTCCCTGCGTCAGGAATTAGCCAAACACTACGGTGTTGCCAGCTGCCCCTCATCACATAATGCTCTAGCTTATGTTAGACTGGGCAAAGATGGTAAACTAATAATGGACTGATATGGGAGGCTTTAGTTTTTCAGAGCTGGTGGGACCACACCTTCTGTTTGTGTGATCTGTATCATGCAATGAAAAATTGCTTCATGACTGCAGACCTAAGATAAAAACATCTACCTTGAAGAAGTGGTAACTCAGCTATATGAGACTGTATGTAGTTGAGAAGATGCAGTTTACACATGACTCCTTCACCAGGACATGAAAGTGCATGAGATAGTGGATTCCCCTGTGAGTTCAAAGGTTGCCAGGAAATAGTTTGAAAAATGTCTCTGAAGAATTTTGTGATACTTTACAGCATTCCAGAGAGGGGCAGAGGGGAGCAGCAGAGATGATAACAATTTCCTTGAGATACAATTAATATGTCATTGAATCATTACACAAACAAGAAAGGAATATGATTTCACTACTCATACACTGGTGGAGTAAAATACTCATAGAGCCTATGGTGAGATAGCCTTATATATCTATATATATATCCCAAACCACACACTGGTTCTCAAAGGACTTATAGCTAAGCAACTGGACTACTGTTTCAGCAAGGAAGCATGGAAGAGTATAGGTTGCCCCTTACAAGTACTATTTTGCTGGACTAAAAGGAGTTCATGGGAGATAAGAGGAGACTAAGGGTTAGTGTCACTTGTCAACCCCCGTGAAGTTGTCCTTGGTCTGACTGCAGATGCCATTCTAGATTTCTATAAATCATTCGACCCCAGCGCTCAGACCTGCAGAGCCTTACCTCTAGAAAATGCTTTCAGAAGTAGCAGTTTAGTTATGAATTTTCTCAGTGTCCCTGGTCTCCAGGGTTTAGTCTCCCATCTGCTGTGCTATGGAAATAGGAAGGATCCTTCAGAGTTTTGCTAATGCTCCAGCCCCGGTTTGGTGCATAGCTAACACACGTCAGTGTAACAGTTGTTTTTTTTCATAAGTCTTTCATGCTGGTTTTGTCTAATGTCGTTAAAATACTTAATCTAACACACTCAGTGTTGTCCAATGAAATATGTACTTTTGAGCAATGTTAAAGATGGATTGTTATCCAGCACCAGACTGCGTTCCTGGATGGCATCTTTAACATACAGACAAATGAAGCTAGCTTAAAGCAAACCATCTTTATTACCAAGGGCACTTTTATACAGTGCATCCCTCTCCGGTGTGGTGCTGGTAGTGTTGATCTACCAAAGTAAAAAAACTTATTTTTGTCCTACCCACCACTCACAGACCTTCATCGATGCTAAAAGGTTTTCTGTTGTTATCATGAGATATTACAATGCTGGAAAAATATTTGAGGCATGGTGTGCACATTAAATATAGTTAGAAAGTCGAGCACCCACTGCTATTTTAAATCATTTAAGGTGCAATCACCTCTGTATGTGGAGTTGATTGATGGGTGTTGTAACAATGCAGTCAAAAGTCAAAACCTAGCATTACCATTTTCAGACTTTAACTGGGTTTGCAAAGCACTCACTACATTTCTGCCTAATTGCTAATACATTAGCTTCACCTCCTCTGGTTGTATAGCAATAAAATGTGCAAATATCATTCCATCAAACTGGCTAAAAAATGTCTTAGGTGGTTTTTAAAAAATGTGAGAAGGTAACAGCAAATGAGAATAATAATTTTTAATTCAAAGTGGAGAAGAAAAACCCACCCAACCCCAGACAAACTGGCAAATCACAGGGCAAACTATGATCTTTTGTGGAGTTTGGAGAAACCAGATAGTTTTTATACAGATTGCAATCAAACCGTATCAAAAGCTAACCCAATTCCTGTCACTCTCATTAAACTACAGAACAGAGAGCTTGTGATACCAAAAGTGTTGAAAAAGCCTGGGGAAAAGGTGATACTGAAGCAGAACTTCCAAGAAAAAGAGAAGCATGTAATAGGCAATGAACTGCAGGAATGTACCAACAGCATGAATCCCAAATTTATCTTCTACTGAAAATTGTATGATAGCTGCCTATTACAAAACTCAATGTAAAACAGCATCACCAGTAATTTGTGTATAAAATAATGCTGCAGTAACCAAGTGTAACACACCCTTGAAAACCAAAGCATTTCCAGTGTCCACTTCCAAAACCAGCTGAGGGAACCAGCACTTGATAATCTTGAAAAACAGACTGAAACTTGCTCTTCAAAACATTACTGCAGAAGTCATTGCTAGAGTTCACCTATAGCAAAGGGGCCCTTTGACCTTAAAATTAGCTCTGATGAAAGATCAGTCATCCTTTGTCAGAGACGTCTGTACAGTTCATGCACAATTACTGGACACCAAAGAAAAGCTATACTTTACTGACTTCTTTACTGACTGGGTTAGCTTCTTCTGTAAAACTGTGGACAAATTGTGTAATTTTGTCAATAAAAATAAAGTTTACACACCCACTTGAAAAAAAGTAAAGTTTTTTACACAAATCATGCATAGTGATACCTCAAAATTGCTTCTGTTTAGCAGGATGCTGTAACCGCTGCCTGTACTACTGAGAGGAACATCTAAAGGAGATTCAATCCTCTGGAAATCATCTTTTAGATTTTCTCATCCAACATAAGACAGTTTATAAAGTCTAAACCTGTGATAAACATCATTTCACTAGTCAGGTGTTCTACACTCCATTGAAGATTTCAAGAATCACAGAATCACCTTGGTTGGAAAAGACATTTAAGATCATCGAGTCCAACCATCAGCCTAACACTGACAGTCCTCAACTACACCATATCCCTGAGCACTATGTCAACATGACTCTTAAACACCTCCAGGGACGGGGACTCCATCACTGCCATGGGCAGCCTGTTCCAGTGTCCTTTCAGTGAAGAAATTCTTTCTAACATCCAGTCTAAACCTCCCCTGGTACAACTTGAAGCCATCACCTCTTGTCCTATTGCTTGTTACTTGGTTAAAGAGACTCTCCCACCTCTCTACAACCTTCGTTCAAGTAGCTGTGAGGGCGATGAGCTCAGCCTCCTCTTCTCCAGACTAAACAATCCCAGTTCCCTCAGTTAAAAAAACCCTGAGAATATTTGTCATGAGCAGGAATAAATATTCCAGCTGCAGATCAACCTCATGATGGACTAATTCAAGCAGAAGGGTAGAGTCTACAGGTGGGATATCAATTATTAGCTGGTCTAATGCTATGGCTACTACTCTTTCCAAAGCTATTTATAAGGGAGATTTACTACAGATTTTAAAAGAGAAATCATTTTACGTTTTTCTCCAGGCAAATGATAACAATGAATTAGTATTTCTTGGAAGATCAGTATTGTAATTTTCCTACGTCTTTTGTTAAACATATTTCTCCTTAGAGTGAAAAGGCTTAATCATAAGAAAATACATGCAGTCCAAATACAAACTTGATTAGTTCCTGGAATGGTAGCAGAAAACATTATTTTGCATTGCTTCTAACTGAAGCTAAATATTAGTTATTAAAATGTTATATTAGGAAGGACCAAACCTTGCCTCTGTTACTCTGTTAACAGAAAGACACTGAATTTATAGGAAAAAAGTGCACTATTAAATAATTTCTTAGGACAATTGTGTCAGTAAAAAAGAATCCTTCTTTTACATTAGTGTTTATTTACAATTTTATTATTTTTTATTACAAAGTACAAAGAAATATGAACCCTGCACCAAATCCCATTTTCATTTCTAAAAGCCTGTATCTAGGGCGCGAGTTAAATACCAGATTTGCCAAATGAAGACATATGTCACCCAAGCCTAGAAATAAATAACTATTTACAAACAAACAACAGATTTAATTTTCATTCCTTTTTCTGGAGTTTTAATAAACGATGCTAAAATTTTTCTATGATTCTAAATTCACGTTTGCTAGAACACGGAATATTTTTCCTTATTGTAAAGATGTCTGGGTGGATTAGTTTCATTCAGTCCCAAGGTTATTCAAGATATTTTGACAGAAAATGCAGAAATGAAATGCAGGTGGACACCGGGGGACAAAAAAACATGCAAAACTGTAACTCTTGCTGGTGGTGCAGCTCAAGAATGTCTGTATCATGTAAAATTGAAAATCATAAAACTCCCAATCAACACGGGGATATTAATAAAATAGCAAATCTCATAACTTCAGGAACAGAAATACTATCTCAAGGAAAACGTTTCTGTATTTAATATCCAACTATTTGCTAAGTAATTTAATGATAACCAGCATAAAATAAATCAATTACTTGATTTCCACTCTCCGTGCAGGTAAATTGTAGAAAACACTGGGCAAAATTTGCTCTATGCCAGTTTAGGGAGAAGCCTTGATCCAAATCCAGCACGTTTCCAGGCAGCTCGTGCAGCATTCTAGCTTGAGCTCAGTCTCAAGCTCAGCACTGCAGTGCTTATAAATTTATGAGCTATATGATTTACTGGTCATGTAAGAGGAAGTGGTCCTCCTCCAGAACTGACCCGCCTTTGCTAGCAGGTTTCCAAACAACATCCAGCATAGAACAATCTAAGGATCAGCAGTTTTCTCCCAGGAGGGGCATCCTTGAAATGCATCACACTGTATTTTGAACTTGACTGTCTGTAGTCAAGTGATTCAACCACATGTCTTGTGAGGATAAAGAAATATGCTGAGAAAAAAAAGAAAGTTGCTTATGTTCAGAACAGATTGAAGTCTATGGCTGCTAACCAGAAGGTAACTTCTTATGCTAGAACAAGCTGTTAAGAGTCCCATAACAAATTTTTGCCTTAAACCAGAGTGCTGGAAGCTGAACTCGTGTATTGTCTCATGTAGAGAATCAAAACTCCCAGCAAAAGTCAAAGAAACTGTTCCACCTCTCAGAACTCCTGTCCCTGCATTAATAACAAATAACTACAGAGTAACCAAAATTTACATCCTCTCTTATAAGAATTGGAATTGATCTGAAGATCAAGCAAACCTTAAGGCACCCATGGAGTAATCAAGGTAAAACAAACAACTTCCCCTCTGGAGAAATAATGGCCATTTAAAGCATAAATAATTGCTGAGGCAGTTGTAATACTCCTTGTGATGGCTTTCAGTGCTGTTTATATTAAACAGTTAACAAATTATGACTTGACAGCTGTCAGCAGACCAAGCATTAGCATAAAATATGTGAAGTATCTAGTTTACCTTGTGGAGCATCTGTGAATGCTATGAGCTTTCAGCTCTGTAATCAGCTGGAAAACTTCCGTGGTTTCCCATTTCATTGAACTGACAGGGAGAGGCAGCAGATCTGCTGTTCAGCCTTCATTCCTTCATATCATGTTGTGTAAGAATGAAATAAGCTGAAGGTACTCTCGTGTTCCTGGCAGGATGACATCCAAAAGCATATATTTAATATAATAACCATTCAGTGCCAGTTCAGCAGCAGTGTGCAGACACAGCCTGAGAGCTTTTAACGCAGGAAGAGCCTAGGCTTGGAGGGATGGTTTTGATTTTGCCACTCTGGCTTTCCCATGACTTCCTATGTTCCTATGTCCCACTAGCATCTCAGTGCTGCTGCTATGGCTTCCCGCAGAGGGGGGAGCAAGCTGTCTCAGCACTTTTGGTGCTTCCACATTAAACGGCCTTTTTGTTTTTCGTTTCCTGACATGATGACAAGATTGTGATGGCTGCATCTTTGAAAGTGTTGGCTCAACAGCTTGCCTGCCAGTGGAGCATCCTGTTATTGTAGTCATTGTCTGCTTCCTTCTTACACCAGCTGATCCACTGGACTGGGTTTATTTCAGCAGTGTTATTTCCAGCACCCAGCAGCACAGCAGATGTTGGCTAACTCAGCTAGTTCCTAGCTGATTTTTCCAAATGTCTAGCTTTGGTCAGTCACTTCAGTTTTTCTCTCCTCCTGGCAAAAACTGCATGTCCACTTTTAGCTTGATCACATTTTGCTGTTTGGGGACTGGCATGCGCTCATACTTAGAATCAATCACAGAATCATAGAACGCCAGGTTGGAAGGGACCTCAAGAATCATCTGGTCCAACCCTTCTTGGCAAAGCAGGGGCTAGACAAGATGGCCCAGCACCCTGTCCAGCCGAATATTAAAAGTGTCCAATGATGGCGAATCCATCATTTCCCTGGGGAGCTTATTCCAGTGGCTGATTGTTCTCTTTATGAAAAATTTTCTTCTTGTGTCCAATCGGAATCTCCCAGGAGTAAGTTGTACCTGTACTTATCTCAGGAGTAAATGCTGTGACTTGTAGCAAGTACTAAGGGGGACTGAATCAGGGCAGCACACTGGTGACTGCCCTCATGGTAACGTTGTTGAATATCTCATGAGATGGCAAGGGCACCTCTGAGCACCCACATCAGGAGGCAAAATCATCATGTCTTGGTGGCTGCAAAGTATCTGCATTCCTGAAAGATAACCATGGTTTTGCCCTGGCCATCCAGGCTGTACTGGGTTTGGTGGTGCTCGGAGCAGAGAGGCAGTGCCTGGGACAGAGTGCCAGGTAGCCTTGGGAAATCAATGTAGCCTCGGAGATACTCCCCACAGCCAGGCAGAAATATTCCCTGTTCTTTTACTCTTCTCTGATTCAGCCTCTGAGCTAAGCAAAACAAACTGCTTAAAAAAAAAAAAGAAAAAAACAACAAACAAACTACAGAAAATGAGCTACTTACTCCTTTTCAGCTGCCAGGGTAACAGTGGGTTGTTTTATTCTCCCTCCCTCTTTGAACAGAGCACTGAAAACTTCCCAAAGACCCCTCTGACAAAGGCCAAGATATTTATGTGATCACCTCCTGAAAATAACCTTAAAATACTTGCAGAGTTCCACCAATGTACTGTTGTATCTCCAGCAGTTGTGCAAAAAAATCGTGTGTGTAGGAGTGAATTTACAGCAAGATGGATTTTCTACTTAAAATCCTAAGGGAGACAAGGCAAAGAAAATTTTAATTTTAAATAGAAAGGTGAAGGTAACATTATTCTTTTGGAGAAAGGAACTGTTCGCAAAAGCTACAGAAGTCCAGATGTAGCTTCTAAAGGTCTCCTATAGGAAGAATCAAGTGGCTTTTTTTTTCTTATATGTGGAACTTTTTGCGTATTTCTTGAAAAAGGGTAGAATTCAGTCTGTGTAGCCCATTGCTTTTAGCAGATGTCCAGTGAACTAGGAGTACTGCAATACAATGATATTCAAAAGCAAACCAGACTTGAATGGGGAAGGACACTGCAGTTGGGAGACTTATTTTCTCAATTTATTGTTCTTTGTAAGCATCTGACAAAGCACTGGTAGAACAAGGTCCTTGAAAAAGATAAAACATCCACCCCAGCCTGAAGATGAGGCTTACATATCTTCTGTATCTATGTAGTGATCCTCTCCAGAGTCTTGTAAAGAAGAGAACAAATAAAATAAAGCAAAAGTAGCAGGGAGGGGAAGAGACCTTGGGAGGTCTCTAGACCAACCTCCTGCTCCAAGCAGGGTCAGATGTGAGATCAAAGTTGCTCAGGGCTTTATCCAGCTGAGGTCTGGAAATCTCCAAGGACGGAGGTGGCATCACCTCCCTATGGTGTCTGTGTGGGGAAAAAAGCTTTCACTTTCATCCAGCCTCCCTGTCCCTGCTCAGCTCCCTGCATGCCAGGGCACATGGCTGCCTCCGGCCCCACTGGCAATGCTGCCCGGGCTCTGCCTGACCCAGGCAGGGCTGCACATTGCTCCTGTGCAAATGCATGAGACCCCGTTGGCCCCTTTCTCACCCTGCCCCAGCACCTCGGTACAGCAGCCCTGCCCGTGTGCATACTGACTGGTTTGCTCCTGTTTGGTGTCATCTGCAATCATCCGATATTTGCAAGGAGTGGGTTTTCTTTTTTATTTTTTTAAGTGTTTATTGAAATATGATCAAGCCTAAGAAACTTCTTGAGAAATCTAAAAGGAAAAGAAAAAAAAAAGACAAGAAAAAAAATAAGGCAAAGCAAATCACTTCCCTAAATACTTTGTTCAGGACCAACTGCCTATTGACAGCTGTGGTGGTGGACTTCTGAATCTGTGTTTTGGACAAAATCCAGGCAACCAATCCTGAAAAACCACCCGAGGGATCAGACCTCTACCCACAATAAACTAAAGACAACTGGGTTATGTTGAACTTGTATATGCTATGGAAATGGCCCTAAGAACTTTGTGAAATTCTGGAAATTTTCTTCCTTCTCCTAAACAAACAAATGTGCTGCAACCTGGCATTTCTAGTTTAAAACCAGCATTCCTGAAAAGCCTAAGTCTGAGAGATCTTGTGAGGAATTATTGCAGCTACTCAGAATTTCAGGAGGGAAAAAAATGCAGACATACAGACTAGACTGGGCAGAAAGGGATCACTAGAAACCTCATCCAACCTTCTGTACAAGGCTGGGTTACCTTCACTGCCAGGTCAAGTTGATCAGGGTTTTATTCAGCCCAGTTTTGAAAGCTCCCACAGAGGGCATTTGCACTGCTTCTCTCATCATTTTGATCCACAGCTTCACCATCCTCATGGCAAATTATTTTACCTTTGTGTCTAGCCAGAATTTCCTTTACTGCAACTTCAGAGTTGCCTTTGCTGTGCACTGCTGATAAGAGTATGGCTCCATCTTCTTGAAAATCCTTCTTTAGGCTTAGCAGAGAAGGCAGTAATTACTGTCCTCAACCCTCTGTCTGTATTCCTGCCTGTACAGCCCTCATGCAGTCATAAAACTCTGAAGATATTCAAGGGAAAACTCAGCTGAAAGTCCAGATAGCAACATTACACAACCATGGCTAGAAGTACCTCTCTACACCCTTGCTTAGTACCATCCCTTCAGAGGGGTAGAGAAAGTGCCCATATGCCAAAGCAACGCTCTTCCTTGGTGTGAGCAAGGGCAGATCACACCTCCTCGACCTCCTGCATCAGCATCGTGCTGTGCATGAGAGTGAGCAGCCCTCTGAGCAGGGAGAACTGTGGGTGCTGGGGCACAGCAGGGCATGATGCTGCTGACCCTGCACCTGTGCTGCAAGACCAAGCAGTCACCTGCATACAGTAATCATTCCTGCCAGGAAATGCAGGAGGCTTCAGAGAGAACAGGAGGGAAAAAAAACCCAAATCCTTGGCAGTCTCAACTTGTCTCAGGTGCTGGCTGATCCCCTGCAAAGTGAGAGAGGAAGGATAAATGTTGCTCATAAGGCATTTCCTCATCAGGAGCTGCAGAAAATCGGATGCTCCCCTGCCTCCCCTGCCCAGGATCCAACACCTGCAGAGGGCAGAGCTGTGCAGGGCTTCTTAAATCACTGTGGTTCTGCTAGAGTGGGTCTGAGAATTGGCCATGGCACTTTGCAATTACTGGAAGTTGGGTTTCAGTCCTAAGGTCAGCCCTTGGACAAAACTCCTTTATACTTCAGGAAGGGTTTGTTCCTGGGAAGGAATGGGGCGTTTGTTAGTGCCGCGTGCCTGTGCCAGCCAAACGAGGCTCAATACCTCCAATTTTTAAGTAGCAAGAAATACAGAAATCCATACAGTCACTTGCATTTCACACAGCTTTGAGCTTTTCTCAAAGCCACAAACATCAAGGGATCTCCGTCTCCAAGAACCTTCATAGCTGTGGCAGGCTTGGGTGTACGTAGCTATGTGCTGTGATTTAACAGCAATTGAGTGTCCAAGATCTAGTATGCCTTGCTTCTGCAATGTGCTGTCCCTCACAAGCCATAAGCCCCCTGGGAAAATCTCCCATCTGTCATTGTTAGCCCAGGGCATGAAATCAAATAGCTTTTTTTATAGCTTTAACCTTCCACATGTGAACATCCACTTGGCCTCTGGGATGCCTGTGTAAGGGGAATACCGCTCTACTATTCAGAAATGACCACTCACACACATCTCTGATCAGCTGACCTTGGTGGTGATCCACTTGAGATGGCACTTCTTCATAGCTTCTCTCTGGTGGCCACTGGGGTCTCACAGACGGCTTGATTTCTAGATCACTGAGCAATGAGGGTGGGAAGAGGCAGCTGTCATGGAGAAACCTTGCACCCTGGGCTTGCAATTGTACGTATAGTTGTGCATTTGCGTTGGCACTGGGGGACACACACGGAAACCCCAAGTGGTATTATCACAGAGGAAATTGCAGAGATTTCCAAACCACAGGTAACTTCACCCACAAGCTTGCCTTCTTTCTCACGGCTCCCTCAACAGGCTAAGAAGGAGGTCACTTGGGGGAATGTACAACTTTTACAAGCATGGATGGCAATCTGCTAACGAGCTGAGCTCCTGCCTGCCTGTGTACTGCCAGCCTGGCATTTCAACATTGTCTTGGTATAAATACCTCTCTTCAAATCCTGCAGACTCCTTCAGCTCTTTTACTAGAGGATCTTCGTTAATGAATCCTCTATGGGCTTGTAAACATTTCTTGAACTTCATTATCTACCACTTCTGGATAGAAGCCTGCTTGGAGCTTCATTAACAAAGATTATCATTGTGAACCATGACTAATTCCTCCCAAAGCACTTCCATCTCTCATGATCATTTTAAAGTTTAAAAATAAATGCCAGCTGCCCCTCTTTGCTGGAGCTTGTGCAAATTACAATGGCAGACTGATAAGATTATTGCTGAGCTGATCACATGTTGATTTGTGTTAGAGGTTCCCAAAGGGGCTCTATTTTGCTTTACAGATCAGAGAATAATTTCTTTAAGCTTTATGGGAAATAGAAAAAACAAGCTTGCCCTTACACTGCCATACTGACTCACTTGCAGGAGTGAACTTCATAAACTTGTAAAAATGGAGCGACAAAACCCAAACAATTACTAACTCTCTTGAAACAAGAGGAGAAAGGCTGTGACTTGCACTGGTTGGAGCTTGCAGTGCTCAGTCTTAAGTTTCAGTTTGTAGTCACCATTATCCAAATCAATCTAGATATAGAAAGAAAACAAAGCCATTTTGCCTCCCTACCTACAAAGCCACGCCCTCGGGCTTTATTTTTTGCTGTTGTTATTTAAAACTGCAGCCTACATAGCTATGTACAGAGGGTTAAGCCAAGCAGACTGTACACGATCACTTTAGCTCAAGTCCTCCACTGCCTGTAATTCAAGGAGAGTTAAGTTTGGGTAAAAGGGGAGCCCCACACTCTCTGCAACAGCCCAGCTTATAGTAATTGAGTTATCTGTATTTAAAGTTGCTATGACCAGGCTGACTGATACCAACAGGGAAGGCAATCTCTGTTTCAAGATGCCCTTCAGCACACATGCCTCGTGAGTATTGAGGAAAGCCTCTACAGCTTAAGGAGATCTTCATGTTCAGCTGATGCCTTTGAAAAGAAGCACGAGGCTTGAGTGCATTCCTTACTGGCGCCCATGGGAAGGGACACCTCCACTTTCGAAGCAGTTCATATTATACCAGTAGGAAATGAAGCCTGGCATCCCTTACACTAACTTGGTAGCAACACCTTTGGAGAATAAGGAGCTTGAACTCTAAAGGAAGAAACAACCAAACCAGCATGCTTGTATTTTTCTTTTCAGAACACAGATACCCTCTGAATGTCCTTGGTTATGCTGAAAGAACATTATAACATGGTTATAACTCATTGTTCTCCTAGGACTGTGATTAAAACAAGAGATATAATGGAAGCCTTATTGTGATCCAAGGCTGACTGAGTATTTATCTTCCCACTGCAACCAAAGTGGAGGTCAGGGGACAACACTTCTAAAGATACTTTTCTTATGTAAAATGGTTGATTCAGTGTTTTCCAAAGAATTCAGCGATTTCAGAGCACCAAACAAAAACTGTGTAGTTACTCAGCTTTGCTATTGCTTTTTTAGACTATGTTGATATTTTGCACAGGAGCATCAGACATCTGATTGCCTGGCTTGACTGCAGTAGGATGGCAGTATAAATCGAAATAATGGAAATGGATTTGGGAAGGCTTCTGTGAAGAATGGTAAAACTGGAAAAAATATTTGCTGTTTCTCTGGGGAACTGATTCATGGTTCCCCTCCTTCTGTCCTCAGCTGTCCTCTCCTTCTGTTTCCCACTGACATGGAGATGACTATGTGGGTTCAGTGACTACCTTGGTGTACATAGGGCTTACTGCAAAAAGCCTCTCCCCAAAGAGTGCCTCTCCCCAAACCTGTGATGTTTAATCTAAACTTTCTGGCGTTTGCAGAGGTATTTTAACCCACTTGCAAACATGAATAAAACAAGAAAAACTTGGGTTTTTCCCAACTGATTAATGGAGAAAATAAAACTATTTCAATATGAACTTTAAAAATAAATCTAAGACCTTCTCCTAAAGTCACAATCTTCCTCTGGGGTGGCAGCTATGAGGCTTTCACCCTCCCGACATAACTTTCACACATCTTCAGACTGTAAAACTCCTGCTGGGTATCAAGGCCTGGTTGTGCTGGATGGGTGTAGCAGAGCAACCTCTTTCTCTTACTTGCTCCTTTCTTACCAACCCCTTCTGCCACGTGCCACCCCCCCACCCAGCTCCTATCTAGCCTTTGCACTACACAAATATGTACACAAGCAAAACTTGCCAACCACCAAACAGGTTCTGTTATCCGAGTGCTCAGCAGAAGATATGTAGTGCTATAACCTAAATACACCCTCTCAAGTTTTGAAAGGCTCTCAGACTGCTTCTGCTCTCTCTCATGTACCTTGCAAATAGCTCTTCACCAAGTTTTCCTACCTTTTTTTCCCCATTTTCTTTTGGTTGGTTCATGTGTTCACTTTTTCTGGGGCAAGCCGTTCTACTCCAGTGCTGGAGACTGTTGCTGGAAGTGAAGGTGATGCTCTAGTATGTCCAAACGATTAGCTGGCTTGGACTTCTGCACCTGCTACAATTGCAAACTTTCCTCCTCTCTATGATATTACTCATTACATAAATATGATATTATTTTCACAAAAATAATTAAAAGAAAATTCTTTTCAGGCCAGTTCTTTCTGTTTCTTTCCCTTTCTCTCTACCAGATACACCTCTCCTTCTCTGCATTTCTATTCCTTCTGAATATTTTTTTGGGGGGAAAGCAGCTGGGAAGAGTTACTTTCTTTTTAGATCTTAGCATTTATATCTTGGTGTTCTCAGAGACTGGAAGGCGCATAAGCAAAAGGCTGGGTTGGGGAGGCTGCTGGATGAGGGCATCAGGATGCATGAGCAAACGCAGGTGAAGATGCAGTTTCCTGTTGGTTCATCTCTCCCACACAGCAGAGCCACGTGCCCTGTTCCCACCTGTGTTCTGTTTTCACCCTTCTTGATGTGCCGCACAGCTCTGGTACCACCTAGGGACCACAGACCTCTGTGAGAGTGAGCCTCTTGGTGCTTTGGAGACTTTCCTGCACACAGTGCTCTCAAGGTACCTTTGATACTATGATGCCTGATTCCTGGTTCATGGAAAGTCCTTGGACTCATGTTAAAATAAGATGTTGCTGATAGTGTGCTGCTCATTGGAGATGTCTGCTGCCAGAGCAGAGAGAGGAGAGGCAGCTCTGCAGCAGACCACACCAGAGTCAGCAATGGAAAGGCAATAAAATCACTCTCATGATGATACTTGGCAATCTAAGGATTGAAGCTGTCCAAAAATGTTAGTGTGGTCCATGGGTCCCACTAGTGTAGTATCCTGTCTCCAGATGGGGCCATAAATGGATGTCCAGGAACTAGAAGCAAATTTGCAGCAATAGGTTATGCTGCACCTCCCCTGAGTTTTCTCCCAGCCTCAAACTTTTTACCTTGAGGCATTTTCTGTAAACAGGTGTGGTTTCTGTCTCTTTTGTAACCACCAAAGAACTTATTTCACAGTCTTGACCAGTCTCCCAGTATCATAGTACGATTTTTGTTGGGAAACATTACAGCAGCTCAGCTACATCAGCCCAGCAGCGTCAGATGCATGACTAATAAGGCTGACATGCTTTGCAGAGGACTAGCCAAAGTGTCTGCAGCAGTGGTCCACTTTCAAGCAAGCAATGTCATCAAGGAAGGTAGTGTTAGGCTGATAAAGTTGTTCTTTTCTTCCATTTCCAAATACTTTGGTTCACTGGGTTCCATACCTTATTAATGTATTTTTGTCCTTAACCAGCTGTGATTTCAATTTACAAGGTAATCGTGGCACTGCAGACATCACCTTTTGTGCAGCTGTTGACATTACAGCTACCTGTGGCATGTGGGGCTCTTGCACTGAGGTGGTGGTGGCCCTCAGGTGAAGGCACCAGCAAGAGAGAGGAGGAAGCCTTACAGTAGTCAATGGTTTCCCCTTGCACTTGTGTCTGTGAGAGCCTGTGGGGAAGCGTTCACCCACCCTGTAAGGAGCCACCTCCCCTGCTTGGCTTTGGACCTGGCTGCTGCTCACTTCATTGCGTAGCCTGTGGCAACTTCTTCCTAGAAGAGGGCAAGCTTTGCCAGAAGGAGAAATGGAAATAGAGAAACTGGGTGGTTTGAACAAAGCCACAGACCAACTGAAATAACTGGAGAAGAGAACTAAGATTACCAGTTTACAAACCTCAGCCACCACACTATCCCATGGTATCACCAGCACAGACATACAGATTTCCTAAAGGTGCATACTTGTGATGAACAGCTGTTTTCCAAAGGTTTTCTGAGGTAATTATGAAAGGAGCTACACACTGTCATGGTATTATGGGTGAAGTTGTCCTGTGTCAAATGCAGTAGGACATGGTGCCCTGGAAAGCAGTGGTCCTTAGCTCAGTTGATGCCTCTGTCTTGCTCCTGACCTGTCAAGGTGAATTGCAAGATTGCTGCACAGATGAGGAATCTGCACTAGCCCTGGTTTACATACAAGGATTTGAAGCCCCCTGGATGTTATCTGTTGGCCAGTGGTCACACTGTGCAGGGATGCAACTAGATGAGCTTCCAGCTGAGGGTAAATAGGCATGTCTTTACCCACAAGAGACATAGGGCTGAAATCTGTGTCTTGGGCAGCAAAGACTTGCCCTGCTTTCATTTCTGCTGCTGGTGCAAAGCTTTGGAGGTTGGTTTTAGCTGCATGGAATGACCTGTGTGACCAGGAACATCTCTGGAGGGAGACCCAAATACACATTGGATCTGTATGCTATTCTCTTAATAAAATAATTTAAAAATCCCTATTTTTATCTTTACGATAAAAAGTCTGTGCTATAAAAATCCTGTCTTTCCCGAAAGTGTTTACTAATGCTTGTAAGTAAACCTACCCTTCCCTTAGGCTGTTTTTTAATTTTTCCTCCCTTAAAAATACATCTCTGTAAGATTTGGGGGTGGGGGTGGTTCTTCTTTTTGCACCATATAACTTGGCTACTAACTTACAACAAAGCAAATGTGGCTGTGGAGGAATGTGGGGCCAGTCTCAGGGCAACGCCTCTAAGTTGCAGGAATTTACATCACTGGGGAGGAACTTGGCCCCATGTACTACTTCCCTAGGATTTCATAATGAAATCCAGGCACTCACCCCAAGCAAACCTTATCAGAGGCACAGCTAGATGAATACAAACTCCTGATGCTGTGACAGCTGAAGGTGGGGAGGATTTCCCTGCAGTTCTTCCTGGCAGGGAAACGTGTGGCATCTGGGTGCACCCCCAAAGGGGACAGCGTGTTTTGGTCCTCTGAGCTGCCCTGGCCCTGATCATTTTTCTGGGAGCTCATTCAATGGCCAGCAAAGTTAATGCAGAATTAAAATACGCCAATGCAGAACAAGCACCCACAGAACAGTGATACCTGCATGTGTATAGAAGCATATTAGATGTATGCGAAGATACCTCAAATAGCAGCTCCTGGCACACTTTGCTTCCCCTGAGGTAGGTGAATATTCTTCCAAAAGGCAACGTACCAAACACCTCACTGGGAGGTGGTTGCATATGAGCGTTTCTGCTCCCTGATCTTTGTTCAAATGGCAGCACCTGCTGTGCTTTTCTTTTATGTATATTGATGTTTCACCTGCAAACATGGATTCACAGGAGCTCCCACACGTCCTCTTCAGTGTTCATGTTAGCTACCACCTCCATCTGTCTGTGCTGCTTTCTTTTCTATGTTATTTGGAGAATAAGGATTTTTTTTTTCCACTCATCACTTCATTTTTCTCTTTTCCTTCATCAGACTTTCTTGCTAAACACCTGTCATTGAACTGCAGTACTTTCTTTTTTAACCAGTAAGGATATTTCGGCAAACCATCCGAAGGCTTTTTGCCCGAGCTTTTATGAAATGATCCCCAGCCCTATCCCCACCTTGTTTTTCAAACAGATCATGGTCATACCAACCTTCCGTGCTGGGACCTAGCTAACAAAAAGAAACCTGCTGCTTACATATCAGTGACAATGTTTATCTATAATGGAAAAGGCTTTTATGTTTGATGTTAAGTCCCCAGGAAAATTATAATACTTCTTGGCAGATGGACATCATTGGTGCTTGATGCACAAAACTACCCTTGATACTAATCAGGCAATCAGTGGATGTGAACTGTATATACATTTACCAAATTTGATCAGTTTTCCCACTATCCTACCTGTGCTAGCCATACGAGTTATTTTTTAAGGCCCACATGAGCTGTTTTCTGGAGAATTAAACGACCTTAAAAAAATACATGTATGCAAAGCAATATTCAAGTCTTACTTTGTTTCTATTTTTAACACGTTAAATAATACATATTATTTCTTTCCTTCTCTTACTCAAAGCTTCTCAGACATTGAATTATCACCTACTGGGAGGTCCAGATGTGGAAAACTGCAAAAGAAATGCCTCTTGTTGTTTGAGCGCTTTGCCCTCTGAACACATTTTGCCTCAGGCATGTCCCCTTCAAAAACGCAACGTGCCCTTGTTGATCAGCAGTGCTGCAGTAAATTGGGGTTTTTTGTAAGTCATTACAAGTGTATTTTATTGTGGAGTTGTGATGCTCCAGTTCAAACTAGAGATACCTCATTTCCCTGTCTCCATCCTGGGCAAGTTACTGTACATATGATCCCTGCTCAAAAGAGCCAGGGTGGTAGAGAAAAGGGAGCAAAATAGCATGCCCAGGGACATATGAAGCCATGTGTCACAGCCAGCTTATTTTCCTAGCCACTTGCAGTTGCTGCAGCAGCAGCAGGAAATGTATTGCAAGACAAAAATGCTGGCCCAAAATGTAAGGGACATCACTCATTAAAAAGTGTTCATTTCTGACCAATTTTGAGGCAGACCAAAATCAGGCTGCAGATTTGATTGTGTCTGTCTGCACCTCTCCGCTTTCAGTGTCCCCATGGGCAGGCAGTGGTGAGCTGACATTGAGCTGGAGACAGTGCACGTGCCCTTGGAGCTGGGAAGAATCACAGAATCATAGAATCACTATGGTTGGAAAGGACCTCTAGGATCATCAAGTCCAACCTTTATCCCAACATCTCCCTAACCACTAGACCATGGCCTCAAGTGCTTCACCTACTCGTTTTTTGAACACCTCCAGGGACGGTGACTCCACCACCTCCTTGGGCAGCCTGTGCCAGTGCCTAACCACCCTCTCAGTAAAGAACTTCTTCCTAATATCCAATCTAAACTTCCGCTGACACAACTTGAGGCCATTTCCTCTCATCCTATCATTAGTAATTTGGGAGAAGAGACCAACACCAGCCTCACTACAACCTCCTTTTAGGTAGTTGTAGAGAGCAATAAGGTCTCCTCTCAGTCTTCTCTTCTCCAGACTAAACAACCCCAGTTCCCTCAGCCGGTCTCCATAAGGCCTGTTTTCCAGACCTCTCACCAGCCTCGTTGCCCTTCTCTGGACTCGCTCCAGCACCTCAATGTCCTTCTTATCCTGTGGTGCCCAGAACTGGACACAGTACTCAAGGTGTGGTCTCACGAGTGCTGAGTACAGGGGCACGATCACCTCCCTACTCCTGCTGGTCACACCATTTCTGACACAGGCCAGGATGCCATTGGCCTTCTTGGCTACCTGGGCACACTGCTGGCTCGTGTTCAGCCGGCTGTCAACCAACACCCCCAGGTCCTTTTCCGCCAGGCAGCTTTCCAGCCACTCTTCCCCAAGCCTGTAGCGCTGCATGGGGTTGTTGTGACCGAAGTGCATGACCTGGCACTTACCCTTGTTAAACCTCATGCAATTGGCCTCAGCCCATCAATCCAGCCTGTCCAAATCCCTCTGCAGAGCCTTCCTACCCTCAGGCAGATCGAGTGGGGCACAACACACAGGCATCGTTTGGTGTGGAAGCACCCAATAAATAGGTAATAAAGAAAACAATAAAACATATGATACTGGGCAATCAGAACAAGCTACGAAAATCAGCTCTTCTTGAAGATGAGGTTGACTGTCTTTGGTTCAGAGGTAGGTAGGATCACTGAATTATAAAAGAAGGCAGATGAGGACCAAAATCACATCTGCAGTTTGTTCTGTTTTCACTGCTGTGTTAGGATCACAATCCTTTTGTGGACTCTGTGGCAGAAAGAAAGTGCTTACGTTCTGAGTAGTTTCCAGTCTTACCACCTAGCCAAGCCTCGCTTCTTAAACCTCAAAGCTTTTTACTAACTTCCACATTGTTCTTGTTAAGTAGGTCAGAAACACTATATTCATTCTCTCTTCATCTTTTTCTCTCTTCTTGCTCTCTCTTTTTTTTTTTTTTTTTTTTTAACAGCAAGGAAGAGAATAAACAGACTTCTGCTTGCCATATTAATGCAATTCTGCTACCCAAATGTCAGTTGCTATCCCTTTCCCCCCATCCTTTTTCACAGTGATGTGCTTGTTTTCTCTCCTCCTGTGCACAAGAAAATTATTCTGGAAGAGCAAAAGACCATAGCTAACTTGACTGCCCCAGCTTAATCAGCCTCAGCTCCTCAGAGTTTCATTTTTGCTTCCTGAGAGTACCAGATCTTGCTGTACCACTGACTTATGGAGGTGACACCGATACTGCGATTCAGCAGTGCAGTGATGCCCTGGTATGAACTGGAAAGAAATCTCTTAGCAAAAGGATTCTGTGGGCAGGGAAGGTTCAAAGTCTTATAGATGCTTCCGAAGGGAAATGGTGTTTGCTTCATGGCATTGCAACTTACTCCTGCTTTCTGTGCCTACCTGTGCTTCCAAACCACCACACTAAAAATCATGGTGAAGTGGGAAGTATTTAACTTTGTCCCATGGCATAATTCTTCTGCCATTTCATGGAGCTTTGTGCTTGTCAATTGCACTAAAATCCCTACACAGAAGAGCAGGGTTTCTTCTTTTTTTCTTTTTTTTTTTTTTTTGAGGGTGGTGGTGTTTGCTTTGTTTACATAACAAAGCTTAAGAAGGAACTCCTGGGGGTTTGCTCGCTGTTCACAGAGGTCCCTCCTCAGCTGCTCCACTCTCCTTGCTCCCCGTCCCCAGGAGGGCTGTGAGCGCTGCAGGGCACTTGCAGGATGCTCGGCTCCTCCAGCTGCCATAGCACACACAAACGCTCCTGCACTTGGGTAACTGCAGCTGAGGTGAACAGTATTTCTTGCTGTCGGCAACCACAAAAGCTCAGATTCTAAAAACCATTACACACAACCTGCCTTTCTTTTGCAGCTTGTCTCTGGACCTGCTGGAAGGCTGTTTGCTCTTTTTCCATTTCCCAGGGCTGAGCTGTAGGAGACCCAGAATATGTGATAGATAGATGCCAGTCAGGTACATTGCAAAATGGAAAGACTAAAAGAAGGCCAGCAGCAAGGGAGACATCGCAGTGAGCGAACACAGAGCAAAATCCCCCGTGTCTGGAAAGAGATTTTGGGGCAGGGGCAAGCAGGGTGTTAAAATGGATGTTTAACTAACATTATGACCAACGGACAGTGATCCAGCTGCCAAGGTCCATATAAACAGCGTAAGGGCTCAAAGGCTGTCAGAGAACAGGGCAAGCAATTTCCAGTCGAGAGGAACTCGGCTATCCCTAATGCCTGGAAATATGCAGAAGCTTTCTTTTTGAGTGGAGGGGGAAAAAAAAAACCAACACACTTTTATTTGTTCAGACAGACAGACAGACTTTCATTCTGGTCATCTGAACTACTCCCTTGCTTTTCGAACAAAACAGTTTTGGGTCATGGGAAGAATATGGTCTTTTAGTCTCTGATTATTTTGGGACGTTTCCAGGCCCATGGGTGGCATGTAGTTAAGATCTGGTGCATTCAGGGAAGGTGGGATGGTCTGGGGTTCCCCCTCTCCCTTAGTGGACATTTGGAAAAGTAATAGCCATCGGACATCGGAACAATTTTTTTGCAGGTCACTCAGAAGAGCGATGCATACACAGTGAGTCCCCCGCACAGACTTCTCCCTGGGACAAGCAAGGGCAAAGAAGTGCAGACTGAAGGAGAGTCCTGAGAATACACTCACTGTGATGGTAACACACTAGAGTGCTAACGTGCACTGTCAATGTAGATAGGACCTCTGTCAGCAATGAATCCTCTGGCATCTTTCACCTTTCCTCCTTTACTGGGGGTGTCTCAGTTGCAGCTTGTGTCACTGGTAGATGCTGAACAATGGCTGCTGACTTCTGCTGTAACTGTCCTTGAACCCATCATCTTTCCCACTGCAGCAGCATGCATGGTGTTTGGACAGCCCTGCTATATCTTAATTAGGAGCCTGGGACAATTCACAATTAGGTTGTAATTTTGCCCTGCTTCATGTACTTGATTTCTAAAATGGCCCAAGTGACAGAGTCCAGGCAGCAGGAGGACAGACGTCTCCCCAGCTTCACAGTAATTAGCAAGTTCAATCAATGAAGCCTGTTTTTCCTCATGAATTTGTCTAGTGGTTGAGCTACTCTGTGAATGCTGGGGCAGCTAATATAAACTGGATGCATTGTCAAGTGGGGAATGTGTGCAGAAGGACCCTATTAAAGTTTTTATTTTTGTGAAAAGGGCGAAAACCAGCACTGCTTGGGACCTCAGCCCCTTGGTCAGATGCAGTCAACACTGGCAAAATGTGTTTAAGAAGAGAGCCGCATCATTGGATCTTTGCTATTGTGTTGATCCAATGGTAGACAGCAAAATGAAAATTCTCCTTTCCCTCCCCCTTCTGCACGTGGGAAGCTAATGGAATTATTTTGCTTTTCATGCTCTTTCTTCCAGGTTTACTCCCTGGTGTGAGCCTCTGGCTGTGCCTGGAGCCATTAGCAACCCTCCCAGGTCATTCCAGTGGGATTATCTGCACGAGCTTGCATTGTTTTACTCTGAGAGGGGAACTGTCTCTCTGGCATGTTTTATCTACAGTGTATCTGTAACATGTAACATTAACTACATCTGATTCATTGGCAGTCCCTTCCCAAGCCAGTACCAGACAGGAAGGAAATGCTGATCAGGAGGTGGGTTTGCTGCCCATTTGTGGCCAGGTCACATTTGCGCAGAGCAGGTTCAGCAGCACATGCTCTGTGTACTTCTGCAAATGCTGTGACTGCAAAGAGGGTGAGTGCTGAGCAATACCCTCTCCTTGCTTTTCCAAGCAAAGTGATGGAAGGATTTTCCTTAATGAGTGGCTGGTGGCTGAAACAAATCTGTCAGGATGAAAGGCTTGCAAAAGATTGTTCTGCAATGATCAGTAGTTGGGTAATCCTTTTTTGTAGGTTTCCACATAGGAGGAGGTGTGGGCTGTTTAGCATTTTGTTCGCTATCTGGCTTTATTAGAAAAACTCTCTGTGCAGATGCAGAGACCCTGTCATGCAGGCCATGCTTCCTTCCTTTTAAGGGATTTCCTGGATTTTGAAGTACACACAAACCAAAGGGCAGACTGGAATAAGCTCTGGGGTTTGAGAGTCTGCTGAGAAAACAGACAAAGAAGCTCCTTCAGAACAAAGTAAGCGTGTTTAAATCAGGGAGAAATGATGAGCCTGGGGCAATGGTCTGAAAGCTGTTGCTCTGCAGATCCTCCTGTTACTGGCACCTTTGACAAATCAATTGGGTTTCCAA
The DNA here is from genome assembly GCA_028020825.1 of Podargus strigoides. Lineage (NCBI taxonomy): Eukaryota > Metazoa > Chordata > Aves > Caprimulgiformes > Podargidae > Podargus > Podargus strigoides. Next base: position 93,288,878 of record CM051663.1, read on the forward strand.
GACAGGGAGGGTCAAAAGACATCTTGTATGGAAAGTCCCTCTACACCAGGGCCCTTTCCAGAGCCCCATCACTGCCGAGGGCTCTGTGCCATCTCCCTGGTTTTACACAGCTTCTGCAGCTCCTACTGGTGTCTCCTGACAAACCATAAAACTGTGGTGGGCATCAGAGCACAATGTGGGGGCACAGATGGTCCAACTGCTCCTCTGACCTTTGTGCGTCGATTACCCACATGGCAGCCTCCTCCGCTTTCCTCTCTTCTTCACTGCTAATTACTTAACAAGGAAAGTGCACCTCCAAACAAACCATTTGCTCCAAGCCATGGTAAACAGTCTTTGGCTACCCAGTCAATTTTATTTTTTTTCCCCAGCAGCTACAGAAGCAAAAGGAGAATCTCATTCAGAGTGACAATGCAGGTCTATAAATAGCTGAATTTTGGGAACAGAGGACCAGTTTTCTGGAAGATGTCTCTTCTCCATGGGAGGACTATGCCCTAGGCATGGCAGAGAGCTTAGCACGCTCTCCTGGAGCTTCCCAGGCCACTGAGCTCAGTCTGTTTGCAGCTGCATTTCTTCAACTTTCCTTTGGGAACTACCTTTCGAGGAGATGCAGCAAGGAGAGCGATGGAAATCCCCTGTGGCTAGCAGCAGCCAACCTCTCTTGTCTTGTGAGCGCTTCTCCCCAATGCTGTATGGAAACATTGAACAAATGGTTGCTATTTGTGCACTCCTCAACCTTCCCCAGTTCCGCTTGTCTCCTGTCAACTCGCTGAAGATGCCAGCCATTCACCTACGGGTGCTGAGCAGAAAAAAAAAACTAAGGGGCTTGCGGGGACTTGGAAATGGACAAAAAGGGCACAGGCTGTGACAGGCCAATGCAATCAATTAGTCAATGTCTTATTGACCAATTTGTCTTCCTCTCAGCAGACAGTTATGCTTGGGCCACAGCCACACTCAGCAGGATGAAAAGTAAGAGAAGCAAAAATGCATGGCATCTGGAGGAGAAATCAAATGCATCTATGGGAACTATGCAGAGACTATTCAGATAGCAGTACAGGAACAGTGCATGGAAGGAAAGCAACAGACACCAGAAGTATCAGCAGGATGCTGCTGCTGCAAAAAGGCAGTGTGTTGTGGGATGGATGATAAAAGGCATGCCACTGCCAAGGAAGATCATTTTCACTTTACTACAGGGTAGGTCTCTGCTGCAGTGGCATGCCCATGTGAGAAATGTGCCTCTTGGAGAAAAAACTAGCTGGAAGCAAAAAACACTATACAGAAGCCTTAGAAACATATAGGTAGGCTTTCAGACAGATAGGATGAAAGAAATCCTCATTTACCAAGGAGAGAGAAGATGAGCACCATCTTTACTTGGGTTTCAGTTATATATGAGGACACAAATCCATTCTTCCCAGGGTCTATTAGAAGTCAGACAAGTAAATAATCAGTGTCATTTGCTTCAAGTGTGACCTGTGATGGCAAGTGGAAAAATGCTTTCTGCAAGGGCAGGACAGAAAAATATTGCCTAGAGCTGCCCAAGCCACCAAGAAGTCTCCTTCCCTGACAGCTTTTGTGTGTGTTTAGACCAACTTCTATCTGACAGAGTCTAGGGATGTTGCATTTCTGCTCAATGATGATGGTTTTTTTTAACTGTAAGTCCTTTCTAGCCATATATTCCCATGATTGCGTGGGCCCTTGCTGAATGTGAGAAGGGAGGGCATAGTGACAAATCCAGGTCTCTTAATTCTCAATCATGTGCATTTTGCTTGGACAAAAGGAAGGCAGCAGGGGCTGGCAGGGTGAGGGGAAGGGGAGCATTTGAGGAGCTGTTCCTTCCCTGTGCAGTGCAACCAGCACTCAACCAGACTCTGCATTCCGTGCCTGTGAGGGATGGTCCCAGTCCCTGCGCGCGTGTGCACAGTTGAGCAGCCCCTTGCAGGTCAGAGATTTCCCCATGTAAGAGAAGAATATCCTCAGCCCTTGTAAACCCTGGCTGCTTGCCCTGAGAGGGTACACCTGCATTTGTCTTTTGAGGGGAAGTCCCAACATCTGTGCTCTGCAAATGACAGGGGACCCCTGAACTCCCCCTTGCAATACATCAAAGCAGTAAGGAAGACTGAGATGTGCATGGAAGTAGGTGTAAGCATGGCCTCTGGAGCTGTGTTACTGTGCCAACAGTGTTACCAGCAAAGATGGCAAAAAAGGCATCTTCACAAGTCTTTAATCCCACAGGGGGCCATCCCTCCTGCCCCAGGCAGAAACTGATGTTCAGGTGAACAAACCCCTGCTTTCTAAGACCAGATACCCTGGGAAGCTCTAATCAACGCTGCAGAAATCTGCTGCTCTCTTTGACAACAGGCTGAAAGTGATCCTTTTAAGTGTCACCTTGGGTGAGGACTTGTTTTTCCTGAAAGGATGGTGAACACAAATAGCAGGCGTCTTGCAGCACACAGCAGAAAATGTCTGTAGCTTTGGGAAAAAAACCCACTTCCTGGAACAGAGGGCCATGAAGAGTCCAAATTTCTCAAGCCCTTTACTTATCAGTTCAGAGGCAGTCCTCCTCCATGCTAACATCAAGCCATGCTGCAGCTTAATCCTGGTTGTTAGCACGTTACTGTACTTCAAAAGCAGTCCCATCAAAGCCAGCAGAATGGCTCTGGAGGTCAGATCAGTGTAGGTGACACACAGTCACCATGCATTTCATGCTCTTAAAACAAGCTGTTACACTGGCTTTAATACATCCCTATACTAGATTATGTAGTGTCCTCGCTTGGGACATTCCTTCCTTGAAGACAGTAGGTAAATCCATTTCTGGTATGCATTTCGCAGAAGGTCTGAGAGGGAGCAACAACCAAACCAGGGCAGGAAACCAGAGATGGAAGATGTGACTGTCTCTGGGAGGTCGGGCAGAAACCGCCTCTGGTGGGGAGCGGGTTGGTGAGCAAATGAGAGCACCTTGGAGGTGGGTGCTGGACTGCTTCTTCCACCTGTGCTCCAGAAAACCTCTGCTTGTCCTGGTCTTAGTGTCTAGTGCCCATCTGTGCCCACACATCCTGTGCCTGTCTACACTTCTTTATATTTAGGTTGCCAGTTGCTGGAGAAACCCTTCTTTTCATTTGCATGTTGCTGTAAATGCAGGCACTGGGAACAGCAGCACCAAATCTTCACTGGACCTGACCAAACAGGCGCTGTATAAAGTGAAAACCAGTGAAACTAAAAATTACCTTAGATCACAGAGCTAATGCATGAAAAAGAATTGTCTGTATTCACAATGGTGTGTTTCATATTCAAAAATTCTATGTACAGCTTGAGAACCATTTACATTTTAACAAAATCCTGTTTTGCTTAACCCCTGACTGTAATTAAACTTTCTATATTATGATGGTATTTCCCACTGGGCTGGACTTTTTCCTAGTCTGCATAAGGAAATTGGTAAATACTTGCTGCGCTACCTGGCCTGAGGACCCAGACTTCAGATACCCAGTTTTGTCTTGAGATAGAGGTCTTCAAGATGTTCGGGCTTCCAGAGGAGGAAGGATAGAATTAGTGCATGAATCAGTCCTGACTTTACTTACTGTTGATACAGCCTAAGAGGTCTAAATTGGTCCTGCTTTGTTCTGATTATTAATCACTTCTATGCACCCTGTGCTCGGAAATTTTTGTTAAATTGTTGTTCCAGCTGTGAAGGTCTTTCTAACATACATCAAGAATGGAAAGTACCTACCTCAGAAACTGATAGAAGTTAATTCCTTACACTGTCGAAGCATTTCTTTAATGACATTTAGAAAATGGTTTCCTTTTAGAAAAGCCTGGCCTGGTCCAATACACAACTAAAGGGTGCTGAATTGGAAGTGTTCTCAAGGAGGACGGGATTATCAGATGAGAAAACTTAATGTACAAGCACATAAATATTTGTCTTTGTGCCAGTTTGCACATACTAAACCAGTGTTTTTATGCAACAGAAATGTACGAACGCACACATACATTCAAGTTCCATCATGATTTTTCTTTCACAAAAGAAATGTGTTTTGTAGTGTAGTAGCTAGGAAACTGCTTGGGGTTTACAGTATGTTCACAATGCCACTTCAAGGGGCTGCTAGCTGTAGCCATTTCTGAGGGAAGATTAACTGACTAAAGCAAGGGAAATAAAGTGTATTGCATGCTTTTTTCACAGAGGTAGTCACTACCTTCTTTTTCATTTGTTTCCTTTCTCTAAACCCAAATAAAAAATAATTCAGATGGAGGGTCTTACAAATCACCTTGCTGTGATTTGTGGGCACCAGAAGTTGCACAGCTATTCTCTTTTGTGCTCCTTCCACACGTTTCTGCATTTTCGATTGCTGCCCTGTGATTTTGGCCCTCGCATGCCTGAGCTCGTGCTGCCTTGGCATAGCGGCAGCCCTGTGGTGCGGGTAATGGGGGCTGCAGTAAGCTGTTCACAGGCCCCCTATTCTTGCCAGATCAGATCGAATCTGGCATCTGTAGATGGTAACACAAAACTGTTGAATACTGTGACTGCGACACTGCTGCTGTTGCAATCCTTCTTCAACCAACAAAAACAATGGCAATAGCTCTGAGGTACACAGCTTGGACATCATCCTGACCATGCTTGTGTCTCATACAAAATTTATTGTATGGTTTATTTATCTGTTTTATATCTGATGAATAATGTGGAGATAGGTCACAGAGCACACAAAAAAAATCCTCACTGAGGTCAGCCGGGGCATGGAAAAACAGTCCCTGACCACTTCTTGAACCCTGTGGCTCTTCCTGCGTGCAGGGATGAGTCTTTCTCTTGTAGGTGGGCTGGTGGAGCTGGAAGCCACCCGTCCCGCCAGTGAATCCCTGCACAGCCTGGCTGCATTTCCCTCTAAGAGCCATACAGGTCTCCTCTTGCTGCTGCCTGCAGAGCCACTGTAGATGTGGTGCAAAGCTGAACTGGTGATCCCCGCTGGCAGATGGAGCTGCAGAAAACTCTCTGCTTTTTCAGGCTGTCTGAATGCATCGGGCACAAGTGGAGCCAGGCAAGCCCTGTGCACATGCTTTGGCTTTCCATTCCCAAAAGCAGGGCAAGGTGACCATTTATCTCGGTTCAGGTGGGTGGATGACCATGGCGATGACTGACAGGGCTCATGGGCCATGGTGAGCAGGTAATCCCAGCAAACCTTGGGGTGCAGGAAGCATTTTCAGTCTCTTCAAACTCGATCCCTGTTAAAGCCCTGCAGGTTTTGTCACCTGTGCAGGTGGAGAGCCCAGATGGTGTGAGAGCAGCAAACTTCAGATGCCAGTCCGTATTCACAGCAGGACTTTACAAAGTCTGCAGGCTTCTGAGCAGGGGGAAGAAAAGGTGTCTGTGAAGACACAAAGCTGTCTTCATCCACTTGCCACAGGCAGCCTCTACTTCTCATGTCAAGGTAGAACAACCAGTCCCAAGCACTGAGAAACTGGCACAAGAAGGCCAGACAGGGCTGATAGCAGCCATCACAGAAAGTTAAAATTCTGCTTAAAAATAGCTTCCAGTTAGAGAACTGGAAGTCATGCCTGATAGCAGCAGAGCCTCTCTGGAGTTAAATATGGAAAATAGGAACATCTTTCATGCCACCATAGAAAAAATAAACAATACTAGGATTTGCTAGTAACTTCTCTGATGGGAGTGATAGGGTCAGCTGAAGTCCTCTGGCCATTGCCATTGTCCCATAGTGCCTGACAACAGTTGTCATGTTCAGCCAAACAATGACCTGATGCAAGTCAACATTGCCCCATCACTTCAGGGGAGATAAATGGCCTCGATCAGCAGATGGTCAGGACCAGAGGCAAAGAGCTTGTGCTTTCCCTGTAAATCAAAGGTATGTCTTCTAGTATTGGACCAACTCCCAGAAAAAAGGTGAGAAAGCCAAACCTGAACACATCTTCCTTAAGACTCATTTCCATTTCAGTGTGGTCCTGGTGGGCTCTTGTTTCCAGAAGGGCTGTAATCCAGTGTCACACAAACACTTGTGTAGTCTGGGCTGAAACAGAGCTGGATTGCACACAGCACTTGTTCACCGCAGAGGATCCCTGCTCTGCCAGATGCACTTATGCTCCAGAGACCTGCTAACAACAGCACTCGTTCATGGTGTCTGAGTGGAGCTGGGTTTTCCACAGCCCTGTCCATCCTCAGATGTCACCAGGTGAGTTTCGTGCCATGCTTACAATAGTGACACGGCAAAGAGGTGGCAGGAACCAGGTCTATGCCAGGACTGTTCTCCCTGAGCAGCCATTGGCCATCAGGACAGTGAGGTTAATTATTGCTGTTTGATAATTTTCTTTGCACTGACAATTTTAGGAGCAGCTGGACAATCCGGGCAGGCTTCCAGACCTGTCCATACTCTGACCCTCAGGCTCTTGCAAGTGCTACTGGAAACATGGGAATTACAATGTGCACCTCAAAACTATCCAAGAGAAAAGCAGGAGCCTCTCCAAGGCAGCTCACGTGACTATGAAGAGCCCCACACGTAGAGTGGCCCAGCTCTTTGTACTTGTTTGCCTTATGGATTTTACCAGGAGGATGCTGCATGGAGCTGACCAGTTTGGGTGCCACTGCAATACTGGGAGTGATGGGTCTGGTGTCCCCAGGTAAACTGGGCTTGCTGCCTCCTTGGGTCACCTGCAGTCGCTGCCCTGTTGCAGCTACCTATGGCTGTAGCCACATCCAGCAATGGGCTTCCTAGCCCAGTGGAGAGGACCTCAGTGTCCTGGCTTGCTCTGGGCTGGATGAGAAGCACTGATCTGGAGCTGACCGGGCCATTCCGAATTCTCTGGGCTGTTCATTCCCTTGCAATCCCATAATCACCAGCGACGAACCTCCTCCCTGCAGAATAGCCCTGCAGGAGTAATGAGGTTATGTTCTTGCTTTTGCCTTCCTCCACCACTAAGACTTTTTCCCCCAGCACATTTGGGTTTATTTCTAATTCTTTCAATACTAGCTTAAATTCAAGAGGATCACTAAGTTAATTGCACACTAATGCAGCTCTCAAACTCTGTTGTCCTTTGTAGGCTTCAAAACCTGAAACCTTGAAGTATTGTAAGAAAAAGAAAATTAACTGCAACCATAATGTCTGAGGGAAGGAGTGTTCTCTGCTTGTTTATACTGCTCGGGCTTGCCAATTAGTACAATGAATTGAACCATTGGTTGCATTCCTCGTACTTCCACAAACACTCCCTGTACTTGGCAGATCACTGTCACTATCCTTAATCTCAAGTTTCAAAATGACGAGCTTTCCTTATGACACTAAAAGCAGCAGCTTTTCAGGGGAAACGGAAAGAAAAACATCGCAAGCGAACTTCTGGGTTCTGAGCCGCTTGTCTCTCCTGGAGGCAGGTCCTTGCTCTACCTGCAAGCCTCTGGGTGAAATTTGTCCACATCCCTGGGTTTTAGTGACGGGGGAGAGAGCAGGCAGGACACCTCCCCATTGAGCTCACTGTGTGGAAAGTCTTCAGAGAAATGAGAAGGTAGCAACAAAGAAACTAAAAGAAGCAGCCACGTGAGCAAAGTTATTAGAAAACAACAGAAGCAAATCAGTAATCGGAAAACTGCAGCAAGCACATGATGGTGTTCAGTGTCCCAGGCCAGGGTGTGTCTGTTGCAAGACCTGGCTTTCCTCGCCCAAAAAAAAGAAACGTTATTGGCAGATCTAGCAAAGTAACTGAGAGTCCCAAGGCAATGAAAACCTTGTTTACTGGAATATTTAAATAAAAGGCAGCTCATAATGGCAGCTGGCTTAGCAGAGCAATTTATGGATTCAGCGTGGAGCACGTGTCAGATGTTTTGCTGAACTGAGACCAGTGCTAACCTCTCTCTGCGCCGAGATTGCTGTTCCTCCGAATGAGGTCTCAGCCACAGCAGGGTAAGCAGTTTGGAGATGACTGTTTCGTCGCTGTGATATATTAGTTTTGTGGCTGAAGAGGGGACTTCCCTCTGCAGGGCCAGCAGCTGCAGTGAGCAGTAATGTAACGATGAGATGTAACATGCATTAGCTGCTGCAAGCGTGAAAGAGCACTCAAAATAAATCAATATGACTGTCTATGAGGACCACAAATACTCCCAGTCCCTGCTTTGCTTTGCTCAGCTCGACATAATTTGGCATAAAGTATTTCAAAGGCCATGTAAGGTAACCTGCTTAGATAGGCAAGTTAAGGAAGGGCAGGATCTGGAGTTCCCCCGGATTTGCATGTGGCAGACAAAAGCAGAAGTGAGTCCCACTGCATTCCTGTTGATTAAAGTGGTTCAGCCATGGGAGAAAGACTAATCTTTTGTTTGGTTGGTTTTTTAGCACTGATGATAGAAATTGATCTCTCCTGTTTGCAGGGGCTGCTGCTAAAGTTGTTCAGAAAGTGATACAATCAACTGCAATCAACAGTGGGTCTAACCAAATGTCGTCATTGCCGTTGACAGACCTTGGTCCCAGGCTGACCCCTGCATTGCAGCAGCATGCCCTGGTGGTGTGCTGCGGATGGGAAAAGGGTGTGCTCGGTGAGAAAGATGGGTGCAGAGAAGGCAGAGGAGGGCTGCCACTTTACTACAAGCAGGCACAGGCACCAAGGGTGTGTACCAGGCAGGGGAAAAGGCCATTTGGGGCAGCCAGCATGTCCAGGGGCTGCACTGTGTGGGTGCATGTGCCCCCACCATGTGTATCCATGCTTGCCGGGCACCTCCTCAAGTGAGCAGCTGTGGCAGGGGTTTTCCAGCTGTATTTATGCTCTTGGCTCTCTATGGGACTTTGCTTACAGTCAAGAAAGCAATGAGGATTTGTACTACGTCTCTGCCTGAGAGAAGGAAAGCAGCCGTGCCAGACAAATGCCTGAGCCAAACAGGTGCTGGAGAGATGGAGAGACCCACAGCCACCCTCTGCTCCAAAGGCTGCTATTCGTGGCTGTGCTGTGGCTTTCTTTTCCTGGCAGCCCCCTGGGCTCTGGATGTGTGCTGCAAAGTGCCTCTGGGCTCACACTGGCACACTTTTGCCTGTGTCAAGCTTGCTCACCAGGTACTGCTGTCCCGTACTGGTAGCCACCAAATGCTTGACACAGGGATAACAGTGCTGGACTCTGCAGCTCTACTATCACTGTGTCACATAGCAGAGCCTGGAGTGGTGTCCTCACAAGGAAAACACAAATTTGTGGGTTAGTCCATGCTCTGTGGCAGAGAGGAGATCCCATCTCACTGAGGATGTGGAGACATGGGTGCCCTGAGATGCTGTGTCTCAGCCTTCCACCTCATTCACCTGCAAAACATCATCTCCATCGCCGTGGCCCCAGGAGCATCGCTGAGGCTCGGAGTGAGGGTGCCAGGGAGCTGCTACCTGCTGGTGGGAGCACAAGGGGACCACAAGGAGCCGGAGTCGCTCCTGCCACCCCTTCCACCTTCCTCCTTCTCCCCAGGTTAGCAGTGCCAGCCTGCTGCCCTCCCCAGAGCCCACTGCCCGCTGCCCCATCTGTCGGTGAGGAGGTGCATGCAGAAGAGCAGTGACGGGGAAGGGAGCCAGGGAGCTCCAAAAAGCACAGAAATACGCAGATGAAATAGCTCAAGTGAATCCTGAAATGCTGAAGATTTATTGCCTAGTTTCTCCCAAGCCTTTTTGTTCTTTCAACCTCCCTCCCTCACTGAGATACATCAGGTGCTTTATGTTTGTATTTATGAAGAAAAGCCTGGTCTTTCCCTCCCAACCCAGTTTTCAAACACAACACAATGAAAAAAAAAAACGCTCCTGCGCTTATCCTGGGACATATGTTTGTGAAGGGAGGTGTGTGTGGGAGACAAGGAAAACAAGCAAGTACAAAAGGAGAAAGAGCAGGAGGCGGGGAAATGTGTTGTAAACAGTTTCCTCTTGGTTCCCTCATGGCCCCTTACTTTTTTCTCTGTCCCTTATAATTTGAAAAATCACAACAATAGACTGGAGCTTAGTCAAGAAAAGGGACAATGGAAAAAACAGTAGCCCATTTTAGAAAGATCAGATCTTTTGTGTTAACACAGTTATTCACATTTCTTCCCCTAATAAACTCTCAACCTTTTGGCTTTAAAATCTGGTTTGTACTGCGTGCCTTATAAACAGGAAGTTAAAATTTGGCACATAACAATACTTGGAAAAGCAACATAGGTAGAAAAATCAGAAATATTATAGGCAAAAAGGATTGCTTGACAATCCAGGGTGTAATTCAGGACGGACTTCTAAATATTTAGCACTGTCTAGCCTGGTTGCAATAAGAAACTTGTGTGCTTTAAAGAATGAGAGTACATTCACTGAAATCAGAAACCTTGTGCGGGCTAACCCCTGACCGAATAACTATGGAAAATAGCACTGTTGCTAAGCTTGCAAGCCTCTCCCGCTTCTTGTCAGCAGTTATGTTTCCTTTGAGTCATGACCACGACTCACAGTGAAGCATCTACCTGCTTTTGAATCACAGCAATAAAAATAAATCACCAGGAAGAAAAATTACCAATGCAGCACGGCCACCAGCATTGGCATGGAAAATGGTCTGCTCTCCCAAGGGTAAGCTAGCAGGATGCTATAATATCCCTGTAGAGATACCAGGGCTGTTTGTCCCCACTGCAAGAAATCCCCACTCATTTGCTTGTGCCTGCCAAGCACTGTGCAGGATGGCGGGGTGGGGATGGGGTGGGGATGGGGGGAACATGCCAGCAGAGGGGTGTGGGTGCATCCTGCCCAGCTCACCCGGCGCTTGCTGCTTGATGGCTCCAAACCCCAAAATATTATCCTTCCTGGTTCTTCTTATCTTTGGGCTTTCAAAACTCCAGCCACGGTCCCTCTGCAGTTCAAACAGTTAACTGGCAGACTGCGTCATGTCAAAAACCTCGTGGGGACATGGCGTTGCCTCTTCACTTGTGTGAAACTGCTACCTTGCTGTTCAACGCTGGCAAAGGCTGCCTGATAACCTCTCTGCGGAGGTTCGACCTCTCCGGATCTCCACACACAGGAACACAGCTAATTTCCTCAAGCTGCCCGGGGCAGAGTTTACATACCACATCAGAATGATTTAAACAAGCCTCCTCATGTGTTTGAAAGTCAAATAGTTTCATTTCATAACATATGTCATTTTATGTAAATAGAATTGATTGCCAAATATTAATGCTTTTTTTTTCTCCCTCTCTTTGAATGGTTTTCAGCAAAGGCATGAACAGCTTTGTGCCCCCCAAACAACCTAGCTGGCTGATGGACAGTGCCAGGAATGGTTTTTCAGCAGCAGTCTGGCAGATGAGGCCCATGCCTCACTTTGGAAAGCTGATGCACACAGTGTAGGCACCCTAGAAAACCGGTGCCTGGAAATGGTGACTGTCACTGATGTGTCCAGCACACACTGCAAATCCAGGGTGCTAGGGTCCAAGGCTGTGCTCCTTGGTGTGGAGCATGAAGGTTTCTACCAGCATCAGGGCTGGACCAGGTGCAGCAGATCATGTTGCAGAGCCATGCATACATGTCTGTGTAAATAACCGCATGCAACCCCTTGCAGCTGCCATCAAGCTGGGCTGACAGTTTCACTGTGCTCCCCTGCGGCCACCTCCATTCTCCCTCTGGACCAGTCAGCTTTCCATGTCAGGCAGCTTTGCCCCAGCTGGGGCAGTTCATCCTTCCTTTCTCCTCAAAGGTTTCATCCGTTTGGGACACTGTCCTGGGACACTTCTGCCCTAGTGCATCATTGAGCTTTCCCGCTGGAGATTTGCCCATGCATCCCAGGCATTGCTACCCGAAACAAGGCAGCCAACAGCAGAGCTGCTCCAGCAGGGAGGCACTTGCTCACTTTGCATCAGCTGCTCCGGTTTGCGTTTCTTTTTCACAATTCTGAATACACATTGACCGAAATCCTTGCTGAAAACACCATTTGCTTGTAGAAGATGCTCATGCCCATTTTTATATATTTTTCTGATAAAAACTGCTGATAAATATGGGCAGGGAGAGGCTCAGTTTCTCACATATGTGAATTGATTGTATTTCAGCCCACTCCTGAAAGTGCTACAGTTGGCAGAGGGGGAAGAGGGGCTACTGAGCTCTCATGATCACCTTTGCCAGCATCAGCGAACATGTAGACAAATGTAGTGGGTTTCAAGCTCAACATAGCTTATACTGTGAAATTTCCAGGCACACAAGTGCTACACGCTGTCATGGCACATCAGCAAGCCTTGCTACTTCAGATCATCTGAGCAGTCATTTTTATTTTTGCTGCTTCTTTAAGATAAGTTTTAAACACCCTCGTGTCTGTTGCATTCATACAGGAAGCAGGTCTGCAAAAACCTGGTGCTTCATAGAAGCAGCAAAACCCTGGTGTTTCAGTGAAATGCTGAGGAAGATTAATGAGGCAGACCCCCAAGATGGTTATTAGAGCCTGATGGTTCTCCTAAACTTCAGCTATCCTTTTGACATCTCCTATGTATGTGGTGTTTATGTATTTTTTAAAAGTCATTGAATGGGAAAAAAAAGCTTTGCAAGTAATTGATTTCTGAACACACCCCATACAGATTCTCTAAATAACCATATTTGTGGTGAGCCGCCAGTGAACACCCTCTCCCTCAACCTAAAAGTCAGCTTACTGCTGACATCAGAGCAGGAGGGGGGGTGTACAATACTATAGTCATAGGTTTTAGGAATGACAAAGATTATTGAGCTTTTTTTCCTTTGCCTCTCCCTCCTTCCATTTTCCTCAACTTGCAGGAACTTGTTAGGTGAAAGCAACCAAAATCTGAACGACTGCTGAGAGAGAAACTTCTCCCGGTCTCCCTCACTGCTGCTGCAGACCCCAAAGAGGTGGAAGATATCCTCAGTGACTAATCAAAGGACTGACAGAGGAAGCAATCACAAGGGGGAAGATCAGAAACCAGCCTGGCATGGGTGCCTCCAGCTCAATAAATCTCCACCAAAACAAGAGAGTGGGCTGCTTAGTTTTTTCTTTTTATTATTTTCCTTTCTTTTTCCCCACCCTGCCCCCCTTCCCTCCCCCCCCCCCCCAGCACTCTGAACCAAAGATGGGCTTCACTTCTCCAGAGAAATTTGTCTTTCTATTTTATTTCAAGCTCCTGGTTTTGAAGCAACCGTAACATAAAGTGTTCCCACAACAAGATTGCGCAGTCTAGTACTTATTTTTCTAAATGGTAACTGCTGAGACATAGTATGTTCTTGGCACTGCTTTATGCATAAGGTCAAAACTGAAGTTCCTGTTGGCCAAAGTCCCTGTCTCTGAGCATGGTTTTATTTCACTAATATCACAATGCTGACAGAGGAACCCAGCAGTAGAATTCTGTTGTATGTTCAAAAGACATTTTGAGGGTTAAAAAAAGTTTCCAAAAAGTTTTTGAAGGCAGGCAAGTAGAGGTCAGCAGGTAAACCCTCGCTGCCCTGGTGCTAGCAAGGAAGCAGTGGTATGAGAGGAGGCAGAGGGACACGGGGAGCAGTGTACCTCCTTTTCCAGGGTTTGCTGTCTCAGAGCAAGCCCTACCCACCAATCCAAAACGCCTGGTATCTTTCCTGGGAAGGAAGAGCCATACCTGGGAGCTGACTAATGGGAGCCAGGACCGAACCTCCACCTGGACTGCCAGAGCCAGGTCCGTGTTACCACTCTCCTGTAATGTACAGAGACCCAACAAGTCACGAGCCACAGCTCTTCCCAGCCTGATCACCAGCTGAGCACATATTTGAAGGCTGAACTTCACAGTCATAGGGGTGCAGGCCAGGGGTTTTCTTACTGAGGCAGAAATATCCATTTAGATGTTGAAATTCCAGTGCTCACCTGATGCCATTCCAGCATAGTGGTTATTGCACAGCTCTGACATGATCCTATTTGCGTGCCAGGGTGCTGAGTTTTCTGCATGACTTGGGAAGAGACACCTTCGCTGCGGTACATCTTTGCTATAGAAAACTGCTTCAAAACACTTGCCAGTAGGGAAGATTACTTGGGATGAAGGGCCTGGGAGGTAAGCACACCATACTGCTATTTGTGCCTTTGCTGGAAAATTGCTTAAGCCTACTTTAGGGAAGGGACAAAAGAGCAACCTTTGTTCAGCCAGTGCAACAGGAGAGATGGGCAAAGAGTGTGACAGAGACAGCCGAGAAAACTCCATTGCTTGGACAAGAGTGTCATTGCAATTAGTCTTTCTTATTTTGTCTATAAAATGACCCCTTCTTCTTACATCCCTTTTTTTCCCTCTCTTCCTCCCTCTGACATATGATCTTCCTGCTTCAGCAGAGCTTCTGTGATTTCAGCTGCTGCCTCAGAGCTGATTGGAATCATGAGGCCTTTAGCTGGTAGGCTGCCATAACTGTTCTGCATCCTTCATACTTTTGCACACTGTAAGGGCCACACCAGCTGAAGGCATGAGCTGGAGCAGCTCTGTGGTTCCTCCAACTTGCAGTGGTGAAGGCATCACACCAAAAAGCCAGTACAGAGGTTGTGCCACTGATAATCTGTTCTTGTGAGAGAGGGCATCCAGAGGAACATGCAAAATACTGATGCTGAAAAAAATGAAGTGAGGAAGAAGGGGTACTGTCAAAGTGCAGCAACTCCTGTTCCCATTAAGTCAACTAGTCTGAGTCAGGTAAGTCCTTTTTCCAGGTGGGGCTTTCCTTCAGTGTGCCAAGAAGTAATTGCACGTCTGCTAGGTTGCATCAGTTCAAGCAATGGGGACACCAGTGTTCACAAAGAGCAGTAACAAAGTAATGCAGAAGAAGGCATAGTTACCAGGAGCTGTAGGCAAGCTCATCATCCATGGTGGGAAGTTAAGCGATGTTGTCTGGAGAGCAGAAATATGGGCTTTGTACATTTTTTCAGACTGTTTTAAAATGTTTTGCCTGCTTAAAGATCTACTGAATTTCCTGGTTTTAGCACTCTGCTATGTGCTGATTGTCACAGTTCCCTGTTTGTGGACTTGATATCATCTACTTCTGCATGAAAGATTTTTTTCTCACAGCCAAGTAAGATGCTGAGAGCCGTTGTTGTGGGGAAGATAAAGAGCAAAACAGTGTTTGGCCAGATTTTCTATTTCATGGCATGTTGGAGTGATAGTTACAGAGGCAGCCCAGCCAAAAGAAACCCCAAATACCTATTTTTCATCTTACTGCCCGTCTTCTACTGCACACTTCCTAGGCACCCTGGGATGGCATCTGACGTGAGACCACACACAGTTGCAAGGAGGTGGGAGTACAGTGCTCCCTGAACACTGGTCCCAGAGCCCAAGAGGCCACAGCACAGCATACCAGTGAAAGGGTGGGAATGGGACTCACCAGTGGCCAGGAGAGCTCATGCACAGGTCTGCATGCTACACCCCGCTGTGTGAAGGCGTCCAGATCAGGGGAAGCATGTGTGATGGTCTCAAGAGCTCCTGAGAGCACCAGGGAGAAGCCACAGAGAAGCAGGTGGCCAGACCACCATTGGTGACATTGCTGCCCGTGCCAGTGAGCCCCAAGGTGACAGGCAGGTTGGTGAGCATCCAGCAGTGCCACTGCAGGAGCCCCACTGTGCCAGGCACCACAGAGATGGAAACAGCCTGCATCCCCCCCCGAAAGGCAGGGAACAGGGAAGGTAATTCCAGATGTCAAACTTTTCAGACTTCTGCAGTAATTATTTTACGTGTGTCTCTGTGTAAAACCTCCCAGCCAGCAGATTTACTCTTCCACAGCAGCCTGCCCTTGGTAGGCAAGGTCTTAGGACCATGTTTTCCCATGCTGCTTGCACATCCTTTTCTCTCCCTGACCTGCTCTCCATGGATATTTCAAAGGACTGAGGTGAAAGGGGTCCTGGCCAGGGTTGGAGGGGCACATTTTGCTCTTCTTGCTGTTTGGCACACTTGACCTTTCAGGTGCATGCTTGGTGTGAGACTTTCCATTACGACCCTCAGATGTGGGGAAACACGGGTCAGACAAGGAGCAGGAGGAGCAGATGCTCATGCAAGTGTAATGGTGGCATTAGGGTCCTACAGCACCCCTCAAAGCAAATCCATGTGAATTTCAGAGTCCCTGTTCATCTCACCACAGTACTGCTGCTGTGTCTGCAGCTGGTTGGAAAACTGAGAAGGTGGCACGTGTCAAGGAGAGAGACAAGGGGAAATCGACGGACATTGCCCTCTGGGCCCCCCAGGGTTGATGCAGACCTTGGGCTTTGGCTGAGGGATGTGTTCAGGGCCAGACGCTCCTGTGCCACCATGAGCTTGGTACTGCTAAGCACAAATCCTGATAAAAAAATTCATTGAATGACTTACAGGGTGAGAGCATCACTCTCACAGGCCCCACTGCAGAGACCCAGCCCCGTTTCCCAATAAAGATGCAGAATTGAGGACAAAAAGGAGGTAGCATTAAGGGAAGGAAGTGAACGAGGGGATGCTGTGTGACATAGAAAAGGTGGAAAGAGCTTGTACACTTGTATGGTGTGCAAGAAGAGCAGGGGGAGTGATGATCCACATCAGGGTCCTGGTTTGTATGGAGACCAGCAGAGAGAAGGTGAGGATCCTGTGGCAGAGAGGAAGCAAGGCTGGGGTAGAGGTGAGAATAAGCCTCTCCTTTCTGCCTCTGTGGATGTGGTCACCCAAGCCCCTTGCTGACACTCATCTTCCTCCTCTGCCACAGATGGCAGGCCTTGGGGCTCTGCAACCCTTCCCCGAGTGCCACCAGCCTGGGAGTGCTCCTCGCCCACCAAGCTGTAGGCAGGTGCTTCAGCAGCTAAGTCTGGGTGAATCTTTTGGCTACAAACACCCAGACTCAGGCATCTGTTTTGCCTCCTATTTTATTCCTACTGTTTATTTCCACTTCCTTACCATTTAGAAAGGAAGTTTTTGGTTCATAAAACAAACAAACAAACAAAAAGATAAAAGCCTTCACTTCAGAAGTCCTCAGGTTGCTTCTGCATGCTGAAAAAAAAAAAAAAAAAAGTAGGAAAAACTCATATTTATTTCCTCAGTGGTCCCTTTGCTCCAGTTCCAGAGGGGTCCCTGTGCAAACAGGTACCCAATGTGCAAAGGGGAAGAACTGATTAGCTTCTGAATTGCTGAGATTTATCATCATTGCACCTGATAGGTATCATGAGCTGTGGATAACTCCTGGATGCTGTGAGACCAATTCTTGTTTGCATTAAGGATACTTGAAGCTGTTTTGTCAGCACATACATTTTTTTCTGTGGATATTCATCACATAGATTCCCAGTTTGCCATCTACTTATGCTGTCAAAGTGGTGGAAATAGGCACACAAATCAGGCTTACAGATTCCAAGATTCATTCACAGCTTTCCCTGTGTCAGAAGCAATGCAGAATGACAAATGCAGTAACTCCCTCGTTAAAAAAATAAAATAAAAAATAACCTAGTTTATCTTCACTCACCTCTGAAGTTTTCCCAGAGAGAAAAGAACAAGGGGGGCCATGCTCCAAAGATTAAATAAACAACCTGCACCTGACGTCCTTGGGCAAGTGCTTGCGTTTGTTATACAGGTGGGTATAAACCTCTCACCCTTAACAAGAGGACCCTGTTTCCAGTGGAGAAGGCTGATCAATAATCGTTAGCTGAGAGGTGATTTGGGGTGAGTGGTCTTCCTCCATTTGTGGAGATTTCTGGTTGTGCAAGAGGGCAGTCATGGAAACAAAAATGAATGTCATTTTTCCCCAGATTTCTGCAGTTTGAAATGTCCCAGGCCCTCATGCACTCTGGCATGGTGAGATGTCAGGCCACTAAAGCAGATTTAAGAATTCGAAGAGCAGATAATTAATACTATAAGGTACTCTGTCTACAGATTCTTCTGGCTGTGAGCATAGAATGAGGCAGAAACTGATCTAAAACCAATTTTAATGTTGTACTATGAATACTCCTAATTTCAAAGCCCATTAAGCTCCTTGTAAGTAATGCCAGTATTACCAGGAGAGCACAATCCATTTGATACTTCCTGCTCTAAGTCCAAGCACAATCAGGTAGAGCCTCAGTGAAAGCTGCTCGCTGTCTCCAGAGAGCAGTTGTTTAGACTGACAGCCAGATGGGATCATGCTGCAGTCCAGTAGCAGTCTATATGCATGTGTTTAGCTGACAGAAATGTCAGATAATCTGTTATTGGCTTGGTTTCAATAAAAGGACATTACGCGATGCTGTTGTTATCACAGGCAGAGTGTGTCCTCCGACATTCACAGCAGCTTGGCTTATGCTCAGCCATTTCACACAAATGTTGGCAATAAACATCTTTCATCCTTGTGCTCAATCTCAGAAACAGCAAGAGAGCTTGATCAGTTGATGACTTGTGCGGGGTCCAGGTTCATGCTATCTAGGCTCCTGGCATGGCTGTTCTTATTAATAATAGTATTACTTTGGTAAGGAAAATACCATTAAATGAAGAACCAAATGCACTAGAGTGTGCCACCTGTGATACAGCCATGAAAGAATAGATGTACCCTGCCTCCAAAATGCATCAGACCAAAAAGATAGCATGGAAATGCAATAGTGACAGAGAAGATCTGCAGAATGCAGTACGCTTCAGTTTGTCCAAAAATGGGAGAAATAAAGCAAGAGGCACCGTGGGCTAAAGAGGCAGAAGAGAAAAGAACTGCTTCTCCAGAGTAACACAAGGTTCTGCCTGCTGAGAATACAGTTAGGTCTGTCCAGCTAGAATGTCTCTGAAGTCACCCTAGGAAAACCAGGGATTATTGCACGGAGAAGAAGAGTCTAAAACAAAACCTGTAGGAGATCCCAGAGGTCCAGAGTAGCCTGACAAGACAGTCATACATCATACATAGCCCCTGCAGTAGTATGAGTCTCTCTCCCTTCTAGGTGTGGTCCATGTGCCCTTGCCCAGAGCTGCTTTTTCACAGTGGCTCCCATCCAGTATTTGAGATTTTATAAAAACAGCCAGTGGATGAGTCAACTTTGTCTCAGGAACCGCCTCGGGTCAGGTCTGGTTGGAGGTTGAGAAGTGGAAGAAGACTTATGCAAAAATGCTGTCAGAGCAAATGTCGCTTTGGAGCAAGACTCCTGTTAGCCCAAAAGAGGGGGTATGCTTTCCTAGGTACAGGAAACATTCAGAGGACATTGTTGGTCTGATACGGCAATAATTTCACTTTGTGCTGGTTTGAGGTGAAAAAAGGTGAGGTAAAATTCTGTCTTGTTCAGGCTGATAATGGTCTTTTATAATTTCAATCAATAATTTATTCTTGAGAGCTTTATGAATATTAGCTATTTTAGTCTCACTTCACCCCAGAAGACATTTCCTCAGTGTTATGGAGTTTGGATTCATGACCCTTATTTGCTTCAGATGCATAAGGATATTTTTGCTTAGCTTTTTGCCCTCAATTAAAAAGCCCTTCCTCCTGAGACTGCAGAAGGTCATGGGCAAAGAGCAAACATATTCATGCAATATTTATCACACCTGTGTTGCTTCTGGCATACTCTAATGTTTTTGCCTGTTAGCTGTAACCACACACTTCTGTCCCTTTTTGTGCAGATCATAATCCCTGCCTGCTGGGAGAGAGAAATGCCCAGAAAAATGCCACACCACCTGAGCTGCTGGGACCATTTCATTGCCAAGACCAATGTTAGGTAAGTAATAAATGCAGATGCCTGTTTCTGCAGAAGCTGAGGGTCCTTCTTGTGGCCACGGAAGCATCTTCATGGAAGCATCTGCTTGCTTTTCTGTGCTCCTGGAAGCCTCTGTGCAGGTGGGCAGTGGGAGCTGCAGAAAGCATCCTTATTGAAGGCAGATGCTGGCAGCTGGCAAGGTGTGGGGAGGATAAAGGCTATCCTAGCTCAAGCATAGCTCAAGAGGAAATGTACTCATAATTAACACTGCCTTGCCTGAAAAAAGGCTGCAGAGCTCAGCTGTTAAATGTCACACATCAGGTGTTGGTCTTCCATCATGACCAGAGGAGCTGGCAAACCCCAAAGCATGGAAGGACAGGTGCTGTTCCAGGTGTTTATAAGGATATGATGGCAGGGTTGGTTTATTGCTTCAGTAGCAACAGCAAAGCCCACAGCCACATGAAGAGGGATTCTGAAGCAGGTACTGACAGCTGTGTGTGCATCACCAGTCCCCATGCGGGACTGTGCTCACTGCTGTTTGTATGTGGGTACCTGTCCCCCGCTGCTTACACCCATCCGTGTGGAGAGGAGGATGAGGTCAGTGCTGTAACATGTAGCCAGGTTAGTTGCTCAAAGATGGCACCATGCTGCAGGCAGAAGCTCCTGGAAGAAACAGAGTTGAGGTAAAGTAACTTGCAAAGCCAAAGCCTATGGCTTCATCCCTGGTAGTACCACCTCCTTTGCATGTGGTGTTAAAACTGGTAAAGCAGCTCCACCATCAACCTGCTCTCCAACAATGGACATAACCCTGATGCTCACTCTGTGCCTGTCTCAGTTCCTCCTGCTTCTGTTCAACACACGCTTGCCTCTTGCACCCACCATCAAGTACCGAAGGATTCCCTGCCCAGAAAACCAGGGGCTTAATTTCCTCGGTAGGCCTGGCCAGCACACTCAGATTTCCATTAATTGACAGTAAGTCATCAGTCATTGCAGAAAAATCAGTATGGGATTGTGTTGAGGGTTCAAAAGTCCATGACTTAAGGGGTGACTCATTATGGAAAGATTAAGATTACTTGGTGGAAATTAGACCCAAACTTTCCATTGATTGCCACCTGAAAAAAAAATTAAAAAAAAAATCTGTGATTTTCCTCTGAACTGCAGCAATACCTAACCAGCAGATGGGGCAGATAAGGCCTAAACCTTGCAACTTCATGTGAACAGCATTAACCTTTGCCAGCTGTACAGAAAGGAGTGGCACACACAGCAGCAATATGGGACAATGTTATCACCACTTGCAGGAAAAACTAACTGACTTATACTGAGAGTGTCTTGTTGAAACAAAAATGGCTTTCAACAGACGGTACAAAATTTCTAGCATAATGAGTACAACACTCCATTTGAGTCTTAAGGTCACCAAGCCAATGCTTCTGTGTCCTGGAGCTGTGTCCTCAGAGGAGCAGCAGGCAAACAGAAACACCTGCAGTTTGGAGGACTCTGTAGTAAAAACCAGCAGAAAATGAGGAAGTGCAGGAACACTGGGAAGACCATAGCACAGAGGAGACAAAAGTCCCTGTTGCCATAGAAGAAAAGCCTGCAGTGGTAAGAGCACCCACCATGCTGCCAAAGGCTCTGGTGGCAGTCACTGCCTGGATCATGTCAAAGGTTAGAGGAGGCAGCTCCGGGAGTAAAAAAATTACCTGAGGGCAACTGCTGTCGTTGCTCAATCACATCAGGGAACATGATCTTAAGGGTGAATATAAGGCTTAATTAAACTCCAAAGTGCATGAATCTGAATACTTGTGCAATCTAACCCAGTAATAAGGAAAGTTGCAGCCTGTGTCAACATGATATGACATTTCTATCATCTCTCCTATCCCAAGCACGTAATAAGTACAACACCCAGTTTCAGTCTTAAGGTCACCAAGCCAATGCATCTGGAGCAAAGTTATCTCTAGAGTAAGTTCTTCTTGTACCAAGACACAGCCCCTGTAAATTCACTGGCTACCCAGCCAATGAAATTCGGCTACACTGACTGTCACATCACAGCTTCTGGTTGCTCCACCTTTACCACTGAACCTTCCATCCCAGTCTACTTATTTGAAACTTTTTTCCCTTTTTCCCCTTTACATAAGAATTTACCTGCACCTTCCCCTTTCAGATTGGCTTTGCAACCTGCTGCAGCTTACTCTCGAGTGTTAATTCCCTCCGGGTAGTTTCAGACCCAGCTGTCACATGTTTCCTTGCAACTACAGGATAAATCATTCTGAAACTCTAACATATAGGGAGAAAAAAAAAAAAAAAAAAGAAAATTGAACATTACTGAGCCATAAACACAACAGGAACACAACACAGTCATTCAGAATATCAGTGGGCTGGATCCTAGCATCATTGGTGTTGTGTACAGTAGGGCTAAACCTGATGCTGTAAAAGTGTAAGAGAACTGGAGTAAATAAAAGGAAAATCAGACTTCCTTTTATGCTCTTCTGAGCAAGTGCTTGTTTTCCCATCCTTTGAGCTACCTCCCACCATGCAAACTGATGAAAACAGAAGGTTGAATGTTTTTGCCGTTCTCTGGCCAAGACTCAAGTAAACCCTCTAGATCAGGTCCTTCAGCTGAGGAGGAGGAATTCAGAAAATTACTATGCTCACTGAACTAAAATATACATATATGTGGGTATATACATGTGTATAAGTATGTATGTATGCTTCTCCATGCTGGTGCAGGTCTAAGATCTGACTATTATTTTTCAAGGTGTTTGGTGTGACCCATCAAGTGCCAAATGACGTTGTTCTAAACCTGATGTTTAAAACAGCTGTAATGAATTACCCTGGTGTAAATGGCACTGGAGCATTGCCACTCAAGAGCACACCAGGCAGCCTGTCAGCCTCCAGCATGTGCTTTTAGACAAGCAAAATGCAGTGAGCATGCAGCTCAAGCTGACTTCATTGTCAGCCTCTTTTTTTTTTTTTTTTTTTTTTTTTTTTTTTTTTTGTTTTTGGGTTTTTTTTT
Organism: Podargus strigoides; assembly: GCA_028020825.1. Classification (NCBI taxonomy): domain Eukaryota; kingdom Metazoa; phylum Chordata; class Aves; order Caprimulgiformes; family Podargidae; genus Podargus; species Podargus strigoides. The sequence continues at coordinate 93,311,406 of CM051663.1, forward strand.
TGTTTTTTTGTTGTGGTGAAAGCTAATCCAGCACAAATGTGACGTATTCTAAAGGAACATAATGAAAATGTGTAAATTCTGCTTAAACTAAACAGTTGTCCTTGAATCAGACAAAGGGCAGTCATTTAAACTATTGTTACAGCAGCCTGCAAATACATTCCTGACCGTTTAAAGGCAAAATGCAAGGCACTGAGCGCAAGCACTTTCCTGAAATGAACCAAATGACATCTGTAGTCACAAAATTAGCAAATTAGCTACCACCCCGTGAATTTTATGAGGCATATGTTAGACACTATGCCCTGAGACAGAACGGCAAATTGAGACGTCATCTGTGAAAGACAATTTTCTTGAGGCTTTTTCTTTTTCCCCCCCAAGGAGATTGCACTGTGTGTTTCATGTTTCCAGATATCAGATGCGGCATTTTCAGTTTGCCCTTTGGCTTCTCATCACAGGAGACCTATGCCCTTCTTTTATTCCAAATCACTGCAGATTAAAAAGGGTGTGATTTGAGAATCACATAATTAGAAGACTGCAAAACTCCCAAACCGACATTGTGAAACAGATGTAAAGCTTCGTTAAACCCACCAAATCAAAGTGAGCTGAAACTTCGGTTTACACCAAATTAAGAGCATTCCAGTTCTTAACCACTCTTAAGTACATCAGGGCTAGGTTAAGCAGACCAGGTCCAAGCCTGAAAGTGTGGGATTTAGCTTTTTACAGGAGGATATTTAGCGTACATCTCAGTAGGGTAGGTCAGCTGCTGTAGTGGCAGCCAGCCTTGCTACTCCTGGCAGCCCTGTTCTGGAGGACAGGTGACACTTCAAAAGTAATAACTGGCTGCAATAAAGTCAACTGAAACCAGTCTCTTTAAGTACAAAATTGGCTATACCTGTGCAGGTGTGTCCTGAGTTAGGCTATCTATGATAACCTTCGCAAGTGGCTTATGCTTGCAGCCAGGCTGGTAGCTGGGTCAGTGCTGCATCAGCTAATTGTAAAAACAATGTTTGCTTCAGCTGCACATTTTACAGGAGCTCCTCAAAATTGAGGGGCTGCATTTCAGCAGCACCTGCAGAGTGTGCAGAGGAAAGAAAATGCTTGTGTTTCACCTCAGACACCCTTTTGTTCTGGGTTTGCTCTGTGCCAAGCACTCAAGAGGCCTGACCATGAATAGGACTCCCTGCTGTGTATGAGATAATACAAAAAAAACATAAGTGAAACTGCTCTTTTCACATAATAAGCCATGACTTCCTCCAACCCAAAAAACTTCTGCATTTCAGATGTGTTTCAGAATGAGAGGTGCTGCGCTAGACCTCACCAACAAGGAATGGCTGGTGGGGAAAGTGAAGCTCAAGGGTAGCCTTGGCTGCAGTGACCATGAAATGGTGGAATTCAAGATCCTTAGGGCAGTGAGGAGGGTGCACAGCAAGCTCACTACCCTGGACTTCAGAAGAGCAGATTTTGGCCTCTTCAGGGACCTGCTTGGTAGTGTACCATGGGATAAAGCCCTGCAGGGAAAAGGGGCCCAAGAAAGCTGGTTAATATTCAGGGTTCACCTGCTCCATGCTCAGGAGCGATGCTTCCCAGCAAAGAAAGTCAGGTAAAAACTCCAAGAGGACTGGATGGATGAACAGGGAGCTCCGGGAGAAACTCAAACATAAAAAGGAAGCTCACAGAGAGTGGAAGCAAGGACAGGTGGCCTGTGAGGAATACAGAGAAATTGTCTGAGCAGCCAGGGATCAGGTTAGGAAAGCTAAAGCCCCGATAGAATTAAATCTGGCCAGGGACACCAAAAGCAACAGAAAAGCTTCTATAGGTATATCGGTGATAAAAGGAGGACTAGAGAAAATGTGGGCCCTCTCTGGAAGGAAACGGGAGATCTGGTTACCCGGGACATGCATAAGGCTGAGATACTCAATGATTTTTTTGCCTCAGTCTTCACCAGCAAGTGCCCAAGTCACAGAAGGCAAAGGCAGGGATGGGGATTATGAAGAACCTCTCACTGTAGGAGAAGATCAGGTTCAAGACCATCTAACGAACCTGAAGGTGCACAGGTCCATGGGACCCAATGAGATCTATTCATGGATCATCAGGCAACTGATGGATGAAATTGCTAAGCCACTTTCCATCATATTTGACAAGTCATGGCAGTCCGGCAAAGTTCCCACTGACTGGAAAGGGGGAAATATAACCCCCATTTTTAAAAAGGGAAAAAGGGAAGACCCAGAGAACTACAGGCCAGTCAGTCTTACCTCTGCCTGACAAGATCATGGAGCAGATCTCCCTGGAAACTATGCTAAGGAAAATAAAGAGATGACTGGTGACAGCCAACATGGCTTCACTAAGGACAGATCCTGCCTGACAACTTTGGTGGCCTTCTGTGACAGAGTTGCAGCACTGGTGGATAAGGGAAGAACAACTGATGTCACCTACCTGAACTTGTGCAAAGCATTTAACACTGTCCCCCATGACATCCTTGTCTCTAAATTGGAGAGACATGGACTTGATGCGTGGACCACTCGGTGGATAAGGAACTGGCTGGATGGTCACACAGAAAGAGTTGAGATCAACAGCTCGATGTCCAAGTAGAGATCAATGACAAGTGGTATTCTTCATAGGTCGGTACTGGGACTGGTGCTGTTTAATTTCTCTGTTAGCAACATGCACAGTGGGACTGAGTGCACCCACAGCAGGTTTGCTGACAACACCAAGCTGTGTGGTGTGGTGACATGCTGGAGGGAAGGGATGCCATCCAGAGGGACCTTGACAGGCTGGAGAGGTGGGCCTGTGCAAACCGCATGAAGTTCAACAAGGCCAAGTGCAAGGTCCTGCACCTGGGTCAAGGCAATCCCAAGCACAAATACAGGCTGGGCAGGGAATGGACTGAGAGCAGCTCTGAGGAGAAGGACTTGAGGGTGTTGGTTGATGAGAAGCTCAACATGAGTTGGCAATGTGCGCTTGCAGCCTAGGAAGCCAACCGTATCTTGGGCTGCATCAAAAGCAGCATGGCCAGCAGGTCAAGGGAGGTGATTCTGCCCCTCTGCTCTGCTCTGGTGAGACCCCACCTGGAGTTCAGCTCTGGGGTCCCCAGCATAAGAAGGACATCGAGCTGTTGGAGGAAGAGACTGAGGGAGTTGTGATTGTTCAGCCTGGAGAAGTCTCCATGGAGATCTTTTATCACCTTCCAATACCTGAAGGGGCCTAGAAGAAAGCTGGAGAGGGACTTTTTACAGGGGCATGTAGTGACAGGACAAGGGGTAATGGTTTTAAACAAAAGAGGGTAGATTTAGATTAGACAGGAAGAAATTCTTTCCTGTGAGGGTGGTGAGACACTGGCCCAGGTTGCCCAGAGAAGTTGTGGCTGCCCCCTCCATGTAAATGTTCAAGGCCAGGCTGGATGGGGCTTTGAGCAACCTGGTCTAGTGGGAGGTGTCCCTGCCCACAGCAGGGGAGTTGGACCCTCCCTTTGACGGGGGGGTCTTTGAGGTCCCTTCCAACCCAAACCATTCGATGATTCTATGATTCTATGATTCTTTGTTAGACAAACAAACACACCACACATTTACATCTCTTCTTCAGTCTTACTCCTATCACTATGGAAGAAAGACCAAGGCATAGCCCCTGTCCCAGCTGTGGGACACTGCTGGTGCCACCCCCAGAGTTCTGCCCAGGATGAAGTTCCTTACACCAGGACTGTTTCACTAAGCAAAGGAGTTTCTTTGTTTTTCATTTTGATGAGCACCTTCACCAAGGAGCACCATTACACCTCTGAGTACAAGATTCAAGTGCTCATGCTCTGGGTCTGGCAGCGTTTGACTGATTTGGAATTGTAGTAGCTACACTACAGTAGTGGTTTTCAACTTGTTTTTCATTTCAAAAGCTTCCAGGTTTTCTGACAGAGGCAGAGACCTGTGTCCAGCAATTGAAAGCCTTTAGCAACCGATTTCTTCCACTGATTTGTTTTCTGCTGGCCTAGCAGGCTGAAAACTACCAGCTCAGTGTAGAGAGGCACAGAAACCACAACCATTTGCCATTTAGTGGCAAATGGAATGGTGAAAGTGCACTGAGAGTGAAACTCTGCACACACGCAAGGTTTAACTGACTTTAGCAGAGAGACAGGTTGAAATCAAACCCAAAAACTCACACGCTGAATCCCCTTTGCTGGACTGAATGGAGAAAAGGTCACAGCTGTCTTGGTTGGTTCATGCTTTTGGTAGCTTTCCATGCAAATTTCTTTACCTTTCTTTTCTGGGACCCCAGTACAAGAGAGAAATGTGCATACTGGAGAGAGTCCAGCAGGATGATGAAGGGCCTGGAGCATCTCATCTATAAAGAAGGGCTGAGGGAGCTGGGACTGTTCATGCTGGAGAAGAGCGGGCTCAGGAGGGCTCTTATCAATGTCTATAAATACCTTCAGGGGGCTGTAAAGAGGACAGCGCCAGGCTCTTTGCAGCGGTGCCCAGAGACAGGGCAAGAAGCAATGAGCACAAACTGGGAGGTTCAGCCTGAACATCAGGAAACACCTTTTCACTGTGGGACTGACTGAGCACTGACAAAAGTTGCCCAGAGAGGTGGTGGAGTTTTCATCCTTGAAGATATACAAAAGGTCCTCAGCAGCTGGCTCTAGGTGGCCCTAATTGGGCAGGTGGGTTGGACCAGGTGACCTCCAGAGGTCCCTTCCAACCTCAACCATTCTCTGTGAACAACCAGTAAGGAGGAAGATGCTAAAGCTTAAGTCCCTGGACAATGACGTGACATGGTCTATGCACAGCAAATTTCAACAAAGAGAGTATATGAAAAGCACTGATTTTCACCTGTCCAGACTCTTTCATACACCTCGATGAAACACAAGTATATGAACTGCCAATGCAAAGATGAACCTGAATGGGGCACCATTGCTGGAGAGGACACGTACATGCAATGTAGCTGTGCTGAGTGATCTCAGGTCCTAGCTACTCCGCTGCCCACCAGGCCAGGGGAGTCAAGTCATACCAGAAAGGGACTGTGCCAGAATTAACCGGTCCTGGTCCACTAACTCCATGCCCTGAGGATGTATCTGACCCTATGGAATGAGCAGGGCAGATGAGGGTGCAAGGGTGTATCTCAGCCTCTCACTTAGACCGTAGGCCAGGTGAGATGCTGTGAAACAAGGCAAAGGGAAGTGTTGAAATAGGTGGTGATTAGGACCAATAAACATAGAGCAAGTGGGAATCTGAAGCTGATATATCAGTTAAGGGAACCTGGGAACTCACCAGCCACCATGACCCCCACCTACCTGAACTGGCATGGTGGTATGGCAGCATTTCCATAACATGGGTAGCCCAAGGGCAAAATAAACAAAGGCCCCACTCTCCTCTGGTGTTGGGCAGTGCTTTATGGGGAATAAATAACCTCTGAACTGCTCCCATACCCGTGGAAGAGGAAGCACATCTGCACAGATCAAGGAGAGCAGAACAAGGAACAGGATAGGGAAGTTAAAAGAGGTGGAAATCAGTGCTCAGTGATGTATTCAAATAAATAGGTGACAGAATAACCGTCAAGCACTATCCTGCACCCTGCCTTTGAGCAGTCTCCTCAGAGTGGGTTATCCATGGGTGAGAGACTGGGGACTGGTGTAGCAGGGGGACTGCACAGCCACCCATGGGCCACCATCACCCCAGCTACTGCTGCTCCTCAAATCCCTGCAAGCAATAGGAAAATAATGACCCATCAAGACTTTTACCCTGTCCTCTGCTGAGATTATGAGAGCATGAGAGGACAGCAGCCTCCTCACTCGTGCTTTGCAAGGGGGAGGTTAAGGGAGCAAGGTAACCCTGAGCACACCTGGTTTGTAATCCTATGCCAGATATTTCCCTGCGCAACCGTTTGGGCTCCTACACACATAGGCGCATTGACATGAGCAAATACACAATGCCTGCTGTGGTAAATACCACACACAGCCACCGAGCCTACGCTTGAACTCGGTGCTAACTTTTTCAAGGGAACAAGGTGAGACAACTTGGCAAAAATCTAATTATCCTTTTGTATCAGCCACTTATCACAGAGACTGCTTTGTCAGGTAATATGGAGCACTAAAAAGCGGTGAAGGTCTTTTTAGAGACATATTTTACATGAACAGTGCTTTATCTCTGCTTAGAATACCACAAATTAAATACCTAAATACGCGTTTGGCTTTACATAAAGTTAGAAAGTGTATTTTCTCCAGAATTTTAAGATGTTAAACTCTTTGATGACCTGAAATAACCTTAAAATACAGAATAAACATTATAACACGGGACAAAGAAATAAAAAGAAAATTTAAAAGTCAGAGAAAAGTGGTAAACCCAGCAGTAGGCAGCTCCTGGCAGAAACCAGAACGTATCTCTCAGACTGTCAGGCTGGGGTTGAGCTCTCAGTAACAGATGACAGCGGTGAGTGCTCTGAAGTCCCATTGCACTTCTGAGCACTTCTAGCACCTCTCTGCAGACGAATCAGTAACCCCGAGACCATGCTGTTTGTAATTACCAAACACCACATGATTTGTAATTCACCCAGACCCCAGTGTTTTTATTCAACTGCAACTGTGAAACCACAGCATAAACTCCCAGTAGATTGGAAAAATGAAGAAGTAGTTCAGGGAGACAAATACACATGTTCTAGTTACCTTCCTCTAGCACCTCATGCCACCTCAATGTGACGATGTGTGACACATTCAGTGTCACACACCCTGGACCTCTGTATGAGCCAGGTGATAAGCTGAGGCTGCCACAGCTGGCAGCCCTTCCTCCCCCTCCTGCAGGGGGTCAGTGCCTGCTGCTGTGCATCGTGTCCCAGTGCCTTGGGGCAGAGCCAGGACCCTGGCACCCACTGAGCAGAGTGACTTCTAGCCATTCTGACCTGGTCTCACAAAAAAAAAAGTTATTTTTTTTCAGCTTTTATCATACCAACCATAACAGGTGGAAAGAATATATCTGAGTGGTTTGCAAAGATGTACCGATGCAGTAAAGGGTAGGCTGCCTGCCTGTCTCCGTACAACTCACCCAGTGCTGCAGAAGCCTTCCTGCAAACCAAAACTAGACTTTTTGAGGCAGCCTGGCTTCTGCCTGCCTGAAGTGATATTGCCTGTGGCAGGGTGTCAAGAGAAAATGACCCATCACCATTTGCAATACAAAATAAAGGGCCAGTTTCCATTGTGGCTGGTACAACAGCAAAAAACTGTCAAGAGTGTGACTATTTACAGTCCAGGAGAGATGGGAGCAAGAAGTCCCAGGAACTGCCCAGGTTTTTGTGGTAGTAAGTGCTGAACAAAATCTACAGCGCAATCACAGACAGAGATATTTTGGGTAGGCCCATGGCTTTTCTCAAGAAGTTTTTTTATGAAATGTTGCTCTACCACATGGTTGTTAAGCATTGTTCTATAGGCTTGTCCCAGGTCATAGCTGTGCTTCGCTATGCAAGAGTTTCCTTTTAGGCTGCAATCTAAGGGGTTTTGACAGCTCTGATGTCATGTGGTAGTTCCAGGATTCTGCAACTTTTTGTGCTTTTTTGTGCTCTAGTAGAAACATTTCTTTGAAACAATGTCCTTAGCTTGAGGAATCATGCTGCAGGTACCGTCCATGCTTGCATATCCCACATACTTCTTACTTTAATCCCTTGTACAAAGCTGTCATGTACGCCTCACCGCTCTGTAAAACTGCAGCAGGACAAGGCCGAGGGGTGTTTCAGGTCAAATGGCAATAAAGACATGCAGACTGCTTCCTTTCTCAGGCAGGTTATGTTGTTGCTTTTCTCTCTTTGCCTTTTCCTTTCTATTCAGTAAGGTGAAATGGGTCAGTGCTACCAGAGAAACAGAAGTCCATCAGACAACAGTGATGGACTTGCATCAGTTTACAGGAGCCAGGCTCACTGCTTAGAGAGCTGTCTCACTTTACCCTGGAGCCACAGATCTGAGCTCCCCCTCCTTTCTCAGGCATTTGCAATGCAGGGGATCTGAGCTTACCTGTTTTGCACTTCTGTGCAGCTAAAACAGGAGAGCAGCTTCATGACAGTAAAAGGCTTGTAGAAAGCTCTGACAGTGAGCAGATGTTGGTCTGTTTGTCCTGGCTGACTGTCGTAAGGGTTGAAAAACTTATTACGGTGTTCCTAGCCCTCTTTGCTAGTGTTCAGAAGGTAATGTCAGGGATGGGCCAGCAACCTGTTTGCCCACCAGCAGAAAGGCTGTACCACAACATTGGTACCAGGGTAGTAGTCAGCCAGCTGGTGCAGCTGGCTGTGAGATGCTGCTTACATGCCCATGAGTTTGCTGGGCTTTAACTCTCTCCTGGTGATCGGCAGGTTCCTGGGATGTGAGGTGTTGCCCTCCAGGTGCCATCCCAGTAGATATCCTGGGAAACCACACCTGGAAGACATCTGTTTCACACAGCTATACCTGACCTCCTGGTACTGTCTCTCTTAGTGCTGATTACATCCTATTTCCTCTGGCATTTGCAAACAATTTTCATGCTCCAAAATGCATGTCTGTAACATCTGAAAGATCTTGCAAGCTGATCAGCAGCTCCAGAGAGGTATGAACCTTCTTCTCAGCCACCAGAATTAAAGGCTTTTGGCACTTCTCTGGAGACACATAGAACTTTAGAGGAATGGGGCTCAAACAAATCAGCTGTATTACCTAGCAGTGGGTTGGATGAATTCTGCTGAGCATTGCTATTTCCTATCCAGACTGCAAGGAGAAGGTGAGAAATGTGTACACAACAAAAGCAGCTGCGCAGAGGATGTAGAATGTTGTTTATGTGCTTCCCCTAAATGACAGCACTGCCGGGTCTTGCATTACTGCCAGAAACCTCACCCGCTTCAGTATGCTTCGGAAAACCCAGTTTTCTGGAAATGACGTCACTGTCTTCCTCTTTGAAAAACAAGAAAAAGCAAATCATATCCTTGTGGTATTCGGCGTGTGCCAGTTTAATATCTAGCACTGCTGTGATTTCTCTTAAACAAACCAGTTGAGGCAAAGGCTGTGCAACATCACGACATCATTTGCTGCAAGGAGAGGTCGCTTGTTTCCCCCGCCTGGCCTCACAGGAGTGACCTCCAAGACCATGAAAAAAGCAAAGAGTGCTTTGATGAGGGTGACTACCACACACAGACTAACTCCCCTCACTAGGAGGTCGCCCATTTGCTGAGACCCCTGGAGAGTGGACAGCTGGTTTTGGGAGCATGCTGCACCACAAATGGGACAGTGCAGCACTGCTGGTGGCTATGAACGCTACAGAGGTCCCTGTTTCATGTCCCCAGATGATCAGAGCTAGCAACAGGATAGCTGTGGGCACAGAATAAGGAATACGGTACTCTCCAATACAGGGGTACAGGTTGCTCCCAACATTTAGCCCCAGGATCCTGCCTGCAGACGCTAGCTGGTGGTCGCAATAGGTTTGCAGCTTGCTGTGCATATAATGCTGTGCCATCCATCCTGGCTTGCTCACACGTGGGCCAGATACTTGCACCACTTCTAAATGAAGGAGTTATTTCCCCAGCAGAGGCCCAGTCCCGGCGCCCAGCCAAGCCCATCCATTGTCAGCAGTGGGAGCCGCACTCATGGACAGCAGTCTCCTTTGCTCCAAAATTGGGTGGGTTGAATAACTTAAAACAGCAGAAGGCATCCTCAGACCTACCTCAGCTCAGTCTAACCAGCAGCGTTGGCAGGTTTGCACAACCTATCCCCATGATATCTCAGTTTCCAGGTTGCACAAGGCTTACATTATAGTTAAACATCAAAGCAGTACAGCTCGAGGAATGCCTGTTTGCCTTGGGCTGCTGAAGCCACACATCCCGACATCCAGTCAGCAGCACCCAGTCAGCACCCGCAGTGGCCGTGGCACCATGTGTCACACAGACTCCACTCCCCTGGGTCAGCGTTCACCCACCCAAACTCGGGTTTTAGCAAAACTGCAGTCCCAACGACGGGGCTGTGCTCTCCGCTGAATGGGAAAATGGGTAATGAAAAAAACAACAGTATGCAGTGTTACTAGAGCGGGCTTTCGGAAAACTGTCCTGTATTAAATAGCTGTTCAGTGATCAAAGAAACAATGCAAGAAACAGTCAAAGGAACAGCACTGTCTGCAAAGCTCATCAAAGTCCAAAAGCTAATTCAAAATCCTTTTATGGGCATCTCCAGTAAATACCCTAAATAAAGATAATACTAAAGACAGCCTAGAAGAAAGACAACATGGTATGTGGCACTGGTTAAAAGCACTTGGGTTCAGTCTGCCTCTGCTCAGGTCATGATTCTGAGGCTGTTAGGTGCAAATTACACCATGTGGGTTGCGATGATGCACAGTGGAAGGTCTGGGTATTCATGGCATTTAATTAGGTGTTGATGAAGCCCAAAGGTCCTGAGCCTGGTCCCTGCTCTCACACAGTGCAGCTACCTCTCCAGGCATGCAGAAAATACTACCACACAGTTTTCTCACTGTCCCGTGTCCCAAGCATGAGCACAGTGCCACGGTAGATATGCAGGCATTTGCCAAGTGTTTCCAAGGAAAAAAAATGTTCATCTTCCCCTGTGTCTGTGTCCAGGGCCTTTGTCTGACTTCATTATTATATGGCACTTTCTGTGCATCGTTTTGGCAGGAGAGCAGCCACAAAACTTCATGTTCCTTCCTGAGCAGGCAATGTGGCCCAAACGAGCAAGTCCAAGGTACATACACAATAACTTAAATCTGGAGGTGACATCTGCAAACACAAGGGCCTGAGAAATGCTAGTCTCAATAAAGGCATTGACTAGGAAACAGTGATTATAGCTAAAAAGGACTAATTCCAAATAATGCTGCTGGCAAATACCAGTATAACCATTCAAACAAGACACAGGGAGGATATGTCCACTGCCTTATGTGTCATCATGTCAGTCAAACAAGAATAAAGAGGGTGGAAGATAATACATTTCAAACTGGCAGCATTTTATACTTTTACCCTCTCTTTTGCACTGGAACAAACAAAAATGGTGAGGAATCCAGCCCTGTGGCTGCTAGATAAATAATAAAGCTTCTCAGGAATAAGATGTACCACCTTGTAGAAAAATTCAAGGTTTGCTTGTATTTCTGTAATATCTGGTACCCTGCTGAAAGAGTACTGTGTTTCAACAAAAGGTCTTTCTGGGAAGTAGGAATGCAAACACTGACAGACAGCAAATAGGCAAGCATGCAAATCAAAACCTTTTCTCATTTACTAAAACAGCATGTCATATATTTAATAGAAAATAAAGGGGAGGAGGTTTATTAACAGCACATTTTCTGTTTTGTTTTAATCTTTCTATTTACATGCACAAACTTATGCACAAACACGCACGCCTCATGTTTAAAATTACATAAAATACATCCTCCCAAAGAAAAAAAAGTTAGGAGTTAATATGGAAGACAATATATTTAGTTTGAAAGTGAATATATTGTATAGAAATAAAACATGCACATAGTTAATGTTGCTTAGCTAGCTTAAAGCTAAACCTAATCCAATATGCAACTCCAATTCCCACATCTTAATACATTTTATGATTAAGCTGCATGCTTTAATGGTCATTCATAAAATCTAAATCACTTAGCCCAACCTCCAAAAAACAGCACATGCACTGAAACCTGTGTTAAGCCATTAAAGGCATCACTGTCTGAGGGTGTGAGCCCACTGCAGCTTGTACTGTTGTTGATGCTGACTGCTTTGGTCCCCCCCTACTCTTGCGAGCCACTTGACCCCTCACTGAGCTCTTCCATCTCTAAAGCAACAAACAAACAAACAAACAAATAAAGAAAACATCCCTCCCCCAGTCCCCCCAGATCCAACCCTGACTACTTCCCCTGCTTTGAGACTGGATTGAGTTTGCTGAAACAGATTTGCAAAGGGTTTAGCAATCACTGCAGCCAGCACAAAGGAGGGGCATTCGGAAACCGTCCACCCTCCATGGCCTCTGCCCAACTGCACCCATGCCTTGAAGCTGGCAGGTGCTCAAATTTCCGCTGCTAAGGGTCTATTTCAAGGCGTGCCTACAACTTACACAGTCTCATCAAGTTCAGGAGTCTGTGTCCCAGGCCTCAGCCTGCTGGAGGACCAGCAGTCACGTTTGTCTAAACCAAGAGAGTTGCACTTCTCGGGGACAGGTCATAGGTGCTGGACAAACAGCAACTCTTTGTGCCAGCCTTCTGAATGCCAGGATAGCCAAATAAAAGCACAAGGCAGTAGACACCCAGACAGCAGCTGAAACCTCTATTTTATTGCCCATCTTACACTCCTTACTGCTCTAAAGCCTCTCCAGAGTATCCAGAACCTTATTCCAGCAGCCCCTGGCTCTGTTACCAGGTTTCAGGCAGTGGGCTGTGGCATAAAGGCTGGACGTACCCTGAACCCAGCAGAAAGCTACGCCCACCACTCACGGTGCCCGTCCCCACTGCTCACTGCCCCACCAGGTGCATCAAGAAGAGTGTGGCCAGCAGGTCAAGGGGGGTTATTCTCCTCCTCTACTCACCCCTGGTGAAACTGCACCTGGAGTACTGTGCCCAGTTCTGGGCTCCCCGGTTCAAGAAGGACAGGGAACTGCTGGAGATGGTACTGCAAAGGGCTACAAAGATGATTAAGGGACTAGAACGTCTCTCATGAAGAAAGGCTGAGAGGCTTAGGGCTTTTTAGTCTGGAGAAGAGAAGACTGAGGCGGGATCTTATCAATGCTTATAAGTACTTAAAGGGCGGGTGTCAGGAAGATGGGGCCAGCCTTTTTTGGTGGTGCCCAGTGACAAGACAATAGGCCACAGGCACAAACTGAAACAGGAAGTTCCATCTAAACATGAGGAGGAACTTCTTTACTGTGACGATGTCAGAGCACTGGCACAGGCTGCCCAGAGAGGTGGTGGAGTCTCCATCTCTGGAGACATTCGTAACCCACCTGGACACAATCCTGTGCAACCTGCTCTGGGTGAACCTGCTCTAGCAGGGGGGTTGGACTAGATGATCTCCAGAGGTCCCTTCCAACCCCCACCATTCTGTGATTCTGTATGGGAACAGCAAGACTGGTTGGTGGTCAGTGCGACGGTGGCCATCAAGCCACCATGGCTGCCTCTGTATTTGTATTCCAGTGAGCAGCAGGCTCTTCTCACATGCAGGAGGGTGTACGCCAGCAGCACGTGCATGGCTGGCTTCTGAGTGAACTGGTACCTCCTGGAAACAGGGGAGAAGAGCAAAGGTGGAGAAAGCAACATCAGTCCCTGCACCAGGCACACAGAAGAGGATGCTCATTCCCATGGATGTGCTGTTGGGTAGGGAGCAGCAGCCTGCATCTGCACTTGTCTAAGAGGGAAGAAATTGGAAGCAATAGAGGAGAGAGTAAACCTAGAGGTAAGGTGATGGCAGTGGGAACACTGAGCAGGCAAAGGGGGAATCCTGGCAGAGAGACAGGGGGCAGCAGGGCAAAGAGGAATGCTTGATGTGAAGGACAGTTTGTTGATTCCCTCACCCAGAAAAGATAAACTCTTATCCAAAATGCAATGAATGCACTCAGAATCTGTTCCCAGATGCATATATCAGGCATATACAAACCCCATTTATTTTCTTTCTTCACCCAGTTATTTCAGGAGTGATGGAGCCAGCAGTCACAGCGAGTGATTACAACCAGCAATCCATTTGTATTGTTTCCATTTCAGACCGAGAAGGAGATAATTTGCTTTTGGTTCAGAGTAATAGAATGCTTTTTTTTTTCCCTATTTATACTGAAGTAAAATAATTTCAGGTTCATAATCTGAATGCTTGGAGAGAGGCTCAAATGCTAGTCCCTGGCTGAACGCATCTATTTGTTCAGTAACAGGTAATGCAGATATGAAGATTTTTCAGCCCTGACTGCCTGCACTACACTTCTGAAATGAACGTATTCTTTACTTGAAGTCTGAGTGTAGGCAGGAGAACCTTATGAGGGCAGCCTAGTGATGCCTAGAGTACTCTCAGTTTCCAGTTCTCACCAGCAGAAGGTGAAAGTCTTGAAAAGCCCAGCTCCGTCATACCTACAAAACAGTACACAGTAGCCAGAAACTAAGTGTGTGAAATCCAGACTTGGCGGGGTTTTGTTGGTTTTTGTTCTTCCTCTTAAATTGCTGCAAAGATGTGAGGTTGCATACTCATTGATTCCTGCTGGTAGGAAGTATCAGAAAACACTCAGCTTCTCCCAGAGCCAACTTTACCTACAGTTAATTAATTAACATGGCAAAAGCAAGAGCCCAAATGCTTTAAACAGCTGCCTGAGATAGCTTGCCAGCTAGGCAGATGTAGGACACAAAGGTTAAACGTAACTGAGAGACCAGCTATGTACCTACTCTGTACAAAGGAAAATTGTGGGGCCACAGAAGGAGCCAATAAAATAACTTGATTGGTATGAGTAAGACTTGCCATCAAGAGGACTCAAATATACTTATTACAAAGGGTTTTAATCAGAGACATGAACTATATTAGGTTATGCACTACTCTAGCATACATGTTCCCTTTTTACAGGGTGCTGATGCACACGTGACAGCCAGGAGGTCATGCTGTCATTCAGAGGGACCTGGTCTGGCTGGAGAAATGGATCAACAGGAACTCCATGAAGTTCAACAAGGAGAAGTTCCAAGTCCTGCACCTAGGGAGGAACAACCCCAGGCACCAATATATGCTGGGGGCCAACTGGCTGGAAAGCAGCTTGGCAGAAAAGGATCTGGAGGTGCTGGTGGACACCAAGTTGAATATAAGCCAAGCAGTGTGACCTTGCTGCGAAGAAGGCTAATGGTGTCCTGGGCTGCAGAGAGAGGAGTGACATCAGCAGGTTGAGGGGTTAGTCCTTCCCCTCTGCTCAGCACTAGTGAGGCCACCCCTTGAGCAAGTCCATGAAATGCCACACAGATGATGAAGGAATGGGAGAATCTGACATACGAGGAAAAGCTGAGAGTTGAGACATTGCTAAGGGGATGGGTAGCAGACTGTCTTTCACAGGAATACTACAGTGAGACTCTCCAAACAACAATTTATCTCTGAATAAATGCTAAGCAAAAGCTTACTTTTTTTTTTCCTTTTTCTGTTGTCACCCTGACAGGAACCAGTTCTCAGCAGGGGACTGCCAAGCACCAGCTGTGTCAGACTTACACCGTCTGTACACTGTGGTATGTGGAGATAACATTCACCAAGCAGGTCTGGCACGTGGTGTTCTTTAGTGCCCTCCGATTTTCATCCATTGCTAACAGCAGGGAGGATTTCCTTTGCTTAGGTGAAACACATTTAGCCACCGATTGCAGTGTTGCAACAGGAGCTGTCACAGACAGCAGCAGACGTCAGAAGTGG
The DNA here is from genome assembly GCA_028020825.1 of Podargus strigoides. NCBI lineage: Eukaryota > Metazoa > Chordata > Aves > Caprimulgiformes > Podargidae > Podargus > Podargus strigoides. The sequence continues at coordinate 93,326,712 of CM051663.1, forward strand.
CTGATGAAGGCACACAAGAGGGAAGTTCTGGTGTAGAGCAATGAAACGGCAGAGCTTCAGTCCCCTCAGGCATCTTGCTGCCTCCAGCAGCCCGAATAAGAGTAAAAATGTGTCCAGCCTATTTATGATGACATCAACTTCCTGGGGAGCAAGAAGCTTAAAACAATTCACAGCCAAGAGGAGGGAAAAAACATTATGTGATGTTGGGAGTAATAAATTGACTGATTTCACAAAGTTTTTTAAGAGGGAAAAGCTACTGGGTTTTGGTGGTGGAGGAAAGGGGTTAGTAAAAAGGGCCTCCTTTAGTCTGTGAGATACTACTTTCCTTTAGGATGCGTGCAGGGAATGCTACTCATGCAGGGCAAAATGCCATAATTTTGTGGCCAGCAAACTGGCCTCTGTGGTCCTGCAAAACAGCTGTCACCACCCACACCAGACAATTTCCCCTGGGACAGTTATAGCAGTTTTATTTTGAACAGCTGTAGGGGTACAGGGCCTCTGGGAGTAACTCTGCTGTTGTGCTTAGCCTACCTCACTGACACTGTGAAATCCAGCCTTGAGAGGGACCCCATGCACAAGTGCAGCGTTTGCTGCTTTATGGACTCGGTTTTTTACTTGTTATGTCAATAAAGAATGGGTCCGCTGTTCAACAGCGGCAGACTGCCTGAGGCAGAAATGCACCAGCTTCTCTGTTAATCATAAAATAGAGGGCTGGAAACAGCAAATTCCACTTCTGGTGCTCATTTCAGCTATGGCTTTAAAGCAAAATGAAATCATCTCTTTAGCCACCACCTGCTGCATACAAAAACAATCCGTTCCACAGGCAAAGCACAAAAATATTATGCAGTTGTATTTTAGCTGCACAGACTGTCTTTATGAAGGTACCACCAGATATCAAGTATGACTGTTCACTCCTAGCAGAGTTAGCATACTGCTGATGCATTATGATGAGATCATTCCTTGTGTCAGTCTGCATACAGACAAGATACACTTTATATTCATACGCAGTCATCGACCACAGCTACAAAACTCTGCTTAATTGCCATCATAATTGCAGAAGTATGCCTGAAACACACCAACATTTCAAGTTTGTGTTGTTCTAGTATCCGAGTAAGTGAGTTCCCAGTTCATACTACCAGGGTTAGACAGGTTGTACTCACAGGACACTGATCCTTCTAACATCTGCTAGCTCCCTTCTCCTGATCTGATACACTGGCTGCTTTAGACAAATGGACTCCCCAGATGCCACAGCATCACGGGGGACCCTTCACAATAGAGAAATCCACCAGCAGCAATTTCAAGAGTAGACTTCATCTCAAAGAAAGCCCGTGGCTGCAGACACTCCCAAACCTGGGGAAGGTTCAGGTCTGTCTGCTCCAGCTGTAGCTCCCTCCCTGCTTAAGCCAACAGGGACAAACCATCCTTATCCTACAAATCATCTGCAAGAGTCTGCATGTGACTAAAGGCTCCAAGATATGGGGAGCCAAAATGAGGAGATCTCCGAGAGGTCTGTAACCCAGAGACAACATCTGCAAGTTCTCATGTCTTGCTACTCAGCTGCAGGGTAGGCAGCACCCTGCTGGCTTGCTCTCCTCCTTTGCCAGCCACAGATCTTGCTGAAAGCCCCATATAATTCAAAGGAAACAGTCTTATTCTAGAGCTAACCTTGAGGAACATCTCAGAAGTCTCAGCCTCTCTCTAAGCAAGGACCTTGAAAACATCTTTAAGGTTTCACCTGTTTCTCTTCCTTATTACCCAACACATTGCAAAAGCATGTAGATTTGCCTGTACTCCTTCACACTGGAGCATTAGTCACAGACAAATTTAACACTGCATTCAGTACAGTTCTCTCCCTCTTTCTGTTCTTTCTCCTTTTCACATGTTTCTGTTTTACGGGAAAAATCTTTTTATACGCACCTTCAGGTACAAAGCAGTTGTCCCAAGAGGGAATAGCAGAAGCCAGTGAAACAGAACAGAAAGGAGGCAAAGTGACAAAACTACGTGCCTTGCCTTTTGGGGGGGCTGCCAGCTAAGGAAGCAGAGTCTCTGAATTGTCCTTAGTGGAAAGTTACTGAGATGACCCAAAAGGCTAGACAAATAAACCTGTAAGTAAAGAGTTCAGAAAAAAACCTCTGACATTTTTTTTGAGCCACCTTCTGTCTGCTTTATGAGAGCTGAAGTGAAACTGGATACTAGCCCCAAGGAACTTATGATTTATTTAACTTTGAGCTGCTGGCTTTTTATATTAGAAAAACATCTTTTCACCTGTTTGTTTGACCTATAGAAAAGAACAGGCTTGTGAAGTTCAAGGCTTCTTGCAAGGTTTTATTTTGGTATTAGTACATATATACTTATACATAAAAATTCATATATAAAAATGTTTGCACATATACATTTATATATAATTACATATATGCAAGTAGAAAAATAAACGTAATTATATATACTGACAGAATCCCCAAAGGCTTTATAGTTCCTCTGTATTTTGTCACTTCCACAGGGTCAGGGGGTCACTTTTGAGTATGTTACTACATTTTGCATGTATATTGTACAGGTCTTCTCTTGTCTTAGCACCTCCTCCAGTATTTTGGCATCAGAGAAAGGAAGGAGCCATTGCCACCAAAAATAAGGTGAATATGTAAAAATACACTCTTCCAGGCAACAGGCAAGCCTTTAAAGAGGAAAAGGTACTCATCATACGGTAAGGGGAGGGGAGAAGACTAGCAGAGCTTTAGATTGATTTGAGCTCGCTGCAACCCTGTGAACAGATCTAAGTTTAACACAGGCCCAGAGGATGCAAAGCCCAAGTCAAGAACAATAACTCACTTCATGTCAAGGCCCAGTGAAGAGATTTCTTTTGACAGCTCCTGTTTCATGCTCCCAGTGAGCTTACTGGCTTCCTGCACAGACTCATGAGCCTGACCTCTCCCATTCACCCACAAGTTGGCCGCATGTAAAATGGCCATTAATTCCAGCTGGCACATGGGTTTGGCTGAGGCCCTTCCTTCCTGTCAGCAACAGCAAAAAGGAGCTGGGGTGATGTGTGGGGCAATGAGACAGAAACAAGCAACAAACCACAAACTTCCATTGTGAGCTGATCGTCTACAATCACATCAACATTTAGGCAAAAATACAGCTGATTAAGATCAAGAAAAGGAAGCATACTCTCTCCAGCAGTAGCAGCCCACTCTCATCTGATGAGAAGTTAAGAAATAAAGCATTCCAAAAGCTGTGTCAGAGAGTATTAGAAATACTACCTTCCCCCCCGCCCCCCCCCCCCCCAGTCTTAGTTTACAGGAATAAGCTGATTAGCTATTTTAACCTAAGCTAAGCATGAAGACAAGCATCACAAACATTTTCCTAGCTAGACTCACTTCTTTCCACATATAGACTGCAGGGCTTCAGCATAGCTAGGAGAACATTTACAGGACTCGAACCTAAAACTGCTTCTGGAAAGGAAACACACTGGACATAGCCTTGCAAGGCTATAGCTGAACACTGACAAAGCCTTAGGACCCACAAGACTAGCTGGTTTGCTTGTAGTTGAACAAGATGGATTTGAAGGGAGAACTGGTCACTGATCTGGATGTCAGATTTATAACTGAACACAGAGTCAGCTGTCAACAGAAACTGCTACTAAAAAAACCAAAAGAAACATTATCGGCATAATTTGCAATACAGTCAACATCAACTTTCTACATGAAAGAGGTAACCAGACTCTAACACAAACATGGCAGTGGCTAAACCGGCCTGATGCACTTAATTAAACTTTCCTTCCTTACTGAGAGGTTGAAACTCTAAGGACCAGACAAATAAGCAGTAAAATAGAATGTGGGGAATTTAACCATAAGAATTATCATGTATTCTCAATTTTCTGATAGCTGGCAATGGAAATTTGTTTGTGCAATGCAGAAGAGGTGGTGACCTTTAAAACAGTCCAACTTCAACTGCTCAGGATCTACAGGAGATACAAAGCCAGTGGGATTTGGTTCTATGGCATTTTTGGGGTTGTGTATTGTAGTGGGGTTGTTTTGCAGTGTGCATTTTTGTTTGCTTGTTGGTTGGGTTTTTGTTTTGTTTTGGGTTTGGGTTTTTTTTTTGTTTGGTTTTGTTTTTTTTGTTTTGTTCTGTTTGGGTTTTTTTAATATCACATGCCAGATCACTGATTTGAGTTACAGTGCAGTTCTACAACACTAAGAGAGGAATCACACATGCTTTCTCCAAAGCCAACATGAAGGTGGAGATGACTTTTCTGGGGGAAGTTCTCATCTGCCCAGATATGCAGCACTACTTGTTAGGGGGCAGTTCTGTCATGGAATTTAGTTTATTTGAAGAGCTGAGAAAAAAAGCTTTATTTAAACTTGTGCATTCACTCTGAATATCCAAGTAGTAGACCCATGCAGTATAATCTGACATTAATTAGAAATTTCAGTTTATGCATTCTCAGACCAGAAGATGGATTAAGTTTGAAATTATTGCCATTCTATACACTGTCGTCCTCTCTTCCAAGTTTTATTATTTAGACAAGCCTGGAGAGTATTTAAGATAAATCTTTACAGTTATATAAAGTGAGTTCATCTATTGCCATACAAATCTTCATGTTTCCTTAGCCTCAACAACCAGAATGAGTACCAGTTGTTGTGGGATCACTTCAACTCTAGAATGGCTGGAGGTCAAACCCACTTTAAAATGAGATAAGAAATTAGGTGTGAGGATTAAAAGAAGCCTTTAAGATGAATGAAATAGCTTTCAGAAGTGTTATATGATAGAAGGTGGTTAGAAGGAGACAAACTTTTCCAGCTGGCAAAACAGACTGAGGAAATGCAGGTAGTCAGCAGTCAGCATCAGGAGACAGAAGAGTGGCAATGAAAGGAATTCAAGTGGTAAAGACTTCATTTGAATGCAGAGAATAAAATCAAAACATTATTTAATAGTAGATAATAGTAAATAATAACAAGACTGAGGAAAGGGGATTTAGGTATTGTACTGTGTGGCTGCAAATGTATCAAGCACAAAACACACTCAGGAATATTTTAAATTTTTACAACTAGTTTTCAAGTAATTCCAATGGTGATTGTTTCTGCCATGCCTCCCAGATTCCAACAACTTTATCATACACACAGTCTCTTACTAAGTTTCACATGAAAATCTTAAAGTGTTAGGGAAGCGGTAAGAAAAATCTAAGCCAAATGAGAAAGCAAGCAGAGTGCTTTCTTGGTAGAGTACCTCAAAGCAAAGTATCAACACTACTCCTCAATTTCAATATATTTGTGACAAAGATGTCCATCCTCAAAATGTGACTTTAGACTGACAAGTTACTATAGATAGTTCCCTTTCTGTTCAGTTGTGAGGCTTTTATACACTGAAGTTATTCTGAAAAACTAAGGATAACTCAGATTTAGGTACATGCGAGTTAATTTCAGCAAAATATAAAATCCCAAACAGGCGGTCCAGATGTAAAAATTAACTAGAAATCTATGAAAGTTGCCATAACTACTTAAAGCTGTCATATTACAGCATCACTGAACAAAAGAGTGAAAAAACTCCTGTATTCCAAACAGATTGTATTCAAAATTTATTTTTTAAATAAAGGAAAAAAGACAATGATTTTAAATAAACATTGTATGTTCTACACATCTGTAGATCAACACAACTTTACATTAGCCATTTTTAACTTTTCTAAGTTCTGTTGCAGCATCTTCTACAACATTTGACAGAGTTGGTTTTCATTTTATAATCAACTACACAATACCTGAATGGAACTGTTTGCTTAAGTGAAGCTTAATTTTTCATGACCAAAGATGGCTCTACTAATACGAAAGCACCTGTGAAACAATTATCCCCACCTAAGTTTTCTAAAATGAAGTCTGTTCAGCCTTTTCTTTTTTTGGTTCTATTTCATTGCCTAAATAGAAATCAGCATAAAGCTAAATTGCAAGCTAAGCTTCACTTTAGCAGGGCAATGAATGGCATCAAACTTCATGAAACAAATGAAGACACAAACATTGTCAGCAAAATTCAACTATGTAAAAAGCAATATTAAAACCAGAATGTTTTTGTGGGTCACAACTAGACTAGCTTTTGGTGTGCAACTTTCCTCAGGAAGAGTGCCTCTTCCTGATTCACATGAAAAGAATGAAGCATGCATCAAAGGCCTTTGTGCATACAGAAATGCCCATTCAGAGTTCCACGGTTATCATAAGGCAAAAGAGATATTAAGGTGGATGAAGCATTTTGGCCCAAAGTATGTTTTACGACATATATATTACACGTGTGTAGCATATGACAGGTAAGAGATTGGCTCAGTAAGGTAAAAATATTAATTTTTATAAATACATGTCATTATTGCTAATATGCTACACATTATCATCCAACTTTTAAAGCTGCTTTGTTGGCATTAGCCTTGTAATTAGCAGCTCACATTCATGGTGACAATATGCTATTCCATATAAAGAAAAGTAAAGCAGCTTAAATACAATTATGAAAATAAAAGGCTTATGCAACATCCATCTCTAGCTTTGCTGTGTTTTTTTTTTTAATTAAAAAGTGTTCAAAGAAAACAAGTCCAGTTCACCACAAAAGTGTCACAATGAGGTTGGAAACCAAGCTACATGGAGCAGAGAGGAAGAAAACCACTGCATGCATTATAATCTAGTCCTTTTAGTCACACCACTGGAATACAAAAGTTCAATTTAAAGGCTAGACTAACAGTAGAAGGCAAAGAGCCAAGAGTAGACTTAGTTTGATATTTAAATTTAGATTACAATTTTAAACAGCAACCTCACCTGGCCCTTTAATATATTCACAATAGCTACTGCAATTGAATACTTTATTATGACTAGTACAGGTATGTATGTCCACTTTTAAAAGATATTAATACCTGCATAATGAAATTACATTCTTAAGACATTGTGTAAGAAAAATAGCTCATGTGTGAAATGTTTCTGAAATGTATTTCTGTTCCCTTCTACCTCCTGTGTCCCACACACATGCACCCACCTCCTTAAAAGCATTCACTCACAGGGAAAACCAAACACCCCTTAAAAAAGGATGGAAATATTGAAGGGGACCAGCTTGGCTAGTTACAGCACAGTGCTTAACAAGGTTCAAGACAGAACCAGATCAGACTTGGCCAAAAGATGCCCACAATACATGCCTGACCAGTAATTCCTTCCAACTCATTTTATCAAACTCAGTCCACTTTTGGTTCATTGCAATGACTAAAGTATTTCATATATACATATAAACACAAGACTCCAGCTTTACTTTAGTTTGTTTTTGCAAAGTATCTTTACCTTTCCACTCATTTTGTTCTGCAGCAACTAGAAGAGGTAGGCATAAAGCATTTAAGAGCTTCTTTCCCAAGGTCCTGTCACTAGCTCAATATGGTGAGATAAAACAGAAATCAGCTTTACTTCTGTGATTTTAATAGGTACAGCCTTGTACAATCCAGCTGGAAAAATCACTATGTGAACCCTGGATTTGCTAGGCTAGCACACCATGGAGTAAGAAGCTGTTCATATCCAAGAGGATACTTTTTTTTTTAATTTTTTTTTTTTTTTTTTTTTTTTTTTGAGTTTACTGCAGAGCATTCTTACAGAAAGTAGATGTCAAGACCAGTTCTCTCCATTTCTATTTGTACATAGGAGCAAGGTACCATTTGGCCAAGACTACAGATGTATTTTCACATATGCAAGTGCCATGCAAAAATAAATTAAAGAACAGATACCAAAACATACAAGTAATAAAACTACTGAAGGTAGATTTTCTTAGAAGTATTTATATAAACCATTTATAATACTTTTCTTCCCTCCCCTTCTCATTTTGACATTCACACTTACAAAGTTCTGGCTATACATCAAGAATTTCTTCTGCAGTGCCTCCACAACGTAACCTGTAGCGTCCTGTCCTCCAGCTAATAGTAGGGTCCCACAATGCAGACAGGAAAATATAAATTGTCATGGATTCTCTGATGAACCAAGCTACTGCATAATCAAGTTTTGAAAAACACAGAGGACCACCCTAGGAATATAAAAAACAAGTATTTACACATAGTGATTATTCAAAGGAATTTTACAGTGATTTAAAACATTTGTGTTAATAGATTTATCTGTCTAAAGCTTATTATACAGATTTACATATCAATAGCTTACTTTTTTTTTATAAGCCAAGAACATTTTCCTGTCCATGATATGATTACCCATATTAAACATGAGAAGCTTGGCAGAAAGACCCAGAAGGTTTGAAAAGAGCCTTGTATGTAGAGCAAAAGGCAAGGAAAAGTGTGACAATTTCACTTTTTTTTACTTTTGAAGCTTTGTAAAACTGTGTTCAAGTATACACTGGGGCTTTTCCCACAGACCCCAGAAAGACAGCATCTAGACAGAACACTCCTGCACATTCCCAGAGGAGTGAAATTCAAATAAGTAAACCTCTGGCCTATTGCATAGGAAAAGTGGGACTAAGGGGACAAAAAAAAAAAAATCTTATGGCCCGTCTACTATTTTCTGCTCCTTTGAGAATTTCCAGCTACATGCAGAGCTGGAAATTGAAGAGGCTTCAGAAGAGGAAGAATAAGAACAAAGCTGTGCATGGTGAGCGGAGTAATTGGAAAGGTGACTGTTAAACTGACCTTCTGGAATCCTACAGAATCAACATAAGGCCTAACCTTTTTTTTTTTTTTTTCCTCTTCTTCCTTTTTCAGTATGTGTTAAGACTACCAAAAGAATATTCCTCAGTATGATAAGAACTATTTGGTAAGTTTGAATACACAAGTGATTGTGGGTCAGATTTGGATGGAATATGGTTGCTGCAGAATGTAGTTTAAATACGTCCTAGAACACTAGAATAACAAATGCTGTTCTGATTTGTGTCATCTTTCTATGTTAAAAGTTTTTTGAGGCCTCCCTTCTAGTGATGGGAAGATTTTGATTTTAGAAGTAGGTTACAGATGTCCTGTAAGTCCATTATGACCAAAACAGAGCGAAAAATGTGCTTAAGAGTACATATATACCTCAATAAATTCAAGACAAAGTGACAACTAAAAAACCAAAATCCTACGAAGCTGCTGTTCTTGTACTGTTGAAAAAAGTTCAAAATATCTGGATATGGCTAGGTAGAGTAGACTGGAAATGTGAAGATTAAGGGCACTAGTAACTTTAATAACCTCCAAAGAAAATGTAACTACATACCTGAACACCTTTTAGTTGAATGTAGTCAAATATAAACCATGCCAAGCAGTGACACATGAAAAATACCATTATATCCCATCTAAACACATGATGAGCTGCCCATCCAATAACCAGACTGGCAACAAAGCACTCCGAGATTGGCTCACAAATTATTGTAGCAGGCAACATATTAATTCGCAGTTTGGCCCACCTAAAAAAGAAACAGTTCTGACTAAGCATTACGTTCTCCTCCCCCACCTCATCAAATGATAAGCCATCGTGGTCTTTTCTGACAATGTTAATATAATCTTGTTTAATTTACACCTCCAAATAAAATATTGCAAGATTTCTCCCTTTCAAAGATACTGCACATAGCACTGAAAAGGTACTAAGATTTTTTTTTTAATACTTGTATCAATCATACTACTGCAGGAAGTCACAACCTCTCTCCCAACACTAACAATAATCATGCATCAAGCTGTGCATTGGAACTTCAGCATTCTGTACATTAGCTCAAATTAGCTTGGAAAACACATCCCCTCTCATTATCAGGTTATCCACATCAGAAGCAGGTTACAGGGGTAGATGGGAGATGAAGTAAAGATTAAAATTTTACCTGATCATTCTGGACTGAAACTGAGAAATAGAATATGAACCAGAGTTTTGCATTGCAACTTGTGTGGCCATTGTAAATTTCCAGCCCCTGAAAAATGAATTTATTATTATTAAAAATGTGCAAAGAAGAGATAGAAAAAACAATCAGGGAACAAATACTCAAGAATTTTATTAGACTTGAGAAGTTTCTTTGGCATATGTGCTATATTATTACACTGGGTATAAGCAAAAAAATTAAGTTTCCTTTAACAAGTCTCTTCATTGGAAGAGAGCAAATACCACTTGAATAGTACTTAAACCAAGTTATCAGAAACTTTTTTCTAAAGGAATTAACAATAATACAGCTTACTTATTTCTAAAAGACTATATTGATAGGACAAAGCACTTCCCATAAGCATGTTTACTGTATAAATGTGAAGCTGACCTGACTACCTATACCTATAGTATGTACCATGAGTATAAAAAAAAATACTTAATCTGCACTTAAAGCAATAAGCTTACTTCAGAGTCATCTTACCGGTCAGCTATAGCTTTGGCCATAAAGTAATCTTCAGCGATATATTGTGCAAAAGCCATCAGTCCTCCAGCTTGGTCCAAGACATCCTTCCTCATCAAGCATGACATTCCTGTTACACACTTAAAGCCAGTTAAGTTGGCTGAAATATATGACCTTGGATGTGAAGTTCCAAAATAAACCTGCCAAAACAAGATAAGGCTTTTAAAACTCTGTATGTATTTATGCAAGTCCTACTCACCGAGAACTTTTTCTCAAAAAATGCTTGGAGAGAAAAGTGCTACATGTGGCCAAATATGATGATGTACTTGGAAAGATCTTTACCATCAATCTAAGAAATCTATCACCAATTCTGAGAAATCCAGTAGTGATATTGGCTGTGTTTTTACAAACGTGTAAGTGGGTTTTAAGTCCACATATTAAACTACCATATTTCATTTGGCATTTAATTTCTAATGTATCGAGGTAGTTCTCAAGGAATACATACATTAAAAAATTCCATTAAGTAATTTATTAATCACTAGGATTAATATATTATTTAGTGATACCTGACAGCCATGCTGTCTCCTTTGTCTTGCAAAGATTATCTGCATTACCATGTACACATTTTCTTAGAAACTTAATATATTGTTGTACAGAAGCAGGGGAATTTTATTTACTTAATGTACTTGCAAACAGAAATAGCAAACAAAAAACTCAGATTCTGAGCAAACTTTTTACAAGATTTAGTAATTTAAAACTAGGAGTGTCCTATAAAGAGACAGTGGGAATGAGTACTAGTGCCTCCCACTACTATTCTACCTGTAGGTGGCCTTCACATTGGTCTTACTTATACAGTAAGTATTCTCATTCACAAAAAGGCATGCTTATCTTGCAGTATACTGGATCTGGAAGCAAAAAGCTCTTCCAGGAATACAGAAGCAGGAGTTGTAATTCTTGCTACTTTAGCACATAGCAGTGCTACAAGCTTTGTGCTATAGCTCCTTGCTCTTCTTTTGTAAGAGGAAATTGAGACTTTATGTCACAAAAATCACATAAGCTGCCCTCTCTCCATGCCATGAATCACACAATGGTTCGGGTTGGAAGGGCCTTAAAGATCATCTAGTTCCAGGCACCCTGCCATGGGCAGGGACACCTCCCACTAGACCAGGTTGCTCAAAGCCCTGTCCAACCTGGCCTAGAACACTTCCAGGGAAGACTGGATTTCACTGAGTTTTCATCTCTCACATTTCTGCCTTTGACACACATTAGTTAGCCTTGGGGGCAGAATGCCTTAGACATGCCAGCTTAGAAGAAAGGATAGTTGATTAAATTACATGCCTTGAGACACAAGGAACAAACAAGAAAACACAACCTCTTCATTCTACAAAAGAGAACTTACTGAGAAAGGAGAGAGGGGAGAAGGACAGAATGAGTGATATGAAGTTGGTGAATAGGAATCAAGTGTTCACTTTCTCTTCCAAAACACGTATTAGGAGACATTAAATAGTACTACAGAAGAACAAGGGTTAAAGTGAACAAGGTGGTGATTCCTGTAACAGATGACAGATCTGTGGAACTTCCTGGTAAAGACAGTTACAGATGTTCAAAATCTATATGGACTCAAAGAAATAATGGAACAGTTCATATAAGAAATCCATTCTTACTAAGATACTAATATGTTGAGGATTAGTAAATATACAAGTCTACCCCCTGCTCAGGAAGTCTCTCAGCTGAAAATTGCAGAGAGTTGAGACAGTATTACAGGAAAAGAGTATATAAGCCTTGCTTGTGTTCCACTCTCCTCAAAGGTTCTGCTTATAACCCCTGCTGGAAATAAGATCCTGTGCAAGCTGGACTTAGCTCTGACTTGTCATGGCCATTTCTGTATTCCTTTTCAGACAGCAAAATAGAACTAATGGCCCTTTCTGACTAAGTCCTAGAAAGAGTTCTTCAGTTTTAATCAACTTTTAAATAAAACCCACCATTTTCATCCTGCAATCTCTATTGTTTGTATTGTAAACTTTTATATTGAATCAATATTTGGAGCACTACAGTAGAAGTTTTGAGCATTTAGGTGTTATCCTAGATAGTTTAAGTATGACTACATCTGAAAATAAACATTCACTCAAAAGGAGCAAGAGGCATTATACAACTTTTAGTCATCAAGGTCTTGCAAAAAAAAAAAACCCAAAAACCCAAACCCAAACAAACAAAAAACCACAACAAAACCAAATCAAAATTGCCCTTACCTGTTCAAGGGTAGCAGCAAAACCCTGTCTGTCTGCAACATAAGGAAGCCCATGGACCAGGCCTACTTTTTCAGTCATTTGATTGGCCATATCTGTCAGTGTGTCTGGCGTTACTAAGTGACAAACAGAAAAAAGACAAATGGAAAAAAGATCAAAAGTTCTTGAGTAATTCTGTCATTAGTAGACTACTGCATAGAGATACTAATTCTCATTCTATTACCAGTATCAAGAGCACATATACTTTGATGCACAGTATTTTGGAGGAACAAAGTTTCAGAAAAATAGTAATAGTGATTAACATCATTATTATGACTGACAACAAATACAATGCAAACAGTTTGAACAGTATTTTTTTAAATGGGATTTTTCACCTTTAATTGGAGATTAAACATTTTTATACCATGAAAATATGTTTCCAGATTTTTAACTTTCATTTCTACTTGTATTCTCAGTCAAAATAATCTCCAAGAACTGCTTGACTACAAGGAATAAGAGCAATGTATCGGTCACCACATTACAACATACACCTACCTCTGATTCCACTATCACAAATCCATATGAGATCATATTTGGCAACTTCATAGCCAGGCATTAAGTTGTTAATCTTGGGGTTGATGCCAACCTTCTTGCCACCTAAAAATTAGAAAGACCATACACAAATAACATATGGGTTGGTTTATTTTTAGAATTCAGACTTGATACCCAAAATTTTTAGATATACTAACTGAAGAACATTGCATGTTTACCCACGAATTTTTAAAGTCCACTTTTATGAAAAGGATTTAAATTTTAAGTATTCTTTCACTTGTATATTTTAGATCTTACTACAATTATGCAGAGAATTATAAAGCAAAAAAATAATCAAATGCTTCCTCAAAATAGCAAGGTATCAAGGTTGATGTAATTAGAAGGGTAGAAGAACTACAAAGTTTATTACGACATTCTGTAAGGTAAATATTCTCTACCTCTTATTTCTTAAGACTACTCATTATGACCATTATACTCTATAGTAACTTTAGCAGAAAAATGAAAAAGAAGAATAAAGCGAGACACACTTTTTTGCTTCCAACTGACAGATATGGTCCAGTTTGTTTCATATTAGAGAAAAAAAAAAAATTACATTCTATTACCTAGTTCTAGTATCACTTCCCTCTTCTAATTCAAATATAAAGTAAAAAAAGAGCCCTACATTCTAAGCTGATGAAAAAGGATATTTGCAAGACTTCAAGCTCACATACAGCAACAACTTCAAGTCACTTCCTGCACGTTTAGTTCAGTGCAAAGACAGGATTTAAATTGCTGTTTCAGATTTAGAAAGAAAAAGCTGTGGGGGTTGCATTGTGATTACAAGCTTGCTTATTTTCCCCAAACTGATGACTAAGCTACAGAACCAACATTGACTGAACAAGACAACTATTTAGTTTATAATACTGCATGCAGAGTTGAAGACCTAAAAACATTTTACAAGAGTCCCACCTTCGTGTTGCACTGCTTACCTATGAATAGTCTAGCATCAACATTTGGGTATTTGCCAAGGAGCTTTTTGCACACATCAATAGCTGGGTCATCATGATCTTGTACACAAAGTAGTACCTCATACTATTAAAAACAAAAATGTACGCACATATTTAGATGCACACACATTTAGTATCAATATGGTCTAGCGAATAAAGCTGAATAGTGTATCAAACTGAAAAAATAAAGAGCAGTGTAACAGAATTAAAAATAAAACCAAAGGCGTTGTCTTAAAGCTAAATAAGACTATTTTTTTAACGCACAACCAAGTAGTTGTGAAAAAAGAACCAACCCTGTATCCCAATAAACTACTCTACTGAGGAACATTAGTTTTCCTGTTATCAGAAGGGTTCTATTAGCATGAAGCGAGACATCCTGGTATACAAGGTAAAATTTTTATTTCTACTGCTATTTTTGTTCACATATGAATTGTAAATCCAATCTTATATTCAATGAAGTTAGAGCACACAAAATTTAAAGGAATTATGTGGTAACACTTGATGCATACCTCTGAACTACACCATCCTTTCCTTTAATTTGTAGATGCATATGCAGAACAGAGTCAGAAGATAACCTGGACACCAGTACACGTACACTTAATTGTATAATAAAACTAAGCTCAGGAACATATATGCATATGCAACGTGTATATATATATATATTTTCCTTGTTAATAGAATAACAGTTAAAACATCAACAAGAGGTAATGGAAAACTACAGGTGTTCCAGCAATCTATACACTTGTTACACATGAGGTACAGAGTGCAACGAAATAGCATTTTAAGAATCACTCAACATTTTGAGACACTTTTGCAAGCTTTGGCAGAGGTATTTGTTTCTGCATTAACAGCAAATCACTTGAATACTCTACTTGATAGAACCTTCCTCTCTTCCTGTTATAATTACTGAACTATTACAACAAGTTATTAAAGCTCCAATCCAAAAAACAAAACACAGAAAATGCAAATTTCTCATCAAGGTTACCAGAAGCCATTTTTATAGTCCAAGTTTGAAAAAGTCAATCTCATTAAAAACAATTTTCATGGACCTCATTTGATGTAGCAGTTGTAAATAAGAGTCCCAACTAATGATCAAGAGAGTTCTTTTTCTCCCTTATACTGTTCTATCACCTCAATACATTCTCTCAATAAAAAAGAAAGAAAGGTATTGTTAAACACAAAAAACCCCATTCAGTCCACAGTTGCAGTGACACTTCTGTATACATATTCTCCTAGAAATTCAACCAGGAATAATAAAAAAAACAACTTTGACATTCCAATATTTGAAAACAGAAAAAAAATCACAGTAAATGGCCTTTGTGTGCAGTAAAGAGCTACAAAATGTATGGCTAAAGCAGAAGAAATACAAAGATGCTCATCTATGTAAACATTACAATCAGGTTCATCTGGACATAATTTACTATTTTCTACCATTAGACATTTTCTACAAAACTTACAACATGCACAGTAGGTAAGAACTGTTCACTGTTAAAAATATTATGTATAAGTCTGGAAGCTGCATAACTGGCTTCTGTGCAAGACAAGATTATTTGACACATGAGGTGTCACTGCTGGCTGAACTCAGCTTTACTGGAAAAAGTTTAAGATTATTCCTTCCTAATAATTTTACCCTGCACAGCTGAACTTTGAATACCAGACAATACTGTTGTTACAGGGTTTTTTGCTGTAATGTCAATCTCTTAAATGAAGTATTTTTGTAGTTATTGTACAGAAGTGTTTACAAACAGTCTGGGGATCTTGCTTGTGCCCCAGTAAACTGAAACATTCATATCTCCATTTTCACTCTCCTTGGGAAAAATATAATTGTCACCGCTTTTAATCTGAAATTCAGATTTGTGTGGAGTAGCAATATTTTAAGATTGCCACCCATATGTATGTTATCAGAACTAAGGGTCAAGACTGTCTCTCATGAAGCAAGATCCAGCATAACTGTTTTTCTGAATTGTCAAATAGTATTTGTAGTCAAAAGTCATAGCTGCATAATGTTTTTGTGCTCATTATAATAATAAAATAGCCTACGATCGTTGCAGCTTCTTTGCGTTGTTTGCAACACTGGCATATACAGCATGCCTCAAGCATGCTTTAAACTTCTCTTGGCTGCACTTAATCTTTATTGCACTTTTGTTCAGTTTAAAGGATTCAAATGTTCATGCCTGAAGCTTTTAAAAAGGCTGTCCAACTTTTATTAAGTTCCAAATAGTAGGGTTTTCTTGTTTGTTTTACCCTGACTACTCAGGAGTAAGTTTAAAGCTCTAGGTCAGAAAACACAAAGGAAACTTGCTGTACAGCTTACACATACCTCTGACGTTTTACAAATGAAGGAGCAGTATCAGAAGCAGTTTCAAGAACTGAGAAAATGATTTTTATTAAAAGTAAATTACAAGATTCAGATTTCAGGAGATATGCAGTAGAAAACACAGTCCTTTTTCTATCCACGGAAGCATATATCAAGTAGTGGACAATGCAGTAAACATTTGCAGACTTCTTTAAGTTGTAAGCTCCTTAGAGCAAGGACAGCATCTAATGGCCTTATCACTTATATTACTTATCACTTATATTACAAAATCAAACAGTGTTCAACAGCAATTCTAAGCTATTATTAACTGTTTCCCAACACCAAGAAGTGGCTTGGAAAACATCCTACCTACCAGTAACAGGTGAGATGCACTACCTCATCAGTGAACGAGTCTTTGTCAGAAGAGCCACCACTAAGAACCACCAGAAAGTTTAAGGCTATGAGTTAAGTGTTCTTTTAGAGGATCTGTTACAGAGTAGTTAACTGGGGAGGGTATCTGGCATCTCAAACGATCTTTAATAGATTGAAGGCTTTCATACTGCTATAAACACCACAGTACAGGAATAATGATTAAACAAATGTTAGTGAAGTGTAGCTGTTTCGTCCCTAAGCCTTGCCCGTGTTCCTTTGCAGACAGCTTTTTAAAAAGGAGTAAGCTTTGTTTGCAACACATAGAATATGTAATTGTGCATAGGAAGGAAGAACAATCCAAGACATAATCAAGTTGTGTAGTTCTAGCCCAAGCTCCTGATACAACTTCTGGAGGCATGCAACAGAAAAGAAAAAAAAAAAAAATACACTAAATAGTATACATACTTTCGGATAATCCAGTTCAAAGAAGGTTTCCAAGTTGTTGATCAGGTTAGGATCCACACCTTTTAATGGCTTTAGAAGCGAAACACCAGGAAGCTTGCTATATGGCTGTTTGTCTGCAGCTTTCTTATTGAGGTGGAGGCGTCTGTAAGGAGAAATAACATTTACCACCACATAAAGAAAATATGCTAGACAATAACATCCAAAATACAGTCAGAACTAAGAACGCTTGGGAGCTAAAACTGCTGCAAAAAAATAGTTTTGGTTGTGGAAACAACAGCTATTTTTGCATCTGACAGCTGATGTGTCAGAGACAATGCCTAAAAAACCTTTGGCATTGTATGTAGGTTAAATTCAACATTATTCAACTTACTAGAAACTTCAGACTAATGCATTTTGCACTCTGCATTTTGAACAATAAGAGTATCGCTTTTGTCAAACTGCACAGGAGACAAGATTTTTTTGCCTTCCTCCATAGCATTAAAACTCACAGTATTATCACAGGATAATGAGAAAAACTAATTTACTGCAACCAAAGCAGAAAAAAAAGAAAAGGGTCAGGTGCTTTTACCTGCATTAAGTTATGCAAAACTTAGAGGAAGTTGAAAGCACGAGGGAAACGGTTGATCCTACTGATCGCTTTGTTAACAAACATTTCCAAGAAAAGGTTAAGGCTCAATCAACTGTAGCAATAAAATCCTAGAAGCTGAACATCAGGCTGGGTCAGAAGCACAGATAAACTGAGAACACAATTCCAAACAGTGACTAGTATTTCAGCAATGAATATAGAAATGTAAATTCACAAATCATGTCACAACTTACTAACATGAATGTTTAATCCTACGCTGCTGTGTGAATGGATGCATAACTAAATTCAGAAAGCTTGATGGGCCAGTCTACAATCAAATATGCAACAAGTAAATTTATATATAATTTAAATAACTGGAGAAAAGTATTTGCTGAAACTTAAAACTTGGAAATTAGTGTATATACTGCATGCTGTAGTGCATCAACATGCACAGTAGTCAGACTGAAAGAATATTTTATTGCAGCACGTACCTAATGGTATCAATTCTTAACTTAAGAACTTTCACACTTTGAATTTACAAGATGCTACCTCTCAAAAAAATCAAACATGAGAACAGCATTTAAGGACTTCATCCTGGTTAAATGGTAAAAACAGTCAAGTTCCTAGGAAGCATGCTCCTGAAGAATGTGCTTGACCAAGTGAAATTACTGAACTATAAAGGAGCTCCACTAAGACAAGAAGAGATTCCAGTAGTCCTCTAGAGCTATTTTTTCATGAAACAGGACAGTGGCATCACATTTGTTACCCTATCAGACCCCTCACATCCCCCCAGCATGCTCATTTCAGGCAGGTTTGCAGCTGGACATCAGGGACATAATGCTCTTACAGAAAATAAACAATGGGCTCACTAAAAAGAAAGAAGGACAAAGCAGATTTCCTTGTAGAGTTATTGAGTACAAGAATGGCCACTACAGAGGTAAACTGAAAGCTCTGCTGAGCAATTAACAGCCAAGGAACAGTCAGATCACGGTAAGAAAAGCAATAGTTCTGATAGCTCACACAAAGAAAGATTGCCTTACCAATTTTCACAAATGTAACAGCAAACAAGGGCTTTAGTGCCAGTAAGAAGGGTGAGTCTCAAGAATACAACTTTGACCAGGAGGAACAAAATGTAGATAACGCAAGGGAAAAAAAAAAGCACTCCATTTAAAAAAAACTGTAGCAATGAACAGGAAATCAGAGAAGGGAAACGGCAGAGTAAATGGAAAAAAGCTAAGGAGAGAAAGGATGAAGGCAGACTTGAGGTAGGACTATGATAAAGAATAATCACCAAGGGATAAAACTGTAAGGGATAAAACCTTACAAACCGTGCTGGCACGTAAGATAATGCACGTGATGGAATTACATAAAGAAAAGCCTACACATGGTATAAAGAGAGAGAAACCTTGGAAAACATGCAAATGAGACGTGCAGCATTATCAGGATCTATTCAGCTACAGAACATCATACACTGAGACTTACCATACTAAGCCATACTGCCAAAAGACTCTCTCTAACATGCTATCTTAAAGCAAGACTCCAGTTCATGTTCTATTCACAATGCTGCACAAAAGTGGCAGCCTGCAATCCTGAAAGCACTGTGGTATTGTGACACTAGGGTAAAGCAACTTCTATGCCAGTAGTTTCAATGGTCTCTTAAACTCTATGGCACAAGAGACAAATTAAGAGTAAACCAGATCATTTTACACTGAGGACTATTTGTGAAGTGGCATATTCAAAAGAATAATTTTAAAGTTACAATTGAAAACCTGCCATCACCAGAGAAACAGACCAACCATTACAAAAATATTCAAATTAAGGCTAACATTTAACATGGAAGTCAAAGTACTAGACTAAATTTAAACAACATAAGCATTGTTGACGCACGTACGTTCCAAATGAAGTTGAGTGTTACAGAACATGCACCAACGTCTCCAAAGTAGAGGTAAGATGAAGCAGTAAGTTGGTATTTTTGAGCACTAACTTGTGGTTATGGTAGTTCAGTTCTGTCAGACAGGTGTTGTGATCACAGTGGTCTCCATTACCACAGAGCATGTACGACACGCGGAGTTCAAAATGATAGAGGAAAGAAATCTTTTCACAAAGTTTGTATCACACACAGAATATTCTATTATTTGGCATTGAAATTAGCCCAAAGCAGTCAGAAACACTAACTATTCAGATATAACTGCTTAATGCATTTTCTTCTACCTCTGCCTAATGCAGTAAGCTGCAGAAAAACACTACACTAAGGAACATATAACAACTTTTACCTCTTAAAGAGATGCTGGCAGAGCACTATTTAAAGGCACTTCCAGATCCTGCGTGTGAAAGACAAGTATCCAGGTTACCTATAAGCACTTTTACACCTACATATATTAAATGGATCAGCCTGCAAACCCCAAGTAGCAAAACTGTAAAATTCCTTCTAAGCAGTCTGATGCTGGCACACATAGGAGGGGAAATCAAAAAGCAGCAGGATGCGTCATGGTGTCAGAAGCTATAGTTCAAGTATCCTATATCATGTAAAAGGCATCTGCAAAATTTTCTCAATCTTAGTTCCTTAACATGATAATAACCCACAGAAGCAACGGTAATCTAGATTTCTTCTTTCAGCATTTCCAAAATCTAGGCCACTAAGTTATCACTGCCCAGTATACTACTTGATGAATTCTTCCTAACTTGTATCCAATTAAGCAATAAAACATTTCTTTTTTTTTTTTCCTTTTTTAAAAGCCAAGACTACACTTCCTCCCCCCACCTCATTAAGGGCAGGAAAGTATTCTAGCAAAAACAAAAAACTTGCTACATTAGAAATACTCACACAGGTGTTTGTGGCCAGTGGTCTGCTATGGAGTAACAGACAGGAGAGACAAAATATAAGAGTATCCTGCTTCTTTTGGCAATAGAAAGGCAAGAAGGATGAACTCCTCACATATTCCTTACTTTTTTATGCATATCTTGTGCTAAAACATTTCCAAAAGAGGTATCTTTATGCACAGGTAATGAAATTTGCTATGGATACACCACACTAGTCAGTGCATTAAAAACAACTGAAAGGCAGATTGGAGTTCAAGAACTATTACAGACAGCTCCGAAATTCATGAAAGTGGTAACAGCACCCCGGGCTTAAAGACTAATAGCCCATTTAAAATCCTACCACATTAATGCAATGTTATAAAGACAATTCCACATTAAGAAGGCATAGATAACTTCCAAGTAAACTTGAGGATTTCACAGCAGTAACTTTTTACACAGTCATCTGACCATTTCACAATTAAGTAACCCGGAACACTTTCATATACAGACTGTACTTTTATATATAAAAATAATATATGCATAGTTATCTACCCATAGATGGAATAAGATTTTATTTATGTACATTGGAGTCATTAATTCAGCACAGCATTTGGCTTGAGAGCTACAGTGCAAGTTTGTGCCCACCTGTGAAGGCGGGAGGGAAGGGGTCTGCATGAGCAGCCTTTGTCATGGCTCCGGTCCACCCCACCAGGAAGTAAAACAAGACCCTTGGGCATGGAGGCAGAGAGAAGCACAAGAGGGCTCTCTGCAGTGACACAACTAAGTCTGAATAACACATTATTATCAATTGCTTATTTCTCATACTGCTCTACCCAGATTTAAGCACCCAGGAATACTACTGTCAGAGGCCTACTGCACTATTACTCCTTTTTAGGGACCTCCCAGGCTTCAGATACATATGAAAATTACAAAAAAGATAAACCAAAAACACCACCACCTGTGGCCACAGACCTCCTAGCAAATGTACAGATTTAGTCTCAAGCAGTAACTGAACACCTTGATTGTGTTTTCAACCTTTTTCCCCCAGAGGAGCTTGCTTTATAACATAACTGAACCAGTTTAACCTCAGGCTATTGCTCAGAGGCACTCCCTCTTTCCTCCTTTCCCCTCTTTTTCTGGGATGTGCTGTGCTGCTCAGTGGTGCTGACATTTGTCTAACCAGTGTCCTAGATAAGATACTTAAACCACCACGTAACTATTACTTCACATGTAATGTTAGCATTTTATGAGTTTAACTCAGAGTTTGAAAGGATGTGGCAAGATGACTATGCAGCTTCACAAGCAGCAAAGATCACCCAGTGTTCTCCTCTCTACTGCCATCAACACTGGCCAAACAAGACATAGCACTAGTACTGATGCCCATACAATCCTACTTCAACTCACTCATTTAACAGAAAGCTAAATCTCACATTCTTCCTCTCACATGAGGTTGTCTTCTGCCAAATTAGAGTTAAGCGCCTTAAGGAAGACTGCAAGAAGCTCGAGAGTATGTTCAAGAAGGTGGCTCTCACTGTGCTGCCAAGATCATGGGAGAAGAGGAAGAATAGTGTCTCCTTCCTCCTCAGTGAGCTTCCAGAAGAGTAGAGCTGCCCATGGATGAGCAGCATAAACCCACTCACCGCAGAGCCAGAGGAGGACAAGTGTCAGCATAAAGGAAGCATCAGGGCACATGACCTTCCTCTAGAAATGTGCACAAGGATTTGGGACCCTGAAAACACTTTGACAACCAACTTGGCATCATAGTTTTCCTTTACAGCATTCACTCCCTTATAGCTTCCTCCCTGCCATTATTTGCCTGCCAGAAACAACTAAGTAGGATTAATTACTTGAAGAAAACACTGTCAGCATTCACAAGTGACTCGTGAAACAATACTTGAAGGCATGCCACCCTTCTATCTCTCCTGGCTGAAAGGAAGACATAACCCCACAGAAGTGTGCTGATGCCAGTTAAGGACACCTACACTTGGCTGCTGGCCCAGGTCAACCCACCCCACTAGAGTGTTCTCAGCTAGGCAGCTTTCCATCCTCCACTCTTGCCACTTGCTTATATCTGATTCAAGGCCCATACGGACACATGGCAAGTCAACCCACTCACTCACAGACTTAAGAGTGACACAAGTGTCAGATTCAACAGCAGAGAGGATCAGAAATGCACAGCTGGGACAAGTGGAAAGGACTTAAGAAGAAACCCTAATGTCACTTTTAGTACGACAGCAATTGTAATTAAAAATAATTTAAAATAGTTAATATGTCACTTGGTCTTGATAAAATGCGCTCAGAGATAGTGTGAAGTAGACAAGTCTGAAAGAAGGAAATGGTGGGTAAGATTCAGGTGCCCACTTTGTAATACAGACTTCTTGTGGCTATCTGCCAGCAGAGAAACAGTCTAGGTTTGTACATGTCTGCAAAAAACTGAAAGCAAGAAATGTAATCCTACTGTTTGCATATGAGAAGTTTACGTTAAAAAGCATGCTGCAATTGGTTAGTGCTTCATCACATGCCAGCTAAGGGTAGAAGACAGACCAAACATTTCATCCACTTTCAATGTGTATTTTCTCTTGCACTACACATAACTTACAGACAAAACAGAAAAGGACCTTCGAATGCAATCACTGAAATCACAATGGGTAGTGGAAAGGAAGCGGAACCATTTAAAAAACACCCTTAAAAAAAGCTCCAAAATAGCAAAAAGTCAAAGTTTTTCCACTTAAAAAAAAAAAGTAAAATTAAAGGTCTTGAGATAGAATTGAGTGAGAAAGAACCCAGACTGTGATCGGTATAATTTTTCAGAAGGTAAATGTTCTCAAAAAAACAAACATCAATTTGCTTTTCCAGTTTTGGGAAGTAGTAGTTCAATCAGTGGCCAATCCTCTCTCCTACTCCCCTCCCTGCCCCCACACCTGCATGATAAAAGAGAAACAAACAGGCTCCCGTATCATAGAATCATAGAATGTATTGGGTTGGAAGGGACCCTCAAGGGTCATCTAGTTCAGCCCCCCTGCAGTGAGCATATAATAGATTGTAGTTAAACCTGAAGTAAAGGGAACCATTTTACTGTCCAAATTCTAGGCAGTTTGCAATTCAGCAAGCTGAAATGAAATGTGCTTAACAAAAACACAGCAAGTTGCCTAGAACACAGCCATTACTGGACCATACTAAGCATTAAAATGAACACAGATTTTTTTCCTTGTAGTCTATCTGCAGGCTGCCATCAAAATAGCAATTCATTCCATTTCTGCTTTCCCACACCCTCAGTCTGCTGGTGGCTATAAAGCAGTAGTACCACAAGATAAATTGGATCAGCCTGCTGATCAAACAGAACTATCCCACAGAAAACGCTAGCTTGTTGATCTGAGTCACCACATAGCCACATGCTCAGTAAAGGCAGATCAGAATGGCAGAAACATTTAGAAAGGTGTAGAGGTAGGAGGGGATTTAGATTATCCCTTTGAGCATCAAATCAAGAGCCACTGAGGCATAGAAACAGAAATGCTTTTTTGATACAGACTCCCTGCAACAAACTTCATGCCACTTCAAAGAACTGCATCCAGCATGATGTGTGTTTTATTTATGAAAGCATCTCCAGTTGATGGCAGAAATTCTGGGCCAGATAAACCAACCACAGCAGAGAGCTTTTAGTACAGGATCAACCCCTCGGTGCTAAGTATGGGATCTGTTAAAACACAAAGCTTCAGAACATCTGTACTGTGAGACAATTCAATTTGCTTTTCTGACTTTTATTTTGCAAATCTGTGGGATTAAAGTAGCTCATCCCTGATTATTTCATAAGACATACATTTAAATGACAACATGATTTGCTAAACATTAGCTAATATGCTTCCTCCAGACTCCAGGTTGCTCCTTAATGCTCCCTTTGTGCCAAAGATCCCTGCCACTCATCAACATTTTCCAATTTCTACTCCCTACAAGCTTCTAAACCAGCTAACTGCCTGTTACAGAACTGTGTTAATGAATATACAGAAACTACATTAACAAATCATAAAGTAGATGTCATGCCAATATTTTTTTTTTCTTAGTTTTCAGTGTATGACAGGCCATTTTTTATTTAACCAAGCTGCAAGTGTTTCCAGAGTACAAAACAGCATACCACCAAAGCAGAAACCTTACTTAAACACCAATTCACACAAGTCTGAACACACAGTCCCAGCTGAGGTAATAAAAAAAAGCTGTAAACCTTCTCTGGACTACACAGTTGTCAGCGAGAAAGCATCACTGCCCTCCTGCTGCAAATGCCTTGGAGAGCTTGAATACGCCTCCTATAAGGAACATCAGAAACTGAAGAAAGCAATCATAAAAAGCCTTTGAAAGAAAATGTGAAGCTAAAGTAACACTTGTACACTCAACACTGCATTTGACAGCATTTCAGAAGGGCAAGTTTTTTTTAATGTTTCCAACAGATACAAACAAGAAAAACTAAACTGGTAAATTTCACCTGTCTTCTCTCCAAGATAAAAATTAATCCAACAAACACAAAACATGCAGTTCATAGACCCTCAAAAAACCCCCATTTACCTCCCTTACCACTACACAATCTACATAAAACAGTCTGCTTGGAAACGCTGTTACAAAACGTATGTATCACCTCTCAAAAATGCTTAAAATGAAGTGAATTTTGAAACATCTCATTAGTATTTCAAGAGGGTAATAGGTACAACCCTTGACATTGTATTTCAGCCACGCACTGTACCACCTCATACTCTGCAGTCAGTATAGCAGGCAGGGGAAAAAGCAGCAAAAACCCCATGGACTCCTCCAGCCTGAAAATCCTGTCTACTCTCCCCTAGCCCATCACA
Organism: Podargus strigoides; assembly: GCA_028020825.1. Classification (NCBI taxonomy): domain Eukaryota; kingdom Metazoa; phylum Chordata; class Aves; order Caprimulgiformes; family Podargidae; genus Podargus; species Podargus strigoides. The sequence goes on from CM051663.1 coordinate 93,352,088, forward strand.
GAGATCTGTGAGGATGAAGGCAGGAAGAATTTCTCACTTTCTAGTTGCTACTCCTGTTATTATTAACATTCAAGAGTTCAAAATATCTGTCTTCATGAAGGAGCTGAGTCTGAAAGCTTTCTACCACTTTTTAACCCAGAATCTTTCTTCAGCAAGGCTTGCAAAAAACATGTATGTTGATTTAAATTTTAAAAGTATTTCAGTAGAATGTGCTTAGGGTATCTCCTTAATAACAGCTCAGTATATTGACCAAAATATGAATTTCAACAGCTTGATTATTCTGTGTCTAACAAGGTGCACATATAACTAGAGAAATATTTTTTCTGCTTGACAATCAAGTGTAGCACACTACTCATTATCAAAGCAGTAGCAGTCACCTGGGAAGTCATTACTGTGCAGGCATATTCAACCAAGACCTCAAGACAAGCACTTAAAAAACCCAGAATGCTTACAAACAGTATAAAAATTAATGTTTAACTTCATTTACGGATTCCTCCTCATGGACCGTACTGCTGAAAAAGCCGAGATGAGCCGTACCAAGAGGGGAAGAAAAAAGAAAACCAAAACAGTCTTTGGTTTACAAAGAACTGTTTCTGAAGAAGGGGACAATAATTCAAGTGTTCTAAACCAGACCAAACCAACTACACAAATTGGTAATAACGATACGTTACTAGTTATCCCACTGTTTTAATGAATAAAGATTGGTCCACTAGAAGCATCTATCAAGTGTTCAAAAATCACTTCAAGAAATACAACAATTCCAAGACAAAAAGTTATAAGTATCACTGCAAAGACAGTCCAAATCTCTCACTTAGTACAATGCTTCACTTCAGCTTTCTATCTTTGTCTACACTTGTAAACATGTTTTTACCTTTCTTATCCAAAGGACAGTGTAAGACTTTCTTTATGCATACTGTAACTTCAATAATTTGACTCAAGGCATGAAGTCACCCAGGTCAATCATGAGAAGGTAGAGTCTAGCCCAGGTCCTCATCAACAATAATTAAAAGCAACATATTTAAGAAAATGCAAAACTACTCACCTTGCAATTAGCAAAATGAAAAGCTTTTTTTCATCTATAGCAAATGATTTCTCATAATAAAGTAATTAATAATCTCTCTTAAGCCAGAGTCTTCAGTGAAATACAAACCCATTATTAACTGTCTCAAAACCACAGAACCTGATTTCAATTAAACGTAAAAATCCCAGTGAACTCTGACACCACTATTTGGCATTATGCAAGTCCCAGGGAGTGATGCACACAAATACTCAAGGGTGATATAGTAAACCAGTAAAACTAGTTACATACTTAACATACCACAGAGTGGTTCTGACCACAATTTCACAAATTGATTTTTAAAGTCACTTTACGGATTCACAGAACTGTCAGAGTTGGAAGGGACCTCCAGAGATCATCTAGTCCAACTCCCCTGCTTAAAAGCAGGATCCCCTAGAGTACATCACTCAGGACTGCATCCAGGCGAGTCTTGAAAATCTCCAGAGGAGACTCCACAACCTCTCTGGGCAGCCTGTGCCAGTGCTCTGACACCCTCACTGAAAAGAAGGGTTTTCTCATATTTACATGGAACCTCCTATGTTCCGGCTTGTGCCCATTATCCCTCGTCCTGTCACCGGGAATCACTGAAAAGAGTCTGGCTCCATCCTCCCTCAGCCCACCCTTTAGGTATTTGTAAACATTAATTAAATCACCCCTCAGCCTTCTCTTCTCCAGGCTAAAGAGTCCCAGCTCTCTCAGCCTTTCCTCACAGGGGAGATGCTCCAATCCCCCAGTCATCCTCGCTGCCCTCCGTTGGACTCTCTCCAGTAGTTCCCTGTCTCTCTTCAACTGGGGAGCCCAGAACTGGATGCAGTATTCCAGTTGTGGCCTCACCAGGGCAGAGTAGATGGGGAGAATGACCTCCCTCGACCTACTGGTCACACGCTTCCCTGTGCAGCCCAGGGTGGCATTGGTCTTCTTGGCAGCAAGGGCACATTGCCGGGTCACTGATTACTGTCTACCAGGACTCCCAGATCCTTCTCCTCCGAACTGCTTTCCAGGAGGTCTCCCCTAACCTATACTGGTGCCTGGCATTCTTCTTCCCCAGGTGCAGCACCCTACACTTGCCCTTACTGAACCTCATGAGGTTCTTCTCTGCCCAGCTCTCCAGCCTGTCCAGGTCCCGCTGGATGGCAGCACAGCCCTCTGGCATGTCAGCCACCCCTCCCAGCTTGGGATCATCAGCAAACTTGCTGAGGATCCACTCTGTCCCCTCGTCCAGGTCACTGATGAATATGTTGAACAAGACCGGACCGAGTATTGACCCCTGGGGACACCACTGGTTACAGGCCTCCAACTCGACTCTGCTCCATTGATCACAACCCTCTGTGATCTGTCACACAGCCAGCTCTCGATCCACCTCACCGTCCCCTCATCTAACCCACACTTCCTGAGTTTCCTAATGAGGATGTTATGGGAGACAGTGTCAAAAGCCTTGCTGAAGTCAAGGTAGATGACATCTGCTGCTCTCCCCTCATCCAGCCAACCAGTTATAACATCATAGAAGGCTAGCAGATTGGTCAAGCATGATTTACCCTTGGTAAATCCATGCTGACCACTCCCAATAACTTTCTGTTCTTCAACATGTTTGGAGATGACCTCCAGAACAAGTCACTCCATCACCTTCCCAGGGATGGAGGTAAGACTAACTGGACTGTAGTTCCCTGGGTCCTCCTTCTTGCCCGTTTTTGTAGACTGGAGTGATATTGGCCATCCTCCAGTCTTCAGGCACCTCTCCTGTTCTCCACAACCTTTCTAAGATGATGGAGAGTGGCCCAGCTAGAACATCTGCCAGCTCTCTCAGCACTCGTGGGTGCATCCCATCAGGGCCCATGGACTTACAGATGTCCAGTTTGGCCAAGTGGTATCTAACCCAGTCCTCCTCTATCGAGGGAAAAATCTTCTTCTCTCCAGACCTTCCCTCTCACCTCCAGGATCTGGGATTCAAGAAGAATTGCTTTAGTAGTGAAGACCAAGGCAAAGAAGGTATTCAATAACTCTGCCTTTCCTGTGTCTTCCACCACCAGGGTGCCCACCTCGTTCATCAGTGGGCCAACATTTCCCCCAGTCTTCCTTTTTCTATTGAGATACTGAAAGAACCTCTTCTTACTACCTTTGTCCGTAGTGGCCAAGTTGAATTCTGCTTGAGCTTTGGCCCTTCTAACTTTCCCTCTGCATAGTTTCACTACATCTTGGTATTCCTCATAAGTTGTCAACCACCTTTTCCAAAGGCCATAGACTTTCTTTTTGTTCCTGAGGTCCAGCTAAAGCTCTCTATTTAGCCAGGCTGGCCTTCTTCCCTGCCAGCTCTTTTTTTTGGGACCTGGGCATGACCTTCTCCTGCGCTTTTAAGAGTTCCTCCTTGATGTATGACCAGCCATCCTGGGCACCTTTGACCTTCAGGACTGCCTCCCAAGGGACACTCTCAACCATGCTCCTAGCAGGCCAAAGTCTGGCTCTGTTGGCTCCCTGCCTTGTTTCTCCAAGAATTGAAAACTCTATCGTTTCATGATCACTCTGCACAAGACAACCTCCAGCCTTTACATCCCCCACAAGAGCTTCTCTGTTAACAAGCAGCACGTCCAGTAGGGCGCTTTCCCTAGGTGGCTCCCTTACCAGCTGTGTTAGGAAGTTGTCTTCCACACACTCTAGAAACCTCTGGGACTGTTCCCCCCTGGTTGGGGGGGGGTCTATAACAGACTCCCACCAAGATGTCTGCCTTATTGGCCTTCCCCTTGATTCTTACCCATAAACACTCCACGCTGTCATTCACATTTTTAAGTTCAAGGCATTCAATTCTGTCCCTAACATAGAGGGCCACCCCACCACCTCTCCTTCCTTGCCTATCCCTTCTGAAAAGTTGGTAGCCATCAATTGCAGCACTCCAGTTGTCCAAATCCTCCCACCACGTTTATGTGATGGCAACTAAATCATAGTTTTCTTGCTGCACCATGGCCTCCAGCTCCTCCTGTTTGTTGCCCATGCTGAGTGCATTTGTGTAGATGCACTTCAGCTGGGCTAATTGCCCTGCCACTTTTTTGGGGGGACAAGCCCTAATTTCCACCTGACCATGCTCAGACCTTTCTGTAGTTCCCAACCTATTATTACCCCTCATGTCTTCGCTACTACATGGATCACCATCCCCCACCTCCACTAAGACAACAGAGTGCAAGAACTTGCTAGCACTGTTACCCACAAGCATTGGCATGCTGCTCCCAGGCTTCACTTTAGTAATTCTGGTTCTATCCCTGTCCCCCTTCAAACCTAGTTTAAAGCCCTTGCAATGAGCCCTGCTAACTCTTGTCCTAGGATCCTTCTCCCCCCTTTGGGTTAGGCTTCCCCCACCTTTTGCCAGCATGTCTGGTACCCTGAAGATCAACCTATGATCAAAGAAACAGAAGTCCTGCCAGCTGCACGAGCCTCAGAGCCAGGAGTTAATCTGCTGGCAATTCCTGTTTACCCCCTCATCAATCCCTACAACTGGTGGGATGGAGGAGAACACCACTTGTGCGCCTGATCCCTTAACCAGCCATCCCAGGGCCCTGAAGTGTCTCTTCATTGCCCCTAGACTTCTGGTGACTACCTCATCACTGCCTACCTGAAAGATCAGTAAAGGGCAGTAATCGGAGGGCTGAACTAGGATAAGGAATTTTCTCCGTATATCCTTAATCCTGGCCCCAGGGAGGCAGCTGACTTCCCTAAGAAGCGGGTCTGGCCTGCATATAGGGCCTTCCACTCCCTTTAGAATCAAGTCACCTATGACTAGGCCCCACCTTTATTTCTTAACCCAGGTGGTTTGGATGCAAGGCATGATCTGACTTGGCCTCAGTGGCACCTCCAAGTTTGGTGAACCATCATCCTCATACCCAGTTGGTTCCCCTTGCAGGGCATCATATCTATTTTGCAAGGTCACCTGGGGAGGTGGGACAGTTACCCTCAGGACACACTTCCCACACCGCTTGTGCCGTGCAGGAACTTGTTGCCATTGCTCACTGTCCTGTGAGCCATCACACTCAGCCAGGCAAAGAGGGGACAGGGAGTGTTCTGCATCATGAGCCCCACCTGTCTGCTGGGCCTGGTTCAGGGAGGCTAAGTCATGACACCAACAGTCTTTCCCTCTCACACTCACTGACACTCCTCAGCCTCTCCACTTCCTCCTTCAGCTCTGCCACCATGCCCAGCAGATCACTGATCTGCTCGCATCTCACACAGCCAGTCTCTGCTGTTCTCTGACAGGCTCAGGCACTCCCTGCAGCCAGAAACCTGGACCTCCACCTGTCTGTAAGGGACCTCTTTTGCACAGTCCTCCTGGCGGCAGCTTTTGCCCGAGTGGAAACCATAGTTACACTCCTCTGGGAGGGCAATGACTGCTTAGTTAAGGTAGCTGTAGAGCCAAGAGGGGGCTGCGTCTTCCCCGCACACCCTGCCAGTGGGAACTGCTGCACCACACCCTTCCAGGTTCCTATTGTCTCTGTCCTGGCTGTTGTTAGCCTCGGTGACTGACACTCAGCTAGGCTGTTCCTAAGTGCTAACTGCCCTACTATTGCTTGCCGCCACACCTCAGCTCTTTGCTCCATTCCCTAGTTCACCTATTATCATCTACCACTCTACTTGCCCAGCTTAATCAAAAGTTTTTATGGAAACATGGTTCATGTAAAGCCTCAGCTTCTTTAAAATTCTTTGATATTTTCATACCCTGAAAAAGCTTACCCTTTGAGACTTCTCCAGGTTGAATCGTCCCAGTGCTCAACCCCTCCTTGTGTGTGAGATGCTGCAGTCCCACCTCTGTAGCCCTAAGCCAGACTTGCTCCATTATATCCATGTCTCTCATACTGGGGAGGCCCAAACTGTGCACTGCACTCCAGATACAGCCTTACTGGTGCTGTGTAAAGGAGAAGGACCAGCTCCCTGAACCTTCTAGCAATGCAGCACAGGATGCTGTTGGCTTGCTTTGCTGCCACAGGCACACTACTGTTCAAATTGGCATCCACCGGCACTCCCAGGTCCTTTTCTGCCAGGCTGCTTTCTAGCCAGTCAGCCCCCAGCCTGCGCTGATGCATGGAGTTACTCCTGTCATTCGCAGGACTTGGAATTTTCCTTGGTTGAGCGTCATGAGGTTCCTGTCAGACTATTTGTCCAGCCTGTCCAGGTCCCTCTGAAAGGCAGTACACCCACCTGGTATATCAGCTACTCTTCCCAATTCCGCATCTTCAGGGAACCTGCTGATATGAACCATCCTCTAGGTGGTTAATGAAGATATCAGACACTATTGGCCCCAGTGCTGACCCCCTGATGATTTTGTGCATCTCAAACTTAGCACCCCTTCAGTGGTTTCCACCTTTTATCACAAGCTATCATTATCCTACCTATGCACTGTAGAAAGAGCAAATTGCTGAAGTTTGGTCCAGCTTTGAGCAGCGGACTGGTACTGAACCTTTAGCAGGTATTTCCAGCCTGAAGCACTCTGATTCCCATCACAGTGCTGCAAATCTGACTCTCACTTCTACCTCTAAGTTGTTAGAGAAAAGTCTCAGCTACTTTTGGTCCATGTCCCCACACCCAGTCATTTTCCTGTGTTCCTCCCCAGTACATGACTTCCTATCTTTGCATTGCTGTCCTTCCGATTTGCCTCTGCTATAATGCTCATTCACTTGCTAGGTTAAGGAATTCATCAAGTTGTATGGATGTAACGCTCACAGCAAGTACCTTAAGGTTTCTGCATAAAGTAGGGTCCATCCTCAATACACAGATTATTGGAGACACAGTTACTGAGGGAAAGAACAGGAAGATTAAAATGTTGCCCAAGATCAAAGAGAAGCCTCAGATAACTTTGCAATTTTTCATACTTCTCCAGTGTCCCAGTTTGTAGTCAAACATCCAAGTCCTTTTTTTGCTTGCTTTTAACTCTCTAAGAATTTTTGCAGAAAGAGATTGCTAATATAGATCATGAGCATGCTCCGTTCCATTCCACATACACAGAATCACAGACAACAATCTATTCTTAAAAGTTACTAGCATTTTAAATGAAGCTTGCCATCAGCTACGCAACTGGAAAAACTATTTACCCCGAGGTAGACAACCTGCATGGAAAATTTCAGCGTAAGTGGCTCAAGTTCAATAAAGATTCAACTAAGGAATGAAGGCTAACCCAAGAACAGACACAGAATTCTGCATGTGCTAGACATCTTCCAGCCACTTCCTGGAGAAGCTCCAGTACAATCACACTTCTCAGTTTTCTGTTTAAGTTTGATTCAACAAGAGGGAAAGGTACCTTTAATGTCAGAAACAAGTATTTGCATCACCTCCACCAAAGTCTATCAAAATGTTAGTTCACTTGGCCTAGTAATACTTCTAGTAACAGGTGATTTCTCCAAAGACTGCCTTTTAAATTTGATCTACACTACATCCCCTCCTGGCTCCTATCTGTGACAAGACTGCCTCTGAAGCACTTCCACAAACCAAAGAAAATGTAACCCTATGATGACAAAGTGAATAACTACTACTGCTCTCAACAGCTACCTTTCTATGAGACACTGATAGTGGAAAGTGTAAGATGGCCCAAAGGAAGAGACAGCCCTACCAACAAGCAAAAGGCTCAAAAGAAGCTGACAGAAGACAAGCAGCAAAGTCAGAACAGAGCAGGATAAGTCTGGACACAAATCATAGACTGAGCAGCAAGGGAGGGACAAAGAAAAGAAACAGGGTGACAAGATAATCAGTGCCAAGAAAACAAGAACTGTTATTTTCTTAAGAATGTAAGGTCAATTACTACACAGTAATAGATTATTAACTGAAAGATCAAAATGATTTCATATAACAAAAAAACAGAAGTCAAACGTCAGCTGTGTGGGGTTTTTTGCTTAGGTTTGGAAGCTATGTCTAGAGAACTCTTAAATGTTGCAGAAGTACTTTAAGAAATTTGAGTTTTATGCATCTGCGCAAACTGAATTTCCTCCTTCTGTGCATAAGCATTAAGGCTATTAATTGCTCTTAGTTACATTAAAGTGGTTTATTACATTTATTTCTGAAAATCTTGGGTTTCACTCATCCGACAAGGCACAATGGGCCTAGTTACATCCAAATGCAACACGAACGCAGAATTTATTTCTTCATTGACTACTGTAACATATAGACAATTGAGTTATTTTGAAAAGCTAAAGCCAGCAATATGTTTATCAATTAAATGATATGGACTGCTCTTCCCACTTACACCTAGGAAACAAGACAATGAAGAACCTTTGTAACAACTGACTGTGGATGCCTTAAAGAAAGTGATTTATATTAAGTGCTATACTTAGAATTGCCACTGACAACTGTTACAAGAACAATGGAGACTCAAAACCAGAACATGGCTCCATAAGTCCAGTTTTGTGGACCAGGCAAACAAAGCAGCAAGATATAAACAGCTTAAGAGATTTAACAAACATTTTCTAAGAACGCTGTGGCAGAAGCAATGTTAAGTGCAAGTCACCAAAGATTAAATTTGACTTCCTTGACTTAAAAGCCATTCTATTGCCTCTCCTCAGTCCCAGCATAACTTTACAATATATACCTCTACATACCTCTACTTGGCCTTCAAGCTGAAATAATCAACAAAAAGTGAGAGAGTTATTCAGAGGAAAAAAAAATAAAACCTTTCATTCATTTTTAGACTGAAGTCTGAAGACATAGTAGCGAAACAGAGATCAGATTGATTATGCTAAAATAAGGCATCTTCTAGGTTCTGCAGGGTTTGCCAGCTTTGTTTTAGAAAGAGGCACACCACGTTCAGAAAGGTCCTATCGTTATTAAACTGGAACCATCTATTTTGAAATACATCAAATCCACTGCCACAGATCCTGATAGCCAGTGATTCAGAATTACGAGATGTGTCAGCGTGCCATAAACCCCAAGAAAACAGCTTTAGTTTTATTCTGTTGTTAAAGTGTTTGTTTTGGTTTGGTTTTTTTTATTTTTCCACTGATTTCACAAGACTTCTGCTCTTTGCATATCCTTAGAACAGAAGTTAGTAAGAATCATTAAATAACTATTTTAATAGACTGCTAAAACATAAAAATTTACTTCTCAGTTCCCTGAGCAACACTTCAGCCAATACTGTAAGTCTTTTTTTCCTTATTAACACATCATATACACAGTCTTCCATTTCAGATACAGCTATACATTTGGGTTTAGTTCTGAAAGTTCATTTTAGTTGTCCATACAACTACAAAACTTCAGAGGGTTTCAGAGTCAGTATATCAGATAGTCTCCAACACTGAACTCTTCCTACCAGATCAGCTGGTGACTCAATTCCAGCTGAAGAGCCTATACGCAAGCAAGAAAGGGTCTTAGGTCCAGAGCTGGGTATAACAGATAGCAACTCAAACAGGTCAAACATCACAGCCTTGCTGTGCAGAGTAATATATGCAAGCTGCACTTTATCTAATTCCTAGCTATAAAACCCTGCTATTTGGTCCATGTTTATTGCATTTACTTCATTACTGAAAGAGCACCAAACCAAGACCCATTTCACAATCACATACATTAGACAATCTAAAAATATGGGCCTTTTGACTTAACAGTGTGCCTATTTGCATTTCATTGCTTTGGCCCACCTGTTTATCTTAAAGGAGTATGAAATCTACCTATCCTACTATACTTGTTTATAAAACAAAATCATTCAAAGTGGGGAAGGGCAGTAGAGGAAAGAGGTTGCGAGAACGAGATTTTGCAAATGCAGTGTGAAGTACAGGCTTCTTCCTCAACTGAAACCTTGTACGGTACCTTAGATATCCAAAACCTACATCTTTTAAAGCAATTACAGTACAAACTAACACAGCTGAAATGCTGTCATGACCTTAACGTTGACAACTGCTGACAACACTTCAAGTAAACAGTATTATTGAAGAAAGTAATCTTTTTTCTTTTTATCTAGTTAATTCACACATGTTCCAAGTATTTTGCTAAATCAAACATGTAAAATACCAATGGGAAACCATAGGAGGAGGACTGCTTAGGCCACCACAGCTTTGCTGACACGTTTCAACATTATCTTAGTACTCCAGTGGCACAGATAAGCTCTTCCAGCTCACCAGTTCAGTATTGCTAGACACAGTGCAGATGGAGGACAAAGAGCTTCTACCCCAACGGCTTTAAAAAAAGTGTTAAACCAACAACAGTGTCCATATAGAGGAATCAGGAACACTAATTAGTTTCATCTTTCTTCTTCACTTCCTGTAACAGATACACTGCAAGTATCTTTTGGTATATAACAATACTTCTACTTTAATACTAAATCCTCCCACTGACATCAAAAGGAGTTTCCATCTGTAAGTGAAGACCCCTTCATACCTTGGTGGTCTAGGAAAGGGTGCAGTCTACTGTACCTGCTGCCCAAGACGAAATGAGATGAGGGGCACTAGTAACAGCATCCAGGCACCAGAGTTTCAGGCCATGGCAGTTAACAGTCACCATCTATCTGTGGTCCCTTCCCTATAAATGTGCCCCACCAGTCGAAGCAAACACAGTTGATTACCATCTTCTGCTCTTTCACAGGTGTTTCCTTCTTGCAGAACCAGGATATTCCTCCATATACCATTCCATCAGACAATTCCACAGCATTCCTCCCTTGTGCAGGGCAGTGCTTACAAGTGGCACAGGCTCCAAACTCACCAGCCATGAGTTTCTCACCAGCTCGTTTCCTAGCAGCACCACAGCCACTGCAAGGACATCTCCCTGGGATGACTGCTGTAGGTGTCCAGCATTTCTTTAATTTCACTACAAGCAAAGGGCAGCTGTGTGGTCCCACTATGGGGAGCAGCAGTCCCGTTTCCACACACCTGCCAAATCACTGGAACTGAGACAGCACCTCCACAGTAGCCTGCCAACCCAGCACAGCCTGCAATTTGTGCTACCAGCTGCTCACTTCCAACTAAGGGCCACCTTTTTGCACTGAACACTAAATACTCATGTTACCACCAGTCCATTACTCTGACAGACAGCTCCTGGCTCTGAACCTGCTGAGATGGTACCTCAAGAGCCCTACTGAAAGCACACTTTTCTCCAGAGGTCTCGCTGGTTGGGACAAGACCACCCCAATTCTTACCCATCCCCTCTGCAGCTGCAAAGTTTTCCACCTGTTAACACATTGTTTGCATTAACTCCCCATACACAGTACTTATAGTTGCAACACAAATTCCTAATTACAAAAAACACAACTCCTTCCAAGTTTCACACCGCTACAAATACTGAAGCCCCAGGCCACTCCAGGTCCAGCTACTACCAGCATTCCCCATCAATTACTGTCACAGACAAAACAGTCTCAACTCAGGGAATTCTACTTACTTGGCAATTAACAGACAATTCCCAATTTGGGTGTTGAGAAAAAAAAAAACACCAAACTTTTAGGGAAGCACCTTTTGTCCTCTATCCCCAGGCTCACCTTCAGTCAGAGACCTTTCCTTCCCACCTTCCTATCTGAACTGTTCGTTTTCACTGCTCCTTACACTCACTTCCTGCCAAGCCCTTCAGTGAGGCGACACAGGAGATGAGGGTCAGCACATAATAGTTTTTCTGCCATGCCTTTCCTCCTGCTCATTTTCCTGCACTGATGGTGGCTTCTTAACTGTTACTCTTCTCCAGCAGGTGTCCTGCACTGGAGTCACCTACTTACAGGTTACAATCCCTTTGGTGGAGTCTCTGCCCTCATATGTCTGCCATCTGCTGTAGTCTCCTCAGAGGTGAGTCACCCACAGGCTGCAGTCCCTCAGGGTGTCCCCACCCCAGCATGGGTTGCCCACAGGTCACAGTTCCTTTGGAGGTATGTATACTTGCTCTGGCATGACTTACCTGCAGCCCACAGTCCACTCTGATTGTCCCTGCTCCAGTGGGTAAGCCTCCACAGGAGGCAGTCCTGTTGAGGGTGTAGCTCCTGTGGCATGATCTGCCTGACAACATCACCTCTCTCTGATTCTCCTCTGTTCTCTCACGTCTCAGTGTATCTCATCCTTTTTCCTCCTGTTGATCCTCTCGCATGTCTTCCCCCATATCTCCATTTGTGTTTCCTGCCCCTTGCAGCTGCTGCTCTTTCTGAAAGATTTATGAGCAGCAGCACCACCACCACACCTGCTCATCTGATACACTGAGGTTTTAGCATGCAATAGCCTGTTTTCATCAGCTTCAAAGCCATCCTGTGCACACGGTAGTCCATGACCTTTTCCCCCCACCAGGCACCCTTACAGGTCCCCAGTACTGAAAGCCTGACATTTGTGCCTAAAACAACCTAAACTGCTAGTTTTCAAGAAAGAAGGTAGTTATCCAGGTAAATGTAAGATCTAAAGACAAGTGAGCCACACTAAAGTTATTAGATCTCATAAGTGATTTCACATTTAAAAAAAAAAAAAAAGCAAGGTAACCATGACCAAGGGCAGCAGAAGTAAATCTCTAGCATCCCTGAATACAAGAGAAGCTTTGCTTTCCACAAGGTCTGGTGTTTATCACAGATACTTATCAGATGCATGTGGAACAGCAAGAAAGGAGAACAGATAAGCACAAGTAAAGCAAACAGAAATTCAGATATTTTCTAATCCCTGTAGTGATGTGGCAGTGGCCTTTTATTTAAGAAAGTAAAAACGTGGTCTTCTACAGAAAGAGAGGTGCATTCTTGATCCTTTCTCCACATACTCAGACAACTCCTACCTGCCAGGCTCAAGCAGGCATCTGCTTTGTCAGACACCAAAACGCAGCCACTCCTCAGAAACTCTTACAGCGTTTTTCCTTGGAGTTATCCTAGAAGTGTCTGGACACACTACATACACTTCTTTTTTGAAGAAGTAAGAGTAGCGCTAGAAAAAAAGAAGCGTACTTATAGGTAAAATCCTGTCTGGCCGGCACAGCACATTGCGCCAGTCCGGCTGTCCTGTCGCACGCCCGGAGCACTGCACAAAGCACACCTATCACAGCTGCCGTGCATGCTGGCCTTCCACCGCCGGCACAACAGCCTGGCTGGACCGGTGTGCCAGCAGAGAGCAACCCGCAGCCTTCCCTGGGAGCGCTGAGCCCGAAGGAGCAGAGCCCGCGATGCAAAAGCAGGCGGCAGAAGCCCGGGGGAACGGGTTCTACCCCAGCACCGATGGCAGGCAGCAGCCGACCCGAGCCCCGCGGCTCAGGCCGGGGCGGCGGGCGCTCCCGGCACGGCGGCCCGCAGGTGTGCCCCTCCGCCCCACGCCGGGGGAAGGGGGCCGGCGGCTCGCCGCGCCCGACACCCGAGGGGAGAGGGGCAAGGGGCGCGGGGCCGAAAGCCCGCCGCCCCGCTCCTCAGGCGCCGGGCCGCTCCGGGCGCGATGGCGGGCGGCTAGGAGCGCCATCCCCGCTTCCCGCCGCGGCCCGCGCTTACGTGTAGATGATCGACATGAAGTGCATGAGCCACAGCACGACGAACAGGATGAGCCCGAAGATGGCGAGTCCCTCCAGAGCCAGGGCCAGCACCGCCATCCCCAGGGCGCGGCGGCCCGAGCAGGAGCCGGCGGCGGAGCGGGAACGGCGTGAGGGAGGGCGGCTCAGCGGCCTGTCGGCGTGCGGAGCGGCGGCTGCCGCCGGCGAGTTCTTCGGGCGCCTACTGCCGCTCCTCCGCGGCCTCCGCCCCGCCTGCCGCTCACGCACTGACGAGCCCCCGCCTGCCCCCGCCTTTCTGTCAGGCGCCGGGCCCGGAGAGGCGGGGCAGGCAGTCACGGGGCCGGCGGCGGCGGGGCGGGCAGCTACTGCTACCGCGCCTCCCCTGCCCCGGGCGTAGGGCAGGGCCCGGCCCAGTCTCTCGCCGTGCTGCCGGCCGCCTGACCTTGGAGGCGTCCCCTGGGGCCGGGGCGGCGGGCGGCCCGCGCCCTGCCCTCGCACCGTGGTGGTGGCCGCCTTTGGGAGCGCTGCCTGTCCCGCAGAGGCCGCGCGGCCGCGGCTGAGGAGAGTGGAGCCCGTCATGCACGCCAGCAGGGCTGGAGCAGCCGGGTGTGGCCGGGCGGATCTCGCACAGGGCGGCCGATAGGGCTGCGTGGCCTTCGTTATTATTTCTTTGTTGGTTTGGAGTCGGAAAGCTTTCTTGATGACCTTGAACGTCGCGGGAGAGGACTGCTGTTCCTCGTTACTAATCACCTCAGCCATCTAGCCTTGCGTTTATTTTGTTACAGTATTTATATATTTATATTTTGTTACAGTACTTACAGCACCTCCCATGACTGTGATATTGCCCCCCCCCCCTTTTTGAAGTGATTCTTATGAAGAAACTTCCCAGCGCTTCTGTTCGGCTCTGGCAGTTTACACTAGTGTTTTGGACCTGGGGCCAGAAAGGTGAATTTATCTCTTCTGCTGATTGTTTAATAGGCAAATATGCATTGTATTAACTTTTCTAACTCCCTTAATCAAGGGTATGCTGCGGAAAGACAAAGGTACTGGAGTGCCTGTGCCTGCCAGACGCAGGTTAGTTCTCTGGAAGGAGCACAGCCGTACGTAAGAGGTGATGGCTATCTCACTTGAGAAGGTACACTCTTTCATCAGGACTCTTGGCCAGCAGCACGAGCTGAACGTTCCGTGCCGTGCCGTGCGTGCACTCTCCAATTGATTTTTTTTTTCCCCACGGTGCTCCAATTATTAATGCAGATGGAGTATTCTTAAATTCTGCTTAAGAACTCTCAGTCATGGGGTTTTTTTTAATACTGTAGTCACAATAATGCTTTGGAACTGTAGACGAATTAGGCTTCAAGGTAACTAGTTGCGTATAAGCAGTTACAATGTAGAGATTTAAAGGCAACTTACTGTCAGTAAAGCTAGGATCTTGCATGTTGTGGCAAGAAATTGACTGAAGTGAAATTAAAAGCACAACTTAAAATTCAAAGTGAAAAGCTACCAATAACTCTGGTAAGAGCAATCCATCTTAGAGCCAACACTACCTGTGTAATCTGTTTGTTCCTGCTTAACTTTTGTTTCCACGTAAATCATAGTAGCCAGCTACATACTTTACACTGGTTTCAGTGTTTTCTTAGTAATACTTCCTTAATTAAATTTTCAAGTAAAACAAATTACCTTAGTTTTCAAATTCACCTGTCTCAGTTTGTGTCCATATCTCATTTGTAACTGAAAGTGGCAGTCAGTTTTTCATTTTTCAGTTTGTTCCTTTAGGTTAGGGTCTAGTGATCACATTTATGTTGACTTAAGATCGCCTTAATGAGCTTTATTTACACTTTTTAGCCATGATTTGAGTTGTCATGCTCAATTTTGGCACTACCACAAGACTAGACTAGCCAGAGAATTATGATCTGATATGTATGAATTGTGAGAATATAGCTCATATAACTCTCCTCTGGTTGGGTTGCATCTCTCTTCCAAGGCAGAATCAGACTATGCAAAACAGTATCTTGCATTAAAATGTGATAGCACAGTGAATTTAGGAAGGTTGAGGGCCTGTGTTCATTAGGCAGTTGAGCAAATAATCAGAGTTTTTTAAACTTTTTCTGGTTTTGAAGAAGTATTGAGCTGAAGCAGCAAAGCTTATTCTTTGTCCTAGAAGGTGTTTGCCTGGGAGATCATGTTGACATGCAGCTTATTTTGCAATAGCTAGGGTCAATGGCTCCATGCAAACAAACTTTGCTGAGGCTTCTTCATAAATAAAATGGATAAAGGTTATTTGACCTGCTACTGACTCCCATACTTCAACAAACCACACTGATGAATGAGCAGTCCTCAAACAAGATTATGCAGGAAAATGCCGAGCTGGCCTATGTAACTTCGGTTTAGTAAAGGACTCATCTTTCTGCCATCCTCTCTGGGACAGTGTTCTGTCCTGCTGGCTTTGTTGTATGGAGAGAAAGAACTTCTCTCTCATGAGGGGTTTAAGGTAAAAAGCTGCAGCACCCAACACTCAAGTCTATGTCTGGTTTAAAATAGGAAGCTCCAATATACTTTCAGGCGGTTCTTTGGGAGCGTGGTGGAGGAAAGTCAGGTAGGGTAAGGCCTTTGATCTGAGTAACTTCTCTAGTCAAACCTTGCCACACGGATTCTTTAAGCAGGTATACTAAGCTTTGTGAGGGAGCAGAGAGCGAAGGTTCCCTGACACAAGGGGCCATCTGGAGCTGTGACAGTTCAGAGGTAGAGGATGTGCTCGTGGCCTCCCCTCTGTTAGTGTGGGGTGCAATGATTCACAGAGAGCAGTATTCTTCAGATAGTGCAGATCTGCCTCTTCCTCCAAGATGCCTGATCTTGCCTTAGAGGCATGATACTCTCTGGTGTTTTAATCAAATGCTTTGGTCTTATGCTAATGTGTATAGTGTTTAAATTAAAAACAAACAAGCCCTCCCATGTGCTATAGAGCTACTGTTTTTGATGAA
The DNA here is from genome assembly GCA_028020825.1 of Podargus strigoides. Classification (NCBI taxonomy): domain Eukaryota; kingdom Metazoa; phylum Chordata; class Aves; order Caprimulgiformes; family Podargidae; genus Podargus; species Podargus strigoides. Next base: position 93,368,495 of record CM051663.1, read on the forward strand.
TTGATTTATTTAGTTAATGGTCCTTGAGTGTAGCTTTGTTGCAGGCTGAAATAGATTAATTTAGTATAAATCTCTTTTCTAAGGGTCCTAAATGGTTGGACTTGATGATCTTAAAGGTCTTTTCTAACCAAGGCGATTTTATGATTCTGTAAATGGCCTAGATGAGACTTGTTGCTCTGACAGCAAAAATAATGCAATATAAACACACATGTAATTTTGAACAGATTATCTATGTTTAGCCAATACTCAGGGCTAAACCATAGCATTTAGTCCATCACCTAATGCTCCCTCCCCAGTTGAGAGGGAGAATCAGGAAAAAAGGCAGAAAGCCCATCAGTTGAAGTAGAAACAGATTTAATAGAATAACAAAACTGATACAACAATGAACATAAAGTATGGAAGATTCTACTCAGCCCAGCCTTTTATGTTGACAGCAGGAGCAGAGTATCACAAGGGAAGAGCCCCAGGGAGTGGAGGAATGCCGTCTTTAGTGATCTTCCTCCTTTTATAATGAACATGATGAAGTGGTGTGGGATACACCTGTGAGTCAGCTGCCTTGATTGGAACTCTCAGCTGACTCAGGGCTACTCATGGCCTGCCTGCATGGCTGGCCCATGGGACTGTGCCTGGGGAACCAGGACACAGATAAAAAAGGATATGGATATTTAGATCATTAGCAAAAGAACATTAGTGTGGTGATGCTGGTGTTATTTCTGAGAAGGCTGTAGAAACCAAAACCACAAAAGTTTCTCTTAGTAGTATATGTGTAGGAGCTTTTAACCACTACACAGACTTTTCCGTTTCCTCCTAAACCTTCAGAGCCTGTGTTGAAAACTATGGTTTACCTAATCTTTGGAGAGATAAGATTGTTATTTAGTTCTCCATCTTCAGATGGCAAAACAGTTTGTCACCTGAATTCCAATTAAAAAGGTATTTAAAATCTGCTGAAATGCTATTTCACAGCTTGTGTGTGCCTTTGTTAGTATTTCCAACTATACACTCCCCACTATTTCTGTTTCTGTTCAGAATTATATCACTGAGATTCTGGGCAAATAGAAGACAAGAACAAATTAGCTTTCTCTTGCTTATATGCATTTTTCTTTATGAAAATATGGAAATAAAGGGAGGGACAGTGTAAGTTTTCCCTGTGCATAATGATTAGATCTGTTCATGCATCTGCGCTCTGAAACTGCTTTGTAAAATACCTTATTATAAAGGGAATATTCATTGGTAGAAATTATTTGTCTTTGAAAGGAAGTTTTAAGTTTTAATCATTTAAACTCTGAAAAGTCTGCCTTCAAGGCCAAGCAGGATGTTGGATATGTATGTCACCTTTTATTAAAATATCCTTTTTGTTCCTTTTCTTTGTGTAAAATCAAATAAATGTGTATATTACTGCTCAGCATGTTTGTTATTGTACAAATGTTTAAATCTCCTTTGTTTCAATTGTGAAAAAAAGTATGTGGCCAGTAGTCGGATTTAATATAGAAATGTATGCAGTTGCTCTTTGCCTGTTAGTCTCCCTGCCCAGGTGAGTTCAGAATTTCATTTGAGTCTTAGAGCACTTGTAAATATCGAGGAAAAGGCTGTCTAGTAGGAGGGGAGAGAGAGAGAGACCCAACTTATTGGACAACTCTGCCAGTATCCTCTTTCTCTGGCAGTTCCAAGCAATCTAATCAGAACATAAAGTGGCCCATGAAGTTTAACAAATGCAGTTCTAGGCTAGCCAGAGCTCAGGCTGTCTCTTGTCTGATAGTGTCTCAACAAATCAAACACCAGAAAAATTCTACACCAGAACTCTTACAAATGCCCAAGAATGGAAAAAGTTAAACCTACAGCTTGCAGTGAAATCTTGAAGTGCAAATCTGTGTAGCTTCACAACTTCTGATCTTCAGACATCTATTTGTAAGAGAACATGAAAACACTTTCAAAAAAAAAATCTCAATATTGTAAAATCCATACAAATGTTTAAGTTACATGGTATTTTTCTTGAGAAACTTATACAGGTCTACACTAACTGATAAACCATCTCCCAAGTGTTGCTGCTGAAAACAGTTATGCTTATGCAGTCAGCATTGAACTATGGAATACTTGGAGAAGAACTAAATTTAGAAAACTGGTCAATAATTTCACAGAGTTGCAGGATAGTTGAGAGACCTCTGGAAATCACCCATTTCAACCTACTGCTCAATCAGGGTCAACTAGAACAGTTTTCCCAGTTTGGAGCGTGTCTCCATCTTCTTTATTCCACCCATGTGTGGTATCAGGCACTCCTCCCACTTTTGTATCATCTGCAAGCTTTCTTAGGGTGCATCCTGTCATTAAGAAGATGTCAAACAGTATTGGACCCACTGTTCACCCCTGATGCACTCCAATAGTGACTGACATCCAGCTGGACTTCTTGCTACTTATCACAAGACTTGGTGCCTGGATGTTCAGCCAACTTCCTGTCACCATATCCTTATCTAGTTCATTCCTTGTCAGTTTTGCTGTGAAGATGTTATGGGAGACAGTGTTAAAAGCCTCGCTAAAGTTCAGATTCAGAACATCCTGGTATCATCCCTTGCTCACTAAACCAGTCATCTTGTCATAGAAGGCTATCAGGTTGGTTAAGCATGATTCCCCCTGCATAAATCCATTCTGACTGGTCCTGATCACCTTTCTGTTCTTCATATGTTTAGTAATTTTTTTTCCAGGTTTAGTTGATCTGTTATGTTCCCAGGGACTGAGATGAGACTGATCAGCCTGTGGTTCCCTGATTCTAACTTCTTGCTCTTCTGGAAAACAGAAGGGACATTTGCTTTCTCCTGCTTCTCAGGAACCTCTCTTATTCTGCCTGACCTTTCAAAGACAATCAGAAGTGGCCTCATGATGATGTTGGCCATCTCCCTCAGCATTTGTGTGCATCCCATCAGATCTAGTGGCCTTGTGTGTGTCCATTTCAGTTCAATGTTCCCTAATCTGATCCTCCTCCACTGAGTACTTCAGTCTTCTCCATGTCCTTTGCCTCCAGGTACCCACCCCCCTTCAGCAGTGGTCCCACATTTTCTATGGTCTTCCTTTTGCTACAGGATACTTCTAGAATCTTTCTCAGTGTCCTTCACATTCCTCATCAGAGTCAACTTCAGATGGACTGTGGCTTTCAATACATGCTCAGAGAGCGTGTCTGTATTCCTCCTGGGTTACCTCTCCTGCTCCTACCTCTTGTAAGATTTCTTTTTATGGTTGATTTTGTCCAGGAGCCCTTACTCATTCCTGCAGGCCTTTTCAACCTTTTTCCTTCATACACTCGGAATACCTATCCTTTATTTACTGCTTTTCGCTGACTCTCCTTTGAAGTTCTTACTTTTCATTTTGGAGGCCCAATAGAACTCAATCTTCCTTGCATTTTAATGGCTTCTGCCATGTGCAGTCTTCTTGTCCTCTTGTTTCCTCTTCTTGTCTCTTTTTCTTCAAATTTACTCCATCGCTGCTTGCTCCCTAGACAGTGTTCTGCCACCTTTCACAGGGGTTTGTTCTCCAAGTCCCACCCTGTAGTGTGTTCGCTCTATCTTGTCCTCTGTTAGGTACTCCAGAGCTTCTCCTTTTAATTTCTGATTATCAATGAACAAGAACAATGTGGATTTTTTATAAGTAAGCATTAACATCTCTTTTTTCCTCCATTTTCCTCTTACCTTTTTATTTATTCCTTTACCTTCCCTTGTCTCCATTCATTTTTATTGTGAGTTTTTCAGGACAAGGATAACCTCTCTAAGGTGGAAAGACATTATTTTCCAATGCACAGACTGCCACAAAATTGTTGTATCTACACACCAGTGTTTTCTTCTGCTGTTAAAAAAATACCATGTCCTATAAACAAATGACATGCTCCTTCTGGGGAATATCATGCTATCCTCACCTCCTGGCAAACAAAACCATCTGGCCACAGTATTTCAATTACTGCTGAGCCACAGGCTAAGGAGGCTGGCCAAGAGTCTCCCTGTGTAGTGATCTGAGAAAAAGGGATGGTGATCAGGGGTGAGAGTACCTAGTTGAAACAGCTCAATATCTGTGATATTTTTCACATCTGAAGTTTTTCCCATGGAATTTATGTGAATCCTTCATGGACAATGATATCTAAGGTACAGGCTCAGTCTGGGTTTTTTTGAAGCTCTAAATCCTCTCACTTCTAGGGCTAGCTTTGTTTAAAAAATGATCCCTGTGTTCTAGTGTTTAGAAAGTCACCCCTCTAAGGAATATTAAGCAAACGGCTTCCCTTTAAGAGCTAAATCTGTTTGCAGATACATCAGTGGAATTTTACATGCTGAGCAGAATGCATGTCAAAATATAATTGATTTTTTATGACCAAAAAACACATTAGAGAGACCCTGAATCTGAACATAGAGAGGGAAAGAGAAGGTCATCAAGTCTTACAACATTTTTGCTCTGTTTAGATAATGTTTTAAATTTATGTTTTTCATTAATAGTTCTGAGAATAAACTTTGATTTTTTCACAAGTCTCTTGAAAAAAAAAATTATGCATGGACTGTTCATGCTGACTATAATTTATTTTTTAATTTATAGTGCTCAATTGGCATTGACATCACCTCATAATGGTTAATGTCTTGTATGGACAATTCAATTTTAGAGAGATAAGGAGAAGAATGAAAAAAAATTCCGAATTGATTAGATAGATAAATCTTGCATGACTTCTGGAAGAGCAAGCATTCATTCAGTGGGAGACTTTCTGCGAGTTTCCATCAATAAAAACATTCTTGCAAACAAAAACTCTCAGAAATAAATACTGAGTGCAAGTTAAAAAGCATACTGGCTATAGAAACAAATAGTCAAGTTTCTTTTTTCAAATGTTGGACTCAAGCAGAGACTCTGGGTTCTTAGCATCTAGCAATCCTTTTGGCTGTGAAACTGTTGCATTCTTGTTAACCCAGGCAAAGGCAGTCGAGAGCATGATTTCAAAGGCAGATGAGTGGATTCAATAAAGGGAAAGTTGTTCAGGGAGTTAGGAACCAAAGGCATCCAGCCAGGGCTAGAACTAGGGGAAAGAATTTGGTCTGGGAGCAACAGAACAGAAATTGAGGTCAGAGGACCTTCTTGAGCTAGAGGACCAAAAATATGAATGCTTTTTTTAAGCTGATAGCAAGAGCCAAAAACGGTGAAATCAAGGGAAAACATGATAGGGGGAACAGAGTTCATCCACAGAAGAGGTGAGCAGTGATGCTTCATGACTGAATATGACACCAGGTTTAAAATTAACGTTTGAAGCTTCCATCACCAAATGCTTGGTGCTCCAAGAATACAAATAGATACAAATAATACATCTAGATGTATCTATAGAGACCAACACAGAAATTAGTCCTTAATAAAGCAAATGGTTCACTCCTGGGCCCCAACACTGGGCATCTTTGGTACAAAAATGGTGAGTTCAGTGGAAGCAGATAAGCAGATCCAGGAGCAGTTGGAAAGCCCCAGTCCTTTCTCATTGCTACAGCCGTGAGACCCTGGAAGCAAAACTGCCTTGGCCAAGTAGGTGAGCAAAATCATAAAGATATTTTGGTCCTTACTTATCAAAGCACTCCAGTATTAGGGGAGTGGAAGAATGATGTGCTTTAGAAAGATATCTGGCTTAGAAATCAGGTTCAGCCCTGCCTTGAAGCAGAGTGCCTGGCAATTTCTGAAATCCACAATTAACACGTGGATTACAAGATATCTCCTGTGATTGAATTTAGTCATCAAGACATCTCACAGCGTTTCCTACTCATGTCTCAAGGCTAGAATTACAGCATACTCCACTAGCTTCATCAGAGGCATCCCTAAGGAATGTCTCTTTCCCAAGCACCTGCGAAGGTATGAGCTGTATTTGTGTGTTTCCCAACTGCTGCACAGTCGCCAAGCGTTCAGGAATCACTCTGCACTCCTGTATGGACTGCTGAGATCTCCTTCCTGACATCTGCGAGTATTTGCATGCAGTCTCCCAGAATCTGAGTGGATGTGCAGACTGAAGATGGAAAGAAAGGTTATGTACGAGTAGCCAGAACTCCCTGAGACATCCATTCTACCTGTATGCTTGGTTCTCATTGCAGAGAGTCACAGGTTCATGGCACCGATTGAAAGTGTTAGCTTGGCTTGTCCAGTCTCTACCTGAGTACTGCTGAAAGAAGCTAAGGACAGTGTAGCCTGAGAATAAAAATACACTGCTAAAACTGTTAGAGGAAAACTCATCTAGCTTTTTCAGACTGCTTTTAAAAAAACTATTTCAGTAGCTATTACTTAAGTGTTTTAGAAACAATAGTTTCTAAATAGTTCTTAACACAATGTTTCAATCAATCAAATTCGAACGATTCCAGAGTTGCTCACTTAGCTTTTACTGCTGCATCTCCATCTTACCACTTCACTTTCTGACCTCCCAGCTTCCTTATTTTGTGAAAACAATCTCAAAAATAGAGCTCTACTCACAGGAACATGATAAAAACTGCCGTGCAAATAATATTTCACCATAACCCTGGGCAAGTTTTCCTGACTCTTTCCCAGGAGCACCTCATACTAATCATGTCAAATAGAGGTACATATCCTGCAAAAGCAGTACCTGCGTTTCTGTACCTGCTGTTTAAAGGAGTTACAAGTAACAGGCCCCTGTACCCAAGAAGCTCTGCTGTCCAAAATGTGTTTTATACCATAGTCCAGACCTGCTCTTTCAAACAGAGAAATGTTTTTTCCATAAGGATACAACCACTCTTTTATTGTGGGTTTGCAGTTGCACAGCCATTTTCACAATTATGTGCTGAACTGGGCAACGCTAATAGATCATTATGACCTCAGTAGCTACTCCTGCACAGCTGGGGGGCACACAGAGTGTGATGAACCCAGACTATTTGAAACAGTGGGGAGTCCTTCACACAGAGAGTTTCAGATCAGTGCCTCGGATATTCTCACCACGCTCACCCAGATCGTAGGGATCATGTACTCTGAGCTATGCCCATTTTCCACAGTAGTTACAGGTTCTGGCTTTGCACAGGGACGACCATCCAGTCAGAAGCAATGATAATGGGTAACTAACATAGTGACTTGACATGTCTGAGCTGCCAAGTTTCTTGTGATGTCTTTGTGGTTCTTTGAATTTCTGTTGTGGTTATTTAATTACCAGTCTCACAGTGAAGCAGCTGTTAAGTGGCTCAGAAGAATAATATACATTGAGTCTATACAGGCACAGTTTGAAACCAGAGCTTTCAGTGTCTCTCTAGATAACTGATGCTATCTGAGTTTCTGTATCTAAAACCATTCAACATTTCCATAGCATTTTTAGGTTCTTTGCAAATGAAAGATCATCCTTAGTTGTATTATTGCATCCTGCTTGACATGAGTTACTAATTAAGAAAGTGAGGAAAGCTGATGGGGAAATTCACTAGTTTCAGTTAAGCACATTACAGAAGTTCCACAGTTTAATGCTCTTCTAAATTTCTTTGCAATTAAATATTCCTATAATTAAGCACGCAGCAGGTGAGAGAGAAGTCTGAGCTTTGCTGCATTACAAAGGAGGCAGCTCTGAGAAAAGTCTGAGAACTCCTGCTTTTAAAATAGTGATTTTATAAAATTCTACATACAATTTCCTTTCCCTAAGCAGAACATGGTTTTGTTTCTTTGTTGTAAATATTAATTTCTTAGGTGTTGTGTGAACTGGATGTGTACTGGGGACTACTAGTTAGAAGAGACGTGGGATTACTAGAGCTCTTAGCACCATGGTCTTTCCATGTAGTGACTTCTGCTTTTACTCAGGAGTTTTTTTCCCAGTTCAGTTCTTGACATTGACCCAGCAAATGATACTTTTATAAAGACATACAGACCAGACTGAATTTGATTCGGTATGGATGAATGGCAGAATGGTGTCAAAAATTATGCCCCTGAAATGGAATATATACTCACCTGCGTCTGGAATCAACTGCCTTTAGCAACCCTTAGTGTCTGTCATCAGGCAGGCTTACATTTGTAAGAGCAGACTTGCCAGGAACAGAAGTAGAAACAGCTGGTTGCTCTTGTGTCAACCCTGGTGATATCAACCTGGACATGAAGGAAGAAACAATGGGAACAGCTGTAGGATCCATCAGAATTTCCCCTTGTACAGGGACATGATCTATTTAATATATTGAATAAAGTGAACAAACAGAAACTTTCTTTTAAGACCTCAGCCCAGAGTATGAAAGTGAAAGCCACAGGGTTAGCTCTTGATTCTGTCCTTCTGCTTGTCTGTCTGTGCCAAAAAGTCCTGTGGTAGACAAAACTGCTCTTGAATGGGTCTTTGAGTGAGCTTGGAGATGTCATGGGAGTGTTGGCACTATGTCAGGGAGACACAGCTGCTGTGCCCTTTGCCTAAGGACAAGAAGTTCAGTCCTTCACCAATAAATCATAACTGGGTGGATAAACTGAAATACAGGGTACAGGTTCATTCCATGTGCTCATCATTGTGAGTCATCATTACATTGCGTCAGGTATTCCAACCCTGTGGTGTCAGTGCAAGGTGTGATAGTTAATTTGGATAAGTAGGAAGCAAATGTCTACAAATTACTGCATCCTCCAAAAGGGGCTATTACAATATTGTACCTTCTTGTCCATTTCTTAGTGACTTGCTCTGGTTTTTATTACAGTTAAAAGTTCTTTTCAGGCATGTAGTTGTGGTAAGTTTGGATATGGAAATACTATATTCTGTTTCTGTGTATCACATCCTTAAGGACCTGGGCATCTGTAGGAACCAGTAGGCATTTTGTCTTCAGCTGACTCCATCACAGTTGATTCCAAAACCAAAACAATTTATGTACCCTCTCCTGGAAACCTTGCCCCTGCCCTTTCTTTTTACCTCTCAAAGCAAAAAGAAGTATTACTCAGGCAACAAATATTTTCTCTGTGTATGAGTACAAACATTAGATAAGGCTAAATGGACAATGTTGCTTGGCAGTCTAAAGACATTAGTTTTCTTGCACTTGTGTTTGTGTGCTCAATACAGCCTTACCTTTTCATTAGGGTGTGACATGCTTTATTTCTAAATGCCATGAGAGAGTGGGAGGCTCACCTGAGAGGCTTTTATCATACAAACAGGTGTGGCTTCAAAAGAAACCTCAGACTATTTCCAACAGGAACTTATTCGCCACTGAGTCTTTTCAGAGTTACCTACTCGTGAGAGTGAAGCTGGTAAACAAGCTCTCATTGGGCAATAAAGCTACGCACGGCATAGCAAAAGGAAAAACTCAGACTTCTCTGGCTAGTTCAGATATTCACATGGCAACTTACTCCTTGGTCATAGGGCTGTGCCAAAGAAGTTGGGATGCATTGACTGCTGTGCTTCTCCCGGTCCCTGGGGAATAGAAACCAGGTGCCAGACCCTTCAGGGCACCATGCAGGGTCTGAATGCAGCCTCTCCTAGCATCTTTAGGGAAACCTATCAGTAAGGGATAAGAGGCCCACTGATGTCCTACAGGCAGGGTTTGGAACAGTAGGATAAGTCTGCCCTCTAAGACGCTGGCAGGTTGTAGCTGTATTACCATCAAGGCTCCAGCAAGTGAACTATTCTGGACCTGTTGCCTACAGCTATTCTGCCTTGTATGGAGACAGTTAAATATCAAGGCAGTATGAAAAGGGTTTGACAATCAAGTCAGTTGGTTAAGGAATGTTAAATTATGGTTGTGAATACTTTTGCAGCATTACCTAATTCTGGGAAAAGCAAAATCAATGACTCTGTTCTGTTTTACCATATCTGTTAATATCCTCTGACTTAAAGGACAGGTATCAGCACAGTTAACCAGGTCCTGGGTTCAGGGTCCTGCGTTCAGGGGTGGATAGGATGCTATTATATGCTGATACATGCTCTTCTGCATTAAATATAGAGTAGTCCACAACCAAGTGTGACTAAAGCAAAAGACTAAGCAGCTTGTCAGCAACTGTTGCATTGGTGTTCCAAAAGGTGATTCCAGACTGACGCAATGTGCCCTCAGTTGTTGGGGAATATGAACCCCAAATGCAGTGGAGCTATGTTTGGCTATACCGGCCTAAAGCCTGGCCCAACACTCAAAAAGCCCCCCTGATATTAAAATAAGTCTATTCTCCGTGTCCAGGGTGTTACTGAGATTTTCATTATTTATCCTACAAATTTTCTGAAGTTTTTAAGAAACCTCAGTGTACCTTCTTGTGCAAAGACTGAAACAGAACAAAACCACATTCTGCTCTCATGAACCTTACTGTATCTGAAATACAGGATATTTCACATCTAATCATGCTGAATTAATTTATGCCATAGAGTGAGCAGCACAGTGGTGGCAATGCTGAGTTCCATGGCTGAGCGCTAGGTCAAGGCAGACTGAGGCTAGATCAAGGTGGACGGGGGGTTCCTGGAGCCAGGGAAACCTGGGAAAGATTACAGAGAATATGAATATTTTAGCCTGCTAATAAAATATTCCTTTGTGGTAAGTAGTATATGTCCAAAGATGTTGCTTTACTGACAGTGTGTGTCAGTAAATTAATTAATCCAAATTAATCTCTCTTTCTTCCCATTTGAGATCCCTTTGCAGGCCCTTGATTTTTAGTGCCTAGCCAAGGCACTCCAGCCTTATGATACAAATTACAGTAAAATTAAGTACATCATAAGTCACGCTTAAAATACAGGGTTTGAGATGGTCTGCCATAGGTGTGGGCCAGGCAAAGAGAAGGTCATGGTAGCTGTAAACTCTCCAGGTACATAGCCCTGGAGGACCAGCTGAAGTCCAAAAAGCCTCCTGGCATGTTCCTACATCCTACAGGTCTGCTTAGACCCTCCCCAGCATGTGTAGCTTGTCCCAGCTTCCTCACCATCCCCAGCCTTGGTCTGCTGCAGGGCAAGGTTCCTGAGGAGGTCTGTGGCTCAGAGATCATAAAATCATAGAATAGCCTTGGTTTGAAATATGTCTTCTGAAGTGCCTACATGGAACAAGTCCTCTTCTGGCTAGATAAAGGAGTTTTTCAAGCCCTTTTCTATCACTCTTGCCTTAGATCTGCTATAAAGGAGCAAAGATCTCGCCCCACATAGATGAAAAGAGAAGAGGGATCCCATACCAAAAAAGAGGATGAAATGAAAGGGTGGTAAAGCAGAAAAAAAATAGCAGAGGTGATGATTTAAAAATAACAAACCAAGAAACAGAAACAAACCCCAAAATGTTTGTCGTTACAGAACCTGCTTGGGTAGGCAACAGGAAAAGTGGATGAAGTCAGAGAGGTGCAGCCTTTCACAAACCTTGACAGTCACCAAAATATGTTGTAAGAATGTCCTTCAGAAAAATATGTGGCAAGATCGCTTGGAAATATAGCCATGTGCTGTACTGGTTTGGGGCATGCTGTCATTTTTACAAAGCCCATGTGTGTATCTGGCTCGCAATAAGCACTGCGTGTGCAGCTAACCAAACAGAGAAATCCCAATCACTGTTCTGTAAGCTGGATTTCTACCGAAGTGAATGAGTGGCCTGCTGGCACAGCAATCTGCAGGAATGTTTGGCCCACAGAATTACATATTTCTGCTGATATGTAATGAAGTGTAGCACTAGGAGTCATTACTGGTTAACAGCTTTACGGAGAATATCTGCAGCGTACACTTGTGTATCTAATGTCTGTGATTATGATGCATGCAGTGCCAACCATGCCATCAGCAATACACAGGACAGAAAACAAACCTCTCCCTCTTTCCCCAAGGTTCAAGGCTCAATATGTTTTTCCTACTTTTTCTTCCAACTTACATCCATTTATGCTTTTTTTTTTTTTTTTTTTAATTTTCATTCTGTCTTTTTAAAGTGTACCAGATCTAGAAAAACCTCATTTTTGCACAATGGACAGGACTGGAATGCTGTACTGATTTGCAGCCAGTCCTGAATGCAGTAGGGTTTTGTTTCCAGTCTTCCTGTCAGGGCAGAACTTTGGTTTTCTGTCACTAAGACCATAGTTGCTGTCACCCCACAGAAGCTTTTCTCCATTACAAACATTAACCCGAGTCCTATAATTATGTGGTCTGTGTGTCTGTAGAGTCATACCTTTAAGCACCTTTAAGAAAGCTTGCCAAATTTGTGCCTAGACCTTGCTTTTTCACTGTGTGTTAAGCTCCGCCCCAGATGGTAGGTGATATTTTAGTGCTAACACTCCATTGCCTTCCTGTTTGATATACATAGTCAATTTCTGACAAACTTTCTTAAAAGTAAGCCGATCATATTTATGCAACATATTTTGCAATCGTAGCTCTTAGAAAAAAGCTAATTTGCATCATTGTCAGAGAACATGAATTCAAATGGTGTGAAATTTGGTAGTGCTTAAGCAAAACCTGACCACATGGATCTGAAGTTTATGGCCAGTGAGACGATAAATTTTGATTCCAAGCAGATTAAATTCCTTTCCTCTAGCAGAAGGGAGAAGGAGAAATGCTATTTATTCACAGGCAGTTTAACTCAGTGCCTGGGAAAAGTGAAATTACAACTGTTTGGCTGATGGACATAAACAAAATATTGCCATGAGATGCCCTGACCAAGACTTTAACTTCTCTCTACTGTTCTACATCTATCTGGCATTATTGGATTTTGATTGTAGGCAGGGGCCCAACTTTGCCAGAATTCCTTGGCTTAAGGAACAGACATACATTTTAGAAAGTGCAAACATTTCTGTATGGATGCAAAAAGCAATCTCAGCTTGATAATAATATATGGTTCCATACAGACAGAACTACCTTAAACTGATACCATCCATACGAACATAAAGCATGTCAGTGCTGTAATTATTTACACAGCAGTACAAATATGAGAGAATTTGACTGTAGAAAGGTAGTGCATTTTATGCTCTTTTATCTTCCTCAGTGCCTTGTGATGCTTTACTGTCTCTATGGCATTGTGATGAGTCCAGGTGACAATAAAATCTTTCTATCCATTTCTTGCTTGTATAAGGGTGTACGAACATGCAGAAACTTGCTTCTCTAATTGCACAGGTGAAGCAACCGCATCCCATTTCCTGTTACAAAGTGCATTACTATCTATAGAGCTCTGCAGTTTATAAATATTGCTACAGCTTGTTAGCAGAACTACATTGACCACAGTATCTCATAATTGCTCCATATGAAAGTGTTCCCAGGTACCAGGGTGTGTTCAAGAAGGTCTGGGACGACTGCTGCCCAAAGCCCTGTTAAGCAACAGTAAACAGACGAGTTGCCTTCTCTTCCTTCACTTGTATAACAACCCCTGCTTTTGTGTGCATTTCCCACAGCGATCCTGACAAAACATTTGCAGACATTGCTGCAGTGCTGGCCTGCACTGGACATTCTGCCAGGAGTGTCCTAGTATTGTTTTCATTCACCTGGTTTATTTTATCCTGAAGTGATTATTGTACTGGGTGAGGAAACTGAGGAGGTGCACCTGGGGAAGTGAGTTTTAACTGTCATCTTTTCCTCCTTCTGCTCTTTTTTTTTTTTTTTTTTTTTCCCTTGTAAATGTTAGCATTAATCATTCCCTTCCCCCTTTAGAATGTTTAAAAGGCATCCTTTTTCAGCCTGCAAGCTAAGTATGAACAATAATTCATTCTCACAACCCTTCAGTGAGGCAAGTAGGTACAATTATCACCGTTTTACTGAAAGGATAACTGAGATACAAAGTTTAATGGACTGCTCAAGGCCATATAACAACTAAGATCTTATTTTTATTTACAGTTTTTTGAATGATTTGTAAAGTTGCATTCAGAGAAAGGACTCTCAAAAGTATTAATTTGCTTTATAGAGCTGTAAATGAGATCACTGACCTCAGGCTAAATTTCTTTTTTCATGTTAGCCAATATGATCAGCACTTTGTTAAATTTCACTTAACAGTCCAGCTGTCTCCCTGCAGACCCAATACCATCATCCTTCTCTGTGAGAGGGGCACTCAACAGTAATATTCAGAACAACCTTTAAATTTATTTGAAAGCAAGTTCATGGTATTAGTGCAGTCTTCTGTCAGTAATCTACACTCTGTGTAAACCTGCCTTCTGTCATTCAGTTTACCTAGATGATGGACCTTTTAAGCCACCTGACATTGAAGAGTAGGAGCACCTGCACAGCAAATCGGCTCAGAGTAATGATAATAAATTCACTCTTCTCGCAGTTGTTTTACTCCCTGGTATCTACATGACCCAACCATCCAACATAGGAAGAAATCCCGGAAGCTGTGAGCTTCTGCACTATTCATCTTTGCATCTTATCAGCAACAGAGTAGGGTAGAACCATGATGTCTTGCCTTACAGTCTGTTTTGTGGCAAAACAATGCTAATGTGCCAAGCCATGCCCAATGAAGACCAGTGTGCAATGGTCACTCCATGTGCTAGCAAAAGTATCAAACTACATCTGCCAAATATACTCCTTTCTGAAGTTCTGTGAGGTGCTACTATGTAAGAGACACTAGATGGAATATTAAGTCTGCCAAAGTTGAGGCCTTCCCGGAAGGCAGAAATCAAATCATTCCCCAAAATTTAACTAGTTTCTGCCAGAAAACTAGTACCCAGATACCCATTTAGCATGATTTTCTTTAATCCTAGTTGGATTTATCCAGGATTATTACAAGAACAAACTCACTAGTAAGAACACCGGCTTCTAATTTTCGTATTATAATTAATGCTTCATAAAATTCCAGGATACAACTGTGTGGTCTTAATAAGCATACTATACAAAACTAGCAAGTTATCTGTGAGAACCTGTAATTTCCCTTTTTTAATTTTAATAGAATGATTCAGTCTGTGGGTCTGTTTGTTCATTTATATATGTATTTATACTGGGTCAGCATGGCCATATGGCCAGTGCGAAAGTCTGATGGAGGGTGGAGGTTAACAGTAGACTATCGTGGCCTGAACGAAGTGACACCACCACTGAGTGCTGCTGCACCAGATATGAACTGGAGTCAAAGGCAGCCAAGTGGTATGCCACAATCAACATTGCCAATGCATTCTTTTCAATTCCTTTGGCAGAAGAGTGCAGGCCACAGTTTGCTTTCTTGTGGAAGGGTGTCCAGTATACCTGGAATCGACTGTCCCAGGGGTGGAAGCACAGTCCCACAGTTTGCCATGGACTGTTCCAGTCTGCACTAGAAAAGGGTGATGCCCCTGAACATCTACAATATATTGATGACATCATCGTGTGGGGTAACGAGGCAGAAGAAGTATTTGAGAAAGGAAAAAGAGTAATTCAGATTCTTCTGAGAGCTGGGTTTGCCATAAAGAAGAGCAAAGTCGAGGGACCAGCACAAGAGATTCAGTTCTTGGGAATAAAATGGCAGGATGGACGCCGTCATGTGTCTATGGATGTCGTCAAAAAGATAGCAACTATGTCTCCACTGACCAACAAGAAGGAAACACAAGCTTTCTTAGGACTTGTGGGATTTTGAAGAATGCATATTCCAGGTTACAGTCATCTTATGAGCCCTCTCTGTCAAGTAATCCAAAAGAAGAACCATTTTGAGTGGGGTCTTGAGCAACAATAAGCCTTTGAGCACATCAAACAGGAGATAGCTCAGGCGGTAGCTCATGGGCCTGTTTGGACAGGACCAGCTGTGCAAAATGTACTCTACACAGCAACTGGGGATCATGGCCTCACATGAAGCCTCTGGCAGAAGATACCAGGAGAAACTCGAGGATAACACACTGGTGGTGTGGCTACTGCTGAGTAGTGCTTACACAGCACCAAGGCTCTTTCCAACATTTCCCCCAGTGGGATGGGGTGGGCAGGATCTTGGGAGGGGACACAGCCAGGACAGCTGACCCGAACTGAACAAAGGGATATGCCATACCATGTGGCGTCTGCTCAAGTATAAAGCTGGGAAAAAGGAGGAAGGGGGGTGGGGTCACCCTTGGTCCTCCGAGGCAACCGCTACGCGTATCACAGCCCTGCTTCCTGAGAAGGCCCCACATCACCTGCTAATGGGAAGTAGAGAATAAATCTGTTTTCTTTTTTTGCTTCCACAAGAGTTGTTTTTTTTCCTATCTTATTTTCTTTCCCCCTTTTTGCCCTGCTGAGAAAAGGGGAAGGGGCGGGGGGGAGTGATAGAGCGACTTGGTGGGTACCTGGCATTTAGCCAAGGTCAAACCACCACAGTATTTTTTTAATGCAATACATTTCAAGTCGTTTCTGTTCTTGTCTGTTGTCACCTCATGATATAGTGCTCTTTGTACTTCAGAGGTGTCATTCCCTGGGTAGCAATTTTAGTAGGACTGAAAGCTCTGCCAGCAAATGGAGCCTCAGGAAGCCCTGGCCCAGCTTTTAGTTCTCGGCAAAGAAGTGGATGCCCAACATTACCACTGATAACAAAGGAGCAGGGGCTAGTGTAACATACATGGGTATCATCCTGGGCAATCAAGAGTCCAAGAAATACAGTATATTGCAAGGGAGAACCTGGACTGCAGCCAGGCACAGTTTCTCCATGCTCTGGCCAAAGCTACGTAAGCATTGCTGCTTCTTAGTTTCACATGCAGTGTCTGTATTGCTTGCACTTTACCCAGTAAAGTACATGTTTCCCTTAATGTGACAGTTATAATAATGCATGGAGGCATAAGTGTGTTATGTACTTTCAGCTGGATTTTTCCCTATATGGACTGATGGAACCAATATGCTAAAAATATATAACTTATTTGTTATGGTATACAGATTTCATTTTAAAAGACTACAGTTTCTTCCACCCTGTCTCCTACTAAAACCGCCTTTGTTCTGTCTCTTCTAGACCACATGAGCAGCTTTCCAGCTGCTCTTTTAAACTGGCTTAGCTGAACTTTCTGAATCTTTCCTTTCTCAGTTACAGGCAGCAGAGTCAGAGGTTCCCATGGAAACACTGGGGAAAACAATGCAAACTTTATAGGAGAGCTGCCTGAACCCCAGCTTTAGGTGGAGCTTCACAGCTGTATTGTGATTATGCAAGGGTTGATGCTTGATGTGCCCATGCTAAACTGTTAGAGAGAAGCAGATATCAGCAGATGGACTTTTGGAATAAGAGTTATACACACACCTACACATTTTTGTATAGTATAATGGAACCACTTAAGGAATGTTGTTATAATGTATGGGTTTTTGCCATTATCCTCTGTGTTCTTGTAATTCTAAGAACAAGCATATTTTCCTCATTTCCATAGCAACACCCATTAGTGAGATGGAGCTGTTCAGCTCATTCTTTATTGCTGCAGATTTTACCCAAAAAGCTGCTTTTGAAACTAACAGCTAAGAAGTACCCACTCTGTTGTCCGTATTTATCTGCTCCTTGTGTGATAAGTACTATGGAGACTGGGAAATGTGACTTCTTCCTTCCAGCCATTACATTACTGTGTCAAAAGATTAGAAAAAAATGAAAGTATCCAACTATGATTTTCAATATAAATTATCTTAGCAATGGTAACTTCATTTTTTGCCGTTACAAGGACTTGGGCAGGACCTATGTCAGCTCTAATTCTTGAGCCTACAAACATGTCTGTGTCCTATGAGTAAACTGGAACAGGCTGCGGAGAGAGGTGGTGGTGTCTCCTTCTCTGGAGATGTTAAAAACCCACCTGGACACGATCCTGCGCAACCTGTTCTAGGTGAACCTGCTCTAGCAGGGGGGTTGGACTGGGTGGTCTCCAGAGGTCCCTTCCAACGCCAGCCATTCTGTGACTCTGTGATTCAATGCCTGTCTTGTCAGTGTGAGTTCATCAATGCTGGGTTTCCATTTCATAAGACATACAAGAAAACCTGAAGCATGACACCTCTGACAGCAGAGTACCTGGGGACTGTGGTCACAGGATTGGTGGTCATGCATGGCATATGTCAGGTTTATGTCATGGACTGCTTCAGGGTTCGAGTGTCATCACTGTCACAGTGGCATCAGCTGACCATGCAGTGCATGGTGTCCTTGATCCTTACCCCTTGAGCAAGATCAGTAGTATTCAGAGTTTTATCTACAGATTAATGCAGGACAAGAATGACTGCTATCGTTTGTCTCCTTGCTCTCTGGGCAGCTGGGCACTGGTAGTGCCAGAGGCGTGTATCTGCTCCTGGTGTGCGCAGAACAGTGCTCAGCTCACACTTTTCTCTGTGTGGGTCCCACTGCAAAAGCAGGTGTAAACATCTGTGCAGGTGTTCTTCAGACAATAAACTGGATATGTAGTTATTAAAGGAAACAGACTTGGGGTGAAAATATTTCATTTTCATGGAATTTTTCTTTTCCCCAAGGGAGCTCCATCAGTTCAGATGCCTGGAAAGAATGCACTGAATTTGTATATTCTGCCTTGTTGCTTACAACAGGGCTCCACTAGCTGCAGGCCAGAGGTGAGGTTGCTAGCTAGTGGGGCTCCCGCAGCTGTTCTGCAGGCAGGTACGCAGGACACAAGATGTCCTGTGTTTATGCCAGAGCACATGCCATATATATCATTTATATGGACAGATTATTGCAATGACATGGTGTTTCCTCACAGCTATTGGTGACACTGAGGCCCTGCTGATCTGAAGGTTGATAGCAGGCAGAGCAGGAAGATATTCTCCCTTCTCTGTGACTTTCAAAACAGTAAATACTTCAAGAAGAGAGCAACAAACAAATTTTTTCCAAATACTCATCCTTAATCAGATGCCTACCCTGCCTCTTAACAGGTGCTGGAATCCACTTATTCTATGAAAATGAGGTGACACTTTCATCAAAAGCAGGAGTCAGGTTGAAAGCTATTGTCTCCGTGAGTACTACATTATTTCCAACCCAAGGGATTAAAAAAATTTAAAAAGACAAAGATCTGATCTAAATTCTTTTTAGTTTGACTCTTTCTTTCAGATCACTTCTTTCAGATCATTTACCTTTAAATGATCTCCACCAGCAAATAAACCTACTTTTGATTGAAGCAAAAGCTGAGACTATCGTAGCCACAGGACTACAGGAAACTTCAAGACAAACAGCACCCACTACAAATGTCAGAGAGAGACTTGCCAGTGTTGTTTATTTGACAGTAGTGTTTTAACCCCCTAGGAGTTCTGTTTTGCAAGGTACTGCTTGCACCATATTGAGGGATAGTCCTATCTCCAAAGAGCTAAACATTTAGCTGCAGAAGACAAGCTGAAAAGAGGAACAACTATATTTTATCCACATGGTTTTATAGATGATCAACTTCAACTTGGTTTAAACTAAAACTTAGAGATATTTAAGTAAGACCTAGATTCATATTACTGGCATCTGATCACACACAAGCTAAATATCTATTCTAAGTGAGCCAGTAGATTTCTTCTATGGTAAATGGAGAGAGAGAGGGACATGACTGCAGAAGAGCATACAACCCAACTTAAATACTTCTGAATAATCCCTCCCTTCAGGAGTAATTTACACAAGTAGTTTGAATTGGACACTACTTCAGCAATAGCTGGGTAGGATCAATCAGTCTGTGTGACTTCCCCAAGGTCACACATAAAGTTAATGCTGGAGTGTGACCCAGAGTCCTTAGCCTAATGCCTCAGCCCTAAAAGTACGTCTACTTTCATGTCCTGGTTTTAACTTAATGTGCTATGTTTTACTTCCCTTCTGATCCATCAGAAAGTTCAAGTTGTTGATGTGACCTAAGAAGTAAATGGGAATTAATACAAAATGTTAGTAATTTGGGGTAATTTCTGTTTCTGTCTGCTGTAGTAAAAGGTCATTCTTTTCACAATAATTTAGTCTGGGAAGATTCTATAGAGTTTCCTGTTCATCTGAAATACAGCAAGTTTCACTAAAGCTCGATGTGCTGTGAAATATAATTTAAAAAAAAATATTGGTATTCATGCAGCAGACCAAAGCTGCACTTAGAAGCAGAGGACAGCTTTTTAAATTTAGAGATCATATGAAGATATCTTTCCTCTCTACTGCTTTCATCATTGTGTGCTTTCAAAACAGCTTTGTCTAATATTTCGAGGGTGATCCCTCTCCATCCTCTGACAGTAAGTGATTATCTGCAGTTGTTGGTTATAGGCTAGGTGAACATCACGCTGGCATTTGATTTAGCAGATAGCCAGCATTGTGTCATTCCCTTCCTGTTCTGAGGAATGCAGCTGTTGTGGGTGTCAGGGGCCCAGGGAATGACACTCCGGTCACCCATGTTAACCAATGATCTGACAGTGCAAACAGAAAAGATAAGGGCTTGTTGTTCACTGGCTGAGGTCCTCTGGCTCTGCTTTACACGGATTGCTGATGAGGTGGCCCTAATGTCCTTGCTGGCCTTCAAATCTTTCAGCTGGTGGTCATCAGCAGTCTGTCACAAACCTGTGTTTCTTGAGGGGGTAAGCAGAGCACAGAGAGCCTCTCAGTCCTCTCACGTGGGACAAACTAATGGAGCCTGAGAACAAGCTTTTCTCCAGATACATGCATCTAGAAAACTGACCAGACATAAAGCCACCTGCAGAAGCCACGTAGCATAGTCTGGGTAAACTATTAGTACAAAAGGCTCAGTTAGATGAAGAGTATCCTTGAATGTTGTTTGCCTTTCTCTTAGCAACAGTTATACAGTTCAACATCATGATGTTCTTTATACTGCCTGGTCACCTGGTCACAAGACAAGACCACGCAAACGTAACTTCAGTGCAGGATCATGCCAATAAGAAAAATTTCTTCCTTCAGTGCTTAATTGTAAAGAGCATTCTCATACATAACTGTAAAAAGCACTGCAAATTACTTTCTGGAATGCAATTGTAGCCTGGTAGGGCACAAATACGTACAAGATTTTGATGAGTATGTTACTAGTTCTGAAAAAAAGCAGCAAGAGCAGAACAAAACAGAGTGAAAAAATAAGAGAAATCTGAATCCTGTATGCTTATTATGGGTTGTGGTGACACTCGTCCTTCTCTACCTAGAAATCCAAGCTGCATCTGTATGACAAGACTGTGAACCTATTGTGCTTGCCTGTATAATAATGCCTTCACCTAAGATATTGTAAAAATAATAATAAATATCATATCAAAAGATGGGACAATTCATGTCTCTCACCTGTCTTCTTTGGAAATCATGTTGAATGAGACTTATCAGTTTGAACAGATCTGTCTCCTTTCAGACACCAGTCTACTTTTATGATTACATGAGCTGTGGTGCTATTAAAATCACTGATGTGCGAATACAGGAGACAGCATAAAACTCAGGATGCAGAAAGCCCATACTTGGGACAATTTCCAAGCTGGAATTTCCCCAAATGAACTATGTTGCAGATTATCTATATTTTGTTTCTAAAGATGAAGACATGCAGTTAAATATATTTGTATATTCATTGCCCCATTTTACCAATAAAATCCTGAGTCAGGACACCAAAATGATGATCTGGCTTAAAAAGGATGAAGTTTGCTGTTTTTCTTAGTAAAACAAAAGGGTATCTAGTTGCATTCAGAGCTTTTAATCTCCTCAGTTTGAACTTTTAACCATGCATCAATGTAGCTCACGTGTTCAGGCTTCTCTTTGTTTTGTAAAATATCGTATTTGTGGAAAAATCTAAAAAAAAAATAAACATCATGCTAAGAGGAAGGATGTTGCACAAAAACAGTGTAAAACATGGGAAGAAATCATGGTACACTCCTATCATTGGCAATTGCTGTACTTAGCAATGTGTTTGCTACACCAAATCGGCTTGGTGATTTTACAGTTAGGATACCGTTTTAGCCCTCTGTGTCATTTGCACAATCGTGCTACAAGCCAGTTGCACCAGAAAGTACTTTTGCTGATGAAATCTAATTATACAGGCTTCAGTTCAAAGAACCCCTTCAGTGTAAAGCCAGTTCTGCGGACAACAGAGAAATGACCTTTATCCTTAGAGCTATGTATATATCTAAATTAAGCCAGTGCCTTTCCTGTTCTTCCCCTTCCACAAGAAAATAGTCAATTCAGGTAAAAATGAAGTTCACAAAACCTTCTTATTCCTTTCTTCTAGAGGCTGTACTTGTTTATGGCACATCTTCTCAATCACTACGTGCAAAGTAAAGGACCGAAAACATTTCAGTTAACATATACAGCAAAGATTGACAGGCAGAGCTTAGTAGCCTTAAAAGGGCATTTTCTAAAATATCTCACTAGATCACATAACTGTCTTATGTTGAAATCAAGGAAGGTTTGACTATCTTTACATCTTATTGTTATCCAAATACTTTCAGAAATCCAATCTGCACGTGAGCTTAGCCATTACTTGTTCTTGTCTATCTGTATGGGATACTGTATGAAGCAGTAGTTGGTGTAGTGTTAATTTAAAATTAACAGGAAGAAACAACAACAATGAAAGAGATATAAAGTAACAGAAAACCACTCTGAGTTATAACAGCTAATCCAAAATTTGAAGGAGAAGGAAACTTTCTTCCCAAAGGCTCTATTAAAGGTACCACTTGAAGGAAACAGAATAAGCAAGTGAAACTGTACAGGCTGAGTAGAAGGAACTGTGCCTTCTCTTTCTCACATGGGCTAGAGGGAAAGGCCATCAACAAAGAAGCAGTGGTAGCAGGGTATTTGAGATGAACTGTTTGTTAACAAAAAAAATTAAAATCAGGCCATTTTATTCTACACATCTCTGTTAAGTGTTGGTGCTATGTGATACTAGCTGGGAATCCTCTTCAGGAGGCTGTTTTAAGTAGAGAGTGTGTTAGTTCACTGAGTTAGCCCTTGTTTAGAGCAATGACAGCTTTAAATCCTAAGTATTATTTTGTATTAGCCTATGAAAACTAGTCTGCCACACAATACAAATTTACCATTCTAAAGTGGGGAGGCAAAGCTGGCACACAAAAGGGTGCAAAAAGTGAATTTGCCACAACTTTTAGTGAAGTCAAGCCAGGGTGGCAAAGCTTGAACTGAAGATCTCCTGTTTAGTGTCTGGAGCTAACGCTAAGGGAAGTTAACTCTGTAGACAGCATGTAATAACAAGTAAAGCCCATTTGCGATACTCAACTGGATCTGAACCTTTTATCTATAAGTCAACTTTACTTCAAGAATTGTAACAGTTGTGATTTTTTTATTTTGCAATAATTTGCATGGCAGCAACACTTAGGAGCCCAAAGCAAATTATTTTCATATCCATCCCTTTCTCACTCATCTTCTTTTCCATTGCCAAGATTCACTGGAGGCTGAAGCCGAAAGTATTTGGAGAAAAACGTACTTGCCACAGTACAGAATCAAAAAAAAAGTATGCCACAGAATCAGATGAAATTTTCCAGTTCATTTTAAGACCATTTAAGACCAGTCAGATAATTTTCCAGGGGCGATTCCCTCGTCTAAACCAGCCATGTGTGTTTCTCCCATTAATTAATTAATTTCAAGTGCCTACTGTTCAGAAAAAGGATATAGGAGTTTCCTTTCTAGCTGCTGCAGAACATTCCAAAGGTTGGATGCCCTTGCAGCAAAATTAGGATCAAAATTCCATATTTATAATGGATCTTGGAAATGAAGGAAAAAAAAACAACAAAACAAACCTACAATAGTGTCTTATTCCTTACAAATGTGAATTTGCCACAGACAGCAAGCAGAGGTCTCTTCTTAGACAGTTTTTCGAAGAATTGAATATTATGTTCTTATTTAGTTACTATGAGGACCTGCACCTAACTACTAAATAACAAGTTCTTACACTTCCCTCTGAAGTTTCTGGTGCTGGACATTTTGAAAAACATTACTCTGGTCTTGGCAACTTGTATATAAAAATAGTGCTTCTTCTTCAGCCCTTTTAGCATGTTCCTGCACTGTGGAAAGAATCGGTGGACTTCAAGTCTGGTTAGGAAAAAAAAAGTATTTACTTCCTACAAGACAAGGAAGAAATGTTCCTAAAAGTGAAGCAAAGCAGAGAGAAAGAAATTGGCTAACACATGTAGAAATCCAGACATCTGTATTCCCTAGCTGTCCAACACTCTGCACTTTTGTTTTGTCGTGTACTCTGTTACAATGGGAGACAAAACACTATTTTTCTGCTGAGGCCAGTATTGCTAATTGCATTTATTGACCTTATTGAACACTAAGTGTAAACAGCAGTGGAAAATTATGCCTGATATATAATGTTGGATATATAATGTTGGACACCTAGGGCTGCGTAACACACATGTTGAGGTAGAAGACTGCAGGTAGAGGTGGAGTTTTAAAAACTGGATTCATCTTTTAGCTCTGTCATTGAGTTCTAAAAGACAAGCTGCATTACCTGATCTGCTCGAATTTGTCCACAATGATACACATACTCTGGGGATGTTAATACTAGCTAACTGTGAGGGTTTGTGAATGAATAATTGCTAATTTCCTAAAGGTCTATGGAGGGAAAATGTTACAGAAACAGAAAATAAATGTATGTATTTTGTGGGGCAGGGTGGTTACAAACCACTTGATTGAGAAGGCTCGGGTGGATCATGTAAGATTATGAGAGAAAGAGATCAATAGGGCTTTGCCTCTCTGTTTGTTTTAACTAATTTGGCTTATGCTTCTGGACTGCAGCACGTTTGAACAAAAGTAGTGTGTTTGCCCAGAATGTTTGCATGTAGAGAATAAGTGATTCCTGGAACAATTTTCATTTATAAGCATGACCATGTACAGAAGAGTTCTTACAAACAACTTGGCATTTGAATTATCCCTCTTTTCCTGAACTTTGTCAGGATTAAACATGAATACGGAAACTTATTCTTGAGAAAGCAGAAACCAAGCTCTTGGGTTTGAGATACACCATGATCCTTTGTGCTGCATTCATAGCATGGAGATGTTTGGAACTGAAGGTACATATTGCCCTGACCCAGAGCTGCAACAGCTGCCCAGTGACTGCAGACAGGTTTGCATTCTGACCTGACTGTGCTCCTTGGTGCCATGAGTATCCCATGCTGCTACTCCGTATCACCAACAGTAAGCCTAAAACCATGAGATGGGCTTAAAAGTCATACAATGCAAAAGCGCTCTGGTTTCTTTCTGTGCTTTTGGTTTCAAAGCCCAGGCTGCATTTAGGACACTTCTCAGGCTGCAATCTTGAGAGCTAGGGATGTCTAAACAGAAACTGTGATTCTTCTGTAAGCACATGAGACTAGAATCAGAGGCTGTAGGGAGGAAAAACAACTTCCCTGAGAATCGTGACATCTATTCTACTTGTAGCTATGTTCCACTTCCTGTAGATCCACTGGACTTCACTGCTCCTACTTTTGTAGTAGTAGCACAGCCTGTTTGAGGCCAAGCTGTAAATTAGCACACTGAAATGGTGTTAAAATGAAGATTGTTTTCTTTATAATGTTATTTTTCAACCAGGTATCTCTGATGAGGGTTTACAAGACAGAGGCCACTGAAGCATCTTCTGCTTTTTTTCAGCAGTTGGTTTAAGCTGGATCACCTTCATCCTTTTGTGCAAGAATAATAAGAAAAATTTCTTTTCTGATGCAGAGAAGAGAAGCAGTGGAAGGAAGCACAGCTAGAGAAAAATACTAAGTTTACTTTAAAATTTTAATTATCTCAGACAAAACAGTGGATAAAATAATGCTTCACTATTTAACATCTCCCAGTATTAAAATGAAAGGAAATAAGCAGTGATCAAGATAGGCTTTCACATTCATTGTATACCAGCATCCCATTGCACTAGGTGTAAAAAACCCCAGATTTTTCAGTGTTTGTAGGGCAAACAATTCTGTATCCAAGTTGCTAAAAACTATTAATAGACAGTCCCGATGAAACTGCTTGCTTTTTTTCATGATATCAGTGAAAATTTAATTAGTTAGGAGTACATTAATTAACCTGGAATTAATGAAGAAGCTGAATGAAAAGCTTATGTGTTCCTTTTCTAAAGCATCTACAAAGATCTCAGTTTGGACTTCTCTCACAAGCTTTGACCATACTCACTATCAGAAGAGACACAGATCTCCAGACTAGCTATGAACTAACTCATATGACAAAAACTATCACTTTTTGTAATTGATCTAGGGTCCAAATCTAACCTGCTTTTTTTTTACACACAAAAATGGATTAAGTTTCCAGCTTGTGGGAAATACTGAGCTAAAAGTGATCATCTCTGAATTATTTTTTTTCTCTCTATACTGAGAAAACAACTCAAGTCTGAATGCACCTTAGCCTTGATAGGATGGACCACAGAAGAAAATAGTATGCATTTTAAAACATGGAGGCCAGCAGAAAAATTATAGTTGACCCAGAGTACAAATATGGATAATTTCTCAGTGCTTACAGTTTGCCTGCAGAACATTGAGGAAAAAGACACTTTTGTGATTCAGATCCAAAATCACAAACAGATATGGGTATTTTTTTCTTAATTTCCTGAATTACATTTCCCGTGGGGCTTTAAACAAATCTCTTACAATAGTGCCTCTGTATGGGTTCTTTTCCCTTTCTCTAATACAGAAATAATGACAACTTCTTTTTCTCACAAGGCTACTCCAAGGTTAATTTAATTAATTTTTCTGAAGTCTTTTGAGAGTAGCTGGTTAACTTGTCATTTAAAATGAATGAAGAGAAACTGGTTTTCAAAGAGACCTTAAACTTGACCTCTAATGATACAAGTCTGTCACGGTTGCAACAATGACTGTGATGGAGTGCAGACCTATCTGAAATAGCTTAAATCAGCTGTCTCAGGTGCCATAACTGCATAACTTGGGCAGTCCAGATCTCTTATGAGCTGTAATTCCTAGATGTTAAAATCCATATGGCAGTGATTCTCTGAACAAATGACACATGAGCTTTGCTGTCCCAGTGGGATGAAAGAATCACAGAATCATATAATGGTTTGTGTTGGAAGGGAACTTAAAGATCATCTAGTTCCAACCCCCCCTGCCATGGGCAGGGACACCTCCCACCAGACCAGTTTGCTCAAAGCCCCATCCAGCCTGGCCTGGAACACTTCCAGGGAGGGGGCAGCCACAGCTTCCCTGGGCAACCTGTGCCAGTGTCTCACCACCCTCACAGGAAAGAATTTCTTCCTCATATCTAATCTAAATCTACCCTCTTCCAGTTTAAAACCATTGCCCTTCATCCTATCACTACACGCCCTTGTAAAAAGTCCCTCTCCAGCTTTCTTGTAGGCCCCTTCAGGTACTGGAAGGTGCTATAAGGTCTCCCCAGAGCCTTCTGCAGGCTGAATAAACTCAACTCTCTCAGCATATCTCAATAGGGGAAGTGCTCCAGCCCTCTGATCATCTTCATGGCTCTCCTCTGGACTTGCTGCAACAGGTCCATGACCTTCTTATGTTGGGGGCCCCAGAGCTGAACAAAGTACTGCAGGTGGGGTCTCATGAGAGTGGAGCAGAGAGGCAGAATCCATCGACCTGCTGGCCATGTTCTTTTTCTGCAGCCCAGAATGTGACTGAGTTTCTGGGCTGTGAGCACACATTGCTGGCTCCTATTCAGTTTTTCATCCACCAGTACCCCCAAGTCCTTCTACACCAGGCTGCTCTCAATCCGCTCATCACTGAGCATGTATCCATATTTGGGACTGTCCTGACCCGGGTGCAGTACCTTACACTTGGCCTTGTTGAACCTCAGATTCGCATGGACCCACTTCTCTAGCCTGTCAAGGTCCCTCTGGATGATATCTCTTCCCATTACAGTATCAACAAAGAAATACTCCTCTGTAAAGACTCCACTCAGTATTAATCAGAACTGTTGCAAATTACTTTCATTTTCCATATATCAGATATGTAACACTCAGCAGATGTCAAGAGGGTTTTTAGTGTCATGTGCATCAACTGAGGAAATACTTGTATATGTTGCACTTTTGAATTATGTGGGGTGTTAACCTCAGGTGCAGCAAATTTTCAATTTATAAAAAATAAATTAGGAAAATAAGTGAGAACATGCTACTATCAGTTGCCTATACTGAGTCCTTTTACTTCCATAGTGTGATCACTTATGGTGCAGTTTGTAACCAATCTCCTATATGTCTGTTCAACCACACAACCTTATGGAGGCATCTGTGGGGAAGGAGTAAAGGAAGGACATTTCCTGTTTTTTTCTGACAAAACTCCCTTTCTGTTTCCAGGAAAGCATCCTCAAATTAGTGCAGATCTGTCTTCTGTCTGTGAAGGAGGGTTTCCTACATAAAATATTTCAAAAAGCTTTTTTACATCTTGCAGTTCCTCAAATAAAAGGACTTCCAATTCTTCCTCTATGTGATCACTCCCCAGTTTGAAAAACATTATTATGAAGAAATGCGTTGCCTCACAACCCACCTACAAATTCTTTTATTCAGTTTGTCTCGTTACACTTTATTGTACCATGGAAATAAAGCATTTCCTGGTCTTACATCTTTAGGCAAAAGACCTGACAAAGCCTGCTAATATCTATGGATATTATTAGAACTACAGGACTGGACTTGAATGGAGATATTTCAATAAAGCAATTAAAAATTATGTTTTCTCAGTGTTCCACATACTAGCAAGTCAGACTTCATAAGTAGCACCTAATTAAGGAACTGGGAATCTTTCTTTACTTCTTGTGTTTATATATTTACATTCTTTTAGTTGATTAAGAAGTCCTTTTCTCACCATCTGTTAAGAAAATAGTTTTCAGCTAAATCCTTCCCATTGCTTTGAATCTCATTACTTATTTACTTGAATCTCATTTCTGCTCAGAACTGCTATAAACATTGGCCTACAGAAAAAACTACTAAAAAAACAGCCTGTTTTGGGGGAAAAAAAAAAATCCATATTTTAGTCCTATGTCCTTTAGCTTCCACTAGTTTGGAGGAGGTTTTTGTGTGATTCATGATCCTACAATTAAAAATGGTTCTCTGATGGGCCATAGCATGAGCTAAAGTGATAGATAGATTGAGGACAGTGGAGCACACCCGAACATGTCCCTTCATCATTTTTCAGCCAACTAATTTACCTTTTGCAAACAAGCTCTTCTTTCAGTAAAACATTATTTTTGAACAGGAACTACTGTACTCCATCCAAAACTTTAAAGATGAAGGGCATAAGTTCAGAAAAAAATCAATTTCGAGCTAGTTTAAGCAACATGACAATATATTTTATTACGTGATTGTACTGAGGATCTATTCTCCACCATAGCCTTTCTGGTGTTCTTTAATGCAAATAATAGAAATAAAAATACATGCAATTGATTTAGGACAAGAAAACAGCTTTCATGCAGACTGAAATTATTTTACATGCATTTAGGCAGGCTATACTTGCTGTCATATAGAATGACAGACTACCTAAAATCATGAGGAAACTAATTAAAAAAATCAAATAGGGAAATTGAAGATATGCACTAAACATGACTTATCTTTATTTCTGTCTTCATCCATGGTGAAAGGTGTTTATGGATATATTACTGCCTCCCTAACTTACCTGGGTGGTCATTTGACCGATATAGTACAGATTCAGACTTTCACTATTTGACCCTAATTATAGAAAAAAACCCATTTGACAGCTAGAGATCAAACACAACCTATGGATAGTATAGGTGTCCAGAGACTTTTAAATGTAATTGCAAAGTCACTGTCTCTCCAAACCACCTTACCACTCTGCATAGTGCTTATCTCAGGTGCTTTAAAATTAGGCCACAGAATGGGAAAACCCCCAAAGAGGTCTTTGGTCCAACTCCTTCTCAAAGCAGAAGCAGCTAGATTCAGTTGCTTGGGGCCTTGCTGAGTTTTGAGTGTCTTGAAGAATGGAGAACCCACAGCCTCTCTGGGCACCTGGGCCAGTGTTGGACCACAC
Organism: Podargus strigoides; assembly: GCA_028020825.1. Lineage (NCBI taxonomy): Eukaryota > Metazoa > Chordata > Aves > Caprimulgiformes > Podargidae > Podargus > Podargus strigoides. Next base: position 93,398,112 of record CM051663.1, read on the forward strand.
TCATATTTTATAATAAGAAGGAAAATTTTTCTTCTTATATTCAGCTGAAATTTTCCTTGCGGTAGCTAGGGAATAACGCCTGTCTCTTGTCTTTCCACTGTGCACCTCTGGCTCTGTCTTGTCTGTGGCTCATCCTTAAGTACTTGAATTAAATTAGATACCTGCTTAGCTTTTTACTCTGCAGGCTAAACAAACCTGCCTCCCTTAGGCTTTCCATGCACATCATGTGCTCCAGCCCCTTGAACCATTGCAGTGGCCCTCCTCTGGACTCACGCCAGTTTGTTCTTATCTCTCTTGTTCTGCCCAAAACTGGAGACCAGTATTTCAGCTGCAGCTTGGCATGGTTTTAAGTGACTAAAGGGAAATAATCACATCCCTTAACCTAGGTCCAGACTCCTGACTGGTGTGTTCTGAATAGCAGAGACAAATACAGCCTGAATTTACCAGTCCTCACTGGCACGCTGATTGGAGTCCTGCAAGAAGCTTCTACCACAGGACTGGCTGGATTGTTCCTGGAGAAGCTGGTGCTGGCAAAATAGTGTATTAACTGAGCTGCAGGAATTATGTGGTTTTGCAGTCCCGGAAAGAGGCCAGATGGGTTGTCTTGGCTGTAGAAGACACATTATGGAGCATTCACTGAGGACTGGTAGTGCAAAGCATTGCTCCTTAGCAGGAGCAGCCTATCTACAAATAGCTCTGAAGCTCAGCTTCCACCCATCACGTTCAAAAACTACTGCGTGTATATTGTATCTTCATCACAGCAAGACCAGAATCTAGCAGGATGTGACAGCTTCCTTTGGCTTTTATTAGTGAACAAAAAAAGCGTTTTCTTGCCTTTGATTGAAGACAGTAGTGTTTTCCAAGGTGCATCCTAACTCAGTCTATCTTCAGTTTTAGGTAAAAAAGCAAATACGAAGAATGCAGCATAGGAATGGGGAACCTCATAATCATATTAGAAGACTGGAATTGCATCTGAAACATCTCAGCTAGCCACCCTGAAAAGTAAAGACCTCTGTCGACCAAGTAGGGGCTTCATGAGAAGGCCCAAAGCAAACGTTTTCAGGCAAATCTCTCATCTTACTTCATCAGCCTGAAAGGTGTTTCTGCCAGGGAAATAAAGGCCTTGGACTTTCTAACACTGTCATTGTATTTGCAAAGAATGTATTTGCAAAGAATGAGTAGAGCCTTCCTCTTCTACTGCCACTCAGGCCTTGAGATACTTCATATAAGAGAAGTGGTCTTCAAAGGCCAAAGAAAGACCAGTGGAGGAGGGATCTTCCCCTTCTCCACACACAAGCCAAAACGATGAGGAGCATGTTGTGCTGAACTATGGGTTAACTTCTCTGGCATCCTGATGTGAAGAGCAGGCAATGAACAGATGTGTAGAAAACAATGAGCTACTGAGCAGTGTTGGCTGGGATCTAATCTTCAAACTAGCCATAGTAGAAAAACCTGTCAAAACATTAAAAAATGCCATAGACTGTACAGAATTTCAAGTACCAATGTCTCTTTGTCCTTGACCTTCCTCATGTGAGTTGTTTTCATCATATACATGTCACCATTTTTCTGCCAGCACGCTGGCTCTGAGCCTCCCCAGTGAATACATGTTTCTTCCAAGAAGTCTGTGAAAGCCTTGATTTGTTAAACTATTTTCGGGAACACTAAGTACACTTACATTATTTATAGCATAACTGAAGCTGTTTCTCAAATTGTAGTTGTTCTGTAATAATTTTCCTCCTCCTTTTATTCAAGGTGCATGACAATTGCTGTAACATTGCTCTTGGAAAATGTGCCAGAAGCTCTCATCTAATTTAAGTCTAGGATTTTTTTATTTTTTTATATTTTTTTTTTTCTTACTGAAATATTTCAAGTATAGTACAGAAATATTTTAAGCGTATGCCACCATACATATTACATGGAAACAATTAATAGATATCCTTTCAGAATATTAAGTCCTCTATTCCTTCATACATGCACATCAATAAAACCTTGCTGATCCAGTGCTTCTTTTACTAAAATAGATATAATCACTTATCTCCCTGATAAAAGTTGCTAATACTGTCCTGTAGTATAACTCAATCTATCCTGATAACCAAAAATAAGGGGCCCAGCATAATTGGGCACAGGCATCACCAAAGAGGAAAAAACACAAGCAGAAATTCTTGGTGTGTTTGTATATTCCTTACATAGACAGGAGCGCTCCCCTGCAAAGCAGAAGGAAGATTCTTTGGTAGTGGAGACGTCAAACAGCATGGTAGTTCCTCTAACATCTCAAGCAGACACACACTTTGTCCACCAAGAGCTCTGGATGCAATAGCTTAAAGTCTCTTCAAGAAAGCAGGCACACACACACACAGACACTCACATTCGTCTCTCTTTGCATTGGCAGTGCTTCTTTAACTATTCACTGATGAGATGGAAAACCAATCTTGGATTTGTTTATGCTTTTTGGTTACACGACAACTACTGCAAGGAGCCCAGATAAAGAAGAAGAAGAAGAAGGAGAGAAAGACTTCCCTTTTTCATAGAATCATAGAATCAGCAAATGCCTAGGGTTGGAAGGGACCTTTAGAGATCATCTAGTCCAACCCCCTGCAGTGAGCAGGGACATCTTCAACTAGATCAGGTTGCTCAGAGCCCCATCCAACCTGACCTTGAATGTTTCCAGGAATGGAGCATCTACCACCTCTCTGGGCAACATGTTCCAGCTCTTCACCACTCTCATTGTAAAAAATTTCTTCCTTACAGTCAATCTAAATCTACCCTCTTTCAGTTTAAAACCATTACCTCTTGTCCTGTCACTACCGGCCTTGCTAAAAAGATTGACCGCATATTTCCTATAGACAGCCTTTAGGTACTGAAAGGCCACAATAAGGTCTCTCCACAGCCTTCCCTTCTCCAGGCTGAACAACCTCAACTCCCTCATCCTGTCCTCACAGAAGAGGTACTCCAGCCCTTTGATCATTTTTGTTGCCCTCCTCTGGACCCGCTCCAACAGTTCCACATCCTTCTTGTGTTCAGGGCTCCAGAGCTGGACACAATACTCAAGGGAAGGTCTCACCAGAATGGAGCAGAGTGGTAGAATCACCTCCCTCGACCTGCTGGTCACAGTTCTTTTGGTGCAGCCCAGGATATGGTTGACTTTCTGGGCTGCAAATGCACATTGTTGGCTCATGTCCAGCTTTTCATCCATCAGTACCCCCAAGTCCTTCTCCATAGGGATGCTCTCAGTCCCTGTATTGGTACCTAGGATTGCCCTGACCCAAGGGTAGGACCTTGCACTTAGCCTTGTTGAACCTCATGAGGTTCACACAGGCCCGCTTCTCCAGCTTACTTTAGATGACATCCTGTCTTTCTGTTGTGTCAACTGCACCACTCAGCTTGGTGTCATCTGCAAACTTGCTGAGGGTGCACTCGATCCCGCTGTCTGTGATTGTTGAAAATATTAAACAGTACTAGTCCTAGTACAGACCCCTGAGGAACTGCTCTTGTCACTGATCTCCATTTGGACATCAAGCTGTTGACCACTGCCCTCTGGATGAGACCATCCAACCAATTTTTGGTGGCAGCTTCAGCCAAAACAAGAAACTTCATCAGTAAATTACAGTGTTGTGGCAGTATAAGGATAGCCAGCTGCTGGCTGCCCATTTTGGGGCTGCAAGTTTCCTGCCTCAGGAAAGGGTCCAACAGATGCCAGAGCTGGCACAAGGGAAGGGCTGAGATGTACTCTTAGGGTGGGGTTCAAACCAGGACTGTGTCAGTTATGCCATGTACAGGTCTGGGGGCTTTGACACATACCCACTGAAGTAGTTAACTACATATAATGTAATTATTTAAAAAAAAAAAAAAAAAAAAAAAAAAGAAAAGAAAAGAAGAAGAAATTAAAGCTACTCTCTTAGGATGATGCTGTGCCACAGTGCTCACAAGGATTAACACCTGACAGACTAATTCCACGCCTTCACAGTGGGGAAGCAAACTGTACGTTGAGTCTTGGAGCTGAGGTCTGCATTAGCTGATATTGTTACCGAAGTCAGTGTCTTTTAAAGCCACCTCTTAATTTCCTTTTCAAGCACAAAAAAACCCAGCCCTTATACGTGAAATAACCCTACAGACCTCTGCAACACTAATGTATAGCCCTATATGGTGATCAGAAGTGTCCTGACTTAAAGATTCAATTCTTTAGTAGGTATGAAGAAAATATATGTAGCATATTTAGCATTTTACACCAGAGTTCCATATTTGCAGACATGTCTAAGAACACACATTTTATTCAAATGGAGAAGTGGTTCCAACAGAGAATCATCTGAACTGATACATACTGAAAGCAGAAAGACAGTTATGGGAAATAGATCAAAACTGAGACATACCAAAAGGGAAGAGGCAGTCCCTTACTCTGAACCAAGAAATAAAATAGCTGAGATAGGTACTTTCCTAAATGCTCAGGGGACGATATTTGTTTCTGCAAAAAAACAAGACAATAAAGCTGGTAAGATAATGGAAAGTTAGGAAAACTAGATGACATACCAACTGACAGTACTGCACACTGGGAAAGCACAAAGCCACCAAGCCTATCTTGGTATACCTGCAGTATTTGAAACATCATATTCAGTTGTGATGCATTATTATAATCATAGTCATTTAAAGAGTGGTAATACTTGGATAGCGTGTCCTACAATTAAGTATCTTCTGGTATTTTCTTATCACAAAAAAAGGGGGATGACTCAGTGATATAGTTACTCCAGAGATGAAGCTCGTCTGAGAAGCTCCTGCCTCCCCATTCCTCCTGTCCATGGTCCTCCCACACCCCTAAGCTCTGCTGTACAGCTGTCTGGGGGCTTAAGAAATTATCTGAGTCAATGATCAACCAATTCTTCCTATCTGAGAGGGCTCATTTGAGACCCAGATCATTTCAGAAGCAAATCTGATCTCCCTATTTGTTAATGTGCTTACACTTTGCCCCATCATTGTAGTGTCTGAATGACATGTATGTCATTTGACAAGCCTTACATATGTTCCACCTTGCTAGAATGAAGGGGTGAGACTCACCAGCCATTATATCTATTATAAGCAACTCCAATAATGTGTGTGGGGTAATTCCCAGGTGTGGTGTGGCCACCCACACAGGATGGCTCATGAGGCCCCTACACAATACAAACCATAGGTACTAACAAAAATAACATAAGCTCTTACTCATCTTTGCTACAAGGAAAGAGGAAGTGCATTCAAGTGGCCACCTTCTCATCTTAAGATAAAGCAGCTTCCAGGGTTAGGGTACAGTACAGGTGAACTACTCTAATTGTGGGCTGCTGTGGAAGGCAGTGGTTAAATTATCCAGATCCTCTCCCTCTCCCTCTCCCTCTCCCTCTCCCTCTCCTCTCCTCTCCCCTTCTATGCTTGCTGCTCGTCTTTCACCACTACTGGTGCTTGTTTGACTAGCTTGCTCACAGAGCTAAACTGATACAAAACCAGCCCTACTAAATAAATAAGTGAACAATTTTATCCTTGTTTGGCTTCCTGAACTGACTCACTTCACCCACTGGACTCCCACAATCATGACAGCAGAGCCCTATCTATCTCAAATATCAGAAAGTATCACCATTAGCCTAGATGTGTGTAAATCACCAAGTATTGGTTTAATTTGTCTGGATTTGCTAGCATTTGATCTGAGGGTAACATATTTAAAAGCAGCTATGTGGTACTGAGGAAGTGTCTTGCTGAATGACTTGGCACAGAGCTTCTCAGGACAGACAGGACAGAATCTGAATTCCTGTAAGTTTAGATAAACTTACTCAGCACTTTCTGCATCAAGCCTGTACCTTCTGCTTGAGCACTTCCACACTTCTTTTCAGCAAATCTCTAGTCCTGGAGGAGATGAAGAATCTCTGGGTAAGTAAGTGCAGTTTCCAGTGATTAATTGGCTTCAATGTTAAAAATTCATGCCTTACTTCCAGCCTGAATATGGTTAGTTTTGACTTCCAGCAAGTGGATCTTCTTGTACTCTTGGTCCCTTGACACTGGTGTCTGTTCTACTTAACTATGGAAACAGAGGACTAGAAAAAGCAGTTTTATAAAGCTGTTACTTCACTATCAGTCTCAAATATTGTTGATAAGATGTACATTCCTGTGAATCTTCATATTGTCTCCTTCACCTCTTTCCTAAGGGCTCTAAAGAGAGCTGTCAAAGGAGACACCTTAGTGTACCTATAGCATTTGTTGCTCTGCGAAGTTCATACAGTGACACTGCCAAAAATCTGGAATGATTTTGTTTTTCTGAGAACATCATACTCAGCTGCATGTATTATGGATTTTTCTTTTTAGCCTTTATGTGATGTGCTAGACAATGGACTCAGCTGGAGATGGGCCATCAGATGGTTGAGACCACTGGGCAGGAATCATGCCAAGATATCTATTATTGGATGCACAAATTGTCTTTCAACCTTATCAGCAGACTTACAATCTGGGATGATTTTTCTGAAGTTTGACTGGAAAGACCAGCTGGTTTTATACTTCTTTTGCAGTTGGAAGATAAATAATCTGTTAGCTCAACTGGGCACACATCATCTATGGAATTCCCTTTCAAGGTCAGTGTGGCTTCACTGCATGGTGAAAATAGAGGAAGAAAAGACCCCAGGCTTGCATTGGTAGCCATGGAAGCCAGCTTGATTGGTGGTAGTGGCTTCTCCATTAGAATCTCATCTATCATAAGGGCGACAGGGCATATCTCTGGTGGCCTCCAAGCCTGAGAGAGAAGCTTTCTTCTTATGGCATTAAACTCCCATGCATAAAGCCCACCTTCTCAGCCTTAGAGCTGTAAAAGACATTTGTGACAATAGTGAGAGAACCTCATAGGAAAAATAGAAAGAAATCCTACAAAGTGCATTTTTTTTAGGCTTAGGCATCAACTAGACTTTGCAAATTATTTTGCCTTTAATGTAATGCATATAAAACAGACACAGATCCCTATGTAGACATATGATATCTAAAAATATATCTAATAAAATTACATGATATATAATAATCAAGAACTAGTACAATGTGTCTAAAATTTCTAGGAGAGAAAATCCCAGAATACCTAACAAGTTTTCATGTTAGCTATGCATTAGTTATGAAATAATCTTCACCATCTTAAAATAAAGTTGTGTTCTGCAAGGCTTAGTAAGAGTTGCCACAGTTCTAAGATACTCCCATAGTTAAGTAACATGTAGAAAACAGCTGCGTCATTCAGCTGCATGCATGTGTGTTCTCACAGCCAGCCACACTGAGCCTCCTTTTGTGTGCTGCTCACTAGCAGCAGCAGGTGGGCTAACACTCCTTGCAGGTATCACCCTTTGAATTTGCCAGGCCGTTAACTTCCAGCTGTCTTGGTTCAGTGTGACCATTCTACCACTCCAGAACCTCATCACACTTGCCCACAGGACAAGCAGTACTGATGGCTGACCAGCAACATCATCCCCAAAGAGGTCTGAGGCTGCACAGTGCATGTGCTGCAACAGCAAGACAAATGCCCTTTGCGGCCCAGTCTTAGCAAGGAAGTTGTGTCCTGCCTTTTTCCCTTCCAACTTTCCTACAGCAGCAGAGGACATGATTCAATGAAGAAACAGCTAAACCTAAATCCAGTCATCTGTTTTTCACAGTGACATCTGTAATCCTTCATTTTTGTAGGCACTTAGTCCTTTGAAAGCAGGGACCCAGGGAAGTTCTCTGCACTGCCATAGTCATATTTGATATGTACAGTCTGTGATAGTACTTAACTGACTACTTCAGGTATGCTGACAGTACACGTACCTCACACAGCTGCTGACCTCCTCTCCTAGGTGAAACACAGTGTGCCAACACACTCTGTAAACTGCTCTTTGGACTCCTTATACACTGTTCTAAAAAGTCATGCTGTCAACATGCGGTGGCCCATTTGTTCGTGGGTGTCAAATAACGGTGGCCACTTCTGCATGAAGACCCGGTACAAAATAAGATCTATCACACTGCTACGCTCTAAGATCTGTGCAACTGAGGAAGATACGCTGTCTCAGATACAGGACTATTTGCTTGACAGTTGTACTAATGTCTACCTGAAATCCCAGTCTGAGATTGCAAACACTCAGCATGAAAGACCTAATGGGCTGCACCAGCGAGGGATGACCAATGTCCTTGCAAGGCTCCTTAAGTATTTGAAAGGTCCCTAACAACTGAAGAAAAGGAAACCTATCTTCACCTATCTTCAGGAAAGATCAAAAGGACACATTGGAGAATCACAGGGCAGTCAACCTCACCGAGGCTGGAGCAAGTCCTCTTGAAGAACTTTTCTGAGCATGTGAACTTTGAGAGGAAGGAGTGACTGTGGACAGTCAGCATGGACTGTCTAGGGGTAAATCACACGTGATCAGTTGGGTGTCTTCTGTGAGAAAATGACTGGAACTGCAGGTGAGGGGAGAGTAGTGGATGTGACTTTAACAATTCTCACAACACCGTTTCCACAATATTCTTGTATCCAAGTTGGGATATTACAGCCTGGGTGGGTAGACAACCCGATGGGTAAACACCTGGTTGGATGATAGACCTCAGAGGCTGGTGGATAATGAGTCATATTCTGCCTTGAGACTGGTAACAAGTAGGTTCCACAGGGGTCTGTACTGGGACCTGTCATGTTTAAGATCTGTATCACTGATGAGGTGGATAAGGTGACAGGGTGCAGTTTCATCAGGTTAGCAGACAATGCCAAGTTGCAAGGACCAGTCAATAATGCATGAGGGCAGGGCTGCCATCAAGAGGGACCTGGACAAGCAGGAGAAAGGGCCTGATAAGGCCCCCATGCACTTGGGGCAGGAGCAGTGTGCAGCTCTGCCCCAGGCAGGCAGAGTCCTGGCAGCATTGCTGGTGGGGCTGGGATCAGCAGTGGGGAGAAGATCCTGGGCCCTGGTAGGCAGCCAGCTGAGCAAGGGCCAGCCATGCATCTGGCCAGCAATGGGGGTCAGAAGCACCTGCAGCAGTGTGAACAGAGCTCAGCTTTGCAACAAAGATGGCTTTGAGGCACCTAAGCGCACACCAGCACCTATGGGGAGGGGATAGAGAAAGCAGGGACAGGCTTTTTACAGTGGTGCCTGGCAGGAAGGTAAGAATTAACAGGCATAAGATGAAACTAAAGAAGTTCAGGCTGGAGATAAGAAACTAATTTGTCCCCACAGGGACAGCCAGGCACTGGAGCAGGTTTCCCAGAGAGTGTGCCATCTACTGTCATTGGATATTCTTGAACCCCAACAGGACAAACCCCTGACTATCCTGGTCTGATCTCACAGATGACCTGGCTTTGGACAGGAGGTTGGGCTAGTGACCTCCCAAGGTCACTTTCAGCCTGAATGATTCTGTAAATGCTTTTATGTTGAACAGTCTAAGACCTCTGTGTGAAAAAAAATATCCTCGAGCCCAAAAATTCCTGTAAGACTTTTCATCCTCTGTGGTTTTACTGAGAGCGAATTCACAACTGGAAATATTTATACATGCTTATTGTGACAGAAGTGTCTTTGAGAGGCTTTTAGCTGTATTTCCTCCTGATTATTGGTTGCTAGAGATTTAATTCTGCTGCAATGTCAGAAAAAGCCCTCTCGGCCTTGATACCGATTCCTGTGGTGTTCTGTGCAGCATTCTGACTTCTCTGGTCATTTCTTGCTGTGACTGTTTTTCAAAAGATATATTGCATATATCGCTTCTATATCGTAGATGGGGATTTCATAGATGGGGATTTTCAGATTCACTGATTACTTTTGTTTCTCTGTTTTGTCTGCCACATCGTCTAAAGCTAACATTTTCCTGATTGAGACAATGCCTCCTCAGTATCAAAACAGCTCCCTGATGGGCACATACCCAAGACTAGCCAGAGTTCTGCTAACTCCAGATTAAAGGTTTTCAGTGGGACTGTTCCTGGATTGCAGAGCCATTCAGAATGAATCAGAGAGACACAGTCTGCGTCCATATAAGCAGTATTCTATTAAAAATACTGATAGACTTAATATATGTATACTAGCAAGCAAGAAGCCTACTAGTTTTCACTAGTAATCCTCCCTCCTATTTCCATTTCCTTGTATAATGTCACCCTTATAGATCACATCCAACATAAACTGCAGGTTCTTTGGGATGGGTTCTTTCCTTTATCTGCTCATTTAAGTGACAATAATTAAACAATGCAGAATTAGTCACAAAACCAGAGGTGGAGCTTCTTGTCACCAAGTTTCACATACCTAAGCACTGAGTGGGAGTAGATTTTAGCAGGCTAAGTCAAAAAACAAGTTGGCTTGTCTTTGTCCTGCATTATGATAAATCTTTCAGCCATCTAAAAGTGCCATCTCAAGACATAGGATCTCAAGTTTGTTCTGCGGATGTGAACATTAGGGGAAAGGTGAGTGTACAGCATAAATCACTGGCAGCTGAATCAGCAACACAAAGCATTTTGTAATATTAAAAATGTTTCTCTCTTGCAAACAGATCCTACTGTGTAAATACTTTAGCATGTAATACTGAATCTGACTAAGAAAAATAAAATTTGCTTATAAGCATATTTGGAGCCACGACTCACTCTCTTATTAAGTGTGTGTGCCCAGTGCAGCATAGTGGTGCCCTGGTTTGCACTGGTATCTCCTAACTGCCATAAGTATCAGTCACAGTGAGGATGTTCATCTTGGGGAAAAAAGACAAAGTGCTTGATTAATGTAAGACTGGACAAAACACAATGAAATATCATGTGAAGATCGGGGAATGGAGTAGCTGACTTACTTTTAAGAGTGATTTTTATCTTTGTCTTCTGTGATTTTAGTGTCTCTAACATCAGCTGCAGTCCCAGACATAACTACCCACAGAAAATGGCTGTCATACTGAAGATAGTCATTGCTCGTTTGATTTTTCCCAGCAGAAACAAAGAACTCTGTATTCTCTGGCCAAAACTCTATTTTCTGCCTGTAAATAAATTTTAGTTGACAATAAAATAAACCAAACCACAACCCACAAACAAAAAAAAAAAATAGGAGGGCATGTAGGTAGTATATAGTAAGTTAATATATAAAACATACTTATACAAGTTAATGTATCTAAATTGATATAATTTGGGGAGAGTGTAATTGTGTCAGAGGATGTCTAAATCTTGGGAACAACATAGCTGCCACAAATTTCAAGCAATCTTAGAGCTGTGAGTTGCTTCTTTGCTTCTGGCTGCTGGCTAAGAAATTTCTAAAGGGGATTACTTTGTTGCCTTAACCTTGCCCTTGTGGCCTTTAGGGAAGTGTTGAACATCCCAAAAGACATTTTGCATGATACCTATTTCAATGGTGTACTAATCCACTCCAAAAGAACAGAAAGAGATTGTCAGCTCACTTTTAATACCTGTCTTCTTAGAGGACAAGCTTTAAGAAAATATAAGATCAAAATTTTTTGCTTTAAGTACAAGTAGTTTATTATTATACTGCAAATGAAGATAAGGCAAAAGAAAAAGAAACAAAATACTTCTAAAAACTCTATTTGAAACTGTGGCATTGCCCATTAATTTCAGTTCATGGCGCAGTCTAACAAGGCAGTGTCCTTAGCTGTCTGGTGTCAATTAATAACCAAGCTTTCACAGCTGAGGGTCTCATTCCTAAAAAGAACACCACAGCCTCCAAATACTGCATTACAAAATGGGACACAGGCATGGGGTACAGCTTACTGAACACAGCTTTTTCATTTTCTTTTCAGTCAAAGTATCAAAGACCTGTTCTTCTTTAATTCACGTTAGAGAAACTCATAAGGGATGTGAACATATCAGAAACATCTCTACATGGTGTTTTACCTTGCTTCTCTCTGTATTTTATGAAAATACAAATTAAGCATTGTTAGGTTCACTTCTCTGTATAGAAATTTGATTTTTATGCTTTTGCTATTCAAGAGTTCTCTCCAATAGTAATTCTGTGCTCCTGTGACTCTGCTTAGCAGATGGTAGGGAGAGCCAACTGGACTGAAACTTCAGCTGGACATCATTAAAACCTTCCCTTAATTTTCCTGAGTCATGTAAGAGCTTTAACCAATGTCATATTGGTTACCTGGGAGTTCTGACAATCTTGAAACTTCTGACAGATCCTGTGAGTGAGACACCAAGATCACGACATGACATATCAACATTGCAGAAGACAGACGTGGCAAAGAGTCTTGTAAGTATGTACCTGCCCTCCCTGCAGTACTGATGGAACATGCAATTATGCTCTCGAGGTGTAATATAATCTGTGTTATGCAAAGCACTCCTGGCATGACTGTATCACTCTTACACCTGTACATTACAAATCAAGAAGCTTTCCCATTCAAATAACTTACTAATTTTATAATTTACCATTGCTGGGTGGCACTGCAGGGAAGCTAAGTATGACACATGAGAATGGACGGATGCCAGGAAATGGATGTCAGAATGGGGTTACTTGGCATACTGTGAGGGTCCTGCCTTGGTATCTTTCTGATCTTGATTTTTAACCTTACTCCTTTGTGGGCTTGGCTTTTTAGGCCTTCTTGGGGAAAAAAAGGGTGATGGTATGAGTCTGTGTGGACTAAGCAAGCCCAGGATAGGAGTTAGGAGTATTAGCAGGAGTTACAGAGAGAGCGTGCTAACTGAAGCTGCTCTCTCCAGCTCACTTTCTGTCAACTGAAAAATGACCCCTCTACTCAATGGACAGTACAGGTATCTCCAGGTGTGTAGAGGAAATGGGCTTAGATAATGCTACTCACACAGACCTAAAGGAGGGTAAATAAGAGGACATCATCATGGCACTCGAAACACAACTATGTAGAAATTAATCTCAGATTCCCGGCACTCCCAGCACAAAGGCAAGCCAGGATGACGCACATAGCAGGGATTGAATCATATTGTCAGAATATCCCTGTGAAGCAGAAGCAACTGCTGCTTTGTCACTGCAAGCTCAATCCAGTGGTGCTGGGGACATCTGACAAATTGCACAACCTTCCCCTGTTTAAAGGTAGTGGTACAACAGGAATACTGTGTTTTCACTGCAGCAGAATATCCTCGTGATCCTCAAACTCATTCACCTCAGGATTCCCACTCTCTCTTTAGTAACCTTAACACAACTGTTGCCACATGTGAACTTTTTGCTACTGCTACAGCTTCCAAAGCTGTGTTTCTTCCACCTTTTCCATGAATCACACAGGGTAGAGGATGATTATAGCCTATTGGGACAGAGTCTGTATGTAGCTGTTCCAAATATATCGACAACCCTACAAATCTGCACCAGTGTATTGGGTCTGGCTGAGCTGGAATTGATTTTCCCCTATAGCAGCCCTCATGGTGCTGTGTTTTATGCTGGGAGCTAGAAGGGTGTTGATAACACACTGGTGGTGTGGCTACTGCTGAGTAGTGCTTACACAGCACCAAGGCTCTTTCTAACATTTCCCCCAGTGGGATGGGGTGGGCAGGATCTTGGGAGGGGACACAGCCAGGACAGCTGACCCGAACTGACCAAAGGGATATGCCATACCATGGGGTGTCTGCTCAAGTATAAAGCTGGGAAAAAGGAGGAAGGGGTTGGGGTCACCCTTGGTCCTCTGAGGCAACCGCTACGCGTATCGCAGCCCTGCTTCCTGAGAAGGCCTGAGGTCACCTGCTAATGGGAAGTAGAGAATAAATCTGTTTTCTTTTTTTGCTTCCGCGTGCGGACCTCGCTTTGCTTTGATTACAATAAAATACCGCTTTTGTTTTACCCACAAGGGTTGTTTTTTCCCATCTTATTTTCTTTTCCCTCTTTTACCCTGCTGAGAAAAGGGGAGGGGGGGAAAGTGATAGAGCGACTTGGTGGGTACCTGGTGTTTAGCCAAGGTCAAACCACCACAACCAGCTATCTTTTCCCTCCTTTCCATGTTTCCAGTAGTTAAGTGTAATGTTTCAGCAGGAAGCCAGGCAACATCACTTTCATTAATTTCTGCAGTATAAAAATATCTGCCTTTATGCACTGCAGCCAAGATAGGAAGGGAGAGTTCCAGCATAGAATGGTAAATACCCTTTGAAGGTCTCAGTATACCAAATAATTTGCTCAAATACAGTCATAAGCAGAAACCTGACTTAATAACATTTTGCAATGATGATGACACTTTTGACCCATGATCCTGAAAGTACTTAGTGATGAAATAATTTACTAAAGGTCAGGCTTGGAGTCAGTGATAAGAATTGGCATCAGAAGTGAGGAGACAGCACTTAACAGATAAAATAAAGCATATTGTGTGTTTTTAGTTTTACCTCTGGTTTCTGAGCAAATAACATTCTCGAAATTGCCAGTTCCCCAGGGTATGTTAGACACTGTATGTTAATAAAAGCTTGTGGCTATCAACAGTAATACACACGCCAGAAGAATTGCATCTTTTCCTCAAATCAACCTGTCCTTGCTATGGGGTACCTATAGGATCTATTTTCTGCGTGTTAATTTTTTTTATTTTTTTTTCCTTAATAAATCGAAGCCTTGTAATTAGATTTTACAGAGCAGCATAAAGCGAAATTACTGATGGTTACAGAGATTTGCTAAGGATTACAAATTGGAGAATATTTTATTCAATGATATTTACAGTTTCAGTGATACCACACTTCAGTAAACAACGGAGGGCAGCTTATCAATAGTTAATCTTTTATGGCACTTTAATGTCAGTCCTAAACAAAGCCTTCCTCTGTGCTCCATCAGGTATGGAACAAGAAATCAAACAGTTCACTAACTAAAATCTAAAGAAAGTTAGATTAAAAATGCCTGGAGACTCACAGATGTTTTGAAACATGAGATACAGCTTCCTAGATTAAACCACAATTACATCCAGCTTGGTCTCACACCTCCTCCAGCAGTTATCAATATTCAATGCTTCTGTGAAGGGAATAAACAGATAATATCTGGTTGGTGTGGAAACACCTAATGAAAGGTGAAAGGTGAAGAGGAATAGTCTGTCATTACTGGTGTATGTGAGGCTTTCTGATCACAACACTGCCTTTCACCGCCACCAGCTGTTGGAGGGATAGTTGTCCAAGTGCAGCAGAAATAGCAACAGCACAGTCCTAAGGCAGACAGCTTGACATGGATGTCTTCTGAGCTCAGGTAAGTTCTGGTCCTGATCATTATGTCAATGCTTCTACCTAGTTAGAAGAACTGGGCTCTCCTTTGAGCCACCACTCTACTGCAAAGCTTTGAAACATTTAATTGCAGAGCTCTACTTACCATAGTTCCACAAAAATCACTTCTTGCAGGGCCTATTCTTTAAGGGCCCTTCTCTATACCAGACATCACAGTTCTGAGTGCATTCCAAATACCCATGGGTGTGCTTCCACTTGATGTATTAAGTCACAGCCTTGCAAAAATCTGCATTTGCTTTGGATTATAATGTCCAAGAAGTTGTCAGCATTTTATCATTCTAGAATTTTTCAGTGTACAGTTAAGCCTATTAAAAAAGGAATTCACCACCAGCTGTAAGTTCTCCTGAGATCACGATATCACTCCCTGCTCGCTGCCCACTGTAGTATGGACTGGGACACTTATCCCATTTACAGAGGATTTCACATGGCAGTTGCTTGCTTCCTCAAGCTCTCCAGCCAGAAACTTGTGATCACAGAGATCAGGTCTGAAGTCTGCACTGCCCACAGGAAGATCTTTTGAATACCTTTTCCAACCAGATGTCTAGCACTAGACGTGGTCATACAACTGAAGTATACAACATCCACCCAAATTTCAAAGCCTACGCCCAGTATCCTCCTTTGTTTGTCAAGATCATCCCTGTTTCCAAACTTCTTTCTGCTCTTTTCTTTGGAAGTGAGTTTTCAGGACATCATATTCTCCTGAGCAAACTGCTTCCCTCAATTCCTTACAGCTTTGCTGTATTTGTTCAAGGATGTCCACCCTAATGATCACAGGAGGCTGCTGACTCCTTTGGCAGAGGAAAAGAATGTTCTCATTCTGTATTTTTTTCTCATTATTTTCTGAAGGGCTTGACTGACAACAGCAGGCCATCCTTCCAACAGAAATGGGATTACTCAATGCTCAAACTAGTTCCCCTGCTCTCCCATTCCTAAGTCATTCCTAACCACAGTAGAAACTTTTGATTCGATATCTGAACTACAGCCTTGATGTGAAGCTGGCAGTTATCTGGCTTTCAAGTCTTCAGAACTGGATGATGCTATTACCTGTCAAACCCAGCACGCCACAGAATATCAGCCACTTTGCTTAATTTCAGCTCAGAAGAGAAGATGCCAAGTCTGACTGTGATAAGGAAGCATGCAGAGGAACTGTCAAAAGTCTGACAACCCCATCTATCACAGGAAACTTCTCAAACAAAATTTCAAAACTCCCTAAGTTCAGATACTGTCTAGATACACCTTAACACCAGAAATATCTTCCTCTAGTTCCTGCATGTAAAAAATTACTCTCTTTTCTATGATGTAGTGCACATCTCTATCATTCAAGTGACTTACAGCAGGCTATAACAAGGTATTCTCCCTGTTCAGGGGACTTTAAAAAACTTCATCTCATGAGGTATAGTGCTTCCTACAACTGTCAGTATCTCCTTGTTTCTGCTACAGTTTTCTGTCCTGGTGAGTGTAGCTTGCCAGGTATAACTGAAGGGCTATTGCAAAAAAATACTAAACATTAGCCAGCCTAGATGCAAGTCATATTACTGTGTCTTTATTACAGAATTAGTCTTCATTTTACATGCAAAAATGTTCAATTAGAAAAGATCTCCATATTTAAACACATATGTAACCCTCCGAAGTAAAAAAAGTGTCATGTGTAAACAAAGCAAACAGATTTTTACTAAGCTTCTACGTTAGAATGCAATAGTTAACTTACATGAGACTCACAGATTTGCCTTAGCATCCTATTTGCTACCCCAGTCTATAAATACATCACAAACTATTTGACTTAACAAATGATATTTTCAGCTGTAATATTCAAAACTTGTTATTTTGCTATTCATTAAAAAATCCGGCCGCATCAGCAATTAATATTGTGACCAGTGCTGAAGCACTTAGCTTCTCCACACCCAACTCCCAAGATGCCTGAGGCTGGCTGCTCAAGATGGCTGCCGAAAATGGTAGGGCAGTTTTATCCAGTAATAGGCCTGTCCTGAAGAGAATGATTCAAGCTATTTACAAATATCCAGTGAAGCCAAGAGAACAAAAAACTGTAGCTAATCAGTAAACTCAGGTCAGTACTATGAATAGGCTGACTCTTGTCTTTCCTATTAAGAATTTAATTAACATCTAACTTTTCACAACTCTGGCTATACAAGAGAAAAACAAATGTAAATGCCTCAGATCAGTCATGAAACAGAATCATAGAATCATAGAATAGCCTTGGTTGGAAAAGACCTCTAAGATCATCAAGTCCAACCACTGACCTAGCACTGCAATAGCTACTTTCAGACACAGTGCCCTCTAGATTTGGTACATCCCTAAAGACATTGCAGATGTGTCTTCCTTGAGTTTGGACTTCTGTATTTCACAGTATTGTAATCTTAATATAATTTGCAAATTTTATGAAACCATAAAATATAGTCCTTGCTTTCCTCCTGTGGCCTTGACTACATGACCTAGTAAGCCCTTGCTAACACATGCACATAGTGTTCCCTGCACCTCTTCAGCCACCCTGCTGTTAGCATGTTTCCTCCTTTCACTTTTCCACCCTTCATTTTTCCACTGGTCCTACTGTCTTTCAGAAGTTGTGGATGCCCCATCACTGGAAGTGTTCAAGGTCATGTTGGATGGGGCTTTGAGCAACCTGATCTAGTGAAATATGTCCCTGCTCATGGCAGAATGGTTGGACTAGATGGTCTTTAAAGGTCCCTTCCAACCCAAACCATACTATGATTCAATGGTTCTGTGGTGCAGGTGTCACAAAGTCCTGCATCATGAATCCTCCACTCTCATATCACAGTGGAGCAACCTACTATTGAGTCTGCTGATGGAAATGTTAAATATATGAAGTGTTTCCTAGCAATGATCCAGATGCAGAGTTGGTCTGGGTTATTAAGCATTGAGGGCAGGTAGTCTAATGACCAGGCCTGAGAGCTGCATCACCTAATGGAGGACAGTGTTTCAGCTTTGTGTCTCTTTGTGAACTGTTGCGTAAGAGATCCTGACAAAAGTTTCAGAGGCTGCTTTGAAGACAGCATAGACAGGGATGGCAGCAGTATCCCAACACACCCAGGCAGACATGGATGTTCAGTTGGTGCTGTTTCTAATGGCAGATGCTCACTGCAGAATAGCATTTCTAGGCCAGAAATGCAACCCAGAACTGTTGTGAGTAATCCATCTAACTTTACAGTTTGCACATGCCTGAATTAGGAGATAGGTTTGATAGCAAAGGGGAAGAGTAATACTCCTCCCTGAGTCTAAACAATGAAATATATTCCCCAGAACACTGAAATATAGAGTACTTCTATCATTGCCTGTACTCTAAACACCTGGAATTAAACAATGTATGTGCCTCTTTTGTGACTGAAAACACATGATGACCACTGGAAGGTACAGAATTTGGTAACTTTCCTAACTGTGCAGCACAGTAGGGGCTTGTCATTGCTGTTCTGCTGCTTTGTCTTCAGATTTAGACTCACATCACTATAATTAAGTGTACCTGGCACTGTTTGATTCATTAAGTATTGCTGCAGTTGTTACAGACAAGCAAATGAAAAGGTATCCTGGGTTTCTTCCTTTTTCTTCTTGATCTATACAGCTATGACAGAAAAAAAGACAATTTTTCCCCACAGAATGCCATTCTCTTGTTCTTAGTCACCACAATCCTACCTGAGGTGAATAAAATGTCTTTTCAAATAATATACACTGAAGTAAGCAGTCAGGAGAAAACATAGCAATGATGACTACACTGGATCTTTTTTTAAGCCACTGAAAGCATAGAAGGTGTTGATATGCTTCAGACATTAAAATGAAAGGCATTATAGTTAAGACTCTCCATGCTAGAAATCTCTGTGTCTGTGACAAATGAACTAAGAAATGTGAATGGAAATACTTGCCATTGTAAGTGCTCTCCTAGCAATGAATACTTCAGCCTGGTTATGATTCTGACTGACTAAAAACTTGTTTTCTATCACACCTACAAACTAGACAGAAGGCGAAGATCAGCAAAATGATCTGCTGTATTAGACACAACATATCCTAACACACAAGCAGTTTTGGCTGGGATATGGCTGCAAGACTTTCAGATTTTAAAATTAAATTTGGGCACTTAAAAAAAAAGATAGTATTGTATTGAGTCCTTGTAAACTGCTGGGTTGATTTTTTCTCCCTCTACTGTCCGTACTTTTGAACAGGATGATTAGAAGAGGAGTGCTATGGTGAAAATCCTCTCTCAAACATGAAAGCTAAGAGTCCACCCAAAATTTACAACAGCAACTTTGGCAATGCTTATATTACCTACCTGAGATGCTGAGGCTTCTGCAGCATCTCTAGTTTAGGGGTGATCTTATTTTGTGTGCCTGTAGAGTCCCAAGAGAAAGCAATCCCTGTAAACTAAGGTTTAGCTCTTTTCTAAGACTATATGCATCCTACCACTCAATGCCTTCCTTTTCTAAGGTTTATAGTATCCTTTCAAACTACCACATAAAGAATTGTACCCATGCCATCTCCGTAGATCTAAAGAGAAACCAGTGGCCCCTGCGCCATCAGGAGGAAACTGCAAAACAATCACAATTTTCTCACCAATGTCTTTATGGTAAAAACATATACTTCAAAATTGCCATTCAGTTCTAAGATTAAAATTGATAATACACTCAGTAAGTAATATATGTATATGGCAGGAGAATGAAGTTAAACTTGGATGGAAACAAGAGCAGTGAACACAAAGCATAAGCATATGTATCACAGCTAGCACATCTCAAAAGACAAGAGATGCATTAAAAGGCTATGAAATAGAAATTAGTCTCAGGGAGAGAGAGCATCAGTTTTTAAGGTCATCTTTGAACCTTGGGAGAGGCATCATCAAAGTTGTCGAAGATGTCTTGTTTAGTGTTTCATTAGTTAGGCTAATCAACTAACCAAAACATTTCATCAATAACCATCCTTATCTGCAGTTTTAAAAAAGTTTAATTTGCTCCTTCTGTATGATTTCACTGAGAAATACTAAAACAAAACCAGCTGGTTTGCCTTGCATTTTTTTCACTGAAACCATGCTCAAAGACTGTCTCATGCCACAGAGTGTCTGAGTCCAGTTTGTAAACTGAAGCATAATAAAACCCCAATCTTAAGGAAATCAGTGGAATAAAAGCTTTTCTCTCATCTTGCTAAAGATATTATTTGTCTCCAGGGATGCCTGGGGCTATCTGGGGCTAGCAGACCCACTACTGTTACTCTGACACCTGCTTTATTTAGTATAAGATGAGCTTGGCAGAAGTACTTCAAAAAGCACTCAATATTAGAACAGTACTCTCCATTACTCGAACTTTTCAGAGCTTAGTTGAGATATATGTCACAGAATTATTTTTCATACCAAAAAAAGAATTATGTAAAACTACCACATGATACTTCCTCCTCAACAAACAGGGTGTGCAAAAAAAAAGCAAAAATTTTTAGGGTTATATGTGAACAACCGCATACGCCACATATACGTTTTTTCAAAGAAGATGACAATTTGCAGTGTTCCAGAACTCTTAAACAAAAACATTTAAGTTCATAAAGTTTCTGTGGCAGCACAATAATTTAGTTGTCACTTATTTCCATTTCTTTTTGCTTTGGAAGCACATAAATCAAACAACAAAGAAAATACATCAAATTCCATGGAAGCATTGCACTTTTATTTCAGGGACTATCACTAAAGCCAATTCCCCTTTTGAGCTTCCTCTGTTCTAACAGAGGAGCCTTTTCTTTAGGCCAATAGAAGATCCCTTGCTTGGGAGATACCTGGAGAGCTGAAGCACTTCTTCGGTCCCTGTGCGATTTTTCTGCCTACACTTTGCTTTTGCAAGTGGAAGCTGTTTACCCAGATGTGCGACAACGACAGCCTCTAGTGGAGCACAGTTATATCCACAGCAGCCTTTCACAAAACCCCTTCTGCAAGCACTGCAGAATTTGCTTTACTTGGGTGTGTACTTTTCTAGAAATGTTGGTGATGAATGAATGTGACTGTAGGTCCCTGCATTTTTCATGCTATCTATACTAGGTATTAGCTATGTGCCCTGATTCATCAGGTTGTCTTATTTTCCTCCTATTATCATTTCTAGAATTATTTTATTTTTTTTTTGTCCTTCTAGATATTTTCTAGATATTTCTAGATGTTTTCCAGTTATTTTAATTTTTCTGACATTAAATTGAGTACAAAGTTTTAATGCTTTTCTCATTATTTTGATTTACAAGTGGAAAAAAAAAAATATTTGGCATTTGCTCTCACTGAAGGTGGCACAGTGTTACTTACTACCAGATCACAGAATCACACAGAATCACAGAATGGCAGGGGTTCGAAGGGACCTCCAAAGATCACCTAGTCCAGCCCCTCTGCTATACAGTCTGAATATAACTTATACCTGTTTTAATGTACCAGTTTGTTCAAATTCCTGATATAAGACATCATTCAATAAAATTCAATCAACCTAGCAATATCAAAGTGAGCAAAAACATAAGAATAATTAATATTTGAACCTGAAGAAATACAAGTCAGCAGTGTAAGAGCATGGATTTACTTACAGCATGACTGAGAGGAGAGAAGCATGTGTAAAATCCTGACCCAGATAAATTTAGTGCCATTTTACTGACAGGGAATCAGTCAGCCTGAGGGTGGACAAGGTCCCTTAAAAATGGACATTTTTTCAGTATGCCAAAACTAAAATCCTGAGCACATCTCACACTAACAGAATGCAATATGACATCATTTCAATTATCCAGTTTTCTTAACTAATGCACACAAACTACTCATTTTTTTTCATGAGTAAGAAGAAAAGTTGAAGTCTTTACCGGCTGCAAATATAAAGTAGTTAAAAAGTAAACATACAACAGAAGATGTTAAAAGGTTAGTGGCATTGCACACAGACTATTATTTATGTTTAATATTATACAACAATTTGTAGCTACCTGAAAATGTCCTCTTCCGTTAACGTCTTTCCTTCAGAATCTAAAAGGGGATCCTTCACAAAAAAAACCTGTAGTCTGCTCAGAAGTACAGAGGAAGTAGGCATTCTTCTATGAAAGTCTTCAAGATTATCAATAAAAACAAGTTCCTCTGCCATATATAAATCTGAAGAAAAATAAGAAAAAATACACTAACAAACAATGTAAACATAATAAGAATCATCAGAATAAAGAGAATTATTGAGCAACTGTTGGAATGCTATAAATGTCAGCAAAACAATAACTACTTTTTACTTTCACTATTTTAGGATTCGTAAGCTTTAAATGCAACAAAGTCAAGACTTCCAATGGTTTACATGGAACCATGGATTCTTCAGCTTTTTTTCTTGTCTCATGTAACACCTGTTAAAAAGAAAAGGTACTTTTTTTTATTCTCTTGTTTGCATTGTAAAGTATGATAAAGGTACTTGTTCAGCAGGTTGTGGCTGAGAATCTTAATTCTGTGCAATTTTTAATGTAGAAATGAGGCAGACCCTCCACACACATCTACTCCTAAATGTGGATTCTCTAATTATGAAGAAACAAAAAATCTACTTACAAAATGAGCAGACAAAAAATACAGGATACAAATTCTTATGATTTCAAGAAAGATGACATTTCTTTTGAATTTAGACTCCTACTCTCCATGAGACAGAACTGATGCGATAATTACAACTCTTTGATGCAATCCTTTATATATGCAGTATAATAGACACACATATATATACACACATATTATACATGTATAATAAACAGAGAAGGGAAAGGTGAGGGTTTTGTTCTTCTTCCTTATCTTTTATCAGCAGAGAAGCCTCCTCATTCCCACATCCCCCTTTTATTCCCTGGATGACTCCCCATCTGTGAGAACCCTCCTTTCCTTCCGAGTGGCTGGAATTGATAGATACTGATTATCACACAGAATCACAGAATGGTAGGGGTTGGAAGGGACCTCCAAAGATCATCTAGTCCAACCCCCCTGGTAGAGCAGGATCCTAGAGTAGATCACACAGGAACACCTCCAGACAGGTTTTAAATGTCTCCAGAGATGGAGACTCCACAACCTCTCTGGGCAGCCTGTGCCAGCACTCAGTCACCCTCACAGTAAAGAAGTGTTTTCTTATGTTATGACTGAACCTCCTGTGTTCCAGTTTGTGCCCATTGCCCCTTGTCCTGTCACTGGGCTCCACTGAGAAGAGTCTGGCCCCATCTTCCTGACACCCGCCCTTGAGATATTGATAAGCATTGATGAGATCCCCCCTCAGCCTCCTCTTCTCCAAGCTAAATAGACCCAGTTCCCTCAGCCCCTCCACATATGGGAGATGCTTATGTTCCCCCCAAACTGTTTTACGCTGCTAACACAAACAGATCCCCACACAGAAATCGGTCAACTAAAAAATAGAAGTCTTCTTATAAAATGCCTCTCTTTATTGAGATGAACAGTTCAGGAGAGGCTACTAAAGCTTCTAATGGCCTATAAAGCTTAAAGTTACTCCAGAAAAAAAAAATATTATATTTTCCGATTCAATTTACACAATCCTTGATCTATTCTTCTTCCTTTTCTACAGGTAACAAGGAAAACAAAGCAGGAAGGGCCTCATTATTCAGGCATGCAGTGGTTACAAAATTAGGTGCTAAAGTCAATCACAAAATAAAGACTGCTTCAACGACATAAACTTGATCATGCTGTCCTCAAATAATATCTCATTTAATTTTTTTTAATTAATAGAAAGCAGGATAACTCCTAACAGCCTAACATTAATTCAGGTCAAATAAGCCACAACTTCACCCTTGATTTGCATTTGGCATCCCAATTTAGTTATAGTTTTTATTAATTCATTATTATAGTCAATTGTATTGTATCCTTTTTCTATAAGTGGCTCTAGCTCCTAAAGTGTGTGAAAAAAGAGGGTTTTTTCAGTTAATCTCATTATTCTAATATGATTCAAACGTTTTAATTAGTGCATTTCTTTGTTACTCTCAACCTTACTCCCCATCCCAGGAAAGCATGACTACGCAAGAATGCACTTACACATTTACTGAAGTCTCCTCTGAAGTGAAACAGATGCAATCATATTTTTTAAAAAGCTTATTTACAGAAATGTAACTTAAATGCAGTATCACCACCTCCTTTGATTCACTAATTTCTGATCATCAAAGCACTTAGAGAAGAACTTTAATAGTCCTAAGCATGTGCTCAAATACTTCATCAAGCAGGGAGCAAATACTTAGTTCAGGTTTGAATGGGGCTTTCACTGCCAATGCTATCATGTGCTAAAGTTAAGTTTGTGCACTTCAGCTGAATGGTACAAAGATGGTTGTGAGCCACTGTGACCTCTTTCTCATAACAGACAGCCTAAGCAAAACAGAAAGGCTATTAACAGCATACGAAATACCGAAATTTGTTTGTAATCTTATATAAATCTAATGTAATTGGGAAGAAGAATAGAACTCTATGGTTACTGACTGAACAAAATGAAGTTTTTGGCTTTCCCTTTCAATGTGCATCATATTTCACAGGTTTTAACTTTCTTACTGTTTTCCACTGCTATAGTCCAGTAATAATTTTCTAGCTACATTTTAAATGTGTGCATAACCTATTACACGAAACTTTGCAATCTTACTGGAAATTTTTTACTTTAAACAAGAACCTTTAAATACTACAGATCTTGGTAAGTATTATATGCATTTTTTCTTGTGTTACACCTCAAAAAATGAAATGACTGAAGAAATTGATTTTTTCTCTGAAAGGAAGAAAAAAATAACCTCCTGCAGTAATAAAACAAGCTATTTAGAATTCAAATGCAACATATTGGAAAAACAGATTTTAAATGATAATTTTAAATCCTATATCATATTTTCCTTTTATTCTTTTTTCTTTTTTTTTTTCCCAGTACAAGTTAGATAATTATGTCCTATCACCCATAATATTCCACTTGTAATAGTTTTTATTTATCAGTAAATTGTCAAGGTTTTGCAATCTCTGTGTGTATCTTCATGCCTTTAGTGAAACCTAGTCAGTTTTGTGCTGCTAGCAGACTAGCTGGCATTAAGTAGCAGGCGCTCAATGACACAAAATAGCTTGCAAAATCTTTCAGAATGGCAGCTTTAAAAAATGTTAGAATTAATACTTCCCTCAAACTTTAACAGACTTTTGCTAAAATTTCCTTCTTTAACACAAAGTTAGGAAAAGGGTTGGCAGTAACACGAGTTATGCTGAAAGATAATTATTGATCTCCTAGTTCAATAAACTGGTCACAAGTATAGTAAATAATTTAATGTTCTCCCATTAAAAAAAAAATTCAATCTCTTTAGCTTGTCTATTTATGTTTGTTTAAGAACAGTAATAACCTGTAATTTCAAAAAATAGGAAAGGCTTTATGAAATTCAGACTTTTTTTTTTTTTTTCTTTCAGAGACTCCTGTCCATGGAAATTTAGCTCTGCTGATTGTTCCTAAGAAAGTAATGGCTAAGGAAAGCATGGGAAAAGCATCTGAATTCCTTTTAGAAGGACACAATATTTTTTGTAAAAGATGTAAATATATATGCATATCAATGTAATAAATGTAAAATATGTATTGCACAAAATACAGAGAGATTTATTAATTATTGAAATCTTCTGCCACATGTCACCAAACTTTAAAAAAAAGGTAATTACTTAACCAGATGCATTAAGATTACTGTGTTTCAATTATTAACCGTAATACACTTGTATTGTTGATACTATGATCCTAGTAATTGTTATCTTGAACAATATTGTAACAAGAAGTACCTCCCTCGTATGACTGTGAAAAAAACCTCTAAGTAAATGATTGCTTGCCTTTTCTAAAGTAATCTAATTGAAAAACAAAAAAACTATATTGAAAAAATTCACCTGATGATAGTTCAGAATAATAAATCATAATACAGTTGAATCAAACACTTTCTCAACATTTTGCTTTCAGTGAACAGAATTCATTATATCTATCAGGGCACTACTAATTGTGAAATTTCAGAAGACACATAGGAGCACTACCTAATGTCTATGGATCATGCACAAAAAAATATGGAAATTAACAAGGTGACTCCATAAAAACTTAGAAAACAGTGAATTGAACACTTTACCTTGCTCTTTAAATTCAGTGTCATAGTCAGTCTTCAAATATTGGTTTTGGGTGGATTCTCCCTCAGAAGCATTCTTTGTAAGTAAAAAAGATCCTTCTACATCATTCTGAGAGCAGGGATTTGAACTTGGAATGAATTCTATTAATTCATTACTACTATGGAAATCTGCAGAAGAGAGAGGTTTCCTAAAAAGCAGAAAAAAAAATAAATCTGATACTTAATCTGTTGTAAAAGCACTGTCATAATTTCCCTGCTTCCTCAGTGAATCAAAACCACTCAAAAAGATACGCTAAGAACATTGATAATCACCCTGTTCACTGAAGAAGATCCGAAATTACAGAGTTGTTACCACTATTCACTAGATCCATGGTCAAATTACACATTTAATTCTTCCTCAAGAGAAAGCCCTTTAAGTATACATCCAGCATTAAACTTAAAGAAAGGGTAGTGACTGGGAAAAAAGCATCAAACCTATTGATGTCATAGCAGTTATGTCATAAATTTGCTGCTGGATCAAATGTAGAGTTGTATTTCAAAAATCCTGCAGAAATTGCAGTAACTGCAATAGGCAAAAGACATGGTAAGTGAAGAAACAAAACTATTTTCCTGTCTCTTTTCATACTAGTGTCAATACTACTATTGTTTGTCAAGAAAAAAAAATGCCTACCAAATAAATAGAATAAATAAATATCATCCAAATAAATCCAAAGAAATGTCAATATATAAATCATTTCACTACAGAAGAAAACAATCATATCCTGGAGCTAATTATGCATCTGGAGAAAATCTTTGTAATTGTTAATTAAAATATGGTTGTGTTAATGCTATGTTATCTATGTAAATTGACTGGAACTGTAAACTGACTCTGACTGATGAGTGCTGACATTTCTGAAGAACCCAAATTTTCTGCTCATCTATACTCACTGAACTTCATATTCTAATTTCAGACAACTGATTTCTCAATTGTGAATCCTATTGATTTAGTCAATTTTTAAATAATCCATTGCATTACACTGTCTTGCTATTTGCTAGCCACCTGGAGGTAAATCTCATAAATGGAATCAGCATATAAGGGCATCTCTGAATTTCGGTATAGACCTTCATGTTTAGGCAGCAATAGTGAGGAATCTCTACTACATGACTTTAAAAAAGCCCCAACTAATTTACAACACAGTATAGCTCAAAAGTTAATTTTGAAACTACAAGTAGTATAGTCCACAAGCTATAACTATGAAATATTTATAATAATAAATGTCCAGACTTTAACATGGCATAAGCCTGTGAAAACCCACACAAACCTTAGAACACTGTGCCCAGTTACATGTGGGCCAACTTCACTGAAATCAACTAGTTTCCCTGTAGTTTTACAGGTAGGTAATGCCTAAGTGAGTCACTGATTTGGGACTACATGGGCCAACCTTTTCTGGAGTCAAGCCCTCAGTAAGGCTGTTCTAGAAAGCAGTAAATACTTTAAACGACAGACTAAGTATGGAAACGTTTGTTCAAGTCATGTAGCTATGCTTGTACAGTGTTACGAACACAGAGGGCATTACCTTAGAATTAACAGATTTATCTTCAATTAGATCTTAGTAAAACTTCCAGCAGTATCTTTGAAATATGGACAGTTGAGTCCCTTCATCACAATAAGCATAAGCATAACAATTTAGTGCACGTACTAAAGCTAGTAAGGGGGTTTGTCCAGTTAAGTAATTTGATAGTTTCTAGGAATTACCGACTCACTTCCTTATCTTCTTTCCTGCCAGGTGTCCTCTCTCACAAACACATCCTTTCCTCCGAAGTTTAACTCCTTGTTCCTTATTTCCTAGTCTCATTCCAATTAATTTTCCACTGGTACACAAACTAAGTCCACTTCAGTTTAAAATACAGGAAGTGAAATCTCAAATTTTCTGTAACTGGAGTCATGCACTGATTTCCGCAGCTTTTTCTAGATGCTATGACTAACTTAATTGCTAAAACAACAGGTCAAGTAAACTCTGTTTGGTCTCATAAAACTTCTTCATTCTTGGCATTTAATATCCCTTGAGATGGAATCTAACTGATTCTTGAATTGCTTACTGTTGATACCTAAACCACACTGTGTCTTTATAACAACTTCTTTGGGAATTTCTTTTCCTGTTACAGTTATTATTCTAGACAATGCCTTGGGTGATATCTTTGCATGGGTTCTGCAGCATCCTTGTAACTCTCTGAAGGTGTGAAGATTATTATATTACATGTAATAGTCTTATTTCTTTCCGAAGATGCAGATGGTAATTTCAATTTTACTTCAGTGCAGCTTTCAGCATTAATTTAAACCTATAGTTCAAGTTCATTATAAGATAGAACAATTTCAGATGCAATTAATTTTGTAATTACCTTTTTGACATAAAAATCTCAAAATCTATATACTTTTCTTTAAAATTGCAGTAGTGTACTGATTACATTGATAGATGATGGACTGAATTAAAACCTGAAAATAGAATCAAATGCTTCCAGTTCACAGGATCACAGAATCACAAAATGACTGAGGCCAGAAGGCTTCTCTGTCAGTTATCTAGTCCAGCCCAACTTAAGCTACTCAAATGCAAATCTCCAAAATAACATTTCCAGGTTTATTTTGGAAACCTAAACAAGTAAGTACTTTTTTTTTTTTTTTATAGAAGTGTTTTCTTATGTTTAGATTGAACCTCCTGTGTTCCAGTTTGTGCCCATTGCCCCTTGTCCTGTCACTGAACACCACCAAGAAGAGTCTGGCCCCGTCCTCCTGACACCTGTCCTGGAGATATTTATAAGCATTGATGAGATCCCCCCTCAGCCTCCTCTTCTCCAAGCTGAACAGACCCAGCTCCCTCAGCCTTTCCTCATAGGGGAGATGCTCCAATCCCTTCATCATATTAGTGGCCTGGACTCTTTTCAGTAGCTCCATGTCCCTCCTGAACTGGGGAGCCCAGAACTGGACACAGGACTCCAGATAAGGCCTCACTAGGGCAGAGTACAGGGGGAGAAGAACCTCCCTTGACCTGCTGGCCACACTCTTCTTAATGCATCCCAGGATACCATGGGCCTTCTTGGCCATGAGGACACATTGCTGTCTCATGGTCAGCCTGCTGTCTACCAGGACTCCCAGGTCCTTTTACCCAGAGCTGCTCTCCAGCAGGTCAGCCCCCAGCCTGTACTGGTACATGGGGCTGTTCTTCCCCAGGTGCAGGACTCTGCACTTGCCCTTGTTGAATTTCACTAAGTTTCTCCCTTCCCAGCTGTCCAGCCTGTCCAGGTCACACGGGATGGCAGCACAGCCCTCTGGCATGTCAGCCACTCCTCCCAGCTTTGTATCATCAGCAAACTTGCTGAGGATGCACTCTGTCCCTTCGTCCAGGTCGTTAATGAATATATTGAATAGGACCAGACACAGTATTGACTCCTGGGGGACACCATTAGTCACAGGCCTCCAACTAGACTCTGTCCCACTGACCACTACTCTGAGCTCTGTCCCTCAGCCAGTTCCCAATCCACCTCACTGCCCAGTCATCCAGTCCACACTTGTTAAGTCTGGTTGTGAGGATGCCATGGGAGACAGTGTCAAAGGCCTTGCTGAAGTCAAGGTAGACCATGTTGACTGCCCTCCCCTCATCAAACCATCTAGTTATGTCCTCATAGAAGGCTATCAGACTGGTCAAGCATGACTTCCCCTTGGTGAACCCATGTTGACTACTCCAGATAACCCTCTTTTCCTCAACATTCTTTGAGATGGTGCCAAGAACAAGCTGTTCCATCACCTTTCCAGGGACAGAGGTGAGGCTGACCGCCTGTAGTTACCCGGGTCCTCCTTCTTGCCCTTTTTATAGATTGGAGTGATGTTGGCCTTCCTCCAGACCTCAGGCACCTCTCCAGTTCTCCAGGACTTTTCAAAGATGATGGAGAGTGGTCTAGCAATGACTTCTGCCAGCTCCCTCAACACTTGCAGATGCATCCCACCAGGGCCCATGGATTTGTGGATGTCCAGTTCATCTAGCTTTTCCGTAGCCCAGCCCTCTTCAACCAGGGCACATTCTTCCTCTCTCCTGACTTCTTCTGCAGTCTTGAAGGTCTGGGAGTCCTGAGGGTAGTAGTTACTTCTTAGCAGTAAAAACCAGGGCAAAGAAAGCATTCAGTAATTCTGTCTTCTCTGTATCCTCCATCACCAAGGCACCCATTTCATTCAGCAGAGGGCTGACATTTCCCCCAGTCTTCCTGGATACCATTAGTATCTTTGCTTTTCCCTGCAGTCTTCATCTGTCTTGTTTGAAAGTGGCATTTTTCTCTTTCTTTCCTTCATGAAGTTGTTTACTAATGTCACAGGATTTTGCCAATAAGTAGCAATTTTACCTTGATGTAGAAGTTATTATTATAGCTATTATGATGAAATTTGATAATTCTGGTTGAGATGTTCTAACAAAAGGCAGTCTCTTAGTAACTAAAGTGATCTAATGCATGACAAGATCAACCTGATATTATCTGATTCAAAGTACCTATTAAAAACTAAACACTGAAATATTACTGTAGGTGTGATCAGTGTTGCAAAACAAAGGCCAATTTAACAAACCATAACAAATTCTAAAGTAGAGAATATGATTACCTGTGGGATAAACATAATCTCATCAACCCATGTTTCTTCATACTGAGGCATCAATTTTAGAGGTGCATTATACAGCTGATGTAACTAGAGCAGCTGAGACTGTAAAAACTCAAAGACTTCACTGTTCTTGTTTAGCAGTTAAACTCTTCCAGTTTCCTCAGTGAATCACAAGTCTATAATAATGTCTCTCTAGGAACTAATGTGATTTGATTCTAAAAATCACTGTTATTTTTATTTGGACACTAAATTTCAATGGAGGTTTTTTCAGAGCCAAACACTTCTTCATTAGGGAAGCGAGACTATTGCCTTGTACAAACCACACCATCAACTTGAATGTGTTCTCCAGTCACAATGGATCATTCTTTAAGCCTTTACATCGAATGGGATGAGCCTCACTAACTCTAAAACACAAATGATCCAGTACTTACTTAGTAATATCAACCCTCATCATGCCTCACCTCCTTATTCTTTAATACCATAAACATGCAAGCTAACAGACAGGCATATAACAATATATCTTAGAATAAGAGAGGACAATCTGATTCACATGGATTGTGCATTCTGTGAAGAAGATCATTTGTTGGTTTATCTTCTTTTAACTTAATTGCAAATAAACCTCAAGTAAAAAAGAAAAGCAAAGCATCTATTTGAAAATGTGGCTACCATGCCATGATGTGTGTCTTCTACCATTATTAAGTGTCTGTACTTCTGTAAATCAGAAAACAAGCCATGGAAATTAACTAAATATGATCACGAGGAAAGGACTATCAGTTATTGAAACATAGCATGCCTATGAAATGACATATCCAGAAAGTGCATTAGTCAATATTCAGAGGTGCTGAAGGCTCTTGAAAAGTCTTTCCTCATCGACCTCCAGAGGGTGGAGGTATCAAGATAGACAGATATTTTTTCCATGCTGAAATGACTGCATCAATTGATTTAATTTGAAACCCAGCACTTTCAACAAAAGATGTTTGGATCAACAACACCAAGATTCATTCACCACCTGATGCTTATAGATGCATTGCAAACATATACTGCATCTGTAACATATGTCACGGATAATTTTTATTTTATTTTCATTTTCTGTTAGAGACATCAACCACAAACCTCCCTCAGAATCATGCATTAAATAGCTGGACTACTGTGACTGAAACTTCAAAAGCTTGATATTGTAAAAATAAGTCACTGGCACAGAAAGAAGGCAGCTTTATTTGATGCTGGTCTAATCTCTGACTGCCAGTTGACTCCAAGGCTGATATCTTCAATAGGCATTTCAGCATAATCTTTCAACTGACAGAACTTAGCACAAGTAGCAGCACTGAAATAGGCCTAGTAGCAGTGGACACTGTCCAGGCAACTGCTAAAATACATGCAAAAAAGGCAGAAATTGCAGATTTCAGAATACCAAATCATTATGCTTCTAAGAGAAATATTTTGCAGTAGAGACAGATATACTGATGTATTAAATGATATAAAAGAAGACAAACCCCGCTCCATTGTGATTGTTAAGAAAAATCCGATTGGCTTCAAAAATGCTCCTTCAGCATGTATATTGAGAGGCTTTTGCTTAGGAAAAACTTTCGGCATTCAAGGTAGTCTCACTGAGATCAGGACTTCAGGGTTAGCTGTTGTTGCCAGTATCTTCTTACTGAGAAGCCAAAACATTTGTTATGGGTTTACATTTAAGCAAAAATATCAGGACTGAGATGTCTTTCCAGAGAATCCAATCACAAAAGCCGATCACTGGAAAGTCTTCAGACCCTTAGCTGGGTAGGACTGCTTCTGCACCCGAGCTAAAGAGCTGTGAGAGACAATTTTTCCTATTTCAGGGTATTTCAATCCAAGAGTGTTAGCCATTATCAGCTAAATATACATGCTTCGTACCAGGAACAGATGACTTCAACTACAGGATTTAGTGGCAGAACGAAAACAACGTGGCTTTGTTTCTTCTAAAAATCTTAATCAAAGGTCAGTCAGATAAGTGCTGTAAGAGTCATATTTATCTTCGGGACAGCTTCTTCCACACAGTTACCTTTAACTCTAGCTGGTTAGGCAGAGATCAATGACTATAAAATGTATTCAAAGAAATGGCATTCATAAATCACAGTGATGCAGTGAAAGGGTCTTAACTTTTATTTTCCTGTATTCTTCTCCCATATCCTGTATCTGTAGGATTGGTTTGCAAAGGATTTAAATTTGAACAAAATCACTCAGTTAAGGTATACGCAAGGTGTTAATAAAAAGTCCCCCTTTTCTTATAAAAATGATGGCCAATTAAATAATCTTGTGTAATGTAAAGCACATTACAACTACAGCTGAATTAATAAATGCACAAAATTAGATTCACATTTGGGAAATAAAGACTGGTAAGCTAGTATGGTCCTACCATTTTGATAATTTAAGTGGCTAACAACATGGAACCAATTTGGGGGTTTTGATGGAGATTTTATCTAATGCTTTTCTTTTTGAAAATCTTATTTAATCAAGATGTAATGTATCATGACGTCAACCTACGTGAAGGTCCAAATTTAATATTCATACAGGTCAAATCAAATGAGCTCCATGCTTACTGTTGAGGTACAACAAGTGCATGACTGTAAGTTACTTGGTAAACACTTGCAAAGAAATGCAGTGAAATGCAAAGACAGTTCTTGCCATCAGGAGCCTCTATGGTAGATACTAGAAGTTTTCTTCTTCACAGTTTCTTCAGCTACCACAGAGCAGTGAGTAATTCCTACAAAATTATGGAGTTCAAAGAGCAGGAATTCCTTTTTCCTATTACAAGTTATGATTAGAAATCAGATAGGAATATTACTAATTTGAGTATGTTGAAGGAATTAGTAACTAGAAACAATCCCTTTGATTCCAAATTAACTCCTTTATTTTAACAAGTTCACTTCAAATGGCAAATCAAGTTTTGCATAAGAAAAAAAGACAAAAAAATGTTTTTTACAATTTATTGAATTCCAGTTGCTACCCAAACAGACCCTGAGACAACAAGAAAAATCTGAGTTACATATTTTAAAAAGCACCACCTACCATTTGCAAACAGTATAAACTAAATCAAAATGAAGAATCCAAACAAGACCATTTGAAGCTATTTACTTTAATAAATATCCCTATAAATATTTTTGACTGGAAAAAAAAATCAAGCGTCATGTACTGACTGCATTTAGTTGAAAATAAACTGGAAAACAATACAGGCTAACAAAAACAACCTTTCTTAAAAAAGTCTTAATTTGAAAAAAATACTAAATTGTTAGAGGAGGAAGAGATGAAGTCACAGTACTGTTGTCTGGCCTTATCAACGTTCTTTCCAACGAAAGCTATTCTATGATTCTATTATATGTTTGGAAGCGAGCTTCAAATATTCCCTCATTTAATGCTTTGCATTTACCACCCTTCCCCTGTTAGTCTTGCCTCACTGGAGTCTGGTTTTTGTCTTGTTTTGTTTTTTTTAAGTACAGCATTTCTCACTTCTGCCATTTTTTATGGTGACATCTTGTTGCTGTATCCATTGGTGAGGGCTGGAGAGCTACACATATATTTGCCTTTTCATATCTGTAAGGATCTGTAATTTCTCGTGTTCTTGGCTTGTTCATATACCATAGGTCAGGGCTGACCACTTGCATAACTCAATATGATTTAGTTTATTTAGAACATATTTACGTGACAGTTAACTAATGATCAAAACAGATTAGATCAATCACTTCAATGCTTTACATTCAATGCCCTGCATTGTCTACTTTACAATTAGTAACTTATACTGTTTCATTCCTTTTTTCATAGAATCGAACCAAAGATCTATAAATATCTTGTTTTCTGATGCAGATTCACTACAGTGTCTGAAAAAAGAGAGTATCATACGTTTCCACTAACATCTCTGCTCCAAGTTGTTTCTGTTAATTCTGTGAAATTTTGAAGCTTCGAAAGGTTTTCCACCCCTCTGCATTTAAAATCCAGTAGAAACATTGCTTTCACTGGACTTATTGAAAGTAGAGCTGCAAAGGCAACTTTAATGCCATATTCATATATTAAAGCTGTGAATGACTTTGCACTAAGACATTTGCCTTTCTTTAACTGAAACTGAGTGCAGATTAGCAGCATTTTCTCTTTTAGTAGTCCAGTAATGGAGTCATACCCAGATTAAGCATATTTATCACAGAAAGAAAGTCTTACTCACACACATTTTTGTATAGTCAGGAGGGCACAGGGCCTGCTCACACAGTCGGAGGTCACATGGTACAACCCTCTCATTCATCCTACTGATAAGAAAGAATTCTTTCTACCGAATTCAACAGGGTTTGCAACATGAGTAAGAGAGAAACAGCAGGATGTAAGGTGTTAGCCTCTAAGAGCAGTTTTCATTCTGACGTGCATGCTTACCTGTGATTCTCACCACTTTCAAGATAGTGTGACACAGAGCACTTTGTAATGACTGTAAGATGGATTCTCCCTGTTCTCCCATCCCTTCTTCATTCTTCTTCCTGCACAGAACAATATTTTACCTTGCAATTAATTTAAGAACTTCATTCACAAGGAAACAGACAGCTCATTAGGGACGTAGTTGCATACTTTAGAGAACCAGTGCTAAGTAGGATATAAAAGGCAATTAGGCCACCAGAGTTTTAAGAAGTCACATGTATTCCTTCATATTAGTGATTTTTCTGCATTTTTTTTCTTCAGCTAAATGAGCATGTATGTATAAATAAGATTTTTCTTAGCTGCTGTTCAGCCTCTAGAACTTGCACAACTGATTGTATTTATACAACCATATTTACAAAAGATACAGTGGTTCTACCAACAAGACCCATGCCACCCAATTCACAGAGAATGAAGTACCGCCCACTGCAGAAGAAGATCAGGTTCAAGATCATCTAAGGAACCTGAATGTGCACAAGTCTGTGGGACCTGATGAAATGTAACCGTGGGTCCTGAGGGAACTGACAGATGAAGTTATAAGGCATCATGTTTGAAAAGTTGTGGTAGACTGGTGAAGTGCCCACTGACTGGAAAAGGGGAAACAACCCCCATTTTCATAAAGGGAAAAAAAAGGAAGACCTGGGGAACTACAAGGCAGTCAGTCTCACCTCTGCGCCTGGCAAGTTCATGGAACAGATACTCCTGGAAACTATGCTGAGTGGAGAACAGAGAGGTAATCGGCGCAGCCAACATGGCTTCACTAAAGGCAAATCATGCCTGACAAACTTGGTGGCCTTTTATGCAAGGTTATAACATTGGTAGATAGGGAAGAGTAACTTATGTCACCTACCTGGACTTGTGCAAAGCATTTGATACGATCCCACACAACAACCATGTCCCTAAAATTGAGAGACATGGATTTCATGGATGGACCATGCAGTGGATAAGGAACTGGCTGGCTGATCGCACTCAAACATCCAAACATTCCCTTTCAACATTAATTTCCCATATAAATATAATTCCATGTTACAATGCAGTAGTGATACAAAGCAGCAACTTTATTAAAAGACATCATAGGAAGGTATACTTCTGAATGAAAGACTGAGGTACATTTAGATATTTATGTTGTATAGCTAGCCTTTTTCTCTGTGTCTTTTTTTTTTCTGGATGCCTTAGTTCATTGTGCTATCTCCAAATTCTATTCTTGTAGAATCAACACTTGTTTTGTTCATTATAGCTGGCTTATAAAAATTATTGATGAGTAACACAGAAAATACTTATACCATTTACATTTCTGAGGAGGTTTTGAGTAACCTGCACACAAGGAATGCATATACTGAGAGAACAAATCAGGCATAACTCCATTATGTGTTATCCAAGGAGATAAATTCTCTGAAACAACATGAATTGATTCCTCTAGCAAAAACAGAAATAACCCACAACTCCACATATTTTCAATCTCTTCTGATCTCAAAGCAAGATTAAGCAAAATACTTATTTTCTCCAAATGACAAATATTTCTTTACATCTTTATTGCTTTCTTGCTGTAGTGGTATTTTCTATGACTAACAGAAAATGAAATGATGAAAAATAAAAAAAGATATATAAAAAAGACACAGGACAAATTCTCAGTTAACATGAGTAGGTGCTGCTTATACACAGTTAAACTGAATTGGACCAGCTGTGATCCAGCTCACAACAGACTATTTTCTAGAGAACAACGAGATATAGACAAGATTATGACTGTATTCATAGTAATCTTGGGCTCAACCCTCCAATATATTCCCAAAAAAGTCTTTCTGGAGTTCAGCGATAAATTTTGTGAAAGCTGAGGAAAGAGCACAGCAGCAGATTCCATAGCACTGGCCAGGGCTAAAACCAAATACTTCATCATCATTTCTGGCAATACTGAAGAGCAGCCCCACTGTAAAAGACGATGAGAAACACAAGCAGCTGCCAAATTTCATTTCACCTCTCCCCACACTCTTTACCCCTTACACTCCTTACTGCTTACAGTGCTCTTCGGCATTCATGTTATTCTCATCCATAACATTCTCAGCTTCACCCTCAAGAAATCCAACTAAGATGTAGCACGTAGTCTTATGAGGAAAGCATGTGCTTGCCCAGTGAGTACAAAAGCTACCACTTTGATTTTACATAGCCCTCACTGGCCTTCTGCATGGAGGGAGGCTTTGCCTGTGTTCAGGTAGTGAGCTGGAAAGGCTTCCTCCATTCATGATCTTAATTGTAAACAGCAGTAATATACCTAGCATATATCACTTACGACTTTTTATCAGCCATATAAACAATCCCCATGCATCTGTTTAAAAGTTGTATGTAAAGGCATCTAGCTCTACAGGTATATCTGAGGAAAAGTCACGGGGGTAACTATGAGTTGCTGACAGTTTTCTTCTGCAGGATATGTACCCCATGAACTCCTCAACCTGATGAAGAAAAACTGGAGATATCATAATCTTCATAGGATATCTCTACCCCCTTAATCACAGTGTGTGTTGCTGCATTGTTTCTTGGAGTAGCTGCATAAGGTACTTGACCTGCTCTCCTGGTTGTCATTACTTTTACTTTTCCCAGGTACTTCAAAGACTTTGTTACTGGGGGCGTTTCTCTACTCTAACATCCTGTTCAATTACCCATAATATATTGTTATTTTATTTCCTCATTGGTGGTAAAAATATGGATTTCTCTATCTTCCAACTGGGAGGGGAGTGCTTCTGAAATACTTAAATTCTAAGTTCCTGTGTTTTGTGTATTATGCCTAGTTAGCCCAAAAATCAGTCTTCTGTTTCTTAGAGAGCAAAATAGAAATAAATTTTTAAAATATAAATAGTGAGATAACAATAA
This sequence comes from Podargus strigoides, assembly GCA_028020825.1. Lineage (NCBI taxonomy): Eukaryota > Metazoa > Chordata > Aves > Caprimulgiformes > Podargidae > Podargus > Podargus strigoides. The sequence goes on from CM051663.1 coordinate 93,436,208, forward strand.
AGTATTGGCATTTTCACTTTTCATAGCATCTGTTGCTGCTGGAGCCTGCAGCACAGAGTACTATTGCATTGCCAGAAAGACCTAACAACTGCTCTACAGCTAAAGGACTCCAACTGTATTTTTCTTCACACATTTCTCTGCAGACTCACAGCAATTTTCCAAAGCTAATAATTTTCTGACAAAGGCATTATTCCTGAAGAATCGCTGTGTTCCTTCCACTACATTTTCTACTATACCACATTAATTACAAATGGAAGAAACAACTGTCAGGAAAACATTTGCAACATGCCTGTGCTTGGAAACACTCTATGCTAATGCTGACCTTAACTCATCCTCTCAGTCGAAAAAAAATAAACAAATAGTACTTTGTAGCAATAAAGACAGCATCTGTCTACATGCTTTTTACTTAATATGTTTTCACTCACTGGGAAGTGCAAAAGCTAATGGAGCTCTTAAAACCAGAGTGAAAAACTTTGGTTTTCCCCACTGAAGTCTACCCTCATCTGGGACTCAAGCTGCAAGGAGTTCTTTGAGAAGTCATGTTCTCCACACTCCAGACTATTTCTTTTGAATCCAGGGATTAGTCAGAGCCCGGATCACAGCAGAAATTTAATGCTAAACTGCCTGCTGAGAAACAAAACAATCTGTTCAACAGCCAGCAGCCTGAGGGCTGTGGGAGCAATTTCGGCAGCCAATTAGAAGGACGGGGCGGCGGGGGGGGGGGGGGGGGGAGGAAGTAAAGAAAAAAAAAGCGCCTTTTTCCTGAAGTTGACAGCTATTTGTAGGAATGACATTTCATATGCTTGCTGAGCATGTGAAGCGGAAGCATTTCTAGATATTAAATTCTGGCCTTGTTCCCAAGGTAACAGAGAGCATGTTATCGTAAGTTTCAGATACAAACACTTAAAAAATTATTCTTATCTCTTTCCTTAGCTTTCTCTCCCATACAAGCTGCTACCAGTGGACAGAAGATCAAATGTAGCTATTTAATCGCATTTACTGCTTTAAAAGCATTTTCAGGTGTGCTCTGAAGATCGTGTAAGTTTCCCCGCCTGCTCCTCCTGATAATTTTTCTTTTATGCGGAGATCTGGGGCTACCCGCTCCTGACCCCTCGGCGCCGCTGCTTGCGAAGGAACCGCTGCAGTACCTCAGAGCCACGCAACATCCCCCGCCAGTTTCGAGGGGCTTGCCGCCGACTGCTTGGCGGCGGCTCCGAGTTTCCCTGAGGTAACATGGCTGCCCCGCGACCCCGAGAAGCCAGGGACGGGCCTCACAGTCCACAGGCAGGCAGCCCTCTCTCCCACGGCGCCCGGGCAGCTCCGCGGCGGATCCCGACGGCGGAGAGCGCGCACACCCGCAGGGGACCCGCCGCGCCGAGCGGGGAGGGCGGAAAGGGCGGCAGCCAACCAGAGGCGCGCGTTCCGCTTCCCGCGCGGGCGTAGGGGCACTCGCCCTGAGGCGCTGTCGTCCTGAGGTAAAGGCGGTGGTGGCGGCGCGTGGCAGCGTGGTCCTTAACCCCAGGTCAGCTTGTCTTTACTCCTCTCCGTTTCTCTCGTACATCGCCACTTTGCCGCTGCCGACTCTTCATCGATTTTGAAAACTGCCGCTTTCGAAACATTTAATGCTGGCAAAGTACTTTGTGCTACATATTTCACTTACTTAAAGTGATGTTGCCTGGAGTTCTGCAGAGTGAAGCAGGATCATGTTCTTCTGCAGTTTTAAATATGGCTGGGTTTCCTTATGTCCTCACGGACTGGTTTTTCTAGGTGCTACTCTTCCCGCTTTGAATTGGAAACTTGAAACATACCTGATTGAGATGGTTTTGATGTTTACTGATTAAATGACACCCTTAAGAAACTAGTAGTACCTTCAGTGACTACTAAGCAGTTCACTATTGTTAGCTGTATTAATTCATAATTATATTATTTCAAGGAACAGTTGCAATTCTATTGCTTAATATTTGTATGAATGCCTGATTATATTGCTGTAAAGAAATCACAGTAAGTGATACACATCAATACTATTAAGTTGCAGTTCAATTCCCTGTCCTCCTGCACTTAGTATTAAGGGATAAATCTATCCTTCCTCACAAATGCATCCCTTCTTGTTCCACTCTTCCACACCAAGTCTGTTGGATGCAGACCTGATGGAGGGTCCAGCAGGTTTTACAAAGGGTTTTCCTTAGCATCTTCAGAATTTTGCTCCAGCATGGGTTTACCATGGTCTCTAACCATTCATACTCCTTCCATCAGAACATACCCTTCTACTGTATTCTCCATCTGATTTTACACCTTATTCCTTGTTTCTTTTCTTTTCCTTAACCTACCTTTTAACTTCCCCTGTGCTTCCTTTTCTCTGCCCAGACTCCTCTCAAGTAAGCAACCAGCCCCTAATTACTTTTTCCTTATTGGTCCCAATTCTGTTGTTACATGCATACCCAAATTTGTTATTTCCAATGTAGTTTCCCAGGCAATTTTAGCCTAATACCATGTTACCGATACCTACTGTCATGTGTATGAAGACAGCCTTCTGTCACAAGTTTCCCTTAATGGCTCTACAATTCACATTGGTTACGTTTCATTTACATTTTGGGATAGAATTATCTTACTTTAGCCTTGACTCTCCTATTTAATTAAGAACAAGTATTCTCTTACCTTATGCATACAGAAGCAACAATATATCCTGGTTTGCATTTGCACCATATTTCTGTCCTTGTATAGTTTTCATCTCACTCCTGGTTCCTGCCAGAAGCATCAACTAATTTAGGGAACTGGTGTTCCAGCAGGAACTCTTGCTCACAGCTAACCTACGCAATCACCTTTTCCCATGTAAAACTGAAGGAGAGAAAAAAAGTCCCCTCATAAATACATCAGGCAGTGAAAAGTTAAGAGTTTAGATAGCTGAACTACTATCTTTAAAAGCTAATTTAGAATCCATAAAAGTTAATTGAATGAGTTCATTTCTCAAAATTATTGCTTAGGGGAGGTAATTTGTGTTGCTTGCATCCACTTAATGGTTTGAAAGGTTTCCTGTGAAACAGTAAGAGGTATAGCAAAAAGCCCAGTTCCTCTGGATAAAAATCAAGTGTCTCTAGTCTGGGGTTAGTCTGTTACATCCTTCCAAAGGAAGAATACTGAATGCTTTGGGTAGCCTTCTGCTATAGGAAATTCAGTCCAAGGTGCATGTGCTAGTAGAAATTACAATGTTATTCTTGTTGAACCTTAATTTCAACCTTCTATTTCAACATTTCTGCATGAAAGAAGTTTTTCACTAATTTATATTCTGTTTATCTTCTAGACAGATGAAGTGTTGAAAACATCACAAGCCAAGATGTTTGCAGCTTTAAAGTATCACTCAACAGACTATTTATATGAGGTATAGTTTTATTATTTCTCTTAATATTCTGAAAGAAAGATGGCAGTAATTGAAGAAAAGATTGAGTGTACATTAAAAAAAAAACATATAGAGAACTACTTTCTTAGGAATTCTGTTTCAGTGAGCTTGTTGTACTGCACTTGCTGGAATAACATAGTGAAGTGATGGTTTTTTTTTAAATAAAATATTAAAGTACAATTCTGCCAAAACTAAAGATCGTGATTTTATTATTTTTTTTTAGTATCTGTTGCACTTATAATTGTGTTTTATAGCCTGCTTACAGCTTTCCTTGGAGAGTGCACTGTGCCTTTTAATGCATAAAATCCAATTAATTACCTTTTTGATGAATGAATTCAATTTTCTAGCTACTTTATATGTATTAGGATAGTGATACAGAACCCTGTATTCCCTACTGATGATAGAGAAGAGTTTTTATAAAGTTTTAGGTTAAATTAGTGGAGAGCAGATGTTTTTTCACACCTACAATGAATATTTTGGCTTTATAGATCTGATCAGTTAAGATACAGAAACCTTATGAAGTCTTGTTTTCCTTCCTGTCTACATCTGTGTGATGTTACCAACTGCTTATCACTGAAGCACGCTGTCTTACTTGAGTTTTTACTTATTTACATTTTTAAAGAAAAGCTGTGAGCCAAATGAAAAACTTTTCTGGCAGAGTGGTGCTTTGCCAAGAGGGTATATTTCTAGTGTGTGAGCAGAAGAATGAGGTAGCAAGACATAATGCCTTCAAGAGTGCAGGGAGAGTACAAGCACTCCTGGCACATAGCGTAGGAAGGGGTCCAGCAGTAGTACTTATCAGACCTGACTGTGCAAGGGATACACTGTGCTAAAACTGCAGCTTCTTGTTCCACTCGCGTGCCTAGCTTCTATGCTCCTGCTAGGAAGGGCATAATAGTTAGATTGACTTTTTTGGGCATCCAATCTATCAAGTGCACTTGCCTAATGCTTCCAGTTCTTAGGAAATGTTGGAATATGATGGGCCTATCGAACTCTGATTCCTGCACACATCTGCCTCAGCTGCATGTGGAATCCTGCTTTTCACGTACTTGTTATGCATTTTTATCAATGCCAGACATTGTTTTTTCAGCTGCCCAGTATAAATGTATCTTTGAAGAAAGGAGCCTTTTCCGTCATTAAAGACAGAAGAGTTTGATTCCTTGTGTTACTGAGTTTTGTAGGTGTGATTACAAAGTCATCTTAGAAGTTCAACATTATCTTATGTTATGAACTGACAATATATGCAAGCTGTATGGAACTATAAAAATGCACACAATATCTTTTGGTTAGAAGAGAAATTTGCAAAGACCTTTACATTTTCTTGAGAAATAGGGGTAAATATGCATTGATTAAATTCCATAGCCATTAATAATGGCCTTGAAACACATTTTTTTGTATTTGAGAAAGGCAAGAAAGGCTGTATATTAGCAGACTTTGTAAAGTGAACTAGTTCAGCTTAACTAGTACGCTTAGAAATTAATTTAAAATGTTCTGTAAAATGCACAATTTTCCTGTTTGAAGGCCATTGTCTGTGATGATACCTGTAGGATGTATTTGTTCCGCTTTACAAACATCAGTGATGGAAAACGATTTTAGCTATTAAGCTGAAGTTACCCTCAGTAGAACTACATACTGGTGTTTAAAATTTCTTTCTGATCTCCGACATATTATTCTTGTGTTTACTACTTGTTCAGTAGTAGTTTGTCACCTGAGATGTCTAGTGGTACAAGCTATAACTGGCTTGACAGCATATGCTGAAACGGGTGCACATTTCTAGGACCTGAAGCAACAGAGCTAAAGTCCATAGACTTAGAACTAGAGCGAAGTTTCCAGTCTCGTTCATGATGTTCTCCCACCTTTCTATAGCTAGTTGCCTTTTCCAGTGTGCCTTTTACACCCCATAATTTTTGAGGACAGCTTTCTAAGCTATAAACTTGCTAAATCCAAATCCCTGCGTAAGAATCATTTTTCTCTGCTTCCTGAACTCACTGTTTATTCTGTGGTTATGTGCTATTTATATTGTGCTGAATGTGGATTTTGTGACAAAAGAACTGTTGGATATTTTATTGAAGGTGGTCTTCAGTGCAGAGTTACTGAAGTTGCCCATTCCATTCCATTCCATTCCATTCCAATTTCATTCCATTCTAATTTAAAGCAATGAGAAGTGTTTTACAGAAGGTTTTTTTAAATTTAGTCATCACCAAGGGTTTCCTTTATATTGACATCTGAAACTGTGTGTGCCCTTCTGAGGTCCACTTACCTTACCTTACTAGACTCAAGGCCTGAAGTCCTCATGTTGCAAACACTTATGAGTTCAAAGGAAGGTATTTGCACGCTCTGATGTTAGACAGGTGCTTTAGGGACTCTGAAATGCCCTGCAGAGACACTTCTTGCTTAGAAGCAATTGTGAAAGAAAGCTCTAAACTAATGTCCTCTGAAACCAGACTTCTGAAATTGATTCTGAATATTTCCCATTAAAGTCAATGGGTCAATTTATCTAAGTTAAATGCCATAGTATTCATGTAGCTAGGGATCCAGATACCGTATGCAAAATACAAGGAATATGAGCACGCAGAAAAATTTATCATGGGAGCTTGAGGTCCAGAACAAACCTGTTATTCACTTCAGATGTATACTTTCAGATTATCTCACAAAAGTGGGAGACAAAATCAAAGAACTGACATACTAAACTTTATTAAAAGTAGGTAGTATTGAAATACTCAGTAACTATTACTTGTAAGTATTATTAGAATTTTAAAAGTAAAATGTTATTAAAATGTTCAGCTTGATAACTGTCATAGGCTGGACAACTGCATGCTCACCTTTTATTCTGTTCTCACATAGGAAGCAAAGTAATCATATTGTCCCTTTGCATCCAGTCAAAATGAGTCCGTAGAGCATCCCAGCAGCACTGATCACAGTGGGATTTTTATCATAGAATCATAGAACGCCAGGTTGGAAGGGACCTCAAGAATCATCTGGTCCAACCCTTCTTGGCAAAGCAGGGGCTAGACAAGATGGCCCAGCACCCTGTCCAGCTGAATCTTAAAAGTGTCCAATGATGGGGAATCCACCACTTCCCTGGGTGGATTATTCCAATGGTTGATATCTCTCTGTGTGAAAAAGTTTCCTCTTATCGGAATCTCCTCAGGAATAATTTGTACCTATTACCCCTCATTTTTTCCATGGGACTCATTGTAAAAAGGGATTCTCCACCTTCTATGCTTCTATAATTCTATGTAGCCACCCTTTAAGTACTGGTAGATGATCGTGTGGTCTCCCTGGAGCCTTCTTTTCTCCAGGCTGAACAAACACCATTCTCTCAGCCTTTCCTCACATGGCAGCCTTCCCAGGGCTTTGATTATCTTTGTGGCCCTTCTCTGTACTCTCTCCAGCCTGTCCACATCTTTTTTATATAGTGAGGACCAAAACTGAATACAATACAAATAATACATGATACATACAAGATGATACGTTCAATATGATACATACAGTACAATACATGCAATATGTAGCAGACCGTACAAGACATACCGTATGTACCAGATCATACAATAAAACACAACACATACAATACACATAATACAAAGAAATACAAAATACAATTTAAAAATACTATACATAGAATGCAATAAATAAAATTGAATACATACATGATACACACAGTACCACAGAATATAAACCACAGAATACAAACCGTAGAATACAATATGTAAAATACATTAAAAATACAATAAAAAATATAATACAATACAAAATACAGTACATACAATAAAATACAATATATACTGTAATATACCATGCAATTCACACCACACAGTACATAGCACAGAATACGTACAATACAGCTCAATACATACAATACAAAAACCAGTGTAAAATACCACATGAAATACAATATATGCAAAATATAATACATACAAAATACAATACAGCTGACGTATGATACGTACAATACAACATGATGCCTTAAAGACAATACAATACATACAATACAATAAATACCATACCGTACACAGTACAATACAAAATACAACACAAAACAAACTACAGTACAATATAAAACCTAAAATACAATAAATACAACACAAGACATACCATACATACCTTACCATACAATACCTAACATACCATAGAATACATACTGTACTATATAATGCATTACAGATACAATATAAAACATAGAAAATACAGAGAAAATATACAACACATACCATACAGTACACACAATTCACAAGAAAATACAATATAAAGTACTATTCAATACATAGCACAATACACACTACAACTCAAAATACAATACACTATACTTTTTTACAGTACATGCAACAAGTACCATGCTATACAACACAGTAGAAAGAGTACAATAAATACCAAAACAAACAAAACGCAGCACATACAACACCTAAAATCTATACAGTGCAACCCATACAATACCATAGATACCACACAGTGCAAGATGCAAAACAACAAATACAATAAAGAGAATCCTATAAAGACAACACAGTAGAACAGACACTCTGCAACACAATGCACACAATGCATAAAATATATGCAAAATAAATAATACATACAATACAAGCTATACAATAAAAAAAAATACAATAAAGACAATACATACCATACCATACAACACATGGAATACATGCAATATGTACAGTAGGTGTGATGCCATGCAATACACACAATACCTTGCCATGTCATTCAGTACCATACCATACAAAATACCATGCACATGTAAAATAAAATACACACAATTCAATACGATACATACCATATAATACAATATATACCATACAGTTCAAGCAGTACCAAAACCCACAATACCTACAATACGTACGTGTTGTATAATACATAGCATACTATACAGTAAATACCATACCGTACTATGTACTACATAGAATACATACAATACATAATGCTAATACAATATATAAAATAAAATACAGTAAGTGCAATGAATTCCATACCATACCATGTAAAAAATTAAATGCAATATAATAAACACTATACGATATCTACCATACCATAAAAGACAAGCAATGCCAAAAAATACAATATACACAAATACATAAAATGCATAACATATAACACCCTAAAATAATACAATACAAACCATATATTGCAATATATTAAATACCTAAAATAAAATACATAAAACACAATCCTAAAATGTAATAACTAAGTATCAAAAGAAAACACAATACAAAATACAATATATAAAATTTTTAAAATACTATCAAGTGTAATACAAAATAGAATTCATATACAATGCTATACATATGATGCAATGCATACAATGCAAAATACAATACATAATGCATACAGTGCACAGAAAAATACAATGCAAAATACAATACAAAATACAATATGATACATATAATATATAAAATTCCGTGCAATACAAAATAATTTTAAAAACAATGCAATTAAAGATACAAGAAAACATGCATGCAACAAAAACAAAGTACAATGCAATATATAGAAAGCAATACATACAGTGCAATAGAATACATACAATACACTATATATAATACACTACAAAATATAATACAAAATGCAATGCATACAATATAAACAATACAGTACAAAATACATTACAAAACATACAATACATACAATATGTACTATAACATAGATGAGAACTTACACAATACATACAGAAAACACAGTAAATAGACACAATACAATAAATTCCTCTGGTGGTTTGACGTTGGCTAAATGCCAGGTACCCACGAAGCTGGTCTATCACTTCCCTCCCCCCTTCTCTCAGCAGGGCAGAAAGGAGTAAAGAAAAAAAAGCAACCCTTGTGGGTAAAACAAAAGCGGTATTTTTAATGTAATCAAAGCAAAGCGAGGTCCGTGCGTGGAAGCAGAAAAAGAAAACAGATTTATTCTCTACTTCCCATTAGCAGGCGATGTGGGGCCCTCTCAGGAAGCAGGGCTGCGATATGCGTAGCGGTTGCCTCAGAGGACCAAGGGTGACCCCAGCCCCCTTCCTCCTTTTTCCCAGCTTTATACTTGAGCAGACGCCCCATGGTATGGAATATCCCTTTGGTCAGTTCGGGTCAGCTGTCCTGGCTGTGTCCCCTCCCAAGATCCTGCCCACCCCATCCCACTGGGGGGAAATGTTGGAAAGAGCCTTGGTGCTGTGTAAGCACTACTCAGCAGTAGCCACACCACCAGTGTGTTATCAACTCCCTTCTAGCTCCCAGCATAAAACACAGCACCATGAGGGCTGCTATAGGGGAAAATCAATTCTGGCTCAGCCAGACCCAGTGCAATACCATACAATACCTAAACCAGATTAAATAAAAAACAAAGGATACAATACACATACAAAGGATACAAACCAAAGGATACAAAAATACAGTACACACCATATTATACAATGCATAGAATACAATACATGAAATGAAATGCAATACATACAATAAAATACAAAGTGCAGTACAATACACAGAATACATCAAATACAATACATACACTACATAGATTACAACTCATACAATGCCATGGAAAATACATTACAATACTATAAATAGCATATCTTTATACATTACATGCAATATAATACATACAATACATAGAATACATTAAATACCAAACCATACCACACATCAAAATACAGTACAGCACATACAACACAATACCATATAATAGCATAACATAGAGTACCTTGCAATAAAATTCCATACGATACAATATCTGCCATACAACACATAATTTTTAATAAAAAATAGAATACAAGAAACACAATAAAATACTGAAAATACAAACCATTACATAGACTATGTCAATACATACAATACTATACCATATATTCAATATGATATAATTAAAAATACAATATAAAATAAAATACAAAATACAATACATATAATACCATATATAATACAAAATATAATGCAATACAAACACTCCAATACAAAATACAGTACAGAATACAGTACAATACATACAATACAAAATATAATACAAAACATATTACAAACAACACTACCCATAAAATACCATAAATACAATACTAAACTGTACAATACAGACAATACACAATACAAAATACAAATCAAACTACAGTACAGACCACTACTTATAATACATACAACACAATACATACAATGCACAGAATACATCTATACAATACGATTCATAACATACATGCAATATAAAATATACCGTACAATAAATACAGGACCCTACAATATATACACTATACAACAAATACCATACTACACAATAAAATAGAAAAAAATACATACATAAATTACAATAGCTGAACTCCAATACATAAAGTACAATACAAAATAAAATATATACAGTGTAATAAATATGCAATAAAAAATAAAATATGTACAGCACAATACAAAATACAACACAATACATGTAACACAAAATACAAAATACAGTACAAAATACAATGCAAATTATACAATATGATACATACAGTACAATACATGCAATACAAAATATAATATATGATACACAATACAAAACAAACTACAGTACAATGCAAAACACACAATACGATGCAATACATGCAGTGTGATACCTACAATACGCTATGTGTACAACGTAAGGGACCAACTGTATCAGCTGAATGTTCATGAGTCCATGGGGCCCTGGTGGGACATGTTCCCAAGTACTGAAGGATCTAGTGGATGTGATGGCAGGACCCCTCTCATTCATCTACCAAACATCTTGGGAGTCTGGGGAGATCCCTGCTGACTGGAAGCTAGTCAACATTATTCCAATTTACAAGCAGGTTCTGCTAACTGTGCATCCTGTGGTGGGCTGAGAGCAAGCCTGAATGTCCCCCCTGTAAGAGGAGGATCCTCTCCATCTCGCACTCGGTGCAGGCTGATGATGACTATGTGGAGCATGTCATCACACCATCTGTAACACCAGTTGTCATACGCACACAGGAGGAGCTCCCAGACATCCAGCTGCCCATGACTTCCATCACCCTGGAGCACCCCAACCATGGGCTTGCAGAAGGGGTGCCGAGGTGTCCCATGGGCAGCCTCCAGCCTCCAAACTAGATGAACCATCTCCAGAACAACTCAGCACTCCTCCAGGCCCTCCAGTCCTAGATCTCTTCAAGAGCTGGAGGAGATCTTCATGAGCTGGAGGAGATCTTTAGGGGTACAGAGCTGACAGGCTGGATGCTGGGGGTCTCACCCAAAACCACATGGCAACATTTGTGCAACAGCCTGCACGTGTCACTGTGCAACAGTGCTGCAGGGAGGCCTGCCAAATGCTGGGCCTGCAGGATGCCCGTGCTGCTGAAGGATGGGAGGGCAGCTGTGCAGGTGCCTCCGGCCCTGCTGCCTCCTGAGGAGGGTCTCTTGCCACCAGCCCAGCCCCCTCCATCATCCCTGTGAGATCCCCAGCACCTCATCTGCTGCCGTTGGTGGGGGTCCCAGCAGCGACCCCTTTGCTCCCATTGTCATCCCTGCCGAGCAGGAAGAGACCCAGGAGGAGCCAGGGGAGGCTATGCCCAGGCCCTCTGCTTCCAGCTGGGGCAGTGAATGCTTCCCTGGTGGGCCACAACGACCCCCAAAGAGAAGGACTGGCAGCTCCGAGGCCTCTCCAGCCAACAAGAGGTCATCACCACCTCGGTGACTCTGGAGGGTGCCTTGGGGGATGGCCAAACCAGGACCAGGCCATCAACTGAGGCATGTGCCATCCCTCAAGGGCTCCCAGCCCTCCAAATCCAACTATCCAAACAAAATATGTGTGTGAAAACTACAGAAGTCTCAGTATTACTAACAGTGCTGGTGGTGTTGCAATCCTCATCCTTTTTTTGCTGGGAGAGGTGTGGTGTTAACACTGAGGGGTCCCTCTAGGCATGCCAGGTGCTATTTCATTGTTCCCACCGAAGGCAAGCGCTGCCCAGCTCCAGTCCTCCATCTCTGCAGCTGGGCCCAGGGCAGATATTTCCAGCCAGGGGGTCTCCAGGGCCAGGTCATGCCCCATCATTCATCACCCCAGGCCTGGCCTCCTCCTCTCCACACAGTCTTCCCCCATGTCCTGATCTCTGCTCTCCTACCAACCTGTGCTGCCCGATGCAGCCTGGCTACGTGATCAACAAATCCCTTCTCCTGTGTGGAGTCACAGCTTGGTGCTGCTCTCCGCACCAGCCTGGGGTCCTACCCTGCCAACGCAGCAGCCCTGAGAAGTTCAACGAGGGGAAGCGCAAAGTCCTGACCCTGAGGAGGGACAGCCTCAGGCACCAGAACATGCGACGGGCTGGGAAGCAGCAAGAGAAAGGTGACCGTGCTGCTCCCCTTGAGCACGGGCGTTCTTCTTCTATTTAATTCTAGAATTTAGTTGATTATTAACATGCTTCCTTGTTACTTTTGTTGAAGATAAAGGGATTTTTACAGGGCTTCTGTAAGCTCATAATGGCATGTGAAAGCTGAGAACTTTAGAATCTTATGAGCACTTAAACAGTAATAGTAGGAATTATTTTAAATTGGTTTTTGTCAGCTTATACATGTGTCAATTCAGGAGATGAATGCAAGTGTTAAGCACTTGTAATTGCACACACAAACTTTAGGTAAGCGTAGCTAAGCACATGTGCAGTTTTGCATATGCATGTGTACATTAAAAGTTAAATATCAGGTCAGGTGAATGTTAATATCTTCGCTTAGTTTGGACTGTGTCAGTTTTACAAAAAAAAATAAAGTTTAAATATAAATTATCATACTCCATTAGAAAATATAAAAACAGTGTGATGGTTTGAAGAGGCAGCACACAAAAAGAAAAAGAACGGAACTGTCTCTCTCATCATTTTATTGTATGCCTTTTTTTGTGCAGAGCATGGCAAGGCAGAAGTTTTCCATCTGGAGATTATCACTTTCCTTTCCTCCCTGTTTACATCAAGATGAAAAAGATCATCTCACTGGGCTTTTTGCTGATGATAAGTATAGAAAGCCATGGACTAGAAGTAAGTTATATAGTCCTTAAGTTTTAGTTTAGATTTACTGTGGATTAAAGGAAAGGTTTGTGTTCATGCATAATATGATAAACCCAATTATTTCCAGAAGTAGCAGTATGTCAGTTCATATATCTTTTGAGGGTATAACATGTTCATTGCATAAGTAGGAACAAGTGCGTAATGGATATTTATTTGTGTATGGCACCATAAATGAGGGTGATATTTGATTAGTTTGTAGAGATGGCTGGGAAACTTTCTGCCTGGACATGTGGTTATGAAAGAAAGACAGTTAATGTGATTAGTTGGGAGAGGTTGGAAAGATGATGCTGAGGTTTTGAGATGTGAGAAAAAATGGGGATTTCCAAACATAGACGTAAACATATATATATATAAAAGTATTTGCATTGTTCTGGTGTATTTGCATTTACTTTTGCTAATGGAAACTAAAAGCATTGTTTCTTTATGTCCTGTGCTAAGTTTGGTTAGCCTCTGCAATGGTTTGATCAATATATAAAAATACAAATTAGTTTTAATATTTTCTGTGCGATTCTTTTTCTCTGTTTTTGTCTCAGTTACTTCAACACAGAACATGATCGCTATTTCAGTATTGGATCAGTGGAAGAAAAGCTTATGTGTGGAGGATTTCCTAGAAAAGTCAGTAACCATAAGTTAAAAACATATATGATTCCTTTGATATCATTCATGTTCATTGTGAATCATAAGCTGATGATGATAACAGAATGTGGAAATGTTTTCTGACGGTAGCAATTGTACAGTCCACTGGAGCTGTGCACTGTAACAGACAGCTTTTTCACTAAAAGTAGTACTGTGTTTTTAAGGAGTTCTCTGCTTCTTTATCTCATTTTTGTAATGGTTATGTCATCTATTTATGACATGAGAGAAAGTCTCTGAAATCTGTGCATGAACATGAAAATAAACTATGAAGACATTTTTCCCTTCTCCTTCCCTAAGATAGTTATCTGTCATCACTGTAGATGAAGCTATTCGAAGAAGGGTATTTATAAATCTTTGAAAAGGTGTAGAAGGCAGCTATAAAAAGTCAAACTTGCATTATACCAATTGAAGATAGACATATTCATTTTTAATTAAATATATAAAGTCAAAATGTATCAAATGAACTCTGGAATGGAGTTCATTTTAAAAATAGGTTTGCAACACAGACTTTACAGCATACATAAGACATGAAAAAAAAGATGGTTCTGCCAAACCAGTAAATTGTGTGTATTTCTGCTCTCAAACAATTGTCAGTGTGAAAGAAATAAATAGAGAAATTACATTTGAGCTTTTACAGGCTAGTCTAAAATCTATGTGATGTTCAAATCTGCATTAAAAAATGGTGAAGAAAACTTGTCGTTTGAGAATTAAGTAGTCATAGAATGATAGAATAGTTTGGGTTGGAAGGGACCTTAAAGATCATCTAGTTCCAACCCCCCTGCCATGGGCAGGGACACCTTCCACTAGACCAGGTTGCTCAAAGCCCCATCCAACCTCAGCTGGAACACTGCCAGGGAGGGGGCAGCCACAGCTTCTCTGGGCAACCTGTGCCAGTGTCTCACATACAGAAAATGCCAGCACCAGGCTTGCCAGTACCTTACAGCGGACCTATTCCATGATTTCATGGTGATACAGTCTTTAATTGCATTGCTACATACTATTTGTTCAGCATAACCCTCCAATCATTCATGGTACAGAAATGATCATGCTCCTAGCATGGATCAGAGCTGTGCAGAGGATCATGCGGCTATCTGTAAAATTCTGCCTCTGTTGTAGCAACAGAGAGGTCCTTTTCCTGTTGAAGTGGTACTGCATGAAAAGAAAATGCATAGCCATTTAAAAACAGTTACTGTGGAAGAAAATAGCACATAATGGGAGATTTTCTGGAGAAAAAAAAAATCTTTACTCTTAATGCAAAGGGGTAGTTAACTCTCCTGGTGTTCTTCCATGTAATTCTTCAATCATTAGTTAATAATTGTAATTGACTCTGCAGAGGTTGTGTTTTCCTAGTGTTATGTAATTCCTGGAGCTTGGTTAAGGAATTCGAATGCTGCCTGGGGATCTGGTTCTGGTTTTGGCTTTGCAAATCTCCTGTGTGGTTTTGGGCAAGTCATTTGAACCAAAAATTCAGCTCCTCTTATTTTCTGACAGACCTAAAGAAGTTGACTGCTCATAACTGAAGTTGATTGGAGAGTACTAGTGCTCTGGCAAGGAAAAATGCCAAATACTTTGATGAAAGACTAGGAGCTTGATGTCCTAGATTGACACCCAGCATGAGTATCTTGGTTTTGATGTAGAGAATGCAGATTATAGTGTTGCCATTTTTATCGGAAACTTGTGAATGAGTTCATTTTCAGTTTTTTCACAATGCTACTAGAAATACTCAAGAAAGTATATTTGTATTCCACTTGAGTTTTCTTAAATAGCCTACAGCCATGTGCTCAATAGAGAAGATAATAGCAATAAAAAAGAACAGTTTTTCACAGATGCAGAAATTTTATTGTGCTATAGAAACAGAAAAATCAAAGTTTAAAAAAAAAAAAAAGTACTTACTTGTTTAGGTTGCCAAAATAAACCTGGAAATGTTATTTTGGAGATTTGCATTTGAGTAGCTTAAGTTGGGCTGGACTAGATAACTGACAGAGAAGCCTTCTGGCCTCAATCATTTTGTGATTCTGTGATCCTGTGAACTGGAAGCATTGGATTCTATTTTCAGGTTTTAATTCAGTCCATCATCTATCAATGTAATCAGTACACTACTGCAATTTTAAAGAAAAGTATATAGATTTTGAGATTTTTATGTCAAAAAGGTAATTACAAAATTAATTGCATCTGAAATTGTTCTATCTTATAATGAACTTGAACTATAGGTTTAAATTAATGCTGAAAGCTGCACTGAAGTAAAATTGAAGTTACCATCTGCATCTTCGGAAAGAAATAAGACTATTACATGTAATATAATAATCTTCACACCTTCAGAGAGTTACGAGGATGCTGCAGAACCCATGCAAAGATATCACCCAAGACATTGTCTAGAATAGTAACTGTAACAGGAAAAGAAATTCCCAAAGAAGTTGTTATAAAGACACAGTGTGGTTTAGGTATCAACAGTAAGCAATTCAAGAATCAGTTAGATTCCATCTCAAGGGATATTAAATGCCAAGAATGAAGAAGTTTTATGAGACCAAACAGAGTTTACTTGACCTGTTGTTTTAGCAATTAAGTTAGTCATAGCATCTAGAAAAAGCTGCGGAAATCAGTGCATGACTCCAGTTACAGAAAATTTGAGATTTCACTTCCTGTATTTTAAACTGAAGTGGACTTAGTTTGTGTACCAGTGGAAAATTAATTGGAATGAGACTAGGAAATAAGGAACAAGGAGTTAAACTTCGGAGGAAAGGATGTGTTTGTGAGAGAGGACACCTGGCAGGAAAGAAGATAAGGAAGTGAGTCGGTAATTCCTAGAAACTATCAAATTACTTAACTGGACAAACCCCCTTACTAGCTTTAGTACGTGCACTAAATTGTTATGCTTATGCTTATTGTGATGAAGGGACTCAACTGTCCATATTTCAAAGATACTGCTGGAAGTTTTACTAAGATCTAATTGAAGATAAATCTGTTAATTCTAAGGTAATGCCTTCTGTGTTCGTAACACTGTACAAGCATAGCTACGTGACTTGAACAAACGTTTCCATACTTAGTCTGTCGTTTAAAGTATTTACTGCTTTCTGGAACAGCCTTACTGAGGGCTTGACTCCAGAAAAGGCTGGCCCATGTAGTCCCAAATCAGCGACTCACTTAGGCATTACCTACCTGTAAAACTACAGGGAAACTAGATGATCTCAGTGAACTTGGCCCACATGTAACTGGGCACAGTGTTCTAAGGTTTGTGTGGATTTTCAAAGGCTTATGCCATGTTAAAGTCTGGACATTTATTATTATAAATATTTCATAGTTATAGCTTGTGGACCATACTACTTGTAGTTTCAAAATTAACTTTTGAGCTATACTGTGTTGTAAATTATTTGGGGCTTTTTTAAAGTCATATGGTAGAGATTCCTCACTATTGCTGCCTAAACATGAAGGTCTATAGCGAAATTTAGAGATGCCCTTATATGCTGATTCCATTTATGAGATTTACCTCCAGGTGGCTAGCAAATAGCAAGACAGTGTAATGCAAAGGATTATTTAAAAATTGACTAAATCAATAGGATTCACAATTGAGAAATCAGTTGTCTGAAATTAGAATATGAAGTTCAGTGAGTATAGATGAGCAGAAAATTTGGGTTCTTCAGAAATGTCAGCACTCATCAGTCAGAGTCAGTTTACAGTTCCAGTCAATTTACATAGTTAACATAGCATTAACACAACCATATTTTAATTAACAATTACAAAGATTTTCTCCAGATGCATAATTAGCTCTAGGATATGATTGTTTTCTTCTGTAGTGAAATGATTTATATATTGACATTTCTTTGGATTTATTTGGATGATATTTATTTATTCTATTTATTTGGTAGGTATTTTTTTTCTTGACAAACAATAGTAGTATTGACACTAGTATGAAAAGTGACAGGAAAATTAGTTTTGTTTCGTCATTTACCATGTCTTTTGCCTATTGCAGTTACTGCAATTTCTGCATGATTTTTGAAACACAACTCTACATTTAATCCAGCAGCAAATTTGTGTCATAACTGCTATGACATCAATAGGTTTGATGCTTTTTTCCCAGTCACTACCCTTTCTTTAAGTTTAATGCTGGATATATACTTAAAGGGCTTTCTCTTGAGGAAGAATTAAATGTGTAATTTGACCATGGATCTAGTGAATAGTGGTAACAACTCTGTAATTTCGGATCTTCTTCAGTGAACAGGGTGATTATCAATGTTCTTAGCGTATCTTTTTGAGTGTTTTTGATTCACTGAGGAATCAGGGAAATTATGACAGTGCTTTTACAACAGATTAAGTATCAGATTTATTTTTTTTTCTGCTTTTTAGGAAACCTCTCTCTTCTGCAGATTTCCATAGTAGTAATGAATTAGTAGAATTCATTCCAAGTTCAAATCCCTGCTCTCAGAATGATGTAGAAGGATCTTTTTTACTTACAAAGAATGCTTCTGAGGAAGAATCCACCCAAAACCAATATTTGAAGACTGACTATGACACTGAATTTAAAGAGCAAGGTAAAGTGTTTAATTCACTGTTTTCTAAGTTTTTATGGAGTCACCTTGTTAATTTCCATATTTTTTTGTGCATGATCCATAGACATTAGGTAGTGTTCCTATGTGTCTTCTGAAATTTCACAATTAGTAGTGCCCTGATGGATATAATGAATTCTGATCACTGAAAGCAAAACGTTGAGAAAGTGTTTGATTCAACTGTATTATGATTTATTATTCTGAACTATCATCAGGTTAATTTTTTCAATATAGTTTTTTTGTCTGTCAATTATATTACTTTAGGAAAGGCAAGCAATCATTTACTTAGAGGTTTTTTTCACAGTCATACAAGGGAGGTACTTCTTGTTATAATATTGTTCAAGATAACAATTACTAGGATCATAGTATCAACAATGCAAGTGTATTACGGTTAATAATTGAAACACAGTAATCTTAATGCATCTGGTTAAGTAATTACCTATTTTTAAAGTTTGGTGACATGTGGCAGAAGATTTCAATAATTAATAAATCTGTATTTTGTGCAATACATATTTTACATTTATTACATTTATATGCATATATATTTACATCTATTACAAAAAATATTGTGTCCTTCTAAAAGGAATTCAGATGCTTTTCCCATGCTTTCCTTAGCTATTACTTTCTTAGGGACAATCAGCAGAGCTAAATTTCCATGGACAGGAGTCTCTGAAAGAAAAAAAAAAAAAAGTCTGAATTTCATAAAGCCTTTCATATTTTTGGAAATTACAGGTTATTACTGTTCTTAAACAAACATAAATAGACAAGCTAAAGAGATTGAATTTTTTTTTAATGGGAGAACATTAAATTATGGGAATGAGGAGGCTTCTCTGCTGATAAAAGATAAGGAAGAAGAACAAAACCCTCACCTTTCCCTTCTATATGTATTATACATATATAATATGTGTGTATATGTATGTGTGTCTATTATACTGCATATATAAAGGATTGCATCAAAGAGTTGTAATTATCGCATCAGTTCTGTCTCATGGAGAGTAGGAGTCTAAATTCAAAAGAAATGTCATCTTTCTTGAAATCATAAGAATTTGTATCCTGTATTTTTTGTCTGCTCATTTTGTAAGTAGATTTTTTGTTTCTTCATGATTAGAGAATCCACATTTAGGAGTAGATGTGTGTGGAGGGTCTGCCTCATTTCTACATTAAAAATTGCACAGAATTAAGATTCTCAGCCACAACCTGCTGAACAAGTTCCTTTATCATACTTTACAATGCAAACAAGAGAATCAAAAAAAGTACCTTTTCTTTTTAACAGGTGTTACATGAGACAAGATAAAAAGCAAAAGAATCCGTGGTTCCATGTAAACCATTGGAAGTCTTGACTTTGTTGCATTTAAAGCTTACGAATCCTAAAATAGTGAAAGTAAAAAGTAGTTATTGTTTTGCTGACATTTATAGCATTCTAACAGTTGCTCAATAATTCTCTTTATTCTGATGATTCTTATTATGTTTACATTGTTTGTTAGTGTATTTTTTCTTATTTTTCTTCAGATTTATATATGGAAGAGGAACTTGTTTTTATTGATAATCTTGAAAACTTTCGTAGAAGAATGCCTACTTCCTCTGTACTTCTGAGCAGACTACAGGTTTTTTTTGTGAAGGATCCCCTTTTAGATCCTGAAGGAAAGACGTTAACGGAAGAGAACATTTTCAGGTAGCTACAAATTGTTGTATAATATTAAACATAAATAGTAGTCTGTGTGCAATGCCACTAACCTTTTAACATCTTCTGTTGTATGTTAACTTTTTAACTACTTTATATTTGTGACAGGTAAAGACTACAACTTTTCTTCTTATTTTTGAAAAAAAATGAGTAGTTTGTGTGCATTATTCAAGAAAACTGGATAAACGAAATGATGTCATATTTCATTCTGTTAGTGTGAAATGTGCTCAGGATTTTAGTTTTGGCATACTGAAAAAATGTCCATTTTTAAGGGACCTTGTCCACCCTCAGGCTGACTGATTCCCTGTCAGTAAAATGGCACTAAATTTATCTGGGTCAGGATTTTACACATGCTTCTCTCCTCTCAGTCATGCTGTAAGTAAATCCATGCTCTTACACTGCTGACTTGTATTTCTTCAGGTTCAAATATTAATTATTCTTATGTTTTTGCTCACTTTGATATTGCTAGGTTGATTGAATTTTATTGAATGATGTCTTATATCAGGAATTTGAACAAACTGGTACATTAAAACAGGTATAAGTTATATTCAGAATGTGACTTGTATTTTGTAAATATATTCATCTGTATACATACATTCATAAAGTCTGGCTAAATTTTGTGCTGATTTACTTGATGTCTCGATGGCTTGTATAGCTTCCTTTGCATTTGATGGGGTAGCATAATTCACAAGCAAGGTCAAAGCAGATTTTAACTGATTTAACTGTAGCTACACAGTAACACAACAGGGAGGAGTGGGGCTGTTTGTCTGTTTATTCCAACATGAGCCTTGATCTCACAGTGAGTCTTGGACATAAGACTATGTGCACATGTGGGTACTGTAAATATCCAGTGGTGAGACACTGGAACAATTTATTGAGGGGTGTTCAAGGCCAGGCTGGATGGGGCTTTGAGCAACCTGATCTAGTGGGAGGTGTCTCTGCCCATGGCAGGGGCCCTGGAACCAGATGATCTTCAAGGCCGTTCCAACCCAAACCATTCTATGAATCTATGATCCATATTCTGCAATGGCTTTCAGAAATACCAGTCACAGGAGAAAAAAATGCTAGTGTCAACCTTTACAGAAATAACTCTGACCTGCTGATCCACAACTTACTGGAAGCCTTTTCAAGGTGGGAGTCCAAATCTAGTGGAGCACACAGGTAGATGCATTTAGATGAAGAGATACAATTAGACAGACTTCTACTTAAGATAACATTCAGTGAACATCCCAAAGCTCCGCACGGAACAATTTATAGTCTTCATTCTAAAGTATTCTTCCAGGAAGATAGTGGTGTCAGGGACCAACGAGGAAGCTATCCCCCTAAAAAGTCATTATAGACTTAGTGCTTGTAATGGCCATGAGGGGCAAGCCTCCTGAAAGGTTTTCCTATGTGAAAAATCTTCATCTTTGTTCTACTTGTATCTTTGCTTTACAAGGCAAGTAGTAGGCTCAATCCTGAGTTTTACTTCTAGGGATTTTAAGAGCTTGTCAGTTAAACCAGGGAACATACTTTTAGTTTTTATTTTAATTAATAGTGAGCACACTTTACCTTCTTTGGTGCTGAATGATTCCTGAAAATAGAGATGAAAGAAGACAAAAAATAAATAATGTCAACATTGATTACAGAATTTTTGTATATAGCAGAAATACTTAAAATTACAAAAAAAAAAGGTAGGTCTGCAGCTTTTGAAGAAAGCATTTTTACATAACAGGACTTAACTGTTGAGATGAGCATTTTTAATTTTTTTCTTTCTGTAACTTTTTTAAGGCAGGTCCCAATATTACGTGGTTCTACTCTGCATAATAACATACTGTTTCTTGAAAAGTAATTTCAGTTAATTACACAGATTGGTACAGCACCCGTTTGAATTGCTTTCTTAGAAAAGCATGGATTTTGCCACATATATGGCAATCAAAGCTACCGATAAGAGTTTCAGTCTTAGATATGAAGTAATACAAAGAAGTCACTTGCTTTATTTATTGTCTCTTCAAGGGAATGCTTGACTTTCCGAAGTGAAATGGATTTCCAGGACAGTGAAAAAGAATTGCAGGGAATTAAAGAGAGCTTCTGTACCATATCTGTAAAAGATGAAGAGGTATCATCATGTTGTTTCTTACTAGTTACTATATTAGTGATTGCTTTATATTCTGCATAAGTGTTTGTTCATCTGCAAGTCATTTTCTGAATTCTTTTCATACTTGTCTTCATATTTACAAGATTTGAGGACACTGATATTATTTGTATTTTTTTAATTCTTGGATGATATTATTGAGAATGTCCACCCTGATCACCTGTTTCTACGGGGACCTGGTGTGTTGGCAGTTTTATGTAGGTACTGTTACACTTAGAATGGACATGAACTAGAAGAGGGAGCCATGAGATGTCCATGGGAAAGGGAAAGTTCCAAGATATGTTCTGGGATTTGAGGGGCCAGCTTGGCTTCTTCTTTTAAAAGAAGTCAAATCTACTTTTTGCTCCATTTTTTCAAAATTCTAAAAAACAAATTTTCTATTAAATAAATAAGAATTTTACTTGATTGGGACTGTAATTTCAGATCCACTGTTTATACTCCACTGATTCAATTAGAAATATTGTAGCACTGCTTTTTTTCTCTGTATTGAGCAGAGCTTTGTGTCTGCTGTGTAAATGTCATATGGCTTCTTTGTTAAAAGTTCTTAGGTTGGTTTAGAATTAAGCTATTTCAAGATTTTGAAAAAGCTTTGACTGTACAGTAGCATCAAATGATATTTACTTACCATTCTGTTGTAATTATATTTTTCAGTATTTCATGTTGCCTATTGAGTTAGAATTCTGCAAACCCAGCAATGGCAGATCAGATACCATTAAGATTCCATTATACTTGGAAATAAAAGAGTGGTTAAATTTGGCTCCAGAAACTATGGCTGATGAAGACATGTGCAAAGAGGTGATCAAAGAAGGTTAGGGTTGGTTTTCTTAAATGCTTGGCCTGATATTCTTTTCATTTGCACATATTTAACACAATCTGGCTCTTCTATATCCAGTTCACTTATGAATTACATCACAGCCTATCGAATGAAAATTTCTCTGTGTGAAACTACAAACTGTGCTATACCCAAATTTCCAAGTATTATAAATATCTCAAGTAGCCAAGTAGAAGTAAACTATTTGCCATTTGGTTCAGTCTGTGGTTTTGTTGTAATCTTGGAAATAAATGTAACATGAGCCGTGGTTCATGCTATCCAGTCTACCATAAATATAATAATTTGGTGTTATGTTTTCTTATCTGTAATTAAATTTACTTTCAGAGACATCCTTAAGAGGATTATATGCAGTACAGTCATACCATAAAAATTGCTTGTATTACATTGTAATTGCAAACACAGAAGTAGATTTCTGGGTGAAAAAAGGGTTAAATATTTCCATGGTTAACAGGAATATTCTAAATGACAGTAGTAATTTCTTTAAAGAAATTTAAGAAAACTTATTAAATGCTTTTATACTACAGATAAGTATAACTTTAACGACACTTATTGGCTATTGAATTGGTATCTATGACAGAGTTTTGTGTAGTTAAAAGAAAAAGCTAGTGCCTGAGGTTTTTTTACTTTGATTAAAAACAAACAAACAAACAAAACCCCAAACAAACAGTTTGCATTAGTTTTGGCAAACAAATGAGGAAAAACTCTTCTTTGGTGGACAGGAAGCAGCTCAGAGAAGCAAGATTCATGCTTCTGACTGTGGAAGGTGTATGCTGAATTCTGTTTCTAATAAGGCAGCAGTTTGGAGTAATCCAGTCTGTTACCGAAGATAGAAACAAAACTTTTGTAAGTGTGTATTTGACTAAGGCAGTTTCATGTGCATTCCTCTGATACATTTAGTATATCACAACCTATATGCAATGTTCCAAGCCGAATGACTCAACCTCCACTGCAGAGGTTTGAGGATTTTCTACATAGTTGTCAACCTATTATTCTTTTTTGTTTTGTTTTAGTCCTTTTCAGTAGCAAGAGAATCTACGGACACAAACTCCTGGTAAACTACATTTAGGGTACCTACTTGTTCCAGAAATCGCATCACTGTAGTCATAAGAACTTCAAATAGTTCAGATAGTGACTGTACAATATTGTATTTTTTTTCTGGCACCTTTAAGGGCTGAGACTGAGCACTGCTCTAATCACCAATGCCCTTAGGGGTTACTAAGCATAACTGTAAATTTTCGTAACAATATGTTATGGAGATTCAATAAAAAAACCCCAAACAAAACCAAAAAAAACCCCAAACCACCTCTGACAGGAAAAATGAATACATGGTTCATTTATGGAACCCGTTAAAATCTGTTTTCAGGTCTCAAAGCAGAAATTACATGCAAATTAGAAATTTCCAACTACTGTCCCATACCACAAGAGGTTTGCTCCAGTAATAGCAGAAGTATGTTGGAATTCTGTGACTCAGGTAGGACAATCTACATAAATCAAGTGGTGATATTTAAAATAAATTCTCAAGTGATTGTCCCCATATTCTGTTCTTGGAAGTACATGCACCATATAGATAAAAGGACATTTGCTTCATGTAATCTACTATTTTGTACCTGCACCGTACTCCTTGCAAGAATTTAAAAGCTAAACACATCCAGCTTTACAGTTCCTTCATGTTGCTTTTGGCTGCAAGTGCTGTTTTTATCTCTTGTACTTGATTAACTTTTCAGATTTTTTTATCAAACAACTTATCTACCGAGAGAGGGCAGAGGAAAGTTAAGGCAGATTGAATAAAGTGGTGGAGTCAAGAAGCACAATTTAAAGTTTGTTGAAGTCTTACAGGAAAGCTTTCAAAAGAGGGTATTAGAGGACAATCCAGGGAGAAGTACTGAGTTTGTTACTTCTAGAGGTTCAAAACTCCTCTGCAGATATTTTGTTTTGCATGTGGTCCAGTAACACTGTGTGATCAAGAAATTAAATTACATAGTCACCGCAGCTGTTTTCCACAGAAATAAACTGAAAGTATTGAATATTTTCTAATGTGTGAATTGAAGCCTGGCTTCTCCTACCCTGGCATCAGAAAATCCTTTTTACGTACCTACCTTTAATAGCTTGAAAACTCAGTCAGCCATGCTGATTACAATGCATACCAATGCCAGACAGGACTGTTCAGACTAACTATCCAACCTCAGTTAAACTTTCTTCAGGTTCCAGGTGTAATCTGTCAAAATAATGGATATTCTTGCCAGACCTACTGTTTTCATAGCTTAATGTTGACTGTCTAAGAGGCAGAAAAATGTCTGTGATGGTGATATGTTCAACTTTAATTTCACATAGAAAAGCCTGCACAAAGAGTGACATTAACAAATGGATATGAACTGGGCAGAGTGGCAATTCTTGAATAACACCTCTCATCCCAATGTATATCCTATCTTGGAGAAAATCTATCCATTATTGGATTGGACAGTAGCAATATTATCTTCCAGTGCATGTTCACTTGATAGTTTTCCATCCAACAGTTACGAAAACCCTTGAGAAATTTTGAGTTTTCTCCAGACCAAGATCCCTCTGCTTGTCTTAGTTTCAATATGATTTAAACTGGACTGATGGTTGTCCCCTAATCGCATCACAGTCCTGGTACTGTATTTTAGTGGGCTTTTGATGGGAGCAATCATATCAGCTCAAAGTGTCTGACGTAAAAGCTCAAGTCAAACCCACCACATTTTGTCCCACTAAAACAAAGTTAATCTTAGTGTCCATCTGGAGATCATTGCCCAGCATGGTAAACTGTAATCTGTAATCTGAATCTAGTAAAATGTCTGACTGGTCTTCAAGGCTTATGATAAGCAGGAGGAGTTTAAGTGCAGTAGATCTGAGCAGTTCAGGACCAGTACACAGTAATAACATGTTGACTGTGGTCTTATCTAGGATATTGTCCATTCTTCCAAAATAGATGAGTAGTCAAACCATCTTAAATTGTTTTAAAAGAAAGTGATGGCATCAATCTTTATTGTCAGTTTGCTGGCTTAGGTCTGCCGTTGAATCAGGGAAGAGTCAATCATTGGAGAACAGACAGCTTCCATGTCGTTTTTTTAGGCTGTACTCAGATCTGTAGGGCGGAGACTGGAAAACTTGCTAAGACACTGTTTGATAATGGAAGTTCCTGTATCAGGTGCCAAATTTCAGCAGAGATACCCTACAGTCTTCTCCTAATTAATTTTGCTGTTTATAAGTTACCAGAAATTAAAGAAATAGTCATAAGATAACGGCATTTTCTGTAAACATTTCATTGTTTACCTTCCTCTCCTGCTAGCTATGGGGATTGTTTGTTGATAAAAGGGTTGAGGAACAAGAGAATTCACTCATTCATTAATACTCTGAGAATGGGAATGGCACCCTGAGTGTAGGCAGAGTTTAACTAATGTAGCTGGTCAAAATTTTCCGGTCTAAAAGGCAAAAATAACTAGACAAGAACAAATCTGAACAGTATTACTCATCACAAAAAAATGGTTTGTGACCTGAAGTTCACAGCAGAAATTCAGTGAGCTTTTTTTGCTCTAAGTAAATGGAAAAAAAATTATCCTGCTTGTTCTTTCTTTTGTAACCACTTTTATTTCTTGCCTTTTTTTTTTTCCTTTCTTTTTTTTTTTTCTCTTTTACTTGCCTTTTTTTTTTTTTTTTTTCTTTCTTTCCCCCCCACCCAATGTGTACTGGACATTCTTTGGCTTTATAACACCATCCTTAATCCTTGTTATCTGCTTGTTAGGTCAGACAAGGAGCATCTGTAAGCAGCTGGGCAGGTGGCTGATTCATGGCCTGCTGATCGCCAGCTGGCCAAACAATGTGTGTATGGTGATTGCAGCTGGTTACTGCCTGTTGGAATGAATAGGGGACTTGTTACACATGTTTTTTCTTCATGGAGGCACGCATTTACTTAAAATTTTTCTGACGGTTTTCACAGAACATGGAGGAACTGTGGGCTTTGTGACCTCTACTTTCTGGTCAAGCTTAATGAGAAATATTATTAGGACAATGCCAGAGAGATGAATACCAGGGTAATTGTGTAAACTACCAGTTTGTATGGAATGACACCAAAATCATTGAAGTTGTAAATTCCTTATTAAGATTTGAATAAGAAGCAATAATCTATTAAAATGTCCACATTTAATATGATTTTTTTTAAAAAAAGGGATATGAAAAGTGACTTTCAGGGGATTTTAAATGCCAGGTTTATTTGTATACTGCTTTAAAAAAAACCTGGTGTTGTAATTCATTTCACTGGCCGTCCCTAGAAATTACAATGAGTACTCATTGTGCTTGAAAGAGTACTTTTGTTTTTAACATTGTGACTGTCTGTTTCTTGAGTTCCCAAGTCCATTCGTCTGAATGTTACAGCCACCACAATATATTGTCTGAAGTCTCTCTCCCATCTAATTAACTTCATTTATGTGGGAACTAAGGGATGAACACTTAATGTCAAAACCTCAGCCATAGTACCTGGTGACTTAATCATAAAAGTCATCTTTCACCAGAAGAGTATGTAGCAAAAACTACATTACGGAACGACCTAGGAATGTGATTTACACATCATTATCCCCAGACTGTCTGGAAATTAAATGTGAAGTATTTGGGGTTTATTGCTTAAATAGTGAATTTTTCCATGAAAATATTTTGTATCTTAATCCAAAACTTCACTAGCGTAAAATTCCTGAGTATGTGTCTTTTATTCACAAGTAGTTTTCTGATTTAGATTTTTTATTTTTGTTTTGGGTGGGCCTTTATGCGATTTCTAGCTAAGTATATTCCATATCAGAAAGATGAAATGGAAGTACCTTTAACTCCTCCATGCAGACAACAAAGATCTTGGGATAGTTTTCTGTGCACAGGACTTCAAGAAGAACCTACTGCTCTTTCTGGTAACAGGTAACAAAAACTTTGTGGTAATAAATCTTGTCATAAATCCTCTAAATCATAAATCCTCAAAATTAGTGAAAAAATAAACCTTTAGTCTATTTATGAATAGGTAGTTATGTTCTTTGAGATAGCTGCATATATTTTTGGTTTGCATGAAAGAGTGAACAGAGTGCATGATCCATTTCTGTGATGTTTCAGATGAGCTTGAAAAGGAAAATGACAGTCACTACTGTAAACCTCTTTCTCCTGGGGAACTTAGTAGCCTGAAACCCAATCTTCCTTTTGGAGCTGACAACAGTGAATGTTTATATATATAGCAAGTATGTGTGTGTGTATATGCATGTATTTATACATACAGCAAATACATATGTTGAGCAGGTATTACCCATAAAATCTCCAGAAAAGATACAGGAAGAAAACGTTGTCTCTGTTTTTGGGATATCCCCCAACAATTGAATTTAAGTCTTTTTATGCTGACATAGGATCTGGATTACTTCATCCTTTCCTTCTCATCTTGTTTTCAAGACTAGCATTTTTTGCGTTCTTATCTTTCTTATATATATTTATGAAGAATTTAAACATCCTTTTGGGGTGGGAACCACAATCTAGATAGAATTCCCATTTGGTGCCAGTTACTTCATTTGCCAGCTTTAATGGCTCCTCTCATTCCTTTCTTTTCACTGTGGTGTTGCATGAAGTGCCCCTGTATATGGAAAGAAAAAGCGATAGAATCAATTAGGCTGTAAAAGACCTTTACGACTGAGTCCAGCCATTAACGTAGCACTGCCAAGTCCACTACTAAACCACATCCCTAAGCATCACATCTACACCCCTTTTAAAATACCTTCAGGGATGGAGACACAATCACTTCCCTGGGCAGCCTGTTTCAGTGCACGATTACCCTTTCAGTGAAGAAATTTTTCCCAGTATCCAATCTAAACCTCCCCTGGTGCAACTTGAGGTCATTACCCCTCATTCTATCACTAGTTACCTGGGAGAAGAGACTGACCCCCACCTCACTACACCCTCCTTTCAGAGAGTTGTAGAGAGCAATGAGGTCCTCGCTCAGCCTCCTCTTCTCCAGACTAAACAGCTCCACTTCTCTCAGCTGCTCCTCATCAGACTTGTGCTCCCAGACCCTTCACCAGCTTTGTTGCCCTTCTCTGGACACGCTCCAGCAGCTCAGTGTCCTTCTTGTAGTGAGGGGCCCAAAACTGAACACAGTATTTGAGGTGTGGCTGCATCAGTGCCAAGTCCAGGAGGACAATCACTTCCCTTTGTTCTGCTGGTGACACCATTTCCGATACAAGCCAGGATGCTGTTGGCCTTCTTGGCCACCTGGGCACACTGCTGGCTCATGTTCAGCTGCTGTCAACCAGCACCCCTAAGTCCTTTTCCGCCAGGCAGCTTTCCAGCCACTTCTCCCCAAGCCTGTAGCGCTGCATGGGGTTGTTGTGGCCAAAGTGCAAGATCTGGCACTTGGCCTTATTGAACCTCATACAATTGCCCCTAGCCCATCAATCCAGCCTGTCCAGATCCTTCTGCAGAGCCTTCCTACCCTCAGGCAGATCAACACTCCCACCCAACTTGGTGTCCTCTGCAAACTTACTGAGGGTCAATCCCCTCATTCAAATAATTGATAAAGACATTAAACAAGACTGGCCCCATCACTGAGCCCTGGGGAACACCACTTGTTACCGGCCGCCAACTGGATTTAACTCAGTTCGCCACAACTCTGGGCCTGGCCAGCCAGCAAGTTTTTAACTCAGTAAGGAGTACACCTCTCCAAGCTATGAGCAGCTAGTTTCCCCAGGAGAATGCTGTGGGAAACAGTGTCAAAGGCTTTGTGAAAATCTAGTTAGACAACATCCACAGCCTTTCCCTCAACCACTAAGCGGATCACCTTGTCAAGCAGGACCTGCCTTTCATAAACCCATGCTGACTGGGCCTAATCACCTGCTTTTTCTGTACATGCCGCATGACAGCACTCAAGATGATCTGCTTCATAACCTTCCCTGGCACTGAGGTCAGACTGACAGGTCTGTAGTTCCTCAGATCCTCCCTCAGGCATCACATTTTCTAACCTCCAGTCCACTGAGACCTCCCCATTTGGACAGGATGGATGATTATTGATGGAAAGTGGCTTGGTGAGTGCTCCTGCCAACTCGTTCAGTACCCTTGGGTGGATCCCATCCAGCCCCATAGACTTGTGTGTATCTAAGTTGTGTAGCAGGTCACTGAACATTTCCCCTTCATTCCGCTCCCCATCCCTACCTTCCAGCTCAGGGGACTGTGTACCCAGAGAACAACTGGTCTTGCTATTAAAGACTGAGACAAAGATGACATTAAGTACCTTGGTCTTCTGCTCATCCTTTGCCACTATGTATCCCTCCACATCCAGTAAAGGATGGAAATTCTTAGCCCTCCTTTTATTGCTAATGTATTTATAGAAACATTTTTAATTGTCTTTTACAACAGCAGCCAGATTAAATTCTAGTTGGGCTTTAGCCCTTCTGATTTTCTCCCTGCATAACCTCATGACGTCCTTGTAGTCTCCTGAGTGGCCTGCCCCCTTCTTCCAAAGGTCATGAACTCTCCTCTTCCTCCTGAGTTCCAACCAAAGTTCAGCCAGGATGGTCTTCTTCCCCGCTGGTCTGTCTTTCAGTGCATGTGGACAGCCTGCTCCTGCACCTTTAACCGCTCCTTCTCGAAGAAGGTCCAGCCTTCCTGGACTCCTTTGCCCTTCAGGATGGCCTCACAAGGGACTCTGTCAACCAGTCTCCTAAGAACAAAGTCTGCCCTCTGAAAATCCAAGGTGACAGTTCTGCTGACCCCCCACCTTCCTTCTCTGAGAATTGAAAACTGTATCATTTCCTGATCACTGTGCCTAAGATGGCCTCCAGCCATCACATCACCCACAAGTCCTTCTCTGTTTGCAAACAAGAGTGGGGCCCTGCCCTTGTTGGCTCACTCACCAGCTGTGTCAAGATGTTACCTTCCACACACTCCAGGAACCTCCTAGACTGTGTTTCCTCTCTGCTGTATTGTGTTTTCAGCAGATGTCTGGTAAGTTGAATAGAGAAGAAAATGAACAAGAACCCACAAGAACAAGTGCTAGTGAGTCTTCTCCCAGCTGCTTATGGAATATTTGGTCTGCCTCTTCATCCTGGTTGGGTGGTCTATAACAGACTCCCCCGATGATATCTGCCCTGTTGGCTTTCCCCCTGTTTATTACCCATTAGCACTCAAGCCTTTTGTCACCATTTTCAAGCTCTAGACAGCCAAAACACTCCCTAACATACAGGGCTACACCACTGCCTCTCCTTCCTTGCCTAACCCTTCTGAAGAGTTTGTAGCCATCCACTGCAGCACTCATTGTGTGAGTCATCCCACAATGTTTCTGTGATGGCCATTATATCATAGTTTTCCTGATGCACAATGGCTTCCAGCTCCTCCTGTTTGTTGCCCATGCCGTGTGTGTTGGTGTAGATACACTTCAGTTGGGCTATTGATCCTGCCACCTTTCTGGGGGGAGAAGCTCTAATTCCTACATGACTATTCTTAGGTGCTTCTGTGGGTTATAATACATCAATGACCCTCGTGTCTTTGCTGCTACGTGGATCTTCATCTCCCATCTCCACTGAGGCAGCAGACCAAAGGACCTTGCTAGCACACCATCCCTCAAACACTGGAGTGCTGCCCGCAGGCTTATCTCTAGCAAGCCTCATTTTATCCCTTTCCCTCTTCAAATCTAGTTTAAAGCTCTTTCAATGACCCCTGCTAACTGCTGTGCAAAGAGCCTTCTCCCACTTTGAGACAGGTGTATCCCGTCTGTCACCAGCAGATCTGGTGTAATGTAAACTGACACATGATCAAAAACCCCAAAATTCTGCTGATGATACCAGGCTTGAAGCCAGGTGTTGATCTACTACATCTTCCTGTTTCTTTCCTCATCATTCCCTGCCAGTGGAAGGACAGAGGAGAGCACTACTTGTGCTCCTGATCTCTTAACCGGTCATTCCAGTGCCCTGAAGTCTCTCTTGATTGCTCGTGGACTTCTTATTGCAATTTCATCACTGCCTACCTGAAAAATCAATAATGGGTAATAATCTGAGGGCCATACCAGGGTAAGAAGCTTTGTCTTCACATCGTTAACCCGAGCTTCAGGGACTCAGCAGACTTCCATAAGAAATGTGTCCAGTCTGCATATTGGGCCTTCTGTTCCCTTCAGAAGGGAGTCTCCTATGTCAATGACCCATCTTTTTCCCTTTATGGAAGTAGTTTTGATGCACTCCCTGGTACTCCTCAACCTACTCACCTCCTCCCGGAGCTCTGTCACTAAGTGAAGTTCCTCTGCCTGGGTGAAGTGTTAATGAATGAGTGAATGAATGAATGAACGAACTGAAAATTTAGAGTGAAGGTAGATCTTCAAAAGGCAGTTCTGTATAAATCAAAATTCAACAGACAATGGTGTTAAACTTCCTATCTCCAAGTCTCATGTTCTTCTTAGTATTTTGATTACAGAGCCCTCTAGGGAATACTTAGAATCTTTGGTATGGCAATCAGAGAAGTATCGGGATAAGATGAACTCTCTCTTGCTTGTCGGTAAGGATTTCTAATTGATGATCAATTTCTAATTGATGTTGAAGAGTTCCATATACAGTTCCAAATACAGTGAAAACGTTAATGTTATATTACAGAGCACATCTTTTGAGCCATTGAAGTTTATCCAATTAATGTAACACTCTGAAATTTGGATTATCTGATTCTTTTAGTACATATTAAAAGTTACAGTGTGGCAACGCAGAAGTTGGTATGTCATGTGTCCTTCTATGGAGTTAATTTGAATGAAGTAAGAGTGTTATTTCATTATGAAGATGTTCAGCTCGGTACTACAAATTGTGTTCAATAACTGTGATAACTGAAATTTGGTAATCTGTTGAACTCTTTTGTGTGTACTATTGTTATGTTGTCCAATTCCTTTGTACATCCATTTATAGTTGAAAATAATGTATGGTAGGCTACTATTTGAGTTCTTTTTTTTTTTTTAGGTAAGAATTATGTTAAGTCTTTGTAAGCACAACAAGTAAACTGACAGATAATGAACAAGACCATTTGTAACTTTAGTAATGCACCTACACACTATTAGATCGTAAAAAAAATTACACACACGCACCCCCCACCCTTACTCGTACACTCAATAAGCAAAAAGCACAATTGTTTTGATAACACTAACTGCTTTGCTCTTAAGTCTATTAATGGACACCCATTTACAAATGGAAGTATAAACAACAGATGTATGTAGTAGGTCATCAGTTCTTGGGAGATCTAATTTCCAAAATGACATTCTGTTTTCATGTTTCAAGATTATTAATATTATATATTGATTTCTGATTTTGTAGAGCATCAGACTGATAAATTTGCGTATCAACATCATTCGCTTACGGAGCTGAAAGAAATGCTACAAGTTGAGGTAGAAGCACCAATGCTTAGCTCACTAGAGGAGGGCTGGTGGCTCCATTTGGGTTTAAATCCAGTCTCCATAGACACTTCGGAGCAATTAAATGTGGATGTCAGTAACGCGAACAGTTTACTTCCTACAGAAGTAGAAACGTTCACAAAATTTACGTCATATCAGTTAGAAAGTAAGTATCCCCTTTTTTAAAAAAGTCATAAAAAGTCAAAGATAGGTTCTTCAACAGAATCACACAGTAGCAGTTATGTACCTCCAAGAAGGAAGAAAATGGAAGATTTCTTATTCTCAAGAACAAAATGTTTTATAGCAATATTAAGTAGCAATTAAGGTGTATTTTCACAAACTTAGAACAAATTATAGGAACAAAAGTGTTTATTAAGTACACAAAGTTATCTTTTCTGTTAATGTGTAGACGAAAAGTAGCCTCCACCAGCCATACTATTTTTAAAATAAAATAGTGTCATACAGGAGAATTTCTAAACAAATGATTAATTTTACATTGGAATATTTTAATAAAGCAGAAATTTGTATAATATTACCTGCAGAAGGTCAGTGGGAAGAGAATGTTACAGTGAAAATTCTTTATAATACTATTCAGAGGGGGTTTTTATGCTGGCTGTGGTTTCAAATGTGAACCACTCATAAACTTCCGAATTTCTCATGGGCCATTATGTGTACTTATAATCAGACTTTAACAGAAAATGCAAAAAGTTGTTTAGATTTTATGATATAACTAAGACCTTATTGCAAGGCACCAACTGTGGTTGCAGAACTCCAAGGACTGACAGTAACATGATAAACTGTGAAACAAATAGGTACCTCTCATGAAAGAACAATTTCCCTTAACTGCTTTTTACATACTGTGAAGTGTTTAGCTACTATGTTTAACATGGATGTGCAGTAGCAACGCAAAAACTTGCAGTTCTAGTGAGGCACATCTTTAGAGGCAGCTAATTGTATGCTTTTTTTTCCTCTTTAAAAAAATAAATCTGTTAATATTTTAATCTTTCTTCCTGATGAAATGTGTTGCATCCCACTTGTTAGAAATCTAACACCAGTAAGCGCTGTGCAGATGGGGAAAACTCCAAATAGTAGCATGGCCTTCTGTTTCTCAAGATTGTACATTTTTACTTAGGACTAATCAGTACCAATTTTCTAAAGCAGATTCTAATGATCTGGAAAGGCAGAAGGAACAAATTAAAAAATGCTTTCTCTATAATTATCCAAGACAGTTAACTCCGACCAGGAGGAAGAAAAGAAAAAAATCTATGTTGCAGCAGAGAAATTAAATTTTATTTTTTAGGATGGTTTGAAGAGAATTCTGTGACAAACCAGGAGCTGCTTTCTGCTGAAAGTCATCAGTCAGAGAAAGTAATGTCACCACGGACTCAAAGGCAGTACTGTGCCCCACATATGAGTGCTGCATCATCTACCAAAATTCACAGTACAAATACTTCTGTGGAAGAGCTTACTGCAGGAAGCATAAAAATGAATGAGGTGGAAGAGGCAGTTTATTTCTTAAACCAAGAAGAGAAAGCCCCCAGATCATCTGAATCAGTCAGCTGTAAAGATGTGTCTTTTAAACAAGACAACTCATCCAGTAATCAAAAGCCTGCATCATTTGCACTTGCTACAAAATGGGACGATGATTCTGATCTGATCAACTTTATGATGCTAAGATCTAAACATACACTTACCCAAAGAGAGGAAAAAAATAGCATAGATAGTCCTGAAAAAGGTATGTAAACCAGTTTGTTCTGTCATTTTTCCAGGTTTAATCCTGCTCTCGTACACCAGTTACAATAGATGCTAGGTCATGCTAGTAGATTTATTGGGGAAAAAATCCTTTTAAGTCAATGGTAACATTTTTATGATCTTAAATGTAGCTGAACTTTCAGCTAAGAATCTTACCTTTTCTTTTTGCCTTTAGATATCGTAGAGGATTTTGTTTATTTTGGTTGGAGAAGGTACTTTGGGTTTGGGTTTGCAGGGTTTTTTTGGTGCTTGAAGTTGTTTTTAATAAAAATAAACGAAGGAGTTTATTCCTATTCTCACAAAGTAACTCTAAATGGTACTTACTCCAGAAGATCTTTTCTGTCTGTAAGTTCTGAATCAGATCTCCTAGCATCTTTGGAGAAATAGTAGTTATCAGTTGTAGTTTTCAAATTAATTGTAGTTACGAAATAGTAATTATCAATACTCTTGTAGAACCAACATAGCCTAGACAATGAACAAGAGTTAAAGTTCTTCTCTGGAAAGAATGACTTGAGCCAGTTACCTTGGTGCAAACTCCATCAAACAATGAGGCAGAACAGGTCTTAAGGAAAACAGAAAGTTGTTGGTAGCCCTGTTCTCGTTGATGGCGATGCTTCTGAAAGAATATCAGGCTATGCATTGAGCATTGCAGAAATGCAAAATAGCAGAGAGGGAAAAGTAGTAGAAGGAAGTCCTTATTCATTTAAAAAATAAAATATTTGTGACACAAAACATCATGAGACAGTTACATATTGCCAGATTCACTTTTGAGGATAAAGTTGTATTAAAAAAATGTATTTTTCATTTTTTTGATTTGCATGGCAGAATTTTGGTAGCAACATTTATCTGTGGTTCGGTTATATGTCCCACCATTTAACCAAAAAAAAAAAAAAAATAAAATGGTTACACAAAAGCTTTCAGCAATACTTCCTATAGAATAGAATTGGGATATTTATTTAATTGAAAGCTTATGTAATCTTCTGGAATAATTTATTTCTTGGTAGAATTGATCTGTTACTGATGCTGGTAGACATGCATAAAATGTTTCCATGGCCTCCGAAAGCAACAATCTCAGTTTTAAGAGAGCAAGGTAGCTGAACTGAAGTTGTATGCTACCATCTAGTGAAGTCTGACTAGAACTGCATCTCCTAACCAGAAATCCAAATGTATTGAAAGACAAGCCGGTTTAGTTAGATTTACGAGTAGGCTTGCGGGCATTTAAATTGAATGCGGTTTAGAGTATGTTTCCAGGTAGACCCAGTGTTGCAGATCAGTTATGCCTGACAAATAGAGAGCCCACTAAAATGGTCTGACTACATTTATGTAGAAATTATGCAAATTACTGTATACTTTTTGTAATAATTAATTTTTTTTATTAAGGATCATTCTAAATTTAACTGAAAATAAGAAGTGCCGACACTGCTTATAGGACTCTTTCTATACTGGCTTTGTTGTTTGGCTTGTTTTTTAAAGATGTCGTTGTGTATAATATTTAGTTCAGAAAATACATAGGATGGAAGTAGTAGAAACACTTCATTGATCCAATTTTGAACCTTGTATAGACTTTCAAAATCAGAAAAGTTTTTTAAACTTAACTAGAAAAAACAAAAAATCTTTCTGCCTCTGTTTGATCAGTTTGTTTTCTGAGAAAGCTGATATTCTGAAACAGAAAAAATCAGCACTGTTTAGGAGACACCTATTCAGCCAGAACCCCTCTCAGAAATAAAAAGGTAGAGCTGCCAAAGGAAGCTTTGTAGGCAGAAGCTGTAGCTTGTGCACCAGTATTTATAGCAAAGAAGGGAAGGAGACTTGGAAATACTAACAAGTTGGAAAAGATAGCTTTAAGACAGGAGAAAAAGTTCTCAATAAGTAATATTTTTTTTCTGCCATTTGCAGGTTCCCTGTTCTCTCTGGGTCACTTACAGTATGTAACCTTTTCTACTCACAGTCACTGCGATACTTTTCATGGTTTGAGCTCCATATACTCAGCAGCATCTTTCCTCTCATACATGTTTTTTCTCCATTTAAAGGCATATGAGCCTTATAGAGCTATAGTACCAGCTCCTTAGTTTTCCCAGCTCTATATTTCTGCCCTTAGGAAGAGGAACCTGATAATGCCTGACTTCTTGGGCTGTGCAGGCTGACAGTGCCTCATATCTCTCTGTGTCTCTGTGTTTTTTTCCACACTATACGAGCACATGAAAACAATAAAGGAGTTCATGAAAATAAAATGTATGTGTCATAGAAACTGCTTAATTTGAAAATGTTTTTGCAGGTAGTATAATTTATAGAAGTTTTCTTATTCACTGAGCTGGTTTTATGGTATTTGTATCTAAATGTTCAGTTGTGATTTAATGATCTAGTGATAAAACCTGAAGAACAGCATATGCATATTCACAAAGAGGACAGTTCTGTTTGTGAGCCTATAAAAACTGAGGAAAAAGAACACAAGAATGAGGACAGTGTCACAGTCAATATTCAAGCATCAGGTATACTATTTTTGTATAGGCTTTATTTTGTATAGACTTTCATTATATTTTTATATTAAATAGTTCTACTCAGACAAATATGGAACTTACTAGGCTTAGTCTCTGCTCCTTGTGTCTGAAAACATTCCAAGGAGATGGATATTTATTTATTTTGACACAGGTGTGAGAGCAGGCTGTGGAATTCTGTCTTAAGACTAAAGCAAATTGCATGCAAACTAAGAAGTACAGCCTTTGCGTTATATCTATCTAAATCAGCAGACAAGAAATCTCTTCATGTCAATCAGTCCTCTCAAATTATTGTTCTGCATTTTTTTCTCTGACAAAGTAAATGAGAGAACTGGAGATGGAAGGGACTGTCATTTTGGTAGGAAATGTCCTTAACACAGTAGTAATCCACTGTGGATATATCTTATACATGACCGAGCCTTACCCTGTGAACTCTTGCTATTCTGCTTTTCAAAACATTGTATCAAAGAACATGTGCTGACAACAATTTTATAATGCAGTCGAAACGGTGGAGAAGAATCTAGAAGATATTTATCCAAGATATTTTACAGCCTCAAATTAAGCATACCCAGTGCTAGAAAATTGTAGGCCTACCACAAATTAATTTGGTTTTCCATGGAAATGCATTCACTCCAATCATGTGCTTAATGGAAGTCTCTTTCACAGAACCAGTGAAAGAGTAGAGCAGTATCTTCATCTGTTCCCACCTGAGATGAGAATCATGTAACAGCGATAAGTCGGGTTTTTTTAATACATTTTG
The DNA here is from genome assembly GCA_028020825.1 of Podargus strigoides. Classification (NCBI taxonomy): domain Eukaryota; kingdom Metazoa; phylum Chordata; class Aves; order Caprimulgiformes; family Podargidae; genus Podargus; species Podargus strigoides. Next base: position 93,474,802 of record CM051663.1, read on the forward strand.
AAGCAAGATTCCTTTAATGCAACAGGAAAAAAGAATAAAGTTTTTCAGCAGCCAAAACAAAAATTAGCATTTTGCAAAGTTAATATTTGTTGGGACCGAACATTCTATTACAGTCCTTAAAAGTGTGTTTCACTGTGGAAATCTTTCTTAAAACAAAGCTATAGCCAACACAAAGATTAGAAAGGTTCACTCAAGTGTTCTACTTAACAGGGAAACATTGAAGATGCATGATTAGAAATACTTTAAAAAGAGACACTTTTAAAATAAAAATACACATTAATACAGGAATGCCTGAATAAAATGGTATAATAAGCATCCAACATACTATAGTATCTGACCTATCTCCATAAAGGCTGAAAAACTGGACATAATAATATACCTTTTTTTAGAATGCTTAAAAATACAAAGTAATGAATTGCTCTTATGAAATAGTGCATTGACTAAGTGAAGACAGCTGCTAGTCAAATTAAATAATTTTTATAGATCTGTTGAAATTTTTTTTTAAAGTAACAGTAAATCTTTGAAAATGAAGAACTGTGGATTCTGATCTTGTTGATGTGATCAACTCCACTATAATTTGTAAAAATAGGTGTGGAAGAGTTTTACCTTTTTACCTGAGGAAAAAGACATTTCTTTCAACACATTCAACAATTGATAGCTCTGTCATGAGTGCTAATAGCAAGAAACTCAGTTGTATTTTGGAAGGAATTGTAAAAAAGTCACCCAGAAGCCAATAAGACCTGTCAGTATGAAAGCACAAAGAGACTAACAAGTGGCTTGTTTAGCCTTGCTAGACAAAGGCATTAGGAGTTAAATACTAGGGAAGGACAAGGGCTGTTTAAGCTGAAGTCATAGTAACAAGTGGATATTAAGAAACTAAGTCTAAGTTTAGACTACAGAGTAGAAGAGGGAATGGAATAATAGTACAATCATAATGGGAGTCACAGGAGCAGAAAATGCTAACTTTTTATCAGGGAGTTTGATCACTTTATGAAATGCTCCCTGGTGAGCAACTGTTTTTCTATTAGTGTTACAGTTTTCATGAAGAAGTCAGCGTTGTTTGTGTTTTGCTTGTCTTTTGACAAGTCTTCTCCAGTAGTAGTATATGAGACCAAACTTTATTGTTACGTTTTGTTTATTGTGCTATCCAGAAAGCCAATTCCAGGCATACTGCCTCTTGGAAGAAGCAGCCACTCCTATTCTAAAAGATTTGACACATCTGGGTGTACTTCCATCTGTAAATTGGAGCTTTGACAGCATTAAATTTGATCATACAAGGTTTTTCTTAAAACAGCAAGAGAAAGTGGTATGTGACCATTTTAAAGAAGGTATGTCTTAAAAAAAAAAAATAGTTTTTTTCTTCTTTAGTACTAATACTTACACATACTCATACTGATTTAATAGGTGACACAAGGTTCAAGATGCTGTCCAGGGAGGTGGTCGAGTCACCGTCCCTGGAGGTGTTTAAAAAAAGAGTGGATGAAGCACTTGAGGCCATGGTCTAGTGGTTAGGGAGATGTTGGGATAAAGGTTGGACTTGATGATCCTAGAGGTCCTTTCCAATTGTTTGATTTGCTCTGTGGGTCCAAGAAGAAGCAGGTGTCTTCCAAATTTACTTTCTTAAAGAAGGTTAAGATTCTCAACAGGAGAGTTTAATTAGGCGTGGGAAAGTTAAGACTACATAGCTCATTACTGGAAGACAATGGGAATTTTTCTTATGGTATATGTGAAGATTAGCCAGGTCCAAATCACTTGCCATAAAGACTATGCCTTTTAATGTCTAAAATTTGTTGAAAAGGTTCTGTGAAAATTGCTTTAAAATTGCTTATTGATTAGTGGATAATCTGCCATTTTTATTTCTTGGAAGGAGTTCTGAAATGTTTGGAAAGTGAGTTAGGTGGAGTTATAGTGCTGTTGAAAAATTTAGTGATTTGACTAGTCAGATGAGGAAATAGTAATGTGAACAGCTGTATGACAGATCAAAAGGTGGGAAATTTATCAGTTTCCATGTATATTTAAAGACTGTTTTGCTAAAACCAGTAAGGCAGTATGGATTTAGTGGCACACCTAGGGGAACTGTTAGCACCTCCTCCAGCAAGCACCACCTATCCCTATACAACATTCAAAACCACTTCCCTGTGTGCCAGTTGCTCTGGGTCAGGTGACATGGGAAAGGTTGTGCTGTATCATAAGCTATTTGTCAAGACCACCTGATCTGAGCTTTCAAGATTATGTCTGTTTAAGTGTATTTAATGAAAATTCTGAGATACCAGGATCTTTTAAATTGATTACACATGTATAATGTGATTTCTGAAATTTTATACAGACCACACCTATGTCTTCTATTTGTAAAGGTAAAACAGATGACAAGGAGATCATGCTGTTGAGATATGCTGCTGTGGTGCACCTACTGGTGACAGTTCGAGATCTTCTGTTAACGTGTGGCTTGGACACAGCACTAGGTTTGGTTTTAGTAATGAGTAATGACACCCAGAGACCCAATGCTTTGTGTGTATTCTGCAGTCCATCCTTCATGTTTGTAGGCTGTGATTCTTTGCCATTGGTGTATCTCCAGTGTAGCTTCAATATGATAGTCAAGCCCCTTTGCTTCCTTGTTTCTGTTCCATCATTAGAAATGAATTCACTGCAGATTGACTTTGGTAGCATATATGCTGAGTTCATGACTAATATACCATTGTTTATGTTATTACGTGGATTTGCCTAAGAAACATTCATGTGAACTTCCACATATATAATGTGTTGTATCTCACAATTTTAATTGGAATCTCTGTGTGGAAACCGAGAAACATGCAAAAATGGCAGGTCCTTTGTTGTTTACAATCCACCTTCTGCAAGTGTGGAACAATTTTCACCTAAAAATATTCTTAGGCTCCTTGGAAATGAGGTATTAAAACTGAGGACATTTTAAGCAAAATCCAAAATATTATCTAACATCTATTTATCTTGGAGAAGAGGAGGCTGAGGGGGATCTCATTAATGCTTATAAATATCTCAAGGGTGGGTGTCAGGAAGATGGGGCCAGACTCTTCTCGGGACAAGTGGTAATGGGCACAGACTGGAACACAGGAGGTTCAATCTTAACACAAGAAAACACTTCTTTACTGTGAGGGTGACTGAGCGGTGGCACAGGCTGCCCAGAGAGGTGTGGAATCTCCGTCTCTGGAGACATTTAAAACCTGTCTGGAGGTGTTCCTGTGTGATCTACTCTAGGATCCTGCTCTAGCAGGGGGGTTGGACTAGATGATCTTTGGAGGTCCCTTCCAACCCCTAGCACTCTGTGATTCTGTATGATGAGGCAGGGGGTTTGAAATTACGGTCCAATTCCTAGCACTGGCCTCACACAAAAGCTTTTTTGAAGCTTTTCTGGACTTAAGGCCATTCAGATTTGGAATATGAAAATTCTTTGTAACCCAATTTTATGCCTGAAATGACAATGCCATGCTTGTCAAGTTCCCATGGTTGTGTATTGTGAATTTTCAGATAGATCTATCAGAATAGATTCATAAGGAGCTGAAGTTAGCTTTTATGAATGCCCTAGAAAAGTCAGTCTCCCTCTGTCTTTATAGGAGATAAGGTGGTTCAGAGCATCTAACTTCAGTCACTTTGAATTATCCTTTGATGGAGGATGTTTTCCTTAAAATTGATGTAAAATGGAAAACATCTGCCGTAAACAGAACTGTGGGAAAAAGAAATTATTTTGTATTCACTTTAAAATTTCTATCAGTAAAAGAGTAGGAAGAAAATTAAAGAATGAATATATAAGTCAAATCATAAATAGAATTCTTTTCTACAATTACTATAAACAATATAGGAGGATGGGAGAGACACAAATGAGCAGTTGTTCCTCCTCTGTTCTACTGTAGCAAAAGCACCCCTAGATGAAATTTCAGAATTACACAGCACCTGTCCATCCAGATCCCCGCAACACTTCACACAGGAAACTGCAGAAGTAAAAAAGATCTGAAAAAAACCCTTAGAAAATTGATCCAGATACTAAGCAGGCCCTGTAGTCCTCACTATTGTTGTGATGTGTTGTGCTGTGTGATTCATCACATATTTACCTTAGATGTATTTTTTCTTTATACGTTTTCAAATAACCCCAGCATTGTTCACCATTTATGTACAAAAGGCATAATTCAGAGTTGAGAAATAGTTGTGATAATATGAAGAGTGCTGAAAACACAGGAGAAGTAAAACTTTGGACAGTGGGAATATAAATAGAATTGCTATTTAGTATAAACAATACAGAGTAATTAAATATAACAGTGCTGCTGCTAGTGTTTGCAGCTATAGAATACAGTGTTCTGTAATTCTAGCTGGAGTTATATAGCATACAGGAGATACAGCAGTTTTGTGAAGGCAACTTATATGCCTGATTAGTAGTAATAGTATCCTTCTATATTATGAACCATTGAATTTTCATCTTTTTTGTGCAAAATACCTTCACATAAATTTTAGATTTATGCATAGATTAAACACAAACCTTGGCAATTATCTTTCATCACTGCAATTACTTCTTTTGTTGCTTATATTAACAGGTTATTTGTCCAAGGCAAAGGATATCTATAAAAACATCTTAGAATCCTGTTTGAATAACATCTGGAGGCAGTTGAAGATTGTACAGTACAGCAGCCAGAAAAAGCACGAAACAAATCCCAAAATAACAGAGCTTCAGAGTCAAATGTTAAATTGGATGAAAAGTTATGGAGAGGAACACAGTGTTAAGGTTAACAATGTAAACAATTTCTCTAAGCAAAACTGCTCTAAGCAAACAAAACTGCTCCAAATTATGTGAACTGTCTTTCAACAGGGTTGGTATATGGAAGAAAGTCTTATAATTATCTTTCCAATTCACGGTATCTGTTAAAAAGGGTAATAAATTTTAAGACCTCTATGAGGAGCAGTGCAGATTTCTGTTTGATCAAATCTCCCCTTGCTGCACGACTGAAATAACATGTATATGAGTTTTAACATTACCAGGGCTTCATCTTTTTGCAGGTGATTTTATTTCCCTGGTAAGTATATTGTATCACATCACTTAAGGAAAACTATATTATAACCTTTTATTTGAAGGCCTCAATCTTCTTCTGGTGCAAAGAGAATCGTACCACAAGTCAGGATTGTTTACTTGTACAGTGTGGCTCAGAGCACACACACCATGGGTATTGTTATCCATGGTCTGCCTCTGCCTAACCCATGTATCATGCCAATCTCCTGGCATTATAATTATATAAACAAGCAAGTATTTGTAAGGGATAGTTACGGCATGTAGGATAGAGTTGTGGAGGGGATTCAAGTTGTCCAAAGATTTTTTTTCTGGATATGTGAACATTTTGGGTGATACCATACAGTGCAAAACACCATTTCCCTTTGCAGAATATTTATTATTTACTTAAAGAATATTTATCACATAATGAAACGGAATGGATAAAAAATATAAAATAAATATAAAATGTAGGGATCATGAATCTAATGTGACAGTAATAATCTATCCAGGGCAACAGTATTAATGTGAAATAATGTCTTAAGATAATATCTTTAAATAGCATTTTTACTTTGAATCAAATACTCCAAGATTTCTTCTACAACAGCTTTGGTCATAAAACTGAATTCTGATATTGATATTTTCTGTGATATTGTTTCTCCAACTCTTGTAATAATGCACACATAAACTTCAGTTACAAATTGCTGGTGATAGAAGAAAAACTTCTATCCTGGATATGGGGAGAAGAGATTTTGGGCTGCTGAAGGAGCTAGTTAGTAAGGTCTCCTGGGAATCTGCTTTTGAAGGTATTGGGATCCAGGAATGCTGGTCAGTTTTTAAGAGCCAGAGCAGGCAATTCCGAAGTGTCAGAAGTCAAGCAAGTGGGGCAGAAGGCTGGCCTGGCCAAGCAGGGATATTCTTCTAGAATTTAGGTGGAAAACAAAAGTGTTTGGATATTAGAAGCAAGGACAGGCAACACAGGAGGACTGCAGAGGTGCTCTTCACCACTGTAGGAAGAAAATTCGTGCGGCCAAAACTCAAAGTTCAAGCTGGCCAGCACTGTGAAGGATGACAAAAAGGGCTTTTTAAAAATATGTTAACAGCAAAAGGAGCATCAGAGATAGCATTGGTCTGTTGCTTGACAAGGTCAGTCACCTCACAAACAGGGATGTAGACAAAGTGGAGATGTTTAATGCCTTCTTCACCTCTGTCTTCAACATCAATGATAGGTCCTGGGACCTCTGGAGCCCCATGCTGGAAGACTGTGTCTGGGGGGATGATAAACTCCCAGCCATCCCTGAACCTGTTCAAGACTTGCTACTCCAGCTGAATGCACATAAAGGGGACCCGATGGGATGCATCCCAGGGTACTGAAAAAGCTGACCGATGTCATTGTGGGACTTCTCCCATCATTTTTCAATTGTCTTGGGAGCCTGGAGAGGTCTCAGTTGACTGGAAGCTGGCTAATGTTGTCACAATTTTCAAGAAGGGAGAGAAGGGAGACCCTGGTAATTACAAGCCTGACAGTCTCACTTCAGAACCTGGTAAACTAATGGAGAAGGTTATCCTGGAAGTAACTGGAAAACACTTGAAACAATGTAGCATTGGTCATAGCCAGCACGAGTTCACAAGAGGAAAGTCTTGTGACAAGGTCACCCATCTAGTTGACCGAGGGAAGCCAATGGGTGTGGTGGGTTTGGATTTTAGCAAAGCTTTTGATACTGTCTCGCACTGCCCTTCTGGATAAACTGTCCAGCACACAGCTAGACAAGTCCACAATACGTTGGGTGAGCAACTGGCTGACCCAACTGGTTGGGCTCAAAGGGTTATAGTAAATGAGGTTACATCATGCTGGCAGCCAGTCCTCAATGGGGTTCCCCTGGGGCTCAGTTTTAGGGCCAGTGCTCTCTAATGTTTTTCTAAATTATCTGGATGCAGGATTCAAATGTATATTAAGCAAGTTTGCTGATGATACTAAATTAGGAGGAGGTGTGGTCTCCCTTAAGTATAGAGAGGCCTTACAGAGAGATCTGGGTAGGCTAGAGAGCTGGGCAACCACCAACTATATGACATTTAACAGGAGCAGGTGTTCAAGGTGATCTTTAAGGTCCCTTCCAACCCAAACCATTCTATGATTCTATGAAGTGCCAGATTCTGCACCTGGGATGGGGTAATCCTGGTTATTTGTACCGACTGGGGGACGAGAGGTGAGCAGCCTGGTGAAAAGAGCTTGGGTGATCTGGGTTGATGGCAGGTTGAATATGAGTCAACAGTGTGATCTGGCAGCCAAAAGGGCCAGCTTTGTCCCGGGGTGCATCAAGCACAACATAGCTAAATGGTAGAGGGAGGTGACTATCCCACTCTACACTGCACCAGTGCAGTCCCGTCTCAAGGACTGTGTGCTGTTTTGAACACAACATAAGGAGGACATTGAACTATTAGAGTGTGTACAGAGGGCAGAGATCAAGATGGTGAAAGACTTCAAGGGCCAGACTTCCAAAGAGAGGCTGAGGTCACTTGGTTTGTTCAGCCTGGAGAAGGCTGAGGCAGATCTCAAGACAGTCCACATCTTCCTCAAGGGGGCAGCAGAGGGAGAGGTGCTGTTCTCTCTCTGGGGACCAGCATTAGAACACTAGGAAATGGAATGAAGCTGCCTCAGGAGAAGTTCAGATTGGACCTCAGGAAAAGGTTCTTCACTGAGAGGGTGGTTGGTCACTGAACAGGCTCCCCAGGGAAGTGGTCACAGCACCAAGCCTGTCAAAGTTCAAGGAGCATCTGGACAACACTCTTAGTCAAATGGTTTAGTCCTGAAAGGAACAGGGAATCAAATTAGATGATCCTTATGGATCCCTTCCAACTCGAGATAATTCTATGGTTCTATGATTATCATTCTTGAAAATTTTGAGGTTTCCATTTTTTGCCACCTGCTTAGTCAATCTCATGCTTTCTGTGCAAAGGAGGAAGAAGGATATATGCAGGCTGAAAGAATTACAGTACTAGGATTTCTTTTACTTGTCTTCTTCCAGATGCTAATCATAACAAGAATGGACTCTGAGAGAGAAAAAGCTGCTCTCATTCACACTTTATCTAGCACAGAAGGTAAATAGTTATTTTTGCATGTATTTTTGAAAGAAATATGGCTGTTATTTTGTGCTTTGCTGCATTCCTGGTTGTATGCTTTTGGAAGGTGTCTCTCCCTTCTCATCAGGAACCTTTCTATATATTTTTCTTACTGTTTTCTGTTTCCTAATGCTTCTGTCAGCCTTTTTTCTTCCTTGTAGTTTTATTGTCCCCTGACTCAGAGTTCTGGTATGATGTTTTCTGTTGCAAGAGAATGATATTTCATCGGTCAAGTCAAAGATTTATTTAGGAGAACACAAAGGAGATGTGCGCATCCCATTGCCTGGTTAAAATTGCATCTGTTGTCTTGGTCAGATTGTCTCTTTGGTTTTAGCTGATTGGTGCTTGCAAGTTTTCTTCTTTGCAAGTTTATTAAGAGTAATTAGAGTTTAGAAGTCTTAACTAAGCTCCCTAACATAAAACCTTGAATGAGTAATTAGGTACAGATCATGATTTCCCTTAGCCATCTGTTGCTGACCTATTTTGCTAATTTGTTAAATATGTAAGCATAAACCATAGCAATCTATTAAACTCAAGGGAAAAAAAATACTGTTTCTGGTATCCCAGGCCCCCACTGATACAAGCAGCGCTTTCATCAATTCATCATTTTACCTGTGAGTAATTTTTGAACAAGCTTGTTCAACATTGTTCCTGTGTGACCTGATCTAGGTGTTCCTGCTCTGGCAGGGGGATTGGACTAGATGATCTTTTGAGGTCCCTTCCAATCCCTAACATTCTGTGATTCTGTGATTCTGTGATTGCAGATCCAGCTGGTAAAAGAAGTGTGTTTCAGGAAGACTTTTATTTGGGCCTGTACTTAGGTGTAGAGCAAGCCACTGATTTCTCTCGTATTGCTTTCTAAAACCCAGTTTTGTAACTCCTTCTTGCTTGAACGTTATCAACAGTGTCATGTATTGAATTCTTCTTTTGCCTTTAAAAACAAAGTTAAGTTTGCCATGCTCTTAGAAGAAGAAAGCCTGTCTTTTAGAATGTTTTGAACGTGAGGAGGCATGTTCACAATACTCTTACTACTAATAATATTTAATGAAAAGTACTTTATTTAGTTTTAGATCTTAAGACTTGGTTGCAAACATGGGTCAATCCAACTAACTAAACTTTTGAGGAGATGCATTCCTTTTCAGCTGCATTTTCCAGTCGTGCTTGTAAAACTTGAAGTGTAGAGAAAGTGTAAAGGAATTTAAATGATAAAAGGCCAAAGATGCTTCCATTTGCACTAGCCTTTAAATTTTCATTTTAAGGTAATGGGGTTATGCGTTTGTGAGACATGAAACTTTTTCACATTAGTTCTTCCCTGGGTTCAAAAACAGAAGTTTCTAAATCGTTATACCCACCAGTGCAATACAAACCGAAATTGTGTAGGGCTTCACCAAGACAGACAATGTAATACATAAAATTTTAGTATCCTGTGGTGTTCCACAATAGCTGCTTACTGCTGTGCTTTGATTCATACCTGCAGAGGCTCATTTGTTTGTTTAAGGCTTTAATTCTTTTTGTGCAGGTTTAAAAGCTGTGGATTTGAATTCCAAGAAAAAAGGAACCTTTTTAGGTTGCCAAGATATCATAAGCAAGTAAGTTAAATTCTTGATTTTTGAGAACAAAGTCTTTACTCAGGACTAACATCAGTGAAACTTTTGTTACTTTTGTTCATTTCCATGAGACTTTCCAATCTGGAGTAAAAATTTCGGAATAAGAATCTACTGCTTCATTCTGGGAGAGGAGAAATTTGTCCACACTCTAGTAAAACCTTTACTTCAGAGGCCCAGAGGAACTTTTAGAAAACATGAATTGCATGTTTTTAACTTTTTGTTTAGTTTTGCATGTTTTATAAAAACTTATTTAGAAAAATGTGTAGAAAAACGTGTTCTAGAAAAAGCTGGGGGTAAATGGCATAAGACAGAAATTATGACATTGCAGGAAAATATTGATAGTTCAAGTAGATAATTGGAGGAAGGGAAGTACAGTTTTTAATTTTAAAATTAACTTTTAAAGAAATTATAGTTTTAAATTCAGGAAGCATAAATTCTTTTTGGCAAACAGACTTTAAACAGTGATAATTCTTCAAAGTAAAAATGTGTTTATTTTGTTTTGAGGGTAATTCTCCCTGAACTTAATTGTATTAATATTTTGTTGGGTTTTTTAAGCCTTAGTAGATATTCCTGTGTTATTATACATAATCAGCAAATTGGAGCTGACTTCCCTTGGACACACTTCTCATTAGTAATGGAATATGATTATTCTGAAAACTCTTGCTGGAAAAATCTGTGCAAAAATCTGAATGTAACTTACATAACTTTTAAAACCACTCTCCCTGAAGCAATACAAATGGGTAAGTGCTCTCCAGAATTGTGATAAACAGTTGGGCTGGCTTATGAAAGGAAAACATTTTCTGTTCCCTAAAATGCTACACTCATGTGCCTGTTGAAGGGAATGAGTAACAAATTATGAAGGCTAAAGCCAAGCAAACAGAGCTGGTTTATCTGTACAGCAAGATAAGGTGTTTTTCTTAGGGTGTGAGCATAGTTTTGGCCAGATTGTAGTAGTAAATGTTGGTTGATAAAAGACTTCTGCCAAGTTCACAGGTTGTTACAGTTATTATAAGCTGTATCCACCCTTCCTCATCCTAAGGGGATGTTGCTGTAGATCTAAAGCAATATAAATAAAAGATTAATTTCAAAGAGTTTCAGAAGAGAAGAAAATAAAAAGCATATAATGGAAGCATTTTAATAGGGATGAATAAAAGCTGCATTTTTAAAAGATATTTCTATTCAAATACCTAATGTATCTTCATTTTTTTGCTTATGAAACTATTATCTTACATATACAAAATGTTTCAGGGAATCGCTGTAGTTCCTTTCTTCTGGAGGTACAGATCCCATATGTATTTCTGACAACTGAAGGTCTTCTTGATATGCCAGACGTTCTTCAGCTTTTGGAATCTAAGTGAGTGAAAATAACCTATTTAATCTTATTGACTATTTATTCTCAGTTTTCTAGGATATGTATCTTATCCTACTGTATCATATAGTAGCCATCTACTTGGCTATCAGATACATTACTGCAATTACACTATTAGCATTTTAAGAGACAAGAAGACGATTTTTCTGCTGAAGTTAGTATCCTAATTCTAGAGATTCACACAGATGTCAACCAGAATGGAACTGGCTGATTTATTTATATTAATGAGCTGGCACTTTTCATCAAACAGCTTTTTCAGTTGTCTGCTTTTCCCTAAAAATCATAACGTTAGCCCAAAATATTTTTTTGCTTTAGTGCTTCTTGGTACTTGGAAGATTTTTTATTTAATTCTTCATAAAAATTTTTTTTGGATTTTTTGGGTTTTAACTACCAGAGTTACACTAAAAAACCAAACCAAACAACAGTAAACCAGTCTCATTTTCTGATGCATCATAGCTTTGGGGAGAGGCTAAGTCAAAACCAAAAACTACTCTCTGTTTGTAAAATTCAGATCTAATATTCACTTTACTTTGAATACTCTTTAACCTGTACAAAAATTTTCGTGTTTGTAAATTATTGCACATGTGCATTATTTTCTTTGACATATTTTTCTTGCATTTTGCTTTCACAGTAATGAATACCTGATAAAAGTACTTTTTATCATGGGCAGGAAAAAAAAAGAAAAAAAAATAGGGGACAGTGCCAGAGATGCAGATGGTTGATCACATCGTGTTGCTGAAGAGACATGCCAGTTTCGATCCTTGCTGAATCCTCAAGTCAGCTATGAAGCCATTTTTGAGCTGTCTCTAATTACAGTTCAATAGAGAAAAAACAAAAACATTATATGTTTCAAATTTAGAATTTGAGTGTTTAATTTGGCATGTGCTTTTAAACTCTGACCTGTTCAAATTCTCGGTTCAGCCTGGCCATAAGCTAAATAGCCAGGAATGCTTTTTGGTACTTTCTCACTAGCTCCTTTTAGCACTGATGAAGTAATTAAATAGATGAGCAAAGAGCTATATAGTTTCAGAAAAGCTTATAGTTCACTTTTTTGTTAATGTCTAAATACACTGTCCTCATAAGTTTCTAGAGGACTTACTCCTGGCAGATTCAGGTTTAGGTATCTTGTGCTTCCTGCGGATAAGGCCAGGTAGTACGACAATTGTTTCTTCTGAACTTCCCCCCTTAGTTGGCCAAGACTCCCCGAAAGCTCTAAGCATGTGATGTTTATTCAGTGAGTCTCTGCTAACACAGCTGCTAACAGGAGGCTGTGCTGCTGGCAGCTCTCATTCACTCAGAAAAAAATCAGGGTCATACCAATGGCAGTCAGGGAGTTATCACTCAGTTCACTTTTCCTGTGCTGCACAATCATGGAAGGAAGGAAAGAAATGTAATATACATTTTATTACTCAAAAGGAGTATCTTTTTTCTTGATTTATCTGTCTTACATCTTTTTTTTTTTTGTAAACTCAAAGACTGTATATCAAAGTCATGTTTAGTGTGGTTAGCAACATACTTGAATTAAACCAGCAATATCTCATTAAGACACTGCTACACCAATGTGTATTCTCTGAATGTGTCTTAAAGTGAACTTGAGCATTTGAGAAAGTTCAAGGTATGAAGAGACTGTAATTTAAAAGATTGTAATAAGAGATGTATGTTATTAATTTCCTTTAAGAAAAACTTGTTATTTTATTTAGCTGAGATTTAATAAAATAATTTGACTTCTTCAGGTACAGCATTACCTTTGTGGAAAGAAGCAGCAGTTACTCCTTAAGGATCTTTGGAAGTACAAATCGATGTGTTGTGTTGACAATAGATGAATGTACTGCTATATTTTTGCAGGTACAAAATGAAACCAGTATGTCCAAATTCTGTTATGATGTGTTGGGTCACTTCTAGGCCATATCTGCAGCTTTCTAACATACCTTTTCTTCCTTGTAATCATATTTAATTCATGCATTTTTTCATGACACAAATTATTTCCAAATTCATTAACTACAAAATTCTGTCTGTGGCTGTTCAACTAGTTTAAAATGTTTTCATGTCTGTACCTACATTTCTTCACACAAGTATAACATTTGACGTGAGATTGGATTATATTAAATATAGTTAGAACATGCATACTTGAAAATAGGGTTGTGTAACAGAATATTGTAATAACCAATTAAATGTGTCTGTGACTATACATTCTCTTAGCAGTATACATGCTAATTCCTCCCATTTCAGATAGTTATCTGAATTAGTCTAGAGGATGTTTTGTCCTACTTTTAATAAAAAGTACTAGTTTAGACGATAGCACAATACTTACATTCTGGTATGCAGCAAGACATGACTTCACAGGTAGAAGAGCTGCTGAAAGACAGACAATAAAATAATCAATTAGCATTGCAAGCATAACACAGATAGACATTCCTATATACTAGTGCAAATGCTACCACAATTAGTGATGTTGCACTTTATATATTCAGTGTAGGTATAATGTAATTGTGTAGGTTAAGTAAGTGTTTCAGAGGTCAGTATTTTGCATTAGTAAAGTTCTCAAAAATCTTGAGAACATCCTAAAAAGTTAGTAGCAGTGTTTCCTTTTTACAGTGGAAAAAGAGGCATGAAGCAGTGAATCAGCTTTTTAAAGGTCAAACAAAACAGAAGTCAGGAAATCAGCCTAGTTCTCCTGACTCCCAGATGTGTTTTTAATGCCTATATTGTTTAGCTGTATTTATGTTTGGTCTGACTTCTGTAATACAGCAATACACATTAAAAGCTTCTGACAGCCATGATAATATATTTATTTAGATTTTACTTTTTATATTAATTTTATGGTAGAGTATGGAAGAACTTAATTATGAAAAGTCCTGTGACAATGTAATATCGAAGCTGGTGGCATTATCGTTCCAATATACATGCTGTTGGATTGTTTTCTATTCCAGAGAAAGACTGAATTTAGAGTAAGTTACGAAATTCTTTTGTTATCTTGGTATTTTTAAAACAAACCTGTCACTAAAGGAAGCTACTTATTAGAACAAGCTAACACTTTTTGTTCTTTGAATTTCTCTGTAGGAACACATTTCTCTTAGAATAATATGAATATTGTAAGCTCATATTTCTAGTGTGCTTTGGACTTTCCAGCTAGTTATAGTGCTGTCAGGCTCCTGAAAAACTCAGTGGAATGACAGAACTACCAGTGGTCCCTGGAGACCCCAAAGAAAGTTAGCAAATATATTTTTCATGTATTAGGGTCTTCTTAGTTTTACAAAGGAGACAAATTATTGTTATAAAATAACAGGCTTTGAGGCAGGTAATGCTAACATGAGGTGTATTTCAAATCAACAGGTCTGGAAATTTCACAAGGCTAAGGATATTAACCACTGGAATTATTCTTTGTAACTGTTTGAAGTAAATTAACCCCTGCAATTACATGGTTATGAATTACTGTGTTAGCACCACTGTATATCATTTGCAACAGGGAGGCACTCTTCAAAGTGTTCCCACCAACTAATGGGTTCTCTTTTTGCTATGGAAGCACAGCTTTTGTTCATATAGTTCATAAGCATTCCTTTATGAACTATTGTAAGATTATTTTTCTATGAGCAAGTGGTAAATTTTCCATGCATCACCTTTACTCTCCAGTGACTGATCCTGATCCAGTCCTTTAGCCCTTTTGCTTCAGGCCAGGCTTGCTTTTCTGTGGGCTGACTCCAGTTTCTTCCTCACAGTGTATCCTTCAGCACTCAGTCACTTAATGTGTCCTAGTTCTCCTTTCGCAGATATTAATGTCCAAACTGTACTAGTATTCTGAATTCCAGGAAATGAAACAGAGATTTATTAACACATGGAACAAATGTTTTGGAGTTATTATGTGTGCATATTAAATATTAACAGTCAAATGAAACTGTTTTATAGGTACAGTCTCAGGGGAGATACTCTGCTTAACCTTGTCTTAATCTATGCCACTCTAATTGAACTTACACAGAAGTCAGAAGACTTTGAAGTGAAGGTAATTTTTTTTGGTAACAACCTTTCTGTTTTAATCTTTACTGTATGGTATTTCTAAAGTGCTGAATCAAGTATGCATTCTACATTAAAAACATAAAATAGCTCAAAATTACTACAGTAAGAGAGAGGAACTTAATTCAGTGCTGCTGAAGTCAGTGAAAAGACTGTGTTGACTCCAGTACTAGTTGACTCAGAATCGAATAGCAGCTGAAGTGTTTTTATGACTAGGAGTCAAGAAATGGGATTGTACCTTTAATTTTATAAATCATTAGCACATGTATTACTCCTGTTAATGTCTTAATTTGAAGTTTCAGATTAATATTAAGTAATGTAGTAGAAGAAAAGAAAGTATAATTTTCTTTGCTGTCAGCTAGATTGCAATTGTTTTTATATAGCAAGATAAATTAACTTTTTCCATTGTAAATCAGAAAATGCAGTATCTGGAATAATGAACATTTTAAAATGGGACAAAAAATTCATTGGGCTTACCAGGTTGATGTCTGCGACTTACTTCTTTTGCATAAAGTAACATCTTTTTAGGCAATTTTTTATTTATTTGCATATTAAAATGTGTTTTGAATTTATATGGTTAAATGAAGGTTAAAGAGATGACAAAGGTTTTTTCATTCCACGTACACAGCAATGTAGTTTGTGTGGAAA
Organism: Podargus strigoides; assembly: GCA_028020825.1. Classification (NCBI taxonomy): domain Eukaryota; kingdom Metazoa; phylum Chordata; class Aves; order Caprimulgiformes; family Podargidae; genus Podargus; species Podargus strigoides. The sequence continues at coordinate 93,490,559 of CM051663.1, forward strand.
TTACTTACACCTTCAAAGTGTTACATGTCTTCTTAAACTATATGGAATACCTGTTTTATTAGGAACTCTTATTATACCCATAAACTTGATCACACATAAAAGACCTAGAGGATAAGCTAATTTCACCTACATAGGATTTGCATAAATAAGGAGTGTAATTTGCAGCCAGGCTAGTGGTCAGAGGTTGGAGTTTCTCTGCATGATAAGCTTGGATCAGGTTTAATTACTCCACATCACCAGCTGTTGTGTTCAGGGTCACCTTTAAGCTTTCTCATTTAAATTCTGTGACAAATTAAGACATTCCTTAGTATAAGTTTTAACCAAAAATATTACGTTTCATGTTTAGGTAGTTCTTCTGCCAGGGATTGAAGAGGCAGCACTGGTAATTCGTCAGATTGCTGACAACATTTTGATAGCATCTAATATCAGTCCTCATGAGTGGTTGGACAAATCCTGGCTTTCTGTCTTGCCATCTGAGGTTTGCTTATCTTTACATTAAATTATACTGTTTTCTTCCTGTTTCTCAGACTCATAAAGCTGTAGGCTTTTTAAGTTGTTCTCTTAAAATCTATTATTAAAATAAGCACCATTTTATATGTATACACAAACACATACTTTTTTTTTATATGTGCATTTATATATACATTTATATATAATGTTTCCGTCATCCTTGCCAGCACAATTAAGTGCAACTTGGACTTTCCCCATGCTTTCACAATTAACCAGAAGAAAAATTTATCCTCCACATCCGCTGGCCAATGTGCACAGTTCTACAGTTTGAGGCGCTAAGTTTAAAAAACTACCCAAATTTTAAAAAATAAACATACAATGGCTCACTTGGGCAGGAAGCCAAATTTACCAGTGCTGGTCCATGACTGAAGGCAGTGGCATTGGTTACAGAATTGCTTTAATACAAGATAGTAGAAATTTGTTTAACTTCTCATGCAGTAGTTGATATCAGATATTCACAATAAATGCTGGAACAGGTCTATCGATCGCAGTCAAAATGATGCTTTTTAACTTGTATATTGAGGTTTTCAAGTTAAACATATGGATTTGTTCATTTTATGTGGAAGCTTTGAACTCTTGTAAAGCCAAGATCCTTTTTGGCTTTTGCAAAATTCAGAAGCATTTTAAAGCTGGTATTGGTGTGGCTGTCCAAGTGCAGGATATTGGGATTGCAAATTTTCCATTGTGGAGATTAAAGATACTGGTAACAAACTGAGAGGAGTCATTGATTGTATTTTGTCTCTGTTAAAGGTATTAGATCCTGGCATCTGTTGAATGCAGAACTTTACAAAAGTCAGGAACTAGAAGCTGACATTCTTAAAATGCTACAGCTCTCAGCTTGCTGCCGCCTGTGTGGGGCTCAGCCTCCCCCTAGCAACTCTTGCTTTTGCCACCTGTCTCATGTAACTGCTGTAAAACAAACCCAGCTTTGCCAGTTTATATTGAGAGGTAATTCTCTTCAAAATGGAGAATAAATGGTAAAGCTGGTAAAGCGTTTTCAAATCAAGTTTACATGATTCACTGGTTTCATCCTTTAGAACAGAAACATCCTTAGACTGTGCTTGCTTTTTATCAAACTACTATGCAGAACTTACTCTTTTCCAAAAATGATACAGTTACATCTGTAGTAAAAAATAAAAAACTTTTAACGGGGCTATAAAAATGCACTGTTTGAAAGCTCTGTTTCTATGATATAGTTTATGACTTATTCATGGGCATGTCATTCTATGGAAACAGAAAAAAACGGGGAACAAAACTTTGTCAGATATCAGTCTAACAAAATAATTTCCATTTCCAGACAGAGAAATGCCTGCTTACTTTTCCATGTATCAACCCTCTGGTTGCTCAAGTTATGTTGAAGAAGGGATCTTCTCTGAACAAGTTGTTTCTTGCAAGCTTTGATCAACTTCAGGAACTTCTGCCAGAGGTTCCAAAAAAAGTTTTAAAGGTAGGACAAAATTAATTTATGTAGTAGATCAATCTTTTTGTACTGTTGTAATACAATTATTTGTTTTAATCTGAAGCTACACGCACATTTTCTGATATAATTTAAAAATGTAGAATTTGCTAATTCTCAGCAGATTTTGTCAAGTCACCATTATGTTCACGTGAAGATGATTAGAACATTTCCTTAAGTGGAAAAAATACTCATTTGATCAGCTTCCTCTTCAAATTTCATTGTATCAAGTATTGTATCAGTGTACAAGCTCATATGTTTCCCTAATATAAGAATGTATTTCCAGGACTTTTGTCCTCCCTTCCTCCCTCCCTCCCTCCCTTTCTTCCTCCCTCTCTCCCTCCCTCCCTCCCTCCCTCTCTCCCTCCCTCCCTCCCTTCCTTCCTTCCTTCCTTCCTTCCTTCCTTCCTTCCTTCCTTCCTTCCTTCCTTCCTTCCTTCCTTCCTTCCTTCCTTCCTTCCTTCCTTCCTTCCCTCCCTTCCTTCCCTTCCTCCCTTCCTTCCCTTCCTTCCTTCCTTCCTTCCTTCCTTCCTTCCTTCCTTCCTTCCTTCCTTCCTTCCTTCCTTCCTTCCTTCCTTCCTTCCTTCCTTCCTTCCTTCCTTCCTTCCTTCCTTCCCTCCCTTCCTTCCCTTCCTCCCTTCCTTCCCTTCCTTCCCTTCCTTCCCTTCCTTCCCTTCCTCCCTCCCTCCCTTCCTTCCTTCCTTCCTTCCTTCCTTCCTTCCTTCCTTCCTTCCTTCCTTCCTTCCTTCCTTCCTTCCTTCCTTCCTTCCTTCCTTCCTTCCTTCCTTCCTTCCTTCCTTCCTTCCTTCCTTTCTTCCCTCCCTCCTTCCTTCCTCCCTCCCTCCCTCCCTCCCTCCCTCCCTTCTTCCTCCCTTCCTCCCTCCCTCCTTCCTCCCTCCCTCCCTTCTTCCTCCCTCCCTTCTTCCTCCCTTCCTCCCTTCTTCCTCCCTTCCTTCCCACCTGCCATGGGAGGACAAACATCCACATCAGAAGCATTCAATTAAAGTGAAGGAGCAAATGAATGGATATTTGGGCACTGAATATTGACTTGTGCATGTTTTTGTAATAACTGCATATGGGTAAACCCATGTTTACTGACTGAAAAACAGAAAAAAGTTCTCAGTTTAATTCCTCTATGATGTATGATATGTACCAATCCATTGCAGACACTACTTCCTACAGTCCTGGACTAATGAAAGAGAACAAAGTATATTAAGTTATCAGTTTTCTTGTGTTTCAAGAGACAGTCTATTACTTACGCTGTTTATAGATTTAAGACAGGTGGCATGTTGTCTACTGTACATGCCTCTCCTGTATTGGTAAGTCTTTTTTTTTCTTTCCAGTAAACAAAAAAATATACATCTTAAAATCCTAACAACTAGTTTAACTTTTCATATTTGACAGTGAAGATGTACACTATAAACACTCCTCAAGTATCTTTTATTTGGGTTTCAGCACTTCAGTGACATGACATCTTCATGCAGCCTAAATGCTGCTGCTGCTCCACTAGAAACAGCAGTGAAAGATACATTACCCCTAGAAAACCAGAATAACTTCAACACATTCTGTCCAGATTATAAACAAAGTCATCAGTCTTTAGAGCTGCTTGTTAAGGCACAAAACAGCACAGGTAATATCTTGAATTACTAGGAAAATGTGTCTCCTTTGAAACCAAGTGAAAATCTGAATGTATTAGAATCTTTATCTTCTAATAAAGGAAAGGTCTGTTATTCTGAGGAGATAGACTGCAATAGAAATGTTCAGTGACATCTCAGTTTTCTGTAAAATGTAGAAAAATAAGCTGATGTTTCATTCTTCAAACAGAATGGTTCGATTTTTCTCTGCCAGGACCATCTCCTATGAATTCTGAAGCCACAATTCCTCCACTGAATCATTGTCAGGGTTTTTTCAACTCTAATCTGGCAAGCTATATACAAAAGAAATCATGTTCTTCAGAAGTAATTATGAGGAGAAAGCAGAATTTCTTTGCTACTCCAAAGGACTGTGAAGATTTTACTCATCTAGATGTTACAAATTCTCTTGATGTTCAAAGACAGCCTTTCAGGACACATTACAGCTCTGACCATTCTTCCAAAAACCCTGAAAAAGAGGATTTCTTTGTAACTTTCAGTGACTATGCACCTCATGAGAAGTCTAAGAGTTTTCTAGAAGAATTCGGAGACACATCATTTAAGAGCCCAGAAATTCTGATTGACCAGACCCCATGGAATGACTCTTTATCCACAGGCCCATGTGATTCATTTTCATCTGATGGTTTTCTCTCTGATTTCTTTGTTGATCAAGATGAGCTTCAAAGTCTGAATTTTCACCGAAAAGGTAGAGAATGTAAAGGAAAGCGAAAACAAAGTCCACCATTGTTATTGTCAGAAGAAAAAAATAGAAGAGGTATGTCCAAAGCAAACACAATTTGCTGAAATTCTGTTTGTAAATTGACTGGAAACGGGAGTATCTGTAAGAGTAGATTTTGTGTTTGCTTCAAATAGTTGTTAATGCAATCCAACGGTTGCATGTTTCCTTTACTAAAAAACTTGTTTGCATATATATTTCTTTTGTTCCTAAACATTTATTTTCTGTTTGAGCATAAAGAATATCTTAAAAAAAAAAAAAAAAAAGGATTGTGTTATTATCATTTTTTTTCCCTTGGTAAAATAATTGAAAAGTGTAGTTCTCCAATATTGCAAGCTTCAGTGTTTTCCCTCTTTGGCAGTGCCTGAAATGTGCATAATAAACATACCATAAGTATTTTAAAAGTTATGGGAAAGATTATTTTGTAAACATAGGTTTGGAAAAAAGGGGGAAGAAAAGACTAGAAAGTGTTTTCTCTAAGGAACAAAAAGTAGATTCAGCAAATTCAGAGAGTGTCCTAACTTCTAGGACAGATGATTTAATTTATGTTTTCTCTGTTGCTGCCTGTTGTTAAATCTCTTGGTGGTACAGTAAGGTCAGCATAGCATTAAATGTTTTCACTAATTAGATCTGACTCATTCATGACAACACAAGTAGCTAATTGATATCATTATGGTTCATGGGCTGCTTAAGGCAATTATGGAAGAGAGGAAAAGTTAATTGGATATGGTGAACTGCTTTTAATTTTCAGTCTATGTAAATTAAAATTTTCGTACAGAAACTGAACAGAACTATTGCTTCTCCATTGTGATTAAAATTGAGACTAGTATTTCAGTAACCTGTAACTGGCACTGATAATATAAAATTCTAAATACAATAGTTTCAGTAGAGATCACGACAGATTGTTCTGATACCACATTTTACCTTGCCCAGTAGGGCAAAGGTATACTTAAATCTGAATCAAATCAAAAACAAAAAAGATATTTTTGGTTTAGATTTTGGAAGAATAGGCTAATTTTAGTTTGTTATTCACTAACCAGGGGAAAAATAAGTATATATAGTTGTGCATGCTAAAGCAAAAAAAAAGCCCCTTAATACAGTGAAAGCTTTCTGAAGTCCAAAATTTAAGAAATGTGAAATCCCAAGTTTAAGAAATGTGTGCAGAGTCAAGTTAAAAAGACACATTGGGAAACCCCAGGGATTTCTTCAGGCTTCAGATCAAACTTTTATTAAACCAATCAATTAATGCCAATATGCCAAGCCAGTATTTTCAATGGAACAGATGAAATCCTTAGGTCAGTGTTAAAGTTTTCTGACAATACTTTTTGTTATCAGAGTTTTCTTAGGGTAACTTATTTTGAATAAGCAACTACTCAAATATTTTAATGTAAAAATACTTGAATCTTAAGAATGTAAGTGGCTTTTTTAAACAACTTAGAAACACAAACATGTCTGGTTAAAAAGAACAAACTTTCACAGTTACTGAATAGTACTGAGTGTAACATTAACAAAATAGAAATAAGCGTTAAAATCTTTACTGAAATACTGTGGTTAAGCATAGTGCAGGTTGATGTATTTATTTTGTATACAGTCCTGTATTATTATTACAGGATGATATGCATAAAACTGATCAGTAGTAGTAAGTAGTAGTTAATATTAATCTGAACACTAATTTTGTGGCAGTTGATACTTTTCATACGTAACATACTGTTTAAAGCTAAAGTCTGTTACGGCTTCTGAGAAACATATAGTTAAGTCTGCATACATGCTGTATTTGTAGTTAACACATCTATCTTCTTTCCATTTCTTTTCCAGATTCAGGATTTGCAGAAGTAGCAGAGTTCAAAAAAAGAAGATTGACATATGAAAGAGTCCCTGGAAGAAGAGATGGGCAAACACGTCTTAAATTCTTTTGAATGAAATGGGGATTTGCATACTTCACATACTTTTTTAAATTCTTAAACTCTTCCAAGAGAAATAGATTGAATTCTTTTTTTGTTGTTGTTCATTCTTAGAGAGAAATTAGGGTTTGGGAATTCTTACTAATGCAGGATTCTTTTGTATGTTTTACTAAATTTTACTAAACAAACTAGTTCCTTGCACCTGAAGAATTACTGCATGTCTGTTTGTTCTGATGGGTTGTATAAAGGTACTTTATCACTCTTTATACAAAAAATAAAATATGAATTAAAAAAAACCCAGACACTGAAGCTCATAGAGTTTTCAAGGCACCTATGTTTGCTTCCTGAGCATGCAGCTTTCCAAACTTGAAGATGGACTAGATCTGCCAGGATCTCAAGGCTGGTCATAGAGCAGCTTAGAGCTTTCTTGCACTTAGAGCTGTGACCCTTTATATTTGGCCTTTGGGCTCAGTTCCAGTTCTTTCCTTCTGACAGCTCCTTTAGAAAACATGTGATGAGCTCCTGAACTGCCTTTAATCATAATCAAGCTACAGAAACAACTTATTTGTTTTATGGACAGCATGTGAAAGAAATTTTGATATTTAGGATTCTAAAAGATTAGAATCAGGAACTAGGCTGTGACCCTAGCTTCTGCATAACCTGGTGGAGGCTGTTTGTGGGCATCCACTTTTTTCAGCCTGCTACAGTGCAGCAGCCAGTAAGTAGATGAGAATCATCTGGGAAGCAGTACCAGATACGGTAGGGATGAGAATCATCTGGGAAGCAGTACCAGCTATGGTAGGCTACAGCTGGAAGGGGCAAGAGATTTTTAAAATAACCGATTTCAATTACATCTCAATTGCAAGCTACAGAAGAGAGACGATAGAAGAGTACCCAAACCCTCACTTTCCATCAAAAGATTTGGCAACGAAGCTGGAAAGATGTGTGGGAGCAATGGTAGACAGTAACTCCATTCTGCTGCAGGAACGCGTGCACGGTTTGCACAGCCATGCCTGCCTGCTCCAGAATGTCAGTGTCTGTTCAGTGGCCTTCAGCTGGGATGATTCAGTTTTCAAACTCACAAATCTCTGTGAGTTTGAAAAGTTTGATGCAATAATGGAAAGGAAAACCAAGGAAAAAACCAAACCAAACCAAACCACATCAAGCTTATGGTTTATACTTCCAAAAAAATACTTTCTTGACAGTGAACCTTCATTAAGCTCATATTCACTACTTGGATAAATAAAACCAGCACTTAGGGGACAAAGCTTTGGTCCCTCAGAGAAAAAGGAGAGCTGATTTTTAGCTGCGAATTCCGATCAGCTATGATGATAGCACTAATAGCAATATACAGTAATATACCCAAATATTTGTACCCACATTGTTTGCAGGACTTTAGAAAACTTTCAAATGTAACATAAAGACTCTTTGTAGAAATGCAAACAAGTCAGCATTCCTCTATTTTGCCCAGAATAAGTGAAAGACTTAAATAAGAATCGCAGTTTCCTTCCTATTTCTGGCCCATTTTTGTGGTCAGTTGACCTAACCATTTTCCATCCCTTTGCATCATGGGTTTTTCAGAACTGTCTTCCAAATTGCCAGGTCTAAGGTTCTGTTCTCTCAGGAGTGCAGCTCTGCAAAGTCTCGGCCACAGATGACCATGGTGGAGAAAATTATAGCTGCCACTGCCAAGCCTGTGTATTTATGTCCTCCTTTCCCACAGGCAAAGGCTGACACCAGAACTTTCAGTCATGGAAGACAAGCTCAGATAATCTATAGATCACTATATTAAATAAGTAAAGAAAATGCAAGTGCTGTCTGCATTAAGTTTCCATTAGGTAGAAAAAATGACAGTGTACAGTTAGTTACTGGCAATATAGTAGAAGATAAGGGCTTGCAATGGCCATTTGTTTTTTACTGTACTTGTTTATGACTCTCAACCTCTCACAGGTATTTGGCAACACACACTGACAAATTTATCACTTGTGACATTCTCCCCTCCCCTCCCATCTGCTTAATGTGGAGGAAAATTACTATTGCATTATAACAGTGCACTTTTTCCCACCCCCCCTAAATCCTCTCTAACTAAGAAGAATTAGGAACCAACTAATTCTCAGACAAAAAGATGCAATACAAAAACTATTCACAAGTTCTCCATCAGTGGGGAGGGACACTCAGTTCTTGGATCAAATTTATAAACTGCTTAGTGACCAGGCAGGTGTCACCTGTAGGTGAAGAGCCTTGCTGATGGACTGTGAGAGATGGCAGTGAGAAGAGGGGGCCTTGTGGCTTGTGTGAGGCACTTTGCCTACCAATGTGTGCCCTCACTTACTTTGCTTTATCATGAGCATCCTATGGGACCTGCCATGAGGCTGGTCTGAAAGCCTCTACGCAGTGTGCAGAGAATGGAGACCTCGGCATACAGCCCTCTTGGATGGTCTTTCGTAAAGGAAGCTGAGACATTGTGGTCCACTCCGCTGCAGATTACACCTGTTAAAGCAGGAGCAGATGCTTGCCCCTGTCTAAGCCATCCCAGTGTTCAGTTCAGCAAAGCAGTGCAAACCCACCTGGAGATGAGACATTGTCCTGTTGAGTCGGCAGGTAATAGACACCTTGTTCTGCTGCCTGCAGAAGTGGACAGCTGCCCAGGCCCATTTGTCAGGTTCCTTGGTTACCTCAAAAAGGGGACCTGCAAAAGCCACATTGCTAAGATGCAGGCTGCTTCATTTAGCCAACAAAGAACCAGCAGTGCCACACTTCGTAAAACTGACTCCCCACAGAAACCTGAGAGCCTCAACCCCAACCAGCCCTGGTCTGGAGCTGGTTCTGAGACCCGACTTTTGTCACAGACCATGACTGGAAGGGCCGATGTGGCACTATACTCATCCCTCCGTGTACCCAGCAGCTCAGCTGCCCCAGGAGCAAAGGGGTGCAGCAAGCACACTCCTCTGAAGAGGCTGAAATCAGTGCCTTCCTCCTGTGGGACTGCAGAACAGCCACCACGCTCATAGGTACACCAGGGTGGAGCACTCCCAGATCCATCTCACAACTGCTGCACAGGTCTGTCTACCTGCTGCTGGTGCAAGACATGGATGCAGTCAGGGCCTGCAGTATGCTCACAGTGCTGCTCCTCAGACACATGTTGACTGTGGTGATCCAGCTGAAAGATACCACACAGAGCTGGGCAGGGCAGCCCAGAGACAGCAGTAGGGCTAGCAGCATCTGCTCTCTCCCACACCCTGTAATTTGGCAGCTCCTTATGCCACATCAGCAGCCACTCTGGAACCCGAGCTCCAAGCAAGAATGCTAAGCAGGAAAGCATATGCAGCAGGGGGTCCTGGGGAGAGAGACAGATGTGGGGACGGGGTTAGGTTTTATTGCGGGAGGTAAAAGAAATGTGAAGGTCTTGCCTGTGAGGGAGTGGCCAGCAGCCAGATGCTGGCCGTTCAAAAGCGTCCGATGCATACTGTCATCCCTCACTCTCCCTTCCTGAGTTGAGCATTTTGACCTCAGTGTGAGCCTCTGACCATCTTTGTGCAAGTAAGAATAACCAGGCTTCCTGTAGACTTCTGCAGTGTGTGCATGTGTTGAGTGCTACAAGGAAAATTGCCATATTCTAATAGCCTACAATGAAAGGAAGCCAGAGTGAAGAGCAGCTCTAAAGGAAGGACATTCTCTTCTGTATTTAGGGACACATAATACATACCCACAGTATTATGACACTCAATTATGACTCTGCCTTATGTGGAAAGGCTGAGGGACCTGTCTGTTCAGCTGTGAGGAGACTGAGAGGGGATCTCATCAGTGCTTATAAATATCAAAAGGGGTGGCTTTTCAGTGGAGTCCAGTGACAGGGCAAGGGACAACGGGCACAAACTGGAACAGACGAAGTTCCATCTGAACCTGAGGGAAAACTTTACTGTGAGGGTGGCAGAGCACTGGCACAGGCTGCCCAAAGAGGTTATGGAGTCTCCTTCTCTGGAGACATTCAAAACCCATCTGGAGGTGATCCTGTGCGACCTGCTCTGGGTGAACCTGCTCTGGCAGGGGGGTTGGACTGGATGGTCTCCATAGGTCCCTTCCAACCCACATGATTCTGTGATTCTGTAATTTCAGTGTCTTCCTGCAGGACAGCAAGCTTGGAAACCTTTTGACAAAGACTGAACTGCCTGGAGGACATCCACTGCCCCATTTCAGCTAATATTAATTGAAATTAAATACTCAGATTGCAAACTTCTTCCTTATAGTTTCAAAATGTGTAACTGAGCCTGGTAATACAGTTACTAATTACCACAAAAATGGTAAATACCTATAAATAGGATTTTTCTATTAATGAGACACATTTTCTAAAAATCCAACAGCACCATCTCTTACCCAAAAGCCAAATAGCTTGAGGCCTCCCCTCCTGCTGCAAAATCAAGTATCTGTTCTTTGTTACAATTAAACAATGAGTCCAAAGCCAGTAGGGAAAAGAATTTTATTTCCAAACATCTAAAAGTTTAATACAAACAATAGAAAGTAGACAAAATTAAAAACCTATTAAAAAAGTTAGTTGTCCTTGTAAAAGTGCTCTATAAAAAACTGAAGGCAAATGACCAATCACATTTTAGTAAGTCTTGTGTGTTGCAAACCTTCTAAATTACACATGCAACTATCTTTGGGTGCTCATGGACTTTAGTGTCTGTTTGGTCACGTTTTAAACATGTCAAGCAAATTCCACCAAGCAGTACCTTTAACAAATACAAATTAGGAGAAGTATTACAGATTAGGAGTCGTGCAGGAAACATGCCTTAGGAATCAAGCCCATGCTGCACATTGTGTCCAGCAGTTTCTAACGTGCCATTTATAGACTTAGATGCACCTGAAAAAAACTGTAGTTGGTTCCAGGTCTCGCTAATGGGAGTAAAATTCCCCCTGAGAACACTACTTCAGTACTCACAGCATTTATTTTTATACTTTAACAGTTCACTTTTTGGATGTTTTATTTTGGAAAAAAAAAAAACAAACAATTAGTTTTTACTACGATTCTGGTATAACAGTTTACCAAGACAGGAGTAAGTAATTTGGTAAAAATTCATATTTCTTTTCTAAAATGTAAACTTCTCAAGTAATATTTGTAAAGTTAGCATAGTGTAGTAACAATGGTGACAGTTATGAAAATAATAAAGAGTTACATCAAAAAACTTCAAGAACATTAGCAAAACGTAGTGAAGCACAGATACACAAGAACAGATAAATATCTAGGACATTGTTTTAGCCACACGTAAGTTAGGACACAGAGAGAGACTTTTCTTATACGGAAAGGCAGTTGTTATTCATGTCATGCTTGAAGGCAACTCTCCGATGAGTTTCCCTGTAAGAGAAAATAAAAGTTTATTAAAAGCTGCCTTCCTAAGCTGACACATTTCTCTTACAAATAACAATACAAAAGCTTCTTTGCACTGAGAAAAGCTGAATAACCACTTTCCTTTGTTGGATGTTGGCATCCTTGAATATTGTACATTTTTTAATTGGCTTTTCAACTTTGCTTTCATTTTTTTGTGATCCTAAGATAATTAAATAATAATGAACAAGATAATTGACCTATCAGCAAAAGAGCACTAAATGACATCTTGGCTGACCTACGCATTTCTAAAAGTATTATAAATTAACCATCAAGCTTGTTTGAGAGATACTTTGCATCCTTTCTGGATGATGCAATCAAACTTGAATCCTAGAAATATATACATACACACACAGAGGCACAGAAAAAGTAGAAAGGCTGCTTGAATAACAGAAGAACACATGCAATAGTCACTACCAATTTTATCTTATTTGCAGGAGGAATTAAGGGTAGCACCTAAATTAAGAATTCTCTTCACCAGGTTTTTCCAGAACAGCATGTCATGCTCTGTTGTCTCTCCTTCAGGTTCAGTGCTGTTTTGTCAAACCTGCATAGCAACAATCAAAACTGTGCCATTGATGAGGCACAAGCACAACTGCAAGCTCAGGAACCCTGGCAGTGGGAACGGGAAGATTTTACAGGTACTTTATGTTCTAGTTTAAATTCTGCCCTTTGAGACAGCATTCATTCTCACTTTGATAACACTCTCAAAGAAATAAAATAATTCAATGGTTCTTCTTCTCTCTGTAGTTTTTTCAGCTCTTCAGCAGGAACTATTTTTGTTTTTTCTTTTAAAGAAGAGCAACCCCTTCTGAATATCCTATTTCCACATTTGTTTGTCATGCAGAAGAAATAAGATTTTCCAGCAAAAATTATGGTGTGCTCCTGTGCAAGGCTAGCACACATGGCTTTTCTTCCTCCTGCAGAAGTCGCTGATATCTGTGTGACAGATGGGAGAGGCAAGAATGGGAATCAAAGATTTGCAAAAGCTGGACAGTCACCCACACACCCACCCTGCAGGTGCTGAAAAGGTTACGAGGGATGTCATTACAGATTGCCTCAGCTCCTTCTCTGCTCCCATTGCTTGTGGTGCTGCACCAACAGTAACAACAGAGAGAGCTGAAGGACAGACGTTGCCAAATGACCTGCAATATGGCACTGAAGACAAAGTGTATTTTAACAAGGTTCTGGCTTAAGCTGTGAGCGAGTCATCAGAACACATGCAACTGCTGCGGCTTTGTATTACTTCTGCAAGGTGGGTGCGTGACTGGTTTTTATATCTGGCTGGGTGAAACACAGCTGTCATGGACAGTTCTTATTATTTTGGATGCTGCTATTGACCCGAGAGCTGAGCAAACACAAAAACTGACCAACCAAACAAAAAACCAACTCAGAAACAAAACACCTCTAGAAAGAACTGTAGGAAAGAGACAAGCTTCAATTGCCACACCAAAAGGAAACAAAACAACTTGTAGAGCCAGCAGGGAAGCGATGAACACTTCTCTACCAAGAACTCCACATTCAAACAACTATCACCGCGTGCCCTTCTCCCTCCTAGGGCCTGAGTTTCAAATCAGAGTTGTTGTGGTGATATCTGTGACTTAATTACCTGATTTCAGAGTAGAGCACAGGATCGGGGTTCTCGAAAGGGATTGCTCCCTGCAGGAACCCCAACAAGCAAGGCATCTTTGCAGGCATTTTGCATACAGTACTGCTGGAGTTCTGCAGCTGCCTGAGAGACCTGTGTAGAGGAAAAAGGAAAAACAAATCCAGAGAGGAAACTAATTCATTCACAAGCGTCTATTAGGCATTTCCTCTTGAATAACCATTATCAAACAGAGCTGGAGAGCGGCCCAGTCAGCTCTCAGATTCTAAAACACCAAATAAATCAGCACAGATGCAGTTACAAAGCTCTGATGAAACACATGTGAAACACTATGCCAGTGATGAGCCAGAGGAGTGTAGGGGACTGAGGTACAAGTGCAATGGCATTTGCCCTCATTAAAATGCACAGGGCCGTGACCACAATATTTTCCAATCTACTGTACTGTTTTCAGGTTTACGTTTGAACTTCTCTGTCCTCAGATAATTTATAAAAAGCATTTTCATTTCCAAACTGTTAAGCAACACAGAGCATAACATGAAATGAAACCAAAAAGATGAGGACGAAAATGGTTTTAAATCCAAATTGCCACCTTCCCCTGGCAATACAGTGAGAGCTTCAAACCCGCACTCTGGCCCCCAGAGAGGACAGTCCAGAGCTGCAGAAAAAGCCCAGGAACCCAAAGGCAATATGCCTCCAGCACTGAACTCCACTGCTCCCCCTGCGGGTGACAAGTCAGTCGTGTGCCTATATTTTTGAAGGAAAACAAGAGAATTCCCATTTTCTTGGACATGCATTGGTAACAGCTGCAGTGAACTGTGAAAATCCATGCGGTCTGCTACATTTTTTATAAAAGGAAAAGCTGAGCATATTGGTGGGAATACAAGTTCCCCTCTGCCTTCATTACAAGACTCCTGAAACACTGATTTTAATTCCTACACAACTTTGCAGCGTTGCCAGTGGAGGGACAAGCCCATAGCCAGAAGGACCACCCATGCTTCCCAGCCTCCGGACTGAAGGGGCCACCCAGGAGCCTGATGGGATGTTGGTTCTGGGCTGTCCCATCTAACAGCGTCTGGAAGCCTGTGGGAAATCCAGCCTAGTGCATGCTTTCATTTGCTATTTTGCTGCTGTCCTGTTCACCGCCTCCCAACTCTCCTCGAGGACACTCATCCTGGTAACTGCCTGAATTTATCTGGCATCTACAAGCATTTCGGGGAGTTGTTAAGAGAAGCATTTTCCTATAGCCTTCCAGGTTCTCTTGAGCAGAGTACAGGGAGAAGCACCTGCAGCAAGGATCCCTGTAGTCAGTGAGCTTTGTCACCCCTCCCTACCTTGAGGAGAACCTCTTTCTGGAGGCTGCAAAGGTCTGCCACCCTGCCCGGCCCCTCAGACTCCCCGCATTGGTACCTCCACCTCAACCACACTGCCAACCACTTGCTGGTACCCGACTGTGCACCACATGGCTATCAGCCACTTGCCAACACTGCTCAGGCCAAGGCTGTGTGGAGCTTCCTCTTGGGGAAATGGAGCAGAGAGTTGTTCAGGGCACAGCTTGCCCTACGAGCACAGCACACTTAGCAGTTCGCCACTGCCCCTCCTTGCACTTCGCTGCTGAACGCTGCAACACGTACCGACCTACGTACATCCTAGTGCTCCTGGGAAGATACAAACCTGACTTTTGGCATCTGTTTGAGAATTATCCATGCAGCAGCAGAATGTTGTTCTAGGACACATCTGCCTACTCCTGTAACATTCTTCACTCCTCCAGATCACACAAAAAAGTGCAGGGGTTTCTGCCACGTTTCATCACGGGACAAACACACTCCCCGCAGCAGCCTCCTGCCTACGAGATGTGTGTGGGCACTTCTTTCCTACTTGGTTTCCTCTTTCTGAAAATATAGTTCCTGTCTGCTTTTTTAGCTGGCAGGGTAAACAAAATCACAATTGGAACTTTGTAGTATGGGATGTATTTTTAAAAATTCTTTCATACCCAGCTTCCATCTGAAAACACATTGTCTATTCAGAGTAGCCAAAACATTTTCTCCTCTGCTAAAATTGAACCAAGTGGTTTTTCTCCAGCTGAATATATTCCTCATCGTTTTCACACTGCATGTCAAGAAACCCTAGATGATGCCTTTTATGAGACACATTATTGATCATGCATAGTTTCACTTGCATGGTTCCCAGAATAGCAAACCTGGAAAGAGACAGCTGTGTACAATGCTGAAAGAAAGATGAGACTGAGGTCTCGTCAAGCCCAAGCCTCCCTGGAATACAAGCAAACCCATAATAAATACGTAGCCTTGAGAAGTCCAGCTCCAGAATATGTTACCACCACAAAGTTATGCCCAATAAACTACAAACTTTATTTTTATATCCCCCTCCCCCCCCAAAAAAAATAAGTGGGGAGGGGCTGTATGCCTCAATATGAGCAGGAACAGAGATCCTGTTGGTGGTATAAAGCAACAGAAAGGTTTGGTCACTCATTTCTGTGTTAAACAGCATCCCTCGTGCCACAAGAGCCTATATTTCTACTCTGCATTGTGTCATCTCTCACAGATTCCCACACACCATACCAGTGATACAGCCACTTTTTAGTGAATCAAACATCTGCCCACTCAGAATTCACTGATAAAATTTAGCAACATTAACAAACCGATCAGGATGATGTCCAACAGCCATAGTGTTTTCACCTTGTGATAGGCACTTCAAATTTTCACCAGCCCAGGGCCGGAACAGTGAGATAACGAATTTTAAATTATTTTTACATCAATCGGCTGAGCTCCTGCAGCTCCATGCACTGGCGCTGCCGTCAGGCTGGGGAAGCCGGTGTTCTGTCACTGGCCAGAGAAACATGGCGAATGCACAGAGGTGATGACAGAAGAGGAAAGCGGAGGGTACAAATTGGTTTGAGCCTCATCACTCCACAGCCCAGGCCAGATTTTGTGCGTGGCCGTTTTCTGCAAAGCAGCTGCAGACACCCCACCCCCACCCCCTCATCCCTGCTGGGAACCAGGAGCTGCCTTGGACGGGTCTGCGCGGCGGAATCTGGGCTGCCACAAACCAACCCACTCACCCCAGGGTGGGAGCTGGCAGACGCCCGGCCTGCCGCGCCGGCCTGTCTTTGTCTGGAAATCCGCAAGCGGCAGGTTCATGCACGCGTAGGAAATCGGCTGCAGAGAACTGCGCCCCCGGCAGCAGGGCAGCCGCCCGGCCCGGCCCCGCGGAGAACGGCTGGCACCGAACTGGTGAGGTGCGGCTGTATCATTTACCACGGCCGGGAGACGGGGATGGGACCCCCCCGGGCACCGCGACCTCTCGCATCATTTCCCTCCGCGGGGGACGCGGACAAAGCGGGTCAAAACGGGCAGGAGCAGCTCGGCTCCCTCGCCTGCCGCCCCGGGGGCGCGGCACCCCCCTCCCCGGCTCACCTTGATCCTCTCCACGGCCGCCTCCATCTTCAGCTGCTCCACCAGCCGCTGCATGGTGCTCACGCTGCCGCCCGACGACATCCCCGGCCGCGCACAGCACGGAAGCGGGCAGGGAAGCAGCGGGGCACCCTCCGCTGCCCGGAGCCGCCCCGGGGAGGGGTCGGGACCGCTCCGCCCGCAGCCCCGCGCCAAGCCCCGCCCGCAGCGCCGCACGGCGGCCCCGGCTGGGGGCTCCCGCCGCCTCGGGGGGTGGAAACCTAGGAGGAAAACTAGGACAGGGAGGGAAAAAAAGAACAGAAAGGGGGCGGGGGTGGTGGGGGTGGGGAGGACCAAAAACGGGGGTTAGCGGCCGTACCCCTACAGCGTCCCTGAGATTACTCCATGGAAGCTAGCACGGCTTATTCTAGATATCTTCTTTAGATTCGAATTGACCATTAAATACAAAGTGAATTAAGTTTATAGCTATACTACGTAAAAAAGAGAGGACAGATCTAGCAGTTCTTCAGTTTTACTAATGCATACAAAAGTCAGCGATTTAGCATAGTACATCTAACATGCTGTTGAACATCACAGAATCACAGAATGTTAGGGATTGGAAGGGACCTCAAAAGATCATCTAGTCCAATCCCCCTGCCAGAGCAGGAACACCTAGATCAGGTCACACAGGAACATGTCCAGGCGGGTTTGGAATGTCTCCAGAGAAGGAGACTCCACAACCTCTCTGGGCAGCCTGTGCCAGTGTTCTGTTACCCTCACTGTGAAGAAGTTCTTCACATTTATGCGGAACCTCCTATGTTCCAGTGTACACCCATTGCCCCTTGTCCTATCATTGGATGTCACTGAGAAGAGCCTGGCTCCATCCTCATGACACTCACCCTTTACATATTTATAGACATTAATGAGGTCACCCCTCAGTCTCCTCCAAGCTAAAGAGACCCAGCTCCCTCAGCCTTTCCTCATAAGGGAGATGTTCCACTCCCTTCATCATCTTTGTGGCTCTGCGCTGGACTCTCTCAAGCAGTTCCCTGTCCTTCTTGAACTGGGGGGCCCAGAACTGGACACAATACTCCAGATGTGGCCTCACCAAGGCAGAATAGAGGGGAAGGAGAACCTCTCTTGACCTACTAACCACCCCCTTTCTAATACACCCCAGGATGCCATTGGCCTTCTTGGCCACAAGGGCACATTGCTGGCTCATGGTCATCCTGCTGTCCACCAGGACCCCCAGGTCCCTTTCCCCTACACTGCTCTCCAGCAGGTCAGCCCCCAACCTGTACTGGCACATGGGGTTGTTCTTCCCCAGATGCAAGACTCTACACTTGCCCTTGCTATAGTTCATTAAATTTCTCCCCACCCAACTCTCCAGTTTGTCTAGGTCTCTCTGAATGGCAGCACAGCCTTCTGGTGTGTCAGCCACTCCTCCCAGTTTTGTGTCATCAGCAAACTTGCTGACAGAGCACTCTATTCCCTCATCCAAATCATTGATGAATATATTGGATAGTACTGGTCCCAGTACCGACCCCTGAGGGACTCCACTAGATACAGGCCTCCAACTAGACTCTGTCCCATTGACCACAACTCTCTGGCTTCTTTCCTTCAGCCAGTTCACAACCCACCTCACTACCCAATCATCCAGACCACACTTCCTCAGTTTAGCTGTGAGGATGCTGTGGGAGACTGTGTCAAACGCTTTACTGAAATCAAGATAGACCACATCCACTGCTTTACCATCATCTGTCCACTGGGTTATGTCCTCATAAAAGGCTATCAGGTTGGTCAAGCATGACTTCCCCTTGGTGAAGCCATGTTGACTGCCCCTAATGGCCCTCTTATCCTTGATATGCCTAGAGACAGCACCAAGGATAAGTTGTTCCATCACCTTTCCAGGGATGGAGGTGAGGCTGACCGGTCCATAGTTACCTGGGTCTTCCTTCTTGCCCTTTTTGAAGACTGGAGTGACATATGCTTTCCTCCAGTCCTCAGGAGGACTTTCCTCCACCTCTCCTGTTCCCCATGACTTAACAAAGACAATGGAGAGTGGCCTAGCAATGACATCTGCCAGCTCCCTCAGCACCCGTGGGTGCATCCCATCAGGACCCATGGATTTATGGATGTTCAGGTTGCTTAACTGATCCCTAACCCAATCCTCATCAACCAGGACAAACTCCTCCTCTATCCTGACTTCCTCTGGAGCCTCAGGGGACCTGGGCTCCTCAGGGCAGCCTCCAGCAGTATAGACAGAGGCAAAGAAGGCATTCAGTAACTCTGCCTTCTTTTTATCCTCTGTCACCAGGGCACCCACCTCATTCATCAGTGGGCCTACATTGCCTCTAGTGTTAGTTTTATCTGCAGTGTATTTGAAGAAGCCCTTTCTGTTGTCCTTGTCCTTTCTTGTAAGGTTTAATTCCAAGGAGGCCTTGGCCTTCCTAGTTGCCTCCCTGCATCCTCTGACAACAGGCTTATATTCCTCCCAAGTGGCCAGCCCCTCCTTCCATGATCTGTACATTCTCTTCTTCCCCTTGAGTTTGCCCAGCAGTTCCCTGTTTAACCATGCAGGTCTCCCGGAACCCTTTCTTGACTTCCTACCTGTTGGGATGCACTGATCTTGAGCTCAGAAGAAGAGGTCCTTGAACACTAACCAACTGTCTTGGGCCCCTTTACCTTCAAGTACCCTGTCCCATGGGATTTCCCCTAGCAATTGCTTGAAAAGGACAAAGTTGGCCCTACTGAAGTCCAGGGTTGTAGTTCTGCTAGGTATTCTGTTCCTGCCACACGAGATCCTGAACTCCACCATCTCATGGTCACTGCAACCAAGGCTACCCTCAACCTTCAGCGCTTCAACCAGACCCTCCTTGTTCATGAGAATAAGATCCAGCAGCGCTTCTCTCCTAGTTGGCTCATCCACCATTTGCATCAGGAAGTTATCATCAATGCACTGAAGGAACCTCCTGGACTGTGGATGGCTGGCTGAGTAGGCCTCCCAGCAAATACCAGGGTAGTTGAAGTCCCCCATGACAACCAGGCCCTGCATTTGCGAGACTGCTATCAGCTGCCTGTAGAAGGCCTCATCAATCTCCTCATCCTGATCCAGTGGCCTGTAATAGACACCCACAAGAGCATCACCCATGCCAGCCTGCCCCTTAATTCATACCCACAAACTCTCATCTTGCTCCTGATCCACCCCTGGACAGAACTCAACACACCCTAGTTGCTCACTCACGTAAAGAGCAACTCCATCACCTCGCCTCGCTGGCCTGTCATTCCTGGAAAGGACACAGCCATCCATGACCACATTCCAGTCACGTGAGCTGTCCCACCAGGTCTCTGTAATTGCCACTAGATCATAACCCCTGACCAAACACGGATTTCTAACTCCTCCTGTTTGTTCCCCATGCTGCATGTAGTGGTGTACAGGCATTTCAGAGAGCCAATTTCACCCTAGGGGGATGGAAGGCCTCCTGGTCTTCAATACTAGAGCACTGCCCCAGTGGTGCAAGGCCAGCTACAACCCCATCCCCCTTCGAATCTAGTTTAAAGGTCTCCGAATGAGCCCTGCTAATACCTGTCCCAGAACCCTTTTGCCCCTACGAGATAAGCCTTCCCCGTGTATTACTGTCAGACCTCGTCTTATAAAACCAGCCATTATCAAAGAACCCGAAGCCCTGCCTGTAGCACCAGTCTCATAGCCAGGCATTTATGGAATGAATCCTCCTATTGAGTCCCATGTCATCACCTGAAAACGGAAGGAGGAGAAAATAACCTTCGCCCCAGACCCTTTCACGAACCATCCCAACGCCTTGTAGTCTTTCTTCATCCCCCTCAGACTACGAGATGCGGCTTCCTCCCCACCTCTCTGGAGGATCAGTAATGGGTAGTAGGCTGTCGACTGCACCAGGCTGGGGAGTTTCCAGTTGATATCCCTGATCCGGGCTCCAGGCAGACTGCAGACCTCCCTGTGATGAGGGTCAGCTCTGCATATTGGGCCCTCAGTTCCCTTTAGGAGTGAGTCTCCAACAACTACAACTCTTCTCTTCCTTCTTGTGGAAGAGGTTGTTATATTTCTGTTAGGTTTTCCTGTCTGTGGTGAGACCTCTGATGTAGGTTGCCTATCCACCACATCCCCATTAGACTGGTTGCATTCAACCAGGGCCTCATATCTATTTCTCAGAGGCACCTGGGGAGGCGAGGTGGGCAAGGAGGGCGCTCACCTTCTGCCATGGCTATAAACTTGCCTCCACTCACTCCCTCCATTTCGGATTCTGTCATCCTCCTGAGTGGGGCAGAGTACAGGGGCCCCTCGATCCTGGGTGTTTTCTGGCAGGTGCTCCCATTTCTGTTGGGGGGAGGGCATGTATTAAACAGAAAACTTGAGATGGCACCTCAAGAACTACTGAAAGCTGAAGTAGCAAAAGAGGCATAGAGAACAGCAACTCTTCCTCAAAGAATGATAGCTCAGCTTTGCAGAATCAGAAACGTCTTGCTTTAAAAATTAACCAATAAGCATTTTAAAACTTTCAGCTATTAGGGGCTTTGGCAGGAGCAGCAAGTTAAAGAGCTTGTCTCCCAGAACCAGCAGACCTAGCACTATTTTCAGCAGAAACACTTCTGAGGAACTTGCTTTCACAGGTGAGATAAATGCCAGGAGCAGCTTGATCCAGCTACACTCCCCACCTTCCACAGTAAAATTCCTGAATATAGTAACAGAATCCCTTTTATCAGCAAATCATGAAAGCACCAACCTGGGTTGTGTTACACAGGAAACCCTGGCATGCCGCTGTACATTATTTCTTCTAAGTACCCTGATGTCTAATCAGGAGATATGAAGAATACTTCAGGCTTAGAATTTAAAATAAATTCAGTGTGTATATTATATAAACTTTTATTTACATAAGGCATCAAAATTGCCCTTTTTAACAAAAGGGTCATTTTCCCTTTTACCAATACTTTGGTGAAAGAAACGTCACATTTCATAGACTAATATTCACTGGTATACTTAAGTCTGAACAAGCAGGTACAATGCAACGTACAAAATGAAAACCCAAACACAAGCGATCTAAGGATACTATCTCATGAACCACTCTGCAGAACAAAGAATTAAGGCTTGTTTGCATCACAATGATGATCAACCATGCATCATTTATTCCCACAAAAAATAAAACTCATTTCCAACTGCAGCAGGAATAGCAAAAGAAGAAGTCTGGTATAATCCCCATATTGTCTACATCCAAAAAAAAAAGGCATCTTAGAAATGAGATTGAAAAGAAGGGGGAAAGAGAGAGGAAAACAGAAAATGGCCCTTGCTTCAGGATCTTTTATAAGCATTTCCAGTGTCCGTTTGCAGGAACTCTTCAGATTAAAAAGGAAAAACAGGACTTTCAAGGACTGATCTAGAAACTTTTTCAGAAACACTGAAGCTACAGTTCCATTAATCATGAATATGAAATACGTAGAGAAAATACATTGTTTGGAATACTGAATTCCACACCATGATCCCCAAATAAATGGCATATATACATTGAGCTAGGCCTTTTTAATAGATCTGATTTATAAAAATGGTAAACCTGTATTATTTTTTGGCCTGATTCAATTATTTCCTGAGTTTTAGATCACTGCTGAGCCACAGCAGACAAAACTCTGAACGATGTAGTGAAAAGTTTTGCAAATCACTTTCAATATAAGTACACATTATGTTTGGCAACTTTCAATCATCAATAAACGTCAGTCTTCCTGGTCCTTCATTTTTCATCCATCGCCGATATCTCTTCCATCGGGGATCCATGGCCATCTTCTTCTTTAACTCCTCTTCTTGTTCTCGTTTATAGACCTGATAGAGAGACAAAAGTTTTTAAAAAGACTGAAGAAGCAGCTAAGTGAACCTCAAGGCGGGGTGTAAGCACCTCACTTCAGTTGTTTTTCCATTTCAAAGTCATTGTCTAGTTAGAATACTGCTATGGAACTTTTTATTCCTAATTGAGTTTGTCAACTAAGGTAATATCTCTGCATTAAATATTGGCAGTATCAAATGATAAGTAATTGCATTCTGTCAAGAAATGGTGTCATTTTAGTGAAATCTACAATTATCAGCAAAGTCAAGTATCTAAAAAAAGCAACAGCATCTGCATTTTTATCCTGGAAGGCAATTTATGTAGATACAGCCAGTGTAAATTGCAACACCATACAGGTTTATGTCATCTCAGTGTCATCTGACTTCTTCCCAGAAGAGAATTAAATTTAAGGTTCTGCTATGCATGAACAAGGTTTTAAAAATAGCACAGACAGCTTTATAAACACACCAGCTCAATGTTCAGTGATCATACAGGTTTTAAGAATTATTAGGAAAGCAACAGAGGGGAAAAAAAAAATAATATTGCAGAGCTCCACGAGGAACCTGCGTATTGAATTCTTGGTCTTTCCCATCTTAAAAGGACACTGGAAAACCGAACAATATGCAGACAGGCATCTCCAATGACCAAAGAACAGAGAAACTTTGGGGGAGAAACACCTAAGCATACTTTTCAGCCTAGAAAAGACATAACTGAGTATCAAGTAAGAATATGGTAGTGGTACACAAGAGCACAGGGAGTACGAGAAAAGTGAATAAAGCATGATTATTCTCCATTTCCAATAACAGAGGAACCAGCAGGTGCCCAGGTGGCTTCAAAAAAGCCCATCTTCTACATGTGTTGCTGAACTCATGACCAGATGGCATTGCGGACACTGAATGTTTTAATGTATTCAGGGACAGACTAGGTAAGTTTATTACAGAAAAACTCCTTAAAGCAATTACCTATAAAGATACCACTTACGTTTCAGGAAGTCCCACAGCTGCAAATTATACTGCATAAATACTGGTATATAGGTGCAACTTTTATGTATTCTTTACTAAAAATCAACTGCTGGCCACCACAGGAGGTGAGTTTGGGCTTAACAGACTTCACTTGTAGCAAATACAGTTCTCATATTCCGTCACCAAAACATCACTAGTTAGAACCAGCATGGATCCCAAACCATTGTCATTTTTTTTCCTCTACAACATCCATCCTATCTTACTTTTTCCATGTAACATCTGCTTTGACTAGTAACATTACTGGATCTTTGGACTTCCAGACTGTTTTCTAGCAAGCCCACCATAATTCAACATGTATATGTACCTGTTGAGTAATCCTTTCCTTATATTTGCATCAATTTTACTGTTTTCCTCTTCAAGGTTCTAGATTAACCCACCTCTGCCTACTTTTAAAGCAGCATTTTCTCATCTTTGGTGCTCTGCCAGTAGCAAAGGCAGTTCTGCACCACCCCATTTCTTTTCCCAGTGTCTGCAGAGCAGCAGCAACATCTCGTCTTCCCCTCAAGCAGGCCAAGCTTGTATTCTCAGTTTCTCTTCTAGAAACCTCCTCCCACCCAGATGGCCCACAGATGAGCTTCTGTGGAACAGGAAAAGTGTTCTGTCAATATGCCAGGCATACCAAGTCATTTTGGACTGCAATTCCGTGCTGTGGCTAATGTTCATTCACTGCTCTCACAGAAAGCTTTAAGAAATTTAAAAATTACATATTGACTATTTTGCAACTAGCTATCCACGGGAAGAGCAGCTGTTGTGCCCAAAGGTATTTCACATACCATCTTTACTTGAATAGGTATACAGCACAGCAAGACCAGTCCCTGACTCACTAAAGGGCAAAGGGACACTTCAAAAAAACCCCAAAACAAATGAGTGGGGAATAAATGGCTTAGAAGACTCATGAAATAGAAGTTTCCAATGATCCAGGTAATCCTTATTACAAATTCTTGTTCGGAGAAGTCTTCCACCTACTGTAATAACTTTGTCATACCACATTGTTGAAAGAAAGCCTTTCATCAGATTCAACTCAATCTGCGTAGATTCCCTACCTGCACGCACAGATATCCCAACAATGACAGGAGAATATCCCTGACTGAGCAAATCCCTTCTTATATCCACGGTCGTGGTCAGGAGCTGTTGTCTACCACTCCATGAACATAAGAAGTCAAAGAAAACACACCAAGTAGTTGCCTAACAGTTTTCAATTTAGAAAGCAATAGCTAAAATAGAAGCAATGCTTCACACAGCCCCATCCCAAGCACCTTCACAAAACAGCTGTTCTTACTTTGGGAGCACTGGATAACTAACATCAGCTTTTCCACCAGAGCTACCTACCTCATAGTTTTCTCGTATCCACAGTTGCCGTTCAAGAAAGGTCTCTTTTTGGTGATCTTCTAGGCTGTCAAACTGAGACTGAGACATTTTCATGTACCTTCGTATGATATACAGCTTCTCTTCCACACCGTACTCTTGCCCTTTAATAGTGAAACAATAAATCCACCAGCAGTACCAAACTACGTATTGGCACAAGTAAAAAGGAGTGAGAAGGATCTGAAACAGAAGGATATCATATATCTTGGGCTTCTGATATCCACCTTTTATATCTATTTTATTTTTAATAATGTCTTTGATGATTTCTTCCTCTTCTTCACGAATTTCTTCTTTAGACCGCCTGTTCTTGCCTTTTTCTTTAGTCTTGTTGAGTAAACCTTGTTGCCTGGCAATCTCGGTAGCCTGTATACGGTATTTTGGCACAGTAGCTAGGTAGTTGATAGCTTCATTGTAACTGCTCCACCAGCTGAAGAACTGTAATAGAAGAACAGTAAAAAACATGTTTTCATACAGACACATTCCTATTTGGAGGTTTGCCAGGAAAAACAACAATGCTGTCATACACCTTTAACCAGAATTACATTACAGCAAGGGGAAAAACTGAAGGTAACAGTACTCCTCCTCCAATATTACAGAACCTATAATTATTCTTCCAAACTTAGTAAGGCACCTGGGAAATAGATGTATAGATGTTTATCTCACAGCAATATACAGTGATGAGGAAGGACAAGCAGACACTGTTCAGATTGGTTTTGTTCACGACATGGTGGTAATCTCCTAAAGTTTAATGCTAGGTTGTGCTGGCCATTCACAGAAGCCCCCTGGAATTATCAATAAAATAGGTGGTATATGAAGATTTCATTATCAAATTCTTACTCATTTAAAATAGTTAATTAAACATGGATTAAGTACATTAAAATCTCATTGGTCTGACAGGACTGACTTCACAAGATTCAACATCCCTCTCCTAATCTCCAGCTACCCTCTGAATTTCAATGGAAAAAAAAAACAAAGCAAAACAACAAACCAGAAATATAATTCCTGGGGCTAACGCATCTTATTGAGGTAACTTTTTAAAAATGCAACATTTCACCAAAGGGCAGACATATTGTACAAACTTACCAAAGGCCAAGCAGCAGAAACAACACAAAGCAAGAGAGAGGCGAATCAGTTTACACAGACATTTACATTGAATTTGCAATCATCTGGCACCTGAACAGCAGGAAAGTGAGCGTCTCCACTTACAGCCAAAATAAGAAATAAGAGGTGAAATGAAACTCTGCCATTGGAAGAAGGTCTGAAGAGAAATTCAGTATTTGGCTGCATATGCCACTGGAATTTATTATTCCAAGCTCTCAAATTCTGATCAACATATTTTTGTTTCAACTTCAAATATCCCACTAAAAAGCAAGCTAGCTGCATGACAGGATAAGCTGTATCTTCATCTCTTAAACTTTTTGGGTATTTTTAATGACTTTCTGAACCAGTAATCTAATAGATGCTAAAGAAAAGAGTTCTGCACTTTCTTCCACTTAAATATTTGCCAGCAATAGCACAAATTTTATCATCTAAACTAGGCTGTTTCCTTGCCCTTGGATCTACCACCTTCAGAGCAAACTTGGCTGAACTGAACTCACTTATCTCCTGACTTCATTGCAGTGCTTAAAATACACTGCAACGTAAGACTGATGCATCAGTTGACTCCTGATACTTAGTCTTACCATCTGACCCGAGTCTTGAATTTAGTTTGCAATTAGTCTGGTTTTGCAAAAACTACTTACGCAGCCTGCAAACTGACACAGGCGTATTTGCAGTGTTCTCTCTGCCACCTGTGCTCAGGGACAGGCTATTCTCAGACTGCCATAAAGAACTAAATAACTTGCTTAGAAAAGCTGCGCTTGTCTCTATGAAATATCCTACCAGTAAAAGGAACTCGTCTCTACCTTTGTCCAAGGCACCATGGGCAGCTAAAAACCTGCTCAGTAGGTCCCGACTTCAGATTTGTTATGGACACCACACAGAAGCTGACCACAGTAGATAAGAACGGGTCTCCTCACTGGCACTGTTAAATACTTGGCACATTACTAGAGCTGCAAATACTTCTCTTCCCCTTCAGAAACTTGCCGAGCAGCGTCACTCTGTCACGTAAGCATGACATTTTACCTGAAACACGGAGATTGCACACACCGTAACCAGAATCACTATTCTGACATCCACTTTAGGTGCCAACCTCCTGCTGTAGTAGTGATAATAATGCCTGTAATACTCTTCAGGATGATCCAACATGTAGTCATAATCTTTTCGTGTTTCTTCATCCTGCAGGATGAGACGAAAAACATGCATAGATTTATATTCCTGTTTTCACTTGCTCCGTTCTAGCTGTGTTTTACATCTCATTAATGACCATGCTGCTATAAAAGCTGCAATAGCCCGACTGAGTATGAAGCAGGGAGGAAAATCTTTGGTCCTTTTCTCACGTACTCAATTAATTTGTTCTCATACTCATCTGCCCACACACATCTGACATATGCGGTCTTAACTGCGTTAAGTACACACTGCATGTAGACATTTAACACTGAAATAAAGACAGGTGACTGAAATCCACATAATAAGTATTTTTAACCTCAGATGGGAAATCCAGATGGACTAGAGTTAATGAATGTTGCTCAGGGAAAGATTTTCAGATGAAGGATCTATTAAGAGATTGTTTTACAAATCTTTTAGAATTAGATTACAGGGCTGTGGAACCTGTCCAATGGAAGGCCATTTCAAAACCTCACTGTTCTCATTTTCTCGGAATTTTTCTGATTTTCACCCACGTAATTAAGCGCTGAGAAACTGAATTTTGTCAGCCTCAGATGCATTCCTTTCCTACCCTCAAAAAAGCTCCCTTTTCTTCTCCCCTGCAGCCTTAAAACAGCTACAGGTTTCCTTCTTCCATTCTTGAGCGATCCTTTGTCAAGCCACACACACTCTGCCGATAAACCTCCCGTACAGATCCCGTGTGCTACTTGAGCCACTGCTGCCGTTTTGTTTAGAGGCATATACCTCTAAGATGTCGTTTCATTCTAAATCCAAAGGGATTTTCAAGAGAACGAATTCTAAATTGGAAGACATTCTCGGGAGAACTGTATCCCCCCTCCCCGCACTCTCGGACTGGCTGCTGAAGAAGGATTTTGTGGTTTATTTCCCCCTCCCCGAGCGCTGGTAGGCAGCGAGCCGGCTGAGCCCACACAAAGGAAGGCAAAGGTGAAGCTGCAGCGCCCGCCGCGACGCACACCGGTCGGTGTACACCCGGGGAACGGACACCAGGGCCCCGGGCAGCATCCCGGTGTCGGAGCCGGATCCCTCCCGCCGTGCGCTTCGGGCACGGATGCGGCAAATGGGTCGCAGCCGCCGAGCGCAGTTCGGGGGGGACCGGACACTTCCCAGCGTGTTGTAAAGCCGCGCAACGCGCGAGCGCTTGCTCCTGCTGCCCGCGGCTACCGCGGCCGCACGCAGAGCCGGCCGTGCGAGCACCGACGAACGGGAGAAGCAGAAGCGCCCCCGCCCCGCACCGACCCGCCGCGTGCCGCCTGCGCTCGCCGAGCCGAGACCACCGAGGGACGCGGCGGCACGGGCAGACGCGACGCGGGTCAGGGCGCCCCGGGCCTGCCCGCTGCCCGCCCCGCTCCCGGCCCGCCGCCGCCCCCCGCACGGCCCCCGGGGCGGCCCCGTCCGCCGGCCCCCGCGCTGTCTCTTACCGGAGCGGCTCCGGCCGCGGCGGCGATCCCGCTCTCACCTTGAGGGTCTCGTAGGCGGTGGCAATGAGGAGGAACTTCTCGTGGGCCGCCTGCGGGCTGCCGCCGCCGCCCGGCGCGGCCGGGTCCCCACGGTACCGGTCGGGGTGGTACTTGCGGGCCAGCTGCCGGTAGGCGCGGGCAATCTCCGCCTTGCTGGCCTGCCGGCTGACGCCCAGCACCTCGTAGCAGACGCTCCGCCCGCAGTACAGGCCCTCTGTCAGCCCCCGCGCCGCCCGCGGCAGCAGCACGGCGCACAGCCACAAGCACAGCAGCCGCCGCCCGCCCGGCCCAGCGCCGCCGCCCGCCGCTGCTGCCGCCGCCATCTCGCTGTCGCCGGCGGGGGCCGCCTAGTGCGCAGGCGCCTGCGCGCGGCCGAGGGGCGGGGCCGGCGGCGTGTCGGCCGGGTCGCGATAGAGACTGAGCTGGGCGGTGCAGTGTTTGCCCTGCTTCTCAGGGAAGACCCTTTCCGAGTACTCCCGCAGCTCGTGTTTGATCCAGGCTCACTCTCCCCGGCTTCGGGTCTCGCCGTCTGTTCCGTGCCGAGTCAGCGGGGTTTAACGACCCGCCCCAGCACTCCCCGGCACGCTGGCACAGCGCCGGCCCCGCTCCCCTGCCTGCCGAGCGCACGGCTGCCCTGGGAGGGTCACAGCCCTCGGAAAGGACACCCCGCCACACAGCCGCTGCCGGCGGTGCGAGGTCTCGGGCCGTCCCACGCAAAGGCGCATTTTGGAAAGGAGAGAGACTTCTGACCCAGTGTCGGATCCCGCAGTGGGGTCACAACACAGGATGCGCAGGATGGCTTTGTTGAAGTGGAACTTCCAGTCTTCTGAGAAACCTTACACACCAGCAATATTGTATCTCCTTTTACTTAAAAAGTGCATACACCTTCAAAGGATTTACACATTTCCCAGACATCTTTTAACATACACAAATCACATCAGGTATTTTTTGTTCTCAAGGGGGAAAATAAAAAGTAGTTAAAAGAAATTCACAATTTTAAGAAGTGTTCCATGGAAAGCATGCTACATTTTTTCTTCCGGGAAGTCAAACCAAGAGGATCTGTTGACAAGTCTCTTTGGCAGTCTTGGCATCAATGGTTGTCTCTCTGGACACTCTAGGAAGGAAATCCTGGGGGAAGACACTCGACTGGAAGGTGCTGCTGGTGCTTCTCGAACATAGCTGGTTGCACGTTCTGTGTGAGGGATGTTACTGCTGGTATCTGCTATGGTAAGACTCTGACCAGCTGCTGTTTCTCTAAGTTCAACATCAGCATTTCTAATGTCTCCATCTAAGTCTCCTCTTCTGGTAGGAAGGCTGGAATTTCTGGCTGCTCCTCCAGTTTCCTCACCAACTCTGTGAACATCTTCACCTCCTGACCTTCCCGGAAAAGCAGATGGAGAGTCGTTACCCCTCTCCTTTTTCTGAGTTGTGCCTGTCCAAGTAATACTGCTGTCATATTCAGCACTTTCTGACTCCTTGCTGCTATCACTATCAATCGTAATCACCACTGGAGAAGAATGTGACGAGTTACTCACGTGGCGTTTCCGGTGTTTCTTCTTGTGCTTCTTCTTTTTCTTTTTAAGATGCCTTGTTGTGTCGGTCCATTTTCCTTCATAGACTATCTCCACACTTGGACCCCTCATCTTTTTTTTATTTTTCTTACGCTTTGTCTTGCTGCTTGCTCGATTGTCTGAAAGGCTATCTTCATTTTTGTAGCAGTCACTGAATTTTGAGAAAGTTTTCTTGAGGTCATTTTCTCTTTCTAGACTTGTGCTCTCCATGAACGCATTCTCCAAACGGTGAGTTTTGTGCTTCCTTTTTCCACCAGGCTTTTCAGTTTTCATTCTGTCAGTTCTTCCAGAAGGGGCCATTGAACTGCTGCTTGATCGACTCATTGACCTGCATCTTTCGTAACAGTCATGGTGTCTCTCATGGACTCCCCTCTGGCTGTGTGTATCTCTCCTTTCAATAAATGATCGTATCCTGTACTCTGGACTAGCAGATTGCCTTGAATAGCGAGCATTAGACTGAGTCCTCCTGCTGGAGGATTCATAGCCATCTCCAAAGGATTTTCGAGTACAGAAAGCATAACCCCACTGGTATCTACTTGGATAATTGTCTCTTACATAATAACGATCACTGTCTCTGCTTCTGGATCTCCTTTTGCTGTGGCCTTTGCTGTGTGATGGTGACCTGCTTACTTCTCTGGATGGAGTGCTCTCACGACTTAGAGAGCCTCTCTGGCTTTTTAGAGAGGCTCTGGTGTCATGAGCCCTCAGCCTCCTGCTGCTTCTTTTGCTCTTATGTTTGCTTCCATCTCTGCTTCTCGATCGTCTCCTTTTAAGTCGGCTTTTGCTGCGATGCTCCTTCCTGGACCGATGGCCATGACTGCCTCGACTGTTCCATGAACACGACTGTGGGCTCTTGGACTTTCCCTTTCTAGATGATCTGTGATTCCAAGGGGAGCATACTGTGTCACTCCCTGG
Source organism: Podargus strigoides (assembly GCA_028020825.1). Lineage (NCBI taxonomy): Eukaryota > Metazoa > Chordata > Aves > Caprimulgiformes > Podargidae > Podargus > Podargus strigoides. Next base: position 93,521,654 of record CM051663.1, read on the forward strand.
AGAGGGACTCCAGCTCAAGGCCTGTGGAGACAGATCTTTTACCTTACATTTGTTCTTCTCATCATCTTTTGATGCTGTCTTCTCAAATGCAGGAGAAAAGCAGCTTCTACAACTACTTACATCCTCCGTATATGTGGGTGAACGTGGCGAGAAACTCCTGCTTGGTTCACTATCACTCCAGCTGCAACAATGGACTGGCTGCTGTTTCTTCACATCTTCCCTTTTCTCTTCCTCAGAGTCTGAGGACAGCTCAACCACTTCTGGTGTCCTCTCAGCTAATGGCTTAACACACCCAGCAATAACACAGTAGTCTGAGGAAGAGTCACTCTGGTTTGAGTAGTCGGCATTAGCCTGTAACTGAGTTTGCAGTTTGGTTCTTCGACTCTTTGTAGCAGAGTCCTCATCAGAACTTTCTGATGTCTCCAGAGGAGAAGCTATGGTTGCACGAACCTCTTCTGAAATGGAATAGGAAGGCCCCGGAGTTTCATCGTCCCAGGGAACCTGACCAAGTCCCGTCTCGGACAAACTGTTATCTGGTGCTTGAGAACATGCCATATCTGGAGATATTGTAATAATTGGTAATTCCAAGTGGCTTCCTTCATCATATGATGGTGCAGGACAGTCATAATTGGCATGCTGATCATACCCTTCCAAGTTAAAAGGGCAGCGGGCAAAACTGATGAATTCGTGTAAGAAGTGTTCCGTCCGATTCAGCAAAAATGGCTTTAAATCGTCAGCAAAGGCCTGACTTTCCAGATCATACCGAGTCACATTACTCATGATAATGTGCTGTACGATATTAACTAGAGATCCATGGGCACCAAATAGGACTGTAAGTTCTCGCTTCAGCCAAGGAACCAACCTGTGAAGGCAAGCAGGGTTGTGGCGGAAAAACTCTGCTGAGATGTCCCGACAGCGGCCACCGTCCTGAATGCCACGAATACGCACACCAGTACGGTACAGAGCTCTGCGGAAGTTGATCATCTCCTCCTCCTGAATGTGCCGCAGAGACCTGCCCTCCGCACTAGCCTGCCTCCTGGAGGCCAGACTCCTAATCATCTGCTGAATCTCTCCATCTCTCTGCCGCACTGGTTCGCTTGACAACCCTTCAAACAATATCCCGTTATCTGGAGGGGACCGCGTCCATAGGGAAGGGGAATTGCGAGCGCGGCGTTCCCCTGTTAAGGTGGTATGGTAACGAAACCTCTGGCCATCAGGGCTGGCAAAAGAGCTGTTTTCTGAAGGGCTGAGTGTGTACTCCTTAAAGTCATCGTCAGCATGAATTGTATGAAAAATGGAAGAAAAAGGTTGCTTGCAGAGGGGGCATTCTGCTATGAGTTTTGACCACTCCTGGACACAGCGGAAGCAGAACCTATGCAAGCAGCGATCTAGATACGCAACATTGTCAAATCTGTCCAAGCAGATGGGGCATGTAGAGTCGGGAGACGCATCAGTTGGCAGCTTGCTGGTGCTGGCTTTTGGCGAAAAGTTGCTGTCTTCTGAAAACTCCTTATAGGCTGAAGTCATGCTCTACAAAAGAAAGAAGGACACAAATCTTAAAGGCTAGACACAGAAACCTGTAACAGTCGCCTTCAAGGTTGCAAAACCCAGCACTGGCACGGAGAGAACGCTGAACCAAAGAGGCAGCAGGACCTAACAACTTTGCTTCGCTTCTCTCCACAGTGAGATCTGACTCTTCAGTGTTTTAAACAGGACTTGAGTCACACTGGCAAATATGAAGGCAACAGGCAGCACTCTGTCTTCTTCCCCATTCATAAATAACTGCTTTAACATGGTCAGTAAGTTTATGATTAACATGGCATCCTCTGAAACACGCTTCCAAACGAGACAAGCAGTTACATAAGAAAAGTACAACACCACTTAGTTCTGTGCTTTAAGAAAAAACTAAAACCAAGTAATTGCGTTTGAACTAAACTACCCGTTTCCAAGTTCTGCTGGACCTGTCCTGTCCGTACACTCTCTGCCCATATGTTGCTTATGCTGGGCCACATACAGCTCCAGGGATGTGTCCCAGCCTAAATCAGTCTTTGTTTTTACAACAGAAGCAGAAACAGCCAGGTGTCATTCCTACACCCATCCTCAGGTACACACAGCCTTTGTATCTAGTCGGGCTGTCAAGCATGGCTAGGAATAACCTTACCAATTTTAAAGTTATTAGGGGTGTCAGCAGTATCCTCAGGCAGTAAAATTCCGTGGAAATAAGTTACCCCGCTACTTCAAAACCTTTTGCACCAAGCCCAGAGCACACCGTCACTGCCTGCGTGCTCTGTGCCACCCCGGCCGCCCACTGCGGGGTGCCTCCCTGCGCCTCCCATCCCCCTCGTCACGGTGACGAGCTCAGTGACATCACAAGGGCCCCCCTGCCCCCACGGAGCTTGCCTGGGCAGCCATCTAGCCTGCTGAAGGGCTGGGGTCTGAACCCCGAGCCCTGAATTAAGGTTGACATATGGGTGGTTCCCATGGTCCTTTATAAGGGGGCGATGAGTTTGCCTTTTGCCTTTCCTCCAAAGTGTGGCCGACCTTGTAAGGAAAGCCCTTGGGTAAACAAGCCCCAGGTGCCCCACATTGGATAAACGAGTGCCAGGTGTCCTGCTTTGGGAATAAAAGTAATTGGCAAAACACCTGCTTCCAGTGACGGACTGTTCTCCTTGTAAAAAATGTCTGTCTTATGTCATGACAAATCCTCTCCCTGTGGAGAGCAGCTAAGAGCAGCTGACGGAGGCAGAGGAGCAGCATGGGCAGAGCACAGGGGAAACCAGAGGAAACACTTGCGCTCACCCACCCTCGGGTGCAATCCCACTCATACTCGTCCTGCCACACGAGTCCCAGATGGCAGCACAGAGGCCCCGGAAGGCTGGGGTTCCCCAAGCAGTAGCGGTTAGCCAAGGAGACACCCTTTGCCCTTGGACAGCTAATGGGCAGCCTGCCTTCCTGCTGGAAGCTGCTGGGCCACCAGGCCATTTGTCCTCTCCATCCAAATAGCCACGGTGAAAATGGAGCATGCCGGGGGCAAAATGATGTGGAGTGGTGAAGGAACTTTTTTTGCAGATCATTCACTTGAAGAGCATAGTTGCAAGACATAATAGTTTGATCCATGGCCACCTACACGAACATGCTGTTCATTCTGGAGGAGGCTGAGGGAAGACCTCATTGCTCTCTGCAATTACCTGAAAGGAGGCTGTGCCTGAAAGGATTCCGTGCTTCAGGGTAACTTTTGGGAGCACTGCCTCAGTATCAGACCTCTCCCTGGAAAATCAGATCTGTACTCAGTGCTGGAACTACCTGCCACAGAGCGATGCAGCTCACCGCTGGCTGGCCCCGTGCCCTCTGCAGGCACACGAAAACAGCTGGAATGGGTGCCAGGCTGTCTTCTGCCAGTCCTCAGCCCAGGGTGTCCTGTTTGAGCATGGGGGCAACATGCACCTTACAGAGACCGCAGGAGGCCCCGATGAGCGCGGGAGAAAGATGCTCTGCCGCGGCCGTGTCTCTCCACCACATTTCCAACAACTCCCAACCCACGCGCAGGTGCCAGTGCTGCGGGCCCGGCTGTGCCCGGCGGTGGGCGGGGCTGGCCGCCAGCGGGCTGCCGCCCGCACCGACCACCGAGAGGGGGCGCAGTTGTGCCGCCCGTGTCGCTTCCCTCCTCCGCCTCTGCCGGGAGAGCGGACCGCACCGCAGCCGCCATGGAGGTCAGCGCGGACTCGGGTCAGTCCGCTGCGCCCCGCTGCCCCTTTCCTTGGGACCCACCGGGAGCCGCGGGCGGAACCGGGGGGGGCGGTACACCCCTTCGCCGCGCCCGAGCGGCGCCGGCGGGCCGGTGCGTGTGCGCGGCGGGGGCGGGCGGCGGGGACGATGGCTCAGCTCTTTCTATATATAATACGGCGGTGACGGGAGGGCGGGCGCTGCCCGGCTCCGCCGTCCCTCCCGGTGGTTGGCGTCGGGGAGAGCCGCAGAGAGGAGGAGGGGGAGCGGCAGCCAGCCCGGTGCCTGTGTGAGCCGCCGCCGGCGGAGAGGGGCGGGGAGCCGCCTCCCGTCCCTCCCCGGCTGGCAACATGGCTGCGGCCGCCGCGGCTGCCCAGGACGAGCTCAGTAAGTGGCCGCGGTGCTCGGGGGAGGCCTGATCGGGCGCCGTCCCCGCAGGGGGCGGCCGGGCGTGGGGCGGCAGGGCCGGACCGGGCCCGGGGCGCTTCCTCAGCCGCGTCCCCGCTGCGGCAGGGCCCAGTCGCTGACCCAGCGGGGCAGTGGGGGCGGGCCGGGCCTCGGGCAGCCATGTCGGGGAGCGGAAACTGAAGGCTGCGGCGGCGGGGCAGCCTCCCTCAGCCCCGGGCCCTCCGCCGCGGCCTGCCGGGCTGCCCCGTTTCCCGCCGCTGCCCGGCCGCCTGACCTTGCGGGGCCGCCCTCCCTGCTCGGCGGGCGGGAGCGGGCCGGCGCGGCCTGGGGCGGCGGGCGCAGAGCCGGCGCCCCTCGGAGCAGCGGTGGGGCTGCCCGGCCACCTCGTGCCGGCCGTGCTTTGTTCCACCGCCGCCTGTCAGCTGCGGAGGCCTCGCAGGCGTGGGCTGTCGCAGAGCTCCTGCCGTGCCGCGGGAGGGGTGCGAGCCACCCCCAGCCGCCGCAGCGCCTGGCACACGGTGAGCCGGCCGGGCGGGGAGCTGCCTGCCCCCGCCGCCCAGCGTTGTCACCGCTGGTCACCTCCCAGCCCCTCTGGCAGCCCGGGGCGGTGTGCGATCGGCTTCAAGGTCTTCGGAGAAACCTGTGAAACTTGAAAGAACGTTTTTTCTCTCCCTGCTTTTCCTGACTGGGGTAGGGTTAGTTCTTGGGCAGCCAGGAAGAGTTAGTGGCAAGATAACGAATGACTCAGCCAGGCGAGAGGCCTCTGGCTGCCTTGAAATAGCACTTGGCAGCCACTGGAGAGGAAGGGCAGAAGAAATACTTCGTGCACATTTGTGCTATTGGCTTTCAGTTCTACTGAAAGTTCGGTTTTCAGTTGCTGTGAGATGTCTCACGAGGTTTTTTGTGGCTCTTGGTGTGCTCCGGTGTAGGTAACGTCCTTGTCCAGCTCTTTGTTAGATGTTAGTGGAACTAGGCTGGGTGGGATAAGGTATGCGACGATGGTGAGGGTGTCCTTAATGTAGCCAAAGACCACAGATCTCAGAGTGGAGTGAGGATCTTTCAGTTACACTGATCCTTGCTTCGGAGGACACAAATGCCGAGCTATTTATTCCATTGACAGCCAGGATAAATTGTAATCGTGACCGTGGCAGACCTCACTGCTGCTGTCATCCAGGAGACTCTTCTTTCAGTTTTACGATGCTAATGTGATGCTTCTTGATGAAACTGGTCAGTGTGAGGTCTCTTGCTTCTATCTCTTCAGCTTTTACCTGCCTGTAATCTAGCTTCCCAATCTCCAGATCTGATCCTGCAAAAAATTAGTCCCCAGCCATGTGCAGGCTGCTGCACGGCCCTTTGTGTTAAACTGCGCTGAAAGGACAGATGTCCATAGATTGAGATACATATTAGTAATTATGTGATGTCGTGCAGGTCACTTGACCACTGCATCCTTCAGAATTGAGGGATTTTTATTGGTTTGGTTAGAAATAATTTTTTTTTTTTTTTGGAGGGGAGGGGGAGTATTAGTGGAGTTTTTTGCTCTGTTTTGTTTTTTGTTTTTTTTTTTTTTCCCTAGTACCTCCTCTAGTACCTGTGAATAGAAAGTACTGTTATCTTAAATATTAAAGCTGATGGAAAAAAGAGTAATTTCATTTAGAGAAAGAGAGGGAAACTGAACAGCCTCCGTGTGGGCCTGCTGTTGATACATTTAAATAGTTAAATTTCAGCATATTTGGTAAGAAATCTGTTCCTTTTCAGGATGAGTAGTCCCGATATAAGAAGAATAATTACTACCAGTTTTAGATTGGAAAACCACTTTTCCTTTGCTTTGTATACACATGCCTGTAAGAAGTGTTGATCTATAGCTCCAGTCAGACACATGAACTCTTACTGTTGGCTTAGACTCTGTGTAAAGGTGCTTACCATTTTAGAGGACAAGTTGTTTGAAGGCAGCATAAGAATATGGAGATACAGCAGTAATGAAATTTATTGAAAAATCAGTAAATTGGTGCTGAAGCTGTAAGATTTCAGATGCAGGAGAAAGGAAAATTAATCTTGAGTGAGAATAATCAGCCACTTGAATTGAGAGCCTAAGCCTGGCTTATTGCAAATATTTGGATTTCAGTATGCCATTCAAGCTTTTATATAAGCTTTTCCATAAAGTGGAAGAATAGGATGATAAAAGAGACTACATCCCCCCCTCCCTGAGACTTTCCCAGCCTTTTCCAGTCGTACGTTGTAAAATAACCTTGTTAGTGGCCTGCTTTTACAAATGTCCCCTGAAGTGATCTGGCTGTGGGCATGCGATGGGTTAGTGGTAGAGCCAGGAATAGCACTAGCAAATCCTGACTCGCTGTTTGCTGCTGTAATAATACTAGATACATTTCTTTCCCAGAGTCTAATACCATTTGAACAAGAATTTGATTCTTATATTAGTAGTGGCATGATAGACGAGAACTTTATTCTTTCTTCTGCATGCAGAACAGTGCAGAAACAATTGCTTAGCTCTGGAGGGACTGAAGGACATGTTTGAGATACTGCTTTGGCAAAGACCTGTCCCTAAAACTGCCTCTGCCATCCAAGCCATGAAGGTGAAATGCTCCCATGTCCAGTACTCTTTATTTGGTATAGGGCATTTTGGAGAAAATGTGGGGGATGCTAGTGCAGTGTACTTGTTCTTCAGAGTTCAGGTAATGGAGGGCCTTTTGTTTGTTCGATTGGTTTGCTGAAACAGAGTTCTAGAAATGCTTTAATGTAACCGTGTCGAACAGACACTTTCCAGGAAAGTGAAGACAGATTCTGGCTTTATGCACAGAATTTTGCTGTCCCACTCTCTGCTCTACTTTGCAGAGAACTTGGACTCTCTTTCCGGTTCCTGGGATGCTTTTGTGATGATTAGTTAAATTATGAAGTACAGTTAGCTTGACATGTCCTAGCCCCAGTAGTTTCTTGAGTCAATTTTCATAAAAAGAAGGGGGGGGGGGGGTGATGATGTGTGTTTTACTTGATACTCATCTACACACATGCACATTGAGGGGTCTGTGCAGAATAGCTGACATGCTGTGCGTGGTATCTATAATGCCACAGGAAGCTAATTCTTTATTTTGTGTAAGGACAAGGAAGAGAACATGGTCCCATGAAATGGAACTGTACTTAACTAAACAGAGAGAAGATTTCTTTGATAAAAAGATGGATAAACAGTGACCGAGCTACCTCCATAAGGCCAAGCATTCAGAAAGTTCACCTCTGTGATTTTGATTTTTTTTTTTTTTTTTTTAAAAAAAAAGGAAGGGAAACACCCTTGTTAACGGAAGGAGAACATTAAGCTGTTGATTTATTTACTTTAATCTTTTTGTGTCTTTCTCTCAGTTGCTCCCTTTGGCAAGCTACCATATAGCAGAAGGGGAAGAAGGGGCATGTTTCAGTGAGCAGGCTGGGATTTTTTTGTTGGCCTGGGAGACTGAAAGATCAGTTCTGCAGTACCAAGACTTAGGCATAGCTCTATCCCTTTTATGGCCAGTGTCATGGGATTTGGAAGTTTATAAAGTACAAGTTAGAGCCTTACTGTTAATGTGACTTCCATGTAAATTTGTATACATTATCTGTGTTTTTTGAAATCTGTTCCTTTCGTTTTTGCATGAGGCATGGTCATGGCATGGTGAAACCTATATTCTTCCTTATATTCTTAAATGGAGACTGAAAAGAACCAGAAGTGAAATATGTATTTTCTCACGGATAGGTAGCTGCATTGCCATGGTAACTTGGGGATTTCAAATTCCAAATACACCATGTCTGTTGACACAAATTGGACACTGCTGCTGGAAACAAAGATCCAAAGATCTATCTTGTTTTCCTGACACTTTGGTTCTTTTACATACAGTGAAAGGGAACGTCTCTTCATATGCAGTACCCATTGTTAAATTCTCCATATTTACATTCATCTTCTTGTAAACACTTTCTTTTCTTTCCAAGAAAACACCACAACAAATTAAATGTTGTGTGGACATACTACATAGCAGCCTGGGAAGAAGCAGTGATAGTGCCAAAGTACATGAATATCTAATACGAATTTTGCATGGACTTAATTTTATGTAATTTAAAAATTAAACTAGCCAGTATTAATTTTTCTTGGTTATGTGAGAGTTTTGGGGTATTTTATTTTTTTTTTAGTCCACAGTAAAATGTTGACTTGTCATAGCTCTTGCACACGTGATGTTTCTAAGACCACTTAGTAATTAAACCAGGCATGATTTCTCAGGTGTTTTCTAATGTAGTGGACAAGTCTGACAGGTTGGCATGTAGCTGATAAGTAGATTCTGGTTGACATAGCAAGGATTTTTCTTTGAAGAAATCCCGTCCAACTTTCATGTTTATAAAGGGAAACTTGCAAGAGTATCCCAAAAATAAAGAATTCAATTATGTGCTGAAGGGTAGTAGTGATTTAATCATATTTGGGGTATTCCTTCCAACACTCCTTGGCAGAGCAAGGGGCTCTTCACAGTGGAGTGACTTTAGAAGGCTCACAGTGATCTCAGTCCACCCTACACTCTACCATTGCTTCTGATGAGCAAGTTTCTTCTTGGAGTGGTTTACGTAGAGCCCTGCAGGACTGGGCACACAATTTGCCTTTTGTGTTTCCAGTGGACTCTCCTTCCTTTCCTCCCTTCACCCTTCCACTTTGACTTTCTCACCAGTGTAAGTAAAATAATGGCAGTCTTCTGGATTCTTTTTTTGTAAATTCTCTAGATTGCCTTAAAAGTTGGTCCTTTGCCTGTGGCAGTGTGTTCTTCTTTCAGCCATGTGTTCACCAGAGTTGAACTGTAGTAGATTGACTGTGGAAATAATTTTGTAAACATATATAATTAGCTAATACAGAGAGTGCTATAGGTAGGTACCAATACCAAGGAAATATTACAGTCCTGAATTTGAGATGAGGGTTTAATGTGAGATTGAGGAAGGAGAAGGCTTTGTAAATTCTCAGATGTCTTAAGTATTGGCTTTTTAGATGGGGATAAAGCTATACTTCACTAAATGTCATCCTTCCATTGCTTCTTTCTTCCAGGGCTTTGAGAAAATTTAAAAAACTCTCTTTAACTGTATTAGTAAACTTCCAAAATGCAAAATTACATGAGATGTGTCATTGCATGGAATGCATTTTAAGCTCAGTGTTGGCTAGCAAAGATAAAGACTGAGATGTGTAAAGCTTTCTAATTAAAATTCAGTGCTCTTACCATCAAGTTGTCGTAAGATTGTTCTAGTAGTTAACCTCTTGCTTTGGTTATTTTTCTTATCATATAACCTAGTGGTCCCCCCCTGAAATTACAGCCGTGCAGTTTTACTGTCATCAGGCAGGACTGTGAAACTACATGGAGAAGGTTTTGGCTTGCCTCGTGCCAGCCAGCAGGTCTGCAGCACGTATGGAAGTAGGACACAGTATCAGAGTCGCCCATACTGCATCCCTGGCTCCTCTCCTGGACCACTATGTGTGGTGCTTTAAATCTCCAGGGTTTGTGCTTTCCCATAATGAATGCTGTCAGCTTGAAAGATGGTCTTAATTGTTAGTAGAATAAAAACTGAGGAGAAAATGGTTGATGTGCTGTACTAGGGAGGGTTTACAGCTCTTTGTTTTCCTGTCCTGCCGCTAAGGTTACAGCCTGCATTGTCAGCGCAGGAGAGTGCTCTGACAAACTTCTGGCCAGTTCCTTAACTGCAGCTACGCAACTAGTCTCCTTGAATTTGCTGAAGAGTCCTGTTGTGCTTACGGGTAAGGGAAGAATTACCTGATGGCAGTATCAAGACGTAACTGACTAAGCAGCAGAGATACGGGAAAACTTGTAAATGTATCTCACAGGCAGTGTAAACAAGGTGGGTCTGCAGTGATCTCCTGAAGTTCCAGGTCTGAGGGGAAAGGTTTGATTATTTCATTAATTCTTTGAGTTATTTCAGCTGCTTGGCATGGCCTAAGCAGTCCCCCAATGCTGGCAGAGTCATGAGACACCATGGAGGTCCTGGAGGGGCAGATCACCTGAAGGGAGTGGGGAGTATGACACAAAAAGGAAGGTGAAGAGAGAAAAAAATTGTTCGGATTTAAAAAATAAAAAGTTTGATTGAAATAAATATCATGGAGTCCTTGACTAGCTGGCAGCCTGGTTGTCCCATGAAACCGGTCTGAAACAAGATACTGACTCACAAGTCAGTTTGCATTGTAAGTGCTGCACAGTTTCAGATTGTAATTTCACTGACAGTAAAATTTCATAGTCAGTCCTCTGTCTTTTCAGCTGCCTGTCATATTTGCTCAGTGGAAAATAAAATGTTGGAACTGATACGTTTATGTTTCATTTGCAGCTGGCAGAGAAGAGATGATGCTGTGAGCACTCCTTAGTTCAGTGTTAGCACAGATGTAAAAACTTCTGCAGCTACATCAAGATAGGTTTCCCGGCTAGAGCTGTATTTGTATTTGAACATCCTTTTTTGTTCACTTAAGTTCCAGCCATATCCGATCACTTCAGTCTTTATCCCTACCCTGTACCAGTGTGTTTTTCTTTTTTACTTCTGTAGTCCTTTACAGCCAGTACAGTGGCCCTTCTTTAGATTAGTCTTTGGGTGAATTGTTTTCTCCTTGTAGGATGTCTTAAGACCTGTAGTCCCTTCAAAAGCCCCAGGTCTCTTTGCTGCCAGTGGATCTAGCTTGCAGTGCTGTAGTATGGAGAAGAGGCTCCATATCCCATGTGCAAGGACTCTTCTTGGTCCAGCCTTTGGGAATGCTGCTGTACTGGGCAGGTTTTGCTTTGCTTCTGGTTTAGCTGTTGGGGCAGCTGCATGCTGGTGCTTAAAATAGGGACTCTTCCATTCTTTGTATAAAGATGGATAGTCCTCAGCCCTTTTGCTTGAGCTGCTGACAGGAGATTTTGGTCTCATCTGTTTCCTTGAAATGGTCTTCTCCTAGCTCACTGAGAAAACAGATGTTTATTTCTTCCCTCTGCCTCTATTCTCTTGATCTTGTTGAAGTTGCAACTTCTACCTCTTTGCAGATGTTAAAAGTATTTTTTTTGTATTCCTTCCTGGGTTTGGGGAGGAAAGCTGCTGGCTAGAGGAAGGTAAATTTGAAGCTGCTGGAGTGTTGTAACATAGAGCAGTAACAGGAGCTTTGTGTTTTAAGTTACAGCAGTATGTCCTGCATTTCATGCTTGTGATCTTATTCCTATTGATGACAATGCTGTATTTTGGAAAAAAGGTCAACAAATTGTAACAAATCAGTAACTGGTTCAGTCAACATTTGTACAGCTTTGTAAAGATTATTTGGAAGATGTAAGTGATTTAACAGAAAGTTGTGGGCAGAACAGCTTAGCCTGTGTCAAGATGTCCTGTGGGTACTCTCATGGGTGTCAAATTTGCCCTGGAACAGTATTCTCAAGCTTTCAAAGAACTTGGTTTTTACTTTGTAGCTTTTTTTCTTTTGCTTTTAGGTATGCAGCCTGTTGATGTTTGTATGCAGCTGCCATGGTGTGGCTTGCCCCAAGCTTATAACTTGTGCTTTGCCTAGGCTCTTTTCCTTTCTGCAATACTAACTGTAACTGGTCTTGTGTTCTGTTTTATGTGGCTGGTGTTTTTGTTCTCTTGACAAAACCTCTACAACAATCGGGTCCTCGTGCATGATCGGAACCCTAGATTTAACAAGAATAATAAGAATTGGCCAGATCTTTTTGCCCTGTAATTAACTAGTGGAGATCTTGGAACATCATGGTCTGAATGCAGATCACAGCAAGTATATTTTTGAATGTTAGCAGCCCCACAGCTGCACACCTTTGCTGTCAAAGCAGAAAGGGCAGACAATGACAGATCCTAACCTTCTGTTTCAACTTTGGAGATGTTCTGGCCTCTGTTTGAAACGTGCCGTGAAGCAAAGGAGATTGTAATTGCTTCTGTCTTTGATAGGAGTGGTCTCCATGTAGTTCTGGAGGCTAGTGCTGAAAGTTATGAGGCTGGTTTCTGCTATCAACAGTTTGCTCAGTTAGTGTTAAAAATAGAAGGTAGATCTACGTTGAATGCTGTTGAGATAGAAGTACCTGAGGAATTGTGTGAAACATTTCATTCAAGGCCATTAGGGGATGTTCAGAAAAAGTTGTTTTCTTGCTACAGCAATTTTGATTTTCAAACAGTTTCTCTTCTCTCTTTTTTTTTTTTTTTTTTTTTAACACTGCAGATCAACTTGAACGCGTGTTCTTGCGTCTTGGCCATGCAGAAACAGACGAGCAGTTACAGAACATTATTTCCAAATTCCTACCCCCTGTTCTCCTCAAGCTGTCCAGCACACAGGAAGGAGTTCGTAAAAAGGTAAGGGTGCAATTTACCATAATGGTCTGGTTTCCCAGTCAAGGAGAATGAAATGCCCCTAGCATATCATGATTTACTACGCTTGAATTTCCTCTGTAGAGAAATTTTATTTGATGAAAAGTTGTCATGAGCCTGATAGAGAATGGCTTTATTGCAACTGTTAGGGCTTAAAGAAAACAATCATTGCTTGAATCAGCAAGGTCTTTTGCAGACGTGTGGAGGCTGCATTTGTTTCCACTTGAAGCCAGCTAGTTCTGAGTTAGCCTGAGACCAAGATTTAACTGCCATTTAACAGCCCTAACCTGGCTTCCAGGTTAGGGCTGTTGTGCATCCACTCGACTTACAGCACATACAGAGCAAGCTTGCTTCTGTGTGTGAAAGACCAGACCATGAAGACATATTCAGTGATGTCATTCACTTGTCTGATTACAGGAAGCCTGGTTACAGACATAGGAGCAAGGACCAGACAGTTTTGGAGGTAGAATTTAATACCTACCTGAGGAATTCAGTTTCCTGTGTTAGGTTATAGGAAAAAAGCTCACCTTCCCACCCGCAAAGGAGCACAGAGACACAATGGCAAGTGCAAAAACCTGTGTAATGGCCTGCCCCAGCTACTCCCAGGCACATTGTAGGAGCTATTGGCCCATCACAGGCCCATCTCCACAAGGCCAGGTGAACCAAAGGCAGAGAAAAGGATGAACCTAGGTGATTTGGGGAGGAGCAAGTGTGGGTCTCTAAGGGTGAAGCCCATGAGTGAATGTGTGCCCCTCCTAGTTGGACCTAGGGACATGGACCTGCGGCAGCTTCCCCTCTGCTAGGCTGTTGGGCCTGGCCCTAGTTCATTGACACCACTTACTGGTCATTCCCACTATTCATGTGGTCAGGCAAGGACCAAATGATGTTGAAGATGTGATTTAGTATGAACACAAAGGAATTCAGTGATGTAGCTGCCTTCTGTACCAGGGAGCTGAGCTCTGTTTACTAGCATTTTTTTTTCCCCAGGGCTGTGTTATTGCACAAGTCTTGAGCAACAGCAGTTGGGTGAGGGCATCACTAAAGCTACTATTAATGGCAGAAGAGAGCTGACCTGGTCTGGATTCAGGTAGAGGAACACTTGCTTGTGTTCTGCTAGGAGGATGTGACCAGAAGAGACAGGTGGGACAGCAGTAGCTGAATGTAAGAGGTTTGAGCAGCTGGATCAGAAAGCAAAGGATAAATTCTTGTCCCCGCAGTGAAATTTCTTAGAGTATTTTAATATGATTTTTTTTCCCCATAAACTAGAATTGGGTTTTTTTTTTTGGTTTTTTTTTTGGAGTGTTGTGAGATTCAGGAAAGTGGGAAGACTACTCCTTTGAACATATGTGTGTTGCCAGTATGCTGAAGTGTAGATCAATACAGTTGTTCAAGGACTTCCCTTCATTCAACTTTAGAAGCACAGTGTAGATCATTCAGTACGCCAGATGGATTGGTTGCACTCTAGTTTGACTCCCCAGACTAAATTCCTCCTCAATCTTGTACTGCTAGAATGGAAAGGGGAAATTAAAATTCCGTTTTTTTCCCTGCTGCCTTAACATACTGGTTTGTTGGTCTTGTCCCTGCCTTTGATTTGTGACTGTTAGGTCAATATTACTGCCTCATTCAGTAATTTGAACTCCTTGTCTTTGTACATTTTCAGATCTAGAATATAGTCTAGGTGTGTGGATAAGCTTGCAATGCCTATACCTTCCTAGTCCATTTTCTCTGAAAAGGTAATCCCTCTTCAGGCCGTGGTTTGAGAGATGACTTAAATTAAACTCTAGGATGTCTTCTACGAAATCAGTTACCCTAGCAGTGTCACACAGAGAACCGATCCAGGGTAAAGTCACTCTGCTGGTTCAGATGTGCTCCAAGAAGTATTGATGCACTGCCAGCATTCATGCCAGGCTGGATACTGTGTCACTTTATGCAGCCCATGTGAAGCCATGTGGTGGTTTAGACTCTGCTGGGACCTGAGACCATGTTGCCTCTGCCCCTCCCCACCCTCGGATGGGGACGGGACAGGGAGTAAAATACAGAACCCGGGGTGGAGATAAGAAAGATTTAATACAGCAGTGTAATGACAACAAGAAACCGAACAATGACAGCAATACTAATGTACAGAACAAGAGCTGTACCGCACGGACACAGCACGAGGTACAGACCTGGACAAAAGTTGCTCCTGCACTGCCTGCGCCTGGGCACCCGGACATGACGTCAGCATGGGACGGAATAGCCTGGCTGTGGCTCCCTCCCAACTGCTGGGGAAAATTAACTCCATCCTAGATGAACCAGGACATAATCCACCCCTTATTCTATACCATCTGTGTCATGCCCAGCAGCCATTTAAAAATCGACAAAACCCCCCCAAAAAAACCCAATTAACAAAACCCCAATATAATTCACGGTATATTCTCACCCAAAATCAAGTCCCCTTGTGGTACACATCAGACCTCTCCGTCCTCCCGCATCACTCACCAGGTGCACCCAGGTCCTTGAGCAAAAGCAATCCCGTGGATGGGTTTGCCTTTGCCTGGCGCAAGACTAACCCAGACCAATTTTCGCAACACATCCCTCACACACTATAGGGACTTTATCCCTGTCTACTGTACGTAGAAGTTTTGACTGAGCCGGGCCAGCTCGATTGGCAGATCCTCTTGTGTTGAGTAACCAGGTGGCCTTTGCCAGATGTGTGTCCCAGTGTTTGAAGGTTCCACCTCCCATTGTTTTCAGTGTAGTTTTTAGCAGTCCGTTAGAGCGTTCAATTTTTCCAGAGGCTGGTGCGTGGTAGGGGATGTGGTAGACCCACTCAATGCCGTGTTCTTCTGCCCAGGTGTCTGTGAGGTTGTTTCGGAAGTGAGTCCCGTTGTCTGACTCCATTCTCTCTGGGGTGCCGTGTCACCACAGGACTTGCTTCTCAAGGCCCAGGATGGTGTTCCGGGCGGTGGCGTGGGGCACTGGATATGTTGCCAGCCTTCCATTGGTTGCTTCCACCATTGTGAGCAGTGGGGCTTGCCTTGGCGGGTCTGTGGCAGTGTGATGTAGTTGATCTACCAGGCCTCTCTGTAGTTGTATTTCAGCCATCATTCTCCATTCTGCTGGGGCTTTACCCACTTGGCTTGTTTGATTGCAGCACACGTTTCACATTCATGGATGACCTCTGCGATGCTGTCATTGGTGAGCTCCACCCCTCGATCCCAAGCCCACCTGTATGTTGCATCTCTACCTTGGTGGCCCAAGGTCTCAAGGGCCCATCAGGCTATGAACAATTCACCTTTACGTTGCCAGTCCAAATCCACCTGAGCCACTCTGATCTTAGCAGCCTGGTCCGCCTGATGGTTGTTTTGATGGCTATCAGTGGCCTGACTTTTGGGCACGTGGGCATCCACATGGTGCACCTTCATGACGAGGTTCTCCACCTGAGCTGCAGAGTCCTGCCATACTTCAGCGGCCCAGATGGGTTGACCTCTGTGCTGCCAGTTGCTCTGTTTCCACTGCTGCAGCCACCCCCACAGGGCATTTGCTACCACCCATGAATCAGTGTAGAGATAGAGCTTCTGCCACTTTTCTCGCTCAGCAATATCCAAAGCCAGCTGGGTGGCTTTCACCTCTGCGAACTGGCTCGATTCACCTTGCCCGTCAGCAGCTTCAGCGACTTGTTGTGTGGGACTCCACACAGCAGCCTTCCATTGCTGATGTTTTCCCACAGTGCGAGAAGACCCATCAGTGAACAGGGCATACCGCTTCTCCTCGTCTGGCAGCTCGTCACATGGTGGGGCCTCCTCAGCACGTGTCACCTCCTGCTCTGGTGACATCCCAGAATCTTTGCTCTCAGGCCAGTCTGTGATCATGTCCAATATTCCTGGGCAGCTGGGGTTCCCTGTTCGAGCCCATTGTGTTATCAGCGCAACCCATTTACTCCATGTGGCATCTGTTGCGTGACGTGTAGAGGAAGCCCTTCCTTTGAACATCCAGCCCAGCACCGGCAGTCGGGGTGCCAGAAGGAGCTGTGTTTCAGGGCCGACCACTTCTGAGGCAGCTTGAACTCCTTCGTATGCTGCCAGTATCTCCTTTTCAGTTGGTGTATAGTTAGCTTAGGAGCCTTTGTATCCCCGGCTCCAAAAGCCTAGAGGTCAGCCTCAGGTTTCTGTGGGTGCTCTCTGCCAGAGGCTCCAGGTAGGACCATTCTCCCTGGTTGCGGTGTAGAGCATGTTTTTAACCTCTTGTCCTGCCCGGACTGGCCCAAGGGCTACTGCCTGAGCAATCTCCCGTTTAATTTGTTCAAAAGCTTGCTGTTGCTCAGGGCCCCATTCAAAATCATTCTTCTTACAGGTCACATGGTAGAGAGGGCTCACGATCAGGCTGTAGTTTGGGATGTGCATCCTCCAGAACCCCACAGTGCCCAGGAAAGACTGAGTCTCCTTTTCACTAGTTGGTGGGGCCATGGCTGCTATCTTGTTTATCACCTCCATTGGGATGTGGCGACACCCATCTTCCCATTTTATTCCTAGGAACTGAATCTCCTTTGCAGGCCCCTTAACTTTCCTTCGTTTGATGGCGAAACTGGCCTTCAGGAGGATTCCAATTATCTTCTTTCCTTTTTCAAAGACTTCCTCAGCTGTGTCCCCCCATACAGTGATGTTGTCAATGTACTGCAGGTGTTCTGGAGCCCCACCTTTCTCCAGTGCAGTATGGACCAGTCCATGGCAAATGGTGGAGCTGTGGTTCCACCCCTGGGGCAATCGATTCCAGGTGTACTGGACACCCCTCCAAGTGAATGCAAACTGTGGCCTGCGCTCTGGTGCTATCGGAATGGAGAAAAACGCGTTAGCAGTGTCAATCGTGGCATGCCACTTGGCTGCCTTTGATTTCAGTTCATATTGGAGCTCTAGCATGTCTGGCACTGGAGCACTCATTGGTGGCGTAATGTCATTCAGGCCACGGTAGTGCACGGTTAGTCTCCATTTGCCATTAGACTTTCTCACTGGCCATATAGGGCTGTTGAAGGGTGAATGAGTTTTGCTAATCACCTTCTGGCTCTCTAGTTGATGGATCAGCTGATGGATGGGGACCAGGGAATCTCGGTTGGTGCGGTACTGCTGCTGGTGCACCATCTTGGTAGCAGTTGGCACTTGCTGCTCTTCAACCTTCAGCAACCCCACCACTGAAGGGTCCTCTGAGAGGCCAGGTAAGGTGGACAATTGTTCAGTTTCCTCCAGGGCAACTATGCCAAAGGCCCACCGGTACCCTTTTGGGTCTTTAAAGTACCCTCTCCTGAGATAGTCTGTGCATCCTGGGCATAGGGCGCCTGGACCAATCACAATGGGGTGTTTATGCCAGTTCTTCCCAGTTAGGCTCACTTCAGCTTCCAATAGGGTCAGCTGTTGGATCCCCCTGTCACTCCGGAGATACAGATGGGCTCAACCCCATTATAGCTTGATGGCATCAGGGTGCACTGTGTGCCAGTATCCACCAGGCCTTATATTCTTGTGGGTCTGATGTGCCAGGCCATCACTGTCCAGTAAATCCGATTATCCCTTTCCTCCACCTGGCTGGAGGCAGGGCCCCTCTAATCCTGCTCAGCATCACTCGCTTGTTCTAAGAATGACTCTTGTTGTAGGAATGGCTCAGAGGTCCCCTCAAGAGGGTCAGGCTTAAGATTGGCCATTCTGTTCTGCCTGGGGGATTTCCAACTGGAAACCGGAGCAATGTTTTTCTTGGACGACTCCCCTTTCAGCTGCTGTACTCGTGTAGCTAGGGTGGAAGTGGGTTTTTCATCCCACCTCCTCATGTCTTCTCCATGGTCACAGGTAGAACCACAGGGTACCCCATGGTGTGTACCTGTAAGAGACGGTCCGAAGACCCTTCATCTGTCTCACGATCATCTACAGAGAGCGAGACCCTGAATAAAGGCCTGGCCGAGGTGGGATGTTTGCCAATTGTTGCTTGCAGGCCTGAAGGCGCCCCCACTGAGGACTGGTATGCATTCCTTGGAGGTCGTGGTGTGCTGTTCTTGCTGACCAGGCCGGGAAGGTGGCATAGAAGCGATAAGGGAAAATCCGTCCGAGGTCATGAAATGCTCTTAAGCGATAAAGGATGAGCTGTCCTGTACCCCCATGTCAATAGGCATTGCAACAGAATAACAATAAATTTCCTCACTTTCTGGCCATTTGCCCCCTCACTCTCGAAAAGGTGTATAAAAAGGACTCTCTAAGGATACCCCGATGGGATCCCCCCACGGAAGAAGACGGACCACGAGGACTCCGCCGGCCGTTGGTAGCTATACCCTCTTTCCCTCTTTCTCTCTTTCTCTCTCTCCCTCTCTATCGCATTTACACTGCGTTGGTATGCAATAAAGTGCCTTGTTCTGATTAAAATTAATACTTTTCCCCGATTGTGTTTCTTTTGCACTCTGAGATTCGGTTAACGAACCATCACGACTCCCGCTTGTCTTAGCGGATCATGACAGTACCTTCCACCGTCTTTCTCTTGGGTGGGGAAATGTCTGCTTCTAATGGCCGAGATATTGGCCCGTGCAGGTGGAGTGTAGGACATGTTCTCTTCCATTCACAGAGTCACAGAATCACAGAATGTTAGGGATTGGAAGGGACCTCAAAAGATCATCTAGTCCAGTCCCCCTGCCAGAGCAGGAACACCTAGGTCAGGTCACACAGGAACATGTCCAGGCGGGTTTTGAATGTCTCCAGAGAAGGAGACTCCACAACCTCTCTGGGCAGCCTGTTCCAGTGTTCTGTTACCCTCACTGTGAAGAAGTTCTTCTTCACATTTATGCGGAACCTCCTATGTTCCAGCGTACACCCATTGCCCCTTGTCCTATCACTGGATGTCACTGAGAAGAGCCTGGCTCCATCCTCATGACACTCACCCTTTACATATTTATAAACATTAATGAGGTCACCCCTCAGTCTCCTCTTCTCCAAGCTAAAGAGACCCAGCTCCCTCAGCCTTTCCTCATGAGGGAGATGTTCCACTCCCTTCATCATCTTTGTGGCTCTGCGCTGGACTCTCTCAAGCAGTTCCCTGTCCTTCTTGAACTGGGGGGCCCAGAACTGGACACAATACTCCAGATGTGGCCTCACCAAGGCAGAGTAGAGGGGAAGGAGAACCTCTCTTGACCTACTAACCACTCCCTTTCTAATACACCCCAGGATGCCATTGGCCTTCTTGGCCACAAGGGCACATTGCTGGCTCATGGTCATCCTGCTGTCCACCAGGACCCCCAGGTCCCTTTCCCCTACGCTGCTCTCCAGCAGGTCAGCCCCCAGCCTGTACTGGTACATGGGGTTGTTCTTCCCCAGATGCAAAACTCTACACTTGCCCTTGTTGAATTTCATTAAGTTTTTTCCCGCCCAACTCTCCAGCCTATCAAAGTCTCATTGAATGGCAGCACAACCCTCTGGTGTGTCAGCCAGTCCTCCTAGTTTGGTGTCATCAGCGAACTTGCTGAGGATACATTCTGTACCCTCATCCAAGTCGTTGATGAAGATATTAAACAACACTGGTCCCAGTACCGACCCCTGAGGGACTCCACTAGTCACAGGCCTCCAACTAGACTCCGTCCCATTAACCACAACTCTCGGGCTTCTTTCCTTCAGCCAGTTCACAATCCACCTCACTACCTGATCACCAAACCCATACTTTATCAGCTTATCTACAAGGATGCTGTGGGAGACAGTGTCAAATGCTTTACTGAAATCAAGATAAACCACATCTACCGCTCTACCATCATCTATCCACCTAGTTATTTCCTCATAGAAGGCAATAAGGTTGGTCAAACATGACTTACCATTGGTAAAACCATGTTGACTGCTCTTAATGACCCCCTCATCCTTGATGTGCCTAGAGATAGTGCCAAGAACAAGCTGTTCCATCACCTTTCCAGGGATGGAGGTGAGGCTGACCAGATCTGAGACAGTTCCCTCACATCTGAAACCCAGGCATGTGGTGAGGAAGGGAGACTTCCTTCATATTGCTGGAGCTGACCAGCCACTTCATCCACTGTTTGAACCTGGCTGTGTCGCCAAGACACCACTGCCAATGCACTGGGATGTGATTGTGGTGCGCTTCACAGGAACTTCTGCCACATGGAGGGTGTGCAGTGGGCCTGATCTGGATCCATGGGTGATCACTTATCATTCAGATCACCGTAAATCCTGTCAAACACAGCTAATTCCCTGAGATACTGAATACCTCTCTCCATGTTGGTTCACTTGCTTAACTGGCATGGGATATCTTCCTTGTAGGGGTACCTTTCCCTTACACTGAACAGGAGTTGCCTCCAAAGGCTGAGGGGTTGGACCTCTCTCCCTATTACCTTGTCAGTCCCAGCTGCCTGGCCTCTTTCCCCTCAAATTCCAAAAGACCAGCTCCACTATCCCAGCATCGGAGCAGCCAGGTGACAATCTGCTCGCCTGGAAGGCGGCTGAAATCCTTCTGCATATCTTGCAACTCACTCAGGGATAGAGATCAGGTGATCACCTCTGGCTCTTCCTCCTGTTCTCGTGGTGGGCCTGGCTCATCTCCGTCCCTCACTATGCGAGCTGATTTTTTTGGTATATTTTGTTTTCTGTATAGGGGCGACTGATACTGGCACTGTCTGTCCCTCTGGCCCAGCTGCCGTACTAGTTGGTTCACTTTCAGATCCTGAGACCCTTTTTTCCCCTTGAGGGCACTGAGTAGTGTTAAGGAGGACACGGTGGGCATGGGCAAGTCTCCAGCACACTGCAGCAAGTTGTGTCTTCCCGGGTTTGTCAGATTGGCAACACACCTTTTCTAAATGCTCCACCAGTTTATCAGGACTCTGCACTTGTTCAGGGGTGAAATTCCAAAGCATTGGGGGTGACCACTGACCTAGGCACTTGCCCGTTTTTTCCCACACACCTAGCCACTCATAACTACCTGGCCTCAGGGCAGGTCTCTGGGTCATACTGTTATTGGAGAAGAACTGTATAACCCAAAACAGGATTTGACAGCAAACACGCTGGCCAGGACACTCCAAGGATAGCCAAAACTCTCAAAAACTCAGAAGATCTCTTCCCCTGGCTCACCCATAGATGCGTTGAGACCACTAACAAATGCCCAGGCAGCATACAGGTACCGGCTTACCCCCACAAGCAGTGATGCAACGGCATCATAAGTAGTCAGTATCCAGTACAGCAAAACAAGACTCTTGACACACTTTCCACAGACGATAAATACCAGCACTGAAAATGCACCACAATGGATATAAAGGTTATTCCAGCCCCACCACATGAGCAAGTTGGCCAGCATTGTAAACATACCTTATTCAAGCAATACAACTATATAAACAGAAAATTGCACCTAACAGATTGTTTTAACACACCCTGGTCAGGTTTTATGTCCTTATCTCAACCCTCTCGTGCCCCACGTTGGGTGCCAAAAAGGCTGTGGTGGTTTAGACCCTGCTGGGACCCGAGACCACGTTGCCTGCTCCTCCTCCACCCTCGGACGGGGACGGGACAGGGAGTAAAATACAAACCCCAGGGCTGAGATAAGGAAGATTTAATACAACACTGTAACAACAACAACAACCCGAACAACAACAATAACAGTAATAATGTACAGAACAAGAGCTGTACCGCACGGACACAGCACGAGGCACAGACCCGGACAAAAGCCGCTCCTGCGCTGCCCCCGCCGCTGCACCTGGACATGAGGTCAGCATGGGATGGAATAGCCTGGCTGGGGCTCCCAACTGCTGGGGAAAATTAACCCCATCCTAGATGAACCAGCACAAGCCAGCTAAGACATAAGAAGCAGTTGCAATCAGAAGTATGGACATTTGCCAGATTCAGGTCAGGTGGATATTGCTGAGTAAGATCCTTAGTGCACTGGTTTGACATGAATGGTTAGAGAAGTAGGACATTAGCTAAACCCTCACACCCAAATCCAGCCACATCTTTTTACACCAGTCACCATAGGTAATTTGAACAAGTTGCTCAACCTTTGTTGTAGTCACATGTGTATGTTTCTTTTCCTTCACAAAAAAAAGTGTGTGCAGGCAGCTTTTTTCCTTTCTAAAGTAACAGAATTTGTGAGTGCTGTTGTGATAATTTTGCAAGAGAAGAATTGGATGGCTGTCAGTGTTACTTTACGTAGTTTGTCAACTAATCTCTGATCTCAGTCATGCCTGTGGTCAGCTATGTAGTTTCTTTGGATTATATCTGGACACCATTTTGTTTGTTACAAAGTCATGGAATGGATGCAGAGATGATGTCTGGGCTCATACACAGCTCAGCAAGCATATGGTTCTGCAGTTTCCATGACCAGCTTCAGTGACAGCAATTTAGTTGCCTCGTCACCATACCACAACCAAGGTCATGAAGCTATCAAAAGCACAGAACAGTGTGCCCGTCCTGGCTTTTTGACTTGAATTGCTTGAAGGCAACATGCATCTAGGACTGGCTCTGTCTGGTTTTGCTGGAGCTAAGGTGACTCCATTTAATGTGACTTATATTTTTGCACTAACTTGCTTGAAAATATGATAGGATGTGTGAGGTAGATGCAGGTGTTTAGTGTGGTTTCTCAGAACACATTGCTTCAGAGTGGAGATTTTCTATAGTTTTTCAAGTTCTTTCATTCAGTTATGGTATTTCATTTTGTGGATTTACAAATGACACTCTGCTGATGCTATACTAAGAAATTACTTAATCAGATTGTGGAATCGTGGGGTAATTCAGCTTGGAGAGGACCTCAGAAGGTCTCCAGACGAACCTCCTGCTTAAAACAGGCCATTACAAGTTCAGACCAGGATACTGAAGGTTTTATTAAGATGGATCTTGAAAAACCTCCAAAGACAGAGAGTGCATAGACTCCCTGTCCCTTTATTCCAGAACTTGAGTCCTCATCATGAGAAAGTACTGCACTGCACCTCTCTTGTTTCAGTGCATTCTGGCCCCTGCTCTGCTTGCTGTCCACCAGAGCTCAGGGCCGTATCCCCAGAGCTGCTGTCTGGCCCCATTGGCATCACTGCCGGGGCTCTACCAGCCCAGAGCAGGGCTGCATATTGCTCCTGCCTGGCATTCACAGGTCTCCTCATTCACAGAGACTTCCTCTCTTGCTTGAGGGATTTTGGTTCTGTATTGTTTCACTCCAAACATAGTTTTCAGACACTTACTAGGTAAATTTATTATGAGTGGGGTTTTTTCATTGCTATTGTCCTGTGCCGTGAGTTGGAGTTACTCTACAGCTGCAAGATAGAGCAGCAATGCAGATTTCTAAGCCAGGCTCCATTTTGAGGGATAGTAACCAACTGTATAGAAAGAGCTCATCATCCTCAGTAATCATTTCCTCCTGACATTTCTGTTGATGGAGTTTATTGGTTTTGGCATGGCTGGGGACTTTTTTTGTATTTGTCTTAACAGCAACTTCATGTCAGAGCAGTTTCTAGATAATACAATAAATGATGGCTGCTGTTTTCTTAAAGATTGAGTAATTAGGAAGCTCAGGCCTGATTTGTTTATAATGGACCTACCTAGTGGACTGAGGGTCATGTGTGGAGTACAAAGTAGTAAAATTAATGGTGGTTCTTTCAAGTTTTTCGTTTTCTTCCTGTTAGGTCATGGAGCTGCTGGTTCATCTGAATAAGCGCATCAAAAGTCGTCCAAAAATTCAGCTTCCAGTAGAGACATTGCTAGTTCAATATCAAGATCCTTCTGCGGTGTCTTTTGTCACTGTAAGTGTCTGTTCTTCCAAGAATAGTTGGTGATTTGCTTGTAACAAACATAATATTCTTTAAAGCTCCTGGATTTAGCTCTGTCAGTTTTCCTAGCAAGTATGTTATTTTCATGACGTTGATGTTTTAAGATTTTTTTTTAAACTGAACTTGATAGTCTGGTGTGGATGCAACTTAGCTTCATAAAGCAGGGTACACTACTAATTTTGTTCAAATTACTCTTGGTGTTTCATAAATGCATGAATTGTCATTGCTTGTATTGTAGAGTGTCTATTCATTGTTAGAAGCTCCATTTCACAAGTAGGTACCAATCCTTATCCTGATATGTGCAGGATCAATGTCTTAAAACATTGTGCAGGTTTAGAGTCTTACTTAAAACACCTGTATTTCTCTGAACAGATGAGAACTTGTATTTTTATGTGGTTTTAGGGTCAGGACCTTAGCTGAGCAAGAAAAGATGAGAAAAACATTTATTTCATAGATGGGGAAGCTTTACTAGGTGGTTTCATTCAATGCAGTTTAAAAAGTGAAAATAGTTTAAAAATGTTTTTACTATTTTCAAACTATTATAAACTATTAAAAACTATTTTAAACTCTGAAGACAATTTAAACAAGGAAGACATTTTTAATTTCAGCTGTGGTAGATCTATTGCAAATCACCATTATGAAAAAAAGGGATAAAACCAGAGGGAAACTTTCTGTCCTTCTCATTTGACCATTCAGTTTCATGTAGCACAAATGGAAAACACAGCATCTTAGAAACTGGAGACATATTTAGACTTTAAACAGCAGTAACATATAAGTAATCTCAGATTGCATTTAAGCAAGTGAGATTATCTGAAGTTCATCTTTTAGACATGGCTGAGTGCTTCTAGAGTGCATGTGCTCTGCAGAGCAGTAGAAGAACCTTCTTGTTTGAAGACAAACTTTACATAAACTGTGCTTTTGACTGGACATGTCAAAAATCTGTTTTCATCCATGTATCTGAGTGATGCATGTTACTTTGTGCCCTGAGCTTCATAAAATTTTTACAGGTGCTATCTACAAAGGTGCTATCCCGCTTCAACACTTCTTTCGGCCAGGTCATTGAACATACAAATCTTACCTCTAGAGTTCTTGACTGGATTTGGATCAATATGATAGCAGTTAAATAATCCAGTATTCACTATTGCTCTGTGTGCTGTCCTGTCACTGGATTCTGTTTGAACTGCATTTGCAGCTTTTAATTATGATGATTTAGCAACACATTTTCAAGAGAAAGCTTGGGCTATGCTTTTGATTTTGTATTCATTCCATACTGCTTTGTATTTTATTTCAGAAATGGGTAACAGAGAACATTTAATTTGCTTTCCTTGAAACTGTTGCTCAGGTAAAGCTGCTTTTGGTGAAATTGGTGGTGAAGAAGAGAAATTAGAGATTTTTTCATTGTTGTTTCCCATTCTGAGTAGGTCTTGCCAGGCCTCCCCTTTAATAGCTGTTAGTCCGATGAGTCTTAGAATTAAGAAATTGGTCTTCCAAAACATATGTTGTTTCCATCCAGTTAGGTAACACAACATACAGGAAGAGTTGAAAGGATGGGCTTTTTTTTTTTTTTTTTTTGCCCTGTTGCAATACTGTGTGCTTTTTCTACTCCTTTAGAATTTTACCATAATTTATGTCAAGATGGGATACCCCCGTCTGCCTGTGGAAAAACAATGTGAATTGGCTCCAACTCTTCTCACTGCAATGGAAGGGAAACCTCAACCACAGCAAGACAGGTATAACTACTTATTCTTGGAGTGAATTCTATTGGTATCGTTTTGGTAAAATAATTTGTATCATTTGTTAAGAGACTTTTTTTCCTTGGTCATATCTTCATTGCTTCAGATGTTCTTGCCTTGTACAATTTGGATCAGCAGTTCAGTAGTTTGGGTGATACAAAGAATCTGTATAGTCTAATGCTGTAATAATATACAGGACCTGCAGCAGCAGATTCCCTGTATGATGAGTGGCCTGTGTTGTGATGGATATGCCTGTCCATATACGCCACCCATATTCATCAAATTCTGGTTTCCACCTTAGGGCCAGACCTTCAGTAAATATCCTCTGTCCAGCAGCAGGAACAGCAGTAACGTCTCCAGCAACAGGAACAGCAGTAATGTCTCAGATTGGCCACTCTAAATTGTGAGATAACCAAAATTCCTACTCACTTGACACACTAAGTTGTAATAAATAAAAAAAAGACTGCTGTGTACTAAGGACTTGTAGAAAATTGTTAAGTATGGGCCTGCTTCTTATTTACATTGAGATGGGACTGGAAAATGGTGCTTAAATCACAACTTCATTCATTTTACATCACTGTTACGGTGTAAAGGTATTGTAAAAATTACCTTACTGAAGGGTCTTGCAGTAAAATCTTGCTTCCATTGATGATACCAGTGTGAAAATACTTGTTTGTCATGTCTGGGACCATGTTTTTGCCCTGTCTGAAAAGCAGGTACATGAGCAAAGAGAGCTTTGGAACATACGACTGTACTGCTATATGATCAATGTATTTGTCTGTGTGCACTCTTTGGTGAAGCTGAACACTGTTGATCAACATCTGCTCTGGGCAGACTCAGATTTATGTATGAGACAGTCCTAGACTGTATTTTGTGGCATAATTATGAAATATGGAAAGTCTGGACAAAGGCAGTGTCTTTATTTCTCCATATGTGTGTGTGTGCGTGCAGACATACATGTTCTACTCTAAGAGCAAATCCTAATTTATCTTCTGCCTTCCTGTTTTAAGTATATGAGTTAGCAAATAGAGGCCACTGGACTGTGACTTGGTTTAAATTTTGTTAAGATTTTTTTTGCTATTACAGACCAAGTTTGTTGTTAAAGGTTTCTCTCTTGAATGTTAATAATAAACAGGTGTGTCTTTTTTAAAATGGTTGCAGTAAATATAATTGTTTTTCAGCCTAATGCATCTTCTAATACCAACCCTTTTTCACATGAAATACCCTGCTGAACCACTGAAAGCAGCAGCTTCTCCATTTAATCTTGCTGAAAAACCAAAGACTGTACAGCTGCTTTTGGACTTCATGTTGGATGTTCTTCTTATGCCTTATGGGTAAGTAAGAGTTAATACCAGTCTTCTTTAGTATTGATGTGTTCTTTATGTGTAAAACATTACAGACTGACCCCTTGGAAACTCAGTTAAAATATGCTGTTATTTCCCAGCTTGAATCTAGCCAGTTATATGTTTCAGTGAGATACAAAGCAGGGTCTTGAAGAATGGAATCACCATCTTCCTTATTTAACAAAACGTCTTTTTTGCTGCTTAATTAGGTATTATGCTGTTCTGTCCATAACCTCTTTTGGAATCAAAGTGAAGCTATGAGACACATGAGCTATTCGTTCAATAACCAAACCTTCAAAATAGAAGCCAGATCAAAATGTGCTTATCTTCCTGCAATTGAGTTTTAAGGCTTATTCCTCGATGATTATAAGCAAGCATAATCTCTGAAGCTTGTGCTTTCCAGAATTGAACCTTTAACAACAAGATTTGTCTTTCATCTATCTTCTGATGAAGAAGGTTTTAACTGTAATGTCCTGTTGTGGTGTGAGTGCTGTTTCTGAGAGCTAGAATGATTTGCTGAGCAACTTGACTTTACTGAATATCAGGAATGTCCCTTGTTAGGAATCTCCTAGTGTCTAAAATTAGTACTTTCTCAAAATCTATTTTCCGCTAACTTTTTTAGTGTCTTGGTATTGCTAGGGGAACTTTTGCTTTGAAAGAAAATAGAAGTCATTTTAACAGTAGAACACATTTTTTTCTGACAGTTCATTGATTCACATAGGATTTTTCTGAGCACCTGCACTTGCTCACCCAAGTGGATTAACCTAAAGGAATGACTTTTGTAATAGTGATGTTTCTCTGTGTAGCTTTGCTGGAGGCCATGCTCCCATCAGATGTTTTAGGGGCCACTTTCTTACCATTTGAGTGCGTAGAGTCTTGCAGGTTCTAGTTTAAAATTCCAGCTTATGCTCTTCAGTTTGCCCAGGTTTATGCTCTTAGCTTCATCCCCACGCTGCTGTAGCTATAGCTTCAGCAGATTAAGTCCTTGGGCTTTTGCAGCTTCTGTGCTTTTGTACTCTGTCCAAGCCTGACAGTTTTTAAATACTTGCAGAGACCATAAGGGTAAGGGTGAAGGTTTCATTTTCTTTCCAGAACATGCTCAGAGAGTGTATTCAGCTAGCCTGTGTCTCTGGATGTGTGTCTCTTAAAGTCTTGCTCCCTGGGGTGAGACTGCAGCTGTTTACAGCTAATTTATGCCTGGTAGAACTTGCTCTGCCATGGCTCAGTTGTGAATTAGCCTTGCCAGTCTGCATGCAGTAAAATAAAACAATTGGGAAGCCTAGCTGTAGGGCTTAAAGCTCATAGTCAAGTTAAAGTGTTTAAAGTTTTAACTAATGAGACTTGGGATGAATGTTCGTCCTTATTGTTGAGACTGTTTACTTCCTTTTGTTGCCTGTGTGCTGAATGGAGAACAGATTAAAATAATACTAGCTGGTCTCTGCACCACAATTCTGATGCCTTCATATGTTGACCAGCTTCTAAGGATACAGGTAGAGTTGGAGAGGCTTTTGTGAGAGTATGGAGATGTGCACAGGTCAACTAGACTAACCAGTCTCCAAAAAAACTAAGTAAAATACCTTTATAGTTTTTCGCTTTCCTTCCCTGCCCAGCACTAAAACTGCCACTTTCCAAGACATCTTATTTACTTATTTTTTTTATATCAAAGACTGTTTCCTGCCACTTTTTTGTGTTGCATATGCATCATTGTTCCCCTTGTTAGGTTTGTGTTTTTCGTAGAAATCATATAAATGATGTTAAAGCTTTTAGTACAAGTATCTCAAATGTAGTACTGAGTATTGACTTGTAATACAAAAGAGATCATTTTGGTTTGTAACCTTGATAACTCTTTTCAGAAGTGCCAGTGGACCGTTCCCTTTCCTAACTGAGGTTTGTTTTCAAACAGTTATGAGATTGTTATGACTCTTGCAGTATATGCTGGCATAACTGGTAGCTGAGTCTCAACTGAGTAAAGTTCTGTTTTATGTCAGAGTCATAGTATTAAAGGAGAATACGTGAAGTTGGACAGGTTATGTTTATTCCTCTGTTCCAACATCTAACTCAGCTGACAATGTGGATTGGTAAACCTCTCATGAAACTCCTTTTCCACCTGCTTAGGTTCGTCTTGAATGAATCTCAGAGTCGACAAAACATGCCCTCAGCCCAGGGCTCTTCATCAAGTAATGTGGGAGGTCCAGGAATCCCTCAGCCACCTCCAGGGATGAGCTTTTATGCAGCCAAACGGGTAATTGGAGATAGCCCGTGGACACCAGAGCTGCTAGAACAGGTACTTGCAGCTATGGGGCTGGTCCTCAGTGAACTGGCTGTTGTAACAGGGATGGCTACAGACAGTGGAAGAGAAGGCCAGAGGGAAAATATGTAACTAATTCTGACCAGGTCTTTAGTTGCCCTGAGAGAATTTATTGAGGGTCTTAGCGTGATGCCTTCAGGAACTTTGCAACGGTGAGACAGGGTAGGAGGTGCCAGCAGTTCTCAAAGCTAGTTAAGAAGCAACCATGACTGCAGGCTACTCTTGCATTTTCCTCCTAAAGATACTAAGACTGCAAAACTTAAGACATGTTGATGAAGCATCCCTTTTTAGCAGAGAAGTAGTAGAGTATCCCTAGTTGTAATGCTGATACTTTGCCACAGGTGGTTGCTTTGACAGGAGGCAAGAAGAGGGTGCTGCTGAACAGATGGAGAGCATGTGAACTTAGCAAGCAGAAGCCATCACTTCAGACCACTGAACTGCTACTGTTACTGTAACATACACTTTCTTGTCAGTAACACTGCTTTTACTTTTCCCATTGTTGAACAGTGTAAGCTGGGGATAGTGAAGTTCATTGAAGCTGAGCAAGTGCCAGAACTTGAAGCTGTTATACACCTGGTTGTAGCCTCCAGTGATACAAGACACAGTGTTGCCACTGCAGCAGACCTTGAACTAAAGAGCAAACAAAGGTATAAGTTTGGTTGTTTGGGAAAGATGGTGCAAGTGGTCCTAACAAAGCTGGCCATTATTAATGTAGTGCTCCAGAGAGACTGTACTCTCAGAGAAGGAAGGCTGCAGTCCCCTGTGTACCTGTGAAGCTGCCATGTATTCACATGGAGCTGGGAATGGTGTGGCTCACAGTCTTGCAGCTGGGAACATCACTTGGCTCCAGAGCTGACAGCTTTAGCTGTCTGTTTTCGGTCATCTTTGGTATTACTTTTGAGCCGTTTTCTTACTCCTTGAGTTTCCAGATTGCCCTCTGTGGGTTATTGATGGTCAATAAAGCCCTAGTAAGTGATTCACAGCCAGTCAACTTACCTGTATTGTCTTCCCAGAAAAGTCTACTTTCATTTATTTTATTAAGGGAGTAAAGAGACTGTAACTGTGAAGGAGACCATAGTCTAGGAAGTTTAGCAGCCACCGTTTTCTGTATTATTAAAGCTTTTGCTCATCTGCAGTCCACCTTTCATCATCTAAAGATCATGCATCTGTCTTTAACCCATCAAAAGGACAGTAATTGCTGTTGGTACTGTTTGCTGAGTCATTGATTGTGTGAGGTTTGCTGGCTCAAGTAGGCGATTTGGAGCAAGAGAGGCCTGTCTTTGAAATATGCAGGTGTCTTCTGTTTTACTAGAAGTATAGGACTATTTAACTTGGAGTCAAGTAATGTAAAACCATCTCCGTTTGAGTCTAGTCACGTGCCTCACTTGTGGCAGAGGAGATGATTCCAGTAAGTGACAACAGCCTGGTTAGGCAAGGAAGTCTTTCCTTTGCTGCTTGTCTCATCTTTCCCTTTGTGTTGGTATTCTTTTCCTGGAGAGCAAAATACATGTGTAGACAATATGCAATGTTAAGTGTCTTTTATGAGAAACATATGCTACTTCACAGCTCACTTGTTTGGAAATAAGTTGCTTTACTGAAAGAAAGAGATGGTTCTGTTTCCTCCACTTTTTTGAAGCGTGCATACTTAACTTTGTTTTCTGTGGGGTGGGTTTTTGGTATGTATGTGTGTGCTCCAAACAGTCTTATCAACAGCTAGCATTAGATGGTTATCATGGGCAAACAAGTTTGTCTGAGAGACCCAGATGAAATAGTCCTTTAATAGAATTTTAAAATACAATTTAATAGAATTAAAAATACCCTGTTCTCTATTGAAATGTCAAAGCACTGAGGTTTAAAAATGTGGAGTAATTTGTTAACAGATGGCCATTCTGCATTCATTCAGTTTATATGTCTTGTTTCAATGGAAGAGAAGGGAGAAGGTAGTTTTCTCACAAATTATTTTGAACTATATTATCAGAATTTGTATGTAAAATTTGTAATCAGTTCACATTCTTTGTGATGATATATTATGTGGAGGTGGAAGGAGTGATTAGAAGTCAAACCAGATCTGTTAAAACTCTGGGAAGTATATGAGTGTGATGCAAAATGCTGTAAAACGTATATTTTAAAAAGTAATCAGGTCAGAATCATAACATGTTAGTGTTCAATGTGTTTTTTCTTTCAGTTTAATTGACTGGAACAATCCTGCTATCATCAACAAAATGTATAAAGTATATCTTGGGGATATACCACTGAAAACCAAGGAGGTAAGGTTTACCTTCAGAGTTGCATACCTGCTTAATTTCTGCAACTGTAATTTTAGTTGCCTTATGTTATTTGGAGAAAACATATTTGTATTTCTTAAATCTCACACTTCCTTTGATCTCTGCTTTCACTGAACATTTTTGCTGTTGAATCATTTTTTTCTCTCTCCCAGTGTGTTCTGATGTGCCATAGAAGGTAATTTAGCTAACCTAAAAGTCCTGCTTTCCAAAGATGCCCTATATTATTTCAACTCTTTCTGACAGGGATCTGTTCTCAAACCAGAAATGAAACGGGAGTCAGTCAGCACCCGTGTTAAATTAAAGATAGTGCCTCATCTTCTGCGATCCAGGCAAGCTGCCGAAACGTTCCCAGCTAACATTCAGGTAATGCTTACATTCCTACGCTCTTCCTAATGAGCTTGATAATACAGTTCCTCCTTAGAGGGGGGAAGCACTGTTACTGATGACAGTGTTTAAAGAAGGGAAATTAGGAAACCTATGAAAATGAGGGCAGACACTCTCTGATCTGCTCTTTATTCCTTTTGACCAGGTGGTTTATGATGGACTCTTTGGTGCAAACACAAATGCAAAGTTGAGGAGTCTGTCCTTGCAGTTCGTACATCATATTTGTATCATGTAAGTAATTCAGAGTGAGTACAGTGGTTTTTAGCTATTTGCATAGAAGCCAGTCTATTTGCAAATTATCTAACTGAACTATGGGCAAAGAAAGAGTGCTAAGACTCATAGAAAGTAGAGATTTTTCCTTAATCTTGAAATCTCTGTGTGTGTGCTTGTGCGCATTAAGCTGTAATTTCTCAGTCTGACAAAGTTGAGAAAAAGCGATACTGAGAGAAGATACTTTTAAGGGATGCAGAAGATAATATTTTATTTGTTGGTGTTTCTAATTGCAGTTGTCCGGAAAGTAAAATAAAGCCCTTAGGCCCAATGCTTTTAAATGGACTTACAAAGCTCATCAATGAATACAAAGAGGTAAGCTGAAAGTTTCTTTTAGTATAGAGCTATAAATCTTCATATGAATACAAGCAAAAGACAAATACCTTTACGATGGACAGTGATAAATCTCTTTTTTTTGTAGTTGCTTGAGGTGGCTATCAAAGGATACTTTTAAAGAAATTTTGTTAAAGAAGCAAATACTTTATTGGTTATATAGAAAAACTGATTTATTTAACTGCTGTGAACAGGTGCTTGGACACTATTTGCAAAGTCTCAGGAAATAATAGTGGTGTTAATCTAGAGAGCGAGACCAGAGCTGTTACTAGCTGCTGTAACTCCAGGCACATACCCTTTTCTGATAAGCAGCTGTATAGGCCTGCTTGTAATACCTTCTGTCCTGTCTGTCCAGGGATGGTATTGCTATGGGAAGGGTGTTACAAACAGAACTGCAAATACTAGTCTGGCCAGAAGATGTCTTTTCAGTGCCTAATTCCCCATGATACTCCTACACATATCTTGGGAAGGGCTGATGTTGCAGACTGCCTCTTCTGCAACTTTGATCCTGTTGCTGGTTCATTTGAACTGTTGGATGTGATCTTCTCGCCTGAGTTAGTGTTGAATGTGTGGGCCTCCCCTGTCATTGGGAAGGGCGTGAAAAAGAAGTGTATATAAATTGGTCATTGGTATCCTGCATTGGTCATAAGCAGGATCCGTTGTGCAAATGGCTTCCTTTGTGTAAAGCTGCTTTTTAGGCCAGTGGAATGTTTCTGTCCCTTTGCTACTGTTTCATATACTCGCTGAATCTACTTAGCTGTCTCTCCTGAAATAAAATGTGATTAGCTGAGACCAAAAGGGAGATTTATATTTTGTCACCATTTGTAATTTTGTTTTTCTTGTGGAAAAGCATTTTCCCTCTGTTCCTATGCAATGATTTTATTCTTGGATACAGTTATTTTATGTTCCACGATTCTTTGTCCATGAAAGCCTGTTTGAGCACTTTAGAGACATGATTAAAAGTATATTTTTAATTATAAAAGATACACCTTTATGTATTTCTGGTTTTGCTGAATTTTATTTATTTTTTTATCATTTAAGGATTCAAAACTGCTGTCCATGGCATATTCAGCGGTTGGAAAGCTCTCCAGGTAACTGAACCACTATTTAGGCAATGGGACGTTGAATCATTTTTCCAGAGTAATCTGTTAATTTGTCAGCAGCAAGCTTTATGCCACCCGCCAATTTTGCAATTGAGTGTACAGTGCAGAGAAAAGCATTCTTCTTGTAAAAAGAAATACGATTTTAGCTGACAGTTCCTCTAGTAGTGATTAATGGCAGCTCGTGAATTATGCACAGAATTTAAGAAGTGGTTCCACTTTCTGGATTGTCAGAAACATAAATTTAAGGAATGTACAGCAAAGACCAGAGGACGTGAACTTACACAAGTGATATGTTCAGTGGTATACTCATGATGTAAGTGGTTGTCCATACAATATCTTACTTTCCCGACTGTGTTAAGGAGGAATGTGCTGGTCCACGGTGGAAATGGATAAGATATAGCAAACTTTCTGTGCTGGCTCTGTTTTGTTTGACAGTTAAAATGTGGGATGAGGGTAAGACCAATGAAATGTGAAACATTTCAATTTTAAACCCCCAAAACTTCATGAATTAAAATATCTTTTTTCAGTCGAATGCCTCAGCTCTTTACCAAGGATATAGCACTGGTACAGCAGTTTTTTGAAGCTTTATGCAAGGTAGGTGCTGATGGGACTTTGGGAAACTGTTAATATTTGTGCTGGTTTTGCTTCATCCTTGGCATTACACAGTGTAAATTAAAAACTCTTGGTTTTGTACTGCAGGAGGATGCTGATACTAGGCTTGCCATTCAGGAGGCCTTGTCTATGATGGTTGGAGCATACAGTAACTTGGAAGGAGCCCAGCGTACCCTCATGGAAGCTCTTGTAGCTTCTTATTTAATAAAGGTATTTTCAGTGGAGTCAAAATTAAGTACCCTAAAAACCCAGCTATTCATTATTTTCCTGTTTCCTGATGCTTTCCATTGTATACTTTTGGAACAGGTCTCCCTTTTCTTACTGAATGTATTGGCCTGTCTGGAAGAAGGAATGGGTGGTTGTATGCTCAAATGAAATATATTCAGTAGGGTACAGTGGCTGCAAGGAGGGTGACAGCGCAGTTTTCTATTTCTGTTCTACTTTATAAAGAAACAAAGCCATTGTGATTGCGCTGAATGCATCTCATAGACTTCTCCTAGGAAAACTTTTAACAAGTGGGTGCTTCAAGTACAGTATGTTGTTAAATGCTTTGTGAAAGCAAGAGTTGGTAGAAAGGATCTTTCACTACCAAGTGGGGATTTCTGTGTGCTGTGTGATTTCTAACATTATAAGGCAGTTGGGAAGCTCCCTAGGAACTCAGCCGTGAGACAGTAATTCAGAGGAAACCACACTTCACTGACTCTCTTACTTTACCGAGTATCTTGTTAGTATTCAGAATTCCCCAGAGTTTCAGAAATTCCCCCAGAATTTCAGAAAGAGTGGTTTTTGTATACTCTCTGTTTGCATGGGTACTCAGGGTACCCTGACTGCAGAGGTATATGTATTTCTAGTGATTGCAGTAGTAACTGTGTAAGGGACTATTTTAATGCTAATGACTCTTTTGTGTGAGTGCTCAAGTGATCTAAGTATCAAAATGGTATTACCTGGAGACAATCTGAACCCAGCAGAGAGGATGACCAGCCTAAGCTGATGGGGTTTTTTTCTACCTCTGGCTGTGCTGCTCCTAAGCACAGCACTGTTTTGTGTGGATGATGCATGTCATTTCATTTCAAAACTGCCTGGATGGGGCAGCACAGATGTCTAAGAATTAGCGATAACATTGATTTATGATTCAAAAAGATGTGCATGTATTTTATTAAACATTTCATTCTTGACTTGTGTATACATGAGCCAGTTATATGGCAGGAGATGGGGAAAAAATAAAGACTTAGCAAGAACAGTGTCTCAGAATGTCTAAACTCTTTGAGTTATGTTGGTACCAGAGGACAAAACAGATACCTGATTATATACAAGTGGTGAGTGCGGGCATTAGTGTGTTCATTTAAAACTCAACCATATGTTTCTGTCTCTTCTCTTTAAGCCTGAAGTTCAAGTACGTCAAGTGGCTGTGAAATTTGCTAGCACAGTATTCCCTCCAGATCATATCCCTTCCAGATACTTACTCCTGTTAGCTGCGGGAGACCCGTAAGTTGTTTTCCTTTTTATTTTCATATACACACATACATGTAATTTCACACGATATATATTTGGCTGAAATATGAATGCATATATACGTGTGCGTGTGTACGTACATAAAACTCACTGAAAATCAAGTATGATAATTTGAAAGTTAACCTTTACATAGGGGCGTTCTTGACAGTTCTATGGAGAACTGTTACTGTGCCTTATGGTAGTCTTTGGCTTGGATTCTTTTTCTTGTTTCAGATGCACTGCTGTCACTAAAGCACTTTTACTTTGCCAACTGCAAAGTAAAAATGTGTTAACTGAAATCAGCTTTATGGGGACTAGAAATTATTTTTTGCCTGGCAAATTCTATCAGTCTATTTTTAGCTTGTATTTGCAGAGTCAGGAGCATGGGCTTGTGAGAGCTGCCAGTCTTTGCTGAGGAGTAGTTGACTCATTGAATTACTGTAATAATTTCATTTTCAGCTTTCTGTTACTGCAATTTAAGTGGTAGGGTTTTTTCCGACTTTAATTGCTTGATTGTTGATGTGAGCAGCTATTGTGTAACTAAGGAAAGCTACAGATCAATTACAACGAGCTGCTCTATCATTGCAGTGTCAGCAATGTTACAGGAGTTGATCTTCTGCTAAGTAGATAGTGGTAAACATGGTAGATGTCAGCTCAAGCTTGAATATAGGAAGTGATGGAGAGGAGGAGCAGATAGGAAAACAAGGGTGTGGGAACCAGGAACTGGTGGTGAATGCTGGCAGGATGTAAGAGGAGCAGAAGTGGACTGATCCAGACTGTTTTGCAGAGGCCACTTACCACTATCATTTTTCTTCCCCCTCTCTAAAATAAACAAATCATTACAAGTTCTAATGAAAGCTTTTTTCCCCTTCCTTTCAAAAAAACCCACTTCTCGCTTTAAAAACTGCTCTCTTTTCCCCAACTGCTCAAGTCATCTTACTGCTCATTAAAGGACATTCATTCTGTGCAAATTATGTCTGTTTCTCATTTTTTCTTCTGAAAGGCGGGAGGAGGTACATGGAGAAGCCCAGCGGGTGCTGAGAACATTTCCTGGTAAAAATGAAAAAGAGAGTTCTGGGAAGCAGATGCCTTCCTTTCCTGAAATGGTCCATTACATTCAAGATAAGGTACAGTGCTTCTGTCCTAGTAAATGACAAATACATGCCTGAGCATCAGGCATGTAGTAAGTGTGGTCTTCCCTATATTCATCTCCCTCACCTCCCCCAAGGAGTAAAGTTAGCTAAAATCACAGCAAAGACCACACATAGTATTGCATTGCCAAGATTAGCACTCATCATTACCTTCTGCAATAATTGTGAGAGATCCAAGTGTTAAGTAAAAAGGAGGCAGGCCCTTTAACAGAGGGATTGTTTTGCTTTGATACTATTTGTGCAGATGATGTGTGGAGTGAGGAATCCATTGTTCGAGGGTGATAATCCAGCATGTTTCACAAATGCAGTTCACTGACAAACATGTTCTTGAAGGGATAGGAAGATCACTCCCTTGTTGGGCTAGTGAAGAATAGTATTGTCTACAAAACAGAAAAAAGATTCCAGGTGAGGAAAGAAGGTACTGGAACAAGTGAAGAAGTCTGGTTTATTGACTTCAAAGCTTAATTATTCATCCTCATTGCAATCTGTGGAAATAATGGCCATGTAAATAACCTTTCACAATTCTAGTGGAATGATAGAGCAAAAGCTGTACAATTGAGTTTACACTCACTGATTGCACTGAGAGATCATCTGGAAAGGTGTTAAAATCAAGTCTGTGTTACACACATCCGTGTATAGCAGCTGTACCTAGATTTATGAGCTATAAATATTTGGAGTGTCACTGACAATACCTTTTTTCCTCTGACAGTCTACTTTTTAAAAAAATGCCAGAAGTATATAATATTGGATCACATCTTGTTCTGCAAGAGGTCTGTGATAGCAGAACTCCCACCTGAGAGATTTATTGTGAAATGTGGTATACTCTGATGGTGGTCTACTCTGCTAGTGTATGAAGTATTTGGAGCTTTATGAAAAAAACTTGCTTTTGTCCAAAATACTGGTTATTCAAATAGATATAAAAAAAAGGGGAAACCAAGACTGAGTTTTCTTTGCCTTCTCTAATGTCACTAAATAACTATGGATCAGCCTAGTTTAATCACTACTGAGAAAAACAAGATTCTTTCACTCCTGGGTGAATTTTAAAAAAAAAAAAATTTGAGCACTTTTCAGTCCTTGCTTACATGTCCTGAAAATAAAAATTTAAAAAAAAATTTTTAAATCCTGGAGGTACGTTTCTTTGATTAGTTATCTCAAAGTGTGAATTTTCACGTATCATGAATAATCTGCAAGTATTGGAGGTATTTGAGAAGTTTGTATGCATTGCTTGGCACAGCAGGCCAAGATGCAAAGTGGCTTTCCCATATGAATTAGCATGATCCTTCTCTCCCACTGCAAGAAAGTATGTGTGAAAGAGTAGGGCCTAGTCTGCTGGTTATGGATGGGAACCCATTCTTCAAGAGAGACATCTTCTGGTCTGCTAATTCAGGTTATCACTAATGGTTCTGGATGTTCTGGGCTGAAGTTACAGTGCAGCAAAAGATGGCTTGTGTTCAGAGATGTGAGGATCTTGACTTCAGTACAAACTCCTAGTATGTTTATTCAGATGCAAGGCTGCCTTGCTGAATCCAGCCCTAGCACTGATGTGCATATTGCCTAGAGAATACAGACATGCTTTTCTGCAGCATTTGCAGTGGGCGTTAGTGGAAACCTTCTGTTAGAATGTTTTTCTGCTGTAATATTCCTGCTTATCAAATCCAACATTTCAATGGAAAGGAATTGCTCACTTGCTGTAGCAGCCTTCTACTTGCTAGGGTGCAGGCTCTGAGAGACATTCTGGGCTTGTCTGGTGCAGCACAGGGAGCCCACCTCCCACTGCTGGGGAAACCTGGCTGCTCTGCAGCTCCTCCAGGCAGAGCTGCCGTCTCCAGGCTTTGTGGCTGCCTGTCATCTGGGGTGCCTCAGAGTTTGGAAGTTTAGGAGGTATTTTGTTGTTAAATTCTAAAGCACTTCATTTTTCTGGAGGGGAAGAAAGAAAAGTCCTCCTCCAGGTGCCCCTGCTGTTCCCTCTCATGAATTCAAAGTTTCCATGTTCTGAGTTAATAGGGATGTAAAGTTGATGGACCTAAACTGTACTGTTACCAAGTGCACTGTGCCCTTCTTGTTATAGAACTGTTGTACATTTTCAGTTGCTAGGTGGAGGATAAACAGTTGCATCAGCACAATTTTGTTGACCTTTCCAACATCTCTGCTGTTCATGGGTCTGACTGTTCCAGTCTTAATATACTCTGTTGTTTAGGCTTCTCATCGAATGAAAACTCCAGCTAAATATATGACTGGAACTGCAGCATTGCCTTTCAATCCTGCCACATTTGGAGAGGTAATTGTCTGAATTTACTTCCTTGGATATGTGTACCGTTATTTATTTAGAGGAAAGTGTAAGAAACTAACAGTTAACCGTAAGTCATGCTACATTCTAAAATTCCTCTTTTAAACAGATGTTGGGATTAACTTTCCATCCTTTATCTGTCTGTCCATAACAGCAGTCTGAACAGGATTTTCAGGCTGGTGGGAGAAATGTACCCAAGAGGGCTGCTCCACTGTGTTCTGCAGCGTGCCTAAAGTCATAGGTTCTCAGATGGAGAAACTGGCAATCCTGTGCAAAGGTCCCATTATGTTCCTTGAGGCTGTTCTTTTCATAGCAGATTATAGACACAAACTCAGATATGATGCAAGATCTGTTCCTTGAGGCTGCTCTTTTCATAGCAGATTATAGACACAAACTCAGATATGATGCAAGATCTGTATTAGCAATGTGTTGTGTTGCATTTGTATGCATGCCAAATTGGTGTAGGGTACAGGATTAACTGCTCACAAGGAGGTTGCATCAACTTATGATAAACCAAAAATGCATCAATTTATGATAAACCAAAAGTCTGTGTATAATTTAATCTTTGGAGAGTGATGCAGGCACTGTAGAGTTATCTGCTTACTCAGGCTTATTGCAGAAACTGGTCCTGAGATTTGTAATGCTTTGTATTTGTTCCTGTCTCCATGCTGACTCTTCTCTCTAGATTTGATTAAAGAAGAAACTGTATTGATTTGCTTACACTAAAGACAGCATATTCCCTGCTCTTTTATTTTGTCTCCTCCATGGTCTTCCAAGTGCTCATGCACTCAGTATCCTGTGCTTTTCTCTGTTCTACTTAGATAGTTCTGTATCTGCGGATGTGTCTTGCTCACAGTGCAGGCGTGGTGCCAACCTCCCAGAGCTTGGCAGATATGCAAGATCATACTCCAGCCATTGGACGTTACATAAGAAACATGATGTCTGGCAACCACATATCTTTCTCTTCTTCCTCCTCCTCTTCAAAAAGTGCAGAAACCAACCCTGTACATATATATATTGGCCTTCTTCAACAGCTGTTAGCAGGTGTTGGAGGTAAGAAGCTGTGTGCAGCATCATTTTGAAGGAAAAAAGTCTTCCCTTATTAGAATGAGTTGCCACACCCAGTGCTTTCAACTTGGCTGCAGCAATTGCAAAGTTGCAGCATAGACTATATACTCTTCAGTTTAAGCTTGTTCTCTTCTGTGCTGCTGTGTAGATGGGAAAAAGCAGGACAGTAAAATTGCGGCACCAATTGACATAATGCTTTAAAATGGTGAGGCTGTTGTCTAGAACAGCTTCCTCACCAGTGAATGCTATGTCTTCCTGACTCTGATAATAGCATATCTGCGACAAGTGTAGTCTTAAAGCACTTGAGTGCCTTTAGAACAAATTGCTACCAGAATATATGCTTCTATTAGTATCCCTAATATTTCTGAGAAGTACTATACCCTATTAGTCTGTGTTGTTATCCCTAGGGAATTGCAAATGTATGCTTTGAAATGCCTGACACTACTTCACCTCTTTTTATCACTGTTAGATTGTTGTCAGCACTGCAATTGTTCAATAACATGATTCTTTAATTACTGTTTAGGTTTGCCAGTCATGTATTGTCTTCTAGAAGTTGTTTCAGTGTATCCAGAAAAACTAGCCACCAGATTTGTAGACAAAATGGATTGGATAAAGGTATGTAGAAAACCCTTTTTTTTTTTTGTTTTGTTTTTTTTTTTTTTGTTGGAGGGGGTTTGGCATTAGCAAAATCTGGCACTTTCCCATAGTGGAATGGAGTGTTATTTCCAAGTGTGCACTTAACTTGAAATCTGGTGTTTCTACTTACAGTCAACACCTCATGAGATGTGACATGTAACAGGGTAGGGAAAATTATTTTTCCATTTTTTGGTGTTACTGATTTTGTTCATTGACCTACATGTTCTGGGTAATCTATGTCATTGATCCTGTTAGTATAGTCAGTTTTTTCCCCTTGATCAGAAGATCCCTTATAGAGCAAAAGAAAACTGAAAACAAAATTCTACAATTTTTTAAGGAACTATTTAACAATGGGAATGTTCCAGTGGGAAGATACAAGTGGCTTCTCAGAAAGTGAGATTAATTAGATCCCTAGTTGTTTTAGAGCCCTTTCTGTGGAGGTTGCTTGGGTTTTTTTTTTTAAATTAGCCTCAAAAAAACCCCCAAACAGATAAACTGGAGCGTGCTTGGGTATAAGCTAAAGAGAATTCTGCTTTCCCTAGATTCTTTTCTCAAACAACTTTCTACTTCTTCATGATTTGCTTCAAGCATCCAGGATATGCGAAGCTCTTACAGGTTGCCTTCTCTTTCATTGGAGGAATCTGGCAGAAAGAAATACTTGATTGAGTTAAAGAAAAATTAGAATGTGTTCTAATAATTTCTCCTCCTGATATCTGTGCTGCATTGCACTGTATGCAGTTTACCACGTCTCATTTAAGTGCAGGTATGAACCTCAAAGGAGAAGACTTAAAAACATTCTCCTTGTCTGTGTTGTTCATCATTTGCAGAAACACTTTCTTGTTCTTTGGCCTGCTGTCCATTTGCAAAATCAAGCTACTAGGGGTGGTAACTGATACTACCTAGTTCCAGAAATACTGTTGTAAATCATCCTTTGTGTGATTTTGCTTTGCCAAGTGAAAGGAACAGGTCCCGCGGTTTGTAACAAGTTGGCTACATGATCTGATGCAAGTTTTGAGTTAGAGTTGTGTTTCATGAGCTGGACAGATCTAATTTCTTGTTTGTTTGGGTCATTTTTGCCGCCTTTGTGGTTCAAAGCTTTGGGTATGAATTTTTTATGTGAATGTGTTGTGTTATACATCAAATTAATGGCAGAGGTAAGATTGTACCTTAAGAAATTACCCCAGGCTTCCCAAATGCAACTTTTCAACAATCTAGATAATACGAGGTCTCTAATACAAAATGGATAAATTTGCACTGAGCTGTGATTTCCTGGACACTTTTTTGGTCGGCATTGGATTTAACTGGTTTAACTTCTTGAGGTTTTTTTCCCCCCCCCCCTTTGATTAATAAAAAGGAACTGGAAGCCTCCAGTAGCTCAGGAAAAATAGTGTCTTTAGGGTATTCAAAATGTGGAAGCTCTTCTCTGAAGACAGAATTTGGGTGAGCGTGCAATCAGCATGTTTAATCCAGAACCAGTGGCTAGCCCTCTCGTGGCTACTGGTAATCTTCCTCCTAAACGCTGAGAGTGTAATGAATGCTTTGCTGAATTGAGTGCTTTGTTTCTTGCTAAATGACAATGCTGTTGGTTTAAAGAGTGGTTTCTGAGTTAAGTAGTATTCGTGTAGCTGCATGACAGTTGTGCTTGTATATTGAAGCTCCGTATGAACAGACTGTATAAGAAGCTGCTTCCATATTTTATGTTTCTTTTTAAAAACTCCTGCAGAGCCTAATGAACACAAACAAAGAAGAAATGCGTGAGCTCGCAGCCCTGTTTTATTCTGTAGTGCTGTCTACCATGTCTGGAGATGAGTTGAGGGCCTCCTTGGAGCAGCTGATCAAGATGACAAAAGACAACCATGTAACTACCTTCCTTTGCTGCTTTTTGTTTGTTCTCGTGCCATGTAACTGATAGGAAATCTGAATCTCATAGTGTGCCTAGGATGTATTAGCCTTAATCTGAGTGTAAAATTAGCTAGCTGACTTCTAGCTGGATGGTGAGAAGGGATTTTTGTTGTAGATGAGTGCAACAGATTTTTAAATAAATTAATCCCCAAAGCTGTTGTTGAGGTCAGTAGGAGGGTTTCCTGGAGGCACTTCCCAAGCAAAGCCAGCACCAAAGGTATTTAACCAGTTTTGGCCAGCTAAATATTCTTCATCCCATTGAGTGGTAATGGATCACACTGACTAACTCAAACAGTTTACCGGTTCCTTATTTGTGAGCAACTACAGGTATGCACAGAGCT
Source organism: Podargus strigoides (assembly GCA_028020825.1). NCBI lineage: Eukaryota > Metazoa > Chordata > Aves > Caprimulgiformes > Podargidae > Podargus > Podargus strigoides. Next base: position 93,565,121 of record CM051663.1, read on the forward strand.
AAGAAAATGTTTAACTCATTAAATGCTTAACTTCCCTTCCCCTCCTGAGCCATAGCAACCTCCTGGTTCCCCATCATCTGAGATCTTGTCCCACCAATACCTTTTGCAGGCTGAGGTCTGTCTTCTTCCCTCCCACCTCTCATGAACTGCTCAACAGCCCTCCATCACTGTACCGCTACGTGGTGGGTTTGCCTGCCTTCCCTCCTCGTGCAGCTCCTTCCTCCTACTAGTATTCTTAACTCTGCATTTTGCCACTACAAGCATGGAGAAGGAGTCCTGAAAATAAACTGAGCAGGCTTTTATTCTGGTGTGTTTTGTATCCTGAAAGGGAGGGAAAGTGGTGCATTTTTAGGTTATGTTTCCCCAGAACATTTTTATATCAATCCCTCTGAAGGACTTAATGGGCCACCATTTACATTGCAGGTAACAGGCTCAAATGCTGACAGGAAGTGCTGATTGGTTTATGCTGTAATTAACAAACACGATTGATTTTGAATCTGTGATAGCTGTGTCCATGAGCCAGAGCCATGTCATTGCTCAGTTTTACATAGTGCGCAGCTTCAGCAGCACAAATGCCAGCACAAATGAGTCACAGCCCCATACCACTGCTTTCTGCCCCAATCATCCGTGAAGCCAAGGCTGGCCTTTTGCAGAACCTGGCTGAAAATAAAAAGGGGTGTGAACCATGAAACACAGAAAAGCAGGGTGTTCCCATGCATTTTGGGGTTTGAGGCAGTTAGAGCTCTGATTTGTTGCAGAAGTACAAGAACAGCTAAATCAGTATAGCTAGGGTTGGTGGTGGTCTCTAGTGTCTCAATAAGGACTGCATGGGAAATGGATAGCTGAAGTAGAGGGGGTAAAGGACCCATCTTCAACTGGCTTTGCTGCTGTGAGACCACAACAAGGAACAGTTCCTGGTAGCTAAGCTAGGTTGAGAATCTTGTCCTGACAGCACAGTTGCAGTGATGCAACTTTTTGCAGGGTTGTGATAAAGAGATATGAACTAATCTGAGTTTAAACCTTCCTTTTGTTATTTGGGTTTTGGTTTTTATAATTAAGATTGCATTTAACTCTCACAGACTTATTTCTGCACAAAATCCATTTGTTCGAATTCACCTGTGGGAATGAGCACTGTCATTAGATAGTCTCTATGGCAAATCAGCATTGGACAAATTAATGTTCTTGACATTTAATTGTAGTAATTTCACAGTCTGTGGCCTACTGAACTCTAGAGGCATTGCCTTCAGTGTTCATAGGCTAGGTGTGTTCTCATTCTTAGTAATGCAAATCTAGAGTAATTGTCCTTCAGTGCTTTTTACTAAAGAGTACATTTTGTCCCCTTAATCTGAGTATGACCAGTTTTTAAGCAGAGACAACATAGTATTATCTTAGTTCACTTCCATAAGTCTGTACTTACAAATCAAATGAGTTGGATTTTTTAAATATTTTTTTTTGCGTACCTACCAAGGGGTAGACTTTAAGAACGAGAGTGCTGGTGATGTGTTCTTAATCTGTCCTCCTAAGCCTCTTCTAAATTTTGTTAATTTATCTTCAAGGACTCCATCCATCAGAGGGCACTAGCAATATCAAACTCAATTGTTGCATTATGTGTTAGAACTCTGCGTTCTTCAGGGTGCCTTCTCATCTGGCTAGTCCCTATGTGTTTTTAAATCAGTGCTTTGTGCAAAGTGTTACTTACTCTGAAAATGAGATTTTTCTGCACTGTTGGTGTTGTCTTTAGAGCCCGGAGGTCCAACATGGATCCTTGTTGGCTTTGGGATTTACAGTAGGAAGGTATTTGGCCAAAGGGAAAATCAGAACAATGGAGCTACATGACATAGAACAGCCAAACACTGCAGTCATGCCGGAACAAGAACAGCTCATAAAGTTGACGACAGAGACAATAGGTAACTTCCTGCTTAAAACTTTGCTGCATGTTACAGTTGTCTTTTCAACTACTCTAGGCTGAGGACTCTTCTAAGATACTCAGCTCGTAGATACTGTAATCTTGAGTTCACTTTCTGTGATAGAATTTACAGCCTGTAAAAATGTCATCTAATTAAATGCATGTACTTAACCCTTTTCAACAAGAATTAGATGGACTCTTAGCTCATAGAGCCACATAGCACAATTAGGAGCAGTGCCACTGCCTAGAATCCTCCCAGTGTCTCCTTTGATATTATTCTAGCATAAAGCTTCCTACCAGCTGTAGGGGAAAGAAACACTTCACTTCATGCATGGGTAAAACATAAGTGCCTGCCTGCCCACTGCTAAACAATAATACAAAATCCAAGTCATCCTGTTTTGCTTTTTCCTGTAGGTTCTTTTCTGGAAAGCACCTCTCCTTTCCTCGTGGTGGCTGCTTGTACGGCTCTTGGGGAGATTGGCAGGAATGGCCCCTTGCCAATCCCCAGTGAAGGAACAGGATTTACAAAGCTGCAACTTGTTGAAAGCTTATTGGCCCGAATCCCTTCCAGCAAGGAAACAAATAAGGCAAGATTTTTTTAGTGTTGTGATTCTTGTTCATTTCTAGAATGCTCTGTCCCCAGGTTTATGTATTACCTGCCAAACTGAGCCTCGTTTTTTAAGAGAATTAGGCTTATCGTTGGCTTTAGTGAGTCAGAATTAGCCTAGGAGTTTTCAGAATTAGGCTAAGGGTTTTTTCCAGTGTTGTCTAGCAGTTGATTGCTTGTGCTTTCTACAGTCATAAGCAGGAGCTTAAGGGATGAAACCTATGAGTGGTCATAATTTTAATTCAATAAAAGGTATCTTCTTTTACCTGGAAATAATCTTCAAAGGTAACAGGACACTTGTTTTGATCAGCTGCACTGATTGGTCTAATAAGTCACTTGCATGTCTAACTTCTGGTACCTTATGCGAAACTTGAGCAAAGGTGAGAAAGAATGGGTTTAAAGTGTGTCTTCTGGATTTACAGGAAGGTTATGTGGTGATAGTGTTTTTTTATTTGTATTTAAGATGAAGGAACGAGCAATACAAACATTAGGTTACTTCCCAGTGGGAGATGAAGATTTTCCCCACCAGAAGCTACTGTTGCAGGGTTTAATGGATTCTGTGGAGGTGAGCCACTGTCAATGTAGTGTCCCTTGTACTGCAGTGAGTATTTCTGTTTTAATGCTTTTTATGTTTCTAGAGCCAAGTTTACACGGGGAGCTGTCTTTTCGTAATAGTGCCTCTGGGTTTTTTAAAACTGCCTTGAAATAGAGAGCAGAGGTAGATTTGGGGCTTGTGAAATGTTTTATACCACAGTTTAAAAACTGGCCAGTTGAGGTCTCTGCCCCAGATTCCGAGATGGATGCGTGTTCTCCTTCAGAGGGACTGTCTGTGTGTGTAAGTCTTAAGAACTTACAGTAATGAGGCCATAGGTCTGTACTTTGGTCTTCAAAAGTGCTCTGAAAGTAGGATACACCTTTTTCATCTGAACTACTTCAGCTGATATAACTCACTTGAATTAGCAGCTTTGTTTATAGGAATACACATATCTATTGTCAGTCTAAATGCATCAGTGTAGTGCACTGCATTCTTTCAAAGTACTTCAGAGCTGCTATACATATTGCAACACACCAGAAAGCAAAATTAAATAGTTAAGGAACTTTTTTATTGTTCTTCATTTACAGCTTGTTTTACCTTTCTGCCTTGTTCATACTGACATAGGATTCAGCAGCTATTTAGTGTCAGACAGGGTGGCTTCGGTGAGTCCTCCAGTCTGATGTGAGAAAACAAGCACAAATAGTAAGAGCATCATGTACACAAACATAAAATGTTGTTTCTAAGTGCCATGTTTATCTCCTGCAACTGCTTAGGAACATTACAGCTTCTTTTATAAAATGTGTACTTGAAAAAAAGTTATTTATCTTAGGAGAATCTAAGGGCTTCTTCAAATGCCTCAGCATTTTGTGCTTTCAGAGAGTAGGAGAAGCAATCTGGGAGGTACTCAGCAGGTATAGAAATCAGTTCTTACAACTGAAGATTCATCATAAATAATGACAAAAAAAGTGGCAGAGTTCTGCACATTCTGTTCCTGATGGCTTAGAGGATAGTGTGAAGAGGACAGAGGAGCAAAGCGAACTATTGTCTGAATTCTTCTAATGTAAAAAACAATTCTGTGCATCACTTGGGGATAATCAACTTCTGGATGGAATTACAGGAGAATCTTTTACTACTGCATACTCTAAGAAAGCCTCAGTAATTTTTGTTAATGACTGGTAGTCTTGTCCTGACTTTGTTTTATATTAACCCTGTCTCTCCAGTTCTTTCTGTTCACTAAGTTGAGCTTTTGCAGAGATTAGCAAATGCTTTGTAGGAGGCATGCTTTAAAAATAAGTGGAAATTTTAGGTCTTATCTTACTGCAAATTGGTGCTTGGAATTATCTTAGGGGTCTTTCCCAACCAAGGCTATTCTATGATTTTGTGACTATGGTTTTATGGTGTGGGGTAAGTGCCAAAAGTTTTGGTGTGTGTTCAGTTAATACTGTCAGTGAGGCTCTGTTGTGTTTTTTCAGGCCAAACAAATAGAGCTGCAGTTCACTGTTGGTGAAGCTATTACCAGTGCTGCTGTAGGAACCAGCTCGGTGGCCGCACGTGATGCATGGACAGTCACAGAGGAGGAATATATCCCTCCTTCAGGTAGGCCTTCCTAATACAGGGGCTGGGTTGAGGAGCGTAAAATCTTACAGTTCTGGACTAACACTGGGCTACATAATTGTATTTCTGTGGGGTTTGATTTATAACAACAGCAGTAAGAGACATTTTGTGTTTGTTAATCCACTACACAGTGTTCTGCAATGCTGGATTATATACAGGTCATTTCACCTCTTAAGTCCTCCCTCAGAGGGTGGAAGACTTAACTGCATGGGCTGTTAAAATAACTTCTTGATAAAATTTAATTTGTTGCCACTTGACACTGCATTTGTTGGTTTGGTTTTTTTTTTTCGTTTGCCATGTTGCCTTAGTTTCAGGTTTAACATACACAGACCTTTTAAAGTAGCATTTTGAAGCCTGCACTGGAAAATAGGCTTAGAAAATTAAATTGCAAGTCTTTTTCTAGCAACTTGGACTGATATGATTAAGTGATAGAAACATGCAGTAAATGCAGAAATCTTATTTAAGGACCAAGATTCTGTACCCATTGAAATGCAAGCATGAAAAAACGCTAGCTTCAAAACAGGCAGCTGCAAATATCAGCCTCAGACCTGCAAACAGGTGTGTTAATGTTGTGAGAGTGGTCTTGGATCTCAAGCGTACACAAAACTGACCATGTGCAGAATGGGGTAGAACCCTGCCATTGCTCCAGAGATTTTGAGTCCCAATAAAAAAAATGTAGCACACGGAATCTTTTGCACTATGAGTGCTACCTGTTCTTCACCACAGGCTCCGAAGCACTTTCATGTAGAGTTAGGAGGACTGTATTCAGTGTTTCTATTAGGAGAAACACTTTTCCTGAATAAGCAGAAATTAAGGTGTTGCCTGAGTACTCATGGGCTGATTAGGTTTTTCATTGCTGCTGCACATTATATTGAAATTAAAAATTAGTATGGCTGAATATCAAATCTTTCCCCCTCTCCCCTCCACCTTCTTTCTTTCGTATAGATGTGAAAGTGAATGATGTGGTTCCCTGGGTCCTAGACCTTATTTTGAACAAGCACATTATCAGCCCCAACCCACATGTTAGGCAGGCAGCTTGCATCTGGCTTCTATCAATGGTGAAGAAGCTGAGCACCCACAAAGCAATTAAGGTAAGAAGTATGCCCTTTCCTAACACTGGCTCCTTGTCCATATTTTCGCTTCTCACCTCCTTTCTGTCCTTTCCTTCTCCTTCACTTTCATTGCCTCTTTTCCACCAGTGCTGCTGCAGTCATTGAGGTCTTTTTGAGACATGGCTTATCTTTTGTTACTAGGGCAACATACTAACTGGCAGATGAATCAGGCTGTTTGGCACCTTTGTAAACGTCTGGCTTGCACTCAAGTCAGAGTGAGCTTAGTGTAAACAGCTGTTGTAAGATGAAGTAGCAGTACATCTTCCCTTGGGAAGAAGAAGTTGGTGTCAGTATAGTTTTTAGGATTTATTTTTGGAAAATATTAAAAAGCAGTCTAGGAGGGGAAGGAGGGGGAGAACTAGAAGGAATTCCTGGACTCATTTGTTTCACAGAGTTTATCACAACTTTGGTACATAGGAGCAGTTGTGATATGCTTCGTGTACTCTGTATTTTTGATGCACTTTGATGAAAGCCTTATGTTTAGGGTGTTTGTCTGTAATGAGAGAATGTGAAAGGTTCCTCTACAAGACTTAATAAAGCATTCCCAACCAAAATATCCTCTGTCTGCATAGAGGTACTACGGACTGTGATGGGACCATGTAAACATTCTGCGCTCTCCAGGTGATGGCAAAGAGCTTTAGGACAATAGGTGCTTTGCAAATGTAAGCTGTTAAATGCAAAACTTTGCCACGTATTGCACTTGTCTAAACGAAGAATCTTGTGGGAGGTGGCAGAATCCACTAGTCTGGGGATGAAGGAAAGATGTCCTCACATAGAGGATAGCCCCATCTGTCTGCAAGCCAGATTTATGACACATTACTGTTAATAATTGATAATAATAATTACATTATTATTAGACAAGGAAAATAAAATATGTGGTTTACTAATGGCATGGGAGCTGTAAAAAGGTCCTGGACATATAACAGTTATCTTCTGTGAATGTCAGTCAGGGTGCTGCTTACCTGTCTGTAAAGGAAGGCAATTCTTGTTGTAAGTGTAGCTCAAGTAGGGAGCTCCATTGATTCAGTAGCGTTTTTTTATCTGTTAGGAACTTGCCTTGAGACCAGACAAAGTATCCAAAAGCTGAGACAAAAATAATATCCTTTTTTCTCATCTTACAGTCTCATCTCAAGGATATTCAAAGTGCATTTGTTTCGATTCTGTCAGATAGTGATGGTAAGTACTATAACATCTTAAAAGTTGTGTCTTTTGGTGGGCTTTTAAGAGAATGGAGGGAATCTTTGAACATGCAGAAAGTCACCTACACGTTCTCTGTCAGTCAGCATTAAAAGGTGACTGTAGAAACATCCCATTTCTGATGTAGTAGGAATGATTTCTAGGCATAACATGTACAGGTAAGCAGCACAGTGTTTTTCTGTGGACAGGAAATTTTCTAACTGAGCACAAATCTTTTTCTGCGTTTGCCCCTTCAGACTGTAATAACAGAAACTGCTCAGTGGTGCTCCTTCTGCTCTGCTTTGGGCAGCAGGATGCATATCACAGAGTTCTGCATGGACAGGAGCTCTAAGCTCCTGTCTGAGCCCCTCTTTAAGTGGATTTTGGCTTATATGTCTACCCATGGCAGCTAATGGAAAGAGTGGCATCCAGCAGCCTATCCAAAGCTCTCTGAAGTTGAAGAGAATATTACTATTGACTTTGCCTGAACTTCAGGGGCCAGCAGTGTGTCAGAATACTTACGGTTCTTGGAACTCTCTCTGCTATTTCAAAACCTGCAGTGACAGTATTAACATGAAAATATCACCTGACTTGTTCGGGGCGATAAGCCTTCAGAACAAATTGCTGCTTCAGAATGCAAAGCTTCTGACTTTCCAGAAACAGAAACATCTGCTCTGAAACAGAGAGCTGCAAACTGCAGCTCAGAGTTCCACTTGCTATGTCATGGTTTTTGTTGAATCTTGGTTTTGAAATTTGTGTGTTACTTGGTTACATTTTTATCTTTAATTTTACTTTGTAAAATCTCTTGCAGAGCTTAGTCAAGATGTTGCTTCAAAAGGTCTTGGGCTGATATATGAACTAGGAAGTGAACAGGATCAGCAAGAACTAGTCACCACACTTGTTGATACCCTTATGACTGGGAAAAGGTACAGTAAGTTCAGAACACAGTGAGAACACTGAGCAAGCTGTCTGATGGGAACAAAAACATGCCTCCCTCTTGTGTGGAAAGAGAAGTTTTGTGGCCAAGGACAAGCCAATATTACATGTATTTTCAGTGGGTCAAACTAGGACATTTCTTAATTTGGCTTAGAGTTTGTTGTGACTGATGTTGTTCTGCTTTTCTTCCATTCAACAAAGCTTCAAAATAATTACTCAGTCCTGATCCAAGCAGTTCAAATTGGTCGGGGTTTGGTTAGATTTCCTACTTGCTGCATTGTGTAATTGCAAAGGACAATGGTCTCTTGCAGTGACTCTGCACAATGTGAATGTTGCAGAAGTGCAGACTTGCTTGTGCCTGAAATGTACCTCTTGCGGAGGAAGTGTTATTAATTAAAACGTCAGCTTTAGTGCAAAAAACACTGGTCTTACTGGACTCCTGGCTAGTAATTATGTCAGTCCATCCTGAAAATCCTCTTTAAAAGCCTACTCCTGTCTAACCTGGAATAAGTGTGGCCACTGTGAGTGAGAAAAACAGGAGAGTGTGGCTTTACACACCTCTATGTTTTTTGTGGGATTTGCACTGAAAGAATGGAAAATTACTGAGTTAATAAAGCAAAACAAATTAACTTGTTCTGTAACATGCAGTCCATTCAAGGGTAGAGTTTGGTAAAGCTAATGCGGGACCTCTCTCCTACCAGAGCCAAACACGAGATGACTGGAGAAACTGTGGTGTTTCAGGGTGGCCTGAGCAAAACCCCAGATGGGTAAGTTTACTGACAGCCTTGATGACAGATACACAGTCCATGCTGAAACTATTCCCTCACTTAAAAATCTGCTTTGTGAGGTTTTTGTTTCTTCTTGTTGTCTAAGTTACCGTAGCTATTTTCTTGTAGTACAGATAGGATATTCAGTTCTTTCTGTCTGCTTTAGGCTGTTATTTGACTATAGCTTTTGCTATTATGGCATTTGCATAGCTAAAAATAGTGACACTGATTTCCCTTCTGCTTTCCAAAGTCAAGGCCTTTCTACCTACAAGGAGCTTTGTTCACTGGCTAGTGATCTCAATCAGCCAGACCTGGTGTACAAATTCATGAATCTGGCCAACCATCATGCCATGTGGAATTCCCGGAAGGTAATTTGCTGCTTTCATACCACCTCCATTTCCACTCTGTACTCTGGAAACAATAACTGCATTTCTCTAGCTCTGGTTATGTGATCGGTGGATAACTGAGTGTGGAGGCCATTTGTTGATGCTTTGATATCAGGTCCAATGCATATTTACCAGCCTGAGAAATTTAGGATTACTAAAAATTCTTACCACAAAACATTGGTATAACAGGGTTCATATCATCCTGCATTCCTCTCTGAATCAGATGTGACCCTTTCTGTTTTAAGAACTGGATGAACTTTCAGATGACAGAGAAAGTGGCCTTCGTTATGTAAAAAGGCAGAGCAAAAAGTACTCAACAAGTTGCTAAAAAGCCAGTTGACGATACACCAGTATGCTTTTTTAACTGAAGTCTCGATATTTTAAAGCTACTGGAACCTTTAGCAAAGCCAAAATACTGTTGGATCTACTTCCTGTGAAAAAAAGTAGCATCGTAAATTTTAAGATTTAAGTACACAGTTCAAAGCTGTAACATGGGGACTTTTTCACTGGCTTTATATAGGCATGGAATAACTTAGTTTGTCCCTGGGAGAGGGCAGAGCACCTTTTGTGTGCTTTCATAAGAAGACTCAGGTAGCTGCATCTTCGGTATTGCACCTTTCATGCTCTTTCATGCTTGCTACCTGAGGTTTTGAGTCTCTGGCAGCACCACTTAGTGCAAAAGACAAGCTCCAGCATTAACTTTCATCCAGTGTTTGAGAAGGCAGCACACCTTTCAAGACTTCCCTCTCTTTGCACCGGGACTTCGGAAGCATAGGAACATAGTTAAGTTCCTGACCCTTCTAGCATTTCACCAGCCAGGGTGAGTCAAGAAAATCCACTCAGAAAAATGTAAGTTGAGCTTTGGCATTTAATAAATTTGCAGAATCATTTAAGTTGAAGGGAGCATCTGGAAGTCTGTGGTGCAAACCTCCACAAAAGAGGTAGGCAGAGCAAGCTGTTAGGGCCTTGCAGGTGATACCTCCCCTTTTCTTATACTTTCTGCAACCTCTTGCTCCTCACAGCAGTGGTCCTAACTGAGAGTGTGTCTTTATTACTCTTCCTTTTCTAGACTAACCCTGTCCTGTGAAATCCCTAGCATGGGGTTTTGAGTAGCAGCTTTTGACAGTAGAGCTTTTGACACTACAAGTCAGGAAATACGAAGCCATTAGAAGCAGTCACTGCACTGCCAGTATTGAGCAATTTCTCTTTTGGGCTATCCTGCTGTTTTGTCAATTACTAGGCCTAGTAAAAAGGACACAGCCAGCAGTAGAACAAACCAGTAACCAGATTTTATTGCACACAAAAGGGTCAGTACATGGGTGACTGCTGGGGGTACAAACAAGTCAAACAGATCACACATAGTAGACATCAACCCCAACGACCCCAGGAACAACACAGCATGACCAACAACTGGTGGAATAAAGCAACAAAGCCTTCCATAGAAGAGATGGAAGACAACCAAGCCAAGAGGCTGATAACATAGGACAGAGGCAGCCACATACTGTTCCCACAAAGCCCGTGTTCACAAGCACCAAACCGGACCAGGGCCCAGTTGCAGGGAGAGTCAGGAGGTCCATCCCCAACAGGGAAACTCTGCAAAGTGCATCCACCTCACAGACAGACACTGCACCCTTCCTGCAAGTGGTCCCAGCTTTTATGCCCAAAGCAGGACACCTGGCACTCATTTACCCAATGTGGGGCACCTGGGGCTTGTTTACCCAAGGGCTTTCCCTGCAAGGTTGGCCACACCTTGGAGGAAAGCCAAAAGGCAAACTCATCACCTCCTTTTGAAGGACCGTGGGAACTTGCCTATATGTCAACCTTAATTCAGGGCTCGGGTTTCAGACCCCAGCACTTCACCTGCCAAATCCCATGGGACTTCATGTGTAAGCATGAGTTCCACTGTGTTAAAATTGACGGTGGAATTGACACTGTTAGAGAAAGAAAAGAGCATGGAAGAATACTTTAGTTTAAAGTAAATATGGACAGGTGCAAAGTGGTAATCCCTAGAAATGTCTGGTTGTAGTGCTAAGGTAGAGTTGGTTTGTCTTAAGAACTGAAAAACTTAAATTATTCTAGTTCTTCTAAATGTAGCAGAGTTGTAGGGAAGCAGTGGCCCACCCTCACCATTTTTTCTGAGAAAGAATCTCTTTCAGAAGAACAGACTCAAATCTTCATAGTTTTAATTCTTCATCACCACTTTTGCAATTGAGGTCAGTCGTTTTCTCCTTCCCCTCTATTCTGCCCTGGTGAGGCCACATCTGGAGTATTGTGTCCAGTTCTGGGCCCCCCAGTTCAAGAAGGACAGGGAACTGCTTGAGAGAGTCCAGCGCAGAGCCACAAAGATGATGAAGGGAGTGGAACATCTCCCTTATGAGGAAAGGCTGAGGGAGCTGGGTCTCTTTAGCTTGGAGAAGAGGAGACTGAGGGGTGACCTCATTAATGTTTATAAATATGTAAAGGGTGAGTGTCATGAGGATGGAGCCAGGCTCTTCTCAGTGACATCCAGTGATAGGACAAGGGGCAACGGGTGCAAGCTGGAACATAGGAGGTTCCACATAAATATGAGGAAGAATTTCTTCACAGTGAGGGTAACAGAACACTGGCACAGGCTGCCCAGAGAGGTTGTGGAGTCTCCTTCTCTGGAGACATTCCAAACCCGCCTGGACATGTTCCTGTGTGACCTGACCTAGGTGTTCCTGCTCTGGCAGGGGGACTGGACTAGATGATCTTTTGAGGTCCCTTCCAATCCCTAACATTCTGTGATTCTGTGATTCTGTGATCTTGAAGTGAAGGTTGGAGAGAAGTTTTGGAGTGATATGTTGTCTGCTGAGTGTGATTGTATGCTTGAGATCACTGTGGTGCTGCAGCCCTGATGGGCTAATTCTGGTACTATTCTACTCCTTTTGGTTTGGTCTAAATTTAAACTGTGTCAGTCAACTTTGCTGCTGACTGCAGTGTGCCCAGGAGCAGTAACTGTGTGAGTGAGCAGATCATTTCAACAAATACTCCTTTGTCATCATTTCAGGGAGCAGCTTTTGGTTTCAATGTGATAGCTGCCAAGGCTGGAGAGCAGCTAGCTCCATTTTTGCCCCAGCTTCTTCCCCGGCTCTACCGTTACCAGTTTGACCCCAACCTGGGCATTCGACAGGCAATGACGAGCATTTGGAATGCCTTGGTCACCGACAAGTCAATGGTGAGTGAGCAACAAAGTGCTGACTAGTGGGTTTGCTGCTAGCCAGCAGCATCTTGGAGATCCTCATGGGATGATTGCATCTTGTGAAAAGTGGGGCTGTGTAGAAAGGGCTGTTGTCCAACAGAGAAAGAGGTGCTGGGATCCATGGATGAGCTGGAGTCTGCACAGAGGTTCTGCATTACCTCTTACATGTGAATGGCTATTGCAGACCTTGTTTGTGTGGTGACTGTTAAGGTTTACAATTTTTTTAAAGTGGGGTCTTCACACACTTTGATATTGCTTTGACATTGCTTACGAGAAGCTCTTCAGGAATCCTTACGGCCTAAGGATATCTTCCTAGAGCAAGAGCATCTAAATATGGTTCCTTAAAAAAAGTGGGAGGGAGCCTATGGGAACAGGCTGTTCCATCAGTTTGAGGATAACTCCTCCCAGACAGGTTTCAGGAACAAGGGATTTTCGTGAGGTGCCCTTGCCCTGGCTCTGAAAGGCCTGGAATTTGGTTAGCAAATCTTTTCTCCTAGTGAGGCTGATCATAGTGTGAAGTCATTTGGTCTGACCCCTCATGAGAGCGCAACTGCTTCTCCTGTAAATACATGTTTGGTGCCACATCTAAACAGTTCAGCTGATAAAGGCCTGAGGGACTTTCCTCTTTTCTGACTGTTTCTGTCACACCATTGAGCCCTGAAGCAGTGCAGAGAAAAGCACGTCTAAAGCAAAATCAGAGTCAGTTTGGGTGGGATCAGCTCTGACAAGCATTAGTTTATCTGCTGTGGCTGAAAGCAGGTTGTATCATCCAAAAGGATCTTTTTTGTTTGTTTGTTTTTTCAGAGTACAGGACATGGATGCATGACCTATGCTTGTTTCATGATTTTTGGTTTTTTTTAATAACAGGTTGATAAGTACATGAAGGAAATTCTTGAGGATTTGATTAGTAACCTAACCAGCAGTCTGTGGAGGATCAGGGAATCCAGGTATTGCTAGGAAAAGTAACAGATTTTTCTTTAAACTCTTCTCTTCTTCACCATAAACTTGTTATCCTGAAGAAATTGAGGGGGTAAACAGGACATATCCTTGGGGTAGAGCACAATCTTGTAGTCAGAACTTGAAGCGTGATACAATCTTGAAGCTATTTGCTTCATTGAGCCTGAAGCTTTTTATTGCTTGTAGCTTGAGCATCATATTAAATGTTCTCGGAAGGAGTTTTCTGGTCGCAAATTTCTTGCCTTTCCTTGGGCCTGAAATATTGCTTAATATTAGAAAACCTTGGCAGTCTGGCTATATACATACTTTGCAGCAGGAAGCTAGTTGGTATAGCATATTTAATAAACTACTTTTTGTTTGTAATGATTTCTAGTTATGCTGTATTTAAAACTTCCATTTTAATTTCAATTCCAGACTTGCAACAACAGTTTTTAGCACAGCGGTCTTTCTCACTTGCTGTCCTCTGTTTCAAGTTTCACCTGACTGGCTGAACATTTATTTTCTCTGCTAAAGGAGATGTTCTTATGATACAATAGATTTAGGGTTTGGGGAAAATAAGGAATGTGAAGCAGTTCTCTTTTTTTAACCATTTACTTATATTTGTAAAGATACTGCCATATACACTTACATCAAATAAGTACACTGTGTGAAGGAATTCCTTGTTTGCAGCTGTCTGGCACTGAACGACTTACTAAGAGGAAGACCTTTGGACGACATTATAGACAAGCTTCCAGAGATCTGGGAAATCCTATTCAGAGTGCAAGATGACATTAAGGTAATTGAACTGATAATTGGACAGGAATATTCAAGAGAAAGTACAGTGATTGAGCTCTGAGATGTTTAAAGAGAGATTCTCAGAGAAGTCAAGCTGAAGGTAAAAGTTTTGGGTATTAAGGAGACTAGAAATTCAAGCCCCTTAGTTACAATTTCCATGTTGCCTTCAAAATGATTTGTGTGTTTCTCATGGTTTTAAGTGTTGGTTTCATTCCTACCATGCTTCTTTTTGATGGTTCAGTATTTTCCCCGGATATAAAAGAATTCCTAAGTATTTGCTTAACTCTCAAGTATAGAAATATTTATTTTGGGATGCTTGTGTGCTTAAATGACTTGCATATGTGAAGTCAGAGTCCTTGAGTCCTTCCAGGTTTGACCTGTATTGTCTGTAGATCCAGACTTTTCTGCTCAAGCTTAAGCAAGGCTGAGCTGTTTTTTTAACTGTGTACCAGGAAGTTGTTTCCATACTAATAGATTTATTGTGTTCAGAAATGTTCCTGGGCACTGAAACCAACTAAGCAGTTCTGCCTCAGTGCTAATGAGCTATATTAGCCTCCAAAATAGAACAACTGCCTGCAAACTGCCTTTTGGGAAATGTCTTAATTCCTAAATTTTACCTAGAAATAGTTTGGGAAGGTCTACTTGTGGCAGGCCAGATTTTTTCCAAGAATGTCCTAAGACATTTCCAGTCCAGGTGATTGTGTTTCAGTACCCAGGAATATTGCTCAATACTGCTTAATTCATCAATACAAGTAAGGTTAAAGGGTCTCGGTGGTGGTGGTGTCATGTGCCACAAGAACTGCACTAGTTTTACTGTTTGCTTTTAGTCCATCTTTCTCTGTTCTTAGAGAAAGTTCAGTAAAGCATCAGTTAAGTAAAGCATCACTAAGCAACAGACACTGTATTGAGGAGCGGGTAACGCATACCCAAAGCACTATATACTTCTTTTTTCAGTAGAAGGTTCTGTTGTTTTTTGGGGGGGTTTGGTTTGAGTTTTATTCTGTGGAGTTTTTTTGTTTTGAAAAGTATGACCAATAAAATAATATCACAGAAACAAATGTGAACAGAAGTACAGAGAACCTGGTGTTGTCAGGCAGCATTGTTAGTGTATTTGTCATTGAGTAGACCAGATACTCCAATAGACCAAAGCCAAAATTTCTTTCAAAGATATGGTATTAAGTATTAGTCATGAATATAGCCTTGTCAGTACTGGTGTAATACCAATTAGTATGAATAGTTCTTTAGAAGATTTTAAAATAATAACAATGGATTATTGACTTTTTTTTTTTAGGAGACTGTGCGAAAGGCAGCAGAACTAGCCCTAAAAACTTTAAGCAAGGTAAAACTCTTAATTTGCTGTTTGCACTTGGAGATGTGTTTGATTTTGATGTCAGATAATCATTCACTATCATATCTGCAGGAGTGACCTGTTTACCATAGACTTGAAAAGATCTGTAGTATAAGGTGCAGTTGTGATAAACGGAACAGCCCCCTGGAAAGCAATCATGCTATGCGTGACCACATACTTTTCTGTACTTTTGTTGATGCTGGTGAAGTTCTGCTGCTTGAGGATGATGCGATGTTAAGTTCTATACAACCAAAGGAGGCATACAGTGAACTGGTTTTTTTTTACCTCTGATGTCCTTTTTTTCCCCACTTGCGGGTTAAGCTTACGGAAACTTCCTGTAACTTCAGCAGTTGACCAAGCCCAACTGATCTAGTTGACAAAGCCCAGTGGAACCTCACTGGTGTGAAACAATCCAGTCTGAACTTTACTCTCTGGTGCTGTCACTGAGACAAGATTTTTTGGGGATAGTATGCATATCACTCAAGAGGAATACCTAACAAAAGTAAAAAGTCACATCAGTGGAAATTGAAACATTTCTTAAGAGCTGTGTTTGAAATTACAGCCTTCACAATGCATGCAGCATGACGTCTCAGTGGCACAAGTGGTGATCTGGTCCCAAAACGTCGTCGCAGTTACAGAATCTGTTCTGATCTGGGACTTGCTGCTCTTGTCTTGTGGAATGATCAAATCCACGTGGTTGAGATAGGCAGTCCCTCAGTTGAGAGGTCATTTGTTCCATCTCTTCCTCCAGATGCAGCTCAAGGCCTGTTAGGCTCTGAATTTGCCTTTTCTGGAAGCTGTCCATAGCTGAAGCTCCTTTTAGGGATGTGGCTTATGGCTTAACTTCCTCCTGGAAAGGAGAATGGAGGTGTAATAGGGCCTGGGTTTGGCTGTGAGCTCTTGTTGCTGTTGGCTTCTTCTGTCTGACAGAGAAGGTGCTTTCATATAATCTGAGCAGGAGGTTTGTACTTGCTTGCAACACTGATTCTCATCTGTCCCCAGGTCTGTGTAAAAATGTGTGATCCCTCTAAAGGAGCAGCGGGTCAGAAGACAATAGCTGTATTGCTCCCTTGCCTTCTAGACAAAGGAATAGTAAGCACTGTTGCTGAAGTCCGATCTCTCAGGTTAGTTTCGCATCATGTAAGTTCCCAGGGGGTTAGGTCATGATTTGTCCCAAAGAAACCCAGATTATTCACCCAAGTTGCAGAATGTTCTTTGTGTCTGAAGTGACCAGTTTCCCCAAAGAGCCTTTCTGCTGAGTCATTTTCTCATGGAGTTCAAAGAGCAGCCCCAGGAACTCTACCTATCTGTTGGGAGTATCTGGCCTCTCTGCAAATGCCCAGATTCAGTTCCCAGCAGGAAGTTCTTTTCTCCCTGTAAAACTGGCAAACTGATCTGCAAGCAGGCTGCTGCGCTTGAGGCTGTCCTTTAAGATTGGCATATCTCTTCTGCTTGTAATCAGAAAATTGTAAGCAATGACAGACAGTTCACATCCCAGAGGCAACTGAGTTTGGTCACATTGTTCAAATACATTTTGTAACTTGTAATGGTTCGATGTTCTTTATGTGTAGGGACTTATATGTATGTCACTCTGTAACCTTGTTTTTTCCTTCATTTGCTTGTAGGACAGAAAAGCTGGAAAATTCAGACCTGGCATGTAGCTGGTCTTTGCAAAAATAGTTTTCATTTATTGACCATGATTATGCAGGGAGGTTAGAAAGCTCCTAACAAATTATAGTGAATATTTCTTGAATTTTTTCATCCCTTTTGAAGGTATGAAAACCCTTCATCAAAATGCAGCCTGAGACATGTCAGTCTGAAACTGACAGGTGGGATTTGAATAGATCATTGTAATTTGTTTTTCCTTGGGCAGAGACAATGGATGTCTCTGTGGTGACTTTGCCCAGAGCTTCTTTAAAGCATGAAGAATTGTTCCTACATCTGTCTGTAGTACTGCTTCTTTGCCCATTCCCTTTGTGATACCCTGGCCAAAGTAAGCAGTCTCTGTGCAAAGCATAGCGTCAGCTGGAGGCTCAGAGCTAAGGTATGATTTTGCTTAACCAGAAAAAAACACAGATTTTTGTTTGCCTGTAGATTTACATTGGTGTGTTTGAGATTTGGATTGACCTTTTTGTTGGTACTGCATTAGAGTAGACCAGAGAGGTTTTTCACCTAAGTCTGTGTGTTTCTCTGTTGACCTTCTCTTTGATCTTTTTTCAGCATTAACACTCTTGTGAAGATCAGTAAAAGTGCTGGGTCTATGCTGAAACCTCATGCACCAAAACTTATCCCAGCCCTGCTGGAATCCTTGAGTGTGCTGGAGCCTCAAGTCCTCAATTATTTGAGTCTTTGTGCAACAGATCAGGAGAAAGTAAGTGCAATTGTAATGGGAATGTATCAACAGAAGAGAGATAACAAACATTTAAGCTTCATTCAGTGAACAGAAAAATAGCAGATTTGAGTGAGAGGTATTCAAAGATACAAAGGAAAATAGTTAATAAGTTACTAAAAATAGTTTAATGATTGTAATACGGCTGGACAAATGTGAGGGTTTTTTGAAGGGTTGGGATTTTTTTTTATTCACTAGACCACTACATATCTCAGAAAGTGAAGAACAATCTTAATAAGAACTGTTGTTAAATGTCACTTCATCTCCATGTACAACTGTTAAACAGGTGAAGAGAGGGAGTCTAATAATTTTCTGGAACACATCAGTAGTGTCAGACTTTGCTGCGGTTTTTGTCAGGGCTTCTGCAGGATTTTAACGTAAGTTAGAAGGTATGCCATAGCACTGTGGGCTGGAGGTGGATGTTGTCAGCACTGCCTTCTTTAATCTCTCTCAAAGAACCATATTGATCAGTAGCAGTCTTCTGGGAAAGTGACTGAAATCCACTCCTCAAAAGTCAATTTAGCTAATTTCACTGTGGAGAGGGAAGGGGGTCAAACACTGCTCTTCACAAAAGAGAAAGGAGTGGACAATAGGTTAGAGTGGGATTTTTTTTTTTTTTCCCCTCCCCCCCCTTTTTTTTCCCCTTCCTTTTCTTTTTCCTTTTTTCTTTTTTTTTTTTTTTTCTTTTTTTCATTTCCGTGATGTCAGGAGTGCGTGGTCTAGCTCCTGTACTCCAGCTAGCATGTCCATCTGCCTCTGAAAGGGAGGTACTCATAGTCTGTAATTTAATTACTTTGACTGTATACATCTGAACTGGATTTTGATTTGAGTTTGTGAGGTAGTGAGTTACAGCTGATGTTGCCCTTTCCACTGTTTTCATGTTGGCTTTACACTTGGTTTTGGTTCTTTTTTTTTTCAGACTGCAATGGATAGTGCCAGACTTAGTGCTGTCAAGTCATCTCCCATGATGGAAACCATTAACATGGCAAGTACTAGAGTCAGAAGAATTCCAGTGTAAATTATGTTGTAGGAGAGGAACAGGAATCAAAATGGGAGCTTTAAAGAATACCTCTTTAGGGTTCACTTTATTATCACATCTCCATGTGAATGCCTGTCCACCTTCTTTTTCATGTACTGACTTCTCTCATCCTGTCGCCACCACTTGCTCCTCAGATCAGCTGTGAATAACATTGACTCTGTTTGGAGTTGGACCTGAAGACCTGCCTGCTTTGATGAAGAGGGCATCTTTCAAGTGCTTTTCTTTGTGTGAGGGCTCAGCTGATTCTGGATTACACTAGCTGCCATTTCTCTTCTTCTCTGGCCTGCAGTTCCACTATCAGCATCTCACATGGGCCTCCAGCTGATGATAGCGATTGTTCTTAAGGCACAAATGCTGCCCAACCCTTGCCTGATGGTGGTGCCTTAGCTATCCCTACCTGGGCCTTGCCAGTGCTTTGACGGTGGAAGTGTTTAAGAGAAAATGCTGATATCACTGAAAGCACTGTCAGAAGCTGGTGTTTAGCACCATAGCTCCCTGCTGCTGCAGTAGGAGTTGCTGATGACCAGACACTGTGCTGTAGGGTCTGTCTTGGCAGACGTCCCTGCCCAAAGAAGTGACCCATTTTTTCTGCTCAGGCACTACACACAGCCAGGGGCATGCAAGCAGGCAGAGGGTGTAAGCCGTCAGCAAGTTTTAGGAGAAGCATAGCCACCAGAGCTATTCCTTGTTTCCTGCACTTATGGAAAAGCAGCAGCAAGCCCTCTTATATATAACAGCATGTGGAGCTGCATTTTGGTGTCAGGTGGAATGCTCTCTATAAATAGTGTGTAAAGCAGCTGGGGATAAAAGGCTCTGTGTAAAAGTGTACTCATTGCCACTCCGCAGGCTGCAGCAGCTGCTGCTGTCCCTTCTCCAGGCCATGCCACCTCCCAATCACCCCTGGGGGGGGCAGTTGTGCTGCCCTGATCAATGCTTGACATTGCCTCAGAGAGATAGTATGGATAGATATTCCCTGGAGCAGCGTGAAGATGTCCTGGCTTATGAGCACCCTTCTCTCTATTCCTCTATATTCTGGAGCTAGCTGGGAGATTATATCCTTGGACGGGATATAATGGATTATTCCCTTCACCATACCAGTGCAGGAGGGAGAAGTGACAGCAGATCTGACTTCTGAAGCTCAGACAGGGTTACCTTCAGTTAGAATATGGTCCTTGAACTTTTCTAGGGGATGGATCTCCCCTCTGCAGACAGTGTGCTGCACAGAGTGCTGGAAACATGAGGCTTTCTGTTTTGCTCAGTGGCATTTTAGGCATAGGAGATTAGAAATAACATCCTGCTTGTACCTTTATGTCATTTATTCCACTTGTTTGTCTTGACCCATTTAAAATTGTCTTGACTAGTTTCATTTCGTTGGCTAGTTTGGATGTGTTACTGCTTCAGGGTTTCAGACAGTTGGAGCAGTGTTGGGTTTTGTCCTAATATGTGCACACCTTTGCATCCCTTTCCCTCCCCAAAAGGAGTTCTTGGTAGCACATTACTTTCAGCTTGCTAAACAGTTGTCGTGCAGGAGTACATCAGTTCCCACAAATAATAATTTTATCAGGGTCAGCTCAGCATAGAGGTGGGACAAAAGAATCTGTGTGTGGTGGAAGCCACTTTGTGGTGCCTTTTTCCACCTTCCACCATGCAGCAAACTCTCACAATTCAGCTGAACACCAGCCTGCAGAAATGAGGCAGGTCTCAGCTGGAGGTAGACCAGTTCAAGTCTGTCACCATTACCTTTCTTTTTGCTTTTTTTTTTCCCCCACCCATGTCCCTTGCCTTTCTCTAGAGCTTGCAGTATTTGGATGTGTCCGTCCTGGGTGAGCTGGTTCCTCGGCTGTGTGAACTGATCAAAAGTGGAGTAGGCCTTGGCACCAAGGTATGTCTCTGATTCTAATACTTCATTTGGAAATGGAGAAGGGAACATGGTGCAGTGGCAGTGTAAATACTGTTATTTTGATTGTCTCTCTTAAAGTGACAGCTTGGGCTTCTTCATACTGGAGTAATTTTACATCTGAGGCCCAATCCGTCTACATTACTTGTGATTTCCTGAGTGTGTGCTGCCTTAACCTCTCCTGGGCTTACGTGGCTGTTGTGTTCTGTGATACTTGAGTGCAGAAGGTTGTCCTTGATAGCTGTAAATCTTCCAGGACCAGCTGTCCTGAGTATGGGTCCTGGTAACTTTTTAACTTCATAATTCAATTCTTGTCACTCATTACAGACTTTTTGTGCTTCTGCCCTTGGCTCCCAGCTTATTAGGGCAGAGGCTCAGTGAGTCTAGATCATGTCATACAAGTGCATATAGCACTGCAGCAAGAATTAACAGCAATATCCAGGGGCTAATATTGTTTCATCTTACCTTTGTTTTCCCTTGCAATCTTCCAGGGAGGTTGTGCCAGTGTGATTGTGTCATTAACCACACAGTGTCCTCAGGACTTAACACCTTATTCAGGTAAGGTTTGTTTCTGGTGTCAGATTCTAAAGGTGATTTTTTTTCTGTTCTGTAGGTAGTATTTCCTCCCTCTTGGCCCTTGATTTTATCGCAAGAATCATTTTTACGTGTGTATTTTTCCCAGAGAGCTGTTTTGAAGTTGCCTTGTGCGTATGAGACTGGCATACTATGGGTGGGTCCTAAGGATGTTAAATACCTCACCACGTTGGAAGAGGCAGAGGGAAAGAGTTGAGGGAATTTGCTAGCACCCAGCAGGAACAGGTAGAAATATCTCTAGGCTGTCTTGGAGCAGACTAATAATGCCTGTGTTAGTGCAGTGCTGCCAATTACCACTTGTTCTTTCAACTTGAGCTATGAGAGGACCATAATCAGAGACTTTGCTTCCTTGGGTCTTAGCCTTCTCTTTACAATTTATTGTGATTTGAGAGTAGAAAGAAGGTGACCTTTCTGTTGCAAAATAGAAATAAAGCTGAAATCATAATCAGGTGGGGTCCTCACATCACAGGAACTTTATCTATCAAGGTATGCAGGCTGAGGTTGGCAAAATACTTACTAGCTTCTGCTGAGCCTTGCTATGTTACACTCTTCACTTGTTTTAACGTCAGGACCAGACAGACCTATACCCAAGCAAACATACAGTGAGGAAAAATACATAAATTCAGACAATCTAATGAAATGCAGGCTATTGTAATTCTTACCAGAGCAATGAATACATGATACTTCTGATAAAGGGAAGTCTCTTCCAACAGGCAAACTCATGAGTGCTTTACTTAGTGGCCTGACTGATCGCAACAGTGTGGTACAGAAGTCTTTTGCCTTTGCTATGGGACATCTTGTCCGGGTAAGTTAGGGTTTGAGATGGTTTTAAGTTTTTATTTGCTTTTTTGTTGTTGGTTGTTTTATTTTTTTAAGTGTTTGAGTGATTTGAGTCACTTCCCTGTTACAGACTTCCCGGGACAGTAGCACTGAGAAGCTGTTGCACAAACTCAGCAGTTGGTACATGGAGAAGGAAGGTATGTTGCTTTTAGAGTATTCAGTTCCAGAATACAGTGCAGAAAAAGTTCCTGGTGGTAGCAACTGCTGGTAAAGCAACATTTCTATATTGTGATGCTTGGTTTCACTGGCTGAGTAATTCCCATGCATTATTTACTGTGCATTTTTCTGCTTCCCAAGAGGCAGACCAAGCTGTTAAAGGAAAATCCTGCTTCCCAGTCATAATGTGTGATTGTTTTGCTCCTTCAGAACCAGTTTACAGAACAAGCTGTGCTTTAACTGTGCATGCTATGGGACGCTACAGCCCAGACACAGTGAAGAACCATGCCAAACATGTGCTGCCATTGGCTTTTCTTGGCATGCACGAGGTTCCTGATGATGAGAAAGGAGAGAAAGAGAATTCTACGCTGTGGACTGAAGTTTGGCAGGAGAACGTACCTGGTATGTTGCATTAAGAGTGGAAAAAGCTTTCTGGGAAGTATGGGGCGAGAAATATGCTTTCTGGAAATCCGTTTTGGAAATAAGGAATTCTCATGGTAAAAGATTTGGGAAGCTTGTTTCTGTTTCCTTCCTTGCTAAAGATGCCCTGTATGAGTTGTGGCAGATTAGCTTCTCTGTGGCTATTTAAAATAATTATAGAGATGTTGATTGCTGAGGATACACAGACACACTCAGAAGTATTTTAAGATTGTGAGGCACTGAATGCCACTGTAATACGGCTCTGTGTGGTGCAGATAGCTGGACCTCTTTGGAAATTTTGAGCCCTTTACAGGCTGGTGCACACTCTGCAGTTACAGGGGACTTTGACCTGTGTCTTGGGTTAGAGATCTCTCTGGTGATGCTTGTGGTTTTAACTTCACTGAATGAATCTATGCTATAGAAAGGCTGTTTTCTGCCATGCTTTCTGTGTAGAGGAGGATCTGGATGCATGGTGAAATGGTTTTGCTGGCTCTTTCTCTGACCTGATTTTGGACCTGGTCCTTCAGTCACCAGATTACTTTTCTGGAATTTGGGGACAGGAGCTGCAAAAAGGTTTTCCAGTGACCTGTTCTCAGGGTGGAGTGTGGGGGTAAGGTTGTATTCCTTAGAAACAGGCTAACACAGTATCTAGTGTCTGCCATATGGAAGGACAGAGATGAGCTCTTTGTCTAGATACATGCTAAAGATTTTCTTTGGAAACACCTAGAAAACAGAACGCATCTCCAATCAGCGTGGGAGGAATAATTCCTGTACACCAGTGCACACAGTATGGGGAATAAACAGGAGGAGTTAGAGGTCTGTGTGCGGTCTAAAGGTTATGACCTGGTGGCAATTACAGAGACATGGTGGGACAGCTCACATGACTGGAATGTGGTCATGGATGGCTATGTCATTTTTAGGAAAGATCGGTCAGTGAAGCGAGGTGGTGGAGTTGCTCTCTATGTGAGGGAGCAACTTGAATGTATTGAGTTTTCTCCAGGGACTGATGAGGGGCAAGTTGAAAGTCTGTGGGTAAGAATTAAGGGGCAGGCAGGCATGGGTGATACAGTTGTGGGGGTCTATTACAGACCTCCTGATCAGGACGAGGGAGTTGATGAGGCTTTCTACAGGCAGCTGAAAGCAGCCTCACAGCTACAGGCCTTGGTCCTCATGGGGGATTTTAACTACCCTGATATCTGCTGGAAGACTTACACAGCCAGCCATTCACAGTCTAGGAGGTTCCTCCAGTGCATTGATGATAACTACTTAATGCAAATGATGGATAAGCCGACTAGGAGAGGAGCGCTGCTGGATCTTGTACTCACCAACAAGGAGGGTCTTGTTGAAGCAGTGATGGTCGATGGCAGCCTTGGCTACAGTGATCATGAGATGGTGGAGTTCAAGATCCTGTGTGGGAGGAATAGAGTACATAGCAAGACCAGAACCCTGGACTTCCGCAGGGCCAACTTTAGCCTCCTTAATCAATTGTTAAGGGAAGTCCCATGGGACAGGGTGCTAGATGGTAAAGGGGCTCAAGATAGTTGATCAACATTCAAAGACCACTTCTTGCAAGCTCAGGATCAGAGCGTCCCAATGGGTATGAAATCAAGTAAGGGAGCTAGGAGACCAGCATGGTTAAACAAGGAACTGCTGGGCAAACTCAGGTGGAAAAAAAGAACCTATGGATCATGGAAGGAGGGGCTAGTCACTTGGGAGGAATATAGGACAGTTGTCAGAGGATGTAGAGAGGCAATTAGGAAAGCTAAGGCCTCCTTGGAACTTAACATTGCAAGCCAGGTCAAGGATAATAGAAAGGGCTTTTTCAAATACATAGCTAATAAAACAAACACTAGAGGCAATATAGGCCCACTGATGAATGAGGGGGGTGCCCTAGAGACAGAGGATATAAAGAAGGCAGAGGTGCTGAATGCCTTCTTTGCCTCTGTCTTTACTCCTGCAGGCTTTCCCCAGGAGCCCTTAATCCCTGTAGCCCCAGAAGAAGTCACGATAAAGGAGGAGGAGTTTGCCTTGGTAGATGAGGATTGGGTTAGGGATCAGTTGAGCAACCTGGATATCCATAAATAGATGGGACCAGATGGAATGCACCCAAGGGTGCTGAGGGAGCTGGCAGAGGTCATTACTAGGCCACTCTCCATCATCTTCGGTAAGTCATGGACAAGGGGAGAGGTGCCTGAGGAGGATAGCAAATGTCACTCCAATCCATAAGAAGGGCAAGAAGGAGGACCCAGGTAACTATAGACCGGTCAGCCTCACCTCCATCCCTGGAAAGGTGATGGAACAGCTTGTTCTTGGCACTATCTCTAGGCATATCAAGGATGAGGGGGTCATTAAGAGTAGTCAACATGGTTTTACCAATGGTAAGTCATGTTTGACCAACCTTATAGCCTTCTATGAGGAAATAACTAGGTGGATAGATGATGGTAGAGCAGTAGATGTGGTTTATCTTGATTTCAGTAAAGCATTTGACGCTGTCTCCCTGTAGATAAGCTGATAAAGTATGGGTTTGGTGATCAGGTAGTGAGGTGGATTGTGAACTGGCTGAAGGAAAGAAGCCAGAGAGTTGTGGTCAATGGGACGGAGTCTAGCTGGAGGCCTGTGACTAGTGGAGTCCCTCAGGGGTCGGTACTGGGACCGGTGTTGTTCAATATCTTCATCAACGACCTGGATGAGGGTACAGAATGTATCCTCAGCAAGTTCGCTGATGACACCAAACTAGGAGGAGTGGCTGACACACCAGAGGATTGTGCTGCCATTCAACGAGACCTTGATAGGCTGGAGAGTTGGGCGGGGAGAAACTTAATGAAATTCAACAAGGGCAAGTGTAGAGTTTTGCATCTGGGGAAGAACAACCCCATGTACCAGTATAAGTTGGGGATTGACCTGCTGGAGAGCAGCGTAGGGTAAAGGGACCTGGGGGTCCTGGTGGACAGCAGGATGACCATGAGCCAGCAATGTGCCCTTGTGGCCAAGAAGGCCAATGGCATCCTGGGGTGTATTCGAAAGGGGGTGGTTAGTAGGTCAAGAGAGGTTCTCCTTCCCCTCTATTCTGCCTTGGTGAGGCCACATCTGGAGTATTGTGTCCAGTTCTGGGCCCCCCAGTTCAAGAAGGACAGGAAACTGCTTGAGAGAGTCCAGCGCAGAGCCACAAAGATGATGAAGGGAGTGGAACATCTCCCTTATGAGGAAAGGCTGAGGGAGCTGGGTCTCTTTAGCTTGGAGAAGAGGAGACTGAGGGGTGACCTTATTAATGTTTATAAATATGTAAAGGGTGAGTGTCATGAGGATGGAGCCAGGCTCTTCTCAGTGACATCCAGTGATAGGACAAGGGGCAATGGGTGCAAGCTGGAACACAGGAGGTTCCACATAAATGTGAGGAAGAACTTCTTCACAGTGAGGGTAACAGAGCACTGGAACAGGCTGCCCAGAGAGGTTGTGGAGTCTCCTTCTCTGGAGACATTCAAAACCCGCCTGGATGCGTTCCTGTGTGACCTGACCTAGGTGTTCCTGCTCTGGCAGGGGGATTGGACTAGATGATCTTTTGAGGTCCCTTCCAATCCCTAACATTCCCTGATTCTGTGATTCTGTAATTCTTCACCCCTTTTCCTGAAGTAGGCCTTGCTGATACATTTCGTGGCCAAAAAAAAGATAAATGTGTAACTGCTTTTTTCTTTTTTTCCTTTTTTTAAAATAAGATTAGTTTTTTGTTTATTTTGTGGCAAAATTACAGTATTCCTCTGTTTTACACGCAGGTACTCAGGGTGGCATCAGACTGTATATGCAGGAGTTGATAACCATAACCCAGAAGGCTCTGCAGTCCCAGTCCTGGAAGATGAAAGCCCAGGGAGCAGCTGCCATGGCATCAATTGCCAAACAGACTAGCTCCCTTGTACCGCCGCATCTGGGAATAGTGCTCTCTGCACTGCTGCAAGGCCTGCCAGGAAGAACCTGGACTGGGAAGGTAAAAAATGGAACTGGTACCTTGTGGATCACTCGGCACCAGCATGCGGCCCTCCCCATGAGCCAGGAGATGCAATGTTCTGTGCTACAGAGCACAGATTGCTTTGGAAGTGGGGTTTCCACTTAGTCTACTTCCATTACACCATATTCTAGCCTTCAGGGGTAGTAACTTGTGCTCGGAGCCACTGCAAGGCCCCTTTCCACTGGCAGTTCAGTGCAGATGGAAAGCCAAGTCCTGTGCAGCCCCTGCAGCAGGAATGGCAGGAGTCAGACATTGCTTCTCTGAACTGGTGTGACAGGTGTATTTCCCCACTACCTCTTGCAGCAGAGTACAAAGGTTTCCCTGTGTGGCAGGACTGTGCCATTTGGCTGTGTAGCATTTCTCAGTGGTATCTGTTTTACTCATTGCAGGAGGAGCTGTTAAAGGCCATTGCCAGTGTCGTCTCTGCATGCCAGTAAGTGTCTTGAAAGAGGTGGCACGCTCAGCCTGGGATCTCAGAAAGCAGGTTGTTGCACAGTGTTGCTGCCTGTCTGGTGCTAGGGAGACTTTAGAAAGTTGTGAATGCCATCCTGATCTCCCATCAGCATGTGAGGAGTCTCTCTCCACGTTGTTTGTCTGGGTGTGGGTCACTGGTGAGAGTTGGGAGGGACAGGTGATGCTTCAGAGGGACCTGCAGAGGTAAATGGTTGATTTGGGGCAAGGAAAAGGATGTTTGAGAGACTGGAATTGCTAAGAAGAAAGAAGAGACTAAGGGAAAGGATGGACACCTTAAAGGGGAAAAGAAAGGAAGAGGTAGAAGAAGAAAGAGGGGGTGAAAGTGCATTGGAAGCATATGATGAAAGACAGGAAAGAAAAACAAGGAGAACAGACAGGGTAAGAGCAAAGAAGAGCACCAGAGCGTAACTTTAGTTACAACTGTTGGTAGGCAGCCCTGTGCCTGGACACAGGAATTGCTTCCTATCTGTGGGAAGGGTGGTGTTTGGGAAGGGATTAAATTGGGTCTGATAGTTCCTGTGTGCCTTGTGTTTCAGTGCAGAGCTGCAGCAGTCAGTGCCTGGCCAGCCCACTGTCAATGATATTGTCCAGGCTGTCCTGAAAGAATGTCGGAAAGAGAACCTAAAGTATAAGATGGTGGCACTGCGCTGTGTGGCTGAGGTGCTGCAGGCAACAAAGGAAGACCGGTTCCAGGAGCTGGCAGATATCATCTTTCCCATGATAAAGAAGGTGACAGTTCAGCTTCTTGAGTTTTTCCTCTGTCAAACCAAAACACCCAAGTGGTGACAGTGCAGCTGATACTGTTACGTACACACCAGGCCTCTGCCCAGAAGGCTGCTGATGTGAGGAATACCCCACACCCAGCCAGACCCTTGGTGGGGCTGAATACCAGACTGTGGGTGAGCCCTGGGGGGGTTATACCTGTGCTTCCCAAATTCTGAATTAGCCCAGTTCTTCTCTAGGCAGAGTCCTTCCTGTGGGGTCCAGCACTGCCCCAATACAGCATTAAAAGTTGCTGCTTGTTGAACAGCCGGGAATTAAGAGACTCCTAGGAAGCTGTGTAGAGTGCTTCTGTATATTATCTGCAGGGCTTTGCAACTCTGCAAGTGGGACTCATATGGCACAGGGAGATACTTGGATGCAAGGCCACGGAGCCTGCTGTGCACTTCTGCAGGCTGCTGGTAGCACCAGAGCTACCGGTGGCCAGGGGAGCCTGTGCTCCATCTGTATGGAGGCACTGACTGGGTACAAGGACTGGTGTGCACAGAAAGCAAGGGAAGACTGAATTGCACTGGAGTGTGTGGCTGGCCTGTCCCCATCCCTCTGTCGATCATACCTTCTTCCCCCATGGCCTCCACAGAACTCACTTGAGAGCATGGGCACGGGTTTACCAAAGCATGACGAAGAGGACGAGGACATGAGGGAGAAAGAGGTGCAGATGGAGTCCCTAATCTGTGCCTTCGAGACCCTGGGCAAAGCCTGGCCGAGGAGCCCGCAGACACAGCGTAAGTCAGCTAACGGTGTGCAGAGCAAACTTGCTTGGCTCAAACTGTTTCCTCTTAAAATGAAAAGGGGGAGGAGAGAGGGACCTGGAGATCATGTGGGGAGTGGGGAGGCTTTTGAGGAGGTGCCGGATCTCGCTGTCTGCAGCTCGCAAGATCTTCAGTGAGAAAGTTGCCCCAACAGCTCTCCCACAGAGTAGCCCATCCTTGGGGAAATCCCTTTACTGTTGTCTTAAATTCACTTCACCAAACTGTTCTGAGTTTGTGGAGACATGCAGGACGCCTGAGGCGACTTGCCTAATCAAACACAGCCTAGTTCTGCCACTCATATTTACGTTTGCATCAAAGCTGGTACAAGGTGGAGGAACTGCGTGTATCTGAAGAAAAAACAAAAACAAACAGGTTGCTTTTATTAGCATGCCAGAATGTGTGATGCAGCCGTTCCAGTGTTTGTTCATGAGTGTTGATGTGGTGAAGATTTTCAGGGTCACTTGTTACAGGATGTTGACTTGGTCATATGCATAGGCTAGCTTGATGTCACTTGGAGAGAAGCAGAAGGAACACCTGGGAGACAGAGCAGGAAGTGTTTCCTTCTGCCTTTACCCATGGTTACACAATTACATCCTTATTTTTCTGTAGGTTGCTATCGCCAAGAGTTTTGCAAGTTAATGTGCGACCGTCTGAAACTCAGCACATGGAAAGTGCAGCTTGGAGTGCTGCAAGCCATGAATGCCTACTTTCAAGGGTAATTCTCCTTTCTGCAGTCCACTTTGCTGTTTCTGTTCTTCATTGCTTCAAACTGTTTAATGAAGTTGAGGATGACGCTGGATTCTTGGAGGAAGTCAAGCAGACTTCTGTCCCAGTGATACAGGGTGTCTGACTGTTTTTGCATTTGCAGGCTAATGCTGTTTGATGAGGAGCACTCAGACTCTGTGGCTTTGACAGAAATACTGTTGGAAACCTGTTCATCTGTCACCCATTCTTTAGGTAATTAGATTTTCCCAGTTTGTGGTCAGCGATGAATTGCTTGTTAATACAAGCTGTTAATACAGCCCCCTTCTGTGGGGGCTGGCTGGCAGAGGAAGTGCAGAACAAGTGTAAGCTGTCAGAGATAACATTTTGCCCTTCATTGCACTGTGCTGTGATAATTCTGATGTTGCAGTTGCTGTTGAAGACAGTACTAGGCAGGATGCTGTGCATGGAGAAGTAAATTCCTCTGGTGCATGAGAGGTTTGGAAGGGGAGGGAGAGGCAGACAACAGACTCTGTGCTCAGAACTGCAGACTGGAAAAGTAGTCATTTTCTCCATGTGGAAGACGGATACCACCTAATCAAGCTATTACTGATTTAATGAAACACAGTTCAGAACAGTAGCAGAGGTGATGCACAAGGTTTAATCGACTTGTCAGCCTCTAGTTGGTCACTTTCTGCCATTCAAATGTGTCTAAATGGGGAGCACTGCAGACTGCCAGTACAAATGAGCTCAGTGAGCTATGCTAACAAAGTGAGACCACGGCAGTGGCTGCTCTTTGTACAGTTCATGTGCCTTTGTTTCTCAATGTGGTTGTGGTTTTTTTTGTTTGTTTTTTTAATTCCTTAGAAAACAAAAGCTACACCTCCATAAGAACAGAAGCTTTGTCTGTGATACAGCTACTCCTCACCAAACTGCAAGGTGAGGCTTTTTGCTTGCCATCTGGAAGAGCCACTGTTTGGTAAAGAAGGCACCTGGCTGTGTGGCCTGGAACCCTGGAGAGATGTCACTACCTTCTTCTTGAAGCACTGGGTGATTTCAGGGCAGTTGGGACTTGGAGTTCTGTGCCTGCTGACTTGGGAAACTTCTAAAGGGTTTGAAGTAACTGTGGATAAAATCAGAGTCTAAAGTACTGCTGGATATTCCTTGGGTGAGGAGAATGTCCAGCAAGGAAGGTCCCAGGGAGAGCACAGAGGACTGAGTGTGTAGTCAGATTCTGCATTATATGTAAGCTCCATAGAGGGGAGAGCTCCTGTTTGTGCAGAAGAGTAATTTTTACCCACTTAGTTCCTCATTGTTAATTTTGGATTTAAGTTTTGCAGAATTTAGTTTGCAAAATGAGTCGGCTTAGGTCTCAAGGTCATGTCTGCAATTGTTCTGTAGCAAGTATTCCCTTATGCGCTTCATGTTTCACTTATTCTAGCAAAATCTTCTTACATTACATGAACCAATTGCAAAGTGGGAAACGTGGTTGTTCAGGGCCTTGTTTTCACATGTTGCAGTCTTAGACAGTCTAGTCTGAGTGGACATGGCCTGGACAGGCTGGAGAGTTGGGCAGGGAGAAACTTAATGAAATTCAACAAGAGCAAGTGTGGAGTCCCGCACCTGGGGAAGAACAACCCCAGGTACCAGTACAGGTTGGGGGCTGACCTGCTGGAGAGCAGTGTAGGGGAAAGGGACCTGGGGGTCCTGGTGGACAGCAGGATGACCATGAGCCAGCAACGTGTCCTTGTGGCCAAGAAGGCCAATGGCATCCTGGGGTGTATTAGAAAGGGAGTGGTTAGTAGGTCAAGAGAGGTTCTCCTTCCCCTCTATTCTGCCTTGGTGAGGCCTCATCTGGAGTCCTGTGTCCAGTTCTGGGCTCCCCAGTTTAAGAGGGACATGGAGCTACTGGAAAGAGGCCAGCACAGGGCCACTAAGATGATGAAGGGATTGGAGCATCTCCCATATGAGGAAAGGCTGAGGGAGCTGGGTGTGTTCAGCTTGGAGAAGAGGAGGCTGAGGGGGGATCTCATCAATGCTTATAAATATCTCAGGGGTGGGTGTCAGGAAGATGGGGCCAGACTCTTCTTAGTGGTGTTCAGTGACAGGACAAGGGGCAATGGGCACAAACTGGAACACAGGAGGTTCAATCTTATAAGGAAACACTTCTTTACTGTGAGGGTGTCTGAGCACTGGCACAGGCTGCCCAGAGAGGTTGTGGAATCTCCGTCTCTGGAGACATTTAAAACCTGTCTGGAGGTGTTCCTGTGTGATCTACTCTAGGATCCTGCTCTAGCAGGGGGGTTGGACTAGATGATCTTCAGAGGTCCCTTCCAACCCCTACCACTCTGATTCTGTGATGACTCCCTGTGCAGGAGGCAGTGTCAGGGTGAATTTCCCTCCTCAGTAGCCACCTCCTAGAAGAGCAGTATGGACTGCAAGTGAAATGTTGAAGCAGTTGTGCTTTCAGCCAGTGGGCATAGGTGGCCTGTTGGTTATTTTTGGCATTCTGGTATTCATGTCCGGTGTCTGTCTGTCTTTATCTACACAGAAGCTCAACAGTGGGAGAGCCTGACACCAGAAAGCAGAGAGCACCTCATCCGTTCGTTGTCTACAATGGCATCAGATAGCAGACCTGACCTACAAGAGAGGGCATTTATATTGAAGAAAACACTTGAAAATCTCGACTGAGTTGTAAAACACAAGGTGCCATGTAAAACAAAAACAAACAAGTGCAGTGGTCTGAAAGCCGGGTGGGAAAATGAAGATTTCTCTGTAGCATGTATCATTTGATCTTAATGGTCTTTTCCAACAAAAGCGATTCTGATTCCGAGACTCCTGGCCAAAATAAAAAATGCCTTAAATTCTTTTCCCCGTTAATGTTATTTTTGCTCTTTTAAGTTGTTGTTTTATCAGTAAATACCTCTAACAGTCTGCCCTAGAATGTTCGTAGGTGTTCAACATAAATGTTGAGGGCAAGACACTTTCCTTCCTTTAAATCAGCAAAAGAATGTTACTCAGATCCCATGTCCTTTGAAGGAATTACTGAAAAACCATCAGTGCAGGAAGTGAAAAGCATATTTGGTGATGATTTCACTGGTGGTGTGTGTGGAGATGAGTTACCTGGTGTCCAGTCAATCCTGGGGACTTTGCAGTGGAGCTGGTGTTTATTATCTGTAAAGAATGAAATGCTCCCTCTGATGAAGCCCGCGTTAACCTCCTGTGGCTTCCCAGGGGCAGGGTTTCACCTGATGCCCACCTCTGCGTCTCCTGCAGACCCCCTCCCTTGCAGCCTGTTGTCTGTGAGTTACGAAAGGCAGAGTACTGTTAACTTCACTCCTCCCTCCTTATCTGACCTCAAACGGATTGACGAGACTACGCCTTCCCCAGCTAGCAACCTCAGCCTCCCAAACTTTAAATGAGAACTCTTTTTCCTCAAAGGATGCACAAGAGAGCACTTTACTGAGCTGTGTGGGATGAAGTTGGTGCCTAGTTCATGCCTAGGTGGAACACTGCTCTTCTTAAAATTGTTTTGCATGGACACTCCTCAGCTGCAGGAAAAAAAAAACAACGTAGGAAAACTATTTTCTAGGTATGTTTTTGAAGAGTGTTCAAAGTTTGCAATGACATGGTTTTTTAACAGTGGTAATGTTTTATTCCCTTCCTGTTTGTAACCCTGTTCTTGCTTTGGAAACCTGTAATAATTCAGACTTGTCGATATTTGTAAGAAACAATCATCTGTCATTTTTCAGCAGCCCAAGTCATGCTGGTTTCTAGCAAATATTTTTTAATTTGCACTTAAGAAGAAGGATTATATCTGCATTAATGTGGAGTAAAATTACTATATGATGATGTCTCCTTTCTTTTTCCCCTCCTCGGATAACAGACAAACCTGGCCACTATAGCAACAGACTTTTAATAGTGTAAAGTTAGCACTGCACCGCAATCTGACCAGTACGTGTACAGCTTTTTGGGGATAAATGCTTTGCTGATGGTGAAATAAAATCATTAGTGTGGGCAATATTGTGTCCATGGCTTTCAGCATAGGAAGGCTTGTTTCTTTTCTTACAGTCTGCAGCTCCTTTCAGATTTGACCCGTTAGGGAGAGGATTGCTCGGATAATGTCGCATTTCCTCCGTGCCCACTTACTCAGAATCAGGTGTGCAGAACCTGCTTCTCCCTCAGGTGCCATTTCCTGTTCAGTGTTTCCTGGTACTGTAACCATCTCATTGTCTGACTTGCTCTCCGTGGGAAGCGAAGAATGTAATTCATGCGCACTAGGTAAGAAAACGTCAGCAAGAAATGGGCAGAGCTGTCCCACTGTGGCTCTCGTGTAGCAGAAACCTCAGCGAGCAGTATTGCATTGTACACTCGAACTGGTCAGTGGGCAACTCCTTGGTGCTGGGGGCTGGTGCTATAACGTTTTGATTTACACTTTGTTGCAGGGAGCTGCTCTTTGTTTACGTGTAGTTTGAACTACTGAGCACAGTGTACATTTTAAAATTTTCCTGGGCAAATCACTTTGCAGTATCTTTAAAAAACTTGCTTACCACGACATGTAGTGTCATGAGTGCTTTTTTTTTCCTGTATTAGATGAATATTACCAGTGATGCTTTGCTGTAGTGGTTCCTTGTCTGACTTGGGTTTGGGTTTTTTTCGTATTGGTGAGTGACAGTAACAGAAAAGCAAGAGCCTCCATGTCTCTGGCAATTTTGAGTTTTCACTGTGGACTGGAGTATTCAGAGGCAATGCCTAATATGGTCACACGACTGCAAGTAGAATAACTGTGTTGTCAATAGCAACCTGAATTTCTCCATTGGGGATGTACACTAGAGGGAAGAGCGTATTCTAGGAACTCTACAATCAGCTGGATGAACATCTCAGGCTAAGAGTGTTAGGAAGGTTAGAGACGGTGTAACATTTTCTGAATCTCAAAGCAATATGTCTTTCTCGTGATTACAGAACAGATTCAGAGCTCCTCTCTAAAGCACGTGCCTATACACAAAACCTACCTGTACAAAAGTTACTTCAGTCAGAGGTTTGATTTCTAGCCCCCTTGCATTTGTAAACTTGGCAGGATTAAAAAAAAATAAATAGATGTGGCCTTCCTAGAGTTTTTCCTCTAAAAGTGATTGCACTATGTAAAACACACTGTACTTTGCCCAGTGCGGGCATTTCTTGTGCTGCTGCAATGCTTTGTATACCTGGAGTGCAGTGTGCAGACTTGACTCTAGCACTCACCTTCTGACCTACAAGCTGTTGCTTAAATGGATGTATATTGAGAAAAGTTTTCTAATGTTACAAGGTCTCCATCAAATTCACCGCAATCTGTACTGTCCAAGTATGTGAATGGTCTGACTGAAAGAAAGCCCTCCTGCTTACCAAAAAGGTAAAATTAAATAAAAGCTGCATGACCTGTTCTTCAAAGTGACTCTTAGTGGTTTGCTTTTTTTTCTCCTGCTGCAACCGTCCGGCATGTGGTGCATAGCCTCAGCTACTCTGAGGAAAAGCGGCTGCATTACGGACGCCAGTGTCCATGTAGGAGGAATGGTGTGATGTCAGTTTGTAAGCCGACAGCTTGACCTTTTGCAAGCAGACAGGGTTATGAGATGTATTTTTAGAGAGAGAGAGAAGATGAAGCCATGAGACTTGTTTTATTTAAAATAATCAAGAATATAACATTTACAAACTATTCCATACAGGGACAGGTTCTCCTTTCCCCCAAGCCAGCTTCAACTAAATTTAATTTTCTAAAAGGTACTCTCAAAGGAGTAAAAAAAGACTAAAAAAATAAAAATCTGCTAAGCAGAGAAAAGCTGATAAAAACAGCATAGCAAATTGCAAAAACTGTAACAATAACTTGGGAGTTCAAACTGTTGATGATTGCCTGCTCCTTAAAAAACAATTATAGTAGCTTAAAAAGTGGTATGCCGCTCCTCTCTGGTATTTGGCAACAGGAGATGAAGACTGGGTTTACGCTTTGCAACAGGTTTTCTGAATGCTGTAAACATTGCCACTCTAAGCACCCTGTGACTCTAAATTTTGTGTTCTTAGCTTCATTAAGCTAAATGAAATCAATATATTTTAAGGTACCTTTTTGAACTGCACATACAGAACAAGGAAACAAAATCTGAAGAAAAAAAAATAAAATCAAGAAACCTAATTGAAATATAACTGCAACTGTCACATCAGACTTTCCTCACTCAAAGGCTTCAATTCCTCCTGTTGAGTTTACAGAGCTACTTCCTATGTATGTTTACATGTAAATGCTTACAGAGGGATGACAGCAATTACTTACAGGACACCAAGAGGAATAAATGTGGCTGGTTTAGCTAATAGTACAGGCAGCAATCTCCTATGAATTTAAATTCTTAATGAGGTGCACATGTGAATTTAAAGCTATGACATAAAAGAATATTTCAAGAGTAAAAATGCTTTTTTAAAAGAAAAGTAAAAATTAGAGTTTCTTCATGTCCTAGATGTAGCCTGGGAACCAGTAACACTTAAAAAATTGCTTCTACACGTGAAATGTTACCGAATCGGTTTGCTCGATTTGCAATTGCTCTTTTGTTGCTGTAAGGTATTTTCTGGGCTTTCTCCTTGGTAGGCCCATTACCTTGGCTTTTAGAGTGACTGGATCTTGAAACAGTGGATACACCATCCACAAACTTGGTCCTGTAGAGGACGTTTGCGTTGCTAAACATTCCATCCTTCAAGGACACCACGATAAACTAAAACAAACCAGAAAACAAGGTAAATGCTGCCATCCAAACATTTTCCAACATTGGAAAAAGCTTCTAATAAGAAGGTTCCTTTTACTTTATTTGACTGACATCTTGGTGGTAATTCTTCAAGAAGTATTCTAAACATGACTGAAGCTCATCAGAATGTGCTAGGCACATTTTCTGCAGCTAATGATGTAAGGCTGTGGTCATATCCCAGCACTTGGCCTGGGATACAGACCACAACATGGAATGCCCGTTCACGGCATGTCAATCATTGGGAAAAATGTCACAATTTTTTTGAGAATGCACGATCTTTTGTAGTCTAAAGATACTGCTCCAATTATTTTACAATACTGGTAACAAATGTTCCCCTCCTCTGTCTCATTATTTGGAAAGGTCATGTCCTACCATCAAATAGAGACAGGTACTGCCTTTCACTCAAAGTAGTAAATATCTTCAGTTCTACAGACTTTTTTCATGCATAGGCCACAGTGATACAGAGAATCTTTCCATAGTGCCTGGCTTATTTCAACAGGGTCAAAAATAAAATATTCTTGAAGCTCAGGTTAAAGAACTCTAGCAAAAAAAAATAGATCAGGATGTGGGTCATGCCTGAAATTGATCATATTCTTCCCTATTACTACCTGGCTTTTTAGACACTGCAGCAACGGCTGACATTAAAATGTAATGCTCAGAAGTTCTACAGTTGTCATATAATCAGTGTAACTTCCTGTTCAAACAACTTAGAAACACCATGAACACCTCTGGAATAAAATACTTGAACAGCTGAGCCTCCTCAATGGCAGGCTGCCTCTGAAAATAACAAACTACTTAAACAGTCAGTCACCATAGTTTCAAGATCATACCTGTGAGTGTCTGAAATGAGTATGAAGCATCTGCCCAATATTCTGGGTATGAGAGAGATCAAGGGCTGCATCCACTTCATCCAAGATGTAAATTGGGGCAGGTTTGAAGAGAAGCATGGATAAGATCAAGGACAAGGCCACCAATGATCTAATACAGAGAACAAGAAAACTATGTTTTATCCTCTTGTTTGAGAGGCTTTGGCTTATGAAAACAATTTGATAGTAATAAAGCGCTCTGCTCTGTCAAAAGCAGATTCATGCTGTGAGTTCTGAAGAGACAGAATGACAGCCTCTGCCACAACTTCTGATTTCAAAATGTAAAGCCTTCTGCCAGAAATGGCAAATGTTACTCTTTTATCGGAAGATGAGGTTGATTGGGTGTTGATATTTAAAGTCATGCTGTTGCTTTACCTATTTTGAGTTTGGCAAAACTGTTTCTCAATATATGTTTCTCGAAGCCCTCTGTACTTCAGGAAGTTCTATATCTCTGTCTCATCTCTTCCTAAATTCTGTTTCTACTTCTCAATTTGTTAGGATTTTTTCCTTTGCAGCTGCAAAGAAGCATATACCCTACACAGTAGCTGTAATCACCAGAGAAGAAAATTGTCACCATGACAGTACTTTGACACCAGGGCAGAACTTGTCTATATAGATTTTTGAAATTACAACTCAAAGGCTGGAGCACTCAATTCAACAGTACCTCAGTACCACCTAGATTTAACGGTGGTTTTCTCACCATTCAATTAATTTTTTGTCACTTCTCCATGGAGTAAAATCTTGTTTGTTATCACATGCCAAGTAATGCATTGTTCTAAGTCAGATTCCTCTTTGAACTGAACTGAATTAATAATGCTTTCAATATTAAGTCTGGTTGGAGTGAGACAGAGTCCCTGACTTGACCAGAGAAAAGATTCATTTTTTTGCTTTTCTGAACTATAATTAGCTAGACATAACAATTATATACACAGCAGCAATGGAAAACGAACTAAAATCCCACAAAGTTCACCAACCTTTGTCCTCCACTAAGTTCTATTAAGTTTTCCTTCCAGGTGTTTCCTAAGGCAACTCTGAACTTCAGACCACACAAGACATTCTGGGCTTTACAGACTGCTAGAGTAGCTTTGGCTCCTGGTAGAAGCATTGAGAAAATTGAAGAGAAGTCTTCAGTTACCTAGAAGTCACACCATAAAAATATGTAGGTACATGCTTTGAATCAAGAGAACAGCTAAAAAATTAGTCGTAAGCTACACTATGCTCTAGATGTCTTGTCCAATTTAACCCAATGACTTCTTATGTCTTGAAGATTAGTACATACAGGATAGAGAGAAAATATTTGTATATGGAATCTTTTATTTTCTCTGTACTGAAAGGAGAAGCAACACTGAGGGATATATATACACACACATATATAGGACACCTTATACTAAGTGTTTTAGAAGGATCAAATGAATATTAGAATGCTTCTTTATGCTATCAGTTGGGGAAATGGTTATGCCCTCGAATTCATTAACTAGTAAACTGATTTCTCACAATTAAAGCACTGTGAAAAGTACATGCACCTTGCAAGAGGCACACACTGGCATCCTCCCCACTCTCCTTCTTCCCAGGATTACTTAAGCAATGTATTGGCCGGGATGCAACTTTGTAAATGTAGATTAAAATTTCCTAGGTCAAGGAATGTATCTGAGAACATGCTTATTCCACCACCCATGATGCTTTTAAATACAATTAACTCATCTTTGCCAAACAGGATTTTGCAGTGAAAAGGTACCATTTTGTCAGTGATACCCTGAGTACAGGCAGTAATAATTAAAGCCGGTACTTTGTTTGTGAGCAGTTTAATCTTAGATATAATCAACCTTCTGAAAGGCCAAAAAGTACAAGTTCTCATGGTACAGCAGAGAAGAATGTGTCAAGAGCCTTCCATGTAGGAAGGGAAAAATTTATACTTTTGTTATAGTTCACAATATGAGAGAACTACCAAGAAGGCAAAGTGCTTATGTAACAGAAACATACATCAGTAGTTGCTCTGTTACACTATTACCTGTCCTATCAGTGACGGGAACAGTAGCCCAGGTTCACAGCCCCACATTGTATGGGGCTACCCTGAACCAGACGATTTTAACTCTGGTCAAATATTGGCTTAAGCAAACAAAAATAAAAATAGACCGTATCACTGTTTTGTCCAACTTGCACGTGACTGACAATGATTTCAGCACGCCAGTAGCTTAACCTTCCTTAAATTTCTGGGGGCAGTAAGAGGGAATGGTAAAATAGTTTTGCAGGTTTAACTGTATCTTTACAATTCGCAGAAAATTCAAGTCTTATTCTCAAAAGCGAGATGAAACAGAAGAAATGAAGTTGTTTTGTAATTTAAATACTAGGCAAGGGAGACTAGTTCCGGAAAGAGACATTTCCCCCCCCACACACACACACACACTGAAATATGCAAAACATTAATCTAAGATAAATCTGATCCTCTGCTTAAATGTGAAGATTACATTTCAAGTATCATACCTTTCTACAAGCTATATTTAAAGCTGCAGCTTTCTTCTCATCAAGCTCTTCAATAGTTGCAAGAATTTTTGACTTGTCGTTCTCTACAATTCTTTTTTTCTTCATTAAGTCATTGTACTGGTGCAATGAGAAGAAAAGATTGATTTAAATAACTTTGTGCTCAAATATATTTTGCGCTATTCTTACAGTTTCACTGTTTATTGTTTTTGTAACCGTGGAATGGCCATTAACCATGAGACTGAAATCCAAAGCATTCACTTAGCTGTATGCAGGATTTAAGTTTTAGGATATTATTTGCAAACTAAAGCATCAGAATTCAACAATCAGCAAAAGGGAAGGCCAACATCACTCTGAAAGTTGCACTTCCTTTTCAAGTTTATCATGGTTCATTTTCTTCCACAGAAGAAAGTGATGGCTGACTGGAAAAACAGGCCACTTCTAATGGTGAAATAGTACTGGAAAAGTTTAAGTGTCTGTCAGTAGACAGTTTTGAGACAATCCTGGAACAGCCTCAAGATACAGATGAATCTGAGACAACCCTGGGATACCTCCAAACTGTCATGCTTGAAGATAAAGTTTTTTGATCTGCAGCCTTTGGTAGTGTGAGAGTTGTGTTTTCGCAAAGGGTTGTGAGAATCATGTTTTTTCAGAACTGAGAAAAACACCAAGGCCTTGTACATCCAGATGCCAGACAGTGTAAAAGGATGTGAGAACTGACTTATTTTTTTACCAAGAGTTGTGTGTGGCACTACAGAGCCAAAAACCAGGGCCTTGTATAAAAATACCAAACTAGAAAGGAGCCTAGTATAAAGACCGTCTTGTTCAGTACGTCCTGGTACCAGAGAATGTAGAAGGACAAGAGCTACACATAACAACCTGTTTTTGAGAATGTTGTGTCTTACATGGATCAGGAGATGCGGCACACCTGAGAAAATATTGCCATCCAGACTGAACAGATTCCACAACTATGCATAAACAGCCAACTGGTAAAAGAAAGACCTATTATGGAAACCGGAAAAACCTCTTTTGGAAACTTATTGTAATAAAATGCGTTGGATGGGCTGTGAGCCTGGAGTATCCAACCAATGGAGAAACAGGAAAGAACAGCCCGCGTCGGGATAAAATACTATATAATGCTTTCTTTTCTTTGTTAAGGCGCATGTCTCCACTTCGGCCATGGGGCGGCGCGTCCGCCATTGCAATCGCGAATAAACGGAGCTGCTTCACCATGATCCTCACCTAAGCACACTTTTTCGGCCTAAAACTTCGTTTCTCACAGTAAAGTATGTAATTCTCAAATACTGTAATGGATACCAAAAAGCTTGCCTAACGGTGCTGCCGCTGCTAACTTAGGATGGACTGGGGTAGGGAGGAATGAAATTATTCTTACCATCCAAATACCAGATTATGCATAACCTAGAAAACTATTGCACAAGTGAACAGTTAAAAAAATGTAAGAGTAGTATAAAAGATTTAACAAAATGTTTCCTCCTTTCGCATGAAGATTTAGTTTTGGTGTATTCAGAAATAGAGCTTATCAAAATACAAAGCTACATTACATATACCATATACCCAACTTGCCCAATCTTTAAAGGTTAAAGCACAGAATGTTTACCCTCTCCTCTGTCTCAGCAAGCGTACTCATAGCTCTCACGTTCACATTCTTTCCCATCTTCTCCTTTTTCTCCTTCAATTTGCGCAGCTTCTGACTTGCTTCTTCAGGATTGTTAGTTTTGAAATCATAGGCTGTGTTCAGCTGACCAAAAAGTGGTTTCTCTGAAGCTATCCACTCATACTCTTTCAGCATTTTGGTTGCCTGTAAACAAAAAGATACGTTGAGGCTTTTTTTTTTTTTTTACTTCTCACATGTGAATGAAACATAATTTTTAAAAAATGAGAAAATAAATCAACATCCTGAAATTATTCTACAACATTAGTTCTTCTATGCCAGTGCAGCACCAGTGCGTATCTTAACAATGCTTCACGTGATTTCCAAGACTATAGATGAACTAAAATTTTAAAGAAGCTTTCACATCTACCCATAATGTTTACTTGGAACACATTTTTCTATATCTGGACTACACCATTGTCACTAAATCTCAGGATTAGCTTCTCCAATTAGTTACCTAATTTGTCCATACAGTGAGAATGTTCTCATTAGTCACCTTCTCACTGTGATCTACTCTCTATTAGACCATAACAGTAAGTTCCATTACAGTTTAAAATTTCTACCCGTTCCTCCTGGGATAAAACTTTTCACATCAAGACATACAACAGTGCTTATTAAGAAAAACGGCTACTTTCTTTGCGTGTGACAAAGGAAATAACCCCTCTTGGTCACAAGATGCAAGAAAAAGCACAGTTCTGAAATACCTTGTCAGCAGCATCAGCAGCCTCTTGTTGACGCTTGCTAATGTCGTGTTCTAATGCTTTGATCTCAAGCTGTAATTTATTGTTTTGTTCTCTGTATTTTGCAGTCTCTGCAGATTTGTCTTTAATTGCTTTATCCTGTAACATAATTACTTCCTTTTGCTTGGCCAGCTCCTCCTGCATTTTCTCCACGGATTCCTGGAAAGCAAATCAAACACCCATTTATCAGCTTCTTTTAAAGGCTGGTGTTCAACAGTTGTTACAAGTGATGGACACAGCAAGGATGGATTGGTAAAAAGCCAAAAAATAACTACCTATGTTAAACATAACTGAGTGCTGGCAAGAAACAATGGAGTACATATTACAGTTTGAGCTTTAGGGGGATCATATCTTCAGTAACATCAAAACAGATAATGAAACACAGTATTTGCTTTTACCTTTGTCTTAGACATCTCGGCTACCATAGCATTAACTTGCTCCTGGTAGAGTTTGATTGCTTCATCTGCAGCCGCTATCTGTTGTACACAGGAGGCCTGTTCTTTTTTTATCTCTTCAAGCTCCAAAACTAAAGCTTCAACTTCCTAGACAGATGTTTTCAAATTTATTACAGTTATACTTAAATGGAAAAAAGCAAATCAGTTTGACATAGTAAATGTTGTAGAAGATTAACAGTACCCATTCTTCAGCAAGGGGGCAATCTCACACACACACAAAAAAAAGCATCAGCAATCAGTCAGTGACTACAGAGTAATACTCAAGTTCCAAAACTGACAGTATTAAAACTTCAGGAGAATCAAACTTTCTGATTTCTGCAACTTTTGACATTGAGAAAATTGCCAACAAAGTTCAAGTTCTACCTGTTGCTTTTCTTTCATTTTTTTGCTTGAAGTGTCTGCCTTTTTCTTGGCATCATCCAGTTTCTGCTGGGCATTTTTTAGTTCTTTTTCACATTCTGCTTCTGCATTTTTCATTTTATTCTCTAATACCTTGTATTTATCTTCTGCTTTCTTTTGGGTCTCTTCAGTTTTCTTTAATATCTCTTCACACTCCACTGAATAAAGAAGTACAGTACTGAGACTGGGTACTGTTCTTATTCTTAAATTTACATCCTGAACTCCAACTTAAATCTGGTTGTACGTTTGCTAGTTACAGAAGTGAGCTATTTCAATGATTACGACAGTTTGCCATTGTTATCGGTTATTGGTACAGCACCAAATAGAAAACTAGTCATTAAAATTAATGAAAATAAGCCTTTTTTTTTTTTAAGGGGCAAGTGTATGCCAAATCATATGATCAAGAAGTAATTAATCAGACAGCTACCTAATAAGAGGTCACTTCATCCCTGGAATTCTATGTACCACTTCTGTCCATTTTCTTTCTTTAGATATTTTACTTATTATTGCATTTGCTTCCTTTTACATTTTTCCTTAGCTATATGAATAGTACTTCTTTCTAATGCCTTCTTGTTACATAAACTATTTACACTGCTAACCTTAAATATCTACAGAAACAGAAGATTACTTGAATATGGGATTAAATCTATTTTAAAACTTCCCTGCAAAGCTATTTTTCCTTTTATTATAAAGTATATAAAATACTTAATAAGAATATAACCTTTACCACAAGAGAAAGACCAACCTTATGTGAAACACCTCTATGCATGTCTACTGTGATTCTGTATTTGTTATTTATTCCAAAATACATGGCTAGTATTTTCAAAGCTAAAAATATTTTTTTCTTAAGCAAGGATTCTGCTGCTTAAACAGCCAAATACCCATCTCATGCTCAGCAATTAGTTTTCAGTCAAAAGA
Source organism: Podargus strigoides (assembly GCA_028020825.1). NCBI lineage: Eukaryota > Metazoa > Chordata > Aves > Caprimulgiformes > Podargidae > Podargus > Podargus strigoides. The sequence continues at coordinate 93,608,791 of CM051663.1, forward strand.
TTAAGAACACATTTGTCACCAATGGTTTTCTTCAGGGCAAGCAGCTCTTCCTCTTGTTTGTGATAAGCACTTTGATGAAGTTTCATTTTCAACAGCTCTGCTTCCTCAGACTTCAGGTCCCACTGCTGCTTCAGTTGCTGGTACCTTTGAAGACAGTAATTGCAATAATGAAGGGTATCCAGCACTTCAGTTTCAAAGAAGAAATAAGCAGATGTAGAAGTAAGTAGATAAATACTCATATTCCATTCTAATGGCAATGATGACTGTAGGACAAATAAGCTTAAAGGCATGAAAGTCTGATATAATTTCTTTAATAGTATTTTTGAAGTTTGTAGGTATGTAAGTTATTATATATGTAACTCCTAGTTATGTAGCCATGATAAGATACATTAAAAACAAACAAAAAAATGCAACACACAGAATTTGGCAACAATTCGGAGCTCATGTTTTCTAACCAGCAGCATGACAGATGCTAGGCTGAAGCATTAAAGAAAAAATATCCAAAAGCAAAACCTGTTTCTTCCTTTTGGCCATATTTCTAGAAGTCTATTAGAACTCAAAACAATCTGAAAAACAAATCCAGCTGGTAGACAGCATATTACACAACACTACCTCCTTATGGGATTTTTACAGAACCAACTAAACATGTTTTTATATTCTATCTTTTAAAAAGGTCTTCAGTAATTGAGTAGCTGAAAATCATATATACTTAAAATTACTTAATTTAAATCCTTACAGCAGTATCACTCAGGTGATATCTACTACCCTTTATTAGACCTTTTATTATATTTATATTTTCTTGGGAGAAAAGAGCTATCAGAAACTGAATTTCTGTACGGGTGTTAGAAAATATGACTGCAACAGATCCATTCTTCAGCAGACTTCATGAAACTTTGGAAAACTTCAGGTGATTTCAAGTAAATATCGTTGTATGCCACATTTTTTCCTGTATTAATCAAAATAAAGCTTTCTTGTGCGTGTTATCTAAAAACTAAATTTGCTTGTTGATTGCTGTACTTACAAATTAAACTGGAGAGAGGGAGAGGGAGGAAGGGAATAATTTTCTGCATATCACATTCTCAACAGGCCCTATGCACTCCAAAAATACTTCTTTATATTACATATACTCAGTCACATAAATGAAACAATAAACATTTTGTAGGGCAAACCTTACTTTTCAGCAACATTCTTCAAGCTTGCCAGCTCATTCTCTACAGTCTCAAGTTCAGATTCCTTTGTCTTGAGTTCCACTGCAACATCTTTCATTTCTTGAAGTTTAGACAATATTGGTGCAGCCTGTGAGCATGCACCTGTTCAGTGAAAAAAAAAGAAAGCGAAGTCAAGCTAAATGGAATTAGACCAACGGCAAATAGCAAATTCTAAATATTAATAATAATGCAGGTTAGTGATGTGTTTTAGTTACAAACCAGAAAGGCAGCTAGGCTAAAGCTACAGTAGTTCACAGTGGAGAAAGACCACCTCCTCTGTTGTAGAATTTAGCTATGCAGACTTTGAATACTACACATGCATTTCTTGTGAAAACAACTAACTTTGCATAATTTATGAAATTACCTCAAATTAATTACTAATTACTTTAAAAAATGCTCAAATTTCTCCTTCCAAGAGGATTACATAGCAAAGTAAGATTTAAGTATTTAAATTCTAAACTTCTTTATACAAATAGTTTGCCATCAATTTTTTCTTAGTCTAATCAATCTTATTCAGCTCAAGAATGACAAATCTTTGCTCAAACAGATGATATTATTCCCAGTATGACCTAAACAAGAAGGTTACTGTTCACTTTCATAAAAACACATGCAGAGCAGTAAACAAATCAACAGACACACAATATTATTATATGAATAAAACCAGCAATTGCCTCCATGCAGAGTGCCCTGTGGGTCAAACATATCTCCATCAAGTGTAACGCTTTTTGTCATTATCCTTTTGTCAAAGGTCACTTTCTTAGCATTATCCATGGTATTACAGATCAGTGTTGTTCCAAAGACATATTCCATTGCTTTCTGCAGTTGAGGTTCATATCCAACCAGAGTAAGGGCTAAATGCAAGTTATCATGACCAGCCTAGAAATCAAATGAAAGGCAATTAGTATGCCTTAAGTTATAAGAGTTTTCAAATTTAATCTGTTTTCTCTTGATAAAAAAATCTTTCTAAAAACATCATTACATTTTAAAACAATTCCAGATGAAACTGGAATGGTTAATACCCATTTAAACGTTGCATAGCTGAAAGGACGCAGAGGAAAAAAGTAAAATCAAGGTACCCTTAAACCTTATGGAAATTCTTACTAGTCTAACCATTAAGAAGACCATGTTTTTAGCAAAGAAACAAATGAAAAGGGTACACAAGTGAAAAAGTGATATGTATTTATTTACATACCAAGGTCTGGGCCAACTTGACTGTGTCTTGTCCAACACACCTGGCTGAAATTTTGTTCAGTGGAATGATCGTGTATCGACGCTTCAGTTCACCCTTTTCTAAAAGCTTTTTGCCAGTAACCTCAAACGAGAAGAGTTACAAAGCACACCTGAACACATAACTGATTTTGTAAAGTAAGACAACAGGGCACTGCAAGAGGAATATATTGTTGCCAGTAACTGTGCATGACTCTCTTGACCTCATATAACATGTACATTGGTCCAAACCATCTCTTAAACATTGTGTCAATGTATATGCTTGTGAACTGAAACACACAACCTCATCTCAGCACTCAGAATTCTCTATTAAAGTAATAAACATACCTCTGTGTCCACAATGATGTTATAGAGTTTCCCTCCAGCCACCACTTCAAGGGCTCTTGCTTTGGATAGATCTTTCACAGTGATAAGAGACACAACAAGGCCTTTCACATTATTTGGATTCCAATTTTTTTCCGGATCTCTTAAAATTAAATTATGATAATCATGTTTTTTTCTCTCCCACACATCCTTAAAAAATTATATTTAAAACCTCATACTGCTTACTATATTGGTATAAGAAGTTCTAGCAGGAAAAAAAACCATAGAAACTGGTTTAACTAAATATCTCAGGCAAGAGACTTCCAACAAAGAGTCAGTTACAAAGTCGTTACAAGAATGTCCTTCCTGATTTTGGTATCATTCGTTCACACAGTTTTCAATTGTTTTTTACCATGCAGCCTACTATTAGCTCAGCTATAGGAATACTTTCAGACTGATTATTACATCAGCAGATAAATCTGGGGGTACATATATTCGACTGGTGGAGACAGATACAGTGTTGACCTCCACAGAGCAAATCTACTCACATACGATTACATATTTTTGCAGTTCAGATCTTTGGATTCTATGGCTTCTGCTTTTGAGTTACGGCTTGCAAACATCATCATACAAAACAGATTCCAGTGACTCTGATGAGGCTGCCATTTGAGAATGAGTGTATCACTTTCCCTGCTGCCCATTAATTCAGTTAACATTTCCTGACTCCCCTCTCCCCCCATCCACTTACATCGCAGGTCAGACACTCATTCACTGGCACCAAAAGGAAAGCAACAGCTAAGTGACTGATGGAATTATCCTCCAAGTCCCTTAAGCCATGCATAAAATGCCCCAAACACACTTTCAGATGTCTTCTGGGATCACACCGAGATCTTACTTGTATTCGAACTGTAGATAAGGAAACTTTGCCATTAAGCCTTCATACACTTCTCTCACTCGGCTGATGTCATGAGTCAACGCCTTCCTCTTTGCTAAAAGGGCTTCTTCTTTCTCTTCTTAAAGAGTTGAACACAAACAGTAGACAAACATCCAGAGCACAGAAATCTATTAGCTTAAAAATTGGTATGCTATGCTGTTTACGTACATATGCAGAGCACACTTAACTGAAATACTTTCTAAAATTCTTTGTAAATTTCCAGTTTAGACAAATTAACACTGCCATAATATCAAACATGCATTAAAGAGTTTCAAGTCCAATGTGCTTCTCTGGATGTCATTCTGCAATTTCAATTTACAGTTTTGAGTTGCTTCTGCAACAAATGTTACCTGGAATGAGAAATGAACTTTAAGAAGTGTTTTAGGTAGGGAAAACCAGGAATGAAAAACGGAAAACCAGCTCATAATGGTTGGACTTGGTGATCTTAAAGGTCTTTCCTTTTTAATCAAAATGATTCTATAATTAGGGAGGTTAGTCACTTTTTCCATCTAAATTTTAGATGGAATTTAAATTTTCCATCAAACTTTAAAAGATTTGGCCTACAGTTTATAAAACCAAATTATGTTAAACTGTCTTCTGTGGAAGACAAGAGCTTACAGAGCTTTGATCAGAGAAATTCTTTGTGCCTGAAAGCAGAATACTTGTTTTTTCAGTTCCTTCTTGTATTGGGTCTGGCTGGGATGGAGTTAGCTTTCCCCATAGCAGGACTCATAGTGCTTTCTACTTCTAGTAGAAAGTGTTGATAACACACCAGTGACCGTAACCCCAAGTTGAGACTGTTTCGCCCGTGACAGTAATTGCTGAGTGATCTCCCTGTCCTTCTCTTGACCCACAAGCCTTTCTTGATATTTTCTCTCCTCTGGGCACCTGGCAGCCAGCCAGGGTCAGCCCACCACACTTCTACACTCCTTTTCAGATTCTCCTAAAATTATGCACCACAAATCTATACAGACCTTCATAGTTCAGCTTCTTCATTTGGTTCTCTAGTTCTTCTATCGTATTTCTGAGAGCTTGAAATGCTTCTTGGTCTTTCTTGTAGCCTCCATCCATCTTTTTAACTTTACCTTGTTTTGTCTTTAATTCTTGTTGTGCATAATTCAACTTCATTTGTGCCTGTAACGAATAATACAGAACCAGAAGATCTTCAAAGAGAATCTTGCAGGTGCAGATTTAGAACACTTGCACTAACAAGGTGCTCATATGATTTGTAAAAGTTTGCACTAGTTTCAGAAATGCCCAAAAAGCAGCCTTGGCTTTTGAAAATAAGAGCACAGGTGATTTGGAAATCAAAACTTAAATAATGTTTTTGGATACAATTGCTGATATTAGGACATGAATAGCATTTGAGAAGCAGCAAGGTAAAATAACGTGGGACACAGCTGTCCTTGCTATTTTCCCTGAAAGAGTTTTTCCTGAAGTGAGACAAGCATGGTGCACTTTCAGCTTTGAAAATTTAAATTCCACCACGAGAACTACCCCAGCAGAGATTTCCTGTCTTAAGACAAAACATGACTGTTTCAGTCATGTGACTGGCACACAATTTAATTGACCAGAAAATAGTTTCTTCGGAACTCTCCTTTCACAGTCTCAGACATCCTTATTTTGATTCCATTAAGTTTTACTGTAGAAATCTCTGTAGTATGAATGCGTATCATGGACAGCAGTCTTAAGTTCTTCCCATCCAATACCATCAGTCATTTGAGTACTGTGAGTCCTACTTTATGTCTCACATGCCAGTTTCTATACTTCCTCACAGCAATGTTATAGCTTTTTCCTATTTGTCTGTATCTATGCAAGGATTTTTTTTTTAATGACCTGTTTTATCAAAAAGTCACCTTACTTGCCAACTTGCAAAATACCTTGCATAGATACTCTGCAAATCTTTTCACTGACCTTTCAGGAGTGTGTCACTTGGTTTTCAGACAATCTTCAGAAAAAGGAGGAAGGTTTGAGACAGGCAGAGCTTTTATTCTTACCTGTTTAGCCTCTGTGACTGCTTTGCTGATTTCATTTTTGCAGATCATCATCTGTCCAGCAAGAGTAGCTTCTTCCCCACTGTCGTTACTGGACAAGCCAGCAGACACAGCATTAAAATGCTGCTGTGCTGCAGCTAAAGCATCTGCATCTTTTCCACTTGCTTCCTGTAAAGCATTCAGTTCTTTCTCTATCTTCTTTAGCTCTTTCTCCTTTGACATGAATGCCTGAGAATCCTTCAGCAAAACAAAGAACAAAAAAAAAGAACAAAAAAAAAAAAGAGATGAGAAGATGAGAGAACCTGAGCTCCATTAACTTTAAATTCATGTTATTTAGGTGAGGAGCTATGAGTAGTTTCATCAACTACATTGCTATGACCCTTTGTCAGATTTTGTGATCTTAGATTTGTCTTTGCATGTTCTCAAGACTGTACTTGCCCCATGATTGCACTGAAGATCTACAGACAGATGAAACATAGGAAGACATGACAACTGCCCAAGAACTAGGAGAAACAGCCCTTTCTTCCCAATACCTAAAAAGTATTCTTCAGTGCTCCTCTTACATTAAAAAAAAAAAATCAACTGTCAGAAACAGGCAATGTAGAAATGTCTCCTTTAAGTTTAAGAATACTGAAAGTCCAGAGCATAATGCTTTTGAAGCTATAGGGCTCTCTCCTGAGTTTAACAGCAGCGTGGCAACCGTAAAGAGCAGCACTTTCTTTGTGTATGCCTCATGTGTGTTTCTGATGGGAACCTACTCCCTGTGCTTCACAAATCAAACAATGCCCTTACCATTTCTTTCTGCTTTCCTGATGTAATTCTTGCCAATCATAGGATTTTTCTTATCATAACAGGTAAGATAAAGCAGCTCTCCTCCTCAAGCTGAATGAATTCACTGTTTAAAGAAAATTATATACAAAGCTCTTACCTCCTGCATATTATTTACCAGTTCTTTGTACTTAGTCTCTTCATTTTTCAAGTTTTGCTTCTTGAGATCAAGGGCACTTTGTGCTTTAGTATTAACTCTTTGTATTTCTGAAAGCGCATCTTCCAGTGAACGGAGCGTGCCACTGAATTCCTGCAATCAGAAAGAAAGGAAACCTAATTTAGCCTAAGAAACTGATAAAGTATGTGTAATCTTTCATCTTCTGTTCACAGCTATGCATAGAGGAGATAAATATCCGATCCAGCAGGCAGTTAGATTCCAATGCAAACAGGTCAGAACATCTCTTCCCTCTGAAATCCAAACTAACTCGAAGCCGCTACCGAAGCCCTACATCATCCCATACCATGGGGCACTGTCCCTGTACAAAAGCAGCATTACGGCATCCGAAGACCTTATGGGCCATCCTGTATCTAACCAAAAGTACCACTTGCAATACTGAGGCCAGTTCTGATTTTTGTAGAACAAGTTTCCTACTTGAAATGTATTTCTTTAGAGACTTCAACAAAAAGGGAGGGAAAAAATCTCTGGCAAAACTTCCCATTGAACGCACAAAGAGCAAACATGAGGGCAAACAGTTTCTATCCTTCAGTTAGTATTAATTTACAAATGAAAACTTGAAATGGATATCTTTTAGACAATGGCTAAGAATGCCAATGAGCAGTGTATAATCTAAACAACAAACTAGAAGAAGATAAATATTAAAGGGTATATTGTTTGTAAAAATAATTCACTTCTCATATAACTCCTTGTATTCAGATATCCAGATGAGCACAACTCTGTTCTTACTTACCTTATCCCTTTTCTTTTCCATCTCTGCTATTTCTTCATTAAGTTCTTTCATCTTCTTTTCACTTTTACCCATTAATTCCTGAAGCTTCTCTACATTAGCCTCCAGTTCCTTTAATACTTCAATGGAGGATACCTTTGTCTTTTCAGCCATAACAAACTGATAAGCGATACAGAGGCAGCTTAAGTGTTCAAATTCTCGTACTGCATTTTGGTATTCTAGATAGGATGATCGTTCCTGAAAAGACACCAAAAAAAAAAAAAAACCCTCTAAAATTGGATGGAAAAATAACATTAAGTAGGACTGTTATAGAAATCTTCTAAGCACTTCTAACAGCATTATTTCTAGATAAGAGGAAGGATTCTCTGTGTTAAGTAATAAATTTGGTATTGTAGACTGCAGGCCTACTTAGGAAAATCTTAGCTAAAACAGTACTTGTACAATTGATTGTACAACAGAAATATCACTCGACACAAGTTTTTTTAAAAACTAAGATATGTTTTCATCTTCTATTTTTATCTAGTTCTCTTGTTTTCTTCCCTTGAAGTGCTGGGGTCTGAACCCCCAGCCCTGAATTAAGGTTGACATATGGGTGGCTCCCACAGCCCTTTAAGAGGAGGGGATGAGTTTACCTTTTGGCTTTCCTCCAGGGTGCAGCCAGCCTTGCAAGGAAAGCCCTTGGGTAAACAAGCCCCAGGTGCCCTGCACTTTGGTAACAAGTGCCAGGTGTCCTGTTTGGGGATAAAAGCTGGGACCACTTGCAGGAAGGGTTGGAGAGTCTGTCTGTGGAGTGGACGCACTTCACAGAGTTTTCCTGTTGGGGAAGGACCTCCTGACCACCCATGCAACCGGATCACAGTCAGGTCTGGCACATACAAACGCGGGCTTTGTGGGGAGGCAACATGGGGTTACTTCTGTACATATGTAACTGCCTTGTTCTCCTGGTTGTCTCCCATCTTCTCTGTGGGTTATCTCATGTCTCTGTTTGTTCCATCTGTTATGAGCGATATTGTGTCATTCCTGGGGTCACTGGGGTTGATGTCTGTTATTCGTGATCTATCTGACTTGTTTGTACCCCCAGCGATCCTCTATATACTGACCCCTTTACGTGAAATAGAACCTACGTACTGGATTGTTGTTTTGCTGCTGGCTGTGTCCTTTTTACTGGGCCTACTAATTGGCAAAACATCCCTCTCCCTACATTCCCCTGTAGGATTTCCTGGAAGTGCTGAATGTCACATTTTCTGTATTTCAGCAGAAGATAAAATTGATGTGTCTTAAAAGATCCTACAAAGCTTGAAAACATGCTGCTGTTTTAGCCACCACACACTGGTTCAGGGTAGCCAAAAGTATTTTTTTGGTACTTTAAGAGCCCTACCACTCTTCCAATTTTTCCATACCTCTTTCAGTTTCTGTAAAGTTGGAGTGATCTCGTCATCTAAAACCTGAAACACAAACCAGAACATTTATTTTAAGATTTTTAAACCCGTTACACATCTAAGCACAAATACGTAGTTCCGGGTGCAGAAATGAAATATTCTACAAATTAAAAAACATACTACAATAGTTATTCAGTATCTTCAACAAATATAAATAAAGTATACTTTCTGACACGTCGTACCATTTGAATGGCTTTCAGTTTGGCCTCCTTCTTCTCTATGGTTTTCTGGGCAGCTATTTTCTTGCTTTCATACATCCTAGTACCAGCTGCTTCTTCAACCATAGCTAAGATCTAAAATAAAGCAATGCGACAAAAATTTGAAGTTTCTTCTTATGTGAGATAGGTTCAACTCAGAACTGAGTTAAACATCTCATCTTCTTCTGATACCTTTTTTTCTCCCCCACCCCACACTTACTACTGAACCATAGACTCATCTAGGTTGGAAAAAACCTTGAAGATCATTGAGTCCAACCATTCTTGTCATTCAAAGCAAACCAGTAAAACTTCAGACAAAAAACTCCCACAACTATCTTACCTCTGGCGGCTTCAAATTTAGAACTCTGGTAATTTGTCCCTAGTGACAGAAAGATAAAACAAGAATGGTGGTTGTGTATCATGCAATAGTAAAAATAAAACAACAAACCAATACCCCAAAACCAAAAAAACATGCTTGTTTTTATATGTTATATTATAAGAACAAACATGATTTTTTTTTCCCCATAAGGATAACCTGTTTTACTCAATTGTTCTGTTCTTGAAAGTTCAAACAAGTCACTTCTTCAGGCAGCAAGCTTGAAATGGCCCTTATATCTTATCTTAGGCTCATTCTCCACATTCCTGATTACATCTTAAAGGTGAAATGTACATATTTTGTTCTAGACTCTTACTCAGTTGCTGATGTTGAACAAGCTCTTAATCATAAACTGGCTTTTTGGAGATTCGGCTTCTATGTAACTAGGGGGAAGCCAAATGGGTGCAAAATCATCCTTCCCCTCTTCCTCTGCAAGTTGGACAGTTCCATTTTAAACAGTAAATCCTGCTCTGTTTTATTACTCCTTGCAAATATTTCAGGGATTTGTCTACTCCCTGTGCTGATGTATGTAAGGGTCTTTCCAATGGGTCAGCTCTTCCTTTGTTACCTTTGACTTAAGAAAGCAAGTTTATCAACTTCATTCAAAATATTGTCTAACATGGAACACACATAGTAGGAAAGAACAACTCTATCTTTTTAGTATAGTAATAAAAGCAACACCTAACTGTTATGAGAGACAAAAAGGAAAATAAAATTGGAATATGTTTTAGAAAAAGCTTGCTTGCTATACAAGGGCTACGTGAAGTCTTGTGCAACAAGACGTGTGTTTTAGGGTCAAACTATGCTGTACTGGAAGTCTTAATTACTTAACAAACAGTTTTTATTTGATAGTAAGTTGCCTTCCTCTGGTTAAAAAATTAAGTGTTCTTCCACTATCTATCCTGCCTCAAATTTAGTGCAACTTCTATTCTTTCTGGATTTTATAAAGATGCAAGTAATACCTGCATAATAAGGAAGTGAGGGTTATTGACATTGAGTCCAACAGAACAGAAGAGATCCTGCACGCGATTGTTGGCAGCATTGATACCATTGATAAGATACTTATTTCTACCTCCAACGGAAATCTGGAGAAGGAACAGAAACAAGAAACCTTAAGTGATTAAAAATGACTTGTCATTATGAGAAAATAAACTGTAATCAAGAATAAAAAATCTGAGCAAACCCCATATATATGGGATATATATGGGATATATATCTTCGCATACACAGATATGTATACTATATAGAACATCAAAACAGATCTTGTTGGACTGAAGAGACATTTAAAATTTTTAAGTAAAACATAGGAAAGATCAGTCACTGAGGGCAATACTGACAAGAAAATTTCCGAACTCCACAAGTTTTCACTTTTCTTTTTCTTATTTTTTTTAAATAACAAACTTGGGAGACCATCAGAAAGATAAATGTTCTGTTGTTCTTGGAGACCAATTTTAACCACAGTTCAGACAGTAAGAGGAACATATGAAAGCAGAAGAAAAAGCCACAAAATAGAAAATTATAACTTGCTTTAGGAAAGTAATTTCATTATTATCGTTTCTGTGCAAGTCCATAGAAAACTTCATTGATATCATACATTTAACAATATTAAATTTCACACAGAACCACAGAATCACAGAATGTTAGGGATTGGAAGGGACCTCAAAAGATCATCTAGTCCAATCCCCCTGCCAGAGCAGGAACACCTAGGTCAGGTCACACAGGAATGCATCCAGGCGGGTTTTGAATGTCTCCAGAGAAGGAGACTCCACAGCCTCTCTGGGCAGCCTGTTCCAGTGCTCTGTTACCCTCACTGGGAAGAAGTTCTTCCTCACATTTATGCGGAACCTCCTATGTTCCAGCTTGCGCCTGTTGCCCCTTGTCCTATCATTGGATGTCACTGAGAAGAGCCTGGCTCCATCCTCATGACACTCACCCTTCACATATTTATAGACATTAATGAGGTCACCCCTCAGTCTCCTCTTCTCCAAGCTAAAGAGACCCAGCTCCCTCAGCCTTTCCTCATAAGGGAGATGTTCCACTCCATCATCTTTGTGGCTCTGCGCTGGACTCTCTCAAGCAGTTCCCTGTCCTTCTTGAACTGGGGGGCCCAGAACTGGACACAATACTCCAGATGTGGCCTCACCAGGGCAGAGTAGAGGGGAAGGAGAACCTCTCTTGACCTACTAACCACCCCCTTTCTAATACGCCCCAGGATGCCATTGGCCTTCTTGGCCACAAGGGCACATTGCTGGCTCATGGTCGTCCTGCTGCCCACCAGGACCCCCAGATCCAATTTCCCAAGTAATTCCAACTTTTTAAATCTAGGACACTGGATCTACGTTTACAGTTTGTGTTACTAACTACAAGCTACACTGTAGAAGCATTGCCTCAACCACAAAAACTCAGGGACTTTAAAAACTACTTTTTTTTTTTTTTTTTTCCTTGACAAGTTCATCTGCTGAGCATGGTGAAAAATATATAGTATATAGGTTGCTGAGCAATACAGATATTAAAGACTCACCTGCCTAGTGATGACGATCTCATCATTACCTTCAAATCCCAGAGGACTCAGCTTCTTGTTAGAATTATCAAAGGTAATAGACACGGTTGCTTTAGAAATTCCTGCTTGCCCACTTTTATAAATTAGGTCTTGCAAGTTGGAAGCTCGCACCTAAATCCATGGAACAGATAAAATATGGTTTTGAAAGAAATTCATTACACAGCTTCAGTGTGTTACTGTAGGTTTTGGAGAAATGAATGAAAAATATGCAGATCTAGCTGTAGCTTTAAGAGTTCGTATGAGAGATTGACATAATGGGAGCTGGAAGGTGCTAGTGTTGTAAAACCATAGGCACAGTATGCCAGTCCAGTTTTAGTGAGCCAGCAAATTGTTTCTACATGAGATTCATGACAATAACTGAATAGTTTGAAAAATTAACAAAAAAAAAAAAAAAAAAGCCAGATGACTAGTTTACCAGTACGTTTACTTAAAGAGCATTTATTATTCATAATGCAGTTCATAGGGAAATGAATCAGGAAGTGTTCATTGGAGGCCTGTTGGATTTGTCTACAATTACGGGGCAGTGTGAGGATAAAACAACCCAAACACCTGAAGACAGAGATTCAAATTGATTTCAGAACAATTTTTTTTTTTTATTTAGTAAGAGTAAAGCAGATATATCATCTAAATAGCCGGCACTGCATGAAAACCATATTTTTTAATTTTTTTTTTTGGTGATGAACCAGTTGGCCAAATTTCAAGACCTAATCCAGAAGTGAAAAAGTTCATTACAAATAAACAAGTTAATGCCTTTAGCTGCAAAAGATCTTTGGCTTGAGGCTGCTATGTTTTAAGTGGGTATTTTTAGTCTAATTTCCTAAGATGCATTCTTTGAGCTACTGTCGTATATGGTTGAAATTGTAATTCAATCTTAATGCAAGAATGAACAAGAACAATAGAGACACAGTTTAATGCAATGAAAAATTGAAATAAATACGACTACTTTTTTCATAGAAACACCACTTCAGGTTTTCCACTGGAGATTACTCAAGAAAGTAATATGAAACATTGATGAGAGAAGGAGGATCTTTCTTAAATGCACCCTTTCTTTTTACCTGTGACAGATTGGTGATTCCCAACAAGAAACAGATCGAGTCCAAGATATTGGATTTGCCACTACCATTCAAACCAGTAATGGCATTGAAAAGTGGGTCAAAATCATGAATTTCTGTTCTCTGAGCATAGGATTTAAATCCTTCCAGAATAATTGACTTGATGTACATCTTCTTTGTGTTCCCAAGGGACAAGGAAAAATATTCCGCCCTAGAGTACAAAGAAAGGTATCTGGATTATAATTCCACATATTTCAAGGGGGAAAAGGACCAAAAAAAAAAAAAAAAGAAAGAAAGAAGAAAGAAAAAAGAAGCATCAAACGAATCATGCTGCATGTCAAACAGCCAAATGTGTGAGCAATTGGAAAGCACATGTCTTCTACAACAAAAAGAGTACGCATTCATAAATGGGAAATTCCAAGTAGACCACGAATCCAGGAAGCATCCCAACAATAACCTGTGCTTCAAAATTTTTAATCGACCTAAGTTTACAGAGTGTTCATGACGGCAGCGGTATGAAGGCTTGTGGCATAGCCCTGGCTTCCCACAGAACGGGCCGCTAGTCCGCCAGCCAAGCAAAGCGAACGGCCCGCACGTTTCAGACGGCGGCAGAAAAGCAGCGTCCCTCTCCGGCCTGCAGGACTGCCACCAGCTCAGCCCCGCCGCACGGAGAGACGGGTGAAGCTCAGGGAAGCCTCGGCTCCGAGGCGCCGTGAAGGCAGCCCCATCCCTGTCCCTGCCGCCGCCATGCCGCCTGCCCCCACGTCCGCGCCGACGGCGCCGCGGCTCCCCACAGTCCCGCAGACGCCCCTGCCAAGCGAGCCCTCGCTGGCGGCTCTGGCGCCAGAACCGGCCGGGCCCCGCGCACCGGCCGCGGGCGGACCCCTCCCCGAGCCCCAGTGTCTCACCGCCACCGCTGCTCCCAGCCGCCCGCAACGGTTGAATTTTGGCGCCGAAGGCGGGCGGCCGTTAGAGGAGGTGCTTAGTGGCGGCTGCCCCGCGCTGCCTGCCTCAGGCGGCCCAGCTCTGCCCTTCCTCCGGAGAAAGCGGAGGGACGCGGTCCGCTCCTCGTTGCTTCTCAGAGGACAAGGGAGCCCCTCCAAAACGCAGCGGCGGGGCCTGAGGCGGCGGTGGGCACCCTCAGGTCAGGCGGGCGGGCAGACAGACGGACGCACGCTGCCGAGAAAGGCCCCGTCCGGCCCTGACAGGCGGCGAGGGGCGGTGGCCGGGAGGGGAGATGGGCGATCCCCGCATAGGGGCGGGAGCTGTCGCTGTGCGACCGCGGTCCCCGAGAGAGGAGGGACTGGTGTGGGTGACGGTGTGGGGTTATTTGGCGGGGCTGAGGAGCTGGAGTGTTAGCTCCAGGCTGCTGCGGGAAGTGTCTTTATACCGCCCTTAAACTGCTTCAGCATCGAGAAAGCGCAGTTCTGTACTTCAGCTCACACACCCCCCAAAACCCCCAAACCAACCCCAGCCATCTGTGCCTGTTCAGCTGTCTTGCTGCGATTTACAGAAGTGTTTGCATTCAAGCAGAGTGAAGAGAACCTATTCAAAGTGGGAAGCGCGTGTCCCTGGAAGAACAATGTGTTTCCGGCGCTGTGCTGGGCAACGCGGAAAAGCAAAGCCTGCTGAATGTGTTTACTCTTTCCCGAAACTGCTATAATTACGCTGTAAAAACAGACCGCTGTATTTCAAGAGGACTTCTGTGTTGTACTGTTAGCATTACCACAGACCTGGGGAGCTGCTGTAACACTGACTGTACTGAACTACACAGTTGATAGTCTGAGCTTATTTGGATAATTTGAAATAATTCAGACTGCAGGTCTGCATTACAGTACAAAATTTGTGTGTGTGTTTGCACGCTTCAGCAATTATATGGGATGCAGCTTGATTTGTTTAAGGCATCAGTGTGACAGCACTGCTGCAGGAGGCAGGGAGCACTTGGTGATGTCCTGTCAGCTCTTTGTTTGCTAACATCCGGACATCATACTGAGAAAAATTATTTTGAAGTCTGGGGAAGAATCAGAGTGACACCATGTAACTATACAGCCATCATTAAATGCCACTTTTTATTTGGTGAATTGAAAATCTTTCAAAATTATTTTTGAGTCATTTTTTGATTGGCAAAAAAAATCTTCAATCTGTGGCAAACATGCTTGCATGTTTCTTGCCAGGAGGCCAATTCCCAATTAGTTTCTGTGAGAGGTGGTCGCTTGGACTACACTGCAGGTGGCACCTGGTTGCTCTTCAGAGGGCCAAAATGATTGTCAATGCGTAGCTGATGGAGCTGGCGGCTGAGTAGCCAGTGCTGTACCCGCTCCAGATACTCCTTTTCCTTCCAGGCTAACTACAGCCAGAAATAATAGAATCACAGAATCACAGAATGTTAGGGATTGGAAGAGACCTCAAAAGATCATCTAGTCCAGTCCCCCTGCCAGAGCAGGAACACCTAGGTCAGGTCACACAGGAACATGTCCAGGCGGGTTTTGAATGTCTCCAGAGAAGGAGACTCCACAACCTCTCTGGGCAGCCTGTTCCAGTGTTCTGTTACCCTCACTGTGAAGAAGTTCTTCGTCACATTTATGCGGAACCTCCTATGTTCCAGCTTGCGCCTGTTGCCCCTTGTCCTATCATTGGATGTCACTGAGAAGAGCCTGGCTCCATCCTCATGACACTCACCCTTTACATATTTATAAACATTAATGAGGTCACCCCTCAGTCTCCTCTTCTCCAAGCTAAAGAGACCCAGCTCCCTCAGCCTTTCCTCATGAGGGAGATGTTCCACTCCCTTCATCATCTTTGTGGCTCTGCGCTGGACTCTCTCAAGCAGTTCCCTGTCCTTCTTGAACTGGGGGGCCCAGAACTGGATACAATACTCCAGAATGGAGATAAAGGAAAAGCACTTCTGATGTTAGAGGCTTTCCACTATAAAGATAACCATGTATGTTCTCTATTTGCATATGACATACAGGAGAGGGATAATTTCACCCTTTCTTAAGTGGTTATGTAGTATTTTTGACCTCATAGGCCTTAAAAGTTGGGTGCTTCGTTTGGTGTACTGGTGAAATGTGCTATTTTAATGATAGTGTTCAATTTTAAGAAATGAAAAAAAAATGTTGCAGCTGCTTAACATGCATGTTGGAAAGAATATAGCATGTGATTTCAGGAAGAAAAATATATTTTTAGCAGCTGCTTACCTAGGAGAACTTTTAGTAGTAGTATATCGTAATGTACACTATGCCAAATGTATAGCAGATACTTTTACTAGCTCTGAAGTCGCAAGTAGATACTCTACAAAGGTAAACATATAGTATATCTTCACTGGTTTGTGAAATGAGTATTTTAAGAATTGGGAAAGGGTTTGGTTTTAGTAAGTATGTGGTCATGCAGCACAAAATTAATGATATAATCACTTCAGAAAGGTGGGGTTTGGGGAACTTGCTAGTGTGCTCACTAAAATCTCTAAGGACTGAAAGCATGGTCACAGCAGACATAAAAGACAGCACTCTATTTTGGTAAAGTTGACACCTGTTTCTTTTTATTTCATGGGATGAATTCAACACTAAGCCTTTCAAATAGACAAATATTGTAAGGGTTGTTTTTTGGGTTTTGGTGGGGTTTTTGCAAGTCATGCTGTAGTGCTGTTGATTCTTTGTTCAGAGGAGATTTCTTTATATTATTTTTTTTTTCTTCTCAGGACTCAGTTCTGGTGAAATAAATTAGGGTGTGTACATCCTGAATAAATCTCCCATGAGAGTTTTCTGGTTCTTCAGATATTTTGAAGAGTATCCTATAGAAATCTGCACTAAGTAACACATAAAACCAACAATAATAAATAAATATAAAATTATAACTGCTCCTAATATTGATTTAATTCTTAAGGTGTTCATGTTCACAATTGTTCATATGAAATAAGCACTAATTGTTGTACGGAGAGCTAATTATTAATTAAGAGTGCTAGTTGCCATTATGCAGTCACAGAATTTAGGTTGGTAGGGATTTGGGGAGGTCATGTAGTCTGTATATATGGGCAAAGCCAGACCAGACTGATCAGGTTGCTCACAGGCATGTGACATTGTAAAAATTTTGTAGCTTTTGTTTCTGGAGACTGATCAAAGGCATTTCTCTCAAGTTTTTCCTCATCTGTTACATTTTCCAGTCCCTTCATCATCATGGTGACTCCACTGGATTCGCTCAAGTATTTCAGTAAGTTTCTTGTATTAGGGAGCTGAGAACTCAACATGGTGCTCCGGATGCAGCTGGGTCAAGTTCGGGGTGCTGGGGACTCTGTCCTTCCAGGTTATGACATCAAACATGATGGTTCCCAATATGATCCCCGAAGCATGCCACCAGTAATGGGCTGCCAACTGGACTTTGTTCCACTGAGGACAATCCTGCAATGTCCTGTAACTTCTTACCCATTTATGCACCAATTTATCTCACCAGTTTGTCTGTAAGGATACTATGGGAGATTGTGTCAGTGACCTGTTTATGTCTCATTCTTTGCTGTGTTTATGAAGCTTTATTTGCTTAATGTTCATGAAAAAAAAAAAACCTTGCTTCTCTCAGTCTGAAGCTGGTACAGATTTCTTTGCACCAGTTGGTATCATTGATTGCTGAATCAAACTCTGTCTCAGTTTCCTGGGGAATCTGGGACCACAGGTGAACTGGCAAATCCAGGCAGTTGTTCAAAGTTTGATTAGCACACTGAAATTCACTGATCTTACGTTTAGGAAGGTAAGCAAGAACAAAGGTTAAACATCAGACCAAATATTAAACAGGTGATTTAGAAACTCTGACCTACCTTCTGTCAGATAACTGGGACGAAACTACAGTTCTAATCTAGACAAGTTGAATACTCGCTAGGTGTTTTTTCTTCTAGAGTGATACTGCAGTCTCCTTGTGGGGTAGAAGGTTTATATCTGCTTGAGCCTCTACCTCTCATGAGCTGATATTCCCATTAAGATTCACAGCCCTTGAAAAGGGTCCTGGAGGACAGTGAGACCCTAAAAAGCCAGCAGTCCCCCTCAGCACAGTAAAGCAACAGATCAGGGTGTGTTTGGGGTTCTCACATAGGAAAAGCTTTAGCTAGAGAAACCAGAAGTCTGGAGAAGGTCTGTCCTCTGAATCTCTGCTTGTGTGAAAAACACATTGACGCCTCCCTCAGGGATTCACTGTGACAGCTCTCAGTCTTGCACATTTGGAGAGGTGCTGGTCTTCACAAAGCACCAGAGGAAAGGCAGGCAGGCTAAGAACAGGGGATGTAGGGGGGAGCTTAAGGATTTTTCTTTCAAGCTTGCATATTTAGTGTTTTAAACTCCAGTGGAAGATGTAATACTTGCTCTAACTCTTGCAAGTTTTCTTGTGCTGGGAAGGATATAAATTTGAGAGAGGGAGTGCATTGTAGTCTGCTTTTATAGGGAAGGAAGGTCTGTGCTGTGCAAACTGTATGTGCGTGCATTTAATTTGAAGTGAATATCGTCTATGGGAGTGTCATTCTCAAACCACATTTGGCACACTGGAAAAGGATTGAAAGAGAAACCCTGCATGTACCTTGACTGTGGAAAATACATGCTTCATTAGACACAGGACAACGTTTTCTGAGTGAGCAAGCAAGCAAGTATATAGAGTGAGGAAAGCAGGAAGGAAAGAAGGAAAGATCATAGAATCATAGAATGTTTTGGGTTGGAAGGAACCTTTAAAGGTCATCTAGTGTTCCTGACCCCATCCCTACACAACCAGCATCCCTATATTCTTCCCAGCATACCTGTCCCTGCTTCCACTGCCTGTGTGTTTCCTTCTTGCCCTTTAGTTTAACCAGCAGGTCTCAACTCAGCCGTGCTGGTCTCTTGCCTTCCTTGCCTGATTTCTTACCTGGGGATAGAGAGCTCTTGCGCAATATGGAAAGTGCCTTAAAGATCTGCCAGCTACCTTGTCCCTGATGGCAGTTTCCCAGGCAGTCCCACTGGCTAACTCTTTGAAGAGCTAGAAATTTGCTTTCGTAAAATTCAGGGTCTTGACATTACCCTTCACTTAACCCATGTCCCTCAGGACTGTGAACTCCTCCAGTGCATGATCACTGCAGCCCAGGCTGCCTCCAATCTTGACATCACCAATCAGCTCACTTGTGTTGGTGACCAACAGGTCCAGTATCGCATCCCCTCTGGCAGGGATAGATGGACACTCCTGTCTACAGACCATAGGAAACGTCTCAGTCAGAGCTCACATAAGTGACCAGTGTTGATTAGCGGTGAGAGGCAAATCTGTCAGGGACCAAATGTCACTGTGTGATGGCTTCTCTGTTGTGACCCGAGGATGGCATTTTGCATGGATGTGGAATGTAACAGGAAAGTGCTAGGCTGAGCGTATGTGCTCTGTGGGAGCGGGGAGGTCCTCCCCCTTTTGCCAGATGCTGTCTGCTATCTCAAGCAGCAATACAACAGGTGCTGATCACTCCTCTCTGCTTCCACCCTTCCACTGCAGTTCCTGAGACTCTCGACTTCCTTTTTTTTTTTTTTTTTTTTTTTTCTCTTTTCCCTTTATCTTTTGATTTATCCATCTCAGTCTCATTAATACTACAGATGTATTGACGTGGTAACAGATAGCAGATTACGTCTCGGATATGCTGGATGGGCTGGAGCAGCGACTTTCTTTAGGGAGAAGCTGGTCGTGCGTGTTATGAGCAGGAACTCATTCAAGAACGAATCTGCCCTCGTAATATTACATAAATTCAGCAGGGGGCCTCAGAGGGATTGCTGGTGCTTGAAAGTACGCATGTAACTTCCCTTCTGAGCACACAAGGTTGCCATACATCACGCTGCAAGATACGGGAGTGCTTATCGTTTTTAGAGGTAAGTAAAGACAAATGAGGGAATGAGCAGTCAACAGACAAGCTTAGTAAGTCCTGAAGCTCTTGAAGTAACTTTACAACATCAGATAACAGCCTGAGATTTCTTGTATTTTTCCCATAAAACAAAATTTTTGCTTGGTGTAGTCAAAAGTTTAGGGTTTCATTTAAATGGAGTTTTCTAGAAATTTAACCTTATTAGAGCTTTTAAAATACCTGAGTTTTCTTCGGCAGCTGTAAAATCAAGCAAATGAAACACACGTCTCTGTGGTGCAGTAACAGGCATGTCCCTGCAAATCTAAGAAGTGAAACACTGCTGTAGTATGTCTCAACAGGTCTGATGAAATTCTGCATGTTGCTGCATATGCTTGGACTCTATCAACATTTAAGCAAGGGAAAAGTAGAGAGAGTGGTTGAAAGAAGCTTAAGAGTGCCCTGCAGTGACCAGGGAATCACTGTGGGCCCTTCGAGAAGATTTGGCTTGGTTTGTCAGCACAGTGCACACCTGCAGTGTCCCCTCCTCCTTCCCATCTGTGGGATTCTTGCTTATTCTTCCTTATCAGACATAGTCCTTAAGATTCTCATTTTATGCACCATTTCTGAGAGCTGAAGGGCAGCTGACCTGTTCCAGTGCAGGTCTTGGCTTCCCTTTTCCCCTCCCCATGTGAGCTTGCTTTGCAAGACTGTTGAACCTCAGTTGGAATTACAGCCTTGTAACAAAGTGCAGGATCAGTACTCACCTCCCGATCTTTCACCTCCTTCTAGGGCTTGACAGCATTGCATAAGTAAGTGAAGTGGCAGCGTATTTCATAATGCAGAGTCATGCTTGCTCAGATATTTGCAGCATAGTGTCTGCCATAAGTAGCATTGGAGTGGTTTGCCTTTTCCTTGTTTTTCACCACAGGAAAAAAATAATTTCTGAGAAAGTACTGTAACAGCTAAGCTAGAGGGGAGGAACAAGTAATTTTTGCTTGCAGGCATTTATGATTTGAGACCATATTCACTCCCAGGTAACTGTTAATCCTGTAATGTATGGGGAATCCCAAGGCAGCATCTGGATTATGACTCCCTTGGTAGTCTCTGCTCCCAAGAAGTCCTTTTAAGTTTGTTTGGTTGCTTGTTTTCTAAAGAATTTTAAAAGTCCTTTATGCTGGTGCCTGGCAGATAACTTTGAAACTGTGTAAATTGGATCAGGAAGAAAGGACTAAGTGAGATGATGACTTCCTGAGCAGCTTTGCTGTTGTGGTAATCAGTGGTTTCCTCAGAAGTTACGTACAAAGAATTATGTCTGAGAGATATACTTTATTCAGCTTTTAATCATACCCTTTTCTTCCAGTGTAGCTGGGAGCATAGCTGTTCTCCAGAATGGAGGTAAAAGAAAACTATTACCACAGTCATACTTGCAAATTAATTGTGACCGGCAGCAAGATGAACTGTTAAGCTAACCCCAAATTTCAATTGAATTTATCTGTAACTGACAGGCTTCTAAAATGACTTTGTCATCACGGTTAGATTTGGATGAGCCCAAGGTAGGAAACCATACCACACAAGATACAAATGTTAGTGGGACAACTGTGTGGGACGTTTATTCTTTTTAGGCTGCTGTCTTTTCTTTGGGCAGTCTTTACTTATGTGTCCTTCTTGCCCACAATTAAAACATGTAATTGCACTCTTGTTCACCTGTAGTTGGGAGAATGTGGCAGCCAGAACTGATGCTTTATGTGTCACAGTTCCAACATTCTGACATAACTTAATATACTCTCCTGTATCGGTTGCTTTTCCTTTACTGGATAATAGTGCTGCTTGACAATCACTATGTGCATTTTCAAAGGCCAATTGAAACAAGAGAGCTTTAGCTGCTTCCGAATGATCTGCTTGTCTGTTGATAGCACCCTGCAATCTGTCTATAAATGTCATATAAAGTTCTTGAGGGCCCTGTCGAATCACAGCAGAAGACCCTGTACGTTGTCCAGTATCAGGCACTCGTTTCCAAGCCTTTATGGCAATTTGTGATGCCGGTTCAAAAACCTGATGGTCCAAAGCTGCTTGCGTGCGGGGGTTGACATTGCCCTGTGCCTGTTAGCATACCTTGGTCAATTGGTACCCCTGCAATTAAATTAACCATGACCTGTACTACTGCCAAATCATTATATTCGAGTTGCCACACAGCATGCTGTGCCGATGTCAGTGTCGTTTTCACTCATGCTTTCCAGTCCCACGGTGTCATTACACACGAAGAACCCACTGCTTCAATTACCCCTACTGTAAATGAACTTTGCAGCCCATTTTCAGCTACGGATTTTTTGAGTTCTTTAAAGGCCCGGTACGGCAAGCCTTCCCGAGCCGGGGGCTGATGGCGTTCATACACGGCAGGAAAGGCAACAGAAAAGTCCCCTTGCTTTAAGGCTTCTTCCTGGCGCTGTTGCACTGCCGGCCGGCGTTCAGCCTGGTCTCTGGAGGGTCCGTGGGTGCCGCAGGGAACACGGGGGTCACTGGTGGCGGAGGGGGCTCTTCCGAGCCACGGGGGGCGGAGTTTTTTCTGACCCACGCGAAGGGAACGGCTCCAGCGGTTGCGGAGCGAGGGGGGATGGTGGAGGGGGGGCGTTCGCCGAGCGCCGCCGGGCTGCGGCTGCAGTGCGGGAGAAGGTGCGCGGGGCCCGGGCACTGAGCGGCGGCAGCCGGGGAAGGCCCCGCGGAAGCGGCAGGGGTGCCAGCGCCGCGTCGGAGCCGGGGGGGCGGCGAAGCGCAGGCGGGAGGCGAGGTGGGGGGAGCGGGGGCAGCGGAACGCGGGGCGGCAAACGGGGCGGGGGGAGCGGGAGGCGGGGCGGCAAACGGGGCGGGGGGAGCGGGAGGCGGGGCGGGAGGCGCCTGCTGGAGCCGGGCTGGGATGCGCAGCGTTCCTCGGGCTTGCGGGGGTGTGGGCACAGACGGTTCGTCGGGGGCCGTAAATCGGGCTCTTTCTCGGGATCAACTGGCCCGGAATCAGAAGGATTTTCGGGCTAAGGATCCTTAGAATCTGTTGTCCCCTTGTTTACTTTATCCCCCTCCTTGTAAGCAATTAAGCAAGTAAGCAAGCAAGTAGCTAACAAGAAGAAAGGAAAAGCTCTGTCCAAGCTCTGCTGCAGCTCTCTCTCTCTGCTGTCTCTCTCTCTGTTCTCTCTCCAGTTAGTCTCACACATTTCTGTTCCCAAAACAATCAAGCTAAACAGGATATAACACATGCTTCTTCACACACCACACTTGGGACTGTTTTCAGTCACATCTTCACACACGCCCTCAGGTTGTTTTCCAGCCTGACCTTCTCATTCTCTCATCCGCTACTGTCCTGTGAAGCTTGTCTGGGAACACACTGCAAGTTCCAGTGTTATCCTTGATCGGTCCCAATCCATCCTCCCTATGTTCGACACAGCTTCCACAGTGACAGTTGCTGCAGGTAAGTTTTCTGTGACCTTGGTTCTTGTGATGGTATGTGGGATGTGAGGAATGCTGGTTTTGGCCGCAAACTTAACAAATGCGAGATGCTTTGACAGTAAGCTTGATGATAGTTCTTTCTTTGTGAAAGACCTATGTGTCCTGATAGAGGTGATTTCCCCAGCACACACTCCTAATGCAGGAATCCTTCACCTATGCTATATTTATTTCTCACAGAGGAACTAGGAATGTCCCTGGTTCATCACAGAAAGCTGCTTAGTGCTGTTGAGTTTCTGGGTCTGGTGGCTTTTGCTTTTATCTAAATAATGGAGAGCTTGCCTGATTCACCCTGGTCCTTGCTTGTGTGACTTTAAAAAGTTCTGTTTATTTTCTCAAGTCTCTGTTCCTAATTAGTACTTTTGTTTTCAGGTGTTTTGTAGTTAAATGTGCTGCTACATATTGGTCTCCTTACACTTTCCACTCTTCATATTCAACTTGCATATTTTCACAAGAAAAGTAAAAGCTGAAGACAGGTTGTCCTTGGACAAAGAGACACAGTTGGGACAAAATGCCAAAGCTTGCTGCTGTTCCCTAAGGTGGCTCTGCAATGCACAGAGACCCCAACATGCAGAGGCATAACCACACAAGCTCTGATCCTTTGGTGCATGCGTTGGGAACAGTAGAGGTGTCAGAGCACACATATGGGTGTGGATGTCCCAGGGACAGCCTGCAGGCGTCTCGTTGTGTACATGTCATGATAGTTCCCTTGTGATAGTTGCGTACATATGGATCATTCACTGTGTTAAGTGATGGACTGAATGATGAATTTTATATTCATTTTTAATTAGATACTTTGTGGCAGAACTCTTTAAGAGTTTTGGAGCTGGACTGGTAAAATGTGATTTGAAGAAACTCCTGCTCTGGGGGATAGTCTTGGTCTCCAGAATGCAGTTTTTTGTGGTTTATAGGACCATGCTTTTTGTGTATTTAGCTTGGCATATTGCAGAACATTCCAGTGCAACTGATGGGGAGCAGAACTGGAGAAATCTGTAAGGATTATCTCAGATCTTAATAGGGGAAAGGTGAGTCATGTCGAGTTTGCCCAGTGCCAGGTTTACTGAGGGTTTACTCTTGCTTCTGGGGAAGTGGACTGAGGGCAGTACCTGCTCTGCTGATAAAAGCAGATGTGTTTGCCTTTTAGGAGGTGTGTGTGACTGAAGGAGTCCAGCCACCAACTGGGTCGGGTGCAGAAGGTTATTGACTGGCCTCGTCAGCACAAGACACAGTTTTCCACCTGCCTACTCTAAGTATAAACTTCTATTTCTTTGCCCTTGTTGATATGCTTGCTTGTAGGAAGGAAAAAAGCTGTGGTGGGGTAAACGAATGCAAGTCATTTGTTTCCATCTTGTATGGAAAATATTGCTAACAATGTGCTTCCAGTTCCAAGCCCTGAGCCTGGCAACTGGAGAAGTGTTTTCTTCCAAAATATGTGGTGTCACAGAAAGAGGTCTTTTGTACCTTTGTATTTCTCACTTGCACTTTGGGTCGAGTTGTGAAAGTTTAGCTTCAGTACTCACCACATGTAACCCGGATGAAAGAGTGAGTTTAAGCGTTTTATTTTTTTTCCTTCTAGGATTTGTTTTTTCCCTTAAACTAGTAGCTTTTCTCGCTTCAATTTCTTTAGAGTGGGAGCCATACATCTTTGCTGGGGCTGACTTCCCATACCAGGGCTTGCTGCCAGCAGGCAGAGAGGTCCGACAGGTTGCAAAAACCTCTGAGCTGCTTAGGCTATGAAGGGGCATTTTGGATGTTTTGTTGATCTGGCAATACTGCCACAGAACGCAAGCAGAGGCTGTCTTGTACGATGGCACGTTGTCAAGATACTGTTCTGCTTTGTAAAGTCTAAACCAGTCCCCTTCAGCAGCCCAGCACCACTGGGCATCTCTTTGACAAGTGCTCTTTGGCACTGCTGTTTGTTGCGCAGGATGGTGACTGCCAAGGTGTGGGTTCTGAAGAAGCATTTTGAGGGTTTCCCCCAAACCAGTGACTTTGACCTGAAAAAGATAGTGCTGCCAAACCTAAAGGATGGAGGTAAGTGGAGTGCACCTGTTTTTATTTTTTCAGGAGGCTGTCTGGCTTGCTGATGAATTGCTGTGCATCTGTAGAACTATTGTAGAACTGTTTGTATGTTTCTCTGGCTTGGATTTTTGAAAATGGGCTGACGTGGCTTTTGGCAAGCCATGCACCTTAGCAGAGAAGGACAATTGCTCAAGAACATGCATGCTGATGGATTTGGTGGGTTTTAAGACATGCTGCCTTCTCATACTACCCTTAGAAATAGTTGCTGAGCTCTTTTAATTCCAATGCACAGCAGCTGCAGCATGCCTTTCACAGTCTCACACTGCCTAGTCATACATTGTGCCTGATGGTGAATACATTCAAATGTATTTGCAAATGAAGCTTGCTGGAGAAAATTGCTGATGTGATACGCCTTCGAAACTGATAGCCACAAGGAAGTAGAATTCCTTTTATTTTGAGAGAACTGAACCGTGACACACAGCGAATGAGATAGCTGTAGTAAAACCCAAACATCCTTTACTAGTGAAAAGTTTTCATCAGCTTTATTTTGCAAAATCCTTTGGAGAAAGCTGGAGAAGATGGTAGCCTCTGGGAGCAGGTTTTCATTAGAGTTTTTCATGCTGATAGTGAAAGTAACGAGGATAGTGCTGGGGGAGAGCAGAGTGACTGGGGTGGGAGTGAGCCTGCAGCTGGGAGCCCTTGGGCCTGGAGTCAATGCGGGCTGGTCTTTCATTTTAAGAGGCAGCCCAGGCAAGACTCTATCTACATTCAACATCTATTTTTTTTGCCAGTGCTTATCTGTTATGTTTGACCTGTTGTGACAGCAAGGGAGAGTGAATAAAAGGATAAAAAAATAAACAGGTTTTGTTGCTGTGTTTCTCTATTTTGAAAACAGTAGGGAATATGGTAACGTATTTTATGCAAGAGCTGCTGATAAAATAATGAACCTTGATTATTGGCTTCACATGAACATTCGTAGCATGCTGTCTTGAGCCTCACCCCACCACTTATCCTTTACAAAATTTACTCCAGTTTAGAAGATACACCAAAGAAATTGCATTGAAGTACTAGTTATGTATACAACTTAAAGGTTTGAAAGGTGATTTCTTCTTACATATACTTTAAAGCGTTTTCATAACATGTGTACTTCTATAGCATTCAGACACACTTAAAAATGTCATGCCTGTGTGTATTTAACAATGTGGAGTCATTGCTTTCTTCCCATTTTAATCCCTACTGCAAGAAGAGGCACAACTTCATACAGGAGTAACACTTTTAAAGGAGATGGCCTTTCTTGTAATGTTACATGGCCTTGACTGTTCTTCCTACTTACTCTGAGTAATGGGAAAATATTTATATCTCAAAATATTTCTAGCTTGTACTAGCTAGACCGTTGCAGCACAGGCAATGAAAAGTATTATTAGGTAGATATGAACAGCTAAAACTGTTGTGTGAATGAGAATTTCAATGAAAATTTGTTTAATAGTATATTTCAAAAGAACTAGTGGCATTAGAGACAGTAAGGTGGATTAGGCTACCTAGAAAATACAGCCTAACGCTTTCTGGTTAAGGCAGCAAAGTAGTGTTTGTGCTTGAGCTGTGCCAAGGTTTCTTACCACCCTCTGCTGGTTGAATCATGGGAAGGATTTTATATCTGGGTCTAAAGTAAGTTAGTGTTTTGCTTAGGGGGTCTGGCCTCTTGAGCCTTCTATAGAGAGAGGAGGCAGGTAAAAAAAACAGGGCTGAAAAGCAGCTAGCCTCCTAAAGAGACACTACAGAAAGTATCTTCCATAACAGCACAGCAATAATCCAGACAAAGCTAATGAATTAGTCATTTCTGGTAGTTTTTCCCTAAAGGATGATGGGATATGGGGTTTTCAAGCTGTCAGGAATTCCTATCACTTTTGAAAGACTGACTTGTGGAAACTATGCTCTACTGCACTGCGAATGCCCAGGAATTTGTTTTGTCTTTTGTTGCAGAGTTGCTGCTCGAATCAGTGTTTCTCAGTGTTGATCCTTACATGAGGTATATCCTTTTCTTATATTTAAGTTGCTGGCTACGATACCCCATTTGATCTCTGACTTGAACCTTAAAAGAACATGTACTGGGAGCACCCCCTGTTGCCAGTCTCAGATGCCTTTGTCCGCTTTTTATAAAATGTGTAAATTACAAGACTCCCGATATAGAGCCGTGCCAGATTTAGCCAGACATTAGAACAATGACACTGCAGCCCTAGACTTTTCATGGACTCTGCTGTTGTTCGTTGTCATGTCTCTTCCACTGGACTGCAACAAGCTCAAATGTGACTGTAGCCCTGTTGCAGTAGCTGCTTCACTTATCTGAGCAACCTTGTAGTTAAATATACGTATTCTAAGTAAGAAATTGCTGAGATGCCCATGTTAATAGGTGGTAGTTCAAGAGCAGGGAGACAGGGTAGTTTGAAGAAGCCTGGTGGACCCTAGTGTTAGAGAGAGTTCTTTGGAGTCTCTCTTCTTGTGGAGGTGGACCATGCTGGGAAGATAATGCTGTTGTGTCCCCAACACTCTAGCTCACTATTTGGTCAATATGGGACACTCAAGTAGCTGGCTATAGAAACCTACCAGTTATGTCATTAAAAGCTCTTTGCAGTCTGTTCAACATCACTGCCTACTTTTGGGTCAGCTACTACTTCATAGCATATCCGGGACCTCATTAAAGTTGCTTGCAGTAAACTATCTCTGCCTGTGTTACAGACCTTACAGTCAAAGGGACATGAAAGAAGGGGACATAATGATAGGCACACAGGTTGCCAGGTAAGATCTTCAGTTCTTGTTATCCATATACATGGCAGATCTCAAAGGAATGTACTGACATTTGAGACACCTGCAGCCTGCATTACCTATTCTTGACTTGATCCTTCTGCAACTGTATTCTTATCTGTAATTGGTTGGAATGTGTTTTTCCTCTAAGAATCTCTCTTGCCTTCTTGGAGAGCATTTAGGCCTCTATACAATCTATGTGTTATCTCTGGTGATAATGTTTTCAAAGGAATTTTTTACAAGCAGAGGTATGAAGGACCAACCATTGTACTTGCAGTAAGTGTCAACTTGACATTTTAAAATCTGATGTGCTAGTAATTGCATGCCAGAAACCACACATGCTATCTATTCCAGCTGAGAATACCTCAGCATCACCTAAAATACAGCTCTAGCCAAAGGGTTATCTAACCTTAAATTCACCCTTTACCAAGCTTGTGGTAATTTAGCTGCACAGAACAAGCTTTGTCAACTTGTTCCTGCTGTGCTGCCTCTGAGTTGCTGCCCAGGAACATCTGTGGCCTTTGGATCTTGTGTTTCTCCGCAGGAACATGGAGGGTTGCAATAAATTAACAACCAAGTATGCTGAAAAGGTGGCCAACTGTTTCCAATATTTCAAAGCGGCTTACCTACCGCTTCACAACATAGTTTTCCCACTGGGCTAAGAAAGTTGAATTTTCATTTGGCATAGAGACACCACAAGTATGAACTCTCCCTGTTATTAGATACGGCTTTCTGTCTGAGTTTGTTACCTCAAGAGATTCCATCTTCAGGATCTTCAGCCTCTAAATGAGGTCCAGGGTGTCAGAAGGGAACTGCTTGTTACAGCCTATCTGTGACTTCTTGCTTTTCAACCCTTTAATCCTGGCATCATCTTTCCTGCCTTCTTGCTCACAGAAGACTAGTCTGAATTCATACCAGACTGGTGCTAGTAAAAAAAAATGGCGGCATCCGGAAACACTGGATTTGTTGTGGGCAGGGCTGAGTCTAGAATCATCTTGCCCAGTATCTCCCTGGTGATAAGACGTAGACATTTCAAGAAAGACATCAGAAGCCTACAGCATCAGCAGGTATGAGCTAAATGTCCTGACATGAAATGTTTTTTTCCTACTGCATCATAGGGCAAAAGGAATGAAGGAGAGAAGAGCCAGTAATGATTTGTCTCTGACAGAGTGTTCTTTTCCACCCCCACCCCTCCCCCGGCTTTTAAACAGGATTGTAGAAAGCAAGAATCCTGCTTTCACAGTAGGGGCCTTTGTTGTGGCTAGAAGTGGCTGGAGAACTCATTTCATCTCTGATGGGAAAGACCTACAACTCCTTCCTTCCAGCTGGCCAGAATCACTTCCCAAATCTCTGGCTCTTGGGACAGTTGGCATGCCAGGGTGAGTTTCAAGATGCAAAGCTAACTATCCCCTGGATTTTGCTATGCCGGATGTTTCTGCCTATCTGTATGACCTTTTTCCCTCATCTTGTTCTATCAGCATGTTGTTCGCTAATTCTGGTAAAAAGCATGCCTGCTTTCGGATGCCCGTACCTTGTAGAGGGCCTGAAATTTGGCCCACTCTCTAGATCAGAGGAAATTTGCCTTGGAGATTATGGTGCCTCTCCTTGAGGAGTTGTAATAAAGTATGAAGAGGATCCAGGAGGGGCTGGAAGGATCCCAATTCAGTCTGAATGAACCTCAGTGGAGACTCAAGCTTCACTGGCAGCTGGACTAGTCTGCTTTTGCTGACTGGGCTCTTCAGCTATCACCGTATTTCCAGAATTGCCCCCAAAATGGCAAAAGACAGCTGTCCTGTCATGCAGCAAATTAGAAGTTCTTTAAATTGCACTGCAGCAGACAGAGCTGCTGTGGTTCAGAATCTGTATTCACTACTGCAGTCTCTCAATCATCTCATATTTCTTCTCTCTTTCTCTAGTTTGTACGGGAGATCAGGACTTGGTCAGTCCTGTTGACACATAAAGCTTTCATAATGATCATAACATTGCGTGTAATGCAGAACTTCACAGATTTCTTTTTGACATCAGGCAAGATGCATGTTTTTCCAGACGGCTGCTTGATGGATTCAGTTCACCCATTCAGTTTGGACCAAGTGGGAAC
Organism: Podargus strigoides; assembly: GCA_028020825.1. Taxonomy (NCBI): domain Eukaryota; kingdom Metazoa; phylum Chordata; class Aves; order Caprimulgiformes; family Podargidae; genus Podargus; species Podargus strigoides. The sequence goes on from CM051663.1 coordinate 93,639,048, forward strand.
CTCTAAGCTTTAATTTAGAAGTTGGAAGAAAAGTTTATCAGGATTCTGGTCCAGCTGAGCACATTGCTTCAGGAAGCTTGCAGAGCCCGATGTCATTCAGGATTTATATGATGAGTGGAACATTTTTGAGATAAACTTTAGTGGTTCCTACAGATTACTGTTCACCCAATAGCCATTGCTGTGCACAGTAGTCCTCAGGAGCAGTGTGCCCATCAGTTCAGCAAGGTTTTGCTACCATTTTTGGGTTTTCTGCCAGCTGTGATTTGTGATGAGTATCATTTAAAATTTGCCTCAGTCTGGTATGTGTCAGCTGGCTACTGACCTCTGTCTAGCTTGGATTTACTCTCTTTTCCAGTGTGCAACTGAGTTGGCATCTTAGAGAACTATCTCCGTGTTTCTCCTTTCAGCTAGTGAGCACAAGGAAAGCTGTTTTCACCTGTCAGACTTCCGCCACAGTATCCAGTAGTGTACCATTTTTTTTTTCTGGAATGGCTGTAAAACAAAGCCACATTAAAAAGTTTGGATTAATTTCTATATTTCATAAAGAATGAGGAAAACTGAATCTTGTTCTGGTCGTGATGTTACTTTGTTTCAGTGTGGTCAAGCCCCAGGTCTGTGTCTTGTGTCTTATTCCTCACTGGGCATTCTTTCTTTTTCTTCACAGCCTCACTGCGTATTTTGGTCTTACGAAGGTCTGCAAGATGAAGCCAGGAGAGACGGTGCTGGTTAATGCTGCAGCTGGTGCTGTGGGCTCTGTGGTGGGGCAGCTCGCTAAAATTGGGGTGAGTGGCTTGAGCTGCTCATACTTGCTCCTTAGAAGGCTCACCTGGGACACAGGGGAACAAGGTGATGAACGATCAGGAGGGCAAGCATCCCTGAAGGCATACCTGCAGTAAGGTTTTGAGATGCGACAAGCTCCTGAAAATGTTGCAAAGCTAGCTGAATGTTTCCTAGAGCTCATGTAGTGACGACAGCCAGATTTTAAGTGTGAGCCTTCCACCCAGCACTCTGAGTGTCAGCCTGTGTTGTGAGGGGATGTTTAGAAATGTTTTTCTCCTTTCCTTGCAGGGTTGCAAAGTGGTTGGCTGTGCTGGCTCAGATGACAAGGTTGCCTATCTGAAAAAAATAGGCTTTGATGAAGCCTTTAATTACAAGACCGTTACATCTCTGGATGAAGCACTTCGTAAAGCCTCTCCTGATGGCTACGACTGTTTCTTTGACAATGTGAGTTCAGAGAGATGGCCTTGCCCTGAGCAGACTGTCATTTTCCTTAAACTATAGCTGGAACTCAATATTATGTATCTAATTGAAGACTACACCAGGAACTTGATATTGAGTTCCATCTAATTGAGAAACAGTCTCTGTAGGAGCTTACTGCTTTTTTATTCCCTTCCCACACTTATTTCTGCAGCTGACTTGGGCAGTAACAAAAAGAACAAAGACTGAAAGGCAAAGCTGGATTGTTGGCGGTGTTTGTGAATGGAGAGAGGGAAGCTTATCTTCACTCTCTGGAACGTATGGCACATGTTGGGGAGGTGGGGGTCACAGTGAACATTTAACTGATGCTGAACAGAGAGAGCTCTGGTCCATTCCTGGCCCCACCATGGACCACAGGCAGTTCTCTGCTGTTGTTGGAAGGGGAGCAAGCGTGGATGGCCCCACATTACATGGTCCAGGTGGCTATACCTGTAAAGAAAACGGTTGCAAGGCCCACTTGTAAAATTGCTGGAGAGGCCTGTAGAGGGTTTCTGACCTCTTCCAAGCACAGCTGGAGTTAACAGGGGCTGTGGACTGTTCTTAGTAGGCTGTTTGCATGTGACCATCTTGTTTTGGAGGCTAAGAGAGTTTAACAGTACCGATGCAATCAAAATACATCAGCCTTCAAGCCAGAACAAGCCTTGGCTTTTTAAATTTCCCAGTATAACTAATATATGCATTGTACCTGATAATATAATACCCAGCACAGGGGTATTAGCTGACATACTGGCCTAGAACTCCCTGGTTTAAAGGGCAGCCGTCCTCACCCTTTAAGCACATATTTCTCTCAGCAGTCTGTCCACCAGTCCAGGGATGACAGTGCTGCTGCTCCGTGTAGATTGCAATGCCACCTGCCTTGCCCAGGCAGTTGATATGAATGTATGGTGCCAGGGCAAAGTGCTTGCCTCTGTGGCAGGAGCTCCTGGTTGCTTTTGCCTTACCCTTCCAAATTTCATGTCCTGTGCTGTAAGGTCTTAAATAGGTTTTATGGACACATCCATTCCCTTCCCTCTCACCTCCAACTTTTGTGCAGAGCTTTCCCCAGCAGTGAATTTTCATAGCTTTTCTCCATTAAAAGCTTCTGAGCAACTACATCCCTATCTGGGAAACGAGAATCATGAAGTAAAAACCAAGATGTGAGGTAAAATTGCAGATGGGTGTGGGGGAAAAGCAGTGCTTCTTAGTGTCCCCAGACATGTCCCTTAGGAGGAGGGAGCTAAGGGCAAGACCTGCCCAACGCTTCCAAACCAAACATTTTGAAGCTGATTGGAAATAAAAAACAACTCCCTGTGTTCATAACTAATTTTTAGAAGAGTGAGGTTGAGTCCTTATAGGAACTGACTAAATGTAAGTGTTTCTGCAGCCACCAAGTCTTTGGAGTAGTGGAACTCACCTCTCCACCCCTCGACTGAGCCTGTTGGTGCAACAATGCAGGGTTGGCAGATTTTGAGAGCTGATGCCAAACACTGTATTGTCTCTAATGCTGCTCATGCTCTTGTTCTTGTAGGTGGGTGGAGAATTTGCCAGTATTGCTATCAACCAGATGAAGAAATATGGAAGGATTGCGGTTTGTGGAGCCATCTCTCAGTACAATGACTCTGTGCCTCAGAAAGGTATGGACCTGTTTTCTTGTGTCTATATTTGTTTTCTGTTTGGTGATAGCAGAGAGAAAGACGTAACGGGAGTCTCTTGAGGTCTTATTGGTTGTTTCTGTATGCCATTTGAGTGTATATATGTGTGAACATTTGAGTAACTAACCGCTGGGGTCCTGCTGGGACAACGGGAATGCAACCACACTCCCTGTGTGGTACTCCATGGACTACTCCATGTATTCATCCTCCTTTCTGCACACCTGCATCAGATGGAGAACATCAGCTGATTAGGAATAAGGGAGAGATTAAACTACTTAAAACAGGGTTCCCCAGGGCTCTAAGCAGATACATATAAGTAGAAAGCAGCTGTGGTGGCATGATGTCATTTACACAGTACATACTTTTAGACTAGAGAATGGATTTCCCTTGGGTTTTCAGATGAGACAGCTTAGGGTTTGGTTCTTTTTTTCCCCATAAGGTATCAGCTACTGCTGAAACTGCTGGGAAATGTGGCTGAGATGAATACTCACTTTCAATAGCATTAAGTTTTCCAAATTTGCCTTCTAGAAGAAATGGGAGGTCTGAATTCTCTTTGACAACTGATTGGCTTTGGACTCCCAGATCACTTTAAAAATGGGACAGGCTTTTGAGAGTGGGAAGACTATCAGACTTTTTTATGATTGAGGGAACTGCGTTTTAATGTGTAAAACATTTTGGAAATTTAGGAGGAGCATGAGAGCTTGGCAAGCTATCAAACAAGCTGTCAAAACAGTATTTCCAGGATTCAGCTAAAGCTCCTCAGGTGAAGCTGAGGGCACTTTACTTCTGAATGAATAAAACTGTTTTCAGAAATGCTGGGTCTTTAGCCTCCCAGCTTTACAGATCAGGCCTTTGTTCCCCAGGGTGGCTAGCTAACCGTGAATCCTTCACGTTTTGTCCTGGAACTGTTTGGAAAAAATAGCAGTTTCTGCTGGCTGGAACAAAGTGATTCAGTGGTCTTTACTGGCTAAAAGCCCTCTTTATGCATTGGGTCTTTCTTTAAATGAAACTGAAACTGCAGGTGGTTTGCTGGTTCCTTTCTCTTGCAGGGCCTTATCTTCAGTTTCCGATGATCTTCAAAGAGCTTCAAATGGAAGGGTTTCTTGTGAGTCGCTGGAATAACCACTGGGAGGAAGGTCTGAAGGCACTGCTAAAATGGGTGGTGGAGGTAAGGAAGGAAGGGGTAATTTTCTGTAGCTTCCCTCTTTGCAAGGGGTCTCTTGTCATAGCTGTTGAGGTGAGGTCCCAGTGTGATACTTTTCTTCCACCTGACTTGATTTTTGAGCCTTCAAAACCACTCAAACCACAGTGAACATGCCTGAGCCTTTCTGCTGTGTTGAGACCTGTGATATTAGCTTGTGGACTTAGATCTATTCCAAAATACATGTAGGCTTTAAAAAAGGATACTTCCAGAGTAATTCAAAACACTTTCTGGCAATGAAGAGTTTCATATTTAGAGTAATTCCTCTATTTCTCATTCAGAAGTCTCCTTTCCTTTGTAGTACAAGCAAGGGTTTCCATTGTAGTGCTGTGCTGAAATTATTGGCAAGAATGGATGTTTTTTGTGGAATCGGGAGCTGGGCTTAAAGGGACTTAATAGGGAATTTCTTAAATTTTATTTTTCTAAATGGAGGCTGAGTTTAACACTTGGTTCACAGCTGTGAAAAGTTTGTGAGTGTGAACACTAAAGGCTAAGAGGCTCCAGCTTTTACAAACATGAGGATTTGGGATGGCTTAGCATTTGATCACTTTGATTTGCAATTCCATGCTTCCCTAGGGATAGAGACAGGCCTGGCTTTGGGGAAATAATCCCCTACCTGTCCATTGTTCAGGGTCCAAGTAGCACTAAATCAGTCCGGATGTGTTTTTATAGCACGTACTTTTGCTCCCTGCAATGACCCCAAGTAGGTCTTGCAACAAAAGCCTACCTAGTTTTGTGAAGTTACCCTGGTGCATGCCAGCTTACATGTTTCAGATGAAACATACAAGCTGAAGAAAATTTGGTTGCAGTTTAGTCTCCAGAAGATGGTAAAAACTAGGCAGCTGGTGAATGAAAACTCAGCAACTTCCTTTCTTTCTTTTGACAGGGAAAAGTGAAGTGCCATGAACAAGTCACTGAAGGATTTGAGAACATGCCAATGGCTTTCATTGGAATGTTAAAGGGAGAGAATATTGGAAAAGCTGTTGTAAAAGTCTGAAGGTCACATATTCCTGGGAGACTGGTGCAGGAGAATGTGATTCTGTTAAGTGTTTTTAACTCACTGATTGAAAGGCATTTTTCAGTCTTTTTGCTGGACGTTTGGTGATTATAACTTCTGTTAACTACTGGGCTAATAACTGTAAGTATATGGCAATCACTTTGCTCTTTTTTTGAGAGTTGTTTCCCAAAGGTACACCAAAAAAGTGCCCTAAAGCTGCTGTACTTAGAACTGTAACACATTTAAATAGTAGCTTGAACCTTTGTATGAGTTGGCTTGTAGAAAGGAAAAACAATTCTAAAAGCTTTATCAGCTGATGGCACATCTGTTGACTAATGTTCACCCGTTGATTTAGCCCAGAACTTGGCAAGAAGGATTTTTTTAATCAATATCAAGGAGCAAAGAATAGGCTAAGAAAACCTGGGACTTCTCACCTTCTTCACTAGATGGCTTTTTTTGCGCTTTTTTTTTTTTTTTTTTAATTTTCATCAGCAAATGTGTCTATCTATCTATCTCAGTTTTTCTGAAATTATGGAAAGAAAAAAATAAATCTGCTAAAGGATACTTTGCTTGTGTTATAGTTCTGTTTGTAGAATGCCCTCCACTTCCTTGCAGTTAGCACAGAGTGGCTAAAACATTACAAGCACTTATTTATCACAGCAGATCTCTCAGTACAGGTGATATGGATAGGTCACTCATTTCCTTGAGTAATTTGGCCACTGGTGTCCAAACTTAGAGTTGACCTTGCCATGATGTTCATTGTGGCTCTCCTGGAAGATAAGATCAACATGCTGGCCCTACCTGTGTTAAATCGGTGTCCAGGACCCACATGGTGCTGAGCGAAGTAGACACACAGGTTAGCAGCAATAAATATCTTAGATGTGCTGAAAAAGCCACAAGAAGAACCTGTTACTATGGGATACAGACAGGTATTGAAGGTGATGGTGATCCATCTTCAACCACTGTGGAGGACTTCTTAGTTAATTTTTAGGTCTCATTACTGATCTGTGAAGAGGGATCTCATGTGGCCTTAATGTCTTTGCAGTGCAGGATTAGATGCTCTGTCTATCAACAAGACAAGATCACTTACTTAAGATGTAGATCAACTGATAATTTGCCGACTGGACTGAAGAAAACACGTGACCTGAAATAAAGGCTGACTGGCCACTGGGGAAATAATGCACCTTGGCACAAGTAGGGAAGAGGTTATGATTGCTTTACAGGGTTTTCTGAGGAGAACGAGCTGCCAGTTTGGGTCAGCTCCAGCACTATGGTTTTCAGCTGGCCTCTGAGAAAGATCTGTGGATTAATACCGCTGCCCAATGTGGAAAATGTTAAACCAGAAAATGGGATTTGTTGTCAGTAGGCTTCAGATTCATTGTGTAGAGGTCTGCTGTTGTTTGGTGGCTTGTTAGTGAGAAATTTTTAGAGGCCTTGCAAGTCCTAAAATACTGAGTTGTTTTAAGTCTAGTGAATTCATGATCTCTTGTTTCAACTGAAGCTGTGATTTGGGAGTGAACTACAAATAGCCACATGGAGTTCCTGTTCCTTGGTTAGAGTTGCAGAAAGATTTGTCAGTCAGAATAATCCTGGCGCAGCCTGTTTTCTTGTAAAATACAGTCCCCTCGCTATCCGTGTATAGATTTCATGCTTCATAAATTGCAGTTTGTTTTGCAAGGCTGTTTTACTCCCAAAACACATGGGCTTTCATCAAATCCACCCCCAAACCTCTGAACTTCACTGGGGAACACAGCTATTTCCTCCTGAAAATCCAACTTTTCTGTTACACATTGGGAACACTGCCAGCATGTGACTAAATGACAGTAATATTCCTCATTGTCTGGCACTGTCTGGAGGTCTTGCATTGTGAACTTCATTGTCCTTAAATTTCTAAAGCTTATGAAGAGATACCTGAATTTTTCCACAATGTGTTGATAAATATAAAAAGGGAGTATTAAAAACCCTGGTGTTTTTTTTCACTTGACAGGCATGGGAGTGAGTGTGTCAGTGGCACAAGGTAGGCTGAAGGTCACAAAAACTGTTCCTCCCCTCTGGTGAAGCAAACTAACTCTGTGAGTAGAGTCAGCATAACAAAGTTGAATAAGGTGCCAGTGCCCAGCAGAGAGCAAAGGTGCAGCTGTGTGGTGCTGGGACAGGCCCTTTCTGCTAATACACACCTACATGTGCTTTTAGGCAGAGCACTGATAGTACCGTGGAGTCCAGCCTGTCCTCTGGCCAGTTGCATGAGGCCTGTGAGCAGCAAACGGTGGCTGCCATCATGCATTGTCTAACATCATCACTCTGCAGCTGAGCTCGAAGGCTTTCCGGGAAAGGGCGAGATTGTGATGGTCCCACTGGCTGTCAGAAGGTGTGCAAGGGATTGCCTAGGGTTAGGTCCTCCATGGCACTGTACCAGTCCTCCACTGCATGCATCTGCAAAGGTGAAAAGGGCGTCAGCTCTGCCCAGGGTGCAGTGCCCACACCTCAGTGGCCCTGCAGCTGACACTGTGCTGACAGTCATCTCCGGTCTTTTTGTACTGTTTTTCTCCAGTCTACCTGACCATGTCTGTGCTGCTGCCTAAATTACATTTATCAGGTAGGCTTGACAGTGGGATTTTTCTGAGGCTGTTGAGGATCCCAGTTCATTGAGGATACAATATACAAGAGAAAGAGGGGTTGTTTATACATATCATTATCTCCACAGTAGTGGTTTAACTGCTTAATGCCTTATGCCTGCTTCTGCAAAATGGAGATTCTGCCTCTAGATTAGAGGTGTTCTGGTTTAATAAATACTGTAACTTTTGTGTGCTGTTCCTAAGTAAATTCAAGCTGGGGCTGGTGGCAATGACCTGCCTGAGCTCAGGACACAGTGGGGACTGGCCCTGAGGAGCTGACCCTGGCTTGCCACACCACAGGTGTCCTCAGGAAGCCCCGGGAACTGCTGTGGAGTGCTGTGGAATACTGAAACACACGAGCCATTCCTGCAGTGCACTGCTGCCTGCTGAGCTCCTCTCAGGGTCCTCCAGGGTGGGTGTCCACAGGAGGGGTAAGGACAGCACAGGCTCCCGATGTGAGCCCTGTTCCCCAGCTGAATCAAACCCAACCATAAAGCCCAGCATCTCTAATACAGCCTGTATTGAAGCAAGCAAGGCATACCTCAGATCCTTTGCTCTTAGCTAGCTCCCATGGCCCCCGAGGGCAGCTGTTCATCTCTCACACCCCCACCCAGCTAGGCAGCGTCAGTTCCAAACAAGTTGCTCACAGCTTAGCTTGCTGCTGGCCATTGCCTACAGTGTGGGGAGACATCTTCTGTCTCTATCCTCACCCCTCATCACTAGCTGAATGTGGGTTTTGCTCCCTAGTAAGCTGAAAGCCTTTGGGGCCATCCTGCCAAGCGGTGCTAAAACTGACGACTGCATTTCCCTTACAAGCAGACTTCACAGTTCCAAGGGCTGTTCATGGTGCCAGCCCTGGCTCTTTCCCCAGGTTTCTCTCTCAGAGGAACTAGAAAAAGATGCAAAGAAAGGTGAAAAAAAACCAGAGCTGATTGTTTCCTTGAGGAAATGTCATAGACTGACTCAAGTGGAGGGGAGATGACCCAAGCCTGGTCTAAAACTCTTCTACTGTGGATGCAGTTGGACCTGATGCCTGGCTTCTCCACCTCCCTACGGTCTGTTCATACCTCAGCCACATCCACCCCAGATGCTCCAGTTTCTTGGGGCCAGGCAGATGCTGCCACCTGAATAGTAGGAACCCACTGCCTATAGATTCTCCTCTAGCCCGTTACTTAGAGATACTGCCATCACCCCAGTGCTGTCAAAGAGGGAAAACCATGAGGCATTCCCAGAGCTAGTGTGTGTATCAGTAATTGTATAAACATAGATGGTCACTGCCACCATGTGGAAACTTGCATCTGTCACAAATTCGTCTTTGCCAGCTGCAGGTAGAGAACAAGGCTTCAGGCAGCTCCCATGCATTCTCCACCTTCTCTATCTGCCAGTCTGGACTGTCTCAGCTTTCCCTCTCCAGAGGAGGAAAAAAATTGGATTTCATGTGGATGTGCTTCTCCAACATCTCCATAAGACTTTTTCAAGTTCCTCAAACTCATCTAGTTCATCCTTAGCAAATCTGGAGGCATCTGGCTGGCTATGTTTCTCGCATGCAACCATCATTGAAAATAAGGATGCCGCAGTGTGGTTCAACCTCCACTCAGCTAAACTGAGTACAGCACCCATGGCCTCCCCAGAGCTCCTTATCAGACTCTTCTTCCTGTCACAGGTTTGTGCTTGGTCTTCTGATGGAGGAAGATCTACAGATAAAGGTTTCAACAACTGTGGTAGAGTTGGTATACAGTTACTGCTTCAGATATTCAGTTTAGAGACTCCATGCCATGGCTGGGCCCCTGCTAAGCCTGGTGCACTCTCAGCCCGGCACTGCCTGCTGTCAGCACATCAGTGTATTAGGTTTACATGGGTAGGTTTTGTGAGAACACACCAGAAGCTGACAGCGGGCTCCAAGAGGGTCACACTGCTGGCATATGTGAGCAAACCCACCCTGTAGACACAAAGGTCATGGAAGAAGGAGGTGCTGCAGGCACCAAGAGGACATGCTGCCCTGCAGCCCATGGTGAGGACTATGGCGAGGCAGGCTGTGCCCCTGCAGCCCACAGAGGTCCATGACAGAGCAGATATCCACCCTGCAGCCTGTGGAGATCCCTGTGCCAGAGCAGGTGGACATACCCAAAAGAAGCTGTGGCCCATGGAGAGCCCACAGAGGAACCAGCTCCTGGCAGGACTTCTAGCCTGTGGAGAGGGACACATGCTGGAACAGGTTTTCTGGCAGACCCTGGGGCCCATGGAGGAACAGTCCATTCCTGAAGGACTGTATCCCATGGACCTCACACTGGAGCGAGAGAAGAGCATGAGGAGGAAGGAGCAGAGACATGTTATGAACTGACTACAGCCCCCATCCTCTTGCACCGCTGTGGAAGAGTCACAATTGAAACAACCTGGCAAGAAGGGAGAGGTAGGGGACAGTGTTTATATGTTTGTTCTTTCTTCTTATCCCACTATGTTTAATTACAATTAATTTCCCCAAGTTGAGTTGTTTTGCCTGTTACTGTAATTGCTGAGTCATCTTCCCATTCTTCATCTCAAGCCAGAAGCTTCTCTGTCATTTTCTCCCCATCCTGCTGAGGAGGGGAAGTGACAAGAGGGGCTGGATGGGCACCAGGCAGCCAGCCAGCATCAACCCACCAGTCAGTCTGTCCCACTCCTCACCAAGGTTCAAGTGCAAGAGTCAATCTAGCAAGGATTTCACCAGCATATTTCTCAAGCCATTTCCTTGTGTGGCCAAAAGCTGCATGTCATAGAACAGAGCACAGAGGAGCTGCTATGCCACAGTTTGTTGGCATTGGTAAAACAATAGAAGTTGGGTTTTTGCCCTTTCTGGATCCAGCTAGTTTTGATGAATTAACAGTAAGAATTTAAATATTAGACTAATTACAAATACTTTTACTGGAATCATTCAGTGAGGGTAATCCAAGTCTAACTTCAATTCCAGTCAACCATCTGCTTTTCATTTGTTCCTTGTCCCGAATGAAGTTTGGCTGACTGCTGCAAGAAGACTTGGAAGAGATGTGCAGGTGGCTAAGAGAATCATTCCCCAAGTACATGACAACAGTTTCAGAACACATGATGGAGTTAAGGAGTGTCACTATTTTACTGCAGTCTAATCACACTAAGTGCCCTTGTCTGCTCAGTGTGACCCCTTGGCCCTCCTTTCATGTCAGTGAGTACTCTCTCATTAAGCTTAGTTATTCCAGCCATGTGTTGCAATCACTGTGCTCAAGGAAGCATTTCTCTTCCTGTTGGCCAGCCCATTTACAAGAGAGCAAGATATGTAACAGGCCTGCAGGCAAAAATATCTTGTTCTGCTGGTTTGACAGCAAGGCACAGATCCCAGCCATTTCACAGCCAAATGAAACAGACTGCAGTCATTACCTGAGGGGAGAACTTCTTCCTGAAGTTTCTTCTGGGAGTAAGGGCCTTTGTATGTCGCTTCTCCTCTGCCATGTACATCAAGTTTCTTCCAGACATTCAAGTCAGTTGGCCACCTACTGTATCTCTCAAAAGCATCTTTTCAAGTCTCTGCATCAAAGCAGTCAGTTCCGCTCATGCAAAGACCAGATCACACTTCAATGAAAGAGTGACTCTGCTGCACTACTTGTCTGGCATATGGTATAATACTGGTCTCACTCCTTGGCATGAAAAACAAGCAAGGAAAAAAAAACACCCACTGAGCCCTCCAGAGTATTACTTAATACCCATGTGGCAAGGCATACAGCTCAAGTTTTTAGCCAGATTACTCATTCATATTCCACTTAGGGCAAAACATTTATTTCCTATACCTAGTCTTTGTTAAAGGCTGAAACCCCATGTTCTTGTCTGTTGGATGACTCAGTCCAGTTCCCATCCTGAACTAGGATTCTCTCCTCCCAGTGGGGGCACTGTTGCTGTAGGAACTGAGGCTACATCACAGCTACACAGAACCATTAGGCTTTACTTTCCATCACCTATAATAACAAGGACTAACTTCAAACACTCAAATTCTGGTTTAACTATGGATTTGAAGAAAATATGCTTGCTGGTTCCTTTCAAGGGAGAGGAACACACAGATCCTCACTGCATGCATCTTCCAGGGCCAAGCTTTAAAGAACACCTCATTTCAAATAAGGCTATGCAAGTTATTTTCATCACACAAACTGTACATGCCAGTTCTCCAAACAGGAAGATACTGACCACAGCTCAGGAAGCTGAAGACTCACTGCACTTGTAAGAACTACTTTGCACATGACTTATTCCAGCCTTTCTGATCTTTCCTAATCCTACCTTGAATTTCCAGTCACATTTCACCTGCATCTTTCCAGGCTACTGCAGAGTAACATCTTATTAAAGAAGTAAACAAAGTGTTAAGTCAAACTCAACACATGAGCCGCATTTCTCACTGGCTGCACCTTTTCCCTGCTGTAACAGGCAACCATCTGCTCTGGCCTCACCTCAGCAGAAATACCATATGTTGCAGCACATCTTAGGCACCTCCTTATTTCTCAAATATGAAGCTGGATGTTAGGGGCTCCTACTGAACTTCACCTGGACTTTTCACCAGGGATATTTTTTAAACCTTTCTTGCTCCCAGCCACTGCCCAGAGAGAATAAGCAGGCCAGGAACTGCTTTTAAAAGCAATGCTTGTTTGCAGATGGTGTGGTGTTAATGGTGCATTCCTGCTCCTGCTTCATTTTACCCTCACAAGTCGGTCCATGGCACCACCTGGGGTAGTGGTTTCCCGTTCACCTGTGTGAACAGTGTTTCAGAGACACAGCTGCACTCCTCTTAGTCAAATAGCCAGAGCTGCACAGAAAACCTTATCCAATGAGAAGGACATGCAAAATCACAAGCCAGAGCTTACATCCAAGAAGATCCTTGATGGGTCATCCTCAACTAAAGGGTGTGGTCCAGACTAGCAAATTCCTGTTTCAAAGAGGGAACATATGCAGGAAGCTGTTGAAGGCCCCCAGTCCTCAAGAGCCAGGGAATTCATGCATGCTTGTGAAATGAGTGCAAGGCTGAGTCACACATGAGCTCCCTACCTCAAGACAAGAGGCTCTCTCATTCCACACTGTCTGCATATGTAGCAGGAAGTCTTGCTTTTTCATTAGCGATACTCCCATGAGCAGCACAGCTCACCTAGCCCTAACCACAGCATCAGGCACAGCTGCTGGCTACAGCCCTGCTTCCTTATTTACTGAATTCTTACCCAGGACAACACCCAAGCCAGCAAGAAAGCCATTATGATACAGTGGAAAAACACAGCAGTTCTCAGTCATAACTCTGGGAAGGACAGCTGAGTGGTATACAGAGGCTGGCAGGTCAGCACTGACCTGGACAACCCCATGCAGGTTTGGAGGCCTGCAGAGTCCTGTTTACCATTACACAATGAAGGGTCCAGTATGTTCTAAGAATCTAATAGTCTAATCAAATGAAGATAGAAATACATAAATCTAAATTATCTTGGGCACAAGACTATAACATTTCAGTATTTTGTTCCAGACTACTGCCTAGGAACAAAGCAGCCCAACTCAGAGACTAAATACTTCACTACTTAACAGAACCAGAGGGAGATCAATGCCAAGGCAAAACTGAGAAGGCAAAAAGGCAGCAGCTCAAGTCCTACCCTACACTTCCATGGTAGGATTGGTATTATGTCCTGACAAGCCAAGTCTTAGCTTTGAAGTCTAAAATGAAGCTTAACAAATTTTAAAAGAATCTTGAGCAAAAAAAGAGGTTATGAAAAACCTACCCCACTCCATGACTGCCCTCTTTTCTACAACTCCTAAACTCCCCTTCCTGTATTTGCCAGCCAGACTGCCACTCCTCCAGACTACAGCCCAGCAGACTTCTAAAGCAGCTGTCATTGCTATCCCATGCAACACAGTTTCCACCCCCAGCAATAACCCAGTAACAGATCAGGCTGCACTTGACAAGAGTGCAGACAATACTTCTTTAACATGGCAAAAATTGATACCTTGATGACATTATGAACTTCCTCACATTGTCAGTCACACATAGGGCAATATCCAAAGTGAAGAATTTATACTTTATTGTACTCATTTACATAGATTAAGAGGATAGTTTCCAACACTTGATCTAGTTAGCTTGTTTAGAATTTTATTTAAGTAGAAGTTACAGGCTATAATTTAGCCGAAGCAGTCACACTTCAATGTCTCCATGGCTGGAGATTAGACTAGACTTTTAATGGTCTCTTCCAGCTTCTCTTTATTGGCCCCAGAGAACTCCTGCACCTGTAAAGAGATTGACTTTTAGAACCATTGCATTCAATGCTTCATAATGTTAGTTGCATAGCATCCAGACACAAATACACCTACTCAACTGTAACTAAATTCACCCCCAAAATAGGGAGTACTCTGCAGATGAACCCCTACTCAACTCATGCAAAAACTGGGACAAGACACTATCAAGACATTTCCAGACTATCATTGCTGGGGCCTTTTACACATAAAACAATGAAAAGACAACTGATCCTGAAGCAATGCTGTGTAAGGCTCAAAGCACAGGCCTGAAGAGACTCTGCAGGTCATTGCACAGCAGAGGTAGCTCACAGGACCCTTACCAATCAAATTCTGGGGGGACTGCTCCAAATGACCTGTTCCTGAGCCTGGCTCCTCCTGTGAGAATTGTCCTTGTGATTTACACAGCAGAAAGACAAAGGCAACATTCATGTCTCAAAAACAGTGGCTCTGTCTTCCAGTACCTACAGGCAGGCAAGATACAGAGCAGACTACACTACAGGCTGTGAAAGTACTTGATACTCATGTATCCAGAGAACTGCCCTGGTCACTCAAAGTAAAAAGTGACACAGCAGGGTTAAATGTATCACCTTCACACAGTGTCACATCATAATCACAATTCTTCCAATTACATTATGAAGCTGTGGAAGTTTACCCTGAGCAAATCAAAGGGTCATTGCTACCCATGATGTGGCCCCATTTTCATGTGAACTGAATGTCACCCAACATCTGACACTCACTTTTCAGACACAATTCCATTGCCTTCAGCTGTGAATCTTCCATCCAGGCATTGTTTTACTTGAGACAAGCCTACTTTCAGCTTGCTCAGCAAACTAAATGCCTGAGACAACACACTTAGCTCAGTAATTCTTCAGTTCAGGCAGATAGCCAGAATGCACAGGCAGCCCACTATGCTGTCAGAGCATGGTCTACATCCCATCTCATGGCAGAGCAGGTACACGTCTGTTCAGTCCTCTGACAGGAAGAGGACCTCCACAGGTTACACAGCCTCTATGTAAAAGCGCCCAAGCAGTTGTTTCAGCTGCATGTGCATTCAACCACGTCAGACACTTCTGTTTGGGTGGGATTCCATAGGCACACACAGTCATGTCTCTGCTTGAACATGAGCTGCATCCAGAGCACAAATACTAACCAAGATGAGTAAAACGCAGGGTGCTAGGCAGACAGCCTAGCAGTCCTAATCCAGACATCTAACCCCACTGCCTCTCATGAAGCTCAGCCTGTAAGACTGACCTGAACACTAACTCAGGTCACTATCTAGGCATATCAAGGATGAGGGGGTCATTAAGAGCAGTCAACATGGTTTTACCAAGGGTAAGTCATGTTTGACCAACCTTATTGCCTTCTATGAGGAAATAACTAGGTGGATAGATGATGGTAGAGCGGTAGATGTGGTTTATCTTGATTTCAGTAAAGCATTTGACACTGTCTCCCACAGCATCCTTGTAGATAAGCTGATAAAGTATGGGTTTGGTGATCAGGTAGTGAGGTGGATTGTGAACTGGCTGAAGGGAAGAAGCCAGAGAGTTGTGGTCAATGGGACGGAGTCTAGTTGGAGGCCTGTGACTAGTGGAGTCCCTCAGGGGTCGGTACTGGGACCGGTGTTGTTCAATATCTTCATCAACGACCTGGATGAGGGTACAGAATGTATCCTCAGCAAGTTTGCTGATGACACCAAACTGGGAGGAGTGGCTGACACACCAGAGGGTTGTGCTGCCATTCAATGAGACCTCGATAGGCTGGAGAGTTGGGTGGGGAGAAACTTAATGAAATTCAACAAGGGCAAGTGTAGAGTTTTGCATCTGGGGAAGAACAACCCCATGTACCAGTACAGGTTGGGGGCTGGCCTGCTGGAGAGCAGTGTAGGGGAAAGGGACCTGGGGGTCCTGGCGGACAGCAGGATGACCATGAGCCAGCAATGTGCCCTTGTGGCCAAGAAGGCCAATGGCATCCTGGGGTGTATTAGAAAGGGGGTAGTTAGTAGGTCAAGAGAGGTTCTCCTTCCCCTCTATTCTGCCTTGGTGAGGCCACATCTGGAGTATTGTGTCCAGTTCTGGG
Organism: Podargus strigoides; assembly: GCA_028020825.1. Taxonomy (NCBI): domain Eukaryota; kingdom Metazoa; phylum Chordata; class Aves; order Caprimulgiformes; family Podargidae; genus Podargus; species Podargus strigoides. Next base: position 93,655,080 of record CM051663.1, read on the forward strand.
CCCCCCAGTTCAAGAAGGACAGGGAACTACTTGAGAGAGTCCAGCGCAGAGCCACAAAGATGATGGAGTGGAACATCTCCCTCATGAGGAAAGGCTGAGGGAGCTGGGTCTCTTTAGCTTGGAGAAGAGGAGACTGAGGGGTGACCTCATTAATGTTTATAAATATGTAAAGGGTGAGTGTCATGAGGATGGAGCCAGGCTCTTCTCAGTGACATCCAATGATAGGACAAGGGGCAATGGGTGCAAGCTGGAACATAGGAGGTTCCGCATAAATGTGAGGAAGAACTTCTTCACAGTGATGGTAACAGAACACTGGAACAGGCTGCTCAGAGAGGCTGTGGAGTCTCCTTCTCTGGAGACATTCAAAACCCGCCTGGATGTGTTCCTGTGTGACCTGACCTAGGTGTTCCTGCTCTGGCAGGGGGATTGGACTAGATGATCTTTTGAGGTCCCTTCCAATCCCTAACATTCTGTGATTCTGTGATCTGTTAAGAACAAAGTCTGCTTCATCAGGTAACTTCTGGTCCATGTTACATTTGCTGTGGCACCAAGACAAACTTGCTGGCTCTCAGGAGTGTCTTAATGCCAGTGGTGCCCCAGACACATTATCAAGAGAAAGCAGTCTAGTAGTCCCAATCGTCCTTCAAGTGTTCAGCTTGCCTGCTCCAGTTCCAAAAGCAAAACCTACCTTCTTCCCATTCTTGTAGAACTGGAACGTTGGCATGCACTTCACATCGCAGTGTGTAGCAACATCCTGGAGGAGACAAAAACCACTCTTCAGCTGGGCATGCCTGAAGGATGTTGAATTTAGAACTCACTAGCTGCCTTTTGTTTAGGTGACAGGGCAAAGCCATTTCTGCTCAAAATGAAGCACTAACACATCACTAGCAGAAAGAGTCCAATGTTAACATCTCAGTCATGCAACAGCAAAAAAACATTTACTGCACCTGTACTCTGTGTTTGGAAAAAACAGACCTCTGCATAAAAGCAGAGATGACTGTAAGGCTCAAGAGCCCTACAGCAACTCTTGTGTTTCAACCTGACATTGTTCAAGTACCTATTCAACACTGCTGGAACGGCTGATCAGCAGACATTTTACTGCACTTAATTCAATAAATGAAAGAGGAAACAGTGCCAAGAGCAGTGGAGGTCAGACAGACCACCAGACAGTTGTGAGCCATTAGTTTTAGGGACGATTGCATCAAAGCACCTTAAGGCTTTAGACTAACACTGCCTCCCAACCAAAGTAGAGGGCCAGTGTTCCCAAGTTACCTAACCACATGCCATAGGGCTCTAAGCATGCAGATAACCATGGCAGTTTGCTCTGTTTAAGTGTCCTCTAAAAATTCAGTCTTTTCCCTGTAAGTGCTAAACCCCATCTCTGCTTCTCAAAGTTGCAGTCATCTCTTGGTTTCAGTATCTGCAAGGGCCTTTTAGAAAGAGTTCTTCATTGTCACTTGTGTGGGACTCACTAGCTGCCCTCTCCGCATTACCCTGGACCATACCTGTGCATCATCCACATCAATTTCGATGAATGTCACATCACCATACTTCTCACACAAACTCTAGAATGAAATAAGAAACTATGTAGTTAGCGTTTCAGGAAAACTTTCTTCTAAATGATACATTCATGTAAATTGTAAGACTGGTGCTGCATATCCCACAGTGAAACTTGCTTTGTTACCTTAAAGCAGCTCTGGTCAGTAAAATAGCAAAAAACTTATTTTCTGCTCCAATACCTGTTGAAAGCTGTTCAAACATACTCCCCACAGAGAGGACTCAAGTATCCCAAGACAAAGGTGAAAGGCCTTCTCTTACAGCCTTCAGCTGATCACCAAAAGATGCAACAGCCTATCTCATACTTGACCAGGAGATACCATCTTCACCTAAACACAGCTGGAGTGATTACAATGACTGTGTACAGAAGGATAAGCATTGATTGCTTTCACTCTATATCCCACCTCTTGAGGCAATGCAACTGGTAGGTCCCTGTAAGACCCAAGATGCACATAAGCATTAGGACAGCAGAAATTAAACCACACTTCAGCTCCCTGCTGTATCAGAGGTCAGTATATACTCAAGAGTCTCAAGGTAGATACTTCTGCAATTTCTCCCTTTTCCAGAAAACACTGGCAATCACATGTGGCAAAATGAAATTTCCTCCATGTCATCATCAAGCAGCACAAAACCAGCTGTATGTATCTTTAAAACAGTTGCCAATAAAAACAGAAAGGTTACTTACATGGAAAAAGGGCTTGATCATTTTGCATGGTCCACACCATGTGGCGGAGAAATCAACTACTACGAGCCTGTCACCAGCAGCTTTCAGCTCTTCCTCAAACTCAGACTATGCAAAAAAAAGATTTGAACACATTAATTATTTGCCCCCTCCTCTGAACCAATTTACACTAATCCCAAAGCTACTTTGCTCTCAGCCTTAGCACACTAACCATTTTGGTAACGCTTTAAGCACTTCACTTAACTGGGGTATTTGTACCATCATGTAAGTGCTCCAGTAGGAATCACTTTCATCAGTGCTAGCATCAGCCAGTGTCTTACAGCTCTTCAATTAGAAAAGACCACAAGACCTCAGCTCACTAAGGTGTGGAAACATAAGCTAGAAATTGAACTAGACTGTGATCCTCAACTCTAGCAGCTCTGTTTAGTGTTACCCCCCCAAATTTCATCCTTATGGGTTTTAATACTCCATTTTCTCATTTCTGTCTTGGCAGGAAGACTTACACTTTCTTCTGGGACAGACTTTCCCCTGCAGAATTTGAAAACATCAAACATTTGCACAGTCCTCCAGTTTGAAGCTGTTCCATCAATGGCTGACATCAAAATGATGATGTGTGGTTTACTTTACAGCATGTTTTCTAAAACAACCTCATAGGATATTTATTTTGCCAAGTGAATTGACAGGCAAGATCACTAGTCAGAGCAATGCCACACATACAGACTATACAATTAACTTATTTACAGCCTCCAGTCTGTCGCACTTAGTCACACCAGTCATTTTTGGACAATGTTCTTTGGAATTCAGAGCGCCTTACATGCCATTAACCATGTTTTCTGGTCAAAAAGTGAATGTTTTAGCAGAAAGACATTAAAAGCAATAAATACTTGCATGCTAAAGGCAAACAAGTCTCTCAGGCAGCAGAAAAAGCTAATCAGCTACTTCCTGAGAGTTTCTTCTCCAAAGCAAGAACAAGCCACTTCAATTCCCCAACTTCACTCTCACAGCAATGCAACCTTCAGGACCGCTGTTAATATGAACTTCATTTCAGATTATGCATATAAGAGAGCTGCTTTAGTCTCCCCAGTTTAACCGACCACAGCATGAGAGTTCTGCCAGCAACAGCTAACTGAAAGCTGTATGGTTACTGCCACATGTACACAGCAGTTGTTTTGCAGTGCAGGAATTAACTAATGCCAGGTTCTGCAATCAGCCACAGTAAGTTGAGACTCGATTCTAGTAAGCTGTTCCCCCCCATTAATGAATGGCATGCAAGTGAGAAGCCAAGAGTGCACCAAAACTGGTCACAACCATACTGAACAAGCAGAGGGTCCTGCACCAGCATTCTTATGTATAAACCTACACCAAAGTCTTTGTAAGTTCACCCAGCACTACATCTCCCTGTTGATAAGACATTTTCCCTCCCAATGTAGTTATCTTCAGAAGTACAGCCTCCACATGTTAAGTTCTTTCATCCTTGCATCTACCATAGTCTTGCATACCCGGTCTACTTTGCTGCAAGATCAGTAGCTAGCACTCCACACCACATACTCTGAATATGCATTCCTGCATCCCAGTCCCAAAAGCATCCCATTCCCACCCACAAAGTTCAGTGTTCCTGTACACAGCAATCCATGCTAGCTGCTCCCTGCAACTACTTAAACCACAAGTTCCTCAGTCAAGCCTCACTCCACTTTCAAATCTCACAGCTTTGTTTGGTGCAGCTGCTCACACCTCTGCATTGTAACATCACCAGCTCTTTACCAATTCCACTTGCTGCACCTGCCAGTTAGGCCATCCTCTTCCTACCCTTAAGTCTCCTGTCCAGCCACATAATTACTGTATTCTGCAAAAGGAAGTTGAGCCCTGGGATGTGTTCATCATGTGGCCACACACCTCAGGTTTGCTATTGCACAGAACAAGGGGAAAGTGGGGGGGGCACAATATCTACAGTGGTCATACACCATTGGAGGTCTGGTCCTGACTACAACCATGTGTTACCCTGCAAGTAATCACTAGTATCAGCTAAAATTGCTGTGGGAGAGTGAAAAGAGATGCAAGGTCCAAAGGTGCTTACTCTTGCAAGTTAAAAAATACTGAACTAGGGAGAAGTCCAAAGTTTTCCCAGAGCGCTTTATTTCCCTGGAGGAAGACAGACAGCAGTGGGGGCAAAGCAAGCTACTCAACCTGCCCAACTAATTTCCATAGTTGTATTCTGTGTTACCTGCAAAGTGACAAGCTTTCACATAAAAACCAAATCATCTTTGTTAACAGAAGGGGAGCCTCCCACCACAAGACCATTTGGTCATGCTACTACAGAAGCTTTGTCAACCAGTATTTTCTTCAGCTAACACCTTACTGAGGGAAACCTCTGACCAGTTGGGTTCTTTTAACATTTAACTACAACCTCCCCGAGCACACAAAAGACCTCATTTTGCTTGTATTGATCTCCAGCAGAAAAGCACATGCTACATTCAACACAATACGCTGGTAGCAGGTCTGTTTCCAAGGGCCAAGTAAGAGAAAAGGCTCTTGTAATGAAAGCCTTCAGAGCAGCAGGAATTCCCAGCACCAGGTAATACCTCAAAGTGGAGGCCACTGACCAGAGACAGCACTGAAAGCAGTCTACTGCTCCCAGTAATAGATAAGAGCTTTAATCACATCTACCAGATGGTGTGGATCTTAGCTGTAAACATGATTTCCAACACATAGCAAGTCACCCTTGAACTTGGATTAACCCAGTCATCAGCTGACTGCCAATGGTCACTACATAATTTAGTGTGGGGATTTTTAATAGAGAAGCTAGCATAAACAGACTGAAGGTTCAGCTGCCTCAACTCCCTAGCAGACAACACTTCTAAAGCTATGAGCTGAAGCTGCAAGTTCTCAATATTTGCTTTGACTCAAACAATACAAGGGCAGCTAATACAAAGAGGAAAGCTTTGGCAACACCAGCTTTTTAACAGTTTATAGACCCCATTAGCTTCTGCTATAAAAGCCATTATGCCACATAGTCAAACCCTGTTACAAGTCACATTGAGCCACCCATCTCAAGACCACATTCTTAAACCAACTGAATTATTTACTGCTCCCTCTGTCCACTAACAGGGACTTGAGAGGGACCAGTACAACACCCAGAAAGTAACCCTCTGCAGAACTGAGTCACTTTCTGAAGAGGTGTTAGGAGAGGGGCCACATCTAGCTAGTAGTCATGTTCACTTTGCTTTACAGATGTCACCCACCAAAGCTTTTGCAGGTAGTGGAAGAGCAGCTTTACTCTTTGTATCAGAGAAGAATACAAGTCTGCTTTACTGAAAAACAGAATTAATCCCGAAATCCCAGTTGCACTGTACTTGATTACTCTGGGTATTGCCGATGTTAAAATCTTGTCAGCATGGCTGTTGAGCCCATACTCTCCATGGATGAGCAGCAAAACAATGCTTTAACTACAGCAGAGTATTATTAATCAGTGCTTATAGCTAGGAGGATAGTGCAAGCCTCATCCACTTTAAGTTAGAGGAGGCTCCTCCTCCAAAGCCAGGTTTATTGACCCCATTTTTATATACTTCCAGCCTATACCAAAAACCTCAAACCTTACTAAAAGTTCACCTCTTCTGTCCCTCCATAAACAGAGAAAAGGGGGGGGGGGGGGAAGAGAGACGGAAGCCAGAACAAGAATTTCAGGTTGAATGCTGCTCCATCTCCACAACCTAAATGATAAGGCATTTTGTTCACCTTAACTGTAAGGATCTTTGCTGCACTCACAGGTATTTAAGCTGTGCTCATTTGTAAGATGTCAGCGCCTCAGAGGTCCATCCAAGTGGGGAAGTCTGCCATGCTTTTCATTTATACAGTGAACTGGCTACAGCAGAGCATAGCCTAGAAGACAAACCTGGATGCCACACATCATCACTCACAGGCCCTGCACAATCAGGTCAAACTGACACTTTAGCCAAATTTCAAGCTCAAAATGCAACACTAACCCAATAGGATTTTCCCAGAAATGAAGAGCTAAGTTTGCACAGAGGATATTTTTGGAGATTTGGGTTTGTAAGTTACAGTTAACAAATACCCTACTGTTGTCTATCAACCATGTCAGCAGCTGTGCACAAGACCACATACTATTTCATCACCAGGAGAGCATCCCCCATGTGCTGGTCTAGGCTTTACTACTGTTCCGTATCACAAAGCCAGACATGTTTGCTTTCACAGCACCACCCAAGCCACGAGGTGTTGAATTAGTGTGCTGAACGAGTCAGCACCATCACAGGGGAAATACTTCTGACCCCAGCAGCTCCTGCTACTGTAGTACAGGAACGGGCTCATTAATGCCTTTCAAGTCAACGAAACCGGATTCACGTTTTCCACGAACTCCTTTCCACTCCAGAACTCCGGCCAGTCTCTGCTAACAGACTGCACCAGCCAGGGCTTCTGAATCAGGGTACCAGCACCCCTTACCGGTTTGAGAAGTGAAACATGCCATTTCCTTCAGATTTTAGAGGGAGATAAGCAACACCCTGTCACAGTGTGGAATTACTTCACCTCCTTCTCTCTGAAGTGTCGGGGGGGCAGCTATGCGTCCCCTCCCCCAGCTCCAAGCGGGGCTTCCCCTCGTGAGGGGCTCCTGCCCGGGCAGCCCCGGCACCCGCACGCTGCCCCCGGCGGACACGGGCTCTCACTCGCCGCCTCCGCGGGCCGAGGTCTCACCGGGCCCCGCGGCGGCCCGAGGAGGGGCACCGCTTCGCCGGGCCTTATCCCGGCACGGGGAGCAGCCCAGCGGGACCGCTCCTCCGTCCCGCGGCGGGGCGTCGTCCACCTCCCTGCACTCCCCTCCCTCCCCCGGGAAAGGGTCGCGGCCGCGCCGCCGGGGGCCGGGGTCCGCCACGACCAAGGCGGAAGAAGGCACACGCGGGCTTCCCCGCGGTGGAGAGCGCCCGCCGGAGCCTCCGCGCGGCCGAGCCGCCGGTTGAGGTAAGGCCGACCCCCCCATCGCGGGCTCACCAGACTGCCCACGCTCTTCACCATGGCGGCGGCTCGGGGGCGGCGGCTGAACGACGAGAAGGTGGCCAAAGGCTTCGTCGCTGTGCTCAGCTTGGGCTACAGCTCCCCCCACCCGCAGCCGCTTCTGCGCGCTCCCGCCACTGCCCTGGCAGCCCCTTATATACCCGCGCCGCGCATGCGTAGTGGTTGCGCCCCATGGGCGGGGCTCGGGTCCCCGTGGCGGTGACTTCACGGCGCAGGCGGGGGCCGCACGGCGCGCGCGCGGCCGGCGCCGGGGGTGGGGCGGGGGCTCGGCAGCCAGCGGCGGCAGGCGGACCCCGCCCGGGTGAGCCCTGCCCGGCCGCGGACGAAGGGAGGGGGCGCCGCGGTCCCTGCCGGCTGCCGGTGCGGAACGGCGCCCACGGAAAGGCCGCTCGGCCCCGCGGAGCGCCGTGCGGCGGCGGGCAGGAGGTGCCCCGGAGGGGCCGAGCCCGGCCCGCTCCATCCCCCCCGTCCCGCCGCAGCCCCGCGCTCTGGCGCGGAAAGTGCTCTCCCTTTCATTTGCCGTCTTAACGTTTGTTTTTCCCCCGCTGTTACCCAGCAGCGGGGCCGCTCACCCGGAGCGCGGGACGCCAGCGACCGAGCCGGGGCGTTCCAGTGCCGCTGTGCGCGGAGGGGGGCGGGGTGCGGGGTTCTGACATCTCCGGGCTCGGTTAAGGCGAAACGGCACCGGGCGGTCACGTGAACGTTTTCTGTTCACGCAGAAGCAGCTGGGGCTGGGGCAGCAAACTGGAACCGGGAAGCACGGGGGAGCGCGGGCGGTGCGAGTTACGGCACTCGCGGTCCAACCGCGCCGACAGAGCGAACACTGTCCCGACAGCGCGAACACTGTCCCGACAGCGCGAACACGGTCCCGACAGCGCCGCCAGCTCGGCAAAACCCGAGAGACGCCGCAGTGACACGGGGCGGAGCCGTGGGGACTCGGCGGGAGCGCGGCGGCTCTGGGGGGGAGGAGAGGCAGCGGCAGCCCGGGACGCACCGGCACCACCCGCGGGCCCGCCGGGACCGGCGGCAGCAGCGCGGGGGGGGGGTGGGTGCGGGTGGCTGCGAACCCCCGGTGCGGCCCCATAGGTCACACCCCTGTTTGGGGACCGGCGCGGCTGCTTTGGGGACCGTGTTTGCGGCACCCATCAACTTGCGTTAACTCCTCCGTCCCTCACCGTCAGCCGGGACAGGCGACAGTCCCCACGGAAACAGTTCCTTGCAGCTCTCTCAGCAAGGGGACTCTCTCATGGAAACTTACATTTCCGTTTGTCTCGTTTATTTCCCTGTGTTTTCAGGAGGTTCTGCTGCACGCTGCTGCACTGCCGCCCGTCCCGGAGTGCGAGAGCGCAAACGGGGCTGTCACAGCCCTTCGTCCCCTCTGCTGGGCTGCAGGATTCATGTGGGAGGAGTGGGGCTGCTGGCTCCAGCTGCCGCTGCAGGGCACAGGAGAAGCGACGTTAGGTGTGGGGGTGCTTGGTGCCGAGTGTGTCATGAACGGAGTATTCCTGCAGTAGCTGGGTTACAGCCTGTGGAAGGTTTGCACTGGGATGCAGCTGAGCAGAGGACGGGAAGACTTGGTGGAGGTCCTGGATAAAAAGATGCTTCTTCATTATTAAAAAACAAAACAAACAAACAAAACCAAACCAAACAACAACAACAAAAAACCAAAAGAAAACAAAACCAAAACAACCAACAATAACAAAAAAACAAAAGAAAACAAAAACAAAACAAACGACAACAAAAAAACCCAAAAGAAAACAAAACCAAAACAAACAACAACAAAACCAAACCAAACCAAAAACAAAACCAAAAAAAACCCCCCAAAACCCCAAACATCTCCCCCCCAAAAAACCCAAACCCCAAAACAAAACAAAAAACAAAACCAAAAAAACAAACCAAAACAAACCTAACCAAAAAAACCCCAAGACAGTTTGACAGGTACCAGGCTGTCCCAGCAGGACGTGCCCTGCTGTGTTGCTTTGTTTTGTGGTGGTCACTGAAAAGCTGGTAAGACCCCTCACAGCCTCCAAGCTTGCCCAGTGAGATTCGTGTTGGAGATCTCTTAGCACAAATTTCCAACCTAAGTCCATTTTTATTTTGGAAGTTTATTAATTGTGTGGCGTACTACAGCAGCAGAACCACAACAGCCACTAGGCTCTCTTTCCTGCCCCTGCAGTGCCATCCTCATTGCTCTTCTCCTGGCTTGTGGGTGCTACTTTTGTGTGCACCACGGTGGGTCACCTCCTGCCTGGCTCTTTCCAGACTTGGTTTTGCATACCTGAAGCTCTTTGGATGCTGCTGTCCATGCTCCTGCCCCTGCCTGTCCCATGCCATGAGCAACCTCTTTTTTCTTTGGTGGCAACACCAGAGGAGCTAGGATGTCTGTGGGGGAGAAGCAGTGCCACAAGGGCTTAGTAGCTCCTACTGGCTTTTGCTTTTTCTTCCAGCTGGTCCCTGCTGCCCTTATGTCCATGTGTCCCAGTGGCAGACAGAGGCAGCTGGTGCATGTGCCCTGTGCTGCTTTGGGGAAGTGCAGCTGCTGCGGCTGGTGCAGGAGAGGGAGAGCAGGAAAGCCTTATTAGCCAAGGCACTTTGCTTTGAAACCTACTGCTGGGCAGGAGAAAGCAATAGAGAAACCCAGACTACCTTCAAAAGCCAGCTCCTGAACACCACAGCTCAACATTGCGCAGCTCTCGCAGAAGCCAGTGCAAGAAGAGGAAGGAAACAAGCACACAGATAATAAATTCCTTAGTGCTGCTTTCTGTGGGTGAGCGTGGAGGGATAAACCCTCTGTGAACTACAATGAGAGGTGCCTACGTGGCCCCTGTCCCCAGATCCTGTCTGCAGCCATTTGCTTCCCGACGTGCTTGCAGTCAAGCACAAGCTGAGGCACACAGCAAGTTGAGGAAAGTGTTGCAGTGTGATTGTTGTATGAATGCCTAAAATAACTGGACAGTAATATAATTTATGTCATCTGCACTTGATCCTTAGAGTGTACGAGTTACTATCATGACAGCACATAATTAAAATTGTACAGAGGAATGTGAGTCCTCTGGCTGGAAAAAAAACCCACTACACACCCAGAAAACACACCCTGCTTTCTTCTTAATTTTTCTTTTTTTTTAAAAAAACAACCCCAAATTACTATGGAGTGTCTCATTGTTTAGCTGAACAGTGCTCTGTCTGTCCCATGCATGCACCTGACTGTGAGGGCCTTTGCTTCTCATGTGCCCTCACTCCCACCCACCATAAATGCAACACACGTCTCTCCCCCGAGCTGCCATATTTTTAACGTGACTGTTAAAAATATGCAAATTGGCTGTGGGGAAGTTGGAGGTTAAACAGATTGTGTGCTTTAGCAGATTGCTATATGCTGTGTCATACCCAGGAGTCGCTTGATAAGATGGCAAGCCAATAGATGGCTCTTGGCAAAGGCAGGGGGAACCAGGAAGCACTTTTCAAGACACGTCTTTGCCCTTCAGGAGCGTGCGGTTGTGGTTGCTCCTTGCAGTCAGAGAATGTGGCTCAAGGAAGGACAGAGCAGAAATGCAGTGAAGGCTTCAAAAATCAGTCCTTAGATGGTTTCTCTTACAAAAGCTCTGGAAGCATTGATGAATGCTCATGTCACCCCTGCATGGTGAGATGAGTTGCTACACTCTGATGTGTGGAAGACTGTGGGTGGTAGGTCTAAATTTAGGTGCCCTCAAGTGAGTTAATTGGCACCACTTAGATGTAGGTCAGTAGAAGGGGCTGCATGTTGGAGAGCCCGTGCACACCATCACCCTCACAAACATCCAGGTGGGAATTCTGTGAAAATTTGACCTCTTTTAATCATCTTTAAAGCTCCTGTGACAGAAGGCATCAGTTTTCAAAACTCTGCTTGTGCTGATTTCTGTCACCTTTTGGGTAAGAGCCACGTGCACCAGCAGTAGGGAAGGGCTTTGCTCAGAGCCAGTGGTGAACCTCAGCATGCTCAGGCCCACCGGAGGTTTGGGAGGCTGAACAGATTACGGGAAAGGTGGAAAGCAGGGTGGGAAAGGTGGGCAGCAGGGATCCCTGCCAGGATGATCGGTTAGGCAGGGCTTAAATCGTGACCTCCATCTGGATGAGTGAGCTGGAGCCGTGGTCCATGGTCCCAGTGTGATGCTCCCACAGCCCCACGTCTGCCTCTGCCAGCAGCCTTCCAGCTGTGTTTCCCTGTCAGCAGCCAAGGGCAAGCAAACCTGCTGAGCTCTGGAGACATGGGTCTGCTTCCCATGGCTCGCTGTTGTCTTTCCTGCTCCGTGAGCCGGTGCGTGTTGGTGGATGGAGGAAGCACCACTGAGCGGTGAGACCCGGGGTGGGCTGGGGTCTGCAGCCATACATCCAGAGGGTGGCATTGCACAGTGTTCACCAGGCTCTTGCAGGCTGTGGGCTCTGGCACACAGCAGTCCCTCATGTTCCATTTCCCCACACGCATGTCACAGAGAGCGAGGAAACCCAAAAATAAAGGGAAAAACCCAGGAAAAATGAAGGAAAAGAGAGCAGAGACCCAGGTCCAGCAGCTTGTGCTAGCTTCTCACAAGTTAACTACTCCCATGAGCACATCTAAGACAAACTGCTGTGTCCCAAAACCACTGTTAGGTCACCCAGCCACTCAAATACGTGATGCAGTGAAGGATGGCTCCAGGGAAAACGTTACTACCGCCGTGGCACGGTCATGTCCAGCATTAAGCAATGGTGCAGAGTTGCAGAAAGGAGGCAGCTGCCAGAGGCAACAACTGCAGGCACGGCTGCATCAGGCTGTGTGACAGGAAGGCCAGGCTGTTTGGCCTTACAGTGGAAACTGGGAGCGTTGCACCTGGCCCTGACACTGCAACAAAGCAGCAGCCCTTAATTGTACTTTCCCTTTCCTTCCAGCCTACTCTTCTGGAAGACTTTGCTTTTGTAACTGACCTATTAAAGGTACGATAAATGTTTAATAATTAGACAGGTGTGCTTGGTGTTCAGCCAGCGTAAGTCACAGAGCAGACACGCTTCTCTCTCCCAAGGTGGTGTACTACTGATGTATTTACCCAGAGTCTTTTGAACGCTTGGCAGAGCCTGTCTGGTTAAAAGATTTAAAACTTCATACTGATTATTATATTGGTAAAGGAAGTTCTGAATTCTATCAGGAAAAAGTCCACAGAAACTGATTGAACTAAATACCTCAGGCAAGAGACTTCCAACAAAGAGTCAGTTACAAAGTCGTTACAAGAATGTCCTTCCTGATTTTGGTATCATTCGTTCACACAGTTTTCAATTGTTTTTTACCATGCAGCCTACTATTAGCTCAGCTATAGGAATACTTTCAGACTGATTATTACATCAGCAGATAAATCTGGGGGTACATATATTTGACTGGTGGAGACAGATACAGTGTTGACCTCCACAGAGCAAATCTACTCACATACGATTACATATTTTTGCAGTTCAGACCTTTGGATTCTACAGCTTCAGCTTTTGAGTTACAGCTTGCAAACATCATCATACAGAACTTTTAGATTCCAGTGGTTCTGATGAGGCTGCCATTTGAGAATGAGTGTATCACTTTCCCTGCTGCCCATTAATTCAGTTAACATTTCCTGACTCCCCTCTCCCCCCATCCACTTACATCGCAGGTCAGACACTCATTCACTGGCACCAAAAGGAAAGCAACAGCTAAGTGACTGATGGAATTATCCTCCAAGTCCCTTAAGCCATGCATAAAATGCCCCAAACACACTTTCAGATGTCTTCTGGGATCACACCGAGATCTTACTTGTATTCGAACTGTAGATAAGGAAACTTTGCCATTAAGCCTTCATACACTTCTCTCAGTCGGCTGATGTCATGAGTCAACGCCTTCCTCTTTGCTAAAAGGGCTTCTTCTTTCTCTTCTTAAAGAGTTGAACACAAACAGCAGACAAACATCCAGAGCACAGAAATCTATTAGCTTAAAAATTGGTATGCTATGCTGTTTACGTACATATGTAGAGACTACTTAAAGACTTTCTAAAATTCTTAGTAAATTTCCAGTTTAGACAAATTAACACCACCATAATATCAAACATGCAAGGAAAGAGTTTCAAGTCTAATGTGCTTCTCTGAGTGTCATTCTGCAATTTCAATTCACAGTTTTGAGTTGCTTCTGCAACAAATGTTACCTGGAATGAGAAATGAACTTTTTTAACTCCCCCCACTCAGGGGAAGAGGTAGAGAAAATCAGGAATGCATTTGAACCTGAGAAGAAAGGAGGGATGGGGGAAGGTGTTTTATGGTTAGTTCCTATTTGCCACTATTCTACTCTGGTTTGGTAATAAATTAAATTAATTTTCCTGACTTTAGGCTGTTTTGCCCATGTCAGTAATTGCTGAGTGATCTCCCTGTCCTTCTCTTGACCCACAAACCTCAAAGCCTTGCTTTTTAACAGAGTCCCAGATGCAGCCCAGAAGGCCTTTCCAGCATGACATATGTCCTTCCATTTTTTCCTTTGAGAAAAAGGAGGAAAGAAGAAGCAAGAGAAAGAGAAGGGAGCATCTCACTCCTCCTCTTCCTTGTCAGCTCCTATTTCTGCTGCTTCTGAGTATGTTGCAGTGATGGCTGAGATACCACTGCTGATATCACACCAACCTGGACCTCGAGAGAGCGATGCCATCTGTACAAGTGAAGGTAAAAGGTGTGCCCAGGACTGGTCCCATTTCGGGCCAAGCTTTCATCGTGCCAGGAATAGCAAATCACTCTTCCTGGAGGGGATGAAAAAAAGATTTCCTTTCAATTTGATTAATGCTGCCAACAATTCACACTTTGCAGCTATAAATGTGTTATTGACTTCAAGGGATCTAAGAAGTACAAAGACGGATTTGTAAAATCATTTCCGTCCATGGATGTCTGGGTTATAGAATCACTTTTTAAGCAAAACAGGCCTTCTATACTTGATTTGCCTGAAAACATCAGTTTTACCCTGAAGCCCAACTGCACACATGCTCTTTCTGCTCTGTGAGGAAACCAAGCCCCAAGGACGACATTCCACTCCTTCCCCAGCGAAGTCCTGAGTCTGAGACATGAAGCAAAAGCAAGCTCCTTCCAAATAATGCTGGGTGGGAGGGAAATGCATCCAGAAACAGGGTCTTAAACCACTCCTGGGCCTTCTGTTAAGAAACCACTGACAGATGGCCAGCATCAGGGAAGCCACACCACTGCCTGACAGCATCTAATTGCAGCACCTTCTCTGGTGTCCACCTGCCTTGGCTTGGAGGAGACACCATGGTAGTCCATGTCCTTGTCTGAATCCAGCCTGAACTACCAAGACTTGTTCTGCCACAGAAAAGCCCTGAGCATCCTTTTGGCTGATTACTCTTTTAACAGTGTGTCCACTCCCTATGCTGCCCCTTTCTGGCAGCAGGTCAAGGGGTTAATTGCTCTTGGCTGAGAGCTCTGTTGTCTGAGCAGTCTCTTCTTTTCATCCTCCCAGAGCAGCTGCAATCCGGGCACTGCTCATTGCAGCTGCTGGCATTACACGCTGTTCGGTCTAATGTGCAAGGCGAGTGCATCACTCTATCACCTTTCCTCAAAGGAGAAATATTTTATGGAAATGTATCAGCTTTGACCAAGTTTTTCAGCCAGTGCATAAGATAAAGAGATCTGAAATGAAAACTGATTTTTTTATTGAACCAGACTGAATGCTGAACTATTCACAATCTGCCCCCCTCCAATTAGGAAAAAAAATTGAAGGCTCAGAAACTGCTGTGGAAGGGATGTGTCACCTCCAGTTCCATCTTACCCAACCTGCCCTGTGCACACAGCCAGCACAGCAGTGAGTGAAGGTTGCTGTGGTGTGAGCCCTGTGTGCACAGGGACTTCTCTCCAGCAGTGTCCAGAGGAGGTTGTTTGCATGTGGTGCAGGGCCCTGAGAGTTTGGGGAAAAGCAGCTTTGAGACATTTTCCCACATAGACAAGAACTGAGTCTGGAAGGCTTCAAGGCACCTGTTAAATGAAACCTCCCATTGAAGAGTGTTGCATTTAAACATGCTGACTTAAATCACTGAATGCTTTTCCTGTGCTTTCTCATGGAGAATATTTGGTAATGAGTTTGGATTTTACGTGAGAGAGGTGAGAGGCAGTGGCTCTACCAGTGTGATCCTACCTTGGGACAAAGAATGGAAAGCACTTTTGGCTCCAGAAGCTTTAAAAAAGGAAAAATTATTTCTTCACTTAGCAGAAAACTTCTGCTACCTACTGGAACTCTCCCATGAATATTTCAGTTAAAAATAGATGCCATCTTAATTTATTTTTTAAAGTATCAGTTCAATAAAGCCTGCATTCTGATTAGCAGATCTCACCTATATCCAGACAGAATACATTTATTCAAGTGTTAAAAATAGGAGTCACTTCTTCAATAAAAATTAAAAGTATTTAATATATATTTATGTATTTTTACATATACTCAAATATTCATTTTAATGCATATTTTAATGCATTTTTAAACACTGAGTGTGTGTTTCAAATATAACCATCACTGAGATTTCTAATAGCTGCTCAGCAACTTTTAGCTTAATGAGAAGAGACAGGCAGAAGGAAAACCTAACTACCTCTACCCTAATTTCATTTGAGAAAAACACAGTATTGGCTGAAATATTTGCCCTTGTTACTCCTGTTCAGCGTTGTTTGAGAAGAGTCATTCCTCATAGGTGGATATTCTTTTGAAAACTGTTCCTGGATTACTCCACTGCTTGCTTTGTGCGGGGGCCAAACAAAGCCCACTTCTGTGGAGGCAGGAATGGGAGTCAGGGGCTGTTGTAAAGCACAGGTTTAACCTATATCACTGCTGACACGAGCAGAAGTTGATGTGACTCTCTTTGCTCATTGCATTAGTTTTAAAAGCTATTATTTATTTTCAGACATGGGAGATGATACTAAGAATGGAATTCGGGGCAGAAAGGCAGAAAGTCTCCAAAGCAGTGGAACTTGGACTCCCCTGAATTTGTTAACTACATCCAAGCAGGGAGTTTTGTGCTCAGTATCCAAGAGAAAACAAGGTATTTGTGCAGTTTATTTGCCTGTTTTCTTTGGGTTTGGGGTCAGATCCTAGCCAGTAGCAAGCACCCATAGCTGTTACATATTTACAGGTTGTCATGGCCTGACAAAATTAATCTCCAAACAGTGCAAGAGTTGGCTCAGTCAGTCCGAGAACTATTTGTAATTACCACTGAAAACTTGCAAAGGGTAGGTAATGTACCAGAAGACTCAAAAAGTACATCATGACAGATTGTACTACACCAGCCTGATTTTCTACTGTAATGGGGTAAGAGGTGATGCTGACACGCAGGAGCAGGACACTTAGCACGTCACTTGGCACTGCCAAGGCTTTTTACACCTTCTCCTGCACAGTTCTCTGCAGCATGGTTTTTTTAGATTACTAGAATCTAAAGTGCAGACTTTGTTGGATGATTGCATCCAGTGCCAGTCATTTGTGGCCACATTGCAGAGATAGTTCAAGCAAGGTTTAGGATATTTTGTGTTGTTTGTATGGGGTTTTTTTTTGTCAGTCTGGTCCTACTTGGTGGTTTTATTATTGACCTGGATGCTGGACTGTGGCATGTGCTTCTGACCTCTGCAGATGACACTAAACTGGAAGGCACTGCCCTGGAACACAGGAGTAGGACTGAAAATGTTCTTAGCAAACTGGAATAGTGGTTTGGAAAGTAAAAAGGATTCCTCTGAAAAAGGGCAGGTGCAAACATTTGTTTTTGCAAACAATTCCTTCACATCCCTGCAGCAAGTCTGGGAAACTTCTTTCCCTTCTGATGGCTAACAAGCAGCTCCTGGGCACATGGAGCAGAAAAAGAAATAGATAAAAATCACCTTTATCAGCACAGGACAGGAAAAAAGGGTATTTCATACTGCTCACACATACTGGCTGGCGATGGCTTAGAGATGACCCAGAGGTGGTCTGGGGCAGGGGGATGAGGGGGACAAGGGTGCCCATTGTGGGTGCTAAGGCATGAAAAAGGAAGACAAAAGAACACCTTTGGATATTGAGTCCTTGGATGCTGGGTGGTCCTGAGAGCATCTGACCCTGGAGAGGTGGCCTTGGAGATGCTTGGACTTGGAGGTAAGCACTGGCGATGGGAAGAGCAGAGATGCTTCCCTTCTCCCTGCCTCCCTTTCTCTTCTCCTTCCATTCCCCTCCTCTTGTTTCTTAATTAAAACTAAGACAAACAGGAACAAAAACACCCCAGAGGACTATGAGCAGATGTGATAAAGAGGAGGAAGGCAGCAAACATAGATTATTTTGGAAGGCATGGGACCTCTACCATCCTCCTTCCTGCAGAGACCAGTGCACTGGGGGAGATGACAGACCAGGAGGCTCTTCCCACTGCACCGTGCAGGGGCACTGAGGGTTTTAAGTATAAAAGGCTCTTGGCTGATGGAGAAAAAAAATAGCAGAAATGAAAAGTGTGTTTACAGCTGCTTTTAAGGACAGGATGACACGTCCAAACCAGGGCTTGTGTGCTTTGGGCATGGCAGCCACGGAGTGATCCCAGGACTGGAGGCACTGCCAGGAGCAGCGGGAGGGGTGGAGCCGCAGACCGGGAGTGTGTGTTAGGATTTAGCCTTCAGCTGAGGCTCTCCTGCTGGCAGAGAAAGTGCTTGTCCCCCAGTGCAAGCCCCCATGCAGCCCACACTTTGGTGTGGGTCTGTCCATGTGCTCCCAGCAAAAGCAGCTTGTGTCTGAGGCCCACATGGAATCTGTTGGGTTTGCCCAGGCACACACCATGAGCCCATAGCGGGGCTTTCAGGAGCCTCATGAGCTCCGTGAGCCCTGGTCCAGCTCACTGGCCTGTATTATTGCCCTGAACTGAAGCATTTAGTGGGGACACACAGCTGCTGATATCTCATGGGGAAAGAAAGGCAGGAGCAGTATAAAGGTAGGGGAAAAAAAGAAAAAAAACCTGTATGAGATGTTACAGAGACAAGGAGAAATGTACAGCTACACACAGCACAGAGAAATCCAATCATTGTCTTGGGCATACCCTTCTCAGCTGCAAGGGCAGTTCAGCTCTGGCATGGACAGGCTGAGTCAGGGGGGTGAGAAGGGGATGCTGCAGAGAGCAGCAAGGCACAGGCAGCGGTTTTGGAGTCATCTTCATCTGATGCTTTTGCCAAGCTGGAGCACTGTGCACTTGCTTTATTCATATGGTAAAAGCACTCCTTCCTCCCAGAGGACGCTTTGAAGGAAGAGCGTTGAGAAGAACCTGTTGTAGGCGAAAAACAGCAGCTGAATGCCAGACCGTTTTCACCAAGGCCAGAGAAAAAATCCCTCAGAAAAGGACTGTTTTATCTAAGGTAGCAAAGCCCCTCAGGGTCCCTTTTCGGCGCAGGAGGACCCAGCCCAGCCCTGATGTCCCGCTTTTGGCCTCTCTGGGGTCAGCTGCTGGGGCTGCAGGCAGAGGGTGTTTTGTGATCTGCCCTTGGGGTGCTGCTTTGCTGGTACCCACCCCAAAACTGCAAGCAGTGGGCTCACACCTGGGGACTGATGCAGCCCGCTGTAACTGCAGCCTAGCAGCTCCCTGGGGAGCCTGTTTGCAAACAGTGCCTAGGTGTGAGCACTGCTTTTGGGGGGAAGTCAGAGGGGCCTCCCGTTCGACGCCTCTCTTCTCTGCACTGGCATGGCAGCAGTGCATTGCTCGGTGGGATGCAGGGTCTAATCCCCCACTGAAAATCTCCATGAGCAGGGTGGAGGGTCCTCTGTCAAGCTGGTCTGAGTTAGGAGCTGCGCCAGCAGGCAAAACACAGGCTCGCGGGAGCCCCAGTAGATGGATAAGGGGTTGTGTGACTATGGGAATTGACAGCAGAGCTAAAAGCCTTTTCTCACGCCTGCCACTGTTCCTGTCCTAGGGCAGGCAGGTGGGGGAAGGGTGGCTGCTGCCCAGGTGCCTCCTCCCAGCAAGCAGAAATACAGCAGGTCTGACCTGGATCTTTCCAGACAAACCTGAACATCACAAAACAAACTTCTGATGCAGCTGGCTTCCTTTGAGGGTTTTACTTTTTTTTTTTCCTTTTTCTTTCTTTTTTATGTTTTTTTTTCCCCTTTCTTCTAATGGCTGCCTTCTTCAGCAGCAGATGTGCAGTTGCAGTACTTTCTGTCTGGTTGTGTCAGTCTCACAGACTGATCTGGCAGGCAGTGCTGCTGGTGCAGTGACTAACGAGCAGGAGGGAACCTGAAATCCTGCCACTTCCGAGAAACTTTGCAAAGACCAAGCAGCGGAGAGCCCGCCCTGGCTGTCACTCTGCAGAGCTATGCCAGGGGAGGATCTGCGCACAATTGCAAAAGGGAACAGAAAGCCTGAAAGCCCAAACACACTGCATCCCAAGACTCAGATGTTTTACCTATTGCAGATCTTTTTGATTTCTCCCTCCTTTCAGTTATTTGCTGCTTTTATGCTCCTGGTGACCCCCTACGGGATCAGGTGTGGCGTTTCCCAGGGTTTCTTGCATACTCCCCTGTCTGCTTTTGAGGCAGAGGGTGCCCTGGTAGGGGTGACATGTGGGACTCTTCTCCTGCATCCTCAGACACCCCACCACACCTCTGAGAGCCCCAGCAGCCATTGAGTCCAAGCTCTGCTTGGCAGTCATGGGCTGGCAGGAGTGCAGCCTGGGAGAGGAGCTGGAAAGTCCCAGCTCCAGCTCAGACTGTGTCTCTCCATCTCCAGTGCACAGCTGGGCAGATTACTCGGTACCTGTGTTTTAGTTTCCCCATCGTTGTAGATGGCATCAGTACCTGCAAGCCTTACTATGGAAATTAATTCCATGTGGCCGTGGTCTGCAAACAGACCAAGCTCAAGGCCATCTGCAGAAGAACTGACCTGTAATACTTGGGGCAGTGGCCTGGCATTGTAATGAGCGACATCCACATGCAATGTTGGCAGCAGCAGAGTGTCAAAGCAACCCAGCTGCAGCAATGCATCTGTGTGGGCAGTAACAGAGAGCAGCAGCAGTATCTGCTCCATCTACCCACCACGTCCAGGTGGAGGTGGCAGAGGAGCTGGAGCTCCTGGCATCCCTATGTAAAAGCCTGGGCCGCTGCCCTGGCAGCCAGATCTGTCTTCAAGTACAGGGCAGTAGGTGAGGGGTTCTGTAGTCCCAGCACAGGACAAGAAGATGCCAAACAGGACACAGCAACGCTCTTGAAGGGCAGCCCTGGGTTTTGACATGACAGCTGGCGTGCTAGTTGAGAGACGCGGTCAGCGTGGCTCCCCATCAGTCTGCAGAGGGACAGCAGCTTTGTTGCCCAGGGGAGCCTCTCGACTTTCCTCACTAGGCACATCAGGCTGTCTGCTTGGAGTCCCTCTCGCCCCACTCTCTGCTGGATGCAAGCTGTATGGCACTCACTTCTGGTCCAAAAATACCTCCCCAGGAGGCTGGCTGCTTGTGAGCGCTATGAAGATATGCATCCTTTATACAGGTCCTCCAAGGCAGCCGAAGCAGTGTGCTGGGCATTGCCTGGAAGGGTACTTACTGTGGGGCAGAGCAGGGCTGCAGGGCACTGGCTGCCGTGGGTCTGACTCAGTGCTTTGCAGCTCTGAAGATGCCTGCCTGCCTCAACATGTCTGCATGGGCAGGCCACAACTAAACCTCCCACCATGGGCAGCTGATGTGGATCGTCCCCTGCAGCCTGCAGTCCATCCATGCCTCAGTACAGAGCAGGGAGATGTGGAGCTGGCACATGTGCAGGTGCTGCTTCCCCACGCATGGCAGACATCGCGCCTCTGTCCCTCCTGTACAGAAGGGAGATACAGAAATAGCTGATGTGATGGGGAATATCAGCCATGTAGCTTTTCACATGACAGAAATTTTCTGGATTATGTGACACCCAAGTCTAATGGAAATATGTGGGGTGTTGGACAATGTGGAAAACCCAGTTGTGCTCTTTGTTGTCCTTCAACAGGTATTCACCCTGGCTGTTATTTGCTGCTCTAGGCCACTGATGCCTCAGATAGATCCCAATCCTTGGTTTGATTTGAATTTCATTAAACTCCACAGAAGGGCCTTTGCCCAACTCTGAACACTGATCACTAGGAATATCTGCAGCTGCTGTTGGGTCCAAAGGCACCCAGCGGTGATGAGAACAGGGCTGAGGGAGATGATGTGCCCCACCATGTCTCAAATGTGACAGGGTCCTGAGGCTTTCCAGGTTGGACTGGGAGCCTGAGTCTGGCACCAGTGAAGGAGAGCTGCTGTGCGAGCCTGCACCTTCTCTTCTGCTGCTCTGCTTTTCTCTCTATTGCCCTAAGGCCCAATTATGGATTTTTGTGGAAATGTAGGTGGAGGCCATGGCTCCTTCTTCTAATCCTTGGTGCTTAAGCACTTGATGGTTTTCAAAGTGCCAGTGTTGGTGTAGCCTGAGTTACGGGTCCCCAGGCAGACTGTCTGCTTTCTTCACTACTTTTGCATCTTTTCATGAATACCCTGAAAGACTCAAAACCACCCAGTAGCATCTTGAAAGTAGAAATTTAATAAACCTGTTGGAGTAAGCTCTCTGGACTGTACAGCGTGTTTATCGTGCTATATCACATCTGGTTGCACACTAACTGAACTGATGAAGTCCAGGATTTTCTCAGAGGGAGCCCAACCCACAGGTATCCTGAAAAGCCCATATGCTTTTCGGTGCAATGGGATGATCTGCTCTACTTATCTTCAGTCCTGTTTTTTTGTATATCCCTAGAGCAACACTCCGTGACGCTTCTCCAAAGCATCCTCAGACATGGTATTTGTACACCACAGCCACTTGTGTCTGCCAGGGGTGAAATCAGGAGCACCCCATACTCTCAGAACATTTAGGTTGCAAAATCACACTCTGAGCAGGAAGAAATACTAGAGCCAAAGCTCCCAGCAGAAGCTGGCTTCCCTAATTGTGCTGTGCAGAGGGATCCTCGGTGGCACGACCAGAGTCTGCTCCCCCCACCTGTCTGTGTTTATCTTCCCTTATTTATCTGCTGTTTTGGAGCCCCGAGCTTCCAGCCCCTGAGACATTCCTTCTCCTCCCATGTGGACACCAGCTGCTAGACGCCACTTGCTTCATGTGCCAGCACACACTGGGATCGCAGCAACATTATCTCACTGGTGCCAGACAGAGAGAAATCATAACCTTGCTGGCACCAAAACAGAGATGAACCCAAAATCACACAGGCTGTGCTGCTGCATCACTGCTGTGCTGCAGGACGGTCTTTATTTTGCTCTCTGCTCTCATGCCTAGGACCCTGTCAGTGTTGGTTCTTCCGAAGCACAGCCGCTGTGGGTGGGAATAGCCAGGACAAAGGCATGCTTTCGCACCTCCCTCCCCAGGGGCACATTAGTTTTGGGATTTTTGCTCAGGAAGCACTGACTTGTCATTTCTAACTTTAATTTCACGTCATTTCCCCTTCATATGATTATCCTTCCTTTATGTAATTTGTTCCCACATATACTTACAACACCTCCCTGCTTATTAGCAGCAAGATTAATTAATGAGCTGTTTAGCCCTTACTCCAGATTGTTAACCAAGCCATTTAATAAAATCAAACCAGACATCTGGCCTAGCAGTACCTGACTGGGCTGCCACCTCTTTTAACAACCTGCATTCAGCTGACGGCAAACAACCAGTGCCAGGCACTCAGCAGCCATTTCAGCAGTGTCTGCAGGGCAGGCACAGTTTTTCATATTTATTATAATCCTTTAATGACTAAGGCTGCAGTCCAGAAAAATGCTTAAGCTTGTTTTTAACTGCATAGGTGCAGCTAAGTACCCTTAATGGTTGTATGACATGACCATATACTTAAGTGCTTTCTGAACTGCAGCTTTATTGAGGTTTCTGTTCTTGTCATACCACACAGCCTCCCATTTTGCCATCCCTTTGTTTCGTCATGGAAAAAGGGCATTTTTAGGGTGCTCTCCTTGATGGAATTCCCCACATGCCCCGTGCTGGGTGGACAGGTCCAGGGATGTGCCCAGGCTGTCCCCATGAAGACCTGCAAGGCTGCCTCTGTTCAACACTGTTAATAGCGACTGCAGGCATTTTTGCCCCTACCCCACTCCCAGGGGGTGGGAGACAGCCCTTCCTGGGCACTCATGCCTGGTGCCTGGCATTAGTGCCTGGCTGCACCCCTCTTGTCCTGGAGTGCATAGGCAGTGGTAGAGCCAGGGCAAGGTCCCGCTGCAAAATTCTGGTTTTTGCAAGAGGGTGCTGCGAACCTGCCCTTTGCTTGGGGAATCGACTGCCTCCCTGGCCCAGCCAGGGATGGCCGTGCAGCCTGGCTTCAGAGCTCTGTGTGGTTTGGAGGCTCCGAGCTGACATTACAGCCCTGCAGAAAGAGCCAAGAGCAGTAATTCCCTTTCTAATTCCCTTGGCACTGAGCAATATTTGGGACCTGCCGACTGTGCACACACAAGGCAGATGTGGGGGTTGCACATCACTGGACTCCTGTGCCCACTTGCACCAGTCCAGGGCTCTGCTCATGGCCCTATCTATCAAGCAGTGGCCCCGTGCTCAGAGCTGCACAAGTACAGACACACAAATCTGTTGTGAGCCACACCAGCGGAGTGGGCATCAGGGAACAAGGAGATCCCAGCCTGCTGTGGAGCAAGGGGAGAAGGGAGCACTATCTTCTCCCCGCTGCCCACCTATTGAAAGTTGATCTGGATATGCCCCTGCTCCATGCTTTAGGTGTGTACCTGGCAACTGCAGGGGCCAGTCTCCACTCCAAGCAGCCTCAAGCATAGCCTGTATCTGTAAAACGAGAAGCATGGCCAGGGAGAGCAAGAGGAAGGGACAGCAAGGCAAGGTGAGGCAGCAGCAGCTGGAGGAGTGCTCAGTTCCACAGGGCTGATGCTGTGTGTTGCGTAGACGGCCAGTCCTTGCCTGCATCAGCAGCTGCACAGCTTCATCACACTTCCCTCTGCCCCTCCCTCCCGCAGCCAGTCAGGCTGCTAGTTTCATGTCCAGTGAATCCCAGTCACTTCTGAGTTAGCTGCAAAAATCATGACGCTTCTCTTCCAACAGCACTGGAAGTACTACAGCCAGGATATTGAAAACAAAGCAAATAAATGAGTGTGCTGAGGAAGCACCTAGGAGGGGAAAGTAGGGGGAGGCATGACTCAGAGCTGACAGGGAAAGCCCTGGATTTGTTTGCAGAGCACAGGCAAGCGGGAGTGGCAACTGCAGTGATTGTTCTTTGCCTCCTGGTTGCATAAGGACAGACTGATTTCCTGAGCCTGCTGGGATAAGGTACAGCAAAATCATCTAGGAGAGAAGAGTGCTGGGTGGCAGCGCTGGATCCTCATCATGCTCCTGTGCTGCCAGATGGTGCAGGCCAGGAGCATCACAGCGCCAAGCTGTCCCTGCCCAGCAGCCTCCTTTTCTTGACTTTGCCACGCGTGCAGGCTCTGTGGACAGTCAGAACCGGTGCTCTTCTGGGCTGGCTGACATTTTCATAGCCTCAAAGTTTCTGGAGATGCAGAGGGGACTCAAATGTCCAGGATGATCTGCTCAGCAGCTGTTGATTGCAAGCAACAGTCTGAAGGAGGATTGACATTCAGCAAAGAGACTAGACTGGGAAGATTAGTTTGTCCTGGTCCACTGGGCTAGCAATGAGATGTATGGATGACATCTGCAGGAGAACTAGCATTAATAATGATGATAACCCTCTCTAAATCTCATCTGTCTGCTTTCATCTGCAGCACCTTGGTGGAGAAGGAAGGACTCATATGGCCTGTAAAATGGGAAGACCTGAAGTGACTTTCTTGTAGTGACACAGACTGCCACTGGCTGGGAGAAAATCAGTGTCCTATCCAGTAGGCCATGCATGGTGCTTCTTGTAACGCAAGGTGGTCATGCTGGTCCATCCACAGGAATGGTATCTGGCGGGATGGACCAGCCTGCACCAAAGAACCACGTCAATCAGCTTGTGAAGAACATCAGCTTTTATAGTGCTTCGAGCTCAGCTGGGAGAGGTGGCGAGCACATAGACCTTGATATTGGCAGGCACTAACAATACGTCAGCCTAGAAAGAAAGAGTAATGGAAGTACAGCCCTGGTCCTGGGCGAGGAGCTCGCTGTAAATGGGACAGATACGTGAAGAAGTGCTCTGCTTCATGTGCATGAGTGGAAATAACCTTCAAGAAAAGGATCGATAATGGTGCTGCATATTCCACCTGGCCTGCCTCTGGGTACTGCAATGCTTGCCTCTCACTGCTGGAAATGCACCATTAGGGTATGTTCTCCCAGCAGAGCATCTGCAGCGTGATACAAGCAGCAGGGATCGCTTCCACAGTGAGGATCCCAACTAAGACACATCTGAGATGTACAAACTGTTCCTGCACTGAGATACAAAAGAGATCACTGCTCAAACTGCCTTCAAGGTAAAAAGGTAACTCCTCACAGTAACAACTGCTAGCACACACTAAGCCTGTCCAGTGATTGTCATGGCAAAGAGGACGAGGCCAGGGAAAGAGCCCCATTCTTACCACACTACCCTGTAAATAAGGCAGTGCTGTTTATTTCTACAGCATGCACAAGGTCTGAGTCCACGTGCAATGGCAGCCCAGCTGTTCCCACTCAGGATTATTACCAGTATTTGAAGGACTGTAAATTTGAGATGTAAATTTGCATCTTTTCTATCAGATGCACATCAAATTTCAGGGCTTCATTAACAGCACTGCCTATAATCACACCACTGTTTTGGCTGGTGGCTTAGGGGGAGGCTTTGAAACATTGACCACCTTTTGCACTTCAAAGTCTCCTCTTAATGCCCATGTATCATTGAAAGGTTTACTGACTTTACCTTCAAAAACCCCACACCCTACAGCTTTTGACTGCTATGTCATATATGTCCCTTGTTTGGAGGAGTGGTGTTTGAGTAATAAAGTTTTCTTTCTGCTACAGTACATTTTTTTACTTCAGCTGTCTTTGAACCTGGGTATCTCCATAGCTTTAAAAATTCCAGACCAGTGCATAATAAAACAAGCTGTATCTCCATCTGGTGTAAGTCGTGAGTGAAGCAGGCTTTAATTCATCTGTTCATGCCAGTGGTAAATTTGGCCCTTATAGGTTTTAAAATGTGGTCTGCTAGTGGAAAGGATTTGAAAAATTAGGTGCTAATTGCATTTTTATCTGAAGATCAAATCTGCACTAATCTAGCACATCCTTTTAAGATTACTGGCAATTATTTTGGTTTTTCCCTTGAGTGGAGTCCCGTTTCCCTAATACTTGGGCTTTGCCAGCAGGTCCTAAAGGGTAGGTTGATATTTTTGTTGCAAGGCAACAAGAAAAGAGTGCAATGTGGGTACTAAACAGGGTGCAACTTTATTTACAGTGTAAAGTGCATCACACAGAAGTCGTTTAGAACACACAACAAGCAGTGACATAAATGACAATACAGTACTGGGTAAGGAGGGGAAAGTGTTCCAGCAAGTATCAAAACATCATCAACAGCACTAATATAACAGCCTCTAGTTTCAGCTACTCTGTCCTACCACCACATCTCCTTACGAAACGTGTTGACTAGGTTGACCCCAGGACTCCATGTACTAGTCACTAGTGTGAAGCTGGAGTGTTAAAAGCCGTCCTGCAGCCCTGAAGTCTCCAACAATGTGTTGCCAGCTCTAAGTACTGTCCTCACCACTGCTGTTATGCTCTGGAGATCACCAGGGCAGAGTCAGGGCACACACCGGAGAAGCACACTGGAAAAGGGACCAAAACAGGATAGTGACATACAAATAAAGATCTGCTTTTCTCACTGATGCACTCTTTCCCTTGAGCAGTCCTGGTTGCTCACTGCAGCTTCTATTCATTTGCTGTTAAGGCAGCAAGGAGGTCAAGGAACAAAGTGCCTACAAATGGTGGTGACTATGGGCTGAAATGCAGACATTATTTACTGAACTTCAGTCAAAGCTGTAAACATGGATGGCTGTGGAGCTGGGAGACAGAAGATGGTTGCTACATGCTAGCAGCGTCCACTAGAAAAAGAAGGTCGTGCGAGCTGAAACGACAACTCTTCAGCTGGTTGCAGCTCCCACTGGGAAGGAATCTACATTCACATTAATCTGATCCCCTAATGACTCCTGTTTTTTACCTATCTGTTTTTCTTTTAATTGTCTGAAATTATTGGTTCACAACTTCATTCCTAATCTTGGGCTAACAGCCATCAGTTATGTGTCGGTATTTACTAGCGCCCTATTATTGTAACTGTGAGCTCATTTTGGTGTCATATCACTTTCCTGTGTCCAAGTCCATGCATTCATAAAAGGAAGATAAGTCTATAAAGGGGAGAGAGGTGGGGCAGGGTGTGCACACTCTTAATCCGAAGGGTAACTAAGCAGGAATGCTACAGAAGGTAAAAATTATTTCTCCTTCTTCTTTCCCAGTGCTGACTGCAAGTCATGCTTTTCTGTGGTTACTGGGAAAAAAGGAGCTTTTGATCAACTCTCAGGTTGTCACTCTAGCATCTTCTTTCATAGATCAGACTTTTTGCTAACTGATCATAATTACCAAACATTTGACCTCAAAAATACATGTGATTTCGCCCTTGCAATTCCACCATGCTGTTTAGCCATAGGTAAATCTTAGCATCTCAGTTCATTAGAGCATGACTTAACAATGGCACTCAGGTGTGTGTTATGCTCAGATGCAATGGGTAACAGTGTGAGAAAGAGAAACTTGACAGCATGTGTGCTCTCGGTATTTCTCTCAGCATAGCATTTCTGCCTTTGTGT
Organism: Podargus strigoides; assembly: GCA_028020825.1. Taxonomy (NCBI): domain Eukaryota; kingdom Metazoa; phylum Chordata; class Aves; order Caprimulgiformes; family Podargidae; genus Podargus; species Podargus strigoides. Next base: position 93,683,089 of record CM051663.1, read on the forward strand.
GTGTACTCAAGAGAGGCCTTTTCCAGTTCTCTGAGGGTTCTGTGTAACATAAATACAACTTTTCTGTAAGCAGATAGGAAAGTTTCACCTGTAAACATAACTGGTGCCTTCTCGCTCCATCTTAGGGACAGTCAAGACTTTGAGATCCAAACCCCATGTATCAAAGGCATTCACCTGTCAGAGAACTGCCTGTAAGCCAAAAAGCCTCAAAGGCTCTTGTTGGCTAGATGGTCCATTTTTCTCTAAATGACACTATGTTCTTTCATCTCTTTTACATTTTTTACTATTTTCCCAATAATTCTTGGGTAAAATTCATGCTAATGCCTTCCATTACATCAGTCTCCAATGATGTTAATGTCACATAATATACATTACAGAATCTTCTCCTTATGCCCACCAGAAACTGTGGTTACAAGCATGGACTTTATCACATGTACTTCTAATTTACATCAACAAGAGCTCGGAAACAGGCCCACTGCAAAGTTTAGTGGCTCAGTTAGACTTGCGTAACTATTCTTACTGTTGAGTTGCTGGACAGCAGTATGCTTTGGCAGATGGTAAGCAGAATTGCCACATTCTGTTTAATCACGTTTGGCAGTATAGTATGGTTTAATTAGCTTACAGTAAGTAGGAAATGGGAGGGACTTTACTGTACACAACCACTTCCTCAGCTGGCAGTAGGAATCTTTACATTTGTATGTGTGTGTAGCAGCATATATTTGATAATACTTTTGTAAATGAAAAATACAGAGGATTCCTTTAAAAAATTGAAAGGTATAGTAAAAATGTATCACAAAATAAAATACAAAACAAGGAAGCTGGGGGGGGCGGGAAGCAATGGATTTGATTTACAATGCATTAGATTCCAAGACCTGTTGCCTAGGCTGAAGAAAGATATCTGAATGTAGAACTGCCGCTCTGATGTTACAAGGGATAGAATCCAGCCTTCCGTTTCCTGTGTCAAAAAACGCAAACAAAATAAGATCAGTGCTGTACTGAACATACAAAACAAGATCAACAGTGAGGCACAAGAAGATGGTGTCTGAAAGTATACCAGGGATTAGAGTGCCACAGCTCAAGACAGCATATTGAAAGGGGAAGAGGGTGAGGGTGGGGAATAGAGTTATCTGGCATTTAATGTGAGTCATGACTCATCACGCAATGGTTTGGTGCTAATCTTCCCCTTAGAAATCACACCTACTTAACCTGCAACAGTAAATCTTTGCTATCATGGAATCTACTCCTGTTCTGCCTGTATTGTTTTTGAGTCCTCAGCACAGTATGGTAAAAAGCCACCAGTGGCTGAGGCCAAAACTTAACAAAACATGAAACAGATCTCAGTGCTGGTTTCTGTTCCCTCTCCTCCACCCCCCTACGACCTTGCTCTCAGTTCGGTTTGGGAAACTTCCTCTCAAACAGCTCTTGAAGGGATGAGCTGGTAGACCACAAGCCTGTAGGGGTAATGATCCACATCCTCTCAGACTTCATAGTGCTGCACAGAGCTGTGGACTTGGGACAAAAATCCCAAAAACCCAAGAAGAGTCCAATTTGGCAATAGTCTGAAACTTTGCTTTGCCTCAGAGATAAGCTTCATAATTTTTGTCTGCTACATCCACTGGATTTGGGCTTCCCACTTCATGTCCTAAATTGACATACTATCAGACTTCAGATGTATAGCTTTAGCACATCTGTCTGTTGGCAGTACATTTAAGTTGCTTCACTTAGGCATATATAATCACAGCTGACAACTAGAAACTATTTGTTTTGGACTACGTAATTTCTCAAACAAGCATCTCTTCTGGAGCTTTAAGATAAACAGTATATCAGGCAGACAGGGAGGATTGTCTGTCACTACCTGTCCAGAAAGAAAAACAGAAAAAATGTACAATGTCACAGGCTTTGTCTGTATCCGAGAAAAATACTAATATTCAACTGTTATTTCTTTAGCTCTCCAGGATAATGAACAATGTGTTCAGTAGGAGCCTGTGTGAGCTGAGGTATAAATATTTTTGCTAGCATGTGCTTCATGGCCCTCATTAATATTCCACGCAGGGAGCAGGAGAACTCATGCTGCATGTTTTGTTATTATATCTGATTCTCAACCGCAACACCACCATTACCATTCCACTTGCCTTCCCTCTTCAGGGTTGTAAATGGCTCTTAATGGCAGCATGAAATTAAACAGTTTTCCAAAGAAAAACTGAGTCCCGTTCAGATTGCCCTCAAAGCCAAACACCCAAACTTCACAAGTTAACTTTAAAAAACAAAGCTACAATTAAAACGTGTAAATGCTGCCTGGCATGGTGATGGGGCTCACTGATTTGAAAACCTAGTCCCCTATTAGCCCCATTAGACATGAATCAGCAAACCAAAACACAGGCACTGGTAAAACTCTCTAAAAGAGAGCATGGGTGAACCAGATCTAAGCCTGGTCCTTGGGGATCTTGATACAGGGACTGTACTGCCAGGTCATGTGAACTGGGACGTGACTCAGAGGTAGTGTGTTGTACTCTTTAAATGATTTCACCCCTCAACACTAGGTGTAAGAAAGGCTATTATTTATAACATCTGCTGTATGACCCTAGTCTTGAACCTGGACCCAGCTGAGGTACATAGAGTTCAGAATGAACACTTGTACACAGTAGGCTGCTCAAATTTCTTGACATTCTCTGTTACAGCACAACAAACATTTCCATTTACACCATTAGAAAAAAAGGGTAAACCTTGCAGGTTTGCCTCTCTGCTTACATGTAAATGTATCATTTCCTGAGTTTTCTAGAAGTTTAGCAATCATTTCGTAGAGTACTCTCTAAGGTCTTTCCAGATTGCTCATAAATCATGAGCCATCCAATGATTTAGAGGATCTAGAGATGCTGAAAATGTGCAAAATTAACTGTACAGTCTTCAGATTTAGAATTCAGTAGGGTATGATTCAGCCTAGCTATGGGACAGTGCTCAGCAACACTTACCTAGAGCAGTCATGTCCAGTCCATGACGAGGGACAATAGCACCGATTTGGTCGTATGCACTTCCCACCATTTAAGCAAGGCAACTGGCAAACAGCTGCATACAAATACACACACACACAAAGAGTTGCATTAATGAGCACACCCACAACAAGCTGATTAAGGAACAGTGCACCAGAAATCCAGCCTGCATTATTCTGTTAATAACAAACTACTCTCCAAACTACACCATTAAACATCAGCTGTGAGTCTGTCGTAACAGATGGCTTGCTCTGGAAAGTGAAGCCGTAGAATCACATCTCTGCTGAATATGCTTTGACTATACTACTTTTGCTATCTGCTGCGGATTATGAGCTGAAACAGCCAGAGTATTATTTTACGTTGCCCTAAAAATTATGTTCTTTCTGCCTCAAGCTGAGGGGAAAAAAAAAAAAAGGATTGCAAGTGGAAGCAGGAGGAGGAGGAACTAGAAGACTCGACTCAGAAGATCAACAGGAGAGTAGGCCTTACTCTAGGAAAAAAATGTGGATGCTTGTTTGAAAGGAATGTGACAGCTAAACAGTAGCCAGGACAAGCAGACTCCAGATGTGGTAAAAAAGTACAGGAAGAGGCAGAATAAACAGAGAAAAGTAAAGGTCAGAAAGCCATTTACAGATCAACAGCAGGCAGGGAGTAAGACTTCACACAATGGCACTTGTATGGAGACAAGGAAAGGAAAAAGAGAATGACAGTAAGTTCCTGAAAGACACTGGATAGTCATATGAGGTATGACTAGGTGGTACAGGGCATTTGAATCAGAAAACAAACACTAGCCTGCCTGATAGGGTGGTGCTGGGGCAGCTGTATAATGGCTGCACCTGCTTTTGTGTGACAGCCTAACCCAGGGATATCAAGTAACCAAACAAAAGTCAAAGACTTCCTATCAATTTTGAGATTGGAAGATAAAGCACCATACAATTTACAGAACAGATTTAGAGACTCACTTCATGAGGTCCTTCAAAGGCAGACATTTATATCGCAAGAAAGCTGAAAGATGTGAAGCCTTTTAAGCAGGTAATGCCATATCTATAAGACAGACCTAAAGATACCAGTGAGGACAAATGCTGGGTAATATTTTTTGCAATGAATATACATCAGGAAACACTGATTAAAATGGAATTACAGGAAATGGGAATGAGTAATCACAGGAATGTGAAAGGAGATGGAAATACACTACTCTGATTCCTCTGGGCCAAAAATGAATAAACAATGGCAGGAGGTTATAGAGATGGACCATCCCTGTGCAACTAACTGTGCCAAGTTTGTCACATTGAAGATAACTTCTGATTCTAGAATGAAGCGTACGAATGAAACTTCTTTAGCTCTCACTTTATGCACATAATTATTCACGTGAGACCAGCAGTTAATCCAAATATTTCTCATTTCCCTTTGTCATGGCAAAAGGTCAAAACCAGGAAGTAAAATGAGAAGTTGTTTACTAACTTCATAAGCAGTGGTTATGAGCTTTTATGAATGGACTTTTGCACAGATGCAGTTGCTCACTAGAATGTTTGCTTTAGCTACTGAAAAGCTAGTCAGCCTGAACAGATTTAATTGCTGGCCCCAAAGTGAAACAGCTACCTATCCTCCTCAACCATCTGTGCTGTTATAGCTGCAACGTTTGTGAAATGTGAGAAGAAATTATGCATTATTTTCCAGGCAAGTGTCCCTTCCAAAGACAGCAGTTCTGAGTTAACATGTTCACTCTGGGATTTCAATTTTCTGAAGGATGGTTGGGTTTACAGCGTATCCCACAGCTCATACCCCAGACTCACTATTCTTATCAGCTGAACAAATAGTATGAACATTCATTAACAAAGCATGAGTTCCTCCTCCAGTTCACCGGATCAGCCACTCCAAAGTCTTGCAGGAAGACAAAACTGAGCTTTCATGTTAAGGACCTGTTAACAATCAGTTAAGGTGTACCAAGACAATAAAAATAGTGAAAAAACTGTAAGATATTTTAAAAAAATTGTTAACATTTATTTGTGATAGAAATTTTATAACCATTGAAAGACATTTCAGTGATTGCTTAATTGCTATGAGTTTTATTGGCTATTTCCACCGGGACAAGCCTTTCAAAAACTGACATTTGTTTACTCTTGATGTTAAACTATATATCCGAAACTTGGGTTCAAATATTATCCCTAACTGCAAATCAGCCTCATCTGACATAAACTGACTTGCCAGGACACAGGTCTGGAGCCTAGGATCACACTCCTCACTACCTCTCACTATTTTGGTGTGCTACGTGCCCTTCAGCCTTGGTTAGGTGCAAGTAAGAGGTCTAGTAAAACACGGTGCACGTTGAATTTGTTCAGAGAATGTAGATGATATTTAATGTAAGGTACCCACTAAATTCAACCATCCTTAAACAAATCCTTGCTTTTCTCTGCCCTCTGCTCAGCACTCAGGCAGTAAGTGGTAATCCTCCAAACCAGACAGCTATGTGGTAAAAAACCTGCAGCTTGTTTGTGAGTTTCAATGGTGAACTGCATATGCTGAAGCTGAAAATGAAATTCTAACTCCTCTTGGAATGCACAATCTAGTTTTACTCTTCTCTTTGGGAATCCTCTCTCCTCTGCACTGCTGTTTGCAGAGAGCACTCTGGTGAACTCTGGGAGCAAACGTTTTGGAGGATTTTAAAGACTCACCAGGGACTAGTCTGGAAATAGTTTCCAGCTGGGGACAGCAAATCCTCCAGGAATATTATTGCACGCCTGGGTTTTCCTCTGAGAAGCATAGTAGTTCTAGAGTTCTTAGTGAACTATGCTAGATATTGACAGTAAGATCACAAAAAGTGAGAAAAAAATGCAGGTGAAAGGAGTTTTACCCATATGGCAGCGTGATCCAGTCCATCCAGGGGGGCAGTCACACTGGTAAGGGGCCACACAGCGACCTCCATTGAGACACGGCAGAATGCATATTGCTAAGGAGAGGAGAACCAGTGAAAATAATTATCTCCCATGAAAGCAAAAAATAAAGAATTTAAAAGTAAGTTATTTAATAACTTAAAAGAAGAACTTATGTTTAGAAGAAAAGAGCTTCAGTTTCATTATTATCTCTACTACCCCTCAAAGTATTTGCATGTGGTATCAGCAGAGTTGAGTGGGATCTACCCACAAGACACGAACTGCAAATACGACGGGCACAGCAGCCAGAAACGAGAAGGAATGATGACAAACAACTGGACAGACTGGAGCAATTGCAGGTACAGTCAGACTGGTTAAGAAAAGAAGAGTGAATTACCGTGGAGCTCACAGGACTAACCGGTATCATTAAGATGATGAGATGCTAAGGGACATGGTGTAGTGGTGAATTGGCAGTGTTAGGTAAATGGTTAGACTTGATCATCTTAGAAGTCTCTTCCAACCAAGGCTATTCTGTGATTCTGTGATTAAACTAGTAGTGCTCTGCATGTTTTTTAGAGTGGTCAGGCCTCTCTCAGGAAGATGAATTTATCTTGTTATCTGTGAAATGCACTGTGAACTACAAGGTGACTGAATTCTGTCAGAGCTCTGTGGCCTCACCTGTGGCCTGATCCTGACATATCAGCGCTCAATGCTAGCACTCAAAAGTCCCTTTGACTTCCAGAACAGGCCCTCAACTCCAAAAACTAAACCTATCTTTTCTGTTCACTGGTGCACCTTGCTTGACAAGAAATGCTGCAAAATTGAGGTGGCACTAACAAACTGCAGGAATCCTTTTCCCCTCTCCTCACTACCTCTGCCGAAGTAAAGGACAAAAAAAAAGGGAGTTAGTGCCTGTATCTGCATGAAGTCTGATCTGGCTAGTCCGCTGCCTGTTCATTTTCTTCGTACAGGAAAACAGGGTCTGAATTGGGATGACAGATCAAAATGACTGGGGGTATAAAATTTGTCCTCTGATTTTGAAGAATGCATTAGATATCATTACTAGTGGTAAGGTAAGGAAATCAATTGTGGTATACCAAACACAACTCTGCCAGACATGGGGCTCAGTCCCTTTCTCCTAAAACTGCAAAACCCACAGGGCTGAGTTTGCATGCCTGTACTGACAGACAGCAAAGGAGAGGCTATGTGAATGCCCCATGTAACTGAAGTAAATGCAAAAGGACAAAAATCACTGAACCTCTTCCCCTCATTCTGTATCTACAGCTAATTTGTGCTATGTGGAACTAACACTGTCAAAGGGAAGACCTGAAAGCTGCAGAGGTAGATTCAGAGGACCATTTTAAGATGTGATACATCTACCTAGCAATATGCCTGAACCACATTCCTCTTCATGAACTACAGCAGGAGGTGCCACATCTTTTCGTAGGTCTCCATGTATACTAGGAGCCAGGGACAGCTGCAGGTCTTCTTGGACATGCTAAACAAGCTTTACGTCAGGGCCATACTGAGTACTAAATACAGTAGGACTACTTTCTTGCTCTATCCACATAGACCCATGCCTAAATATGTGTACAGTAAGAAGGCTTCTTGTGCAGCAGCTGTAGCAGCATGAAAGGGTTAGCCCTCCCAAATTCCTTGTGCTAAGATCACTACAAAGGAAATGGGAAACGTGGCACAAACTGGCCTTTTCGATGTCACTCAAGGGATCTCTGACAGACCCAAGTCAGATTTGGCTCTTTTCCACCAGAACAGATCTAGTTCTTTATTCTGAGATCCAGGCCAGGAAAAGACAGCCCAGAACTTGTGGGGTATAGGTAGACAGGTCAGGAATGACAGCACGTAAAAGGGGACACAGCTGTATTATTTAAACGTGAATTGATTAGGTTCATAATCACAGACTGATAAAAAAGGAAGCCAAGAAACAAATGAAGCCACCAGCAGAACACTCACATCTCTTCTGTTCTAATCCCTGTTCTTTTCCCAAAACTACCATATATTGCTATTAGAGACTGACTGTGGAGAACTGAAGCAGGTTCTTTTTCAACCTAGAAAAAGAGCACCCAGAAACAATATTGCATCAATTATAAAAGGGTTTATTTTGGTTTGGAGATGTCAGGGTATGGTAATTTGTCTAGAAACAAGCAATCAGTTAGTCCCTTCTGTTCTCTCTAATTCATCAAGAATAAAGTAATGATTTTTACGGTTTTGGCTCTTAGGCATGTAATTTTCCCACCTTGTTCACTCCAGTAAATTCACTTGTCTTACCTACAACATCCTTAAAATTACGCTTAGGGATGATATACATACGCTCTTCACAGAGACGACCCATCCAGCCATCTGGACATGAGCAGGCATTTGGTCGCTCACAGATGCCACCATTCTGACACGGGAACCGACAGACAGCTGAAAACAACATAATTTCATGACAAACTCAAGACAGTTAGGAATAAACTTAGGAATTCAGTATCTTGCACAGATCTTTGCAGTTGTGAAGTTTAGAGTAGAACAAGCGAATGTAGTGAAGTTCAGAAATGTAACTTGACTATGATTTCAAGGGCTATATCGTTATTCTGTGTGCCTGACTAGGTACTGTGAGCAAGACCACGGAAACCATTAAGAAAATAAAAAATTGTCCATGGCAAGAATGAAAACTTTAAAGTTTTTAGTGTAGTTGGATAAATCTTTTGGACAGTGTTTCAACACTTTATCTGCTTTCCCCCACTCATTTTTGTAAAACAAAACTAAACCATCCCAAACAAAAACTATTATGTACCCTTTCCCCTCCCCGCTTTTTTTCCCCTTCTCTGCCAAATTAACTCTAAAATAAAATTAGGCTTTCTTCAAATATTTGTACAAAACACCAAGATAATGCTGTTTGGCATAATACAGGGTTTGTTGAAAGTAAGATTAAACCCTGTGGTAGAACAACCAATTTTTATTGTACTATCATCCAGCATAATGAGCAGTGACCAACCCTGACAAGGGTGCAGCAGTGGCACAGTGAAGGGTTTACCTGTGGAATCCAAAGTGTGATTAGAAACCTCTCTTAGCATTCATGCTGACTGGTGCTCCTCAGCTCACACACCTGTTAATAAGTATCTGATCCTAAAAGTGAGGAATTTTAAGTGGACTCCATGCTAGGCCAATACGTTGCCTGGACTGGACAGGATTTGGACTTCATTATTGTTTCCACGACACTGCACCATTTCTTGGCTAATACATACCGGGAAACCAGGACTACTTTACAGAACTGGGTGGCAAGCTAAATACAAACAGGTTAGACTTGAAGATCATTGGAGGAAGTACAGTCCATGTCATCTTGGTGCACATACTATATACAGAAGATAAAAAATTGTGGCTTCAAGATGATACTATGGAACAAATAAGTAATCAGACTAAATTCTAATTAGTGGTAGTTACAAACATAGACTAACCTCAGGAAACTCAGTCTGAACTGTTAATTACATCCTGTTTTAATAAGTTACTAGGTGAGCAAAATACGAGTTTAGGCTTTGAAAATGTTAGTATTCAATACAAACAGTGGTTTAGCGCATTGAAACACTGTTCAGATCTGAGCTCCACATCGGAAAGAATGCAAATCTTCCCCTGACAGAGCCAAACTTGAGTCACTCTTGCAGCTAAACCATGCCAAGCTGCGAGCTACAGCTTGGAGTCTTGTTGAAATGAGGCCCAAGATTTTGCCGTTTTATTTTTCAGTCTCAAAAGCCTTCCCATCAAATGCCAGCTCATAATGAGAATGGGAAGAGACCTTAGGCCCTGGCAGGTTCACAGAGGCAGCAATATTTTAACAGCGATTTTGAACAATTTTTGTTGTAAAGATATCTATGACTATGCAGACAGTTAGTCTCTGGGTGTTGACTAAAGCAGAATAGTGTGCCAACCAGACTTCCTTTGTGCAATGAAAAATTATGAAAGTTGAATGAAAAACCATTTAAAGCTTTGTGTGATTTACACCACTTACATGACATCCCATGAACGATAATGGCATGGGAGGTAAAAGCTTTGTGTATAAATGATATGTCACGTTAAATTCAAAGCCCATAAAAAACCGTCTCCAAAATGTATTTTCTCTCTCTGTAATGGAGAAGATGCAGATATTTCATGAGTTACGGGGATTGCTTGGGATGGCAACTCCATCCTGCTCAGTCATCTAGGATCTCAGGCAGAAATAGGCTTTTCCTGGATTTCCGCCCAGGCTCTGGTTGTGAAACTGAGTGAGAGAGACAGTATCATCCCTAGGTGTGCACTTGTTATACACTGATTTATGCAGCCAGAGACTTTGTCTGTAGCTGTGGGGATTATTCTTCACTCAACAGACGAGAGAAAGGCTTGGGGCGGAAAGTTAAGCTGGAATCTTATTCTCTTTTTTTTTTTTTTGCAACTGTAAAAGCAAGCAGGCCAAATGCAGTCCTGAAGTGCTACGGAGAGAATGGGAACCATTACTGTGACTTCAGGTAGTGGTAGCAGACCTCACATCCATGGTATCATTCTTAATCTTTTGATATCCCCTTGTAAATCCATGCTTGAGAGTTACCTCCTCAGGACACAAAACCACTACACTTCTGCAAGACAAACATAGGTAAGAAGAGGAAAAAAAAAAGTTCTGGTATCTGTTCTCAGCTTTGCCAAAAAGCTTTCCTGTAGTTGCAAGTGAACCATTTCCTCCATGCCTTAGCTGCTCTCTCATAATGCTCGTTTGCTGATGGGATACAAACTTTTCGGTCAGTAGCTCCACACTGAACACTCCCAGTGAGCAAGATGTGGCCAGAGGGTAAACAGACAACACAGATTTTAAAGTATTTCATAGAGAAAAAATGGGAGTCAGACAAGCAGTGCGCATCTGTGCAGCCTGCCGAGTCCTGCAGTGTTTACGATCCAGGCTAATACCTCTCACCCCTGAAACTGAGATCAGAATCTCGCCTGCAACCTCTAACCAGCAGTGATTCAGGTGAGTGCAACAGTGATGAGAGGTCTCCCAAAGAAGCTAACGAAATCTGCTTTTAATTATAATATTTACCTTAACTAACGTGTTCAACTGGGCCAGAATGTTTCAAGCAGGCCTGAGACACATTAATCATCAACTCACAGAGCTAAAAACAAGAAATGCAGCATGAGTAATTACAAAGAGTGCTTTCATGTCACTTCTGATGTAGACCACAAAGGCTTGGGTCCTGTAGGCCTTTTGTTAGGCAAATCCCTCAAATGAATTATAAAGCAGTTTTGAAAGATTGTTTTGACATGTGTCATGAAAGCACAGGTCGGTCCTCTCAAAAACACCTTTGGTCCTTTTTAGTTCCCCTTTTAGGTGAAAATGGGGGGAGGGAATTGTTAGTCCTCTCCCTTAACATACTAAAAGGCAGGTTATTCTGCTTTGTTACCCTGCACTGCACCCTGATCATCTGGCCACCTCACCACTTTTTTCTTTGAAATAATTTTCCCTAATACCTATTCCTCTGAACAGCCCCAGTACACTCCATGGTGTTGTAAATAGGACACAGGTTTGGCAGTGCTTTGCAGATCAGCCCTTCCAGGTTGCTAGTAACTAGTAGCAAGAACCTCTCCCAGCAGAAAACTAAGGCTCATGGCATAAAGTAGGGTTCTGTGTAACTAATAAAGTCAGAATAAAAAGGGGCAGGTGAAGAACCCAAAGTGTTACAATCTGAAGAGGTAAAATTCAAATAATTTTGCTAATGAATTCTAGCTTAGATAGAGTAGCTATTGTGCAGAGATACCTTCAGCTCTGTTGCCATCACAGTTTATAAAGAAATGATGAGACATTTGGCAAAATTTTCAGAAAGGGCTTGGTGCTTTTGGAGTATAAATTTCTAACAAGACTTTTGGATACCTCTCGACATCTCTAAATGACATCTGCTTTTACTGTAAATCTTCTCTACTTGGTTACTTGACAGGTGATTCTTCATGACGATGGCAAGCTGTGGTCACATAACCAGGACAAACCTGTTTTTCTGGAGCAGCTTCTCTATTCCTGAAACATTCAGGAGTTACAAGCCCACTTCTTTGGCTCTGGGTCTCCTCAAAATGATCTACTGACCTGTGATTTTTAGGCAAGGCAATTATAACAATCAGTTACAGAATTTTAACAGGGTGCCTGCTTTCATAGAGTAGGGGAACTCGGCTTGTCTAGGTCTCAACATTGATAATATTTTGCTTCAGAATTCATACAAAAAAACTGACGAGGGGACCCTCATTAGTCAGGCTTAGCACAGCATAGAATCCTACATCTCCAAAGGGCTTCTGACCTAAACAGAAAATGGCCAAGGCAGGAAGTACTGTTGCTTCAGTTTTTGACACAGGGAGCTGAAACTTGCAGGAGGAGAGGTAAACCTGACAACTTTGATGATAGCTCTAATGTTCCAAGATCAGCATTCCAGCACATTTCCTCCTCTTTGGAAATTCTTGAGCTTAGGGAATGGGGCTGCTTGTGATTAGCCACTGATGTGCGCTTGGTTTTTTTGCTTTTAATACTCACATTTCTAAACAAAATACCTAAGGTTCAGTTTTAGTACAGCTGTTGTTACACCATCTGAGAGAAGACCTCAGGGTGCAGCTAACTCACTGCTCTATAGCTACCTGGCAGCAAAAGGCTAGTCAGCCTTCTGATACGGAAATGGCAGATGCCAAGAACCCTTCCATCAAAGCCCGGTGACCCTGGAGCCCTTTTGCTACACCTCATCTTTGGTTTTAAGTTAGTGTCTAAAGATGATTATATCTGTTTTTAACTGTCTAGTTTATCACCTCTTGTGTGTTTTGTGTTGGTTTTCCCCATTTTCCGTCCAAACCTTTTTATTTATTTGAATCTTCTGTGTGGAAAAGTTAACTCTGTAATTTAAACAAGTGAATGTTTTTAGCTCAGCAACCAAAAAGTGACATTTTCCTGCTGGTATGCCAAGGGTGGAAAGGCTAGACTTTGTCTTTGGTATTTTGTTAAAAACATGAATTTTCTGCAGTACTTAGTGTGTGTTATTTAGTGAGCTATATCAACCTATCCTTAAGTATTTTATTGCAAAAGAATTTTCAGGAGTTGCCAAGCTCTAAGCACAGAGAGGGACCAAGTGTCCATTGGATGTCTCACTTTTGTTTTCTGCAGTGCATAATCTTTGTTAAAAACTGACAGTGCTTATCTGAAACAGCTCAGCATGTCAGAAAGTTCTGTCACTTTCTCACAAAAGATGTGAGGAGAGAGGATCTTAAGTGTGGGACACAACATTGTAGCAAAAGAAATGGTAAGACTTCAGCAAGAAGTAAAGAGATTAATCATGGAAGCTCTCTCTTTGACTTGGAAATAAAGCAACACCCTGCACTTTAAGTGCCCTAGGTGAAACCTAGTTTCTGCACTGAAACTAGCAAGAATTCAACTTTCATTTTTTATTGCAGCTAAGATGACAATTCTTGCTTATGGCAAGATAAGATATGCTTCTGTTCATAAAAAAGACTTACCTTTGCAGGTAGGTGGTGTTGTCCATGTTCCATTTTCTAAGCAAATGCTCCGCAGGGGCCCCTCCAGCATGTACCCACTGTAGCACGAATAGGTGATCATGTCTCCATACTGATAGAAGCTACCACGAATCAGAGCATTCTCTGTGTGAGCTGGGGGGCCGCAAGAGATCTCTAAACAAAAGAAATCACCCAGAGGCTGGTAAATTTCTAACCTCCGACAAAGCGCTTTGCACAAAAGACCTGGGAGGTGCCAGAGAGACACCTTTGATGGGAAATCAGTAAGCAGGACTTCTTCATGGTGCAGACACTCACAGGGATAACCTATACGTACACCCAGTGAGCGGAGAGATGGCCAGGATCAGCAGTTTTTATGTAATGCTATATCGACCATATAGACCAGAAACTTTCAGATGGTCTCAGGATATACATGATACTGGAGTATCTCTGTATCACTACAGAGTGAGGTGATGCAATTGTCTGAATGAAACAATACTGCTTCCAAGAAGCCAAAAAGCTTTCAGACACACCTGGAAAAAGACGTGATGCGTTCTGTGAGTGTCAACAAATACAATAAAAGACAGCACCTCTCCCTACAACCCTCGTATCATCACCCATAATCTCACAGGAATTATTCTCAAGATATTTAGGGTATCCAACAACCAATCCCAGCTGCAGTGCTTGCAAAAGATAAATTGAGAAGAAAATTACAGGGCCTCGTAGACAGTTGGACAAATGCTTTTGGGGCAATCAACCCACACAGACGAATTCTGGATACTTTTAAAGATACATCTCTGTTAGAAAGAAAGAAGAAATAGCTCTTCTGTAGAGCTTCTTACGTTGTCCTAGGTTGCCTTTACATGCGTGGATCTCTCCTCCTCTGCAAATGGCAAGAGCAAACAAAAAATCTATTTTTCCAGAATAACTGGATCTAGGTAGAGAGCTCTGCTGACATGTCTGTGGTGTCATGCTCCTGTGTGATACAGCTGTGGTCACCAGCCTTCTGGAAAGTACCAAGCCCCTGCAGAACTGCACCTCATGTACTTACTTTCGCACTTAGCTGTTGCTGGAGTCCAGGTCTCATCAGCATTACAGGTGATCACAGACTGCCCTTTCAGCTGGTAGCCTTCCCTGCACCTGATGGATACGTTCTGACCAACATAAAAATCCACCTCGGACAGAAGGGCATTCTCTGGGATTATGAAAGGCACAGGACAAGGGTTTGCTGTTCAAAGAAAGGGTGTGAGGGAAAAGGAGAAGGGAGGAAAAAGGGATGGAAGGAAGAAAATACTTTAGAATAGTTCCTGCAAATTTCAAAATCAAATTGCATGAAAAGCAATAGAAATGGATGCTGCACACAAGTCCAGTTTGTAATTTGACGTAAAGTTATGAGATCTGGGTAACAAAATAGTAATAAAAGATTAGATTCTCTGCTGTCACAAGACTTGCTACCATATGCTACTGATGCCAGTAGGAGACATACTAAGGATTTACATGGGGAATATCCTACTTGTTACTATGAAACCTTTCTCTCTTGTCCTTCCTGTTTACCCTAACCTTATTACAAACAAGCCAGACCTATCTTACTTCTTGTTCTGAGGGGCCGGACCAATAAAGAGCAGCAAAAATCCAGAGATTTACAATAACATTCATTAGAGTTTAGAATTTCTCTGACAATCTTACTTATATGCTGGCTGTAAGCTTTCTGACCTAATTTTGCATGGTCTGCTGATCTCGAATGTGGAGAAGGTTGGACTCTATATACAGCAGCAATTGATGCCAGTTTCCTGAAACTAAAATCCTATAACTGAAATTAAATGTCTCAATTGACCATGCTAAGACTACAGCAGATTTTAAAATTAGTTAGACACATACAGCAACAAGGATGGCTGTTGTGTGTGTGTGTGCACAGCACACACATACGTAAAGTGCTATTTCACAGAATCACAGAATAATTTATACAGCCTTTCAGTCCAACCTCCTTCTCAAAGCACGACCAGCTGGATGAGAGGCTGCTCTGGGACTTGACCAGCTGAAATTTGAGTATCTCCAAGGATGGAGATTTCATGTCCTCTCTGGGCCCCTGTTTTTGTGTTTGACTGCTATGATGGTGAAAAGTTTCTTAAAATATTTAATTGGAATTTCCTTTATTTCAATTTGTGTCCATTGCCTCTCATCCTACTATTGTGCACCTCTGAGAAGAATCTGTCTCTTTTTTCCTTACATCCTCCCAATAGTCAATTGTAGACAACAATAAAGTCCTCTTTTTGCCTTCTCCAAAGTTTTCTCTCATCTGCTCTTCATATATCAAGTGGCTGACTACAACTGATTCCATTTTATGTTGGCTTTCCAATTAAAGGGAGCTATGCAGAACACAGCTCGTTCTTTTACTGTCACAAAAATGCACACACACAAGTTAATGTTTTAAGATATTTCAGTAATTGCTCCCTTTGTTCCTCTGTAAAAATGGGATGTACACCAACAAATCTCCCAACATAGGTCAAACCAATTTTTTTAAGCTACTAGTGACAAAGTCTGCTCATGGCCACTCCAGAAGAAAATTACAGTACATTTCCACACAGATCTGCAGAAGTTGCTCTTGTTTACTGTCAGTTTAAACGAACAGCAGCATAGCCTTCAATGCTTACAAATTGAGACCACTTTTTCATTACAAAGCAAACACACACGTTTACAGAGAGGCAAGGGATTACTCCATCTTCCATCTCTTGTGCACTCTGCTGCAGGTTCTCCTTCCAAGCTGTATCCCCTCTTGCAGACATATGCTATTGTACTGCCAACTGTATTGTTTTCATAAATCACCTTCCCATTCAGCAAGGAACCTGGAACTTTGCATCTGGTCTCTGCAAAGGAAGAGCTCTCATTACTTCAGTTTGATATTAGACCTGGACTTCCAAGAATTCCTGAATTACTCACACAGTATGTTTAAAGTAGCAGCCACAGACTAATAAATCATGAAGAGCACTGAGGGATAGTTTAGTAGCCCTGGAAAGGAAACGTTACCAAGCTAAGGAAGGAGCTCCTCCCAGTGATGGAGAAAAGCCACAGCCATGTATTTTTTCAGGTCAGCAAACTGGCAGTGCTGGGGAGGAGAGGACACATTTTTATACTGTGGTCACTGGAGCGGAACATGGAAATGGTTCTTTCTTGCCACTGAAAGATATCTCAGAAACTGGCAGCCCTTCGCACCTCCCTTTTCATCTGACAAGAAATACCAGATGAGATGCAGGATGGGTTTGGTGCAAGATTCTGACCGTTATATTACTAATTGCTCCCCTCAGGATTCTGAGTTGTGTTTCTGAAGCCAGCAGGCAGACAGTCCAAGCTGGGTTACCACTGCTATGCAAAAGACTCTGTCCTGCATCCCATTTCCCATTTGATTTTCCTAGGTTAATGATACTACATTTCTATATGCTGGCTATCTGCTGAAACTTGGAATCTTAAATTTTTGTTCTCTTTTTGTCTTGACAGCCTTGTTTCCACCCACTACTGTCCACACCATAGGACACAGTTCTTGCTTGGCACTCATTCTGCTTTGTGGCATGAGCAACAGGACCTATTGAGGGAGCACCTGAAAGCAGTGGTTTGCAAAATGGTACACATCATGCACTCATGGTATTTGTTCATGTGAGATGTGTGAAGGTTAAAGGCTGAGCTGCTGAGACTGTCCTTAGGGCCTAAAGTTCAGAAAAAGAGTATCAACTTAATAATTGACTACAGAAGGCCATTGGGAGAAAAGTCACTTGTCCTTGCAGTCCATCACCTTTTGTTAGTGGTTTGATTTTCTGAGATGGCAAATAACCTCATCTCTCATTAAGCTTGTTAAACTGCAAATTAAAACCTTAGGATAAATGATGTCTAAGCTCTTTATGGCTTGGTAACAAGCAGTGCTCCTGAAAAACATTTTGTTTTTCTGGCATCATTTTTGATGCACGTTACAGAATCATTTCTCAAAAGCAGCAAGATCCCTGGATCATATAATATGCATGCAAAGGACGGAGCTATTCCTTGTCCCAGACTGGAACGTGCCAGGCCATGAAACTGAACAGTTACCTTCACACAATGGCAAGGGTTTACTCCAGCTCCCATTGGCAAGACATGTGATATTCTGGGGCCCCACAAGATGGTATCCAGAGTCACATACAAAGGTTATGTTACTTCTGTATGTGCTTCCTGTAGAAATGGCCTCTGCTTTTTCTACTGAGGGGTGCAGCCCACAAGTAATTCCTAGGAGAGGAGAAAACTATTTGGATTTATACAGACAACAAAGGCCATTCTATCTGTTACACACTATCCGACGGCTCTGTTCACCTACTGAATTAATGGAAAGATAGGAAGACAGAAGCTGTGAAGTGTTATATGGAGAAGGGTTATACAATGCCTTGCCTGCCCTCTCTCCTGGGGTTCAGGCTGCAGTCACCTGAGGGAGAGCATGCCTAGATGTATCCCATGGTGTTGTAAGCTATGAGGTGTGTTCAGTCAAACTGAGTGATCCAGAATATTTCTTCTGAGCAGGCCAGAGTCTGCATTTGCAGTATGTTTTGCACCCTGTACAGTGGAAGGTGATCTCAACATGTCCCCAAGAAAAATGACAGCAGTTAAAAAGGATCTTGCTCCCTGTTCCACGCTTACTGTGGAGACAGGCAAATTGGTCAAAGGTGAGAGAGAAGAATGCAAGGGGTAGGACTATGACATCACCATGAGAAGACGGGAAATGAATTATTGGTAAAGACCATAAAACCTTGGCACTTTATTTACAAGCTGTATGAAATGAATCATAAATCCTTCTTTCCATGCTCCCACAATTAATGACCTTCTGCTGAGAGCCAATCGAGAGCCAATATTTGATCTCAGGGAGCAGAGTCATGATTTCCAGACACACAGAGTGGCCAGGATATATTAGCCTTGGCATAGCAGAGACAAATCATCTCCGCACATGATATCCAAGGCCCTGCACACTGTAATGCAAGGCAAATCAAATACAGCAGGCCATACTCCTCCCCTGCTGACCTGAGCATGGCTCTATGCTTGTGCCATTTTAATGTGCCAAAAGGAGCTCCCTTCAGATCAGAAATGAACTGTCAATGAGAACTTTGCTGGCTTTTCCTCTGGCTCCTCCTGTTACAGCCCTCTAGCTGAAGGGGGAGACTGGGAGGAAGCCAGCAAAAGCACTCTCTCAGTTTGTTTCTTGGCTCTCCTGGAAAACTGCCACTGCATTGCTATACTTGCTACTTACGCGTACATGAAGGGGTGGGAGGGGTCCACTTTTTGTCTACGTGGCAAATCCTTCGGCTTGGTCCCTGTAGCTCAAAGCCAGGGTCACAGCTGTAAAAAACCTCACTGCCAAACAGGAACTCGTTTCCCTGAACAGAACCATTTTCTATCATGTCCGGGGCCCCACATGATACTCCTACAACATAAGGAATATGTTACAATCAGACATAACACATATGGCCTGTCCAGTTCACAGCTCCTCCATAGGTTTTACTCCGAGAAACAGGGAAAGAACACTGCACTTATTTGGGCCTTCCTAGATATTTGCCACTGAATAGCAGAACAGTATCATGCTTGGTGCTTCCAGTTTCTGCTAAAAGACAAAATCTGTTGTGGCTATGCTGGCAGAAAGCCTTGGGAAATTCCACTTTTGCCACTTACAACCAACAGCTGAAGTCCACCTATGTATTTGTGTAGACAACTCCTGTTTTGGCACTTCAGTCAGTGGGCATCAGACATCTCACAGAAGTGAAGTACCTTTGAGAAAGAGTATCACTTGAGCATGCTAAGTACCTGTGACTCTTGGCAACCAATGTGTCCACAGGTCCTCAGTAACCCCAGAAATAGAGAAGTCAAGTGTCAGAACTATTTAAACTTGGAAGCTGTCTGCACAGCTTTCCTAGGGATGCAGGAGCAAGGCAGAAAGGTGCAGTGATTTCCTTCACACTATTACCTGCACACACCAGCAATTCTGCAACAGTTCCAGGCTGTTATCAGTAGTACTTACCAAAAATTCTTAGGAATATAAAGCAAAACGAACATTAGCATTTTCTGTTGTGTAAAATCACCCTTGACCAACATTAAGTGATAAACTCAGGTGGAACGTACTTCTGCACACTGGCACTGTGCCACTCCAAAGCTTGTCTTCTTGGCAAGTTCGTTCTGCATCATCCTGTGAAACAAAAGAAAATGCTCAAAGAACAACTTTACTCAGTCAACTCTTTTCTCCCATCAATTCTAATATCCAGCAAGGCCAGGCCATTTTCTCTCCATGTGCAGTCCATGTAAATAGACAGTTAAATGCTATAGCCCTAGTTTACTAGCAGAGTTTAGGGTAGAACTCCTTCCTGTAAAGTGACGGCTATTGTTTATAAACCAGAAGTTTGTGGGGCCAGTTAGTTAGTTCTCTTGTCCTTCTCCCTAGAGTATCATCCCTCTTGTCAGTTTTACCATTCTTGTTCCCAGGAATGTGTTATGACGACAAATCTTCTCCTTCCAAGACTCACATAAATCTAACTAGCATTTTTTTCAACAACAGTACAAGATTATGTTTTATAAACACAACACACTGATTTTGACCACATCTCAAACACTTACTCTTTAAATTTGCTTATAAATAATTTCTTTCTTATGTACAGGCTTTATAGCCAGTCTAATAGCCCAGGATTTACTTCTTATTTTATTCCAAGACATGGAAAAAACTTCTAAAATTTGTCCCTTGAAGTAATGTACTTTCATTACAAAGCAAACTGACTGACAAGGGCAGCTGTTTGACATGAGTGTTTGTATGGCATCACACCCAACAAGCTTTGCTTCCCAAAGGAAAAAAAAAGCAGGACTTCTCTTCAACAGCAGGGAGACAGACTGACGCTAGGTGGCGAAGCTGGAATACAAAGCTTGGAAGGACTTTTTACTGTATAAGCACTGGTTTATTACCTCCAAAAGTTACTTGGAACAGCAATTCTACCTATCTGTCTAAATACGAACCCACCGCTCCATCTGCAGTGATACTGCATACGTGGAAACATAATGCAAATTAAATTTATTGTTACCTAAGCATTATCTAAACTCTTCTTTATACCATGTGCCATAGTGAATTCACTCTAGACTGAGTGAATTCTCATGCATTAAGTTCTTAATTTCTTATTGGAGTTATGACAGCACAAAGGAAGTACAATACTGCAATCTGCTTGGTACTCACAAAACACAGTGTTAAGAGCCAGCCTCCATCCTGGAGACACCTCACCACCTCATGTCTCTGGACATGACTGTCTTACTCTGCCATCACCTGGGGATGGTGGAGGCCATCCTGTGCCTCAGAAACATACTTTGTGAATTCACTGCACCTTTGGAAAACACACCTAAGGCAGCTCTGAATTGGCTAGCCTGAGTCCTGATAATGGGACAGAAGTGCTGCTCCAGAGCTCAGGTGGGGATGAGCCCAATGCTCATCATAAAAACAATGGACAGGAAAGAACTTTCTTCCCTTCTCCATCATGGAATAAAACTGTCATTGAACAAACTGGAATCCCTTTGCCTTACTGAAACAAGAGATACCATTTTTATACCACCTAGCAATGTCATAGGACTGAGAGCAGTGGAGTTTATTGGGAGCTTTGAGTTTGAAAGTCACAATGCAGCACATATAATGCCCGGGACTTTATGAAATCATGGGAAGAAGGCAATGTAACTCTGGTCAGAGAGCTAGCTCAAGAGAGCAATACATGAAAAATTTACTCTTCCATGATTTATGGTCACAAACATATGTAATGCTGTATTTGCAGGGGGCTGAAACAACCTTCCGTTAAAAAAACACTGAAAGCTATCTGCTGAACACGTATCTCTGAACAGGATGCCTTTATGTGCTTCAGTTATACCCTTAGGTAATTCAAGAACTATCCCAGACATACCAAGAGCATTCTAACAACAACAAGAGCAGATATCCAACTCCTGTGGTAGTTAAGGGAATATATCATAGAATAGTTTTGTTTGGAAAAGACCTTTAAGATCATCAAGTCCAACCATTAACTCAGCACTGCCAATTCACACCATGTCCCTCAGCATCACATCTACATGCCTCTTAAATACCTCCATGGATAAGGACTCCACCACTGCCCTGGGCAGCCTGTTCCACAGCTTGATAACCCTTTTAGTGAAAAAATTTTTCCTAATATTCAGTCTAAACCTCCCCTGGCACAACTTGAAGCCATTGCCCCTTGTCCTATCACTAGTTACCTGGCAGAATATGGACCAGACATAATACATTCTCATAGTCATCACATAAGAACTGAAAATGACAACTAAAAGTTTAGAGCGATGAAGCCTTGAGCTTGCTTACTTGTAATTCATAGCCAGAATCACATTTATAAAGAACCACATCTTTGTAATTGTATTTAGTGCCAACCACAAATCCATGCTCTGGAGACTCTGGGGTCCCACAGGACACGGGAATGCAGATGTCATCAGAAAACGATGGCAGCCAAATGCCACTCTCCTGAAAAATAAAAGTAATTAAAAGTGTGAATGCATTGCTTTGTATGCTTAATTCATATCTAAATGAAAAAGTTAGGAAAATCATAGTAGAAGCATTCAATGGCTGTGCATGTACAGATGTGGTTAATGTAATATCATCTGTGAAATTCTTAGTAAAACTCAGTAATTTAAGTAACACTTTTAAGATGTCAACATAGACTGGAGCTCAGCTTTGGCAGGAATGTTCAGCTTAGACTTACAAGACAGAAGGAACAAAAAGTTAATGGGGAAACGGAAGCTTGGAAAATCAAGTTCACTTGTACAATGTCACCTAATAGCTCAGGGAACACATCAGGAGAAGAATGAAAACTACAGCTGCCTGATTCCACATTCTGTACTTCTCTCCTGGCTGAATGTCTAACACCATGACTAGGTGCTTCAGCTGCCTTCCTCCTCTCTGAAGGGAGGCCTGATACCTGAAGAGACACTCATCAAACACACCTATGCCTACTGATCTCTGAAACAGCAAAGTAACGGGAAAACATTTCCTTATGAAGTGCTGATTCTGCAAACCCACACATGCTTAGCTTTTCTCATATGAGCAGACTTGAATGAGTCTATCTACAAGCTTAAGTCAATGTTGTCCACAGCTAATGTGACATGAGGTTACTACCAGAACTGATGAGGATGCTTGCTCTTTAACATAGAGAAGATTCAAGTTTCTACAGCAGCACAGTAGATTAACATGTGTGCTACCTGTTATTCTGGAGGAAAAGAGCTCTGCACACAATCCTCAAAATACATTAGAAATCTTGTGCATAATTTTTAAAAAACTCGGACATGACTTACTCCCTGAAATGTGATAAAAGGAATGTTTTTCTAAAGGACAGCATGAGTTTTCGATGGAAGAAGTTGTCAATAGTTTCTAGTTCTGAAAGTCTATGCATGGAAAACTAATCATTGCTCTTACTGGGCAACAAGGAAGCATATTATGTTTTGCATGATATGCTTTAAATTTTTTTGTTTTGTGCAATTAAGGGCCAAAAGCTAATGAGGGCATGAGGAGGACTCTTGAATTCAACAAAGCTGGCAAAACAAAACAGTGCAAATAACACTATACCTTGCATGTAGATGTGCTTGTTCCCACCAGAGTATAGCCTTCTACACATGACAAAGTGATGTTTGTGTTCACAGTGAAGTTGTCCCCAAGAATGATTACATGCGTGATATTTCCTGGGAGGGGACACTTTCTGGGGCAACAGGAAATACTCTGAGAAGACCACTGTCCGTCTTCCTGGCAAATGCATACATCCAGCTCTGTCACCATTGTGTAGCCTTCCAGGCATCTGCAACACAGCATGAAGACTTGACCACAGAGACACAGCTAGAGATGAGCTAACCTATAAATTACAAAGTCAGACAGTCATTTTTCAGCATTAGTTGTCTATAAGGACACCTTGGGATTTCTCTACTATTTCAAGGTAACCCTGTAATAGGCATGCCTGGACTGAGTTTATTCTGTTGCAAGAGCTGGAAGCTTCAGACTTCATCTCCAGCTGCTACATGCTGCTGCAGCAGCACAATGGAAAGTGAGTTTGTGGCTTTAGTGCTTGGAGGGTACTGACCACTCTAGTGCAGTTCCTGCACTGCCTTTCCCTTTGCAAGGAGGGCTTTTGGTTAGGTAAACAGTGCGTGAGCACCAAGCAGTTCTGAAGATCATCTCACTTTTTTCCAAGAACAAACAAAGCCTTAGGCTGACCACAGGCCATTTGCTCAGACATTTAAGGCTGATTCATTCTGTTCCACACGGTGCGTCACCAAGACCAACTCAACTGGTCTGCACAAGTGGGTTCACTTGTAGAAAGCCAGACATGAGCATCCCCTTCACCTTGTTTAAGATGCATGGAAATGACTGATACTGTTAAATTCATCCACATGCCATATCCCAGTTCTGGCCTATACTATTACTTGCTTTTACTGTCAAAAAGCCATCTTCTGCCTTCTGCCAAGGAATTCCTCACTTAAGCAAAAGAGATCTGCAGTTTGCACACTTCAGGAAATTAACAAAAAAACCTTTGTCTCATATCTGACAAAGGAGTAACTTCACATCAGCAACACTTGCCAACAGTGCAGTGTTACAGTATAGAAAATGGGACAAGAGAGAGATCAGCCCTTCTGTATTACAACAGGCACCTGAAGCAGCAGGAAGATGTTCAGACCAGTGTTTCAGAGGAGAAGAGGAATGCAAAAGGGAATGGAAAACTAAAGGCTGTGGAGGGTGCAGCCCAACAGGCTGAAATATCTTGCTAGAGTTTTGACAGTGGTCCAAATAATATTTTATACGTGTATGGGAATGTGGGCTTTGTCAATTTGAGCATGTGATGTGGCATAATATTTTAAAAACTTGCACTAACTGAGGGTGCATAAACCTTTCATCTTCATTCTTTCTGAGATTTTATGGAAACACAACAGCAGTAGCATTCTTACCTGTACTGGACCTTGCTCCCATAGGTGTAAGTGTTCCCAAGAACTTCTGCATTTGGGACAGAAGGTGGTGGGCCACAGCTTAACAGCTCACAGCTTGGGTATGGCTTCTTCCAGACACCAGTCTCCATACAAGTCAGTTCTGGACTCCCCTGCATGACAAAACCTGTCAAGCAGGTATAGATGATGGTGTTTTCATCTGCAGAGCTGCTCCCATTGATAAATGTGTTGGGGATGGTGGGTGGAGAGCCGCAGGAAATCTGCCTGCAGCGAGGAAACCCAGAACTCCACTTGCCAGCTGCCTCACAGGTGACTTCAGAAGGCCCGAGCAGTTTGAAACCCTCCAGGCATTGAAACTGGGCACTTTTCCCACAGCTGAAATCTGTACCAAGAACAACCCCATTTGGAATCTGTGGTGTAGGACACAGGCAGGGCAGGCACGATGGAAGGCTTCCACTCCAGGAGCCATTGGACAAACATTGTCGTAAAGGATTGCCGTGCAGCTCATAACCAGGGAAGCACACATACTGGGCAAGTTCCCCATAGGTAAAGCCTGAGCCATTCAGAAAGCCATGAGAGATGTCTTCAGGAGGTCCACAAATGACTGGCTCACAGTGTGGAGCTTCTGAATCCCAGGTACCATCGCTCTGACAGGTAAGTGTAGACACTCCTTGCAGGCTATATCCTTCATTGCAGTGATAGTGCACTTCTTTCTTAAAGCCAAAATCTGATCCTCTAGTTCTCCCATTGGGAAGAGGCAGTGGCACAGGGCAGGTCACAGCTTTGCAAACTGGAGCAATTCCACTCCAGCTTCCGTTTGCAAGGCAGACTATACTCCTGTTCCCATCTAACAGGAAACCTTCATTGCAGCTGTACTCTATATGTCTCTGGAACGTGTGCTCCTCTCCATTCACCTGACCGTTCTCCAAAACTGGTGGTGGGCTGCAGGAAACAGGAATGCATATCGGTTCACTGCCATCCCATTTCTGGTTCTCTTGGCATTTTCTCTCTGTGGGGCCATTTAACTGGTATCCAGGATCACACTCATAGTGGACAACACTCCCATATGTGTAGTTTTCCCCTCTTATGCTCCCATTCATAAGCTGGGTAGGTGAGCTGCACATTACTGCTTTGCAGTATGGAGCAGTGTTACTCCACTGACGACTTGGCAAACACAGTCGTGTCTCAGAGCCAACAAGTGTGAACCCTGGCTTACAGGTGTACTGCACCACGCTACCAAGTGTGTTCTCAGTGAAATGTAAAAAACCGTTCTCTGGGGGTGACAGCAACACGCATTCTATTGAAACGCAGGCAGGAGCAGTGCCATTCCAAGCTCCATCTTCTTGGCAAGCTAGAACATGGTTTCCCAGCAGCTCATAGCCAGAGTAACACGTGTATAAAATGATAGTTCCAAATAAGAAAGTGGTGACCTGCATTGCACTGTCTTCCTTCAAGGAACTTTTCGAGTCTTTCAAATTGTCAGCCAGTAACATATGTGAAAGGGAGGGACCCTCTGTATCACTCTCCTGGTGAGAACGTCTTTCCCCATGTCTCACCTGCATGTACTCCCCAAAGTCGATGTGAGGAGGCAGGCCACAGTCTGTTGGGAGGCAAGTTGGTGTGGAGCTAGACCAGCCTGATTCTTCACAGGTATGCATGGCAAGACCTGACAGCTGGAAACCTGGCACACAACTGTAGATGACCATGGCCCCATAGCTATAATCTGCACCCTCCACAAAGCCATTCTCGATGGGCTGAGGAGGCTGGCAATTTATGGCTTTGCAGGAAGGAACCTCTGTACTCCACTCCCCTGTCTCTAGGCATCTCAGCATTTCCTCCCCTTGGAGCTGGAAGCCTCTGTCACAGGAATACCTAACAGTCTGCCCATAATGGAAGTTTGTGAATGAGTATTTGCCATTGTGGATCTTCTTAGGCCTTTGGCACTGAATAGGTTTGCAAGCTGGCCTTCCTCCAAGCCACTGGCCATCTTCTCCACAGAGGATAGTTGTGTTCCCCACCAGTTCGAAGCCTGGTTTACATGTATAGAAGGCTGTGCTAAGGAAGGTGAGGCCCTGCACATCAACAATGCCATTCTGAATTTCTTCTGGCTGGGGGCACTCCACAGGAATACATTCTGGCAAAGGCAAGCTCCACGAGCCATCAGCCTGGCATCTGATGGTAGACTCACCCTTCAGTAAAAATCCATCCACACAGATGTATTTCACAGTGCTACCAAAGTGAAGAGTTGAGGTCAAGGGGTCACCAAAGGGGATGTATGGAGGTGCAGGACACTGTACAACCTTGCAGAAGGGAAAGGAATCATTCCATTGTTGGGAGGGTAAGCATTTCAGTACAGAGGAGCCATGCAAAACATAACCCTCTCTGCAGGAGAACTGTACCACACCAACTTGGTTAGCCACTTCCCTCAAGACCAGCTGGTTTTCTGCCAACGGTGGTTCTGGACATTTTGTTGGCACACACTTTGGGCTTTGCTTTTTGCTCCATTTCCCAGACTTTTGACAGGTCCAAGAAACATCTCCAATCAGCTCATAACCTTCATCACAGAAAAACTCAACTTTGGAACCCATATAAAAATTTTCGCCCTTGGAGTAGCCATGCTGGATGGGTGGTGGTTTTCCACAGCTGAGGGGAACACAGTAAGGAGGTGATTCACTGTACCATTGCCGATTGGCTTGGCAGATGAGCACTGAGCTCCCTACCAGCTGGTAGCCAGACTCACACTGATAATTAGCCTGATTCTCAAAGAAGCGTCCAGTTGTTTCCTGCAAAACAGATAAGACAGGGACATGTCTGAAATGAATATGCATGACTGGGGCAAGAGGAGACTGATATCATTTCTTGTATTCTTTTGGTCTAGCTTCTAGCTGAATCTAGACAGCAGTAAAGGCTGTCTACGAAGGAATAATGCAAATAACTGGCACAGAATGTCTTGCCTCAAATAATGCACTCTGCGGTCAGGAAATCTGAGAACACCAGCAAAATAAAACAGAAAATTCAAGACCTAACAGGTAAAAGTTTTTTTTTTTATTTCCTCTGCTTTATCCCTTCCTGACCCATGAGGACAAACAATGTGTAGACAGGAAAAGAGAAAAGAAATGGGTCAGGAGAAGCTGCCATGAAATGGCCAATTGTTGTTATGATTCTTTAGCTTACAGGTGTATTAAAGGCTGGAGCCTTCAGGACATGTTCATAAGTGACACATATGCAGCTGCAGAGTCTTAAGCAGGCAGCTGAGGAGACCCTCAAAGTTGTAGGCTGAGCTCAAACTGAGGTATTAAAAAATGTCTCTAATGGAGTATCTGGAGGAGTGATCCTACCTAAGGAAGACAATACCGAGTGATGTGCATTAATTAGAGGATGTATCTGTGTGGAGAACAGAAATTGGTGCTATTAGTGCTGGAAGTCCATGTGGGAACTTGGAGGCACACCCCCCACCTCCAGTTTTTAGCAAATGCACATTCCCTTGTGACTAGAGTTAAGGAAGGAGGGGGAATGTTCAGAAGAAAAATGCTTTAAAAATTCAACGTTATATCTTTACAACAGCATTCTTGATCTTCCTTACCACAATATTACCCTTGTGCATCACAATACAACACAGGTTAAGTAGTTGTTACAGGTTTTGCCTGCCACGAGGAGATTTTTAACTTCAGGGGCATTGTTACAATGCAATTTGATAAGGAAAGGGAAGTTCTGGATTCAGTAAAGAAGTGTGCTTGCATCTAAATGAGAGAAATTATTGCAAGGTGATTTATCTATTGCAAATCAGATGTTTTTTCATAGCATTGGAAAGAGCAAGGCTTGTGAACTGGCAACAGAACTTCAAATGTCTCCAGATGGCACTGGAAAGCCACCCACGGACCAAACAAATGACGAGTAGGACACTGAGGAAAACAATTGATTGCCATATTGACTCCTAACTGAAAACCCAGTTTAAGATAGGAAATCCTATGGAAGTGTCCATGTTTTTCAGACATGATTCTGCTGCAAATCCACCTGTTTTTCCCTTTGCTTATTCCATCCAGTCACATGCTTCCTCAATTTTAACAGGAGAGCAAAACAGAAGAAAGAGAACCCCAACAGTGTCAATTGTGAAGACATACTCAGTCTGCTATGGTAGCAGACAGATGAAAAAACTCGTTCTGTACCTTAATAAAGCCATTCTCAAGCTGCGGTGGTTCTCCACAGGACACTGGGTGGCACGTGGGCAGACTGCCACTCCAGTTGCCAGTGGCCTCACAGGTCCGCTTCTTCTCTCCCTTGATGTAGTACCCTTTGTTGCAGCTGTAAGCCACCACTGCTCCAAAGCTGTAGTTGGCCCCACTGGCATAGCCATTGCTAATGTGGGGAGGCTCTCCGCAGCGAACAGGGATGCACTGGATGCTCAAAGGAGAAGGATTCCATTGGCCCCCTCGAAGGCACTCAATCTTGGCTGAAGTGTTCAGAACAAAGCCTTCCATGCACTTGAAGCTCACGATGGAGCCAGCTACAAACCTGGCTTTACTAACAGACTCCAGGATGCTGTATGATACGGTGGATGGCTTTTCACAGAAATCAGCTATGCAGTGGGGCATCTCCCTGCCCTCTGGAGGCACCCACTTCCCTTCTGCATTGCAAAGCAGCTGAGAGTTATCAGCCAGGCTGTAGCCATCTGAGCAGAAGTAGTAAGCTATATCACCAAAGAGGCGGTGGCCACTCTCTGGTGATGCATTTTCCACATGGGGTGGTTCATCACAGGATACTGCCAGGCACTGCTGGTGGCTCACACTCCATTCGCCGCTGGCTAAGCATTCTATGGCTGCAGGGCCAACTAATGTGTAACTGTGAATAAGGAAACCACATAGGAAGTCAAAAAGACAAGCATTATCAAATGCTACCTACAGTTTCCTGAAGCCCCTGCAGTATGAGCTTGCTTGCTAGCACCTCGGAAGAATAGGACCCTTTACAAAAGCTACGACCGACTTCAAAACGAAAATCTTAAAGTCTGCATGTCCACGGGTGAGATATCACAATGATGGATATCCTAGCACACCTCGAATATATTGCTTCTCTCACATCTGTCCATCTGATTGCCATTCCTGAACTTCCATTTTGCTTGAAACTACTACAATAAACCTAGTATTGTGCTGTGACAGTCCATACAATCCTCAAAGAAACTATTCCACCGAGAAAATCTTCTCCTTTAGCAGAACTGGATGGAGAAGAAAGAGATGAAAAGCCCATAAAAGCTTTTTGAGTTCCTCTATCAGCCCTATCAATTTTCACACTTGCAAGCAATGAGAAACTTCTTAGTGAGTTACCCAGATGCTCTTGCAGTAATACATATGGCAATTTTGTAACAACTTCTTCCTAAAAAAACACTGTACAAATTGTTATGAAAGCCAAGTAAAAAATAAATCTCTGACAGTGAAATCCTACCACGTGATTACTGTTAGTGTAATTGTATTTCTCTAATCTGTCTCTGGGATGCAGTGACAGGCATTACTCCATGCTGCTTAAACATGCAAAAGCATAGTTACAGTCCCTGTGACTATCTTCTTCCTCACTTTTGAAATCTCTGTGGTGTGATCTCACAGAAAGCAAATAAACAGTAACTACTGCAAATTTCCCAGTAACTCTTTCCAGCTGCAGGCTGGAAACTGGTTGTTCAGATTTTGATGGCAACATCTGTAGAAGTGCTTTTTCGTTTGTAGGATTTGTCTTCAAAGCCTCATGACTGTGCTCCAGAAAAAAGAGCCTATTATGTGCCAATGTTTAATATGATCCACTCTATTCATTGTCACAGGCAGCTGTGACCCTCTTTAAATGCTGCTATCCTATCCCATTTGAACTGCTTGCACAGGAAAGAAGCAGCTTTTAAAATCAAAATATAGTCAAGAAAACAGAATAAGGATGTTTTGCTTCAATTACGTTTCAAAAAATATTGCAAAGCCAGTTTACAATAAAATTGCTGGCTTATCAATCTATATTTTTATGTCAAGAAGGAGCAGAAAATCCTCCAGTCACTTAGGGCCTGACTTGGCAAAAGCTCTGCATGCCTGCTCTGCCTTTGGGACAGAACAGTTGCAAGAAATTCAATGTGACTGCTCACAAGCTATAAAGATAAGCATGTACAAAGGTTCTTCCAGGATCAGAGTCCAGCATTACATTCATGCTCAACATCATCAAAATGAAGCCCCATCTTTGATGAAATATGGTCTGAAAAGGTCACTACACTGAATAGACAGAAATAAAAAAAAAATAATGCACCTCAATAAACAATGAGTCAGTTTTAAGGAAGCAGAATTTAGAATACCAGGACAGTTCTCAAAACACACCAAAGAGCTTTCTTATAGCCTAAGGAGACATTGGGAATTCTTTATAATCAGGGCCTTGAGTTTACCACAGAAGTACTAATTCTGTAGCAACTCCAAGGGAGGGGGATTCCTATTGAACTGGTCTATCACTCCCCATGACTCCCCTCCACTCTCCTCTTCCAGAGTGCATTCAGCTGCTGTGAAACTACTTTAAGAAATGCCTGTATGTCCTGTACTAATTTGACAGCCCACAGAAAAATCTCCATCACATTTAATTTCCAGATAGTTAAGACAGAAGCAGTAAAAATGGATTATTGTGCAGTTACAATGGACTTGCGAAGCAGCACACCAGTTTTACTTGTCCCGACTATTAGTCCCGTAGTGCTAATCTACATACCCTTCTTTACACGTGTATGAGACTGTGTTCCCAAAAGTAAAGTTATTTCCATTGATGACTGCATCTTTGATGGCAGGAGGGGATCCACATGAGATAATGTTGCAAGCTGGAAGTGTGCTGTTCCAGTTCCCTGAAGATGCACAGACAAGCACAGAAGGTCCCTGAAGGCTGAGACACAAAGATCATTATCAAGGCTGCCCTTTCAGTCCAGGTGAAGAACACAGAAGGGAAGGGGTGCTTTGCTCCTCACTGACTTACTGGCCCCAGTGAAACTAAGGGGAGTCTCTCACTGACTCCAGTAGAGGCCAGAATCCCTCTGTTCATGAGAAAGCATTGCTGATGCTGGCAAAAAAGCTGGTCTTCAGATTATTTTGAAGAACGAGCTGGTGGAGTTCATGTGGGGCCTCAATGCACTGTGCAGACACACACACATAACTTCTACTGTAGCTTTGCCCATCTTTGAGCCATAAAAGAAAGTCATAGGGTGCTTAAATATTTATTTAAGCTTAAAGATTTACTTGTATGCCATCAACACCACGCCAATCCTAAGACTTGCAACTAGGCCTCAGTCTAAGACCCAATTAACTCAAGGACTTAAACAATGTCTTCACTCAGAAAACTGAAGGAAATGCTTCAGTTCAGGTTTGTTTACAAAAAGGCATTCAGTTCCTTCAGGAGGTAAAGGATTTTGCTTGAGTGAATGGCCACATACATTTGAAGTTCATGGTATTTTTTTGTTTCCTTAGCTGAGGAAACAGCAATGCATTGGTGCAAAAGGCATGACAGCTGTGTGAACAGAGGTATTCAGCAACAGCACCCTGAGATGCCCTGGGTGAACCCCCTGAATTCAGCTGCTGTGTCAGCTGGCTATGGATTCCCAGTAAGTCCCATGTCATATCTGAAAGCCCTGCACAGGTGTGTCTGATTCCCTACAATTTAGTCTCAAATAATACTGACTGAAATGAGCTCAGGGGTTAATGGAAGAGAACAACACTGACCTATAAAGCCCTTAGAGATATGGCACAGGCCCTTGTCAGGGCAGTGGACTCTGCCTACCTGTGGCAATATGTTTAAGAAAAAAACACATAAGAGGTGCTTGAAGGAAGGGTCAGGGTCCACACTTAGGTCCAGAAATAATGCGTAACAGGGACATTGTTTGGGAGGGCTTGCCCTGGAGTCATGACCACAGGAGAGAGGACTTCTCTCACCAAGCTATGCTAGACAGGTAAAGGGAAAGAGTCATAACTGACGTGGTATTTGCTGCTTATATGTCCTAAGTCCATGGCCAAAAAGCTCATTGACACTGATAAAAACACTGCCTGGTTTAGTGGTGTACAGATAAATCATGGCTTAACACTACACTGGACTGCAACTGAAGTATCCATTTCTGCTAACATGATTAAAACACTCACCAAATGAGCATACCTCACCTACTTGCCTGCACCTGGACAAGGGAATGCTTGCAGCAGAAAAATACAGAAAAAATTCAGACCTAAACAGTCCATATGAGACCACGTATGTAAGAGTAAATCTGCTAGAGGTACAAGCAGGTATCAGGAGAGACAGAAACTTGCACTTAAAGCCATATCCTTGGATATAGCATGACTGTAATGATTTTTAATTGCAGCACATTAAAAATGTGTTTCCAGTATAACTGCTTACAAACATAAAACAGAATAAAAGCCTAGAATAAATAACTACTACAGAGAGTACAAGGAGTAAATTAGTAACTTCCAGAAGGCTCTTTACAACAAAGGCACTGTAAAACAATAGCAAAAATAATATTGGGTATACACTAAAGCTGTAAGGCTATGATAAACTTAAAAGACAAATGAGAACTTTGAAAAATAATGACAACTATTTTTCTGAATATTCAAAATATGTCTTTGAGATTCATGGTAAAATAAAAGCATTGCGTATATATATATAGAGAGAGAGCAAATCCTGAATGACCTTCTTGAACTGCTCCAATTTGGGATGAAATACAGAAAGTACCTTCAAGATATCAAGACGTCTTTTTCAATTCTATTTTAGTATTTTATCTCTTTGAGCAATGATCCCAGCTTTTGATTCTTTCAGACATAAGTTAGACCTTTTAGCAAGCATGCCATCTGCATTTGGCTGAGGAACATTCCTGCATTTACCTATATCCATTGTCACAGGTGTATGATACAGAAGAAAGGTAGGTTGTGCCAGTGAGCGTGTATTTTCCATTGCTGATATCCTGTGGGCTAGGACAAGTCACCAGTTCACAGGAGGGGGGAGGATGATTCCAAATGCCACTAGCAAGGCACAGAATTTCCTTTTCACCCACCAAGTTGTATCCATCATTGCATCTGAGTTAGAAGAAAAGAAGTGCTATCAAACACAGAGCCTTTTATGCACAACGTAATCAGCAACCCTTTTTTCTCTTCATCCACACCTGCATACACCGTCTTTCTCTGCAGCGCACACAGAGGCAGTACTTGAGTAAATATTCAGCTCTTCTAGTGAATAGCCACAGCTATAGCCAAATGTCTTTCCATCACTTTAATCCCATCTTGCTCCTCTCCTTCATTTCCACCACTCTCCCATTTCAGCCATACTCATCTGTTGCCAGATTCTCAATCAATGATTAATATAGCACTTCAAACATACTGAATTCCTACCTGTACACCACCTTATTGTGGTATGTAAAATTTGAGCCCCAAATGGCACCGTTCTCTGGAATAACTGGACCACCACAGGATATAGCTTTAAAAAGACAGGATCACAAGAGAGATTGACACAACACAAATGAAAAAGAACACAAGATCAGGATTTGCTTTGTTTTCTCTAAGTAGGTTCAAAGAGGTGTAATGTCCTAGGTAACACTGGGTTCTTGACTAAGCTATAACTGACATTTAGGGCTCTTTATCTGACTTCACCTTACTGAGAAATTGAACTAACTGGAAATGGTAGTCGGAACTGTTCTACAAACCACACACCTGACTTTCAAGAGGACTCTGTATCCATGACTCCCTGCGGAAAAACTAATTAGGTTTTTGACATTGTCTTTGTCACTCCTTCATTTTTACCTGGTTGCGTCACCTCATTAGTTCTGGTTTTCTAAAGAAACAATTTCTGCAATTATACCATGCGTATGTACATGCCCCAGCCTGTCCTCTCTGGTTGCTTTTTATCCACTGAAACACAGTTAAGGTTCTTTAAGACATTAAGTCTGGAGGCTGGGTAGAGAAGATACTTTTTATGCTTGCATTAAGATGAGATGACTCCACACCTTTGACACTTCAGAGAATCTGCATAAGAGAGTACCACTATGGATACAATAACTGTTGGAAAAGCTTCAAATGGTGCTTACATCTCTTAAAACAACAGAGACTTCAACACCGAGACCCAGGTCTGCTAGGACAGGGCTTCATTAGCTGCCATGGTCTCTAAAGGCTCTACACTATGACTTTCCCCCTTCCATCTCTAACAACACACATTATGACATGCATTCTCCCCAGGAACTGTACCTTCACAATATGGTATTGGGTGGCTCCACTCTCCAGACTCCATGCATGCAAGTTTAGTCACTCCTGCCAGCTGAAACCCTTCTTCACAGGAAAATGTTACTTCACTGCCAACACTGTAAGTGTCACCATATAAATGGCCATGCTCTGGATTTCCTGGATTATGGCACTTCACCGGTTCTAAGGAGGCAGAGAGAAACTATCAAAAACATAACTAAGCACCAGGTTTTATAAACAAGTTGCGGGAGATACCCCTGGGAATCTTCTGGAAGTAGGAAGGCAGAGCACCTGGAAAACATGCAGAAGTAGCTTACAGGTTTACCAGCTTTTCTGTTATGTACGTAAGCAACAGGCACTGAAGACTCATGCAAGTAAGCTAATCTTGAAATGGAAGAGCCTTCTGTAACTGAGTTGGCATTCACTGTCAGAAGTAAACACATCTTATAGTCATTTTTCCCTCTGTGAGGGAAAGCCCATTCCAACATGTCCAGCCATGAACATGAAATCAGTTCAGCTACCTTTTTTCCCAACCTATGCTACTTTGTTGTCATCTTCACGCGAAGTTACCTTGCTTAATGTTTCGATAGGCAGCTCAAGCCCTACTCAGATGCCTGCATTCAAATATTTCTTCACTGCACAGCTCTGCTCTGAGAAATGACACATTGTGGCATGCAGCCTTCCCAGGCCTTCAGCACATAAGCTCCAGGTGCAAGAGGATTTTGCATGTGTGTACGTCTCCAAGCAGAATTCCAGCGACAGCTGCCTCCATAGGGAGAGATGAGTTCTCAAGAAACAAAAGGAAAGTCTTCCTCACAGCCTCATTCAGGTCAAAGTGACTGGAGACGAGAGCATGCCTGCCCTGTCCCTCCCTAGATACCAATTACTGGCAACTGCCTTCCATAGTGGGAGGCAGGATACTGGCCTATAGAGACCCTTTGAAAGGGTAGCCTGATGTTTTTCTTTCCCATACCTGCACATTTTTTACCATCTCCTGTGTAAGGAGGGATGCAAGTGCAAACATAGGATCCATTTGTGTTGAGACAAGATGCGTGCTCATCGCAGTCTGATCCAACAGCGCATTCATCAACATCTACAAAAAAAAACCACAAGAAAGATGTCTCTAGGGTGGTATTTGTAATAAGCATCTGCTTTAAAGTTTTGTCTCACTGTCAAGAGGAATCGCTTTGATCAGTATAATTAAAAATCACTCTTACTTCTATCACATTTTTGATGCACAAGTAAAAATATTTAATATTTTGATTAATATTTATGTTTTCTATGTAATTTACCATACAGTATTGTGAAACATGAGGAAACTAGACATAAATCCTATTCATCTTCAGTCAATACTTTCACAAAAAGTATGTGGTTACCAAGTAGTAAAATAACAGATATATAACTCATGTGCTGTTACTACTAGTTTGGACAGACACTATGAGGAAGGACTTCTGCATTAAACACTTGCTTGGGAAAATCCTCTGTATCTCAAACCTCCCATCTGTAAGACAGGAAAACTTGGCCAAGAAGGGAAACACAATGAACGTAAAATACGATTAGAGCTCCATCTTTGCTGAAGAAAATTACATTAGACCAGGAAAGAGAAGTGCGTACAGTTGCCAGTATTAGTTATTATAATTAACTATTTATATGATAGTACTGCCTAGAAATGCCAACTGATGATTTATGTTCTATGTGAGTTGGTACCGTTCAGCAAAAAGTAATCCCTCACTCCAGAACACTTCACAGAAGTGTTCTTGGTATGTAAACAATAAGTCATAAATTGCAAAGGGTCAATTTCAAAGTATCTAACTGAAAAATCCTGGCATCAGAGATTATTCCTTATATAAACCAAACTGTTAGAGACAGATAGAACAATTTTTCATTTAAAAGCTCTGCTACAGGATAGCTGTTGAATTAGGTATACCATGCAGACATAGCTGGAATTCTTTTCCAAGCAAAAAAGGAAGTAGGTTAAAACAGAAAAAAAAATTTACTGAATTGGTGTGTTTATTCTTCTCTGCTGAATGGGTGTGGCCAGCATGAAAAGAACCAAACAATGTTCTGAAAAGAAAAGGATTTTCTTTCTGATATGCAGGGTGAAAACAGTGCACTAAAATGAAAACAGTTGCCGATTACACAAGCATCAGGAGAATGCAAAGTGCTACCACAGCAGAACTGCAATCACTGCTCCTCCTGTAACATCTTGTAAGGCAAGGAAGAGGGGAAGGACACTATGAATCAGATCCGTAACAGAGCAAAAGGAATGCCCCAGGGCACAGGTGTACCAGGCTTTGTTAGCACCTGCCTGGAGTGTGAATCAAAAAATTACAGGGTGCCAAAGCAATTCTTACTTTCATTTTCCCTTTAGTCTACTCTGCTTTATTAGAGACAAGGCAAGCTAGAAGGTGGGGCATAGGGTTTTCCTTCTCAATCTCATGCTTTCTACTGCACAGACGTTGAACTATTTGGACAGACTTGCAGCATCTGCCGTGCGCCTGCTCATCTTTAGGCCTTGGTATGAAGTGCAAAGGAGAAAATCAAAGACAGGAACAACAGACTGGATGGTCTGTTTGGAAGTTCTGAAGGAGTCCTGGTAGACAGGATGCTACAGAACCAGAAGGATCCTACTCCAAAGTGAATTTTGGCAGAACTAAAAGAATGTTGGTTTTTCTTTTGCTCATCTTGACTGAAAAAATTATGTACTATACGCACATAAAGTTAAGAATCAAATCAAATACAAATCTTGCCAGGTTACCCTGCAACTCCCATGTTAGGCATGACTAAGACAGCAGCAACCCAAGTAGAAGTAGCTAGTAGATTCCAGCAGTGATCTGCTGGAGACATGTCCCTACATGAACAGTCAGTCCTCTGTATACAGTACAATACTGGTCTGTCTCATCTTTTAGCTAGCTCCTGCAACTTCATCTGGTACAACAGACCGAGCTGACCAGGAAGTAAATTATGGCATGGCAACTCTGTGAACTGTGTCCCTAAGTGCACTCCCAGCCCTCCCAATGCCGAAGCTGCTTGCTGACAAGCTTGTGTGACTGACCAGTAAACTCCCACAATGGAGGAAGGCTCAGAGGAGACGGGCAAAGGTGATCTGACCATGAAGCTCAGCGAATAATGCAGGGTATGACTAGCACTGCTGTTACAAAGACGCTGATTCAACATAAAGGGACAGAAAAGTGGCCTTTGTTTTAGGTAAACCAGCTATCAACAGTTGAATTGATCAACTGGTGGTGTAAATGCTTCTCCCTGAGTTCATTAAGAGCATAAATGTCTCCTTGAATTAGCCAGACCAGCATGGGTGCAAACTGAATACGTGGCTCAGGCCAACATAGAGTATAAAAACCAGACAACTAGCAACAGACTTGAGCTGTCTTCAACCCACGCATTCACTCCTGGCTACTGAGGATGCCCAGTGTCATGACAGTGAGCCTATTATAGAGACTGGTAATGGTAAACACATTGGTATTGTGATTGAACTGTGTATTGCAATTGCTATATTTTGCTAAGTGTAACTTGCATTTATTTGTATTGTGTTATGCAGTATATTTTGTATCACTCTGCTAAATCAGAAATCCTGTGCAGTATCAACTCTTCAAGTAAGTAAATCTGATATTCAACATCACAACCCCCATGTATGGAACATCTAAAATAACCTGGTCAGAGGTTGTTGTGCTGAAGCACAGAGAAACGCACAGGTTAGAAGCAGAGAATTTCAGAAATGTGAATATTTTGGAGTGTAATTTCTAAGACTCTGGTCAGCCTTCACAATTTCAGAATGAAATCCCACCCAAACCTAAGGGCACAGAAGACGTGCAAGACTTCCAGCCCATGCAGCCACGTGTATGGCACATCTCACCAAGGCAAGAAGGTGAAATGCTGTTCCAGCTCCCATTGTCCAGACACAACATCCTGGAGTCACCCAACAAATAGTAGCCATTGTTGCAATGATAGGTAACAGTACTGCCAGCAAAAAAATCTTCAGCTGAATAAAATCCATTTTCTAAAGGTGGAGGCACTCCACAGCTGATTCCTGCAACATGAGTGAAAAGAGGACACAGACATTAGCAGAGCAGGCACAGAGCAACTTCAGAATAATTCCACATGAGAGCCACCACCAGAGATTTTTTCTCTGCAATTGTGGAATCCCATCTGCAAGAGAGTCCAGACCTTTTCTGAGGTAGCTGATTGATTTCAGGTCCAGTGGGTGGTCTTGTTTTGTGGGCACTCGTCAATCAGATACTAAGCAGGACTCTCCAGCTCTTGCTATTCTGCTAGCTCTGGGGGAGACATCTGTGACTAAGATCTGAGCAATGAGCTTCAGTCACAGGACACTTCCCCTGATAATTAGTGATCATTGATGAGTTTTAAGGAAAAAGGAAAAGCACGTTTGCCTCCGTAGAGGTTCCTGTTATTTCCCTTCACTGAAAAACAATCTCAATGTTACTGTGTTTGAACATGGCAAAATAAGATAACAGATTACTGCTGAGAGGTTACAGTACTGGTCTGAGATGAGGGAGTGCATGGACGATGGAGAGATTGGAACTGACCTCACATACAACCTTGGGCATCACTTTGACTTTTGACTATAGCAAATAAGCCCTTCTGATCCCAGCTGTGCCAGCAGAAGGCATCACTGTACCTGCCTGCCAGAGGCTGCTATTTTTTCTAGCAGAGCTGCTTCTGTGTATCTTAATTTCAATCAAGTCAACACAAACTTATTCCAATAGCTACACAGCTCATTTTTTTAACTACATGGATTGTAGCAACTCTGTGCTCCTCAGCTACGTGCAAGGATCACTAAGTAAGACACTGTGAATTGTTCTGAGCTTGTGGTAATGGAAACCAAGTACTTGCTGTAGAGGGACAGAACTCAACAGCACGTAACAAAGACAGGCTGTCAGGGGATGGGGACCTGTGGTTTTCAGGGGATGGGGGCCTGTGGTTTTCAGGGTCTTTGATAGCAGGAAAAGGATC
Source organism: Podargus strigoides (assembly GCA_028020825.1). NCBI lineage: Eukaryota > Metazoa > Chordata > Aves > Caprimulgiformes > Podargidae > Podargus > Podargus strigoides. The sequence continues at coordinate 93,722,602 of CM051663.1, forward strand.
CTGGTGGGTGAAGGCAGTGATTACAATGAGCCTGATTCAGTCAGCAGAAGAATCTTTTCAGTACCACACCTTCCACTATAAACCCTGTAGGTCTGCATGCAGGAAATAGCTATCTTCAACCACTTTCATTCATCAGGTACTTGTGGAACAGGTTGAGAAAGGCCAGTGGACAAGTCTGGCCCTCATTCACCCAGCAAGTTTGTGGCAGGTCAGCCCTGTTCTGTCTGAGCTCTGTGCTCAACAGGTAAAACTGCCTGGACTAATACAGAGAAATCAGATAACAACACTAACAGGATTCTGGTGGCTTGTCACTGATAACACACTAAGAAAGAGCAACGCTGTCTCTGCCAGTGAACTTACGCTCTGACCAGCAGGACTTGCTTTTGGGTAAATCCTCACATGCATGCTATTATTTAGGCAGAAGAGAAGACAGATCTTGGATTTGTGCTATGAACAACTGAATAAAGAGGAAGACATGAAATCGCATCAAATTTAGATCAAACTATTTTTAAGGTATTTTTAACAAATTTGATGATTTTCCCCAAACTACTGATCAATTTTTGTATCATGCAATACCTACTTCTGGAGCTAATTTACTATTTTGCTGAAATGAAAAATATAGCCAGCTCCTATGCATGCAACTGCAGTCACATGTGCAGTCACAGCAGAGGAGAATCAAAGGAAAGGAGAAGGCAGGAGCAGGAAAGCAGTAATCAAAGAACCTTGGCAACCTAAATGTATACAGCTCAGTTTCTTAGAAGAAATCCTGTAAGTCTTGGAGCACTTCTAAGTCCTGACAGAAATATCAGCTGCTTTTAAAGAAATTATTCTATAACATACATGGATTGTAAAAGCCAAGGCTTTTACTTCAAATCAGACGTTCTCAGTGACACTTAAAAATCACAGAGATATTCTAGCATTTCCTGCACATCTTCCACACTCCTGGTGTTGCCGAGGAGGAAAGTCTGGAGTATCAGACTGCTGATCCAAACAGACTCATTTGTGCCATGGGCATCAGAAACCAACTGAAACAGTTGGCAGAATCCAATCGTGGTGTACCTCCTGCTTGGTAAAACATGAGTTTAAGTTTTAGAGCATAAATGTATATGCTGTAACATGGATGGATTTAAGTGCATCACAGCTGCAGGGATAAACAGGCCATGAATAGTGACAGGGTCTAAATAAAAGCTGGTGTTTCCTAAGCCTGCCAGCCCACTGAGACAACTCACTTTCACAGCGGGGAAAAGGCCGTGTCCACTGTCCCAGGTTAAGGCAGTGTTGAACAGAGTTTCCCACTATCTGGAAGCCTGGGTCACAGGAAAGGCTCACTTTTGACCCTGGCTTTAAATCAGCAGAAGAGGCCCGCAGATGTGGTATGGATCCTTGCAAGGACGGACAGTCTGTGGACAAAATATATGCATACAATAAGAGATACAGCTATGTGCTGAAATGAATATTTTTTTAATCTGATTGATCCTGTGTAAAAGTATCCAGGAGAAAGCTTTGGGAAGTGTTTTGTATGCTACATGCTGCTCAGGTTCAACATATAACATCAGAAAAAGAATCTGTAGGATAAGAGGTGGGGACTCAGTAGGTATTTTAATACCATCCAATTATTTTTAGAATAAAAGACAAGAAAAACTTCTAACCCAACACCATCTTCACTCTTTCCCCATCTCAATTCAGGAAGCAATAAATCTCTGTCCGAGATTCCAATGAACTTTTGTTACAAAACTCTGGAATTCGAGGAATGAAGGACTGAGTGTTCTAATTGTCAAATTATCAAAATAATTTATTCAAAGTTTGTAGGGCAAAAGCTGTAAACTAGTGTATTTGACCTCATAAAAGAGTATTATAATATTGTTCAGAAAAAAAGGGTTCTAGGAAATAAAGTTCTAACCAGCACAAAATATACTCTTGTAATCTATCTTCACTCTTCCAACAACTCCTGGCAGGAAATCTGGCCAGGCTAGTACATTTCCTTTTTGGAGCTCTTCTGGACAGGATGTAGCCAGAGATTTTACCTATGGATTTAAAACAGTTGATTAGGTGCTGTTTAAGGACCATGTAGGAGAAGAATGTAAAAAAATATTCCTTCCATGTCTGCATGCAACACTAGAACAAATCATTAAATAAGTGATGTTCATCCTTTCTAGCACAAGAGGCTTTTGACTGAACTATTGGTTATTCTGTACTTATAAGCCAGCTAGCTATGGACAGGCAGGTACTGACGCAATACCTGAAGAATACTTGTCATACAAGCAAAGTACAAAACATAGTTCTTGAAACACAATTGTGTTCATTTGCATGAAAGAAAAACTTATTTATGTCACAGAAAAAAGCATATATGAGAATGCAACCTGAAGAGAAAACTTGTATTTGCAGAAAAATGTCAAATAGGAGTCAAAAGGAACTTAACGTTGAAGATCTGCATTCCTCAAACTCTGCTAGCACTGCATCACGTTTAAGGAACAGAAAAACAAGAAGGAACAGTTTAATACAGCAATTTGTTGTTTCTGGGACACAAGTTTTGTGAATTCAATGCACTAGGCTATTGTGTAGCTCTTCAAAATACTGCAAGCAAGGCCTACCCACACCAATACTAACAGCAGTATTGGCATTGACTTCAAGAAGAGCAGGACAGGGACGCAATTAACCTTGTATTGAAACAGAAATTATATAGGCAAACTAAGGACAGAAGAAAGAAAGGAACACACTGTTAGATCAACAACACATTAATATCTTGAGAGCAGATCTGGTCAAATATTTTTGATGGGAAAGTTTTCCGTTTAATACATAACTCCCTTAATGGCACCACTAGGGGTTTCTTTTGCAGTCTTACTACAAGAAACTGAAATGACAATGGGAATCCTTAAGCCGTTTCAGTATTGCATTTTAATGTAAAAAAAAATAATTTCAATACGGTAAAAATACCACTACTTCATCACTGTGCCTCTGAGAATCTATTAAACACAGTAACATTATTATATTTCTATCTGGACACCAATAGCAGGAACTTGGAGACTACAACCCCAGGTGGCACAGCACTTTTAAACTATTCAGACACCAGGGTAAATTATATGTAATAGTAAGAGTACGCAGAAAGACCCTTAATGATGGGATGTAACGTAAATATTCCACAGTGGTCCCTTGGAAGGAGCACAGATGTCTCAAACCCAACATTTGTAAAAAAGAAGGCCATCTAGTTCCACTGGATGCTCAGGGAGATTTCAGCTATATGAAAGTGTCTTAAAACTGCAGAAGAAAGATCAGGGCTTTGGATTCATTCTCCATTGTCTTTGTTCACTATAAATTCAGGAACAGAAAGAAAACATAGTCCCAGCAGGTGACTGGAACTAAGGTGTATTATTGGCACAGCACTCCCCATTACGTTTCTCGCTATCAGGGCAGACACAATAATATTTCAGCCATGGAACTGCTGAAAAAAAGGTATGTGCCCTGAGGAGGACAAATGCACAGTAAAGGGATAATTAAGGATTTCCTCTTCTTTGAAGATATCTGAGAGGGAAGCGGTCTATGGACAAACAATGGTTATTCAATTAAGAGAACATGTTAGTAATTAGGCTACTGAGACTACTTCCTACTCTTTGTTTGCCTCTTCTGTGCTGGAGAGTCATTCCAGTAACTCCTTGGCAGGGAAAAAGGAATGTTTCCCTCAGCAGTGTGAAAAAATGAATTATGAAGAGCAAAGATGAGCAGCCCAGTGGGCTGTGTACACCTCAGAACAGCCAGCCTACCCATACAATACATGCAGCATGGCTTCAGGGCACAGCTAGCTAGTTAGAAAGCACAAGTGTGCCCAGTTCATGCCAAACACTTGGGAAAATGCCTTCCTCAGAAGGATGACTGACTTCTGTCAAGTCTCCAGTGGATGAAATCAACTACCAAGAATAATGGGCTATACTGTCTGTCTTTGTGAGAAAGCAAGGTACACCATGAACCTCAGACTGAAATATTCTCACATTCCCTGTACCCTGAACTCCAGTGAGGCAGATCAGACTCTTCTAGAGTCAGTTTAGCTGGAGAAGAGAGCAACTTGCTCTGTTTATTCTGAGGCCATTTCAGAGATGCCATTTCAACAGTATGTGCTGATGGAAACTGCTTAGGCCACAGGCTGCAAACAAACTGCAGGGAAAAATTTCCAATGTGGGAAAGACAGGTTTGGGAATCAGCCCTTTCAGGCCATATGATGGAAAACCGAGGGCTGGAAAGGACCTCACAGTCCCATATAGATAAGTAATATTTCTACTGCTGTCTGCTCGGCAACAAAACAACCAAACTGTTGGTTTAACCATACAAAATTAATGTGCAAGTGGATGAGTAACTAAAACACACAACAAAAATTCTTAGAGCTGACTTCACCTTTATGTTATTAACTGGGCAACATATTCTATCGCCCTACTGTCCTTTGTGGCCAAGAATACGAAGGTAAGACATACTGAATAGTTACAGCTGGCCACAACAAAACTGATAATAACAGAAAATGATAGTGATTTACTATCCCAAGGTCTGAAATTAATGAGGTAAAACTTTTATAGGATGCTTACTTGGCTCAGCTCCCTGGTCTCACATCTGTCTTTTCAGATGTGTAATATGGATACCATAAATGAAGGGCAGGATTTTCTTCCTTGTCCTAAGTGTGTTGCATTTGAAGCAAATGGGAACTTAATCAAGCCTGTCACTAAAGACAGGCAACTACTGAGACAGACTCAGAAAATTGCACTGAACTTCTTCTACAGTGTGTCCTGTAAAATCACACGTATACTTACCAGCTTCAAAATTGCTAGGGAACAAAAACATGAAGATTTGACTTGGCAATGCAACAACTGGTGACGAAGAAGAGTAGGAGAATGCTGGGCAGTTCTGAAACTAGCAGAAAGCCAAAGAAGCAAAGAAAAGGACAAAGAAACAGAGGAGACATTTGGATGCTGGAAGCAAAAATTCTGCTTTACTCCTATTTTCTGTCCATTTTGTTATTTCTTATTTGGATCATGGATAACAGTGATAAACCACCAAATAGTGGTAAAACCTTAAAAGAATACCAGAAGAGCAAAACCTTTTAATCCCCCAAGAAATGCCTCTAATTTGAACATTAGTCCTTGTTGTTCAAGTGTTACCAACAGTTTCATCATTTCTGACCTTCAAGATTGAAATGCTAATGACCAGGAAGTGGTGACAGAGCACACTGTCATCAGTTTGCAGATAATATCAACTTGGGAGGCCCAGTCAGTATGCTCAAGAACAGAGCTGCACCTGTAGGGACCTTAACAGGTCCCTAACACAGACCTCATGAAATTCAACAAGAACAAATGGAAAAGAAAAACCTTTGAATGATACAGGCTAGGGAAAGCCTGGAGAGGGAGCAGCTCTGTGGAAAAGGACCAAAAGCATCCTTGGCTGTGTGAATAGGGTCACAACCAGAAAACCAAGGAAGGGATAATTCCCTCTTCTCAGTGCTTATTAGCGCTCCACATTTGGAGTACTGCATTCCATTTTGGGCTCCTCAGTACAAGAAAGGCATTGACACGGTGGACCAAGTTCAGGGGAGGGCATCAAAAAGGTGACGAGCTAGAGCATTTGCCCTGTGAGAAAAGGGTGTTGAATGAAGGCTGGTTTAGCCTGGAGCAAAGACAGCTTTGGGGACACCTAACAGTAACTTCTGGTAGCTATGAGGAGGTAATCAAGTATATAGAGTCAGGCTCTTCACAGCAGTGCATGGTGGGAGACAGAAACAGTAGTCATAAATTGAAGTGGGAGGTCCCAATTAGACATAAAGAAAAAAATTTCACTCTGAGCATAACTGAGCATTGAAGCTTGTCTCCCAGAGAAGCTGAGGGATCACTGTCCTTGAAGACATCATTTGATCTAGACTAATTTTTTAACTCTGTGAAAGCTTAGTGCCAAACCTTTATTTTTGGTACCTGAAGAAAAGTAGCTTAATATTCAGTTATGCTGCCTATTCAGACTTTTCCTGGGACTATATAGCTCAGACTGTTCATATTATCCAATGCATTGACAGAAATTCTGATGCCTCCCCTCCGAAGTTTTACCAGTGCCTTCACACAGCAGGATGAGGGAACTGTAAGATGTAAAACAAGCCTTGAGCTCATTTCATTGGGTTTTCTCTCTCTTCTAACAGGACTGCTAGCTCTTGTGTATGCCTTCATTTCTCTTTCAAAGCTACATAATACAGAAAGGCTCAGTTAAAATAGAAGGTGACTTCAGTGTTGATTTTACCACACCTAGTTTTGCTAAAGCTACTCTTCTTATTACGCTAAGCTTATTACATTAAGCCAGAGTTTCAACTGGTCCCTATTGACTTCTGTGGGAATATAGGTCCATCCAATATGCAAACGTGGAATGCCTTTTCAAATGTTCATCCTATGTTTAGAGCCCTGTGCCCGAACACTGCAGTAAGGACTTACCTGCTGTGCAGACAGGACATGGTCCCAAATGTTGAGCTGGCTGATGGAGCCCACAAAAGATTCAGCTGGGTTGAATCCTTCTCCTTTCTGATCTTGTTCTTGACCCAGTACAAGTGCACCACCACCTAAACTCAGAGACAATTAGCACAGGGATAGGAAAAAAATCCCTTACAGCAGAGATCCTCATACGAAGATTAAAAACTAAGCAAAAGAAAACTTTTGCTACCCTACATTACTAAAATTTTGTAGTGCAGGAGATCAGCCACCTTCCACAAATTCTCTCAGCAAACCTCTGTGAAGCCTTATACTAGACTGAGGTAAGTGGGCATAACAATTTGGAAGTGACTCTCAAATATGCATTAATGCTACACTCATACTGAAGAGAGCAGAAACTTTACATGGCTGCTTCAGGAATGGTATTGGCTCTAAGAGACCACTTCTAGCTCAGTATTTGAGGCATATTGCAGAGCAATGCAAAATGCAGTTTTGAGCAGGTCGGGCACATTTTACAAGTGATAGCTTGTACTTCCAGCTTTACACAAAAACTTAGAAAGTAAGAAAGAACAAATTTGATTCCAAACTCTCAGAACCACATTGGTGATTTGACAGTCAATGTTCTGACATGCTATACAAGTTAAATTTCCTCTCCTTGACCAATAGCACAGATGATGTGGACACGTATTTTGTATGACATAGGGTGTGTGGACAAGGGCAAAAAGTAATGGAGACTGCACACTTCTTTAGGTCCTATCTATGGAGATAGCTCCAGTGTAATTGAGAAAGGCACAGGCAAGCATAAGGTACACAGACTAGAATGCTTCACTATTTATTTATTTATTTAACATGGATAGTTTTTTGAAATTCTATGTTAATTCTGATGCTGATAGTATGAAGACACTGTCAAAACTATTTCTTTGCAGCAATCTAGTATCAGGCCCTTCATAGCTCTTCAGTGCTGAAGGTATTCCTTTTCATGTCTTCTGATATTTTGGGAAAGAGTGCTGATCAAAGGAAACAATGTAATAGTAAACCTCACCTTGTTAGGGAAAAAAGCAAACATAACTTTATAAAGATGTCTGAAAGCAACAACAGAAGGCTAATTCAATCAACTCAGAGTATGCATTTGTAAGGGAAATACCAGTTCAACTAAAGTTTTTTGTGTGAGAAACCTATTCCCACAAAGCCATTCCAAAATCAGCTCAGCATGGGCTCCTTTGTGGACCAACCTCTGTCACCCCCAAAACAAATTATCTACTAGTTTCCCCTAGAAATGTGTGGTTTGTCTTCAGCAAGGCTGAGCGAGGGAATTATCCTCATGAACAAGGAGTACTGCGACCAGCTTTGGAGCCCTCAGCATAAGAAGGATGTGGACCTGTTGGAGCACGTCCAGAGGAGGGCCACAAAAATGATCAAAGGGCTGGAGCACCTCTCCTAGGAAGACAGGCTGAGAGAGTTGGGGTGGTTCAGTCTGGAGAAGAGAAGGCTCCGGGGAGACCTTATAGCGACCTTCCAATACCTGAAAGGCACCTATAAGAAAGCAGGGGAGGGACTGTTCACAAGGGCATGTAGCAATAGGATGAGGGGTAGTGGCTTCAAACTAGAAGAGGGTAGATTTAGGTTAGATGTAAGGAAAAAGTTTTTCAATATGAGGGTGGTAGGTCACTGGAACAGGTTGCCCGGGGAAGTAGTGGAGGCCCCATCCGTGGAGACATTCAAGGTCAGGCTTGATGGGGCTCTGAGCAACCTGATCTAGTACTGATGTCCCTGCTCACTGCAGGGGGGCTGGACTAGATGACCCCTGAAGGTCCCTTCCAAGTCAGTACATTCTGTGATTCCGTGATAGCAAACATGAGCCCTGCATATATGCTGAAAATGTGAAAACATATTAAAACCACCAATATATATATATATTTTTGCGGGCACAGCAAATTCTGCAATATAAACAGAATGAAAACAAAAGATCTGGTGTAATATAAATAAAGCATACCAGGGATTTTTGAGCCAACAGAAAGCCCGCTGCCTCCATCAGACAGTTTTCCATCAATGTAGACATTCCATGCCCCATCTGTGCATGTCCATGTGACTGCAATGTGATGCCAGTTACCATCGTTCACTGAAGGACAGTCTGTGATCTTCTCCTTCCCATTTACATAAAGAACCCAGCTGCATGGAAGGAAGATGAAGGCATACTCAGTTGCAGGTAGCATAGCTTGTCCCACATTACTCAAAGAAATGTTATTTGCCAAATGACATAACCAAGCCTACATTGCACACAAAATCTCTCTTGAAAGATACTCTCTCTCAGAGAACTTGGAAGTTATGGTTACCATATGCAAAGCATGGTGAAATAAGTAATGTGTTTTTGTACCAAAACATCTTCATGTTTTGTACCATGACATCTTCAAGTCATGGCTGCATAGTGGATTCTTAGAATTGACCCTTGGGTCCATCCCTGCCTTTGGAGTCACACTACAAGTACTCTGAGTGCTGAGCTCCATTTCATCCAATCACTGTCCCAGCGTGTCACTTAAATAAGATATAAATGTAGTCCAGACAAAAATATCCCACCTTCTACACTTCACTGCTTTCTTGCCATTACTCTTCTATTTGGCAGAAAGTGAAGGAAACAAAGGAAGGAGAAAAGCAAAACAAAGAGGCAACTTCAGCTATGGAGTTTGGATGCAGATTTTTCTACCCCAAGGCAGATAAACCTGATACTCAGACTTCTGGTCTATGGTTTCTTTATCAGTTGAAGACATCTGCAAGGTACAGAAAAGCCGAACTCTGATTTACCCATTGTAATCAGTCAGAAGAAATGCATTATCACTTCCATTCTCCACTGCATAAGAAATGGGAGTCCCATAGTTTGTGGTGTCAGTGGATTTCATCCAGAATGCACAGGTGATGTCACCAAGAGATGGGAAGACACCATCAAGCATGACGTATCCATAGATACCAGAGACTTCAAAATCAAGATTGAAACCAGAGGACTGTTCTGCAAGAAAGAGAAAGAGTTTTCAGAGCTACATTCCTGAAAACCCAGAAAGACAATCAAATGGAATCTAAGCAAATGCAACAAAATGGAAGACAACCCATCTATAAAAATTATTCTCTTTAAATTGATGAGAAGTAGAAAGAGTGTATAGCAGTCTAACATCATCCAGCATACAGAGCTTTCCAAGGCTAGAAAACACACAGGGTTTGAAGAAAAATGACTGGAAAGTATGCCTATTATCTAACAAACAATGAACATGAATCTTGCTTTTCAGTCTTCTATCAATGAAACGACATATCCACCTACCATCCAACAACCAAAACAGGTGTGATAAGCTGGTGCTATTTTATTCACAAGAGACAAGACTGGGGGAAAAAACCCAAAACATATATATATATAATTTTTTTTTTCTGTTCTGGCCTTACTGAAATACACTGCACTAGTACAGAACAGCACTTCAGTGCTGCTCTTCAATGCAGAGTAAGATGCTTTACAAGGATATTACACATACATGTACAAAGTGTAGCTCTCCTGAAAGCTGGGTGTTATTAACTCTAACACAGGATGGCAGGTCTAAATGTCCTCTGCTGTCTCTGTAAAATCAACACAAGTTCTTCAGCCTCTGTTTAACAATTCACCAGCTACTAGTATAACACTATAATTTTCATGGAGTGGCTAAAAGACAAGTGGATTTGAGCCTCATAGTTGTCTGGCCTAACTCCAGAGTTATCCAAGAGGTTGCACTAGGTGTGACCCATTTTGCTTGACCAAAGGGAACTTGATGCTTTTAGGACTTCTAAAGCTGAGACTACCACATAGTATTCTGTAATTCTGTGATGCAAAGCCCTACATGGAATAAAAGAAACAGAAAGAGCTAATTAACTCAGACCCACAGTGCAAATACATATTAAACTTGGTAGACCTGCTAGCTATTAAAAAGATAGAACTGTGCCTTAGAAAAGAGAAATGAATATGATTTGGCACACATGCTGTTACTTGTCTGTAATTACACTTACTAGCACTGCAGTCACACAGGCTCCGCACAGCCTCTCTGAGCCCCACAACCCTAGTGGCTTTCTGGGGAAGCTGTATGAAATTAGCCCACCCAGTGCAAACCTTGTCCGGAGACTTAGTCAGGCCATTTTTTTCTGACACTTGGTCCTGTGTACCTGTTTCACACCTGCTGCCTGTAAATCCAGGGGGACATTTACAAATGTACGAGTTCAAGGCATCCACACAAGTGGCTTGGTTTAAGCAGGGACTGGAGTCACAGTCATTGATGTTCACTCCACAGTTTAGTCCTGTGTACCCTGTCACACAAAGACACCTATGGAGGAAAAGAGAAACACACTTCAAAACTGGCTACTGTCACGACAAAGAATTCTGGCCAGGTCTGCCAATGGGAATAGACTATACTAAAAAAAAAGTCAACAGAAGAGATACTACAGAATTAATGGAGATTTATTTTGGTTGTTCCTTCAAGTATGCTTGAGTTCTATTAGCTGCATAATATTTCTTCGTGATAGGGACAATAAAATATTTAAACACAGTGCCATTGTTTCTGCATATGAAACTGTGAGAGGCAATCACTGCATTCCTGTGAGTAAAGCAGTCCACAGAATTACAGAAGAGAAGGGAGACTTTTCAGGCAGACGTGCTTACACAGAGGGAAAACCAAGGAAGTAGAAAGGCACTACTGGTATTTGTAACGTCTGATCTGAGTTCAGATACCGCAAAGCATAAAAATAAATATCTGGAAGATTCCATCAGTGTTTGTATTTTAACCTCTATATTCTCAATATGCACAGCTATCCCTGTCTTCCAGGCTATTGAAATGTAATATTATGAGGTATATAATTGGTTATCATTTGTTCTTCTAACAGAAAGCAAGGCAAGCCCTTGAAGCCTGGGAAAGTGGATTTCTTCTGGAAAATCAGTATTAAAAACATGCAGTGCTACCACTCTTACATTTCAAACTCTGCAGATTTTCTTTGCTGTCTACCTTGGAATTTTTTAATAGTGAGGACACTAGGATTTATTTTCTTGCCTTTTAAAATCTCCTTTAGTGTGCATAAGGGTACCATTTATATTGGATCAGGCTGCCAAATGCCTTGTTGAAATCTAAGAAGGCTGAAGCACCACAACATGTCTGACTTCCCACATCGCATTATATCAGTCATCCGTTTTTCACCTGAAGCTGTTGATACCATCTCTGCATGTAGCTCCATTCCTACAGGGTCTGCTGAGACACTCATCGATGTTTCTTTCACACAAGACACCAGCAAAACCTGGGAGGCACTTGCAGGAGAAACTGCCAACTCCATCTTCACAAATAGCCCTATTAAAACACGGGTTTGAAAGGCATTCATTGACCTCCGTTTCACAGTGAGAACCTGAGAAGAAAAGAACAAAGTCACAGCTTCACTTTGAATTAACCTAAGAAAGAAGATTACTAACCCATCTCTGATTTTTAAAGGGCTGTTGCCTCTGGGAAAAGAGCAAATACCAGGGTAGCCAGGTAGGTTTGGGATTTACCCCATTAATTGAGGTTAAGTGGTCATAGAAGAATTACAGGAACCACCTTTACAGTTGCAGAAATTAACGCTCAGCAAACTGAGGGGAATTTAAGTGTTTATTGCTCATTATGTGAGTAATTTGGGTTGAATCAGGAAATCACCGGAGAAACTATTCTGAATAACTAATGAGAAGCTCTTCAGAAGAGACATTTAGCTGGAACCTTAATTCTAAGGAGAAACATGAAATCCAGAATTCTGGGGTTTCTGCTGTGAAAGAGGCTCTGTATTACAAGCACCAAAGAATAAAGAAACTGCATGTAATTTTATAGTGGAGCTCTTTGGCAACATGATAATCAACAGGTATGCCCAGTTATTAGAGAAATCTATGAAAGCAGTAGAAAGCTGAGTATGGGGACGGGGAGTACTTTTAATATAGACCACCTTGTCTACTGTTACAGTATTTTTCTTTTTAAATAGAATGTAAAATAGCAATTGGCACCCATATGAATGTCCTTATTCTTTCCTCAACATTACATAGGAAGTTCATGGCAAAATTAGGAATAGAAGACCGATCACTTAATAAATCCTTAATAAATCACTTAATGAATCACTTAATAAATAGGCACATCCATATCAAAATATATGTAATATATAGCAATGAGATTGAAATAGTTTGGACAGGGTAGAAAGACATCTTTTTTGGTCAGAAAGAGTGAAGCCTGACTTAAACAGAAGAAGGTGTACCTGTGAAACCTTTTGCACAATTGCAGCGGTATCCGTTCTTGCCGTCAACACAGTGGGCTCCATTCAAACATGGACTGGAGCTACATTCATTTATGTCTTCCTCACACAAGAGACCTTCAAACGGCAAGGGTTACAAGGCACAATCAAGACACAGTCAAGGTCTGCATGCTGCAGTGACTGAATGTGGAAGACAGAACAGCACCATACTGCTTGTATAACAAAAGGCTACTGAGATTAGGTGATAAAATTTCATGTTTGACTGCACTACTGCAAAACTGTACAGAGATCACCTGTGTTATTTAGATGCTGGGTTGTGAAAGAGGTGAAGTCCAAGTGTTGCTGTTGATAAACATATAGCCATAAATGTGAAAAATAAGGGAGAGCATTTCTGGTGGAAAACACTGGGCCTTTTTTTTTTTTTTTTTTTTTTTTTAAATTTCACAAATTTATCTCCTCAATAGTTTATTTCAATATTTAGAAATTTGGTGCTATTTTGGCAAAGTACTCAAGTATGTTAGTTTCCCCTGATTCCATCCCTTCAACATGCACGCAGGTGAGAGTTAAAAAGACTCAGGAAAAAAAATAAATCCCACTCACTGATAGGGCTGCAGTAAGCAACTGCATAAATGCTTTGTCTAGTCAGGCCATATTCAGTCTCTCTCACAAGCATTTTCCCTAGGAGTAGTTACTAATTCCCTAAACTTCATTCCTTTTTTTTTTTTCCAGACCAGAAATGTCACAAAACAGAAGTGCACCCCCCCCCCCACTCCCACACCTGTTATAATTCCACGGCTTTGGAATCATACAGCCCTTGTGTTCTGTGTTGTCTACTTGGCACAGAAACAATGCCTGTCTGAAGCAGAGCTATGAAGTGAAACAAATTACCTGAATAGCCCGGTTGACAATGGCAAACAAAGGTCCCAATGCCATCTTTACACATTCCATTGTTTTGACAAGGAGATGATTTACACTCATCAAGTTCAGTTTCACATTTCAAGCCTACAATGTAAAATAAAGGACTGAGAACAGGGACACAAAATTTGAAATTGTTCAGAAACATAGAAATCACGATTACTTAATATAGGAAAACATGATTGGTTAATTGTGTGCATTGAGGTTTATTATCTTCTATTTAGATTGTGTTTTTACACAGACTTGAGACAAAATGCTATTAGAAATGTATGACGCAACAGACTGATCACTTCCAAATAGTGGCATGTAATACCTGCAAGTAACAGAAATCACTTCTTGATAATAGCTAAGTCATTTGTTTGCTTTGAAGCAACTGGGAAGATAACAGTGCAGAGAAATACAGACAGATCTGGTGGAATTAGCTGTTTAGACTGCAAATTTCCAGCTTTTGCTAATAACAAATACTGCCAAGTGACAGGATTTTTAAATCTGCTAACTCCACTAAAAGAAACCCCATTCAAAATCCTTTCTGCCAAACACAATATAATTTAGCGAGAACACGAGGAACTATTTATTTTCTTAATACCTAAGTATGGTAAATCTGTGATGGATATTTCAATTAGGTAATACTCTTATATTGAAATGTTTTGCTCCTTTTAGCAAGCTCATGTTAAGGGCATGGAGACCTTTTAGCTCCTCTACCTGCTTCTCAATTTTTTACCTGTATATCCAAGTGGACATATGCAAATATATCCACTTCCCAATTGTTTGCATGTCCCATTGTTGTTGCATGGTTCCAGGAAACACTCATGAAAGACCTGCCAGAAGCAAAAATGATACACTTAAAGTAAAGGAAATACACGTGGATCAAAATATTCTAATTTAAACTGCACGTCCTATAGTCACTTTGGAAAGCTGGGGAAAAAAAGTCACTGGTATTAACTTCTATCTCTTCCTCTTTGTCTCCTCAGCACACCAACCAGAGAAAAATATCAGGAATCTGAATTATTATTTTAAAATTACCTTTTACTTAGCAGAATATGATCATCATAATTGTTCCCTTAGAACTTTCTTAGCTATGATTCACAGGTAACACTTCATGTTATGCTACCTTTTATGCAAGAGCTCTCCATGATGCTTCCTTTTACACTGTCTAATCACTTTCTGCTACTGGTCATCAGGTGAACTGGTGGGGAACTTCACTCTGTAGTGTTCCTTTTTGTAACACAGCAAAACTGAACTCAGCAAAGCCCTTGAGTAAATGGTCAACTAAAACCATAGGAAATCAGTTTGCCACCTGTCCATATGTTATATAATGGTTCAGGCCAAATTTATCATGAACCAATCAGCTTTGCTCCTCTTTACACAATATCCTAACTTTAGATTCAAACAGAGCAGTCTTGTCAGAGTTACAGACTGGGAGGGAGATGGTGGGGGTAAAGGGGCATCTCTGGAAAACACTGTCACTGGAGTAGTTTCTATCACATGTGGACTTGCCTGTATTTCAAATGGGGTACTCACAGCAAAAGGGAGCTCTGCTTGCCTCCTCTCAAGTGTATCTATGTTGCAATAAGTAAAACAAAGATTTTACAAATGGGACTTAGATGCCTGGTAGCATTTTCTGGAATTCAGCATATGGAAGACATCAGATGACTGAGAGTGGTCAATTTACTTTCTATAGATTGGCTGAACTTCCTCCATGGAGATTACATTTCTTTTATAAGTGTGATAAGTATTTCATACACCAGGTGAAGGCTTCAAGTCCAGAAATTAAGACTGCCAATAGCTGATGCAGCCTCCTTTTCAGTGAAAGTGCTTCTGTGATTGCAAAGAGAGTTTGAGTGTTTCCCTCATGACCATTGCTCTAATCTCATCAGGAAATATAGTCAGCATAACAACTGCATTTAAAAAGGCCTTAGTCATTTACTGCTGCGTAAAGCACTCTTTCTTCCATTTGAGATAACATTGGAAAATATATCTTGTCCTTGCCTGACTGCTGACTTTGTACTGCTTGCTGATATTTTCTGGAGAGGCTGGTACCATCATTACACTTTCCTCAGCTGCTGAAAAAGTAGAGCCAAAACCTGAAGAGAAAAGACATGAAAGTGCTGTTGGCAATGTTCTTGTTCCATGAGGGCACAATAATTGCATGTTAGCAATGCATCTAAAGATACGCTGAAAAAAGTGAATTTGTGGGAATAAAAAGAAAACTTTACAGTAAACACATAGTATTTTATATATATTTTACACAAATATGTATTTGTAAGCACATACATTTCTAAAACACATATGTGTGTATGTGTACATACAGAATAGATTTTATGCCTTTATACACACACATTCATTCATATCCATATTTGTATATATATTTGTGTATATATATATAACTCTATAGTGTATATCTATAGTGTACATATGCAATGTGTGGGTGCATACACACTGTATACTGTTATTGAGCCTTGGTATGTATCACATAGTCACTCCTACATAATGCAGAGGCAACACCAGCTGCAACACCCTTTGATGTTCCCTTAATTCACTCTCTCCAGCAGAGTTCATTTGGCTTACTTGAACAATCCGTGATGGATCTGGCACCAATGACAGTTGTTGTCCCATAAAAGGGGCAAGACAAGCAGTAGGACTTCCCTGGATCTGGTTGATAGTAGTCTCTGGGACAAGGGTAGCAAGGTGTCAAACCTGTACGAGAGAACTCGCCTGCAAGACACGGTACTGCAAGAACAAAACAACATGTTTTTAAGTGATCACTTGCACCCCAACTCTACCTCCCTCCATCTCTTCCTGGTCATTTTCTCTCCTTCCCTCACAGTTCCTCCTCAGACTTAAAGGAATAGGGTGAAACCTCCTAGAAATTCACAACTCTAGGAGATGTTTATTTAAATCGCGCTGCTAGGTGACGTGGCTCTCAAAGGACGATGAAATATCTGAGAAGTATTTCTATCTATTCCTTTTACTGGTCTGGGGACAGCTTTCAAATGCAACTTCCTTTCCCTTTTATCTCTCACACCTTTTTTTTTTTTTTTCCCCCCTTCAAGGAGGAGTAAGGACAAAAGACAAGATTTTTTCTACCATTAATCCCTACAGACTATTTCCCCTTGGAATCTTTCTGGCAAAGCTTCCCAAAGACAGTCAAGGACGATTTCTTGAAAAAAGTTATAAACTGTGTTAAAATTTAGTGGTTTTGTACAGAAGATGTGGAAGCTGTTACAGAGATAATAGTGACAAACATCCTATCATTCCCTTTCTCTTCTGTAGGTAAAAAGGTTTCATTTTCATGTAGGTTTCATTTTCATTTTCATCTTATGTCTCATATTTATCTTTAGATAAGGATCCATCTTGGAAATCAGAAGGAGGACATCTGAAATAATCAAGGTATCAGGAAATGACCTGTCATTTTCCTGGGAAATGCTGCTTCATCCACACTTAATCAGAAGTGGAATTCAATCTTAGGCAGATGAATTGGAGTACATTATCTTATGTTTAAACAAAATTTAGAAATTCTTAAGAGTAATTAAAAAAATTTCATAGTCCCTTTTGTTACAAACCTCCACAAGCTGAGACATCCACTGCACCTCTTTTTACTGTTGATGTATTTTCTGGGCAAGAGATGCAATTCCTGGATCCAAATGCTGGCTGATATGTGCCAAGTGGACATGTTTCACAGGTCTCAAGACCATTAGATGAGTATGTTCCCTGCTTGCACTGAGCTATAAAGCAGAAGAATTCATAAAGATTAAGCAGTGTTTAACAGGAAACATGGCTCCTAACCTCTGAAAATAATGCTGAAATCACAATACATGTTGTAAGGACTTATTTCTAGAGTTTACTTTACTCTGAAGGACTTAATGGGTACAAAGAGCAAAAATTCAAGGAATTGTGTAAGTTACTGATAGTACGTCTGTGAATTATTAACCAGTTAATTCTCTTCCAGTCAGCTTCACAGATGATTTATTGCAACTCAGTTACTAATTAATGATAAGACAATAAACAGGAAATAAAACTAGCAACTTATTTTTCAGAACAAGTCACAAAGAGAGAGTGGTGTTGAGGTGCTCAGTGCCAGAGCACTGTTGTGCAGGATGCAGACATTTAATCTTTGATCATGGTAGGATGGAGAGGGGCTGGCAAGGACAAGAACGGCATTATTTTAAGTCCTGGCAAAATGGGCTCACAATTTCACAGAATGAAGACAGAAATGAAACAAAGCTTCAAAAGCCAGTTCTTCTTAAAACATCTGCCCAGGCATCCTGCATGCCACAGCAGTGGTGAAAACCTGGATTTTTCTCTTTACATAGGCATCAAGGGGCAGTTAGGACTGCTCCTCATTTTACGGGCTAACTTCATTCCAATACTCCCACAATGGGGACCAAAAGGATGCCAACAGACTGTCCGAAGAACAAAGTTCTCACCTTTGCATTCAGTGATGCTCCTAGAGTGTAGATACTCAGTATAGCTACCAGATGGACAACTTTTGCATTCCAGCTGCCCTTCCTCATCTTGGTAGGATCCAGTCCAGCAGCTTTCACATGTATGATGCTCCAGGGAGTAATAGGTACCCAAAGGGCAGTTGACTGTAATGTTGAAACATAAGGTTCTGCTCAGAATGCACAGTCATACATACTTGTCTTGCCTCTGGAGTTCTCATTTAGTCAAACCCTATTTATGTGAAATGGGACGCTGTTCCTCAGCAAATGGGGTATCTCCCTGGAACAGTGCCAAGATCTCACTACGCACAGAAAATGGAATCCAGTTCTCTATCTTAGCTACACATCACCCACAAGACTAATAGGGCTAGAAGACTGCATACCAAGCACTGTTTTCCTGTGTATCACCAAGTGTGGATATGCCTGATTTCCCCACGGGAATGGAATCCTGGGTACAAAAGCATCCTTTTTTCCACAGGCTTTGGTTAGGAACATAAACATCCTCTGGAAGTCAAACTGCGCAAAGCATTTTTGCAGTTTATTGTTCTGGGAGACCACAAGCACTGGACTGTGTCAAACCATAACCCTCTGCAAACATCCTCTAAAGCCTTCCTTTTCAAAAGGATTCTAAACACATGTAAGGAGCAAGTCATCTGGCTTACCACACATTCTCCCCCTCAGCACAGAACCAGGCCTGCAGAAAAGAAAGGCCTTCTCAGTCTCCAGTGAGTTGCTGTCAGCTACAATGAGTTCGGATGCAAACTGAAAAGAATACATGGGGTCCTTATTGAGAGTCCTGTTCAGCCTGTTCGTGATCGTCTCCAGAGTTTTAAGGAGCCGTCTCTGGTTTTCCAGTTCCAATGTATCATTCCTTTCATTAGGCAGTGGCACGCTAGCTGGGATATAAACAGAAAACACAAAAAGCACACAGATTTTGCAGCCAGTGTACTCTGGAGTGTATCAAGAGTGCTATACTCAAGCTTGCCAGTGGGAAGTGGAAAGCAAGGGATGTGCGCAATGCTCTCCATGAACACCAGGCTGTGATCCTTCCTCCAAGCAGAAAGTCTGTGATGAAACGGGGCTATGAATGTCTCCAGAAAACTGTCATCTGCATCTCCAGCAGGCTTTGTGAATTGAAGGCTAAGTTTTACTGAATGTACTAGAAACATGATTTTTGAAAAGAAGGAATAGCAGAAGAATGATATTTTGAATTCTCTCACCTGTGATATTGAATATCAACTTGATTTTGTGGTCAGTCACTGGAACATCCATCTTATGCCTTTTGACTCGAGCAGGTGCTGTCTTTACAGAGGCAGACAGATGCTTGGATAAGTCTTCTTCTTGTGCTGCATCAACAAAATCATCATAGGAATAATCCAGCTGGTTTGCTGCACCCCAGCCAGCAGGTCCTGTGAGGCATTAAGAAAGAACAAAAAGAGAAGCAACATCATGTGGAAATATGTATATGTACTTATTTCTAAAAAATATCCCCAATAGAACAGGGTCTGCTTGAAGCTCCAGATGATGCGTGCTGGCTTTGCCTCTGCCCAAGTGCCTATTGTACCAACGTTTTGACTAAAGAAAAAGGAAAACCAGTCTCATTCCTAACTGTTTATTCCTCCCAGACAGGCATTTCCTGTTACAACATGCTGAGTCAAATTCACTCCCTGTATACCATCCTTCACCTATAACATGCTTTCAGCGAGAAACAGTTAAACAATTATTTCTGTACATAATCTACCTTTTAGTCCAGCAGGAGTAGGGAAATGATTGACCCCCTGTACACAGCACTGATGAGGCTGCATCTTGAATACAGTGTTCAGTTTTGGGCCCCTCACTACAGGAAGGACACTGAGCTGCTGGAGTGTGTCCAGAGAAGGGCAACGAAGCTGGTGAAGGGTCTGGAGCACAAGTCTGATGAGGAGTGGCTGAGGGAACTGGGGTTGTTCAGTCTGGAGAAGAGGAGGCTGAGGGGAGACCTCATTGCTCTCTAAAAGGAGCTTACTGCGAGGTGGTCGGTCTCTTTTCCCAAGGAACAAGCAATAGGACAAGAGGAAAAGGCTGCAAGTTGTGTCGGGGGAGGTTTAGATTGGATATTAGGAAAAATTTTCATTGCAAGGGTTGTCAAGTGTTGGAACAAGCTGCCCAAAGAAGTGGTTGAATCGCCATCCCTGGAGGTATTTAAAAGATGCGTAGATGTGGAGCTTGGGGATGTGGCTTAGTGGTGACTCGGCAGTGCTAGACTAGTGGTCAGACTTGATGATCTTAAAGGTCTTTTCCAACCAAAATAATTCCACAATTTTCATCATGACTAAACCTAAAAGTGCAGTCTATTTTATTGATCTATCTCTTTTCTCAAAAACAGGAAGATATAAAAAAAATCTGCCAATTACCTGTTAGCAGTCACCTAGACTATGCTTAATTTACAGTAGAAACTAGGACAAGTTAACCCCACAGCTCTGCAGTCAATACCGTATGAGTATTCCACAACTGATGTTCTAAACTGCCGTGTCTTATGACCTGAGGAGAGTTCTTCATTTCTGCCTCCCCAGTGTAAAATCATGAGAAACTCCCCAAAACCAGCAACAAGGTTATTCTGATAAGAGGTTGTGGTGAACCAGAAGAGAATAAGACCCCACTTCTCAAGACCTCAACACTGTTTCCTCCTCCTTCCTTCATAAGCTGACTCCAGCTGTCATTAATTTTCATCCCTATCCCAATGACAACTGCAAACTGAACACCCAGCCCCCTGTCCCCCTCGAGTATGATTACAAACAAGCATGTCTAAAAGCTGAGAATAAGCATGAAGCTTTACCAAGTAACTCCACTATAAACCTGTAAAAGAGCCACAGTCTTTGACAGAGTATGTATTGTGATGCTGATCTGCCAAAATGTCTCCTGCTAAGATAGGTAATGTAAGTTACCTGTTTTTGGCCTTTTTGCTCTGAGCACCCCCATGGGACTCAGAAATGCCAAGGAATTCAGCAGTACAACATGGACACTAACATGTTCAAAAATGGACTGAAAATGACAACTTACTTGGCATAAAGCAAAGTGGGAACAATCACTAGGACTGTCGCAGCTTTCACTCTGATACAGCTACAGTCATCCTGCAAAATCTGCCCTGGCACACAGGAAGTCATTTCACAGCTAATGGGCAAACTTAACTTGTGAAGTTTTACACTGTGAAGGCTCTGTGCTGATCTAAGCCAGCATGAAGGATGCTCCTCATATTCTTAACAATCTCCAGAATTACCTATTGTACTTTTTCAGTATTTCGGTTTGAAACTGTAAGTTTTTAAAAAGTTGCTTTCTTCTAGGCTAACCAAGCAGGTTTGTAGGGCTCTGTGTGTGTGTGCTTTTTTTTCCTCTTCCCCATCAGAAGGTGTCTCAGTAAATTTTTCCTCTACACTACGTAGTAAGCAGTACTGAAACCAGGCACAGCAAGCAATTTGATAACATTGTTATAAAGCTTATTATATAATTGCTTATAAAAGCTCTATAGTTATTTTAAAAAAATATCTCACAGAACATATTGTGTACCTCAGAACAAAAGGAACTATGCCGCATTAAACCTGGATGGCTAACAATCTATGTAATCAATAATTACCAATGGCAAATCCATTTTCGTAATCGTAGTTATATTCCAAGCAATGTTTCTGTGTCTGATCTTCCAATCTGCAGTCAATATCATCAACATCATTACAGAATGACGGGACCTTCCAACATAAAGAAGAATAACATTAAAAAGTAAAACTACGTAGCCCCCTCCCTCAATTTACAAAAACTTCTAGTTGCAATGCGTGACACTAGATTTCCCCTTACATGTCTCTTATAACCCTGGCAAGTCTGCTGAAAGAATTATGTTCTATCGATACAGCTGGGAAATAAGAGGGCAACTTGTAGGTATACAAGCTCTTTGTTATAGAAGATCTTTTTTATACGAGAAGATACGCATTCAGTTAACCACTCTTGCATGTGAAATACCAAAATACAGTAATAAGGTCAGGCTTTTTTACTCCCTGCTGAAGACAGGAAAGCTCATGTGTTTGAAAACATCTGAGGTTTTTCCAGCTATGTAACCTGTAATTCTGTCAGGTTTGCAACAATGCTGTCACTCTGTTTCTAGCTTTCAAACCTTACTTCTGCTTACCCACCTCTCCCTACCCATGGAAAGAGACTCATGCATTCCACCAAGAGACCTCAAAGGACAGGGAAAATCATCTGAGGACAGAAATCACAGCACAGAAAACTTGACAGAAACCTTTCTGGTATTGCTGATTTCTTCTCTCTACAAAAGCAGTAGAGATCAGGTAAGACTAGATGAATACATAATTTTTGATAAAATCTGTATTTCTTCCTTTTCCTTTTGAAACAAGCTGGGCTCTAGGTCATGTTTTCAAATTGCTTTGCTTTTTCTGTATCAGTTTTCATTGGAAAGATGGCTGCTGCTGATTCCTTCCCCCTTTTCAGATCTCTGCTACAATTTCAAATTCTTGGGAATAGGAATAGGCATATTCAAAACAGCCTTTTTGACTGTTTTCCCAGATTGCTGCATTTTGATGTAATTGCTTGGGCAGGTCACTACGCATTTTTTACTTATTATCTTTTGCGTGCTGGCATTAACGGTCTAAGCTCTGGAACCTGGTGGTAGCTGGCTCTTAGGGGAAAGGAACAGAAATAAAACCAGCCAAGCTTTCTCTACTGGAAGAGAAGAAATCTGAAGCAAGGCAAGAGACTAACAGATATTTAGGTTCAAGTATCCTATAGTCTGAAGTATGTAAGTTTTCAGTCATTTGACAAGGTCTCCTGACATATATTCCAAAGTTGTAGGAGTTTGTCCATTAGCTCTATGTGATAATAATGCTTTTCAGTCAGTAGTGAAGCTTTTGGCCTATGGGCCCTGTCCTGCAAAAAATCTGTAACTGCCCAGTGTTCTCCTCTGGAACACTGCTGTCACATTAGGTGTGGAGATCCACTCCTGAGACCTCAACTCAAAGTCCTGCTGTTTCTGCTTCACAACCGAGGAAAGACTCGTGGAATAAGAGGGGAGATTGTGATGCTGAAGTGGAAAACGAAAGATACGGCAGAGAAGGAACGTGCTACCCCTTCAAATTCAGTGCCATGCATGATAAAGAGTGAAAACTCAGAAACTCAAGAATTATTTAAATCACTACTGCCTGGACTTAGGCACGAAATCTGGAATTTATCTACTTGCATACATGTATATTCATTTATATTGTATGGATATATGTTACACATATTGTATATTGAAAATTCATGTATTTTATAGTCACATTTGACTTTCAAAAACAACACTGTGGTCAGAGGACAATTGACTGGGGTTTTCAAAACTGCACAGGTTCTCTTTGGAAACCTACTGTAAACCTGTGAGTGCCAGGTTCCTAAGTTACTTGGACGCTTCTATGAATTCTGTCCTAGATGACTCCACATTGAAGACTGAAAACTGAAGCACTTAAAATGCCAGTTAATCATCTTTATTTTTAAAGTAGACTTGTCATCTTCTGAAAAAGCAAAATTTCATTTATAGGTTTCTGTTATATTTTTCTTGTATGAAATTAGTTAGCTGGGAAAAGTAACAACAAGGTACATTTTTAAAAAAGTATGTAAAAGGAAGGAGTATTTACTAACCTACCATTTTACCAAGTGCACTCTGGAATGCATCAGTAAAGCTATTTAGAAGACTGTTGTCATCACACCGTGTTGCTTTGTAGAGCATCTCAAAAGATTTGAACCCATGGTTTGCAAAACGATTTACTGAAGAATGTTGGAGAAATAAATTTTACTGGTCAGTGCAAGAGTTTCAGAGCTAAAAGCAATATAATTCAGGCTAAAACTGAATCCATTAAGCTAAGAAGCACTGTCTTTATATCAACACCTAAATTCCCAGTGTTGTATACATGAAAATGGATCATGCATACCTCAGCCAAAGCAGTTGAATATGACCCTTTGACACACATCAAATTTATTGGGGAAGCTAACAGACATTAAAAAAAGTCTGTCATTTATCTATTTCAGCATTTTCTTACTGGAAGAAACCTGTGAGCTTTCAACTAAACTCCATACTTACTTTCTACTGAGAGAAGCAATAAATATTAGAATTCCTATTCCTTATGCTGCTAGGCTAAATATGAAAAACTCTCATTGAGAATTGAAGCAAATCAAAGTTGCTAAGTGTGCAAGTTGCAGATTTTGAGTTGATAGATAGCTTAGAAACGCAACCCTCATTTGCTCATAGCTGAAACACTGCTCTCACTTACTGAAACCAAGGAATCCACTCTGGTGGAAGTGGATGCAACATGGTGCCAAGACTAGCTTCATTTATTATTAAAATGTCACTAAAGCTGGTCAGTTCCACAGCTGAAGTTTTGCATGTGTGCATCTCAAAACAAATACATAAATGCTTCTGTAAGTACAGCAGGCACTGTGCATTTGGACCAGTAAATTGCAAATACTGTTGAAATCCCTATTTAAAAGATACTGTTAGTGTTTGTAAACAGTTTCAAATACCAATTCAAAATAATGACAGACCTTGTGTACTTTGCTCTATTTGATATTTTGTAATTCCCAGGATTCAAATTCACTACTATTTTTGTGTTTTGAACAGCTTCTGTGTAACATATTTAGGGACTTTCAGGCATTCTTTCACAATATTTGTAACAATTTAGAGGCCAAGGATGAAGGAAATTTGTTATCATTAAAGTCATAATTTCTAAAATACTTTCATTTACTTCCTAATTAAACATAGTGTTTGCTGAATTACAGATTCATTTTAGTAAGACTTACAAGAGCAGCCAGGCCACTCTGGAGAATAAGGAGGCTTCCAGACACCATCCTCATATGCACAATAGTAGTTTTCACTTGATCCTTCTGAAAAGCTATAACCCTCCGCACAGTGCAATGTACAATTAACTCCTGCTTCATCTGATGCGCATGTAAAATCACCATTCACAGGCTCAAAGGAGATTTCACAGGGGGAACCTATGAAAAATACAAAGATTTATGTATCAATGAATATGGTGAAGTAAGCAAGCACACAGGAAAACAGTACTGATAGGATTTCCAAAAGTACCTAGTATCAACCTGATCTTGCCTCTTTTGAAGTCTGTGGAAGTATTATTTGCTACTTCCATAAAGGCAGGATCTGGCTACTGCTAAATTATTCTCAAACTCTGCCACTGGAATTTGAAATCCAGAAATGTGAAGACTTAAAAAAATTGTGATACACAGGAGAAAAAAAACCCTCAGAAACACAAGACCCAAACCCTTCTGTACTTCTTCTTCAAAAGGTGCATGCTCAAGCACATACTTACTAAATAACACAAAACATAATTCTAAATTTTTACATGAACTTTCATACAATGTATTATAGTAAACTATACTACATCTTCAATTCTGAAACTAAACATTATCCATTCTGCACTATTGCAACAACACATGGACTTGTCAGAACTGTCTTAGTGGGGACTGACTGTAAAACCTCAGTTATGACTTATTTTACAGGCCACTTGTGAAGGAGACTGCAAACACCTGAAAAGATTATGTCACAAACACTGAGCCACAAAAAGTCTGAGGTGGTGTAGAACTTGAAATAATGCCAATGCTAAGCACTAGTTTGTTCTTGCTAAGATTTACATCAAATCAGAAATTAGCACTCCCATTTGCAACTTACCTTTTCTAAAAATTATAACCAAAATTCCAGTCTGCATAATTTTAAATTCACTCTTCACTAACAGATTTTTTATACAAATGTCCAACTCAGACATAATCACTAGAGAGCAGAGATGAAATAGAATTTTCATCCTTAACACTTCATCTGCCAAATTATTGTTTGGCCTTTAAAGAAGAAAGTGAACTCCAGGGAAAAAGTGTCTATGCAATAGACACAAATATACCAGTCTATCCATAGGTACAGACAGCTTTTAAAATCTAAAGAGTGTGCTAGTATCTGCAACAATATTTGTAGAAATATTTCCATAAATTTTTCCTTTTTAACTACGGATTTGAAGTAAAGCTTCAGTAACAACCATTAATTTATTTCACATGGTATGTGTCACTGGATCCATTACCGTGAGTGTTACTGCTTAATGAATCAAAATTTCAGTGCTCTTACACCTAATTTGAATGTATAGGACCAAATTCACTGCTGTGTGGCTTCAGACTTAGAGAATTTATGTGTTGGTACTAACAAATACCCTGACTGCCTTCAAGTTACTGCAATATAAAATGGGAATAACTAAAAGAAGTGGACACGAAATGAGAAAGTGGAGTAGCATTGTATCCTTTATGTTATTCAGTTAAAACAATGCCATGCACTCTTAAACCAAAGATTAAGACAACAAACCTTTGATGACAATGTGGATCTCACATGTCCTGTTATTGCCAGAGGGATCCATGGCTGTGTACTGAACTGTCGTCTCTCCTCTGGGAAAGAGATCTCCAGGTGAATGACTCCTAATGACAGTCAGTGGAGCACCTAGAAGAGTTAAAAGACAATCTAAAACCTTAGTAAGTGAAAGAGGGTTGCTCACAACCAACCTTAACAAACGGAGAAGGAAATGGCAGCACATCTTCGAATACATATGTTCTTAAAAATAAGTGAATAAAAAACCCTCAAAAAAATCCTAAACTCCAAGTGGTCATAGCTGAACAGGCTGGTATTCTCTAGCCTTCCACTATTATGTGTACGTTTTGTGGTGCACTATCTCACCTGAATTGTCTGAAAATTGTGGTTCTTCCCATGTCGCTGGGTACACATTCTCCACTGCTTGCATGGGTGGTGGAGACCTGCATCTGTCAACTACAGGAGGTTCCGCATCTGCAGAATTTGAAGGGATGGCATGACATTAGCTTACTGAACTACCATAGGACTAATTCTTCTGCTGAACTCATGGCTTCTGCATTCTGTTTGCTTCCTAGAGAGCAAATCTTGTTTAACAGGACTGCTGAATAACACAACTGTCTGACAAAAATTCTTGAGCAATGATTTGCACCAGCAATGTGCGAGAACCTTGGAAATTTTATTGGAGTCTTCCAAGAAGAAAAAAAACGTACGATGAAGGTGGTAAGTGACAACACAATAAAGCATTTAATCTACTGGTATAAGGAGAAATCTTAACATTAAGAATGAACAACAGAACAAAACACAAACCGAACTGAACATCTGGGAACAATGACTGCACACTATACAAACTGAGACCCAAAATCAGCAAAACATTTATGGAGATGATATTACTCCTGGGCTTATACCTGCAGAGATAAAGGCCATAGTGACTCACAGTCTCTGCACAAAATGAAAAGGTTTCAGCCACAACAGACTCTTCCCCAGTGATTTTTACCAGCACTTACCAATAACCTTGACACTGAACGTACAGCTTGCCTCATTGCCCGACTTATCAGCTGCTGTGTAAGTAATGGCAACTTCGCCAATTGGAAGAAGAAACGGTGGTATGAAAGCTGGGGTAACGTGGACTGAGACCTTTGATAGGAAAACACTTGTTTAAAAAACAAAGCTCGTTAGTAATCACAACACTCAAGTTTCAAGAAACGGCCACAAAACAGTGTTCTTCAATGTCAAGCCTACACATTCTTAATGCAAATAACCTCCTGAAGTAATGAGGGTGGTCTCCTCCACAGAGTGCTCTGCTCCCCTTTTCAGTATTGCCTTCTTTATAGCAAAAGGGATTTACTCAGCCAGGATTTGTACCCTGACCTGCTGCAGTTTACAGCACTGTGCATTTCTTGTCTGCCTTACTGCACGGAACACACACTACACCAGCTCAGAATTTGCTTTGTCTGCAGTTCAGCTCTCCAGCTGCAAGGGCAGCAGACCTGAGAGATGAGTGGGGCAGACAGTTGTGGCCTGTAAGTACTTACATATCCAGTTTTAATCTATGTATGTTTACGCATTAATAGCCTACACGTGCTTCAAAGCATTCTGGCACAGCAAAGGAACCCTACATTTGGAGCAATGACACATACATGCTGTCTACGGCTGCGTTAGAATTGTCTTAAGGAACTTCTCTTTAAAAGAACTGCTAAGACACTTGGTTTCTACAGTTTAATGAATGACCCTGTGTCAGGAGAGCTACAGCACCTGACCATGGCTGTGAACTTGCCTTGGTATAGCTCACTTTTGCACTTGGTTTCCAAGTGCAAAAAACCTCCTGTGATTGCAGCAAATTAAACGCACATACAGAGTCACTGTTCCTTTGCTGACTCATGAGAAAGCATTCAGTTGCTGTAACTTGATCATGTCTTAGCCTGTAGAGAATGTTACTCTTTATGAAACAGCTTTGGAGCAAGTTTTCTTGTAAGCCTATTTCCAGACTTCTGATACCGATAGCAGCCAAAGGCCAACATCTGAACCTTGCATCGGATAGGAAAATGAGATTTTTCTTTCCCACTTGGGAAGCTGAAATGAGTTTTTACATATTGCAGTATTTTCTTGTTAGCCTTTTAGATTAATGAACTGGTTTACTTCCTTCTGAGAAGAGTTTATTAAACTTCTTCACATTCTAAGAGCTCATTTTTAAAGCAGCTGTCTCCATCTTATAAACAAGGGCACATTCTTTCTTTTGACCACATAAATTAACCATATGCAATTTTATGCATTTAAACACCATGCAGAGTGTCCTGTGACTGCATAACCCTAAACAAGATAGAAAATGCTGAATTCTCAAGACAGAAACTTTTCAGCAGATTTTTCTTCTACTCCTGCTTATCAGAAGAAAGAAATTCTAGTGATTCAAAAAATTAATGTGAAATCGCTAGCAGTAGAAAGACTGCCTCCAATCAAATGTATGGATTTTAACTTGCCTCATCTCCAGAGTTATCCTCAGCTGTTGGTACCTGCCAGCTGATATTAGCAGAGTTATGATGTTCCAGAGTCTCAGTCTCAATATTTTCTGGACAGTGAATCAGAGGAGCTTCAATATCTGATCCAGAAAAAGAAAAACTAGTTTTGTATGTGGGATTATAGAAATAAAACTTCTATAATGGTTAGACTGCAACTTGTTATAACCACTGTTTTCTGTGCTGCCTGGAATATAAATGCACATATTTTTGCAGACTTCCTGTCTCTTCCCCTTTTTTATTGTTGACTACAGGCTTATATATAAATAGTAAATTTTCTGGGGGAAGGGACTATTTTCTGCTGTATTTTTGTACATCACTTAGCACAATGAGACTCTGGTTTCTACATGCAACCATAAAACAGGGAATAAATAAGACCGAATGAATTTGTTTCTCTTGTTATTCATCCATGCATCACACACATACACTCATTAAGAAGGAATGGCTTCTCTATCCTTTCACTGCCCCCACACATGACACACACAGATGTAAATACTTGTTTCTGATAATAAATGACTTAAAAAAAATTATTTGTGACATGATATATGTACTATGAACAAGATGGTAATGACTTTCAAATTCCCAGGAACATGGTGTGGAAATGACTTGAAAGAAGCAATGGCAAGATTTCTGGCACCAGTTGCTGGAAATGTTCCTTAATGAACTCTTGCCACAAGGTATTATATAGGACCAATGGAGTCTTCTTGTGACATATGTGACAATGCTAGACAGTTTCAAAGGACCAGTGATACAATATGGGGAACATAACCACCAACATTTAAGCCTCAAGTTTCTCTGACAAATCTAAACTACTTCTTCATTTCCTCGGGCACAGGGCCTCCCAAAACATTTGTGGTCAGGTTACTTTATTGCTGTAGTGTGGTTTGATAAATGGTCTCTAGATTCATGAGACAAGGACAACGGCATTCAGCTCTGAAGTCATCTGTGCCTGCAAGGCTTTAAAAGAACTCAGAACTGATAGCACTTACATTTTTATTACTAAATAGTTCCAGTAAAGACATAATTCAGGCAATTAAACTTCTGTAAATAAGAGTGCAAAGCAATAAATACAAGTGATTTTGCCTTCCTCTGAACTCATTCTGATGAAAACTTTACTAGAAATGCACTCTTTTAAATAACTACCAGTTATTGTTCACACTCCCCTGACCACATCCCTCAGGCTGGGGCAAATTCAATTTAAAAGTGAAATTCTGTAAGAGGACTAATAAAAAAAAGACAGAAAGAAAATGGCTATTTTGAACTGGCCAACTGTGTTGGCAGCAAAATAGAGAGAGATAATAACAGGAATGAAAGCAATTGAAATGCGACCGTTCGTTTTTACTAGAGAAGAATAACCTTCAGAGTTTCTCGGTGCCTTTTATTTTAGGGTTTTATGCACTGTAATATCTGAAAGATTGCACCCAACCACGTTGCTTTATCTTGATCCAAACACTTCAGTTTGTAGCCTTGCACTGGGATCCCATCAAATATTAAAAACCGTGGTTTGGCACAGGTTTACACAGAAGATTCAGAAAAATATTGTGGTACATCACAGAGTGGGAAACAATATGTTTAAAGAGAGGGATAAAATCTTCCTGGCCGTTACAGAGAAAAACAGTTTCCACATCAGTTTCTGTAGTGACCTGGCATGATAACTCGCATAACTGTTTTCTGTTCTGTTCTTTCACCCAATGGCTGGTGAGGGCCCCAGTTTGGGGTGGAAGCATTAGTTCTAGGAGCACAATGGTTCACGAAGAGGTGAACAGCATATTCCCAGACAAACTGCACTTTTGCTTGCATCCTCCTATAGTCCAAAGCCAAACTCCTTCCAATTCAGTGTTCATGTGTGCAAGGGAATAAATAACCTACTGTTTCTAGAAGAGGTGGGTAAACATGGCAGAACCATACTCAGATGCACATAGCCCTCTTCTGCCCATCTTTACACTCCACGCACTTGTGTCAGCCAATTTTGGCCTTAACTCTTGTGCACTATTGCCTGGGACAAGCCAATAGCTACAGTCAGTTAAAGACAACTAAAAATGAATCATCCCTCTGTAGCCTGTCTATCACACAGAGTTTACACAGCATTTACAGATTTGCTCTGACTACAGAGCCTCCACAAGTCTGTGCTAAACCAGTATTATTACTGTTGTTTTACTAGGAGTGTGGGTTTGACTATCTTTAAGCTAAGAGCTTTTATTTCTACTTTGAAATTTCAAATTTACCTGCATATCAGGCCTTTTAGCAGGCAGCTTCCCAACAACAGACTTGTGAGAAGGATCTCAGGAGAGACAGTTAATGATGAGCACTATAAGATGGCACGCAAGCAACCTCTGAACTCCACATTTTTATTACAAACTGCAAGTAACTCTGACAGCCAAGCTACAATGGTACAGGCAACACTTACAGACTGTTTAAATCATGCTTTCCCCAGTCCAAAGCTGTCCTCAGTTATTTGCTGTGTGCTTCCCTTCAATCCCACATGCATGTGTAGACAGAAATGATTTTGCGCTGGTCTCTACCTTTACACAGAGCCTCCTGGATGTTTGCACTCCATCTCCCAAATGAAATGCACCTTAGTTCTTCTCTAGCTCCAGACAAGATGAATCCCTGAGGACAGCTCAGCTGGCACACAGTCCCAGAAACAGCAGGCTCCAGCCCACATTTGGGAGGGATGACTGTTATACCTGCTGGTTTCTGGAGGACGGGGCAACGCATTTCTACAAGAGACCAGTAGGACATGCCTTTTAGCTGACATACACAAAGCATACATTCAGACAAATCTGCAAATAAAGTCATATGGCAATTCAGAGGAAACACAAAATACACAGACTTTCTAAGAGTCTGAATGCACTATGAGTGCATCAAACCAGTAAGACCTGCTGAAGCTTTGCACTCCAGTGCTGACTAAAGGAAACAGCACCCAAAGTATCAGATCTTCTAATTTCTTGCTCGGGCTTTTCTCATGCTTTTCACTGGGACAGAAACACAGTATTTTTTCATGTAGCTCCACTATATCTTACTCTCTTTCCTTATCTATCTATCTATCTATCTATCTATCTATCTATCTATCTATCTATCTATTTTTCTTTAGAACTTCACCTTTCATGGTTGCTTTGTAGCTGCATTCCCTTGCCTTCTATAGAAACCAGACCTTCATAGCAGGAAAGGTAACAGTCTTGTATCTGTTGCCTTCTACAGCTTTTACACTGTCTCTTGAAATATGAATGAGAGAGGAAAAAGGACACCCTGCCATGAGCTCACTGTAGGTTAGGAACATGGGATGTGATTTTGTCTACCACATTCCAAGCTGAATGAAAATGGTCTTGGTCTTAAGTGTGTTCAAACCCAGATGTGAAGACTCAGTGTGACCACAAGTGACAGCTGACCTTCTGTGTAAAGTCACGAAGGGCTGATGGTTGCTTAAAGGCTTAAAACTGAAGTTTTGAACTATTTTATTGCAAGAATTCACTCCAAATTCTGAAGACCATTTGCATAAAAGTGTAAACTTCCAAAAATCACAATGTGCATGAACAGGTCAACTGTCACACAACTTTAGTTTCATTTTTGAGCTGTTGTTTTTGCCATGTGAAGCAAGGAATGTTATTTTTACTTCAAACATGGAGGCATTAATAAACAGGGCAAAAACGAGTATCCCACGAAAGCAGTTCGTAAACTTTCAGTAGTGTTTCTTATAACAGGTAACAGACAAACACACAAGAAAATGCTTCGTTATCTATAGCCAATGAGAAGACTTCTAACTTTAGCTAGTCAGGGAAGAAAGCAGACAGGTCTTTACACAAAGGTAACACAAAGAACAACCCAACTCAGTTACAGAAGGGACAGCTCTGTTCATCTCTTAGCAATGGTTTAATAACGCAGAAGCGATTCACATTCAGAATGCTTCATTATCCCATCCCTCTCCTCTCCCAAAATATGCAGCAAGTAACTGAAAACTGGTTCTTCTGCATGAAATAAAATTTAAAGAGTCTAAGCATTCTAAGTATTTCCTGCCCTTTAAACTCTCAATACTGAAATTGTGTTTAAAGTTCAAGCAATTAAAAACTGCACTTCATTTCAACAAGATGCAGAGATCACGTTAACATATTTGTTCACATCAAGCAGAAACTGTTGACTACGCAATGTAAAGCAACTCCATCAGAAAAAAACCCTTAAATCCTAACTTCTCATTGCTTACCACAAGAAGGTAACTGAAAAACAGCAGAAAGATCAGAAATTGGAAAAACGAAGTTTTAAAAGACAAGCTAAAAGCATTAAAATGTGTACTACGTGGGGAACAAACAGAAGAAAGGCTGTGAAAGGTATAAGCATGAACACTAGAGAAAACTGCAGCTTTTGGAGAAGTAACAGCCCTCCTCGCTGAGCCACTTCCAACTATACTAGCAAAATCCTGTTAGAGCACAATCCTGAAACATCTGACCAACATTTAGGATAACCCTTGGTATAACTAGCCTCACGGAATCTCTTCTAAGTGGGACAGGTTTTTAACAGAAAAAAAAAAACAACCCACAAAAAACTGTAGTAGTGGTGTTTGGCTTTTTTATTTGTGCTCAATTCCAGAATTTGATCGAGCTGACACAGGAAGTCTGGACTTCATGAGGAGCAGAGTGATACCCAAGATATTAGTCATATGGATAGGGAAGTAATAAACAGAGAGGAAAAAAGTACTTCTATGGAGAGATAAGAATCTGCTTTAGTCTGCAACTGCCTGTGATGAACCACAACAGAATCACAGAAGGGACTTCTGGAGATCATCTAGTCCAATGCCCCTGCCAGAGCAGGTTCACCTAGATCAGGTCACACAGGAATGCACCCAGGTGGGTTTTGAATGTCTCCAGAGAAGGGGACTCCACAACCTCTCTGGGCAGCCTGTTTGAGTGATCTGGCAGCCTCAAAGTAAAGAAGTTTTTCCTCATGTTCAGATGGAACTTCCTCTGTTCCAGTTTGTGTCTATTTCCCCTTGTCCTGTCACTGGGCACCACTGAAAAGAGCCTGGCCCCATCCTCTTGACACCCACCCTTTCAAGATTTATAAGCACTGATGAGATCCCCTCTAAGTCTCCTCTTCTCCAGGCTAAACAGACCCAGGTCTCTCAGCCTTTCCTAATAGGAGAGATGCTCCAGTCCTCCAGTCATCTTTGTAGCCCTCCACTGGACTCTCTCCAGTAGTTCCTTGTCTCTCTTGAACTGGGGAGCCCAGAACTGGACACAGTACTCCAAATGTGGCCTCACCAAGGCAGAGGAGAGGGGGAGCAGAACCTCTCTCGACCTGCAGGCCACGCTCTTCTTAATGCACCCTGGGATACCACTGGCCTTCTTGGCCACTAGGGCACACTGCTGGCTCATGGTTAACTTGTTGTTCACCAGGACTCCCAGGTACTTCTCCGCAGAGCTCATTTCCAGCAGGTCAACCCCTAACCTGTACTAGTGTATGGGGTTGTTCCTCCCTAGGTGCAGGACCCTACACCTGCCTCTGTTGAACTTCATTAGGTTCCTCTGTCCAACTCTCCAGCCTGTCCAGGTCCCACTGAACGGCAGCACAGTCTTCTGGCGTGTCAGCCACTCCTCTCAGCTTTGTATCATCAGCAAACTTGCTGAGGGTACACTGTTCCTTCATCCAGGTCATTGATGAATATATTGAACAAAACTGGACCCAGTACTGACCCCTGTGGTACATCACTAGCTATACAGATCTCCAACTAGACTCTGCACCATTGATAACAACCCTCTGAGCACTGTCATTCAGCCAGTTCTCAATCCACCTCACTGTCCACTCACCTAACCTGCACTTCCTAAGCTTACCAATGAGGATGTTATCTGAGACAGGGTCAAAAGCCTTGCTGAAGTCACAGTAGACAACATCCACTGTCTCCCTTCATCTACTCAGCCAGTCATGCCACCACAGAAGGCTATCAGTCTAGTAAAGCACAACTTCCCTGTGGTGAATCCATGTTGACTACTCCTGATAACCTGTTTTTCTTCCACATGCTTAGAGATAACATCCAGAATGAGCTGTTCCATCACCTTTCCAGGGATGGAGCTAAGGCTGACTAGCCTGTAGTTTCCTGGGTCCTCCTTCTTGCCCTTTTTGAAGACTGGAGTGATATTTGCTTTCCTTTAGTCCTCAGGCACCTTTCCTGTTCTCCAAGACCTTTCAAAGATGATGGAGAGTGGCCCAGCAATAACATCTGCCAGCTCCCTCAGCACTCATGGGTGCATCCCTTTGGGGCTCATGGATTTTTGGATGTCCAGTTTGCCTAAATGATCTCTAACCCAAGGGAAAGTCTTCCTTCCTCCAGATTTTCTCTCTTACCTCCAAGGTCTGGGATTCCTGAGGGCCAGTCTTAGCAGTAAAGACTGAAGTAAAGAAGGCACAACAACGTATTATAATTCATAACATCAAGAGGAATTTCAATATTGTAACAAAAAAAAATAAAATATCATGCAACCCCTTCAACACGCTGTTTTAGGGAAAGAACTGGCAACTGCAATTGTGGCATAGTAATCCTTTCAACACTAGGTGGCATTAACACCCTCAATGCCATCCGTATTTTTACCTTTCTTCACTGAACCTTGAAGAAAGCAGGAATAGTGTCTTGAAAAATCCATTAATTTTGATGTGCTGGATATTAATCTTTTGCCAATGGGGAAAGAAATACAAGAACATGACAGTGGAGATTTTTTTTCAAACTGGTCAAACGACAAAGCCTCCCTTTTCAGCAGACACTTTGTTTGTAAGCCACTTATAATACATGTAACCTACTCAAAAGTAACTCATTGCTAACAGCATCTTTAATGAAAAATATAAAAACTAAAATCATATGTAACAGCCAAACCTGCATTAAATTCCAGTCCCTTGGAAAAAGATACATATGACAACAGACCTCACAGAAGTGACTGTAAGCAATCCGGCTATGTTATGGTACAGTGTCAGTTATGCTTACAGATGGTTGTAGTACAGTCTCAATGAGCTAACTTTTAAATATGGTAAACTCTGCACTGATGCGCACTCAAACTGAAAACCATTCAGAGAAAGAGTTAGGAGAGTACCCTGGGTTCCAAGAAATCTGTTTCAAGGTAAGAGACCGAACCCAATTACACTTCATGTTTCTAACAGAAGGACAGGAAATGAATAAAACATCAACCTCAAATACCTACATACAGCAGGATTTCTGGTATCTTTTATGTAGCAGATGATAAATATTAGTTAGGAGCTGTTCAGACTGAAAATAAACAGAGAATACCTCCATGATAACGATGAGCATTCAGAAAATGAGCACACAGGGTATTTTTTGAGGAGGACATACTAGTCTTTTGACTTGTATCCTTCCCTAAATAAAACGCTGCACATCTATGTTGAGCAAGAATCTCAGCAAGCTTGTTCTAAACAGTCACAACAAGATGTAGCAGAGACGTTTTCCAGATAACACTCTTCCTTCTGCGACAATCAAAAGTAACTTTTATACTAGATTTTCAGACTCAGCAAAAATAAGCTATCGCCACGGGTACTCCAGGAATAGAGGCAATATTGCGTGGTGTGAATAAATCTTCTGATATAGAGTAGAGCTGGATTTTAATAATCAAAATGCTAAGCTAAGAAGGATGAATTCAACTGATGACTACAGTTAATCTTCCAATTATAATCTTCCAACAGGATTTCAGGGTCCCTTCCTTTTGAAGTTAATTGAAGTTTTTCCACTGACTTCAACAGAAAAAAGATTAGGATCTCTTAACAAACTCTTTTGATAAATTAATACTTGTGGATTTTCTTCATCATTTTAGAGAACATATCTACAGTTAGAAATTTATTCTTGTCTCATGGAAAGTCCACATTTTCAAGCCTGTAGTAAAACAGTAAAAAATAGCCACAGGTTCAAGCCAAGTGACCCTGCTGGTATCAGATTTACTGGACCCAGGTGACATGTACTTCACCGTGACTTTAGTCAGCACTGGATCAGCTTCTGAACTGCTAGACTTCAAGCTTGTGGGGGTTTTTTTTTTCTTTTTTTTTTTTTTTTCTTTTTTGCAGTCTACTCTTGGAAGTGTTTTCCTCTCACCTTTCTAAGTTAATTTAGTACCTGCCACTAGTCCTAAATGGGTAATTCTGAAATCTACAATCCTTTATTTATGGAACAGCAATATACGCTTACTTATCGCTGTGCAGCTGGCGTGACCTCTGAATCCTGCCTTAAAGGTGCCCTGTCCCTAACTTGCCTGAACTCTTATTTCCTGCCAGGATTTCAGCAAAAGTGACAACTGCCCCATCTCTGCTTGGCACTCACAGCACCAGGCTAACATACCTGGAGGTCATCTTTAGCTTTAAGATGGTAACTCCTGGTTGTTCGCATTTAATCTGTAGTATAGACCTACAACTTCCATGCTTCCTATGATACATTGTGTGACAGTGTCTTAACACTCACCAGATGCAACAGCCTTTTAGTTATCAGTTGTCTGTGTTGT
This sequence comes from Podargus strigoides, assembly GCA_028020825.1. NCBI lineage: Eukaryota > Metazoa > Chordata > Aves > Caprimulgiformes > Podargidae > Podargus > Podargus strigoides. Next base: position 93,760,012 of record CM051663.1, read on the forward strand.
ATTTCAATGATAAACTGTCCACTCTCTCCGTTTACACATTCTTTTACCCCTCTCAAACTTCTAAAACTGGTATAAAACACCCATAGACAAATCCTCATTTGTATCTTTACTTCATCAGATATTAAAATAGGCAGAGTTTCTCAACTGTGACAGCATGTCAGAAAAGGCTGCACTCCGACATTAAGAGAGTGTGATCAAATACCTACCCACACACTTTGGTTCCTTTGAATCCCACTGTGAGGTTCCCTGGCAGGTGAGTTTGGTGTTTCCTTCTATTTCATAACCCTCATTGCAGGTCACGAAACATACTGTCTTATAGGAGATATCAGCCGTTGAACAATTAATGTGCCCATTTTCAGGAGCCCGAAGTTTGGGACATGTTCGAACTACAAAGGAAAAAAGACATCAGTTCACTCTGCAGCACTGCATATCAGTGGAGTTACACCAGTTTGCCCAGGTTTTCAGAGGTGCCACAGGTACTGGCTTATACACTAGTTACAGTAGTTTGTATAAATTCCAGGAATAGGGCTACAACAGGGCTAATGTTTTTCAAAGGGTTGATGCCTTTGTCTTCCTGAAAGAGAGTCTTACACAGCACGTATGAGGTTAGGCACACACTTCCAAGCTCATCTAAGTTCTGATATAAGCCTATGCTAGCAAACTAACTATGCTTAGAAATGTTCCTAGCCATGGAAGGCATCTGTCACACATTGTGTGGCCTGTGCTAGTAATGTCTATCAGCCTTCAAAGCAAGAAAGCTGCAGGCAAATGGAATCTTGTGGAGAAGTGTTTGTCTTTGGAAGTTCCTAATTCCACAGCCATGCCTAAGTGTTCTCTGGGGGATTTCCAAACAGCAGTCTGGTATGGGCTGAGTGCAGGCCAGGGAGGAGGCTAAGAGCTTATTAAGAGGGCAGATGACAGTGTTCCAGTGCTCAGGAACATTCTCAGGCACTCTGGAGTGTATTGATGTAGACACAGGCAGGTGTATCAGGACATTCATCATGACGGGGGAGAGAGAGAGAGGAAGAAAGAATACAAGGCCTTCATAGACAACAGGACCACCAGAGATAAAAAGGAACAAATTAGGCTGTTGCTGAGCCAAAAGAGACCTTTCAGGTATAGGGCTCCCCGTGGAGGCAGTCTGGGCTGCTGCTCAGCACGGAGGCCTTTCTCCTGCTATGTCTCACAAACACCACAAGCAGCATGATTCCAAGGAGAATGCAGTCCTGTGCAGAGAGGGAAGTGGGGCAAGGAGCATGATCCTCCGATTGTCTTATGGTTTTGTGACTGAATCCTGGTGCTGCAAATTAACACAAAGCCACACTGTAATTAAGACTGATCCCAAAACAGCTGAATGATAGTAAGAAGAAAAAAATAGTAGCACTGGTATGTCCTGGATTTGTGTTCTTTGTTTCAGTGTCATAACCTCAAACTCTTCTACAAGGACCTCTTTCCTTTGCACTGCCTCCAGCTCTCCTCCTCTTCAGCCAGTACTTCACACTTCTGCATTTGTCCCTTTGCTCCCCTCTGGACAAGACTCTTGAGGTACATACACACTGCCTGGCTTCTGGGTCCCTTGGACAGCTAAGTTGTACACATCTACTGTCTGGTCATGACGATGTGACAATGATAGATGTATGACAACTGGGTGACAGCAAGCCCAAATGTGTAGATGCCTGCTGGGTTCCTACTGCTCTGTTTCTTTCAATAATTCTTGTGTCTCTTCAATAATGAACTACTGATTTTCCAAAACCAGTGGAAAATTTATATGGTTAAAAACTCTGCACTTAGCTGAAGGTGGTAGATATTGCTCAGTATTTTCAATAGTTATTAGGGGGAAAAAAACTGATTAAAAATATAATCAAGAAGACTGCAGTTCCCTAAACTCTGTTCTCCCTGGATTGTTTTCCACAGCTTCTGTTTATCTTGCTGGCAGGGGGGCAAGCTCTGGTGACAAGTGGCTTCAGAGATCTGGATGACTTCTCCACTGTGATTTGGGATACTGATTTTACCAACTAACTCATCCTTGCTGCTGCCAGGCAGGAGGTAAACCATGAGCTTCTCTCCAAATGCACTTGAAAAGAAGCCAACTTGGCAACTTTTTCTCCTTTTCCCAGTAGCTGTTTACACTACATACTGATGAGACAGGACACGCCTGCCAGTGGACACACGGACTGAACAGATCACTATACATGCTCAACTAGTAAGTGGGCAGATACCCTGAGCACTCCTTCAAATGGAATCCAGCTGTATAAATACCAGTAACTACAAGCCTCTCACAGCTACAAAGAACACACACTAAATAATGCCTTTTTTGAGAACAACTGTAGTGGCACCTGAGTGGGAAAAAAAAAAGTATCAAGCAAAACCTATGTATATTAGGAAGGAAGGAAGGAAGGAAGGAAGCAAGGAAGCAAGCAAGCAAGCAAGCAAGTAAGCAAGCAAGCAAGCCACTCAGATGCACCTGATATATCTTTGTCTCATGTTTACTTTCTGAAAGTACTATTCCTCTTATGCATGCTTACACACAGGTATCCTCTAGAAAGTACACTTAAAGAGTATAAAAAAATCTCAGAACTTCCATCTTGCAAGAGGCACTCTGAGCTTCAGAGCAGCTTCCTAATATGCTGTATCTTAACTGCAGGAGAGTGAGTAAGAAAGACATTTTTTAGCTGAATCACACATGCTTTATACAGAAGAGAATAGTATTTCTCTTTTATGGTTTCTATGGAAGCCTTTAGTACACAATCTGTGGTAAAAAGAAGCAAATGCTACTAAACTGTATGACATTATTGAAGAAGCCTGAATTAATTAAGAGCACTGAGGAGCCTTTCAGCAATGTCAGTGTGCCTACAAAGAAGGCACTCCCTTCCACTACCTGGTAAGTCTAGCCACCTCTTCTGGAAGGACTGCATAGCTGTAGCGCTCCTTTCTCCTCAGTGTTTCAACGTTCACTCTTACTCAGTTGTCTCAGTATGGCTCTGGCAGAAACCTGTAACTGAGCTTGTCTTATTCTGGTTATGGTCCCATGTATTAATCACAAAACCATCCTCTTGTCAATAAGGGATTTTCCATGACCAAAAAATATTGCCATAAAGCCCGTGAAAACAACAACAGTATAGTCTGCTTGCTCTGGGTTTTCCTCTAACACGTTTTTCTGAATTAAATACATGCTTTGTAGTTGGGTTTTTTCCATGGGTCATTGTTAATTGCATGACATGACTGCATTAATCACTTTCCAATAGCACAGCAGATTTTAACTAGCAGAGCAACTGAGGAGTGTTTAATGTCAAAATCCAAACCAGTTAAAAGGGATTTTCCTTCATTCTCCCTTAATTTATGTGATAAAATACTCCTGGGATTAACAAGACGGCTATGACTTGTGCCTTTGATCTTGTTCCCTTTCATAGTCTGACTGAATTGAGACTAGCAGATCCAGCACATGTAAAGGTAAGATTTTTGAATATATTTTTTTAAATTGGAAGTCTATAGTATGATGGAGAATGTCACAAGAAAAGCAAAAATACATCCTTCCAATGCTTCATAGGATACTAACTCAGCATGAAGACAATATCTCAAGGTAGACTTATATCTTCCCCCACCTTCTAGACAATCTCCCTGTGAAAGGAAGATCATGTACCGAGACCCATTAGGTGACTATTTTTGAATGCTCCAGAAAGTTTTTGCAGTTATTAGAATCTTCCACTTTTTTCTATAGACAGTGAAGATGAAGGATCCCTTCTTTGTGGCTGACTCCAGCTTTCCCCAGATTTTTCACTTCGGAGGCTACTGTGTGACAGAAGCCTTGGCAGGCAGGTGCTCTTTTCCTGAATCCCAGTCTACCTGAAGTAGCATACATCTTCAGTCTCTGTTTTGACTGCTGAAAAGTCACCAGCTCTAAGACTAACTTCTCAAGACACCCTCATGGTACTGGCCACCAATTTATTTTCTGTTGGAAGCTTCTCCTTCCTGCCTTCTGCCAATGGAAGCTATAAAGGAAGACTAAATTTTGCAGGATTATCTGAAGAGTCCTGATGTAAGCAGAAGTGAACTGTCATATAAGAATGTTCTGAGGAACTGATCTTTAGCTCAGATCCCTCCTTTCAAAACCCTGACTTGCTGTTTCTTTAAGGGTTGTAGTGTTTGCTGTAGTGGCATAAAGTGCTAATGCCCCCAAGGATCTATCCCACCTCTTTCCCTGAACTGAAGGCCAGGGCAAGAGTTACGGAAGGAGCTGATGGCTTCCTATTTACTAGCTTTCAGTGCAAAATACTAATGTCAAGTGCATCCAACTGAAGTTAAACATGTTAAAGTACAATCTGTGGCTGCTGAGATGAGGGTTGCTATCTGTTTTTTCAGGTCCTCCTTGGAAGATATACCAGACAAGACTACACGGGGATGCTGCTCCCCTTCTAAATCATCAAGAACCCAACCTCAGGCAGAGACAAGTGATAACAAAGCAAAACTGTTCCTATGTACTTGTAAGAGCTCCAGAAATAATGTTCTTTCCCATGTCTCCTTCCCTTCACACCTTCGGTTTATTTCTGACATTCTCTTACAGGGAACTTCTAGGATACTGCCAGTTTTTCCCTAGTGAAACTCCACTCAAAATTCTTCTGAAGACTATGCTCAAGGCCCAAACTTCTCTATTTTTCATAAGAAGGAACTGTAAGAAAGCAAAATGGAATTCTTCCATGGTTAATGTCTCCCAACACCAATGCCCGTCTATTCCAGGGCTCTGGTGGATATTCTAAAAAAATCTATGTGGCAAGGTCGTATTATATATTATATATTATATATTATATATATTCCACTTTAGGAAGGAGGGAAATGGAGTCATTGGAGTAGGAGTTTACCTTTGGAACATTCCTTCACCCAAACGCTAACAGGATCAGATCTGCATGCCCAACTTGGTAGTGAACAGACAAAACCACTGTCGAGAACAAACTAATCCAACAGAAAAAGACTTCAAGCACACAATGTCCGTACCTCTGCAAGTAGCCTCTGATCCAGACCACTGGCCGTTTGGCTGACAAAGCCGGATGCTGCTTCCCACGAGATCGAATCCTGCTTTGCATCGGATCCCACAGGCAGCATTAAAGTAATTGTTGCAGACATTCTGGACAAAGTAACCATTTTCAGGGGGCTTCAATTCAGGGCAGTGGACAACTAAGTAATTAAAGAACCAGAAGAGAGTTGTGATGCTAGTTGGAGTGCAATAGGCTACTACAGGAAAATAAATTTTTTAATTTCTTTGCATCTTGGTACTTTTGTTGTTTTGGAATAACACGGAAAATCTTGCATGCAATTTGACATGTCCTTCACAGTGCAAACACAACTACAAAATTGTCCCAGCACTGCACTGTGCATTCCAGGGGTGTTCTGTTCCTGGATGGAAACACTTACCTTCACAGGTTTGTCCTACAGCATGATATCCCTGCCGGCAGGAACAATCTTCAATGGAGGTACTTCCTGGTGGGGAAGTATGATTCTCATCAGGACATGAGGTACAAGTGCTGATTCCACCTGGTGAACCTTCAGGCTTGTATGTTCCTGGTGGACAAGCTGTTGAGCAAAAGAAAACATGACAGAGAGGAGTTCAGGATATCCAACTTTTACAGCTAGCATATTTTTTTCTACCTCAAACATCCAGTGTCACTCAGGGCAGGAGCATTCTCCACTTAAAGTGCTGTACAGTTCTTACAGGGGTGAACTAAAGCACACGAAACTTGGTGGTGATCTCTCCAGTGACCACCTGGGGACTCGTACTAAGTCCACAATTAATCTTCTTGAAAAGAAGCCCAGCCTCGGAAGACACACCAGATTTTCTCTGATAAAACTTGTGCTGACCTCATGAAGAAATTCTTGATTTAGAGGTGTTAAAAATTAGTTCAGACAAAATCCTTGCTATTCAAAACTACACCAAAGTTTAATGCACACACATTCTTAGCAACAAACTAACACAAGCTTGCAAAAAACCCTGCCCTTGATTTACACATGATTATATATGATCTACACACTATACTTGCTAAAATTTATGAACCACAAGCAATGAAGCAATTAATCAAAGTAACTGCTCTCTGAAGTTTTTCCACTCATTTATATACCATTTAATATTTTTAAGTCTGTGCATCTACATGCAAAAGCCTTGAAGAGATTTACGCGACATCTACAGAGCCAGGGAAAATGCACAGGGAAAAGGCACCTCTTACCTGAGAACTTCAGATTGGCTAGATAAGTCTGAGTCTTAACTCTCTATACCGTTCTTCAGGCAATCACTATAATTATCTTTACTTATTTCACAAGGATGGTGTGAGAAACAGGGGAATGACTAATCAATAGCTGCTGCTAAGTGAAGTACTAATTGATCAGATTACCACTTGAAACAGAACTCAAAAGACACTTGTACTGAAAAAACATGCCTCCTGATGTTCAGGAAATACTTTGAGAAGGTTGCGTAATATTAACACAGAAAGCCAGCCAAAAAAGCTCTCATTTCATTAATTCCACTGTTTACAAATTTTCCTAATGACCACACTTTCTCCTGCGACTCAAGTCAGCCTCTCATTTCTGACCCTCCATACAGCCACTTTCTCCTGCGACTCAAGTCAGCCTCTCATTTCCGACCCTCCATACAGCCACCTTGTACCATGGCATAAAGAACTGTACAACCATGAACACCCTCAAGTGCCTTCCTTCTTGCATAGTCAGGTGAGCTCTGCTTCTGGAGCAAACCTCTCCTGTTGAGGTATGTTTCCCAGAGTTCAGAGATTCTAGCAGTATCAATCTTTTCTTTGATAGATATTGGACCAGCTCTGTTTGTGAGTTAGGTGCTAAGATACTCTGACTCTTGTCTTATTAATGAGAACAACTTCCTGCTTTCTAGGCAACTAGGAAAAAACCCAAACAAACACAAAAAAATAATAAAAAAAGAAGCCTCACCCTCATTTTTCGTCACCTGTCATGAGAGAATTGACTTTCGTAAACCAAATTTTACGGATTGTACCTTAAAAAATCTATCCATATGAACAGTTAGCACTTCTTCTTTCCAGAAGGAGCACGTTCTTTTAAATAGCTTCCAGAGATCATGTTTTTGTTTCCTTCTCAGAAAACCTTGCAGGTTTATTTTGAAGAAAGCAACCAAGTAGCTAGCAACTAAGAGGTAACTTTGGGTCCTGTAAAACGGCTTCACAAATCTGTATTTTAAACACACTTCTAAAAAGACAATGAAAATGCGTAAGCAGTAAAGGATGTAAGTACAAATCAAAGCATTTCAGGAAGGAAAAAGAGCAGAAAAATCCAATCAGAATTAGAGCTGATATTTTTTAATTTGTGTTTTGGGACTTTTGGAAAAGCATTTGCAAAAAAATCCCTTTCCTATAGTTCACCTGCTCTTCCCATCCAAGACATTCCTCTTGGACTGTTTCTGCTTCTTTCCTCTCTTCTGTGCAGAAATCCCCTTCTTGGACACTAGGTCTCTCTGAAATATTCTCTCATGCTTCACATGATCATTGCCAAACCAGTTAAGTATCAAAGGTATTACTCTGAAATCTCCGAAATATTTCCCTCTGTCGCTTTGTGGAAGTCTCTGTGCATCCTTGTTAAAACTAATCGATGTCCAGCACAAAGTGATGAAGTGCATCCAAAAGGACACAGGAAAGCACGCAAATTAAGCATCACAGAGGACAAGCTGTATGACACAGCTGCCCTCCATGTGCCAGCAAAAGTAAATTAGACTCTTCTGTTTTATGTGTGGCATATAAAATGACAACTGAAGTGTTTCATTAAAAAAATACAACAAAACAACAAAACCCCAACCTAACTTCTCTCTTTCTTGCAACCTCACCCTAGGTGAAGAAGCAGCAGTTCTTTTGTTTCTGTTCTGAGAACTATGGGATAAAAATAATCACCCATTCTAAGATATAGAAATTTTAAACAACAAACCCAGTAACTTGCTTAGGGCTTTGAATCAGTCTGGCTTTGACGAAAATTGTTCGTTCTGAAATTACACTTTAAATTTTCTCTTTCCAGTGAAGTAGCAGGAGATAAATAACACTGTTAAAATGGTTATTCATGTCTTTACTGGGAAAGACAGGTTTCCCCAAATGTCCTGATTCTTTTAGTATGCTTCAAATGGTTCCCACCACCTTTCTAAAAAGTCACACTAGACCTTATCTTGGCTTTTTATGTGGAATTTTCTTCAAGCCTGAGTCCCTCTACTGCTCGTTGACACCATATCTCCCCTATTCAGCTATAAGCTGTATTCATAACTTCCACAAGATAACACTTAGTTACAGAGCTATTTCCAAGTATGTGAGATCACACAGTCTATCCTGTGATGCCAAGAGACGGTTTAAGAATGGACCATAAGCTCGCTGACCTCTGTGCATTTCCATCACAGATGTAGAGGTTAGCGTGTCCACAGATTAGGTTAAAACCATCCAAAATCAGCTGTAGAAGAGCAGCTGTGGAAGAGTAGAGCTTTGGTTGTCTGCTGTAGACTGGACTTGTCCACACCTGACCCAACAGACTTCAGACCCATTCCCTCCTGCTCCAGAGAGCATTACAGCATGGCCCAAGTCTATACACAGCAATACATTCAGGGGCAACAGAGAACCTGAAGGGCAAGCACATCTGAAGTGCACATGTGGCCTCATCCATGACTGTACAGGTGCCTCTCTGGGGTCTCTTCCAAGAATCAAGCAGTGCCAAGTTTTCACTGCATTCTAGTCACCAGTTTGTGCTCACTGACATGCCCTCTGTACCAACAAAAACTGACTTCAGGGAGAGATCATCTTCTCCAGTGCTAATGTGTAAAAACAATTTAATTTTTTTTTCAAGGCTTGCTTCATCTTGCCAACAATGTGATGGTATAAAAAGGCTCAAAACAGTGTGCAGATGAACCCCAGTTTAAATACGCACCAATCTGGCACTGTCAAGAATGACAACAAAGGCAAGAATTTTAAAATGAGGAAACAATTTCAACAGTATCACCCTTTTAAAAGAGAGGACACTTATGCGCACATCTACATGCATGATCTTCTCAATAAAAGATTTAACTACTGCCTATATGTGACCCATGTTGCTCTTTACGTAGAAGCAAGGGGAGGAGCAAGGAAATGCTTTTTGTTTAACGTAATCCTCCTCTCGAGACCAGAATAGTGAATACTGAGTTACACCAGAGGATCACCTCTTTGTTACAGGAATGCAAGGACAACTGGAAGCAGGGATTAGTGTGCTAACACAAACAAGCACAGGCCCAAACTCCCCAAGCACATAAAGATGGCTCACATTGAAGTTGTCATCAACAGCAACTTGCTTTCATAAAATTGTAGATATTCACCAATGATTCACAGTCAGATTCTGTTGTCCGCTCTAATGACAGTACAATAACCTTCTGATCAGAAATGGGAATGAAACAATACATGCTTACTTCAGCATGCCTCCTGCATTTTCCTCCTCAGTTATGCTCTCCTAGGGTATGCAACGAACTAAAAAAATATAAGAAAATTCAGCATGTCCCTTCTGGTTTTGAATATTACAGAGCTTGATGACTTCTTATGCCACCAATAGAATAGACATTCTTACTCCTTTATGTCTCAAATAAAATTAAGTTGTGCATAGAAAAGAAATCACTAGAAAGGAACTATACAGTTAAAATGGTTTGACACAGGTTTGCTAGAAACAAAGACTCCCAGGGTATGTACAAAAACATTTCGATCAACACACACACATTAACAGCATAATTATATGTCAAGACAGTGCTGGAAGCTGAATAATGAACATGGAAAGTTACAAAAGATCACCAAAAAATCAAATTCAGTAGGAATTCTTCTGCTCCATCTGCCTACAATATGACAAATTTGATACTTCAGTCTTCAAGCCAGAAGAATTTAACATTCTAACAGTGACAACATACAACAAGGGAGAGACTCACCAAACACTTAAGCCATATTATCTAGCTTGGCTTCTTTTTAAACTGCAAATACTAAGGCCAGTGGTGAAATTAAGCCAACTGGTATTGAATCCACATGATGGCATAAAGACTCCAGTCTGGATTTAAACAGGTAGAGATCATATGTCAAAGGGTCCTACTCTATGACACAGGGTCACGATTCTTCCTCTGAATGTACGATCACAAATTTTAAGGATAAATAATTCTGCCTTAAAAATGTAAATCTTGCAAAATCCTGGGAGAGCAGGGAAGCTCAATTTCTTTTCCAACAACATCAGCGTATCTAAGTCACTGAAATGAAATTACTCTTCATTTATCCCAGTGTAAGAGAGAGGAGAGTCAAACTCCATGTATTTCAAAGATTAATTTGAGGGATTTTGTATTTTCTTCAATGCATAATTTCTCCCACTAACTACATTTACAAAGTAATCCCCGGCATGAGCTGTTTTTTCCACACTTGATGCTAACGAAGGATCCGATTAAAGGTTTATCTTTTGGGGGATATGGCAGGAATCAACTAGGCAATATCCTGCTCTATCCTGCATCAAATTGAGCTCTAGTCGTACACTGCTACTGTGATGATTGGAGTCTCTGGTTTTTTCCTCCATATATGTAAAGCCTAAATGAAATGACACCCTGATGCAAATCACAAATACATAGTCTTTTTAACTCAATCCCCAAACTTAAATGAGGAAAGAAAGCCTAGTTTTCCATTTAATCAAAATGTTTTTATGCTACTGTAATTACTCTTATGACACTGATTACACGGATACTCATTCAACATAACGAAGTATACCATGAATACCAATTATAATTCTGGTTTGCTGGTGTCTATTAAAAATGATGCAGTTCATAGGTCACAGAATCTCTAAACAATGATCACTGGATGTTTGCATTCAGTTTTCCCTGTTTCCTCAGTTTTTGTTACTGAACATACATGGACAGAAGATTTTTCTTTACATGGATCTTTGACCTGGCATATGCGGTCTTGTACTTTTATTCATTCTTTGCAAGTTATGTGGATCCAGTATGTGTGCCTAGAATGACTTCAAATTATAGTCCACAACATCGGGACAATCAAAACCTCAAATTAACTCACGTTTATGCCTTTGGAGGAGAACTTTCCTTTTCCTTAGCAACACAAAAAAAAAAAAAAAAAAAAAAAAAAAAAAGAAAATACATCACCTTGATCTTGGTGTGTGTGAAACAAGTGCTGTGGTAGCTGTATTTGCCACCAGCCGTGTTTTAAGTATGCCACCATTAACAGGCCTGACTATAAAGCTTAGTTATTTTACTAAATAGAAGTAAAAGCTTTTATGAGGAAGGAAGTGCAAAGAAATTACAGTACATTAATGTGTGCTGCATCTTTCTACCCTGATATTTGCATCTCTCATTGTGACAAGATACTACATGGTCAGGTTTGCCTAGGAGCCAGGTGGACCCTCTATTAGAAGAAGTACTAGGAACAAGGCGCTGTTATGTCTTCCCTGTGACAATGGCCTGCGAAATAAAATATGCTTTACAAGGATAATGCATGGTATTACAAAGGAAATGGAGATCCCCATTCCACAACAAGCAGCCAGAGACTTCCTGACACTTTCCCACTTACTGCTGCAGCAGCAGAAAAGAAATGCTTCGCTTGGTCCAGCACGTGAAGATCTTTAAGCCTGCTTCTCAAAGATTTTCCACACTCCAGGTCTCTACTGTAGATACTGCCTCTAGAAGTTACAGCTTTTGTTGTCATTTTGTTGTCACATTTAAGTTATCTGGTGAGGTGGGGTTTTGTTGTTGGTTTTTTTTTTAAATCTCCTATATGCTAGGTCTGTCAGAATGGGCACTTCATGTCCATGACTTTGGAAAGCTAAGGGGAAAAACTTTAAACTGTTGGCAGATACTGTAATCCACCTTTCTGCAGTCTGCAACATGTATGGTGCCATAAAAAAAACATGAGCCAGGAGCATACTAGGATTACAAGAAATACGGAAAGAAGTGGCTTTAGTTAAACATTCAACATGTATGACTGGTATAAAGACTGCAAAAGAAAGCCTTGAGCTTGCTTTCAAGTGTAGGGATCAGGGAAGGATTTCTGCTAAGTCTCAGCATGCTCTGCAACTCTTTAATATCTCCTGTTATCCCCAGCATGTGCTCTGCATTAATTTCAGACAGCACTGAACCTCCTCATCCATCTGCTCTTTGACAGTATTCCTTAAGCATCCTTCTCACAGCAATACGATTAGCAATTTAACAAGCTAGATGTCTTCTCTGTTCCTATTTGATGTATTTTGCTCCATCTCTTTACTAGATATACAAATTTCCTCTCATTGGGGACAGCAGGCTGAAACAAGTCAGACATTTAGCTACTTTCACACACGATACCTTTTTATTGAGTTTGCAGACATCAAAACTGCAATATTCCGCTACCAAGTAGGCTGCAGCATCTGGAATGACACTTTGAGATATCTAGCTCTAGATCTTTAAGCACTTCAGTCATAACAAACTTTCAGCAGAAATAACTTGTTCACAATAAAAAGGAGAATCTTGAATCCTCTCCATGGGGCAAAAGAACTGGAAAGTTGCCTGGAAAGAGATGCAGTCCCTTGGGTGAACATCCTATCATCTCAGTACCCCAAGCACACACAGTGTGGGGAACAATCTCCCTGCTGAAGAATATAAGCCCATGAGTTATCACAGCTTGTGAAAGTTAGGATGCCTACAAGGACCTTCTTCCACAGGGAGGTCTGGCTGTGAGCCACAACTGTGCTGAGCATCCCTGGGTTGGCTTGGGGCCAGCACATTTGGACAGGATTACTGCAAAGCAATGATTCCGACTGCAAAATATCCTCCTCTGTAATAGCAGCAGCACTGAGTATATAAAATCCACTTTTAAAAATTTTTAAAAAGCAGACCAACTATTATATATTAAAAACATGGTGAATTACTTAAACAGATTCATACTTGAACCACCCATGCTGCATTGCAAGGACACAGAGCTGTTAAAGGTATTTTAAATGTTTTACAATCATAAAGACTACTGTATACACTTTTACAGAGGGTAATTTCTCTCTTTGTCTCAAAGCATGTGGCTTACTCGGGAATAAAGAAAGAAAATCCTGATTCCATGTACTCTATTGTAACTTACAAAGAAGCCTACTCATGCTTCATTCACGCTACAAGTTCACAAGATATATCACAGTATTATAGAATCATTTTGGTTGGAAAAGACCTTTAAGATCATCAAGTCCAGCCATTAACATGACAGCTTATGCAATTTGTATACACAGAAATGACATTCATGTACTGAAATTAAACTCTTTTAGTTTAAATCTCAGTGGCATTTTGGACAGTGTTTACAGGTCTGCTGTTTGCATAGATATCAAATTCAGCCTTGGTGATACATTTGGAAGGCATACCAAAACCAAACATAAACATGCCTGTTAGCTACAGATAATGCCAGCACTTTCGATTTTTAGAGCTTGGATACCGATTTACGTTCTCATGACCCTGTATGTTTCTAAAACATATCGTAGCTAAAAGTGCTAACAAATTCTGAAACTACAAAAAGTCCTGGGAAATTAATTTAGTTGATTGTGTAAAGTTTGCCATGCAAATAGAGATCATTTATGAATTTGTTTATGTGCAAGTAAAGGTTTTGTGTCAAAACTTTGCACACAATCAGATCCTTACTTTAAAGGGGAAATAAATTCAATTCTGAAAATACTTTGCTCAGAGCAGAACTACTATACAGTAGGCTTCTCTGGACATTGTCTTCACCGTAATCACAGACACGCATTCCTCAGTAAACCTTGATCACTGCTGATGTGACAGCACAAGCTACTCTAAATAGTATTGTTCTAAGTGCCCTGGATCTCTGGATAGATTCCTGCTATTTAAAAGACATAAACTCTGAAAAGGAGCATCACCATCCTGTCCTAGGTGCACTTACTCACTACTTTAATATACTTGCTGTGAAGTTATATTCCTGCTTTTACAAAACTGTAAAAAAATACAGACAGGCTGAAGTAAAGCACTAAAAGGAACCCCGACATTTTGTTTAGTTTATGCTACACACAGATAAGCAAATAACTTTCAGAGATCTAGTATTTGTCTCATTTGAGGGCACTGGAAGCCCAGTTTTCTCTAGGCCTTGTCCAATCATCATACCGTGTATCAAGTAACTCTATTCTTGCTTACAGCTGACAGAAAGGGCTCTGGGTCAAGAAGGAAAAGGAAGAGCCAAGAAAAGCATACATTTGCAGAGGGCCACTCAAATAAGATGCAAGGAGCAAAGTGACTCCATACTTTTTCTTTACCCCTCATTGTAACAACAAATCCATCAATCCATCACGTCCCTAATAGTATGGACTAATAAGCAGCTACTAGATGTCCAAAAGGCCAAAATTATCCCTATAACAAATCCCAAGTGATGGCAGTTACATACACCAGAAGAGTGAAAAAGCTCCATCTACGCTGCACTATATGCTACTCAGGTAATTTCTGTATGAGCTAGAGGTACACAATGGGAAGCAAGACATAGTCCTTCTTTATCCACAACTGGAAAGAGGGACTACTTGGAAAGTGAGAAGTCTGAGCTGGGGCAAAAAAATTGGTTGCTTAACAACTCCTGATGTGCTACACCCAGAAGAAGCTGAACAGAAGTGACAGTGTACTCCACTGCCTGTGACTCTTGGGACACGCTGAAATCACCACAACTCAGTCAGTGCTTGCTCAGTACAGCCTACACTTTCTTCCAGAAGCAGGGAGCAAGAGTCTCACGTTACACAGCTAACTCAACAGATCACCTGCTCCTGGGATTCCTCAAAGGTAATTTTAACCAAAATAAGGGTTTAGAAGTCAACAAAGCATGCCCACCAAGCTTCACAGAACTGATAGGTTTCTGCAGTGAAGAACACGTCTGGTGGTTCAAGATCCACTTCCACTGTGCTCTCCTACTTGGCAACCTGAATGCAGTTTTGTATTCAATGATTCTTGGGGCTTACGAGTATGACTGAAAACAACTCACTGGTCAAACTGAATGAGCAAGTTTGTTTTCCTGAGAGCTGCAAGTCACGTGAGGAATCCAGGGAGAAGTCAGAGATTCCATATCCTCAGATTGTTTCCTTCTCATTCAGGCAAAAATTGTGAATTTGCTTTTTGACAAAATATTAACAGAACCCTTTATGGCCCTGAATTATTTTACTAGTCTAATGTGAAACGCTCCCTTCTGGTGTTGCCTCCAACACCCACTCCCAGCAGCTGTTAGTGCATATGATCATGAATAAAAAAAAAAGATACCTATTTCTGCCTCCTTCCTCTGCAGATCAGAGTAGTTCCAGTTGCTGAATCACAGATAGGGAATGCAGCAAGTAAAGGCTATTATAAACAGGAAAGTGAAGCCATTTCTGCCAGACGCTCAATAAACTGTCACTACTGCATTAGGTGCCAAACTTGGCCTCTTTTCCACATCCCTTATTTTTATCATTAAATATACTTTTCAACAACAGTGATTATACTCCTATTAAGTAACATTTCTGAGCACTGAAGATATAGCACATGACTCTGCAGATGGAGAACATATGTCACTATTTCCATGTTTATTTACTCAGCAGCCCAGGGTGAGAGTCAGACAGTTTTTGGTTAACTTAAGAGAGCTGAAGCACATGCAATGTCTCAGGCCAGTAATCAGACAATAAAAAGTTCTGGTTTTGCCAACTAATTTTTTACATATTATGAAACTATCCCAGCTATCCCTGTGTAGAGTTCAGTAAATTGTTGTAATCTTACTGTTATAGTTTCTACTTAGTTCCTGGAATCACAACTGATACCCATAATTTACTGTGAAAAATGCCATAAATCCCCCTCTCCATTCCTCATGCAAAACTCTTACGGAAACTGACAGGATCTCCTGAATTCTTTTAAAAAGATCTAAGTATGTAGATCAAAATAGAGTCTTGTTTATGGAAAGTGAGAGCACTGGGAGAACAACTAGATCACTGTGCTCACTATTAACTACTGCTTGCTCAAGAAACATTTGGAGAAGTGACTGCTGCTCATTTCATTTCCCCTATTTTCCCTTGTTCTTCTCCCCTCTCATTTCATTTCTCATTCTCTTTCTCATTCTAAGGAAGTCCTTAAGGACAGATCTGACTCTTGCTGAAGCAATGTCAGCTGCAAGCAAAAGGGTTACCTCAGATTTGCATTGAAGGAATGTGTTTTAAGTACCAAGTCCTGTGCCTGCCAACAAAGTGAACTTTACTACCGCAAAAACTATGGTAAAAAATGATTAAAGCTTAAAAAATATTATGTTGCAGTACCGCAACCAAATACACAGCCTTAGTCCTCAGTCTAACAAAGCTTCCTCCTGGGAAGAACCTCCGTTAAAACATTTCTGAACAACACCTTTGCATCTCCCACTAGACAGCAGTAATTTGGTCTCCGTCCCTTAGCCACTCCGCAGAGACATAACCTTCTGCAATACAAGAAGTCTCGCATAAAGCAGGAACCCCTGGCTAGTGAGTCATGTGTTTGTAAGGCCCCTTTTTGCTATGAGTATTAAACAAACGTGCTAAAGTAGCAACCTATAACATCCAAAGGCTTTACTGAAGCGTAGTAGTTTAAACTAGAATGACAGAGCCTGCTGCTGCTAGAAAAAGAGCAGGGAAACAGCAGAGTGAGAATCTTTCAACAACTGTCAGGTGCTCAGCCTCTCTGTACATCAAAGTGAAACTGTGCTCTGTTTCTCACTTCTCCATCCTCTTCTCAAGATTCAAAGGTATTTTTTCCACCTTGAAGAAGCAGAATCACTTGTTCTCTTTCTAACAGGCAGCAAGATCCTTTGTATGTTTTGGGAGGAAACGGTCTGCCACACTTCCAGTCCTACCCGCTTCTCTAACGCATGCTCTTTTTCTGAGCTCTTTTTGCCATAAACAAGGCCATCTGCACCTGCAGAGATGGAGAATAAAAAGGAGGGAACATTCTTAACTGCAACTTGAAGGAGAAAAAAAAAAAGGTAAGCAGCAATAATGACTAAATCGCTGCTTAGTGGACCTAAGACTTAGGATTATTAAACCACTGATATTTAGATAGAAGGTCTATTCCTGAACAGCACTTGATTCCAATTAGTTAGGTTCACAAGATAATTAACGCTGTCTAAAAATAACCCAGTTTTTTCTGAGTTGGAGCCAAGTTCCTGGCTAATTTCTTGCACTTTTGCTGACTGTGAACCAGTATGGATGCAAGTGACAGATGATAAACTACCTCTCTGATGGGAGGAATGTATAACACACTGCACTTTCTATTTCAACATACAAGGCCTCTCAAAAATGACCTTAAAAGTAGTGAGAATAAATCAATCTCTAACATCACTGGGAGTGAAATTTAAGATGTTACAGACAACTTTGTGAAGCAACACATTCACAGACACTGAACTTACTACTTTTAATACCTGTCTGTGATTTCAGCATTGAGGCAAAAACCAGACAAGTAACAGCTGTAATCCATCACCTGCATCTTGAGGGATCGGTAGTAAAAAGAAGTGGGGAACAAGAAGACAGGAAGGGGCTTCTCACATGTCCTCGGGGTGCAAGCTGCTTTCTTGCCTGTGACACAGTGCAAAATGCCCAGGCAGCTGCTGAAGAACTGCTGGTGATGGTGAGGAGCTATCAGGAGAGTTAAGAGAGCAGAATCCTGGAAACTGGCAGAGCATGAGACCTCATTTGTCATCTGGAACTGAGGGCCATGCAAACTGTGCTCTTGGGGCCACGGTCTAACTTAGTACTGATTGTAGGCCAAACTTTTCTGGCACCTAGGCTAGGAGAGCCATTATTGTGGTTGAGTAGGAAAAGGTAGGAATGATGGTAACCCTAAGCTACGGTTACATTAAAGAGATACTGGCACAGGGTGCCTTAGTGTCTGAGCCTGGTATGTTTCTTCTCAGTCCAATTTTTTATGATCACATTACTTTTGTTCTCCATGGGTTGGACTGTGGGCCCAAGGTGGGCTACTAATCTGCCTAAAAAAGCCACACATGAATACAGCTTGGCTACTACCATTGCTGAAATTGAGTCACTAATGAAGACCAAGGGTCCTTGCCTTTGTATACTCCTGTGCCATGACCTAACCACCACAGCTGCACTGCCATTGGAATAGTTTTGTGAAGTGTTTTCAGCCAACCAGGAAGAATATGGGTAGTCACAGAAGTGCCATGTTTTAAAAATGGTGGTGTATTTTGTAAGGCATTGTATTTTGAATTTCCGTTTAGAAATAAAAGACAGCAGAATTTATTTATGTGTTTTACTCCTCTACAATTCACAATGACATAAAAATTGAAGATAAGGGATTTGCAAGTGACTGCATACTTAGATCCTCACTATGCTGAGGCAAAGACTTAGGCTCTGAAAAGCACAAAATTGAGTATTTGCGTTCCAGGTGACATTCTTCGCCAAGCTGACAACACAAATAGGGCTAGAGAACCAGAATATATTGAGGTATACAAACTAATGCCTCTGTGAGATAGATAATAATGGAAGTCCAAATGAAACACCAGCTTAATTCCACGTAGCTCTTCTGATGTATAACCATGACGTTTGTGTAGACACCAAGACTCCCCAGAATAAGGCTACTCAGCCTCCCACTCTCCTTCTTGTACTTAAGAACTGTGTACTGAGTTACTTGAAAGAGCAACTTTTGTAGCACTTCATATTCCTGCAGGCAAACCTCTCTTCCATATCCTGTTTTGAGACCTCTGGCACCTCTGTGCCACAGAAGTTAAAAAGATGCAGAAGATTTAAATTAGTTAGCTGCTGCATTTAGAAGTACCAGAGCATTTCTACATTGGTGTCAACTCCCCAGAGTGAGAACACACACTGTTGCTGCTGTAGGATGCTCTGGGCTTGTCTCCTATGATGCTAAAATTGCAGCAGGCTTTAATAGACTGCAGTTCCCAGGCTTCACAGGGCTCTGAGGGCTGCAGATGGGCGAAGTGTGAAATGAGGGACAGGAAGAGAAAACACAGTAACAGGCCAACATTTTCCTGAAAAGCTCCAGGCATTTTTACACAGAAATTAAACTCAGAATATAAATTATAAGCCTTTAAATTAATGTGACTTAAGAGTATTCCCAGCCTGTGTAAATGTAGGTGTTTCTGCATTCCTCTAGAACACTGATGTTTCCTCTCTCTCTCTCCAGTTCTCTAGTTTTTAATACTACCTATGTATATTTCCAGTAAAGAGTTTTTCTAGGGGAACACAGTCAGAATGTAGCAAGTACTTTTCTGTCATAAAACCCTAAAAACTGGAGCTGAAGTGAAGTCTGACAATAGTAATAGGAAAGTTATACGCTGGACTACTCTGTGAAGCCCTAACCAACAAACAGGCTGAAATTAATAGCAATAATCTGTGGAAAACTGTAGGAAAGTTCTTGTAGTTTATCTTCTGGCATTCTTGTTTGAGAAACAAACTACATGCCACAAGGGGATGGAAACTTTGCATGGGTATTTGCAATGGCACTCACAATGGAACACCCTTTTTGAACTTTTTGGGCCAAAAATCCACTTACTTTTTCAGCTATCCTCAGAATGTTTCTTTTGCTCTCATGGAAAAAATCCCAGCAGACTTGCTTCATGTCCAGGAGAAGAATCCAAATCTTAGGTTGTTACAACAAGGTACAGCTCTGCAAAATCAGTACAGCTGCACACACCTACACAGATGGAGATTTTGCCATTCCTCTATGCTCTACACTAATGAAAAACCGCAACTTAATTGTATTGGGTTTTGTTTCAAATCTGTCATGTCCAAACTATAATTAAACAACATGACTACAATTACACTAGATGATTAACTATATTACACATAATTCTGTAAAAATACGCCCTCACCCCCCCGCAAAAGTCCATTCATTCTTCCTATTCTTGAGGAAAACACCTCATATTTAATACATTTCAGACTAAAGAGAAAAAAATACAACTTCTCAAACTACCTTCAGATGTCAGCCCTACTAAAACATCTGCGTTGGACATGTGAGTTGCTGGCCTGGCTTTGTTTTGCATGGTAACAAATTAAACCCTAGGGTTTTGGCCTGAAAAGGTTCCCATTTCTGTGCAGCGTCCTAATTTCCATTTTCATCAAAACACCAACAAAAACTGGAGAAACCAATGTCCTGTTTGATGAAACTGATCTGTGCTGCTGCTTTCTAATTCTCAAAGGACCTGGTCACACTCCACCATGCAGTCAGCACTGTTTCTGGGTGAGAAGGCTGGGCCATCTGCAGTAGATTTCAATAGATTTTACAGCAACAGAAGAAAATGAGGCTGTTTACAAGACAGGACACCAAACTGCTCCCATCCATTCTGGCTGTTGAGTACCTAGTAGATGAGGGTTATCATAAAATTTCTGCAACCTATTTGCCCTAATGCTGCTCCACATTCAGTGGGCTTTTGCCCCCTTTTCATAATGGTGTTGTTCCTAGTATATTCTTTTTGCTGCCTGCTGCCTTTGTTGGAGTGGTACCAGAATCTGAACCTCTGTGGCTAAAGAAATAGAGAATGTGCACAGTGGGAGGAAGTGAGAAGCATAGCTGCAGAGGATAGAGGGAGAGGTCTTCTTCCATGAAAGTGATTGTGAAATGATCTGAGGAACCTGCCAGACAATTCTCCACAGAAAGCACAGAGACATCATCTGGACAGGACTGAACAGGAGAGGAAACAGAAAAGCCATTTCATCTCTTCTTGCTATTATCTTTCCTCTTTTATGATGGTGGTAACCAAATGGACAGAAGGTAGTGGAAGGAAAATCAATATTGGTTTTTGGGTAAATACCCCTTGAAAGACTCTGTTTAGGTAGAAATCTGCAAACAAATTACTTACCTAGCTGTGGGTTATGACCTGATGAGCTTCACGCACCTTTGCTTCTACATTTTCTTCTCCATCTCAGCAAACTCAGGGCAATGAGATGACTACTTGTGAACACTTCAAAAATGATGTAAACTGCATTTATACAAAATACTTACTTCATATTGGAAGAGAAGTAGACAATTTTGTTTAAAATAAAGGAAGAGTACTCATTCTTACAGAGAACACACTTTGCAATATTCACTGGCCTGGGTAGAGTGAATATCACAGCATAAGTCAAGAAGAGGATTTAAAAAAACCCAAAAATATTCCTACCCTCTGTGTTCAACTGGAAACTGACTCTAAGAGCTAAGAGTCAAATTTGTTTGACCAAGTGACAAAAGCACCATATACAATCCATCAAACTCCAAATATAGAGATACAGTGACTGCCTGATTTTTGTCACCTTAAGAGGGCTATGCTCCAGTCTGGTTAAATGAATCGGCTTTGACAAGACTTTGGGAGCAACTTAATGATGCTAAGAATCCTGATACCTACTCACAACCTCACAGGCACAGGCACTAAGGCTAAACCTTACGAGCTAATTGTAGCACAAATTGCATCCTAGGAATTACTTAAGTACTTAAAGGTGATGCTTTGGAGCTTTAGAGAGTCGCTAGCGACAAAACAGTTAATTAAAACAAGCTCTAAGTCTTTTAACCTCTCTCCTCATTTCAATAATTAACACTCTTTGCTCTATACTGGCATCTTATTTTATCCCTGATGCACTCTTGAAAGAACTTTAATTTTTTCTTCTCTAACACAAAAGGTACTTAAAAGCCCACAGAATGCTAAGATCTCTGCTTCTAATTTGTGAGACTGGCATGAGTTCAGGAATAATATGTATGTGTGCATGTCTATGAAAACATCCTGACTATGTGTTTCTGAAAAGGTAGTGAAGGCAAGATGATATCATGTCATCTATAGGGGTAACCGAAGAATGTTGCAGTAAAAAACCTTCCAGTAAGGGATTCAATGGACAGACAATTATTCCAGTAAATGCCTGGTATGATGGAAGTCCCAGTCCTGGAAACGATTCTCAAATCTGCGTGACCAGTCAAAAGCTTATCAAAGGCCTATGCTAAAACGATACGAGCCTGAACTGCTTGACAACTGGCTGACGAATGTTTCAGGCAGTTAAGGAAGACATGTTTGGCACAAAGTTTGTAAAGCATCACTTCGCCTGGGATTACACAGCTGGAAAAGGATGTTTTAAAACCATGTAAAATCTCAATGAAGGTGGGACAGCCTGCTTTTTATCCTGTCTAGAGTTTCAAGGCAAAGCCCAGGCTTAACAGTAAAGGTTTTACAGTTGTTTAACTAATGACTAATCCTATCTGGTGCTGCATTTACACTTGGATCCTTCTTTACTGTGATGGCCACCTGCAATGGTTATACTGTAGCCAAAAGGTGGCCTGAGTGCTCCAGGGAGAGCCTAAGCCTGATCAGCACAGAAAGCTGGAGACTATTTCTATGTCATGTCTATTTCTATTCAGAGCAGTTTCTGCTCCTCTCAAGCCCTCCAGATGGCTGACTTTTTTCCCCTAGTTGCACATATGAACTTTGTCCAGAGGCTTTATTTTCATGGCATTCTGAGGTGACTGGGATAAGCCCCTTCTGAGATAAGGAAAAAAGGGCATCTTCTGCATCCCTTTCCAACTTTCCACCAAATTTATTTCAGAAATAGCTCTGTACTTAATACAAAAGAAAGAGTCTGTTTTGGCATATAAACTTATTTTCTAAAGCCTCAGATGACATCTAGTTGGAAAGGATAAGATGTTTTTCAATGTTGCATACAGATGTAAAATTACACCTCTGCTTTTCTGGTCTGCACACATCAAAATTGAATCTGGGCTTTCACCTTCACCCTACAACTTCATTTCTAAAGAATTTCCTCAGAAATGGTGCCGGTATACACAGAAAACTTTCCTGTTGGTGGTTTTTGGTTAGTTTTAGGATTTCTTTACCCGCTACAGTTCAGTTGTCAGTGCAAAGGAAACAAGCTACATGGTGCAGAGTTAGAAAAACTCTACACCAATGAAAGATCATTATCCAGATTAGCTATTATGTTACTTAAAATCTTTACTTTTGCAACAGAAGTGTATGTAAGTTGATACATAAAGCCTGGAGAAGTGAGGAAATGAGTCACTCAGTTCCAAGGACTTGATCCAAAACTCATTAACAGTACTGGAAATAGTCTTATTTACTTCAACAGGCTTATGAAAACTATGGATATGGTTAAAAAACACCAGTAGCTGCACACGTCATTTGTTTAGGTGAAAAAACTTGTACTAAATTGACCAAGAAAAAGTCCTTCTTGACAATTTTGCAAGCAAAGCCAGTCTATGTCAAAACTTTCTCATTTCTATGATGGTTTGGAAAGCCCAGTGTCTGACTCTAGAATTTGTTAGAGTTTTTCTGACGGACTGTATCTGGATTAAAATTCCACTTTGAAAACAATGAGGTTCACATAATCTTAAGCAAAACAAAAATTCTCCAAGCAAGTCTGCATAATCTGCCCCACCCGAGTTGTGAATACTAAGACCCCAGAAGAAAGAAAATTCCAAACTCATCAGGTTTTTTCCCTACTCAGATTTATAAAATGTATACTAAAAAAAAAATTTGTTTTGCTGCTGTTCCCCTGCAAAGGCTTCATATGGGGAAAGTAGATCATAAAGGTTTTACAGTACTAGAAGAAAACCTTCAGTAACTGACAAAATCTGTTATCACTTCATATGCACTGTGTCTTAGGAACCTTTTCAGTATCACTCTATGGGTTCAAGGTCATAAGGCTTCAAGGAGTAAACTCACAAAAGAAGCTTCCACTGCCAGAAATGTCCCACCTTCATAAAGCAGGTTGTACAGGTGGGAAACAAACTACTTAGGTGTCATGAGCAACCTGAAACGCAAGCAAAACTACTGTAGGATCATGCAAGCTGATGTTCATTTCTGTCAGAGTCATTCCTACCAAAAAAACCCAAACCCTCCTGACATGAAGAATTTACTGACATTATGCTTTTAAATTATCAAACCAAAGGAATTTATCTCTATTGTGTGCTCCATTTTGAAAAATCTTGCGGCATCCAACCCCCCCTTTTTTTTTTTTCACTCAGCCCTTGCTTTGCTTCCTATAGCAACAAGCAGGAGAATCTCTACCTGCATTTCCTAAAGCAAAGCAGGAAATAATGGGCTTCACGGGGCAATTTTTTGTGAAAGTAGATTTCAATGTAAAAACCTGGGAAGATCACGTCTGCATGCTTCCAGATGTATTTACTTTCCACACAAAGTATCTGTAAAAGCCATTTCTTCAGTCTTTATGCAAACAGTAATTATGAATGTTTTTGCATTATTTTTTGAAGTCTTAAAAAGATTTTTTAAAAGATAATTAACCTACTAAACTTTCATAGCCTTGTCTATAGTACTTGCTTCGTATGTCCGCCTTCCTTATCCACTGGTCTTCCAGTACCCTCAGTAGAAAACCAGATCGATTTGTATTTCTCCTGTACTTACCCATCATGACGTTATGATACCCTCACTAGAAAAACACACTCATTTACATTTCCTCTATATTTAATTATCACAATGTTATAGTCAAATGATTACCCATAATGAGTCAAACAAGATTAATAAGAAAAAGAAAAAATACATAGAATGACAGTGAGCAATGTTTTTGCCAGTGTTAATCAGCCATCAATTCACTGTTGCTTAGTCACGGGTATTTTGCATCCTTCCTCTTGGTTTTGATCCCTGGTTTCTTGTTTTCTCTCCTTACATGACAACCAGTCATTTTAACACAGTGTATTCACAATAGAACCTCTGTTTATTATCACGGACAAAAGTCACTGAAGGGAGGCTGTAAAAGAAGAAGGCTCCACTCAAGAGAAGCATTTTTAAAATGAATAAAATACAAATAGAAGAGTAAGGTATACAAAGGTATCTCACCCCCCAAAATGGTTACAGAATGGCGCTCATGATTAGAGAGCTGTTAAGCAAAAGGGGAGAATCACTGACCGACTAATGTTGCACACAGAACAAGGACTCTCCAGACAAGCTCTGTGGACCCTACAGTAGGTAGATCCAACTCCAAGTCTCTCCAAACTGCTTAGGTTTTGTAAGCATTAATTAATGCTTCATTAAGCACTTACATCCTGACTTTCTTCCCCAGCTGTAATCCAAGTTTTTCCAACTCATCTTGTTTCAATTTTTTGTTTGCTTTCTTCTTTTTGGTTATCAAGATATGCAAGCTTATCTGGCACAAGATAACACACTAGCACCCATTTGACATTTTCTTCAAGGAGATGTCACTTTTTAAATTTGCCAGTCTTCAATGGCTGCAGGTCTCAGAAGAAGCCTTCTTTAGGTTAGAGCTAAGAGTTAAGTTAGAGTTAAGCTGAAACTGGACTATTTTTCTGATTTAGAAATTAAAAATAAAGGAGAGAAGAGGAACCGAAACAAATTCCTGTTGAGTTTTAAGATCCAGATTCAATAGATGAAAGCAGGAAATGGCACTGCCTTGTGAGACAGCAAGAAACTAAGTTCTAAGAGCTTGAAAATCTGCCATTCTGTGAATTCAAACCTTCACATTCAACAGGCAAATTTAACCTGAGATTTTACTGTGCCTGGAGACATTTTGTACAGTTCCTTTCTTGCGCTCTTTTCCCTCTCCCTGTCTGTCAATTACTAGTGGAATCTCAGAGTGCTGCTAGTGGTTGTCCTCCAGATCCATGACAGGCACCCACTGAAGAGTACAGTGTATGGTATGACATGTGTTATTAGCTCTGAGTGCATTGGGGCTTGGAGAGATCTTGTAAACTTAGTGAAAATTTCCATGTCCAGTATGACAAGTTCAAGATGGTTGGCGAAGCTTCATTAAGCCAGCAACTCCTACCAGGTAGCTAAAGAAACACGTCCCAAAAAGGAATATTGAGAAAGGATGACTCAGCTTCCAGGGGGGTAGAGGCTCCTATCAAAAGGAAGGGAGCAAGGACACAGCATGGCAGTAGAGATGTTTAGCTTTCTTTGACTAGGCTGTTGGAATCACCACTGGCATTAAGGCCCTTCCTGCCTGACTAAGAAAAGAACTGCTAGTAATACATTAAATACAAAAATATTTTTTTTTCTAATTAGAAAGCTATCCAACTCATGAACATCAGGTTCTGTTTTGCATTCTCAACAGGAACAATCCTGAAAATCTCATGGAAAAAATGCTCAGCTGAAAACTGAGTCCAAAATCCAAGAAACCACAAAATGCAAATCTCCTCTGATTTGCTGGACCTACATTTCCTCAAAGTTCAAATTATTTTCAGTAAATGTATGCTGAATTAAAATTTGTAAAAAAAAGTGAAAGTTCTCACATGATTTCAGGTTACACTGGAAAGGCTCTTTACAGATCTAATCCATGTGCTGTTTTGTAGGCAGAACTGTTGTCCTAGTGGCTGTGCAGATGATAACTGATGGGCTGCATACTCCTAAATCAAAGCCTAGGCAACCTATTGTATACTCATACATACGGTGAAATTCTACACTACAATAATTCTGCCCATGTAGTGGACCAAAAATAAAAGCAGGAGGAACTAGCAGAGACTACAAGTATGTGATTTACTAGTTCTGCCCTGACAACTGTACACCATCTACATGGATACAATGTGCTGCAAAAAATAGGGTCCATATGTCAGATAAAAGAAACTACTAGTTGTAAGACAACAGCTTCCTGACCTCCCCAATAACTGCAGTTCTGCTTAGGAGGTAACTGATGAGATGTACATGATGGGTATCATCCTTTAGTTGCATCATCATGAATCTAAAAGGTCATCCAACTGAAGGGCCCACTTAAAAAAGAACATTCTCTGGCGAGTCTTGCTGAAAAAAACTGTTTCTAAAGGCTGTGTTAAAGACATGCTCCCTAACTTCCTAAGACAGAGAAGAAGATAAAAATGGAGACCTGGACATTTGTTTTACTTTTCCCTGGAACAAGCAGTTGACTTGAACAGCTCACCTTTTTATTGATGGAATGAATGACACAGTCTTAGGTCGTGGAAATCATAGAATTATTTTTGCTGACCTCTGTATTTTTGTTTGGTTGTCTCTTGTTTGAAACTCAACATTTGTAATCAAGGAAAGGAAGAAGAAAAAAGTAAAGTGTTATTGAAGAGGAGGTGTTTATGTACTCTATAATACTTGGGACTGGTTATGATACTGCTTCTGTTCTTCCTCTTTCTCCTTTTTCTCTGTCACAATTGTCACAGATGTCTCTGGCTGCATGAGGCTCCTAGCGTGGGCCAAGAAGCTTTTGTTTGATTTGCTTTTTAAAGTAGAGAACAGTCAGTCTGTTCTTCTTTCTGTGGCACTTCATCAACATACAAAGAACAGGAGGGGGACACTGAAGCCAATTCCTGCTCTGCTGTTTGGCACAAAGCATGTAGGTCCTATTTTATTTTATGGAAGCTTTCTAGAGGATGTTGTTAGGTAATTAGGAAAGTAAAGAACTGTTACAATTTTCACATAGTTGTTCTGGTCCCTCATATTTAAAGTCATAAACAACAGTAAGGGGGTATAATGCATAAGCACAAGAGCATACAGAAAATAACCATAGAAAGTAACCAAAGTAGCAAAAAGATCAGATCCACTGCAGAAGAACAATCTCCTGTCTTCACAAAAACTCTTTAAAAAAAGCATTACTGCATTAAGCAAACATAGGCTAGTAGAGTATCTGCAAACTTAACCAATCAAAAGGTAAAAGTAGTCCAATTAAAATATAAGTCCTGTCACTGTGAACTTGCCAGAAGTCCTCCTACACATTATGCAGTGAAGAAAAGTTAAGATGCATTCTTAACATTCCTTATGCTTTACAAATCCACAGCTAGGCTCAGCTGGGAAACATTTTTTTAAAAAAAAGGTTGGAATCCTTTTCAGAATAAAAGATTTCAAAATATGCTGGTTTTCCTTTAAAGAACACATGTTGCCTTTTGTTTCTCTCTGTCTTAAAGAAGAACATAATAGTTGACCACAGTAGACATATTTTAAAGAATAGGCTTGAGTAACTCAGGTCAAATTCTCCCTAAAACATATCTATGCATCTTCAATTATCTTCATATATACAACATATGCTTGAAATCATCAGCTTATTTGCTGTGTATCTAACACCAATCCCTTTCAAAAACTTATTTTAAAAGCACCTGCTGATGATGTCAAAATTAAACTTTACAGCTGTAAAGTAACCATTTAAAGAAATCAGACTTTTATAATTTAATTTTCACCCTGTCAAAAATCCTTTCATGTAGAAAGGGTAACTCTTAAAATGTTAGGCCTGCTATTCAGGAATAGCGCAAAACAAATATTTAATGATACAAGCTATTGAAAGAGGCAGAAATGCTGGGTTCATTTTGTTCAACAGGGCACTCAAGGTGGAGGAAACTCAGTTGAATTACAAAATAAAAAATTAAGATGAAAATTTGATTTTGTCTAAAAAATTAGAATTACAACTGGAAGTAAGCAAAACAGAATAGTGTATCTTTAGAGTTAATTGAGCTTCCAAGGAAGCTGCAGCCACTTACATAAAATCAGATTCTGATCCAATGTGACAGCGCTCACATTAACTATATGTTACAACTCATGTTGCACACAAAACCAAATTGATTCCTGCTTACCTATTTTTCTTTTAATACAGAACAAAAGAAAGATGTCCCAGCAGCACAAGGTGAATTACAAGATGATTATTGGCAGGGAGTATAGTCCAACTGATTAACTTCTCAACATAAACACTGGGGTATCTCAGTCCTTTCTTGCACTGGCAACAGACAACACCTTTCCCCCATCATGTGCTTATGTGCACAGTCTGGATCCTTCAGGATATTCTAATAATCCTCCTCATGCACGCGTACAGTCATCACAGTCTCTGTTAAACCTTCTTCTGAAAGAATCCTTTAGCTTCTAGTCACAAACCTGCCTGTGTCTATTCTCTAAACAGAACTACCAACTCTTACAAGTTACATCAAGAGACACTACACGTAATGAAAATCACATTTCAAAAGCAGCATGGCTCTCATAAACAGCTATACAACTATGATCCATATATCCATCATACTTTGTTCACATCTCATGAGGAAAAATCTCAAGAACTGTGATTATATATGCAGAATATAAGTAACACTATGAGAATACAAGCAAGATCAATACTGTGTTTTGCTTCTCATTGAGAAATATTTGATTTTAAGTACCGCTTTTGTCCAGCTCACAAAACAAATATAACAGAGTTCAGATATGCTTTGACAATTTTGAAACTTTTGTCCTAGAAAAATCAATGGAGCTGAATAAAACCTGCATATCTTCTCTGACAATACAGAATTGTTAATTGCTATTTCAACGGCTGACTTGGAATGCATACTAGTAAAAGGACCTGTCCAAAAAGCAGTAAGAACAACAACAATCTTAGCAAAATGTGATGACAAGTTTCTGTTTAGAGACCCAAATGCTTTCTTCCTCTTTAGTAACTGAAAGTCAACATTTGAGAATTAAAGAACATTTAAACAACTGCAAGTTTCACCAAGGATATATCCTGCAAAGATCCACATATACAGCTTCTTTCCAAGCAGAAAAGTTTATGAAAGTCCAAAAAGTGATAAGCAAAATTTGTGAAGGAAAAATTTACTAAGAGCTCTTAAGTGCAGAAGACATTACCTCAGACTCAGTAAACTCTAGACACAGATTGTGAATTGCATTTTAGGGAAGCTTTACTGCATCAGAACATTTGCCCTATTCTTACCTCTTTGCCGTGCATCTCTTCGGGCTATTGCTGGAGACAAGGTATGAGTTGAGTTTGACTGCTAGAGCTATTCTATGTCTTCAGCCAGAGAGAGTTTTCCAACAGCCTCAAATGCATTCTGAATCAGATTCATAGCTATAATCCCAAACAGAGATTCTTGCCCTCAAATAGATTAGCCATGTATTCATGGCACACAGAGAAATCCAAGCACTGAGACATGATACTCACCTGTGCATTCATGTTGTAGTCCTTTCCCATAGTATCCCTTTTCACAGATGCACTCAAACTGGCCAGTGTGAGTGCCGCATTTACAGCTTGCCATGATGTCGCAGCAGTTTTCATTTGCCTCACAGAGATACGAACAATGCGATATATCTTCTTGGATATAGCTGCCAGAGGGCAGATCTGAAACAGTATCAATTCATTACCGAAAAACCCAAACAAAAGTCCCCCCACAGCTTCACATTATGCCATTAGTGAGACATTTCTTAAAACCCCTAGGTTCTAAGCAGTAGCGATGGCAGCACGAAGCAGAGCCTTGCTACACTCAAAATCTAAAACAAAATGGGTGTTCTTATTCTGCAAAAAGGCTCACTGAAATCCACAGTGCAAAGATCCTCAAATTTTCTCACTCAGTTTCATTTGAGCCTAACATTGCCAGAAGGCAGCGTCACTCCCAATAAAAGCTGCTGAGATAGCTTTTCCCCGCTTTGGTGGATGCCATCTTTGGCATCAGGAGAGCATTTCGTCATGGCATGTATAAACAGTTGGTCATATTAAAAAAAAGAAATACTTCCTTTGGCACATTCAAACAGAACAATTAAACCTTACCTGGAACAAACAGAATGGCAGTGAAGCACACCACTTACGTAAAAGTAGCATGTTTTAAAAAATTAAATGTAGCAAATAAATGCTAATGACTAGTCTGATGCATGTTCTAAGCTTCCATCAAGCAGCACTAGCTTACAAATGAAGGTCTAGTCATGTGTCCTCACTTGCTAGTCTGAAGTTATTCTATTTTTCAAGAAGAACTTTTTTTTTTTTTTTTGAATACGGTAGATTAAAAGAGGATAAAAACACAGTCCAAACACTCTTTCCACTCCTTGATCTTTCAGCTATATTGAATGTATAAGGTCATGAACATAAATCGTATTTACCCTTATACACAGATCTAAATCAGTTCTGAACAGGCTAGCTTTTGTTGATGTGTAAAATACCAACAGGTATTAAGGCCAGTCCTAAGATGTGTACTAGATGCCTCTTTTGGACAACCACGTATCTGACTACAAGATTCATCTATTCAAGGAAAAGTTACACTGGCCCAAAATCACAGTCTGTTCTTCACGAACAAAATGAAGAATTGAATGGCAGTAAGTATCTATCTACCAAGGAGGAAAACCTGGCTCACATTTTGTTGGTGATGATTTAGTCAAACAAACAGTTTATTCTTTTACTTGAGGAGCGAGCACTCCTGCTAGAAAGTAAGAGGAAAAATAGTAATTAAAAAATAGGAATCAAAACTACATTAAATGTAGTTACAAGATAGTATTGGAGATCTTTCTGTTTAGGCCTCTCTGCTCGCTGTAGACTTCTGAGGTTAGTTAGTACATTAATACCTTCATGAAGAGCCCTGCGTGCCAGAGCTTCAAACTCGGTAAAACTGTGAAGAAGGTAACAGTGGTCTTCTTTTGGATGGGAGGCCATATCATTCAGTTCTCGGATATTCCCTTGCCATATCCCGAAGGTGAAGATCTCCACTCCAAATTCACGCAAGGATGCTGCAATGGGTCTTGGGTCTCCCCCATTGGAATATCCATCAGTAATGAGAAATATCACCTTTGTGGCATTTCCACGGGCATGCCGTAGTATTTGCTGGAAGAGAAAACAAAATTGCACACCTCAGCAAAGGGTTAGCAGCAGTTGATCTGTACACTACATCCTCCATGATGTGGCTCCTTTTATTTGAATTATACAGCTAGATTAAGGCCTTGCAAGACCACTCCCTATAACAAAGATCAACCATCTGCAAGCAGATCCTGTGGTTAGACAAGGCCAAACACTGAGCCACACTTCAGATGGTCGCAGTCTGCACAATCACAGAAACCATGACACAATCTGAAAGGAGACACTCTTCACGCTGACTGATACAGTCATCCATGCATCAGACAGCAATGATCCTGACCAGTGCTTTAGCAGCTTCCTTCAGGCTGCAGTTTGAATAGATAATACAAACACTGAAAATCTAGTGCAAGACTCTGGGAACCAAAGTTCAGATGCTGCCAGCTGCCTCAGTGCCATCGCACTGATGTGGATGCATATCAGCTGGCTTTTGGTCTGTGTTGCTCTTCCATTCAGCACATGAATGCTATTCGGTTCCAAAGTTGCTTAACCATTCAGGTAGGTGAAAACTCACCAAACCCCACCGTGAAAATGTGCTGCAAATGTGCCGCAAATGGTGGCACACCCACTCTCATTATCATGGCTTTCAGTACGTAATTTATGGACAAATCCTCCACAGTTTATAATGGGTAACTAAGAAGAAAAAGTATTTTATTAGGGATTATTTTGATTAAAAAAAATCCACAGAGCTATTGGAAAAATTCCAGAGACTGACAGATCAACAAAGAATCAGTCAAAACCACAGATACAAATGTTGAAAACAGCTCTCACACACAGTATCAACTTTATATGAGGAACCTATGAGTGATTAAAGCTTCCACTGTGATTATCTGGCCACAGAATTTTTTTGATTTTTATGTGTTCCTTCCCACCTTCCCTCTACCATTTTGTTGACTAAAAGGTGAAATCTACTGAACTTCTGGAAGACAAACAGTGGCTGTGTCATCCTCTCCCTATATAAGACAGATGGAAAAGAGCTATTTATGCAGTAAGCCTACAAGAAATTTAATAGGGTATGCACAGAGAGAGAATATGCCAGAGAGCATGTACATACATGTATAATTCATTGATTTCAGGTAGATACTACACAAAACCAAGCATATACACCATAAATCAAAGCGCATACCATTGGCACCATGGCCTGAAAGACTGTCAAGCAATACGTTGCTGTTGGGCTTAATTTTATTACTAATTGTATGCAAAACCCAAAGGGAGTGAAACCAAATTCTCTTGCAGACAGAAATACCCTCTGCAAACCAAACCTATTGTTCCTCATGTAGCTTAAGTCGTAAGCGGAAAACCAGAATGAAGTGATAAACCAGAATGAAGTGGGAAACTAGAATGAAAAGAATCAGGAAGATAAAGACAAGGAAAAAGAAAATAAGAAGACAAATAGTAGGAAAAAACTACAAATGCCTCATTTCAAAATGTTTTCTGAAATGGATGCTCTAAGACAAGTGGTATTATAGGCAGAGAGGGTAGTGTTACCTATGATTAACACATATCACTAACATATTTAGCATTAACTGTTCTATTATAAAATAGAATGCAAACAACTTAATCTTCTATCCAACTTTTTAAGTATTCAGGCTGAAATTTTACACGCAGGATGTTTGTCTCAAGATGTTTCAGTGAAAATGGCTTTTATTTTGAAAAACGGGATGAGGAAAAACATGTGTTTCCATCCATGCTTACTTGTTATTTTGCAATTGTAGTATTTCTGAACTTTGCAGAAGAAACTTTCAATCTGCAAATCACATTTATATTAAAGGTGGAAAAACAGGCCCCAAATATATTCAAGTTGTAGAACTTTTAACTGAGGAAGAAACCACAACTTGCACAGGGTTAAGAGCCATAATGGAGACTGCCAGTGCAATTCTCTGAAGATCCCACCTGCACGCAGCTTGCTCTAGCAGAATGTGATTTCAACTCATGATTATGTCATAACACATACAGAAGGAGGAATAAAACTTAATTTTGGCAGGATGCGGCCTTGCAGTTTCAGTAATATCTTTTCAGCACCATTTTCCTCTCTGTGTAGCACAAAGCTGGATAAACTTTGCAGATGAAGGTAGGAGACAGCATTACACATTGTCTTAGTTTTTCAGCAAGTGATACTCATAATAGGTAGCAATAAAACTTCTATATTTTCCCTACAG
This sequence comes from Podargus strigoides, assembly GCA_028020825.1. Classification (NCBI taxonomy): domain Eukaryota; kingdom Metazoa; phylum Chordata; class Aves; order Caprimulgiformes; family Podargidae; genus Podargus; species Podargus strigoides. The sequence goes on from CM051663.1 coordinate 93,793,668, forward strand.
GTACATGTCTGCAGGGTCAATGAACAAGCTAGCTTGAGCCCAGTAGTCTAGCCAGGACAACATGGATCTCCAAAAGGACTATTTAATTCTGATTAGTAAATTAGCAGGGATCTTTGCTTTACAAAACTAGATTGCAACCAACACCCTCTGAAACTGCTGTGCAGAGTACACACACCCCCATGTCTTCCTGTGTGACCAAGAAAGCTTCCTTGGCTGTAGATCCTGCGAACAATAGCTTACCGAGCCCTCTTAAAAAACACAGGTCATCGGTTAGAGTAAGTGGGAAGCGTCAGGAAAAGACCATTTTTGAGGAGCCACATGACACTGAGATAAGGCAAGCAGCCAATAGCTTTTCTGTCCTCTGTATCTGAAAGGGCAACCTCCTCTTTGGGGCAGCACTTTTGCCACAGACAGACACAAACTGAGCTAACAGGCAAGAAAGCATGAAGCTGTCTTTGTGCTACCTGATGGACTTGAATACTCAGGCACTGGTGGATCTCAGTGGAGAAACAGACGAACAGACAGGATTGCTACATATTGCCCCTAGAAATCAAAACAAAACAAAGCCACTGAACAGCTTGGCCCTCATGTCTTGCAGCTGGAACTCTAGACACAGAATCCCTGCTGTATAGCAGCAGAGGAAAAGAACAAGGGAAAGAAATAAACATTCAACATTTGAGGGGGAAGGAAAAAAAAGGAAACACAAGCCTATTTTTAAATAATCTGTATATGTCTGGTGGTCCAGTTTGTGTTTTGTTTCTTTCTGTGAAAGCACAGTGACATAGGGGACAGCACATCCTCCAGAGCTGCTGACAATCCAAGTAACGGTCTGCATTGCTCTGCCTCTTCTCTCCAATATTTCTGTGGTATTCCACATAATTTTTGCTTCCTTTAACCCTGACTCACATTCTTCTATTTCGAGACACTTCCCTCCTTCCCTGTCCAGAAAGTCCTTCTGAAAGCCATTTTTCCCCACAACAGAAATTTCATGTATTTTAAAACGTCTGTTCACTTAACCCCTAAACTTGCAAGCACACACAGAAGTGGTTCCATGTATTTAACCAGTCCCCATCAACTTCATGGACTATATCCACATAAAGATGACTTTTTCCATGACAAAGCTCTTAAGTCCTTTCATAAATTGTCGGGTTCTTCAATAAATAAAGCTTAAAAGCCCACTAAATAGTCCTGAGAAGTTAGAAGGATCCTCAGAACCTGTTTCTTTGGTACGAATACACACATCTGCTTCCGATTTTATCATCAAATGAAACTGAGCACCAGCCATAACTCAAAATAAGGTGCTGAATGACCTGTTTAATTGAGAGCACAGCTCATTTGGTCACTACTACAAATTAGTAACAAGGGATAAGTAAAAACAAAACAAACCAGTTAAAGCTCTTAATTATTGCAAAGAAATGCATGGGGCCACTAGAAATACCTTGTCTTTGACTGTTTTAGAACCTATTTTCTTGTCTACACTTCTTTCACAGGAGCGATAGATCAGTCAGTTTCAGTAATCCTTTCAGATTTTAAATAAAACATTCTTTTCACATTAGCAAAAAATTATTACCATCTGTATTGTATTCAGTCTCTGTTTAGTGTGTACAAATATCTGGCAGACTCGCCATTTTCTTTGTGCCAGGAACAGTCCTTAGAATTAAAAAATGAAGTCTTGTACAAGAAAAAAAGTTGTTGTACAAATTCCTCCTCTAGAAACTCAATACTGCAAGGCAAAATAAAATCCTACCAGTACAGTCACAAAACAGCCAAACCTCTAATTCTGTGTTTTTAATATAGAGTTTGCAATACAAAATCAGGGGACGAGCAGCATCCAAGACCAAAGACTTCTTCGTCCATTTGACAGCCACAGCAATGACATCATCAAAGGTTCTTTGTTATTGTCTCAATTACATGTTCGGCATCTAACTGGGGATTCTGTGACATTTTATCTTGGGCCTAATCTCTGTCCTTACTCTTTGTTTTGCTTTTAAAGATTTTGAACATATAGAACTGACTATTAATATGCCTTTCTAAAGGGAAACAAACTGAAATGGGTTAATCTGTCTCACTTTACAAACTAAAACTTAGATAACATCAGACAGCCCTAGGATCTTTGCCAGGAGACACTTGCCTTAAAAGGTTTAAGTTGGAACCTAGCTTTCAGAATAACTTTATCCAGGCATTCATCACAAAAATTACACTGCTACTTGCATACCTTGTAGGGAATACACTACCTAAGAGCTATTTGTTAAAGGTCAGGAAGAACCACCACTGCATCTCAGAAGCAAAACGGAAAGCCCTCCATTAAAGAGCCATGCAGCTCTGCTATACTAGTAGACCACTTACACTGGATATGTTTTCACCAACCTACATACTGTGAGATAAATTCTGAAAAGAATGAGATAATTCTTTTTCCCAGAGGATCACTTATTCACTATAAAATAAATAATTCCCATTTTATAATATTACAGAATTAATATAACTATATATAATACAGCATAATCACAACTAAATTTATATTAAATTGAATAAATTGTACTTTATTAAAGACAATGTTGCATAGATTTAACCGATACATTCAACAGAATATTAAAACAGGATGCCTTCATTTCTCATGGACGGCTTCAGAAGGGGATCTGCATGCATTAACAAAGGGAAATGGCAATGCAAAATTCTTCTGTGAAGCTCACCCTTTGTTTCAAGGTTCCTTTGCTTTCATCCTACCTGCAGGTAAGAAAGCCCAAATCTGACAGGAAATTTTACATAAATAAATACTCTGGAAAGAAAAAAAAATCAGTACTGAGATCAACCATAGCTTTTGGTGGAGTTGAGGCATCTTGTCACTGAATCCTTTGCAATTCTATGGAAGTTGGTCATCTCACTAGAGTAATGCAAAGCTAGTCATTCCCCTTAATTATGATACAAAGGTTGTTACTCCTCTACATAAAAAAGCTGGCTATAACTCCTCTGCCTCTAAACAGCAATGGTCTGATTTCACCATCTTTTCTTTTGGCCACTGAACACTGTTACTTTCACTGCTCCACTCAATAAATCTTACTCCCTCTTTAGATTTTGTTGGCCCTTTCAGGAAAGGAACTGAAGATGTTCCACAGTTAGGGGTTTTGGTTTCCAGTTGTTACCTTTCACCACTTTCTTCTGCACTGTTACACAAACTCTAGAGAATGATCTGCTATCTATATAGAAGAAATTAACTAATATAAAAGCTTTCCTTGAATATGCCCCTAGAAGGAACTTCACTCATAATTCAGGGAAAAGATATACCTATGGGGTTAATCTTTGTATTTAGATAATGCTACAAGTCATAGGCTGTTGAAGAGAACAACAGAAATTTAAAAAAAAATCAAAAAAAAAAAAAAGGTTATTTAAAATACAGTGATTTCATGCTAGTCTAGTCTTGTATTACAATGATTTTCACTTCAGTTAAATAACATACTAGCTCTATCAATTATTTTCTCATGATTAATTTATGCAGCAATGGGTGGGTCATCAAAATCATGTCCTTTACCTATGCATGTATCTTTCTATCCTTCCGAACCTTCTCATCCCCTTTATCTTCAACTTTCCATCTTTTCTTTCTGCAGTGTCACCCTCTCTGCATGTAGTCATCTTCCACTTGTCTTTAATCCTTTTCCGATGTATATGTGTCTTTTGCATAATCAAGAATGAACTTTCCAATCTCTTGACATAACAAAGTGCAAGAATCCTAACTAAATTATTGGGTTTGCTTAGCCACAACACTTACCTTCCAAGCATCTCTGTAAGTAACTGGCAGGTATGGCCTCAGTAAGTCTCACAACTGAGTCAGACATCAGACACTCTATGGATTAAAGCACACAGGTAAAAAAAACAGGTGTGCTTATGGCCAGGAAATGTAGGGACATGTCATCTGAAGAAAGGCTGGCAGAACTTGTATTGTTCAGCCTGGAGAAAAGAAGGCTTGAGGTCCTCTTATCCATGTCTATGAATACTTAATGAGGGGGTAAGTAAAGAAGGTGGATCCAGACCCTTCTAATTGACGGCAAGTGGCGCAAAATGAAATACAGAGAAATTTTCACTTAAACAGAGGAAACATTTTTACTGAGAGGGTAATCAACCATTGAAACAGGTTTCCCAAAGAGGCTGTGGGATCTCCATCCTTGGGGATATTCAAAACCCAACCGGACAACTGGATCTTGTAGACCTCACTTTCAGCAAGGGGGTTGTACCAGATGGGCTCCAGAAGTCCCTTCCAACCACAACACAGTGATTCTGTGTTTTTATGATATGAGAGGAATGTACTTGACTTCCAGTTCTTAGCTTTTATCATTAACCTGACCTTTTTCTCTCTTTCTACAGCATAGATTCTGCCTGTAATTCCTGTGTTACATTTTCAATTCTTTAAGTATAATTGCACAGTTAAGAAGTGCCATTTCATGCATTTTGTAGTTTGAAAAATGAGTTAACCATTCTTACCTCAGAGACCAAAGCTATGCACCCCAAGTCATAGAATCATAGAATCATAGAATCACCTTGGTTGGAAAAGACCTCTAAGATCATCGAGTCCAACCATTAAGTCAAGGGCTAAATTCCCACTGAATTCAAGGTGAAATGGTGGCAAGTGTGCCGTCTCTTTGAGTGTGAAGCTTTGGGCCGAAAAAACAATTGGGAGAATTGTTGGGCATGGTCTTTCCTTATGTACAGTGAGATCTGTGTGTCTTGGGAGCTACTGGCAACTGTCTACATGCCTTCCTGACGTATTCTGCCTGCTGTGACATGTCATCTTCACACTGTTGCTATATCCTGCAATAGGGAAGGATGTCACTGAGTAGTGTGAAGATGGACGAAGCATCTAAATGCCAAGGAATCACACCAAGTCGTGGAAGCTCAAGCTCCTCTGGCCAGTTGTCCCTTGTGCGACGGGGTGGGAAGAGCTGTGAAGCAGCACTCCTCTCCACCAGCTCAACGCAAGCCTTTCGCCAAGCTGCTCTGGAGGCAGAGCTGAGCTTTGTACTCGAGCGGTGCTGCAGGGGCTTCTGAGTACTCAAAAAAGCAATGGTCAATATGGACAGGTCAGCGTCTCCATGGAGCATGCGCATCAAAAATGCACTACATTTGCAAAGATTTCCACAGTTTTACTTCCTGGAGGATTTCCCTGGTTTCTGCAATGACCATCTTCAGATTGCATACAGACTGTTCCTTCCCCCCACCAGCCCGTCCCAAAAAAACCCCAAACCACCACTGCCTTTTCAATGACAGGAGTTACTACACAGAATTTTGACCTACACATTTGTTTCATGCAAGTGCTAGGACTGTTGACTGAAATTGGGTGACTTGCAGTTTTGAGCTCTGAATTAGAACTAATAGAATGCATGCAACTTCTGGGAAACAACTAATATCCTTCATCTTCTATCATTCTGAGGTCTTCTAATCAGGACACTAAAAGGCACATTATTTACATAGCCATTTCCTCAGGTCTTGGTGTTGTACAACCTTTTAACAATTTTATCAGGACTTTGAAAAACTGCCGGAGGCCTTCTATGCTGCTATGCTATGTGCTATATTCAAAATATCGTCTTGCTAATAGATCTCAGTTTGATTTGAAAAACGAAAAATCCTAGTTTTCTTTGTGTGTGAGCAATTTCCACCATTAATATAACCAAGATGTTACTTGATTTCTCTAGTACTGCTCTGGTCTTTCGCTAGTAATAAGAAAGGGACTCCAAAATATTTTACTGAATATGTAATTAATCTTCATGTATTTTCAGACCAAGCAGTCACACCACTACTGACTAGTGCATCTGCCAAATATTTGTTTCTTTTGTGTTTGTTTTAAAAATCTATTACTTTAAAAAAGCTGAACAGAATAATTAATTCCAAATGGACGAACACAATTCATGACCTGTCCTATCTACTGCCAGCTGTCACTGCTCAATTATCTTCTGAATATCTTTTTTGCTCCAGGACTGCTAGAATTGAGCAACATGAACACACAGTTACCACTGATAAGAGCTGTCCCAGCCCACCTGGGTGTGTGGGGGTGTTTGGGATAGAAATAGGACAGACAATTGGACTCCCTGTTCACTGTTTATACTGCATATGCTCAGCAGAGCACCACAGCTCTGAATGCTAAAGCTTTTTACAGGCTGTCTGTCAGATTCAAAGAGGTTCTTCATCCTACTGGTTGCAGTTACCAGAGAGATCCTGAACCAGAGGGAGTATCACAATTTTAACAGGAGCTTTCATTTAACATTGTGTTAACATCACAGAGAAGTACGTAGCTCAAAGATTTGAACAGGGTCCTGGTCACCTGAAGAGGAAGAGCCTAGCTGTTCTTAAAGGCAACAGTGCTTTTAATTTCTGCATTTAAGACAGTCAGAAAATTCTGAGAACCACAAAAATTCTGTCTTGCCTGCAAAATCTTTCAAATTCCAGTAACAAGTGGAACTGGAGGACAAAGGCTAAAAATGTGTCACAGAACATGAAAAATATATTACACACAGAATATTAATGCTGAGGTTTGTGTCAGGAAACACTGCTAAATATGTTGTATTTTGCTGGAAATGCCTCTCATAAGTCTAGAACATGAATTAAAAATAAAACAACTTCTTTTGTTCTGATGTCTTCAAAATTTTGATGCTGGGAATTTATTTACTATTCTTGGAACAAATCACTCAGTAGCTTTTCTGGTGTATCTTTGTATCCCTGGAGCAAAGCACATGGTAAAACTGATTTCTCTGTGAAGGTGCTAGCTTTAAAGGACTGGAGTCCGGAGGGTACTTAACGTCAGATCCCTCCAGCAAAGACTCTGAGACAAGAGGAGAAACAATGGTATTCCCAGGAAAGTAATCTCTATTCCTGAAACATTTATGAAAAAATCATCCAGATACCATAGTGATGAAAGGTTTCATTCACTGTGCTGTTAATTCTGCTACTGCATCAGTGAGATTTGTGTTAATTCCTGCAGCAATGTCTTGTGTTTCTCACCTTTCCTCTGCCTCTGTATGTTATACTGGGAAATGGCTAAAGGCTTTGTGGTACTATGCTGTAAATAAAGAGTGTGACTTCTAAGGGGGGCCTGTCTCAGCAGATATGCAACACAGTGGATGCTGGCACACATCTCTCTCTCTGCATCCCTAAACCTCCTCCCCTCCTTACTTCACACATGGGTGGTTGACAGGACACAGGTCAGGAAGGTGGCTGTACACTGTGCAGTGCAGAACCTTCCAGGCAGGAACATCCATCTCAGCTCTCAGAGCTAGAAGTTTTGAAAAATGTCAGATACGCTCTGATCAGATGACCTTGTAAGGCTTAGGATTAGACCAGCTTCCTGTAGCTCAGGGACATGGGCTGAGATAGGTAAACAATGGCAAGACAAGGAACAACTACCCAGTAATATGAGTTTCCTTGTTGGTAGTGCCCAACTCAGCAATGACAGACACAGAAGCCCTTTCTTTGTGCTGAAAGGAGCGAAGCATGGTCTCTCACGGTTGGCCTCCTTTTCCCCAAAAGTTACAGTTCTTTGCCTTTGTCTTTTTATGCTTAGCACATAACAACAACTTAAAAACACGAGCAAGGCTAGAATATGTTAACACTAGTAGAATGGATCAAAATGAAAGGATCTTTCACACAAACAAAAAGCAGACTTCGGATGACTAATTTCCAAAACTTCAGTAAAATCCACACCATTAGTAAAATATACCAGCATTTGCCTTGGCATCTCTCTTCAGCACTGTAACAGTTTCACTGCTTCTGAAAGGCCCCCAATGCACACATGGCACCTCCTATTCCAAGCAGATGGGAAAGTCAGAAAATGTCAGCTCATCACTGTATCATTCAACTATATCCCACACAGCATCACCAACATGTACTCTTTATGGGTGGAAGTCATAAAGCGCTCTATGCAGTTATGTGAGGGTTCAAACGGTATATCCGTAACAAACATTTCAGCTTCAGCTTAAAACTTCCTGAGGGACATTCAGAAAACAGACAGTCAACTGGAAACTAACAAAATCTGACGCACTTTCCATGGAACGTCAAGATTTTCATAGAGACCAGGACATAGATTAAATCTAGCATGTCTGCAAAGTTCTTCCTTCTGCTGCCTAAACCCACAAATATCTTTGACTACCACTGATCAAACTCACAGTAGAGCAACAAGCAATAAACTTAATGAGCATCTCAAAAATTCAAAAACAAAAAGAGAACTGTGACTTCAATGGGCTGATTTGCCACTCCCAGAGCCACTAAATTGTCTGAGCAAACTACTTGGCCAGGAGTTGCGCAAGTATAAGCATAGATGGCAACTGGAATGTCTCTGAGCCAGGTTTTAGTAAGCCATAAACTTTGCACGAAAACATTGTAAACCATTCCACCCAATAACAGTTCTTTTTATACAACATTTTGCATTGCTGCTTCTTATCCCTAGTACTAGTATAAGCATGTTGTTGGAGTACATTCAAAGGTATAAAAACTATGGTTTGCGACGGTATGCAGTCCAAAGTGTTAAAGAGAACTGACAAGCGGCTTTTTCAAGCCATGAAAGAAAATTCTTTAAAAAGCAATGAAGAACAGGAATACTCATTAGTAGTTTTGTTATATTCTTGATCAGAACTACCAACTGTGTTGCTCCTAGGGATACTGGAGAAGGAAGAACATGGAGAATAAGGAAGAGGAAGCAGGTGTTTAATTCACGGTCTAGAGTCAGGTGGTACTATTTATGCACTTGCAGCTTCCTACATACACAACAGAAAGGGAGACACTGGAATAAAGAGCTTCAGCACACCCATCACAGAACTGCCATATAGAGGCGTTACACATGGGGATGACCCTACCAGTGGTCTCTACTGGAATACAGACTCCCAGGATGAGGCACTTCAGGCTGCACCTGAAGCCAGGCTGTCTCTCTTCTATACCTCACACTGGTGAACTCATTTTGCCTTGTTGAACTGATGAGGCACAAGTGTACATAGCAGTATCCTTCAGTGCTTCTTGTAAGGCACATATTTTAGCATTCTAAAACCAAATTGCATTTAAGTTAAAGGGAAGATAAGAAACGGCTGATCTGCTGAATACCAGACTTCCAAATCGCACACTTCCGCTTAGACCAAAATGCAAGACACAGTTTTGGGAGCACAAACAGACCAATTTTCAAAGAACAGGTTTTCAATTTAAAGCAAATCTCCTTAGCCTTAGATATGATGCTAAACAGAACACTTTTTTTTTTTTTTTTTTTTTTTGCCTGTCCTGGACAAAAAGGCAGAGAAAACCCCCCAAAAACTACTTAACAACTGCGTAAGGTAGCCCTATTTCAGGCTAGGACTAAAGACAGTGAACAATGTGCAGATGCATATCTTGCCTCTGACCCTGCTGTATTAATCTTTTGAGAGAATCCTATGCAAGACTACAGTATGCAGGACAAGTACTTTTCACAAACACTACACTTACTGAAAGTAGTGATTTGGAGCTGACATGAACAATGGCTGACAGGAACTCTACTCTCAATTTGCTCAGGAATCACTAACAGCTCTGCAATTTAAAAGGTGACCACAGAGGTAAACCAGGTTGACTTCACTGTAATCTTTAATAGAGACTCCGAGACCACATCAGAACTTAAGAGGCCCACTGCTGTCAATTAGTCAGTGAGCTCTAACCGACCTAAGCCCTCATCCAATATTTAGAGGACAACGACAGATACAGACTAGAATCTGGTGCTCTCTCACTATTAGCTGCTGATTTTGCAGAGGTCACAGGAATAAAAATCCATAAACACATTCTTGATAAAGAGACAACATCTTCTCAGTGAGAGGGTACTACTTTTTTCAAATAAAAAAAATTAAACCACTTACATGGTGAGAAAAGATTTTCAATTTTCTTCAACTATTTTTTTTGCTTTAATTTAAAAGTGAAATCCTGAATCTGAAAATGCATAGACATTAAAAGCCAATTATCCCAGTGGGTAACAATGCTGCATCTTGTACTTCCCTGCTTTTGACATACAGGAAAAACAAAGCCACCATTACTTATTTAAACAAGCATTAAATAAGCATTAGAACTGTTTATCCTAAATTGATATGTGCTTACATTCTTTTGAGGGTCGTTTTTTTCATGTTTGCTAATTTGATGACAACAGAACACTGGTTGGCCATTCGTCTTGCTTCCTCAAGATCAGGTTAGATACAGAAGCCAGATTTTAAAGACCAGATATTCAAAAAATGTGTCACCTGATTCTGTAGGTGCTGTGACAGACTTTCCACTTACATACACCACTGACTTCAATGGAGTGAAGGTAACTTACGAAAGCAAAAAGCCCAGCTTTTTAATGCAACAATTATTACAATAACACAGAGCAACTCCCAAAGCCTCCTTCGGATACCGCTTTGCCAAGCTGTTTAGAGCAATTGACTTGTCTGTTTAAGGCTGGCTATGAGCTACCTCTGACTTCAGCTCAAGAGCAGTACTCACCTACAACTTCCAAGTTCAGTTTTGAAGATAAATACTTCCCATTTTACTTCCATTGGAAGACAGAAACAAGCCTGTCTTCTTAGAAGCAGCTATTATTATTTTGTCAAGAGGATGCCACATGGAGTACTTTAAATAATTCGTATTTTCATCTTTTTTAGCCCACAACAATCAGTGCAGCTTCAGGATGTTTAAACTGCCCATCAGTAAAGACGGCACATCAATGCTGGGACATATGTAACCGTGATTCTTGCGTGCTACAACAAGAACACATCACTAAACTTCCACTGCTGTACAATGATCCCTTGTTTCTATTTCACCATGGATCTGGCAACAAATGCACATCCCTCCCACAGTGCAATGGGTGCTGTTATCGGTGGTTATCTCTCAGGATCAGAAGCTCCAATCCAGGTGCCTACAGCTGGGAAATTCAGCACTTCACACTACTGAGCTCTTTGGGCTTTAGATGCATTCCTTAATCATCAGTAGCAACGCTGCTGTTTGTACTTTCTCCAGTTCTGCTTCAGTTCTTCCTTGCTGTCACAACAGCTCTGCAGCTTTCCATAAAGCAATAAGCAATCTGCTTAATGTAAACTGCATGTAGCTTGTGTTGTCCCACCAACTCACTATGTGAAAAACTAAAGCCAAGGAGTTTTGAATGAGTGAGCTCAGATTCTTCCCCTTTCTTAACTGTTTGCATGTACCTTAAAAGAAAGACTGCTAGCACTTGCTAGCTCAAGTGTGGCATGAAATCCCAAACAGGGTCGCAAAACTGAACACTGATAGCAGTTCAGCGTTCCTCATCAGAGTGCCCTCTCCTGCTGCTCTTAGAACTACAGAATCGTTCTGGTTGGAAAAGATCTTTAAGATCAAGTCCAATTGTTAGCCTAGCACTGCCAAGTCCACCACTAAGCCATGTCTCTCAGCACCACATCTACATGTCTCTCAAATACCTCCAGGGACGGGGACTCCACCATTGCCCTGGGCAGCCCGTTCCAATGCCTGACAACCTTTCAGTGAAGAAATTTTTCCCAATGTCTAATTTAAACCTCCCCTGGCACAACTTGAGGCCATTTCCTCTCATCCTATCAATAGTTACCTGGAAGAAGAAACCCACTCCCATCTCACTACACCCTCCTTTCAGGTGGTTGTAGAGAGCAATGAGGTCTCCCCTCAGCCTCCTCTTCTCCAGACTGAACACCCCCAGTTCCCTCAGCTGCTGCTCATCAGACTTGTGCTCCAGACCCTTCACCAGCTTTGTTGCCCTTCTCTGGACACGCTCCAGCAGCTCAGTGTCCTTCTTGCAGTGAGGGGCCCAAAACTGAACACAGTATTTGAGGTGCAGCCTCACCAGTGCTGAGTACAGGGGGTCAATCACCTCCCTACTCCTGCTGGTCACACTGTTTCTGACACAGGCCAGGATGCCATTGGCCTTCTTGGCCGCCTGGCTACACTGCTGGCTCATGTTCAGACGGCTGTCAATCAACACTCTCAGGTCCTTTTCCACCAGGCAGCTTTCCAGCCTCTCGTGGTACACCCTTCATATTTCTGTGTACCTCTTAGAATTTACCTTTAATCTGCTGGGTAGGAACGTCAAAGTGTGGTTCATGTGGCAACGGTAAGCACAGACAGCTTTGACAAAACACAGAAATTGCACAATAAACCTGTATACGAAGCACCTCTAGAGAGGATGCAAAACTGCAGTGCTAAGAACTCCTTTATTTTTTGAAAGAAGATGGACTTCACGTGGATGTGGAACAGCGTGTCAAACTGAGTAGCTCTGCTTTTAAGATGATGTCAAATCAACAGTTTTGCTGCCACAGGTTCTGAGAAAGTAACTGCTAAGTAAATCTTGCTCCTGTTCACTGATGTTCCCAGGTCAGCCACTGACTGGGCTGATGACCTTGCAGAATTCACTTATCTCTCTGCTTCCATAGTTTCGGTAGAACTGTCATAGACCTGAATTAATCACTTTAAGACCTACCACTGAAGAGTGCTGCATGACAACTTAAGTGTTGGGATTATTCTAACAATGTACTTTCCTTCATTTTCTATAACTATGACACATAACTGATTTTGGGGAGTTTGTCATGCTTTGCAGACACTTTTGGTTTTGGAAAAGAAGCAGAGAATTCTGGTTAGAAGCAGAAGAAACCCAACATTAAAGTGCAAGAAGAAAAAAGACGTTTTAGGAAAGTGAAAGAAGAAATAATTACGGTTGTGCCAAAAGACAGTTAAAAACAAAGGACAGCAATGCAAGAGTCCAGAGGGAACAACAGTTTTGTTATACTTAAAATACTTCTCTAGATTTATTCCAGTAGTAGCATTTTAAACTTGGAACAGTCATTTTCTGAAGAGTCCCTAGAAAGGAGAGTATTCCCTGAAGCTATAATTTGTCTCACATGAAGAAGACGTACTGACAAAACCACAGTACAGTATCTTTAACCATGAGGCAGCAAGCGGCCCGAAATTTAACCTTGTAATTCTATTGCAATTCTCCCTGCTACCACGTGAATATTTTTCTTCCCACATTCTTATGAGACCACAGTGTAAAATGACAGTGATGCTGTTGTAGCCACATGGTTTAGCTGGGCTCATAAAACTAAATTGTAGGTTTCTGAAGGGACTTTTTGTTTATTCCATTTCAAAGATATGATTAGTCAAGACTCCATATCAAGAAAACAGATAGTATTTCTTAAATCTGTGTTTTGTTTGCAATGGTTATTTTAAACTCATACCATTAGCTTTTTCACACAGCACCCCTGTGATGGATCTACACTGAAATCTGACTTCACACTGAGAGACCTAACATAAGGATGCGCTGTCTTGCAGCAGGTTTTCCACGTGCAACTCTAAGCGCATTAGACAACGGTCTTGCTTTCTCCTGTCAGATATGAAGAAGAAAACAGTCTTTGCCAATTTCATATGCCCAGCACCGATGCCCCTCATGCAGTCTCACTCATCAACTCCAAATGAGAGCGCATCTTTCAAAAGAAGTACCACAGGTCACTACCAGAAATTAGACATAAAAATAACAGAAAACAAGGCTTGCTTTGGGAATGCTCCTGCACAGAGGCCGAATGGCAAGCAGCAGCCCAGTCTAGGCTTGTAAACAAACCTGCAGAGTAGACTGGCTGTCTATGAGCCGTCTACTGGGAAAGCATGCTTGAGTGCCAACACATGCCCAGGAGCTGCCTACACCAAATTTGTGCCATGGGACAGCATAACAACTTAACACCACAGACTCCTGCGTTCCAGCGTCTGGAAATGTTCCCGGACACGCTTCTGTTTATCGGTACACTACACACAGCTTAAGGGCACATTTGTCACTCCTGAGCAATTAAAATAAGTCACCTGGTGACAGCACGGAGGTATCTCTGGCTGCTGACAGTTAACGGGCACCCAGGTCCTGCTGCCAAGAAACAAGGCAGACGTTTCAGATGCCAGCCTGGACTCATGCATGCCACTTCCGAAACCGGGACACCGGCTCTCTGCTCCCTCGAAGAGCGAACTTCACGCGTTCGTTCGCCAGGGCAGCGGAACACGCGGGAGGCGCGGGGAGCACGGGCAGTCGGCGGTGACCGGCTGCCCTGACCAGACTGTTCCGCACCGCACCGCACGCCTCGCCCTGCCTCCCGCACTGCCCGCAGCTTGCCGCCGCACGCCCCGCGCCTCCCCGCATCGCACCTCGCGGCACCGCGGCACCCCTCCCCGCGCACCCGGCCGCGCACCCGTCGCCCTCCCCGCCCGGCTCACCGCCGCCTGCTGGAAGGCGCCCTTGGTGTAGGTGCCGCCGCCCCGGTAGGCGATGGCGGGGATCTCGCGCCCCAGCAGGGCGCACTTGTGCTGCTGCGGCCGCCGCCGCGAGATGTAATCCACGCGTGGCACCACGTTGCTGCGCGAGGAGAACGTGACGATGGCGACGCGCGTGGCCGCGGGCACCACGGGGAAGTCGGAGAGCAGCTTCTTGACGAAGCGCAGCTCGCTGAGGAAGTTGGCCGGCCCCACGCTCGACGACTCGTCCACCAGGAAGACCAGCTCCAGCCGCCCGCTGCGCGCCCGCAGCCGCCGCACCTGGCGCTTGAACGCGCGGCCCAGCTTCTCCACTTTGCTCTCCGTCGTGTCGGGCGGCGGCGGCGCCGCCAGGGCGGGCGAGGCCAAGGTGGGGGCGCGGGAGAGGGCGCCCGGCGGGCCGCCCGCCCGGCCCTGCGGCGCCGACGGCGACAGCGACAACGACAGCGACAGCCCCCCCCAGCAGCAGAGAGCCACCAGGGGCCACATCGTGTGGCGGCGGGCGCGGGGAGACGCCGACAGCTGCGGGAGGAGAGCGGCTGGTGGCTCCCTGACGCCCCACCTCCCGTCTCCTCGGAGGGGCGGCCGGCCTGCCCGCCTGCCTCCCCGCTGGCCCCGCAGGTATCCGCGCCCTTTAATCTCCCCGCAGGCCTCCCCCGCGGCGGAGGCGCTGCCCCTCGCACGTCCCCCTCTCGGCCGCCCCCCCCCCGCCACCCCGGCCCCTCGCCTGTCGGTAGCTCCCCCCCCCCCCCCGCCCCGCTCCTTCCCCGCCCCCCCCGCCGCCCCGTCCCGCCCCGATGGGTCCCACACGGCAGGGCGGGGGGGCTGCGGCCACTGGAACCGGGCTCCGAGGAGGGGGGGAAAGGCAGAGAACCCCTCAAAAGCGAGCAGCCCCTTTTCCGCTGCCGCTCTCGGGGACGGAGCGAGGGCTCGCGCTGACACGTGCTGAATTAATCGCGGTTAATTTAGCCCTTTGTCTCGCGGGGAGGATGCGCCGGCGGCTGGGAGGTGTGACGGGGGTCTGCTGGGGTCCCGCTCCGGGCTCTGCCACAGCCTCCCTCTCCCGTTCGAGGGGACGCTTCACCCGCCTGCGAGCTCGGTTTTCCAGCTTTGACGGTACAGCAGTATCTGACTGATGAGTGTCTGACTGAAGTGCTGGAGAGGTGTCTGGATGTACGGGGTGAGTGTGCACAGCAACAGCACCTGCATACATACATGTGCACGTATATATATACACTTGCAGGGAGGTAACGAGAGTGACAATAATCTTCCGTGCTTGTTACGAAAAATTCCCCGTAGCCAAGTGTGAGAGTACAAGCCACTGCTGGGAAGGCTCCCGTGCTGTTGTACTGTCTGTACTTTGGGAGACACTCCCAAAGAGACCTCCTGACCAAATTCAACTGCTGCCCCTTCACCCAGCCTCTGTACAGAGTTAGTTCACTAGACTGTCATGAGGCAATAACTAGGGTTCGTTTTATCCACTAGTTTAGCGTTAAGCTGTTCTCCAGCTAATCAACTCCATTTCCGGGAGTAACTCTGTCTCAGAAAAACTCCCTTGGGACAGATTAGCCTCGTAAACCTGCAGACTGCAACTCTTTGCCTTGCTTTGATATTTGTCCTTCCTTTATCCATTTTCTAGACCTTCTTTCTGCTTTGGTTTACTTTTATTGGCCTTTCACAGTGCCGTAGAATATACGGGTAATGTTGGTGCAAGTCAAGCCCCACATTTACATTTAATTGAATTATTTACTCCGTCTTCATTGAGGTGTCAGCTGGTGGAAAACTGATCCAATACTGTCTCTTTGACTTTCCAGCAATACTCAAATTCCACTGCAAAAGACAAAACACTGAGTGACAGAAGATACTACTTAATTAGAGAAATGATGCATCTGATACATGGTTCCAACATATTTTTACATTTATGTAGCAGTCCAAGCACTTCACAAAAATCTGTTTCTTATGTATATTTTTGCCACTTAGTGCTTGAAGAGAAGATAGCAATCAGACACTTACAGAGGCTCATGTGAAGAGTAGTTGTGGTGCTGAAGGATGTGCAGCTGATGGGCTGTTTCTGCTCATATGACAGCAAAGTAAATGCTGCAACATCACACTTGGGCTCCTCTGCTTTACCTTTGTTATAGCAGGCAACCTTTTTGTCTTGAAAGGGGTAGCTGAAAATTGTTGCAGCCACCAACCTACTCAGGAAGTTGATTTGCATTGTTGGTCTTTGGAGGATTAAAGAAATGATGCCACAATTGCATTTGCTGTGGTCTGAGTCACTCCACTAGTATACCTTACAGTGCTCTTCATCTGTCTTGTACTGGGCTAGCAATCATGTCAGTCTTTGCACAGAGCAGAATGAAAGAACAGAAGAGTATAGCCAAGAAGAGAAGCTGGAAATGGCGGAAATGCCTGGTTTCTGCACGGTGCTCTGAACTGAGGCACGCCACTGCAGTTACGATGCACTCCTGAGTCTTCAGGTCATAACAAAAAATTTTCTCTAGGCCAGTTTAGTTTGTTGGAAAGCAGACCGTCAGTTCTTTTGTTTTCCCCATGTTTTTGTAGCACCAGGTATGAATTTATAAATGCTGCACATTTTTTGGACTCAGAAGTAAAGGAAAAGATGATGAATCGGGAACATTTTTAGCAAAGGAAGAACAATTCATGTCAGTGGCCAGTTTTCATATGCTCCTCCTGTACTGCCAGCATGGTACACCGCAATCAGGTGTGACTAACTGTGAGAACACAGCAATTGATTTCAATCTTAGCAATCTCATCAGAATTACAAATGCAAATAATAACAGTGCAATTATAAATTAGTCCTTGATACACTCACTATTTGTGAAAATAGGCATTCTCCTAAGGTCATGCACACCCTACAGTCATGATGCACAGAATCTCTCACTGGTTCAGCGGAAAGCTATATTTATAAGTGTAAGCACAGCAGAGTGTAGTCATCAATTCAAGATGTAAATACGTTTGTCACACAGGGAGTTCGCAGTAGAAAAGGAGTAAATAGATTAACAGCTGAGCTCTGACTGTGGGTGCAAGGCTGAGACCATAGCATGGTACTGATGTGAAGCAAAATTGAGGAAAATTGAAGTGCTGAAGGGAAATTTCCTTTCAATCCTTGGATAATCAGCATGCAAAAGACTTTAGAAAGAAGCAGTGACCTGTAAATAGTGACTAACTCTTCTCATATATTCTAGAAAGAAGCAGTGACCTGTAAGTAGTGACTAACTCTTCTCATATATTCTCCCTTGTGTGTAACACAGGTAACTCTCTTTAAAATCAGTTATTCAACCTAGTTGTGCAGAGGGGAGACGCTTAATGGTGATTAAGGGATTGGAGCATCTCCCATATGAGGAGAGGCTGAGGGAGCTAGGCCTATTTAGCTTGGAGAAGAGGAGGCTGAGGGGGGATCTCATTAATGCTTATAAATATCTCAAGGGCGGGTGTGAGGAGGCTGCGGGGGGATCTCATTAATGCTTATAAATATCTCAAGGGCGGGTGCAGGAAGATGGGGTCAGACTCTTTTCGGTGGTGTCCAGTGACAGGACATGGCACAAACAGATGGTTCAATCTAACGTAAGAAAACACTTCTTTACTGTGAGGGTGACTGAGCGCTGGCACAGGCTGCCCAGAGAGGTTGTGGAGTCTCTGTCTCTGGAGACATTTAAAACCCGTCTGGAGGTGTTCCTGTGTGATCTACTCTAGGATCCTGCTCTGGCAGGGGGACTGGACTAGATGATCTTCTGAGGTCCCTTCCAGTCCCTACCATTCTGTGATTCTGTAAATAAAGCATTCCAAGATACTATGAGAAGTTAGCGTCAGCATCTGTAATAAACACAATCTAATGGCATAAGGGAAAGTAACTGCATCCAAAGTATTCTGATGTGTTCCCAATGTGATTTGAGAAAACTGTAGAATAATTTCTGGAATAAACTGAAACTGAAAAAGCCTGGATTCCGCCTGTGAAATCCTCAGGAAGGTATTTTGTCCATGGGGTTGTGCTTGCAAGAGAAAAAGTCATCTTGCAGATGGTGGAGGAGGTTTTGTGTGTGTGTAAGCAGCAAGCATTCTGTTCACTATGTGTTCACTAAGCTTTTCTGAAAGCACCATTTTCAGGGGACGTCTCTGTTGTAATGAAACTGCCTTCTCCGAGCCTGCCTGCCAGCTCTTTACAAATCCTTTCCATGTTGATGCGCTTAAGCCCTCTGCTTTTGATGGTCTTTTCCCTGTTGTATTCATGCATATTATTTGTGCTTTGGTTCATACTGATCTGTAGCAGATGGGGAAGTGAAGAGCAGAAGGAGTTTTTTCCCACTTTAAGTGTCACTGAAGGTCAAAATATCTGCCCACTACCTGAACAGAAAATGAAGGTTTCATGTGGCTTCTGATGTCAATGTGTACAAGAAGGTGGTGCTGGACTGTGACTATTTCATTACAAAACAGCAGGCAACAAAAACCACTAGGTCTTGTAAATAAACTGCCTTTGTCATGTGACAGAAGAAGGCTGACTGGTCCTGAAAAGGAAAGCTTAAGAACAGCACTTCAACTGGTTTTACAATCACATTCCTGTATCTCTTTAATTGTCTTATAAAAGTCCACAGACTTCATGAATTCCAGTAATTCTTTACTGTCTCCCCACAAGATCATATGGTCATTTAACACCACGCTGCTTACTAAACAAAAGGGAAATCTTTACCCCCAGTTAAAAAAACCTTCTGCAAACAGTCAGCCTGAGGATTGCTGTCCTTTAGCCAAATAGCTTTTTGGTTAAATTACTCAATGAAACATGGCCAAGCATCTTTCCAAATATGGAGAAGAAAAGCATTATATGCCTCCCCCTTCGTGTTCCCCCAAATGCAGCTGGACAGAATATATCCTTGTACTCAAATCACACAGTATTTGTTCCTGCAGAGACAATGCCGCAGTATCACATACCCTACAATTTTTGGAGGAATGCAGGTCATTTTTGTTTTTACAATAAAGATGTTCTGTTAGCGACTTCATGCCACAGTGGAAACACAGCTGCAACTGAAACATTAAGTCTTCTGCAGGAACTTTGCAGCATTTTAAATTTTATCTAAACTAGAGGTAAAATGACAGCTAAGGAACAGAAATCAGAACCTGGTGTTACTTAAGCTTGTTCTAAGCCTGTCTTTGTCCTCAGGCACACAGCGTCCATCTGGGGAAACCTCACACGATACGGAGCCAGCAGAGCCAGACGTCTTTTTTCCCTTTCAGCCATTGGCAGGGTACAGGATTGCTCTGTGCTGTCCACTTCCTCTTGCAGATGCCAGGCAACATTTCAACTGGGGGTGTTTAAGACTCTGTATGAGGAGCAAAGCTTACAGGAATAGTATTTATAGAGCAAAGGGAGAAATACTTGCGTTCTCAGAAAGTGACCTCTGAAATCTGCCACTGGGGAACCATTAATACAGTATCGGGGGAGAAGTGCCAGTCTGTGGTAGGTGACATCCAAAGTCTTCATGGATTAAATGAATGCAGCAGAGCTCTTCTAGGAGCGGAGGAGCAAGAGGAAGAAGGGGCTTTGGGAAGTTGCTTCTTCCTCTTTACTCCTGTGCCTTATGGGAGGAAGGGCCGAGAGAACGGATCCAGCTCCCAAGTCGTGAAACACAAGTTGTCTCCTCACCCCTGAGAACCTTCACCTCCCAATGCTGCCAGTGCCATACCTCAAACACGGAATGGCCTTGGTTGGAAAAGACTCCTAAAATCATCAAGTCCAGCCATTAACCTAACGCTTCCAATTCAGCGCTACCCCATGTGCCCCAGCACTTCATTTACACTTTTCTTAAATATCTCTAGGGATGGGGACTCCACCACTGCCCTGGGCAGCCTGTTCCAATGCCTGACAACCTTTCAGTGAAGAAATTTTTCCCAATGTCTAATCCAAACCTCCCCTGGCACAACTTGAGGCCATTACCCCTTGTCCTATCACTGTTACCTGGAAGAAGAGACCAACCCCTCCCTCGCTACAGCCTCCTTTCAGGCAGTTGTAGAGGGTGAGGAGGTCTCCCCTCAGCCTCCTCTTCTCCAGACTAAACAGCCCCACTTCCCTCAGCCACTCCCCATCAGACTTGTGCTCCAGACCCTTCACTAACTTTGTTGCCCTTCTCTGGACATGCTCCAGCAGCTCAGTGTCCTTCTTGTAGTGAGGGGCCCAAAACTGAACGCAGTATTCGAGGTGCAGCCTCACCAGAGCTGAGTACAGGGGGTCAATCACCTCCCTACTCCTACTGGTCACACTGTTTCTGACACAGGCCAGGATGCCATTGGCCTTCTTGGCCACCTGGGCACACTGCTGGCTCATATGCAGATGGCTGTTCACCAGCACCCCCAGGTCCTTCTCTGCCTGGCAGCTTTCCAGCCACTTTTCCCCTAGCCTGTAGTGCTGCTGGGGGTTAATGTGACCCCATGCAGGATCCGGCATTTGGCCTTGTTCAACTTCATACCATTGGCCTCAGCCCATGGATCCAGCCTGTCCAGGTCCCTCTGCAGAGCCTCCCTGCCCTCGAGCAGATCAGCACTCCCACCCAACTTGGTGTCTTCTGCAAATTTACTGAGGGTACACTCGATCCCCTCATCCAGATCATTGATAAAGATGTTAAACAGGAGTGGCCCCAGCACTGAGCCCTAGGGAGCACCAGTTGTGACCGGTCTCCTACTGGATTTAACTGCATTCACCACAACTCTCTGGGCCCAGCCAGCCAGTTTTTAACCCAGTGAAGAGTCCACCTATCTAAGCCATGAGCCGCCAGCTTCTCTAGGAGAATGGTGTGGGAAACAGTGTCAAAGGCTTTACTGAAGTCCAGGTAAGCAACATCCACAGCCTTCCCTTCATCCGCTAAGCGTGTCATCCTGTCACAGAAGGAGATACAGCTCTAGCTGCATTTTTCGTTCACTCTCCCCAAACCGTGACAAATACCAGGCAGGACTGCAGCCTTGCTGCAAAGCAGTGTCTGCCCTTGAGAGCTCCCTACAGCAGGATGTGTTTCTGTAACACTCTGCCTCAGCAGTTTCTGACCGTTGAATGTGTTTTTAGTGGCAGTAGTGAAAGGAGCATGGAGGAGAGATCAGGATGTATTTTATGTTCAGTAATGAGGTACAAAAGTTAGACAATCAAGATCTTAGTCATAAAAAATGAGTGGGATATTTTGACATTTTAGACCTCAGCCCTTGGCTTAGGCAGAACATGAAGCAACATGCATGGAGAAAATTAAGAATTTCCTTTTAAAAAAAAAAAAAGAGTACTCTCAAAAAGGAGAAAAAGAAGAGGTTAATCTCTTAAATTATAATTTGTTTTATCTTTAAAAAGCTAGGATAGATACAATCCTTTTGAATAGAAATAATTCACTGGCTTTAATTATTTTAAAACAACTTGTTCAGGGCTAGAAACTTGAAGTTCAAACTTCCCACATGAATTGTTTAAACACACACAAATTGAGGGCAGTCAGTTTTGATTTATACATGCGAATCCCATTGACACCTCTGGGAGTTCTGACACAGACTGAAGAGAGTACATGGCCCTTAAATGAGGGCAAAATGTCTGTCCACATGACTTTGGAAAAAGATTATTACGTAGGAGGAGAAGAGTCAGTCTGCCAAAAGTTTCTCCTTTCAGGCAGAGGTCTGAGTGTTTCAGTCTTCAGCAGAGCAAACAAGCATTTGAATGATCCAAACTATGGGTTATTAGTTCAAGCTATAAAAAAGAAAAACAAGATCCATATTGCTCCACAGTATTCAGACAATGACAAGTTTAGTCATAGGAATTTCATCTTCACTTGTGGACAAGCCCAGTACACACTAAGAATATCATATGGCTACCTTCCAAGAAAAAAAAAAAGGTAGGCAAAATCAAAACATCTGCTGGTCTCCGTCTGCACAGCAGATGTTGAATATACTTTTAAGTTAAGCTCATGAGAGTTCATGAAATATATTTAGTCCATAAGCATAAAATCAGTCTGTCATTTGCCTAGTACATTCATGCTAAAGTGAGTGTATTTTGCCATATTCTGCACCCCAAAGTATGTCAGACTTTAAATGTGAGAAAACCGTGAGTGGCTTCTTTGATCATAAAAGGCAGGTTTACCCACAGGAGAACTGGATACTTCTGAAAGCTTTGGTGTGTCAGGACAGAAGATATAGGCAAGGTCTGTATGATGAAGTCTGTTTAGGGCATTTTTTGCTCTTAAGTAGGCTGACACAATTGAAAAAAGGGTTTGGTAGAGAGGCTATTCCAGGTTGCTTTTCAAAACTTGCTGTGTATTGTAGCCTTGAAAGACAAAAGCACTGGCAGTCTTTTGACTGCTGGCTTACAGTGCACAGGTACTGCTTGTTGTGAATATTGGCTTTAGAGGGTGTTCTGCACTAACCCAGCAAAGTAGGACGGTGCTCTGGAAGAATGGGAGCAAACTTCTAACTTCTCTTCCCTATACCAAAATGCCCCTGAAGAACCTAAGAAATGGTCTTGAAAAGCATGTTTGGAAAGTGCTTTTCTGAAGGAGCACTTAATTTCCAGAGTACTGAAGTTTAAGGAGTCAAAGAGAGTTAAGGAGTTTGGGGCATGTGGAGCAGTTCTTTCCTTTTGCAACTGAAACTCACAAGCAGGAGAAGTGTGACTCTTCTCTGTGGATAAGAAAGGACTCCAGTCTTCAGGGATACAGCTTCCTCATTAAAATTCACACAACTTTTGATATCGCTCATAAATATCAAATATGTTACACATGCATTTATGATACTATGATGAAAATACTGCTTTCAGACAAGAATTATCTTCAGCCTGGAAAAGAGATAACTGAAAATAGATATGATAGGCAAAAGAATATGATAGATAGCAAGTTGTAAGGAAAAAGAGAGGCGATGAACAGCGAGTGACCTCACTGTTTGCAGTGCAAAGGTTATATGGCATTAAGTGAAAATGGCAGGTCCCTCTTTCAAAAGGAGATGCTTCACACAACAGTGTGTACCTAAGCAGCTGAATTCTAAGCCATATAATAATGCAGGGAGTCCCTTGCTTGAAGTCATGCACACAACCCTGCCACGTCCACTTCGGCAGCCTATCAGAAGCTAAGGTGAACAGAAAGGAGGACACGCTATGTTTTGGGTTTGGCTCCCTCGCCCACTTGAAATCACACTAAGGTATATGTGTTTACAGTAGCTGAACAAAAAAAGTGTTTGGAAACTTAGTGCTTCTTTTAGCAGTCTGACCCATTTGGTTGATGTAACTTTGTTTCTGGTTGAAGTGAAATTCAGGTTATATCCTCTTCTTGTTAACAGTCCACAGTGTCTCCTTTCCTGTCTGGTTAACAAAAACTAGTTAATACTAACGTTTCACCAAAACAGAAATGAACATCAGGGAACTCAAACTGAGACTAAATGTTCTGGGTTTAACCCGTCCATGCATGTGCAGGCATAATTCCTATTCATTACTGATGGAAATTTTGCTAGAGTAAAGGCTAAGGAAGACCCCGAAATTTGGACTAACTCTGCAAATCAATGAAACCAATGGAGCCATGGCAGTTAACACCACTTCAGAATCCCAGATTTAAGTCTGAAACAAATAACCTAAATGTTATAACTGTATTCTGTGTACAGAGGAAATAATTGCTTTTCTGTCTTCAAATATTAATTTATTAATGTTTATAAATATGTAAAGGGTGAGTGTCATGAGGATGGAGCCAGGCTCTTCTCAGTGACATCCAATGATAGGACAAAGGGGAATGGGTGCAAGCTGGAACATAGGAGGTTCTGCATAAATGTGAGGAAGAACTTCTTCACAGTGAGGGTAACAGAACACTGGAACAGGCTGCCCAGAGAGGTTGTGGAGTCTCCTTCTCTGGAGACATTCAAAACCCGCCTGGACATGTTCCTGTGTGACCTGACCTAGGTGTTCCTGCTCTGGCAGGGGGATTGGACTAGATGATCTTTTGAGGTCCCTTCCAATCCCTAACATTCTGTGATTCTGTGATTCTGTGATTCTGTGAAATATGCATGTCCACGTGACAGCCCTAAGGTTGTCTGCCTGGTGCATGAAGTCACATCAGCACCATGATGCATGTGCAGTCCCTGCTCTCCTTGTCTGGACTCTGTATAGTGATTCTCTCTGGCCCTGTATCTTGCTATTTGCCTCTTCTATGGTCTTGTATTTTGCTTATTTGTCCCAAAGGTTTGCTTGCATGTGTGTCAGCAGATCAGTATTCCATGACCACAAAGGAAGAGAGAGTTAGATGAACTTAGTTCAGTGATGTTTGTCATTAGATGAACTTTCTGAAGAAGTAAAGCATGATCCTCAACTGAAATAAAAGAAGAAGCTGACAATTTTTAAATTTGGTTTCCATGTTTTTATATTATATTAGAAATACTTGGAGGTTTTTTTAGATTTTATTACCTACTTCTTTTTCGTGAACTCTTGTGTAACTTGGAAATTAATTTGTAAGATTTTATTAATTTAACAGTTTAATGAAAGCATAAGGCGAAAATCTTCTAAAGGGTAGCATAGTGACTTGCTCACACATTGTCTGTATTCCCATTCTTCAGAGAAGTATGTTAATTAATATTGTAATTAGTAAGCCTGCCTACCTCTGCTTCTCATGATTTCCATTAAAGGACATTCAGGTCTTTTCTTTCCCTCATGATTCCAGCTTATTTTCTAATATTAAGAACTATACTTCATCCTTTCAGTTTATAGGGAATGAAGCAAGGATAATTATGACCAGAAAAGCAAACAATGAAGTTAATTGCTACCTCTTTACAGAGTGTATGGTAGAAGATGAGTAGTGCAGGTTTTGTCAATGGACAACTTGTACTAAAAGCTCAGATACTACTTTGAAAAAATTGCTATATACTTCAACGCTATCACTACTCATAGACAAATCTTGGGAAAAAAGAACATAGAATAAATTTGGTGGGTATGTTTTACTGTATCTTGTACAAAGCCTCTTTTTGTCATAAACAGGAATAAATTATTTTTCCTACTGAAATTACTAGAGGTGTGCAGGAATTAAGTCATGTTGGAGAGTCATGTGTAGTCAGCTCACTAGTACTCTTCCATTTTATAAAGCTGTTCTACTTATGTGTACCTTGGTGCTCCCTTCTTGTTCTAAGCACAGTTAACTGAAACTATGTTTTAAAGAAATTATGATTTCATTTTGGCCTTCAGTCCTGTGTTTACTGAAGTATATGTGACTTCAGCTGCTGATTTGCTTTGCATTAGACACCAGGTTTTCAAATAGATTTGTTCTAAGGATGCTATGATGTCATCTTTGTCATTGGTGAAGACAAAGGCCTTCTTTGTACCAAGTGCTGTGGGGAAGGAAAGAGAAAGTTAGGGAGGGAAGAGCTTTGGCTGAGGGTAGCCAGCAGGGTGAACCTTCATTCTTCTTCAGCAGTGTTTCATTCTCAGACATTCCAGGTTACAGAGCTGATACCAGGGCCATGTGCTAAGTACCACTGCATGGCCAAGCTGGGCTTCAACAGACTCAGACTATTCTCGTATGTACACCAAGCAAATGGGGACATTTTGTGTTCCTATCTTTAAGACACCATTATTCATAGAAGGAGTCAACAAAATGACAGAGTTCCTTGTTAGATACAATCCCTAAAATGTCTTCCTTGACATCGGCAGAAGTGTCATAAGAGAAAGTAATTAGTTTGAAACCTTTCTTTGTGAATGAAAGCAATGGCTTATTTCACCACTATTGATGAGAATTTTAACTTCAAAGGAGACATGGTTGAATGTTCAGAACAAATCCCACTTGCTTAAAATTATAGAAACAAAGAAATGGCAGTTGGGTGCCAAACATGTTTCCAGACCTCTTGCCACAATTCCTGAAAAAAAAATAAATTTACTTTCCCTGGAGATTTCTTGTCATTAGGTGATAAGCCCTTCCAGAACCATACAAAGTCAAAGTATTTTGTTCCCTCTAAGAATTTTCCAGTTTCCATGACCAGGAACTTTTGTGCAGGTTTTCCATTTCCACTTGCAGAAATAAAAAGATTAGTAGTGTATCATTACTGTATTTAAATACATATAAGAAAAAAAAATACAGTATATCACACATTTACATTGCTTTTTAGAGATTGGGAAAATTTTAACATTAAAAAATGAAGTGTAAAGCACATTCACATATTGTTTTTTTTTAAAGTTCCCTGAGTTTGTCAAACATTGAAAACAAAAGCTGTATAGTGACAAATGGGAAGAGGAAGCCTAATGCTACATGAACTCTAAAAGTGAGTTTTACTACTGTGGTGTCCTTAAAAAAATAGTTAGTTATGATACTGAACACGTTTCTTAAACTCCCATAGATTTATGAACACCAAAATTATTTATCTTCTTTCCCTTGTTCTGTTGTATGCAATCTTGTGTTCACAATTGCAGGAGTTGCCAGCATGCCTACAGAAAGTAATGAAGAAATTGATATGCATACACACATTTAATGCTTCAGTTCACATATGTAACCGTGGCCAGGAAAGACACACATTATGAAAAGCTCAAAATCAAAGCCGAGTTCAGTGACAGCTCAAATTCATACTGAAGTCCTAAAATAGTTGGATATAGAAAAAGAATGGAAAGTTTCAACTACCAAAGTAAAGTTTGCAGAACTGAAAGGGAGATAATAATGGAAATTGTTTTTTGTCCTTAATGAAAGGGTAAAGGAATAAAAAAACGTTCCTTTCCACAAAATAGGAGTGTAAGGTTTAAAACTTACTATTTTCATTTACTAAATTATATTAATTAATTACCAGCTGCATACATTATTGACCAGCAAGCAAGAACCTTTTAAAATAACAAATGTGGCTAGGACCTAGTTGAGCAATTTTTAATATTTTTTCCCCCTCCATTACATTGAAAGAGGAAAATCACAGAATCAGAATCCCAGAACTGTCAGAGTTGGAAGGGACCTGTAGAGACCATCTAGTCCAACTCCCCTGGTAAAGCAGGACCACCTAAAGCACGTTACACAGGATCGTGTCCAGACGGGTTTTTAATGTCTCCAGAGAAGGAGACTCCACCACCTCGCTGGGCAGCCTGTTCCAGTCCTCTGCCACACTCACATGTAAAGAAGTTTTTCCTCATATTTAGATGGAACTTCCTGTGTTCCAGCTTGTGCCTGTTGCCCCTTGTCCTGTCACTGGGGACCACTGAAAAGAGTCTGGCTCCATCCTCCCTCAACCCACCCTTTAGATACTTATAGGCATTGATAAGGTCTCCTTTCAGCCTTCTCTTCTCCAGGCTAAAGAGTCTTTTCTTCCTTGTTTCATTTCTTCCCCTTCATTATTTACTTCTGCTTCTTCCTCATGCAAGCATGTTTATAAGTTTACAGTATGAGAACATCTTTCTGGAGTGTTTAAACTTTGGGGAAAGAAACTCCACAGAGAACAGCTCAGAAAGATCCAGAGTAGAAGAATGATGGTGAACTCTTGGAAAGCTGTGAGGAGTAAGGGAAACAGTGCAGAGGCTGGTTTTCTTACTGCAGATAATAGGGAAGAAAGGAGGGTGCTTTTCCAGTTTTAAAGGCTAGGGCCAACCATCATTTCCAGTGTTGAATGTACCATTATGTGTGGATATGATTACTACTGATGAACTATCCATAGAAAGAAGTGAGGCTGGAGGTACTTTCTAATGTCAGTACTGGAAAGGAAGAACATGAACTGGAGTATCGATTACAAAAATAAATCTTGGAGTATTTCATCTTCTTCCTATGTCTTTGGCATGACTGCCTGTCTCAAGCCATCTCCCCAGTGCACAGCTGGAGTGGACTGTCCACTGCTATACCTATGAGAAAAGTGTGATATTTCCCTGCCCTCTAACTGTTGCCTCAGCTTATAACCTCAATATGAAGAAGGACCTGTTGATGGCTCTTTGGATTGTTACTTAAGGATGGCAGAATACGGAGGCCTATAAGGTCACTAACAAAGGTTAAGATAAAGAGTGTGAGGGCATCTGGAAAACAGAAGAGGCCAAGGATTCCTTTTAATGATGTAAACCTAATCATGGAGGCTACAGAGGCAAAACCCCCCAACCCACTACACTAAGCTTAAGCAAAGCCAGATCAATTGCGAATAAAGACAGATGAGCTTTATCTGAACAAAACAAAGAGAGATTTGGAGCTTATCTAGATAAATGGGATTTTGATGGCAGAGCATGGCTTTTCTCATGGGCATAATTTATTTTAATTATCCTACACATGGAAAAAGAGGATGCTTTGGACAGAAGGAATTTTGCTCAGACATCTTGACCTAATTAAGAGTGCATTGACATTTTATATTTGAATTCTGTCACTAACTGCACATGACCTTGGAAAGTTGCATTAATTATTGTTCATAAAACAATTTTAAACAGTTACATGAAGCAAAATGGGAAAGCTAATTTATTTTTTTGGGCTTTGAATGTAGAAGGGTTTGACCACTTACATATAAAAATGCTAAGTTCACTGCATAAGTACGCCTACAAACTTTAACTTCGTGGGCCTAGGTTGTTAAATAGTCTGCACAGTTGTGGCAAAAAGATAAATGGCAAGATGTGTAGTTCACCAGTAAAGGTTCTGGCATAGCATGGATGAACATACAGAACACACAAAACGCATGTGTTATTCACTGCACTCCTACACTTTGAGAACAAATAAGAGCAGCATGAAGAGCGTATGTCTTTCTGGAAAGCTTGTGGCTCTGCTCTTCTGACATGATTTTTCTACATGCTCTCCTCACCACAGAATTTGGTTTTATTTTTTGGCAAGAGAAACAGGAAGAGCTGTATTCAAGCAATACATGTAGGACTAAGTAATATAACAAAAAGTTTTCATAGCCTTGGCCCTTGGGTCGCGTCTTTTGTGGTGGAGAGTTCAGCTTCTGTTGAATCCACAAGGTGACACTTGTTTTAGAGCTGATAGACCTACAAGGTTTACCCCAAGGCTTTCAAAATAAGAAAAATACTGTCCTCATTTTACAAAATATAATTTTAAATGAAGTTATGCATGCAATTCAAAAGGATTCTTGAACCAAATTTGGCAGATTTGCTGCTGAGAGGTGGAAGGTGTGTGCCCTGGACTTCTGAGCCATTTTGTCATGATTCTACTTCCTGAAAGCATGGAAAGAGCTTTGTTTTTCCTCTAGCACACATTGAAAACAAGTTTTGAAACCTTGAGAGCTGTTGTGAAAGAGTCATCCTCTGGCAAGCTCTGCTTCTTTTGCCTTCCAAATATTTTAAAATTTATATTGTGTCTAGCACAACATTTTTCCAGAGAGCCATGGGAAACATGCAATCTCTACTACCTTAATTCTCTATTTAAGACCACTTGAAAAGTTTGAGAGGTACATTCAGGTTGCAAAACCAATTGCTCTGAAGCTAGGAAATGATGCAGTTAGGTTGTCTTTTTAACCTTCTGGACACATCTGCTTGCACTGAGCAAGACAGCAGTATTGTGAATAAAGAGTGCTGACATAATGAGTCTTACTCCATATGTGCACACATCCGGATGGGTCTGAATGAAGGCTGTGCCTCTCACATGGCCAGCTATTCCATACAAATATTGCTGGATTTTTTAAGTGGACCAAAAACTATTCTTAGTAACTTACCAAACACTTAAAAAATGAAAAGAATGAAAAGAGCATTTGTTGATAGAAACAGGATCAAGGTTCTTGCAGGTGTATTGGCTTCATGCTGTTCTTCTAACTGTGTTTATAAAATTATTCGTAGAGAACATTCAGCATTATGTGGGTGTCCAGAGTACTTTAAAGTCAGCTTAAGCTGAATGTCAGGTTTACTGTCTTATACCCAAATGCCAAACACACTGTAGCAAGTGAGCATTTACTAATTTAAGAAAACATCAGACTTCAGCTCCAAACTGGAAAAGGGATCATTTTTTTTTTCTTGTCATACAATTGGGTTGAAAACAGTATCTAGCAGGAACAGAAGGGAGGTAGCATCTCATTGCCATTCCACAAGTTTGGCAATAATTAGTGCAAGCAGGTGCAAATATAATGCTGCACGCTGCATCAAATAAGCTCCATCGTGCAAAGTAATGCACCCACCACTGCAGCTCTCCCTGCCTTCAGTAGGAAGAGGGCAGTATTAAACATTTGAGAACATGGCCCCCACTTCCATATGTTTATGCCAAATGAAATGCCGGTGTGCACCTGAAAAGTAGGTTTTCATAATGTATTGTCTGCATTTTATTTGCAGAAGAAATACTAATGCTGGGACCAAAGTAGAACTGCTGCTTCTGAGCATGACCTGACACCCACATCCATCAGACTTCCTGGGCTGCTGCTTTTTCCTGGTAATGTCAAATTTGATCACAGATTGAAAAGGTGAAATAACGCCCATTGCAGCTGACACAGCTCTTGCAGAGTGTTTGTTTTATGGCAGTGCCTCTTTTTTTGACTGAGCTGGTTGTCTTTTTCCTGCTCACTTAGGAACCTCATGAGCCCACTGACTCCAAAGAGACAATGCAGGAAATTGCGTGGATCAGTTTATTATTCTGAGCTGTTTGTTTAGTTATGCGGGGCTTTGACTATCTATCTCTGGCATTCCAGAGCAGCCTTACTCTGAGGACTGTGCTGATACTAGTTAGCAAATAGGTGAATTAAGCTTTCTGTTCTGCTCCCTCTCTTTTGCCTGAAATACATCTGAAAGAATCAAGACAAGGTGAAGTAGTTGCACTTCAGGTTGGAAGTCTAGCAGTTATTCATTTAAGCTGAGTTTCAAAAGCTAATGAACCAGTAAATTTATGATATTTTCATTAACAGTGTGCAGTCAGTTTAGTAGGATGGATGTGAAGTTGGACTGGCTTCAATGGATGTTACAGACAGCATTCCTGAATGAGTGAATGAAGAAATGTGCCTGAGCTGCCGAAGAAATGAAAATCCAGACAACTATAAGATTTGTATTTTTACGTCAAGCATAATTTCCACATGCCTTCTGCTGTTGTGTTCCAGATGGAGGTCCAATCCAAACGAAGGAAAAACAAAGCCCACTATACATTATGTTGTGACAGTATTCTTGCACTTCATGAATTTCAAGTCCCTGTGTTTGTTTCAAAAGAAAAAAAATAAAGGAATCCTTTCAGTTTCCTCTTACAGATACAGAGAGAGAACAGAATAAAAAGCATTGCATCCCTACATAAACCTGTCATGTAGCCACATCAATATTATTACAAGCCTGTTCTTTTGCCTCGTCTCAAAGTCAAACCAAACGAAAGAACAGAAAAATAATCAAATGTGTGAAATAACTGTTGCTCCTGGTAACATGATGTTTGAGCATACAACTATGCAAAGCATAGGTGCAGAGGGTTAAGAATTACTGCTGTTAATAGCTGAAGGGCTAAAGGCAACAGATGTGAAATATGAGGCAATTTAAATCAACAGAAATAGGTTATTTTTCCTTTTTTTTGACCTCTTCTCCACTATACACACTACATAAGTTAGACTCTGAAATGCACCTGTGATGGAAAAGTGTAGAGGACATTGATATGAATAGGTTAGAATAGGTTCAATAGATTCAAGGAAGAGAACTATGTATGGCTATTAAACTATTGAACTCAGTACTTCAAGTCTAAACTCAGCAGCTGCCATGCCATGAAGTTCTTATGCTGTTTGACACTGGAAGCTGAGACTTTTGACAAGAAGAAGAAGAAAAAGAAGAGGCTTTAATTTGTCCTGTTGAATCGTTTTCTTAAGCTGTCATTAGTGACCACTGTTGAAAATGAATGCTGCTGAAAGCAGCATTTGGCCTCACCCAGCATAGCAGTTTTTACATCTTTTGGAAATAGATTTTAGAGCTGGTCACTCATTGTCTTTACAAAATCTTTTGCTGGCTTTTACAAGGATACATTGAAACCCCTTGTTTCAGTGGCCAACAGCCTGTTGTTATAAAGAAATCAACTTGTGTGTGTGGAGGCAGCAAAGGGAACAGAAGTTAAATTATGGACTAAGCTAAAGCCAGCTTACTCCAGGAATGCAGAGAGAAAAAAAAATATTCTCTACTGTTTACATAACTGGAATGTTTCCCCACTTGTAAGCAGGTCAATACTTTTATCATGGCTGTTCAACAGTGCCAAGATGGAAAATCTTGTTTCCTTCAGGTACCTCAAAGTACAACAAACATGGTAGAACAGCTGTACAGTTTATCAGAGAACGAGCCACTTAGTGATGCAGCAGGACATGTTCTGTTGTAAGCCATATCTAGCTTGTCACTGCTGGAGTCGTGTTCTTGAGTGTATTTGTGCATCCTGCTAACCTGGACAGAGTCAGCAAGAACAGAGCACAGTGCATATCTGAGAGCTGAAAGCCTGTTTCCCACCCATCTTAAAAAAAGACAGAGAGGGAAAGCTCACTCCCAGAGGCGTTGTTTAAACATAACAATTGTTAGGTCAGAGCCTTGGAACAGCAGACAGACCTAGAGATACCGCCCCAGAGATGGGATAGCCTGAGAGCTGTGTACAGAGAGCAGAAGAGATTTGGAAATGTCTGACAGAGGAGGAACCCCACCCAGCTTCCAAAAATAATGCAGAACAAGCCTCACTATGCAAACTGATGAAAGGTTTATACAGACTGTATACAAGTTCACGGTAACTTGAAACTGTCATTGTTCATGTTTGCAGGGGCATTTCTTAATATGTTTCCCTTTGCTCCTACTTCCTTGATTGCAAAGTTTCTTAAAGAAGCTTTCTGTTCAAGATGAGGAACAATGAAAAAGTACACGCAAAGAGGATATTCAACATCCATTTTGAAGAGCCAAATTCTTATATATGTAATCTAGAGACCATTTCTGTTATGATGGCTCCTAGTTATGCTAGTGCTTGCATCTGGTAAGACAATGCACGTGCTTAGAGTGCACATTCTTACTATATGCTTGGCTGGATCACAGCCATGATACTTGGCTTAGAGATTTTGAGGTTGCAGAGAACAAACAGATTTTCACCATACTAGTGTCAGTTAAATCATAAGGTGTCTTTGCATAGAATCAGCTCTTTCTGTCAAACTGACAAGGATTTTTCAGACAAAGCATTAGCAGAGGGTGGCTGTGTAAAATCCTCTAGATTTCTAAGACCGTGATACAGTTAATCCCCATGATGAGAACCAAGGGCTACCATACTCCAATCTTTTCAGCCCCCTTCATTTGCAACCCAAGCAAGGGAGCTCTGGGCCCACTTGCTTTCTTATGCTGTAAAAATGATCCAGCATCTATTGCAAACCTCTCACTGAATCATGCCCATTTTTATCAACTTCAGGCAGTGAAACTTCAGATGTAGTGTGGTTGCAAACCTAAAATCAGGGTCTTATGTTAAAAGGGCTCACTAGCAGCCTGTTGATTTGCCTTCTCCACATGCACATGTGTAGATTGCATGTTTCACTCTGGGCGACAACAGTAATATTCAGCTCTCCTGAGTAACTTACATTGTAAGCAGCTTTGAAGATCAAGTTTTTGTTTTCACATACATAAATCTTACAGCTTTGGAAACTAAACTGCAAGCACCCTGGCTGTAAACAAGCCAACAACTAATATCGTTTATCGCCTTTTCAGCATAAGGAAACTAAGTGCAGGTGAATACGTAACGTGTGCAGCCGATATAGTCTTTGAACTTGAGGACAACCCTTCATGACAGAGTATTAGAGAGTCTCAAAGACACTGACAGGTACTGAGTTACTGTAAGCTTCATAGGAACAACCTGACATTAGCAAGAGAGGCTCTTTAAGAAGAAAAGGCAGCCGTACAAGCTTAACCTTTACGAGACAGTAGGGAAGCCAAATTGCACAGAGGGAACTTCCCCACAAAAGAAAGCACATAGTGTTTGTAGCAGGCATTTCTTAGGTGCTGTGATTCCCTCCAGAGGACGCAGAGCATGAGGACTGCTGTTCTGCAGCTCATGGAGAAGCTTGTTACATACACAGTTGCAGTACTGCCACCACCAAATGACTGATATGTAAAAACAACAGCACAAAGGGTGTGATTTAATTAATTGCAGGCAGACATATGATGATATTTCCCTTCTGTTTGCTTGGTCTCATAGGAATTTCTTTTTTGACTAAATACTCAAGAGCCTTTTTTAAAGGTATGCATTGTTTTTCTGACTGTAAGGATAAACCTGATGGAGAGGCAATGTTTCTGGCTTAGCATGTCAGTTTATGAAGTTTCCTTGTTCCTTTCTCTTAAAGAAATGAGTCAGGTGGGTAGGGAAGGGACAGCACAGAGAGAGTAATGTCGCCGCCATGGGGGTCAAGTGGAGAGAGGCTGGAACAAAGCTTTTGTCTTCTGTCATCCATCACTCATCCAACTGCAGACCTCTGTCCTGTAAGAAGCACATGGGAGGATAAAAAAGTGATGATGGTAACCCACAGGGGAGACCCGGGGCTTCCTGAGCACTACTTGGGTTGTTCATGTGGAAGCACCTGAGATCACTTGAACATGCTCATCATCTTCTGTTACACTCGTAGTTTTAAAATGCTATCTCTCTTTCTTTTCTGTTTTATTCAGAAATGAGTAGCTCCAAGAAGGTGATTCTCTTTCACTTGAGTTCTTTGCTTTTTGCAGCTCTGTGAATTGCAGCACCAAGAAGCTGTGTATTTTGGTCAAGATCAGAAGGAGTTTGTACATCATCAAGGACTGTCAGCCAAGATCTTCACAGCTATAACCAAACCCCAAAAGCTGCAATATGCACTGTGTGATTGGCCAAATATAGATCTAACTGGTCCCTGTGAAGCACCTGGAAGGCCGTGGACAAATCAGGTGTCTTAACTTCAGTGTAAACATATTTGACTTAGTCTCAGTTGTCTTGAGAAAAGAAGAGGAAACAAGAGCCATAGCCTGTGTTTCAGAGGACAGTTATATTTTGTGACGTAAGTATAAGCGTGGTAAGAAGAATTCCTTAATTAATCTGTAAAGTCAGAATAAATACCACCAATACATACTGAACAGATCACTGTAGAAAAAGGATGTGTTCACAGGATGAGAGACTGAGGACTGCTTCTTCAAGAGTCCATCTACCCCATTAAAGCCTCTAACAGTTTTCATGATACTGGAAGTGAGCACAATTAATTTAATCTGGTGTACCACTCCCTCATATTTTTTTAGTCCATCAGTCTGGCTTCATGTTCCCTCACAAATTCATATCTATTGCTATCTAGGCTTGATTTCTCCCAGTCCTAAGCTGTGTGTGGCCAGCCTGGGCTGAAGTAAGTTTCTCTTTCAAACCTGCTGGCAGTGGAAGACCAGCTCCACACATGAGAAGTCTGCAGAGCAAAAGTCTATAGAGCAAAACCTTATTCGATGAACAAGAAGCTCCTGGACACACTTAAAACCAAGAAGATAATTTACAGAAAGTGGAAGAAAGGACAGGTAGACTGGGAGGAATACAAGGAAGTTGTTTGAGCAGCCAGGGATCAGGTTAGGAAAGCAAAAACCCAGATAAAATTAAATCTAGCCAGGGACATCAAGGGGAACAAGAAAAACTTTTATAGGTATGTAAGTGATAGAAGGAAGGCTAGGGAAGATATGGGCCCTCTCTGGAATAGAACAGGAGAACTGCTCACGAAGGATATGGAGAAGGCTGAGGTTCTCAATGACTTTGCCTCAGTCTTCACTGGCAAGGGCTCTAGCCACACTGCCCAAGTTGCAGAAGCTGAAGGCGGGGACAGGGAGAAGGAAAATCTGCCCACTGTTAGTGAAGATCAGGTTTGAGACCATCTAAAGAACCTGAAGTTGTACAAGTCCATGGGCCTTGATGAGCTCCATCCATGGGTCCTGAGGGAATCGGCAGATGAAGTTGCTAGGCCACTTTCCATCATATTTGAGAGGTCATGGCAGTCTGGTGAAGTGCCCACTGACTGGAAAAGGGGAAACATTACTCCCATTTTCAAAAAGGGAAAAAAGGAAGACCTGGGCAAGTACAGGCCAGTCAGTCTCACCTCTGTGCTTGGCAAGATCATGGAGCAGATCCTCCTGAAGGCTCTGCTATGGCACGTGGAAAATGTGGAGGTGATTGGTGGCATGCAACATGGCTTCACCAAGGGAAAGTCCTGCCTGACAAATCTGGTGGCCTTCTATGATGGTGTAACAGCATCAATAGACAAGGGAAGAGCAACTGATGTCATCTACCTGGACTTGTGCAAGGCCTTTGACACTGTCCTACATGACATCCTGGTCTCCAAGTTGGAAAGACATGGATTTGATGGATGGACCACCCGGTGGATAAGGAATTGGCTGGAAGGTTGCACTCGAAGGGTTGCGGTCAATGGCTTGATGTTCAAGTGGAGATCAGTGACAAGTGGTGTCCCTTGGGGACTGGTACTGGGACCAGTACTATTTAACGTCTTTGTCGGTGACATGGACAGTGGCATTGAGTGCACCCTCAGCGAGTTTGACGATGACACCAAGCTGTGTGGTGTGGTGGACGCGCTGGAGGGAAGGGATGCCATTCAGAAGGACCTTGACAGGCTGGAGAGGTGGGCCCAGACCAACCTCATGAAGTTTAACAAGGCCAAGTGCAAGGTCCTGCACCTGTGTCAAGGCAATCCCAAGCACAGATACAGGCTGGGCAATGAGTGAATTGAGAACAGTCCTGGGGAGAAGGACTTGGGCGTGTTGGTGGGTGATAAGATCAATGTGAGCCAACAGTGTGCCCTTGCAGCCCAGAAAGCCAGCCGTGTCCTGGGATGCATCAAAGGATGTGTGACCAGCAGGTCAAGGGAGGTGATTCTGCCCCTCTACTCTGCCCTCATGAGACCCCACCTGGAACACTGTGTCCAGCTCTGGACCCCCCAACACAAGAAAGACATGGAGCTGTTGGAGTGAGTCCAGAGGAGGGCTACCAAGATGGTCAGAGGGCTGGAGCAGCTCTCCTGTGAGGACAGGCTGAGAGAGTTAGGCTTGTTCAGCCTGGAAAAGAGAGGGCTCAGGGAGACCTCATAGCAGCCTTCCAGTACCTGAAGGGGGCCTACAGGAAAGCTGGGGAGGGACTTTTTACAAGGGATTGTATTGATAGAATGAGGGGTAATGGGTGGAAGCTGAGAAAGGGTAGGTTTAGACTGGTTATAGGGAAGAAGTTCTTTATCCTGAGGGTGGTGAGGCACTGGAACAGGTTGCCCAAGGGAGCTGTGAATGCTTCATCCCTGGAAGTGTTCAAGGCCAGGTTGGATGGAGCCTTGAGCAACCTGATCTAGTGGGAGGTGTCCCTGCCATGGCAGGGGGGTTGGAACTAGGTGATCTTTGAGATCCCTTCCAGCCCAAACCATTCTATGATTCTATGATTCTATGATTCTATGATTCTATGATTCTATGATTCTTCACACCATAGCCACATAACTGCATCTGTGGGAGGGCAGCAGGAGAGACCATGGGCTAAGATGGAGACTTGGCAAGGTATCTTTTGTTTTTCAGTTGTTGTACTGAAGCAGGCTGCCTGATGGAGCCATTGGCAGACTGTTTGTCACACTTGGTCTGTGTGTCACTCAGCAAGTAGAGGAAAAGAAGTTTTACTTTTAAGTTGAGTTGCTTGTGATTAATTCAGACAGATCTGACAGCAAAAAGTAAACAGCATTTGGCAGAAGTCACTCTTAATGAGAGTGTTATTAAGGAAGTCATTCCACAGAGGACATGCGTACAACTTCCCTCCATCTCATTTTTCTCTTGATTATTACAATATGAAAGATAACAATTTGGGTTTGTTTTCCTAAAATTATGATCCCCATTGCTACCACATCACAGATTTTCCGGAAGAATTATTTCAGCTTTCAGCTAAATGAGGTAGGATTTTCAGACATCTGTCCTATTTCGCTGCTGCAAACATATGCTGGAAATCGACCACCAAGCTCCAGTGTTAGGATACCTGAGATAAGGTTCCATGCAGAAAAAAGTACAGGAGAGATAGAAGAGAGCTTCAACTGCAGGCTAGCACTGGAAGTCTGCTGTCACCCAGGCCTGATTATCCTCAGTGTTAAGTAGCTGGGTGGTCATCTGGGCTTGAAACCTCTGTTGTCATATATGCAAAATACCTTGCTTAGAGTACCCTGAGGATAAGATTGAAGAGTAGGGTTTGGGTGTGAATAGATGAGCCGAAACAGTGTTTCAGCTAAATATGTAGTTAAAATTAAGAATGTTTGGTGGTTTTTGTTGTTGTTGTTGTTTTGTTGTTTGGTTTTTTGGTTTGTTGGTTGTGGGCGTTTTTTGTTGTTTTTTTGTTTTTTTGTTTTTTGTTTTTTTGTGTGTGTGTCGTTCTAACAGCAACAGCCTCGGTTCCCTAGAGCGGCTACAGCATCATCTAGTGGAAACTGACCAAAACTGTTCGGGTCATGGTTGGTTGATCCTGCTGTCGAACATCAACTCATGCCTATGACATTTTTTACGTGGGGCAGAAAATACTATCCCCTTTCCTTCTGGGAGAAAAGGTTACCTAGGAACCTAGCAGGACCAAGAACTCAGTGCAGTCAAGTCAGACACAGCCCGGTGTAGTAGCTGCTATATCATCTGAGTTTCTCTGTTGTCCTAAAACTCTGTGGGGTTGTTTACCCAGTGTGGTGTGCAAGATGTCAATTACACACACAGAGCAAAGGTATTTTATTCCAGTTCTGCACAGAGATGGGTGTGAGGGGGTATTCGCACACAGCTGCACACCTAACATTAATTTGTTTCACAATTAATAATACCAAAGATCAAGCTATTTACATATATGTGATTAATGAGTCTCTGGTTGGTGCTTAGTGATTGCTTGTTGGTTAGAAGTTCTCTTGCTTCAATTTAAAGGCACAGTGGTTCTTTGTTCTTCTGCGCAGGCCCAGTGGGCGGGGGTCTGTGGGCACAGGTGGGCTTCTTCAGTCTTGGAGAGGAAAGTTCTCATACTATAATTAGGATTGATTACTTGAGGATAGGGTTTGCACAACACTTCTGGCAGTTATACAAAAGCAAGATAAGCTTAATACTAAGTAATATCCTGATATTTGGAATGGATGTCTCTACTGATCATCTGGACACTTTCAAGGATACCTGGCTTTAACAAGCATGCCTTTTTCTATGAGTTATCACAGAGTTTAACTACAAAGTTTCAACTGAGTGCATTCATAAAAGGCAGCATCTCCACCCAGGCTGGTCCCCTCCTTCAGCAGAGCTGTTCCTTGACACTCACAAATTAAGTCTGCAAAGGCAGCAGTGAAGAAAACCATGCCAATGCAGCTATGAACACAGCAGTTCCCTATCTCTGTGCCAATGAGTGGAAAGTGTTTTAAGTGCATTGAGGTTCTTGGGGGACATACGTGACTTTTTCTTTTGCTCACTTTCTTACTCTCTTAAAAAGAACCACTTTGGTCCTAGCCGGGAAGCCCCCAACGATCATGAATACCCAGAATAAAACAAGTCTGCAGAAGCATGCACTGTGAGTCCTGCAAGAACTCACAACTAAGCAGCAACTGTACAAAGCTGGGGCAAACTGCATCCTGAAAACTAGCATTTTAGCAACTTCTTTCCATAGAGGCCACACCAAAATATGGAGAAGACAGGGTCCTATTTCAGTGATTTTGCTCTTGAAGCTACAAGGCTGGAGAACAGTAACAGCTATTGCTAGTGCATGAGAAGAGTAAGTCTAGTCTTCCCACTACATCTGAGCAGTGTTGCACAACTGTCACACAAGAGTGACAACTGTTTTGGTGGGGATTTCAGTTCCAGTTTCCCGTGCTGTCTTTCAAAAGAATAAAGGCAATAAATAACGTTTACTGTTTCAGGAAATTAACATCTCTTGTGGATCAAGGGAACACGTGTAGGGCAATAGGTTTCTGTACAAGCTTAGCACTGCAAAAGCTGCATCAAACACCAGGAACACCGGCTGCCACAAAGCGTCCTGCTACCCTCTGGTGAGGCTCTGGTGAAACTGCAGACAGTTCACAAGCAATAGCAATTTCTTGGACAGTCACAGACGCAATCACTCTCTCAAAACATGATCTAAATCTGAAAAAGATCAATTTCTGTTAAGCAGAGTGTACTTAAAACTACTGGTGAAGATTGATTAAACCTCAGGAGTAAGTCAGAGCTGTGCTTTGCAATATACTTTTTTAAAAAAGAAGGCATTTCTATGTCATTCCTGTGTGCATTTTGCTTATCTAGGTCTCAGGGTGTAGAGATGAATACGAGAAGGGCTCAAAGTTATGCAGGCTACAAATATATACATACTGTAGATGTAATGACATTTGAAACTGCGCTAGTGCCCAAGGGCTCAGAGCAGAATCTGAGCACCCACCAGTTACTGAGATGTTCAAGCATTTTTATTCCACTCACAAGTGATTTGAAATAAGCAGCACAAATGAAGAAAAGGAAGTCAATAAACCAAGCAGCCAGTCACTTCTGCCTGCAGGCATAATCTCATGTCTCCTCATCATCTGGGAGGCAGGGAAAAGACCCTGCACTGCAGAGTAGGCAACAATAAGAGGCTGTTTCCCGACAAAGTCTTTTCCAGAAAGATTAGACTGTTTTGAGACTGCAAGAAAGTAGGTGGTTTAAAGCAACTTCCTTAGAAGTGAATGTTTGTAATGTCAAACTGCTCCATTTCAGCATTTTAAAAATTGTGTTTATCCAAAGGGAATCTGACTCCATAAATACTCAGTTTCATTTAAAGATCAGATTTTGTTTCTGTTTCATCCCAATACTACTGTTTTTCAGAAGTTTGAGATATTTTCCTCTCCATTTCAGGAGGGTAGAAGAATACAATGTCTTGTCAACTGAAGAGGCAGGAAAGTAATAATTTGTCCCTCTCTTTTCTCATCCTGTCTTCGGTCTGCCTGGTTGCAGCATCCATGATGACTTGCATCACAGCTGAGCCACAGGAGATGGCCCTGCAGTTGAGGCCCCAATAGATCCATGGGCAGAGATATCCAGCAGAAATGTGGGTATCACAACATTTTAGTTTAAGGGAGAGAGAATGATATTGAAAACAATGAGGACAAAAACTAGTTATGAAGGGTTTGAAGGACTGATTAAAAATCCATTCAGGCAGGCAAGATGTCCCAGTTTTGTGTGACTTCTACTTGCTGCTCTTATTTTCCTCTTGTCGGGGACTTTATGAGTTGAAAAAAGATTTTATAGTAATTTTACTTTGAGCTCTTCCCCCCTGGCCTTTGAGATCACCTAGGGAAGGATGAGAAACCACATTACAGAGCTGGGGAGAGCACCTCAGAGATCTGAGAGAAGCCAAACCTGCAGGGTAGCCTCTCCACCCAGCTATGCACTCCACTCCCCACAAGTCTTATTTCTGGCCAGAGCTGACAGCTTGACATTTGCTTGTTGCTTCCTCTGTCACGAAGTCTGCCTGCCATCCAGATCAAAGGAGCCCACACATGGCAACCTTTGCTGTGGGTGGTCGTACACTCTGCCAGTGCTTCTCCGATGTAGGCATCGTTAAGGTTCAGCCAAGCTGGGAAGGAAAGTCAGGAGGAGGGGCTGGCGTGGATTTTATAACATGTTGTAAACGCAGACTGTAAACAGTGAAGTCTCACATGTTTTTGAGGGAAACCTCCCCATCCTCTAAAGGCTGCTCACATCTCTCCAAGCCTGCAAGTTCTTGTGCTCTTAACAAAACCTATCAGAAAATAAATAAAAAGCAGCAGACCCGGTGTGAGCTGAGGCACTGCTTAGATCTCACTGAGGACTGCAGCATGGGTCTTCCTTGGAGTAAAATGCTCTTCACAACTTCTGAAAAGCTGGACTTGAGAGCAATACACCCTAAGCATTAATAGGAATCACCAGTGGTACAATCTCTAGCCTTTTCCTCTGGTATAAATACTTTGAGCTTTCCAGCCATGAACAGTTAATTGTGACTCTGCCCAGCTGGAGTACACTTTTCTGGGGAGGCAGGCAATGTTCTCTGGGTAATTAAAAATTTAACTAACCATTCAGTGAAGTATCATCTGTGAGCTCGTGTGAAAACTGGAATAGTCTCCCTCACAAGGCCTCTTTGTTTACTTTAAATCCCTCCCTCCTATTTTAAGGAGTCACTGAAGTGAGCAAGCAACAGTTCTTCTCCTTTTGTACCACACTACGACCACTCTGGCTCATGTGGTTTGCCTCCTGTACCATGTCCCCTACAGTAACAAAAGCATCTCTGAGGGAATTCAAGTTGCAGTGTAATAGGCATCACTACAGGAACCTGGAACAGCCTGGGCCCTAGACTGATCCTCACCCCTAGCTATCCACAAAGGCTATCTTGGCTTTAGGCAAGACATTACTACATGTTTTGATGAACTGGGATGAATTTGGGCCTGCTCCCCAGCATACTGACTGGTCCCAATGCCTCCAGGTTACCTTACTCCTGTCTCAAGCAGAGAGAGGGTTCAGAAACATCAGCCCATCCCTAGATGAGTGCTTTTTGGCTTATGGCTGTTGGATGCTACTTCCTTGGAGCCAGCTGCCCTGTTCCAGTTTACGGAGGGGATGGTTTGTGTGACTCACCCAAGCGAGATTAAGACACAAACGAGGACAAATGTTGTCTGGTATTTATTATGTTCTTATGCCAAAAAAGACAGAGAGGGAGAATGATAGAACAGGTAGAAAATGAGCAAGTATTCCTTATAAAGATGCGCAAGATAGCCACCACCATGGATCCAGTGGTGTCCCATTCGTTTGTAGTCTTCAACTGTTCGGTGCAGGGGTCCCCATGCCTCAAGGTCAGATCGTCCTTTATAAGGCAGTCCTATAGTTACTGTCCGGTTACACGAGGCGAATCTCCAAGGTAATGGCACGTGTTTCGTCGATGAGATCTTACTGCGTATGTTATTCTGTTCATGTGATTGTTGTGTGACCTTGCTCGAGTCATTGCACGTGTGCATGCACACTTGGGTGGCCATCCCTGTCCAGGCACACCCCCAAAAGGCAGCTTGGCCGGCCTGCGAGCCTTGGCTTTTGCCAGTTCTCTCCAGTTGTGTAACTGCAAAGCTTCCTGTTGTTCAGCCCTCAGGTTTTCTATTACCTGCTACTAGGGTGTCAGGTGAGCAGCAGTGTTGTCAGGCCGAAAATGTAGCAAATGAAGTTTGAGATAGAGTCCTCCACTGTCTTCTACACCAGCAATGGAGGCCAGCCAGGGAAAGGGCAGGGCAGGTGCTCATGCAGCAGTCTGCTGGTTTGCAGGGGGCACCCCGACTTGCGAGGGAGGCACTGTGCCCCACAGAGAGAGATTGTAGGCTCCCTGGGCCTGGGTTTTGCCAAGTGCAGTCTTTTAGCCACAGGTTCCACGTGTGGACACAGCAACTGGTATTATATGGTGTTTGCATGCATAATGTATGACTGTTTTGTGAACACTAGATCCACTTTTCACTGCTTGACAGAGCTAGAAATTGGTCACATTATCTTTGCCTGTGTTAAGAGCATCCCTGTTTCTTGTTTCCACAGCTCCCTGTGAGTATCACGCACATGGGGAAAAAAGTATTTTTCCAGGAAGCCCTCAAAAGACTACTTGCATGGCTGAGTTGGAGTAGCTCCATGACAAATCAATAGCGTGTGAACTATCTGCACAACCAAGTGTCATATCTGCTGGCTTTCCTCTTTGCATACCTGCCTATTTCCCTACACGATAGCTTCTGCTGGTGTCATGGTGTTGTCTCTTCTGATTGGCATGGGAGTCCATCTCCTGCCAAGGGCTAAGGAAAGGGAAGTCTGGCTGTTTCCATGGGACTCCCATTTGAGGTCACTGCTCAGTGGGAATGTCTCTTTCGGCACTAGATATAGAGGAGGGTCAGCAGTAACACAGAGCATGTTGACTCTCAGGCTTGCTTCGTGCAATCTTTTAGCCAGACCTTCCTTTTCCGATCTTTGGTGAAAATTCCCCCACCAAGCTGCCCAGTGTAGCCTCAAAATCACTTCCACTGCCTTCCTCAGCCCTCTGCAGTGTCCCAGCTCTGCTTGTTTCTGGCT
The DNA here is from genome assembly GCA_028020825.1 of Podargus strigoides. Taxonomy (NCBI): domain Eukaryota; kingdom Metazoa; phylum Chordata; class Aves; order Caprimulgiformes; family Podargidae; genus Podargus; species Podargus strigoides. The sequence goes on from CM051663.1 coordinate 93,837,826, forward strand.
TTGTAGAGAGAGCAGAATTGGCTAACTTGGTCTTTACTCATTCTTCACAAGCCTCCAGCACCACTGGGACCCTAAGAGGGACAACACTCTCCCCACAGACATATGGGGGATGATCAGGGACCAGCTCCTACCATTAAATTTCCTTGAAACAGATTAATTAACTGAGGTTGGATGCAAGAAGATTTTCCAGTGCCCCTCACAAGGCAGGGGGTGAATATGCCTTGGTGAGCTCAGACTCAGCCCCTGCTATAGGCTTTTTATATCTTACATAAGAATGGCTGGGAACTAGCTACATGAATGCGACTTACCCCTATATGGAGAGAGGCTTTTTTTAAATGACAGTTCTCACTTCCTTCTCACTTCCAGTATAATTATTGCATAACAGAATTTCATTGACTGGAATTGCAGAAAATTCAACCAAGTCAGGCATTGTTAGGTTTAGCCCTAGGCGATGCTTTACTAAGCAGCTGAGTATATTTACTGATCAAATAAATCAATATAACAAAGCAGCTGAAAAGACTGGACATTTCTCTTATCGGAAAAGCAGTTAAAGATCAATAAGAGCTCTGCTGTGAGGAATGCAGAAAGAAAAGAAAGGACAAAAAGTCAGACCATCTTCTTTCAATATTTTTGAATAAAATATTTCAGGTGTTCCTACTCAGGAGATTTGTTTTTGTTTGGAACCTCCTGAAACCAAAACCACAATAACGATTGCATCTCCATACCAAACACAGACATAATTAAACGTCCCTGTCTGGAGAAGTTTGAGATTTCTAGTGACAAAAGGGATAATCAGTGATCTGAATTTCACATGTTACTCAGCTGTCCTTTGTCCTGATTTAGCCAGCTTCTTGGAAATGCATTCTGGCATGAACAGAGCTGATCATCTAGACATGCATGATCACACCAGTGGTCTGGGTCAGTGCATGCTTAAGTGCAGCTGCAGAGGTCTGGGGAGAAGGGCACTGCTGTGTCACACTGAGTCGGCATCCCACAGACAATCACTTCACCTATGTCCATCTGAAGACAGTGCAGTGAATGGTGGAAACAGATTTGAGTCTTGCCATGGGTGACTCTACCAGAAACCGTGAATCTCTGGACTGCAGTGTTCCAGGCCTCAGAGTCTGTTTGGGCACTTTGGAAACATTTGATTTAAACCACCCCCACCTTCTGCTTTTCAAGTTTCTTATCTAATTTTTTCCCTCTGAGTGGTCTACCTTCCTGGAATCAGCCAAAACAATACATTTTTTTTTCGCTGATTAAAAAAAAAATCAGTGTATCCCTTGCAGAACCTAATCTTTTGTACATCAGCTGGTCACAGTTTCAGATGCAACCAGGAGATGTCAGTATGCTCACAAAGAACAAACCGCTGGAGGTGGCTTTAAGCAGTACAGAAGACACTCCCAAGAAACAGATGCTTAGTTTCCTTTGAGAAGTTAATATTTGGATGATATCTTTTATAATATGAGACGGCCCTGGAGAAGGATTCTTCCTGGAGAGTTAAAATTGTTCAATATTCACATGGGAAAGCTACTAGCACACCTGCAGTTGTGTTTTACTCACAAGCAAGGTCAGGCAGTGGCCATCCTATATCTAAAATATAACCATTTGCTCCTCCTGTATAGCTCATACTCCATGAAAGGGCTGCAAGTAAAGAGAAACCAGCAGAAGAGCTGAAAATCAGAATTACTGAAAATGCCCATGACCTCTAGGTTGCTGTCTCACACTCGTCTCACATTTTATTGGTTGAATACTGTTATTGACAAGTGTTTTGTGCCTGATTTAATGATCTCCATCCAATTGCTGATGAGCAGACATCCCTTATTTCATAAATCAGTGCTTCTAGCAACACCCAAAGCAAATGTGTCAAAGAAACCAAGAAGTGATGGTCACAAAGAACAAGCTGCTCACTTACAGGCAGTTTGAGGAAGTGACAGGGACAATCACAGACCTTATTCATGTGTTAGGCAGTCCTCCTGTTCTCTCTCCTCCAGGACAACATTTTCTGAGTTGATAAGATCAAGAGTAACAAATAGGACTTACTTATTTGCCTAATCAAACTTGTAAGAGAGCTCTCCTTGATTTGAACCACACATTGGACAGCCTTTTGGATGTCATTCAGTGATAACATCCCTACACCCATGAAAAAGTAAAGCACCTCTGAAAAACAGATATCTCAAAAACTTTAGGAACTATCTCAGGCAGAATGTGCTCAAGCTCTACCTCTTAGGTCTATAAGAGTGACTAAACTGCTCTATACTGAAGGAGTCAAGATGATGCATTTCTGAATAATCTATTAGGAGCCAAATCCTCTTTGTTTTAAAGCTCTTTGTTACAGTCAATGCCAAGTCAACAAAAATAATTTGTGATCTACAAGAAGAGCCCAGGTTTTCTCATTTTACTTAGTTAAGCAAATATTCATGTGTTCTTGGGGGCACACTGCTGGCTTTCATCAGCTCTGCAGCATAGTATTACCTGTGATGAGTCCAGATGCTAAAATGCAGCAACTACTGAAATAAATTTGTAGCTTTCCTCTGCTTCTGATATATGTTGTTTTACCAAATGATGAGATTCATTCGTTTAGAAAGAGATATGTGTTTGTATGCTCTGAAAGTCATTGGTCAAGAGACTGAAGGTCTGAGAGATGGAGGAAGAGATAGGTAAGAGCCAGAATATGATGCCTTTTAAAGTTTGCTATCAATCGTTTGACATTTTGTTCAGTCAATTTGAGAAAATGCCCTTCCAGTCTTAATTTGTGGGTGCTGTGAAAGCTGTGGATAACATACTTAGAGTGTGGTCATGCTTTTCGCAGGCAGTGGTTAGAGAAACTTTGTGCACTTTTGAGAACAAACTGTCAGGTCCAAACATCTTCCAGTAGAACTGAGTTAAATGAAACTGCTACTGGGATAGAAAGAAGTCATGCCAACCTCTCCTAACCCCCAAGGTGAAGATCTATGCTTGGCATGTTCTAGCCTGTGTTCCCCTCCTCAGGTTCTTCTCTGATAAGAATGCTCTTCCTGATGCAAGAGAGAGCCTTGTTGTCAACCATTATACCATGCTGACTATCAATGTTCTGTTTTTTCTCAAGTATTAAGTACATGTCTGTATTGCTGCAGCGCTAAAAAACAGACACCCCTGGTGAAATGAGGAAAATGATGTAGTTTATCCGTGTCAGGAGGGGGTTGTTGTATTGTTTCAGAACTTATGGAATATGCATCAGGCTCACAGAAAGTCCTTTGGAAGGAGTTTCACAATAGGATCTGGTTTCAAGAGCTGAAATTTCACCTGAAAAATTGAGTTTGCAGATGGAAAGCCCAGCCCTGTTATTTCCTCTGTGTACTGTCAAAGCACATCCTGGGATAATGAAACATTTAAGTGCTAAACTACATGTTTGAAACAAAGAAAAGAAGCCTGACATTTCATTTGTCCACAGGTCCTTTCATGGGTGGATGCAAACTGCTGGAAGAGTATAGCATGGTGCTGAAAGTGAACTATCATCCTGGGTGAAGGGAGCAGAAGGAGGTGTGCTGTGCACTCAGGTCTTACTCTTGAAGTACAAGGCAGGAAAGCTATTGGCTATGATTCATCGTCAGTCATAGAAAGTAGATATACTTACTCAGTGACAAAGCTGGATTCATGCATATGTGGATGAGAACCTCAGGCTTCCTCAGACCTCACTGCTGGAGTCTGTTTTCAAAAAAAGTTGGTTTTCATCATAAGTCTAATTTCTTCCAGCTTTTCTGACTGCATCATTTTCAGACATTAAAACGTGTCTCTCCCCTTCCCGACCCCCCCCCCACAAGTACAACTTACAAAAAATTCAAGTTTCAGTAAAGGCTCAATTTAATATATAAAATAAAATCACTTAACATCAGAGAAAGGTTTCTTTGAGCTCTGAAAATAAGAAAAAGCTCCTCAGTTGAAAAAGTTTAGCATTAGCACTCCTACTTATTCACTCTTCAGAAAGAGAGTTTGGGAGCAGATATGGAGAGATAAATTCAGCTAATTTTGCAGCTGGCTCAGTCGTGGTCCACACTGGGAAATGTAGGTTATGCCACTAGCTAAAGACTGAACAGACTGCTGAAGTCTGAGCGTATTGCAGAAAGGTCTGAACATCTCCACAGATAATGGCAAAATGGATGCACAAACAGAACAAATTGCTGTTTCAACAGGCAAAGAAAGAGTGAAGAGGAATTTCCTCTTTAAATATTTTTGTCTGGAAATCTACCTATTTTCTCCTATTGGATTTTTTAGAATAAAAACCTCTTACATGGAAAGCTGGTCAAAGACTTTCTTTGAAACATTGTGAGTTTGCTAAATCTGAGGCAGAGAAACTAAATAGTGGTTAGAAACCAGTTCTTCAGACAAAGAAACAATCCAGCAAACTGTCCAAAGACTTCATTAACTCATGGAATAACTGAGGTGGGAAGGGACCTCTGGCTATCCAACCCTCTGCATGAAGCAGGCCCTGTTAGAGCAGGTTGTTGTATGCCTTGTGCAGTCAAAATTTGAGTATTTCCAAGGCTGGAGATCCTGCAACATCTCCAAGCCCCTCTTCCAGTGACTGACCACCTTAATAGTGAAAAACTTTCCTTAATAGGTATACTAGAATGACTCTTTTTGCAAATCATGTCCTCTTGCCTCTTGTGCATCACAGAACGGCTGGTCATAAGGTTTGCCCTTCTCTTCTCCAAGCTGAATCGGCCCAGCACGCTCTGCCTGCCCTCATATGTTCTACACTCCAGCCCTAACTGTTGCAAGGACCTCCTGTGGTCACTGGGTACAATATGCATCTTCTCGCTTCTATCTTATTCTTTATATAGTCTCACTGTATTTTAGTTTATCATCAAGAAGCCTTTGCATCACAAGAAGACAGCATCCTGGAAAGGATGCGAAGGGATGAAGAATCACTGCCAGCTGCCAAGGGGACCACATGGGTTCCAGGCACTGCCATGCTGGCAGTTGAGGACAGCTGGGCAGAGGACAGCTGTCTTTGCTGTGAATTGATAGAAAAGAAACTCCACTTTTGTGGAGGCACAACTTTTACATCATAAAGTCCTCAGAAGAAAAATTCTTTGCAAGTACTGTGAAAACAAACATTTTAAAAGGCTGAAGGAGTCCAGAACCTTTCTGTGGATTTCAGAGATGCCTTCTCCAGGGCCTCAGTTTTCACATGACTGTTCCATTACCTAAGCAAAATGACATTTAAAATGCCTTGGCCACGGAGAAGGCAGCACGTACAAGGACATTCAAGTGTGCTTTTAGTTTATTAGTTCTATTACAGACACTCGAGCAGATGAATGTAAGAGGAGAAACTGGCTTTATAGTAAAGAAAGGGACCTACAGCAGTGACAAATTAATTTCCATCCTGTAATGACTCATGAGACAGTGCTACAGTAACACTAACAAAATGTCAGTTAAAGCTGTAGTAATTATTTCCATTGCTAATACTGACTCTGGCTCAACAACATTTAGAGGCTTTGTTACACTGTCGTAAAAATAAACAGCAATATAGAAACAAACCAGATTCTCTGCTTTTGAAAGAATGGACTTTTTCCCCATCTGTGCCCATGACAGAATCATGCCTTGTGAAGGAAATCAGAGATAGAGTCATGAAAGCAGCTCTTGAAAAATCCCAGTGAGAACTTGCACAAGGTTTTCAGCAGCATTATATTCAGCGTGAGAAGGGCCATGGTCTTGTTTTGCCAGACACACAGCAGATGGAGGCTGCAGGAGCAGGACACAAACAAAGTCCCATCCAGTCCAAGTCAGCTCTGTGGTTGTTCCTGTGTGTTGTTATAATGGCAGAATGGGAGGAACTGGTGCCCCAGCAGTCAAGATTTTCTTTCTCCTGTTAGACATGTCAAATTGTGTTAATTTCTCACAGTTTCTCACAGTTTTGTGTATTATTGGTACTCAGCTCTTCAGCCATGAGGAAGAACATTATCAGCCACAGCCTGTGGGTGGATTTCCTTGTGGTTTCATACAAGAGTATTCACGATCATCCAGCAAGAAATTAAACAGAATAAACGCTGGCAGAGAAACAGTCATAGGAAAACAGATTTTCTTCATGAAATTTCATAATAATGACCAATATTGAGGCAAAAGGGCCCCAGACCAATTATCTTAGTAGTTTAGATGTAATCCTTGCATTGTGGACACCCAATATTACCCAGTCGCCAGATGCTGGTTTCTAGGACTACTGGAGGGTCTTTAGACTGCATGTTCAAAACAGAGATTTATAACACCCACCAGACCATATGTAAATTCAAATCACAGAACAATACTTCTTAAGGGCTGTGATCCTCAACACACAGCAAAAACATGACCAAGTCTGAGTGTTCCCCATGAAATGCCTTCAACCAGCTCAAGCTTGACTCTTTTGGAAATGGATGTCTTGCTCTCTGGGAGTTTTATCAATATTAAATAACATCCAATGCCTATTCCTGTCTTTTTAGGGGAGAACATGTGCAAAAGAAGCAGACTTTTCTATGTCTTTCTTTAGCCAGCTCAGGGGCACAGGAGGGAACTCACACAGCAATGTCTCTTTTTTGATACAGACAGAATTTTCCCTTCCAAAATGACCTTATTGCACAATTGAACTTCTCACCTCCTTTTGACTTGGTGTTCTTATGAGCCTCTGTCCCTGAAAATTCAGACATTGTGAACCACAGAAAGCTGAAAGAGCAAGCTCGCTGAAGGTAAATAAGGTGCACGAGAAAGTCAATAAGGTGCACTATTACAGATATGCGCCTGAAGTGCTGCCTCAGTGTGGTGCACACATTGAGTCACTTCAGTCTTTGCACTTGCCATTGCCAGGGACTAAGTTTTAAAACCAAACTTCAAGGTATGTTGCATTTTGTACCAAGTGCAGGTATTATTCATATCAGCAAATAGACACTCTACCACAGAATCCCATTCATATTGCCTTTCCTCAAACCTGAAACCTCCCTGCAGATATTTTAGTAGTCCAAATTCCATTAGATTTGAGCTACCATGAATCAGACTGATTAAATCAAAGGAAGATTATCCATGGTTCCTATTTTTTTTCCAGTTATTACTTCTTTAATATGCTCATAATGAATAAAGACATCAAAATTATGGTGCATCACTAGAACAAAATTTATGGCACCTTGGGCAGCCATTTTAGGACTAATTCTTTGTTCAGGTGTCATTTTGCTTACTACGAGTGCTTCATATGTGATATGGCTCCTCCCATACAGGGCTTCCTACTCTTATGGCTACACTGCCGAGGGGAAGGGTGTCCCCTGGAAAATCCTGCGAGAGGCACAAGCACTCACGCTGGCTCCCAGGTCACCAATTAACTCAAACAGGGTTAAAATCTGCTTGGACCTGTTCATTGTTGCTCTATCCTCCTATCCAGCATTGAGTGAGCCTTGTGTGATGGGTACTGTCTGTGCCCTTTGGTTCTGTTGTACTTAGTTTCTCTGTTTGAGATCTTCAGATTGTGCTTTTTAGCTCATGTGCAGCAAACAAGAGAGGTCTCTTCATCTCCTTCTGAACTTTTGCTAGAAGAAATCTACGTGCTTTTCTTGCGGTGGTGTTCAGTGTGGGTTTCTGACGCCTCCCAAGTGCAGGCAGCATTGGAAATGTGCGATGTGCAGCCTCTTGGTAGGAAAGTCCAAGTGAGCCTACTTGCATTGCAGGGATGCCATTTCAGAACAGAGTGGGCAGGTTGCATGCACTGGTGAGATCAGGGTCACCACACCAAGTCTCATTCAGCCAGACATCACCAAGCTCTTGCCCTCTCCACTAGCACAATCCTGCTTGGTCTATGAGACCTATTTCCAGCACACCAAGGGCCTTCATCTCTCAAGTCCAGCCCCTTCTTCTCCCCATACCCGTGGCCAACTCCATACCTTTTAGGATTCATTTCTTCCTCTTCTTACTCTGCTGTGGCAGGGCTTGTTTCTCACTTGCTTTCTTTACTGCTGCCTGTGCTAACTCCTTCCTTGCATGCGTAACTTGTGCTATGCTACTGGCAGTCGCAGTTGTTGCGGGTCAAGTAGTTGCAGGATGGAGGCAAAGGAGTGTTTCCCATCCCGCCTGGCCATCAGTGAAGGCTGTGCATTGTCACAGTCAGGTATTGCACCCTCAGAGAAAACAGCAGGGTTATTGCCACAACACAGCAGATCTTCATTAGCCCTTCCACCAGCTTCTCTTACCTAACTGAGCTCCAGGTACTGTATGTGACGGCCTAAATCCTGCTTGGCTGGCACACAAGAAAGGCCACAGATCTTTTATCAAGCCTTGTAGGAGCTTGGACTGGAGCAAAGCCTGTGTCCATGATGCCTCTAAACTCTCAGAGAGGAGAGTCTAGACGTTACCACAGTTGCCCAAATACCAGCTGCCCAGAAAGGATTGTGCAACTTTGTGCTCCTGACAGGCAGGGAGCAGCAGATGGGGATGGCTTCAGCACAGAGGGCAAAGCCTGAAGAGGAAGAGCCACATCTCTTTTTTTAGAAAATGAATATGGTACTCTGTCTTTTGTAACAGAGACATGGCCAGATGCAACATCACTTGGCAAATAAACTGTAATGAAGTGCACTTGCTGGAAATGTTGATACACATTTTCCAAAAAACATGCTGTACATTTGGTCACTGTGTGATGCACTAACAAATCAAGGATGGGTGGATCCAAGGGGGTGAATGAAAGGTCTGGCAGAGGACTATAGTTACCTATGTTCCAGAAAAAACAAACAAACAAACAAACAAAGTGGAGGATGTGACATTCAGGATATGTCTGTGCTTCTGGAATTTTTTCTAAATAGGGAATTGTTCCCAGTGAAATATGGGAATTGCTTGCCCCTGTGCAAAGTGCATGGTGATATCCTTAAAGACTGGGCACTCATCTGAAGACCATCCTCAGTGTGATGGTGGAGACCTGGGACTCCCAGGCCATCCTCCCAGCGTGAGGGGCTGGTTGATGGGAAGACCTGTGGTCTGTGCTAGGAGAGTCCAGGCATTTGCAAGGGCTTGTGGAAGTGTCAGAAGCTGAGATTTTTTTCTTGCTTTTGAAACAAACTTTAGGTCCTCTTAAAAGTCAAGTTGTTAGCAAGTAAATAAATGTATTTTAACCAAAGCTCATGCTACACATGAATGTTACCACAATGTGATACACAGGGGACAAGTTTTAGAGGAACCCGCTGCATCTATTGAAATACAATGGGACTCATTCTCCCTAAGCAAAGCCCCTGAAACCTCAGAAGGTCCTTTGAAACTCTAAACTTTGTTGTGCTAGTTAATTTGTTACTACAGATGTCTGTCCCTCAGGGGCTTTTCTCCTATTCAGAGAGACTTTTTCCATTGACAGGAACAGGGCTATCATGTAATTTCTGACAGCCACCATCCGAAAACTGCAGCCTGGAAAAATTACGGCTGTGAATCACTCCACCAGAGCACACTGCTCCTGTGGATGTGGGTCATTGAACCAAGTCCCAAATCTATTGCTGGATCTACAGAAGTTAGTTTTGCTCCAGTGTTTCCAGTCGTTTGGATTTTATCACATTGTCTGATGTTCTGTTTAATGCCTCAGCCCCTAGGGCTGTAAGATTATGTAAGAATCTCTGCTTTTATTACAAAATAAAGTTCATTTACTAGTTTTTTGAGAAGAACTTAGAAATGTGACCCTTAACAGTGCAGACAACGCAAGGTTACTAACCCCCCAACTATTATGTTTAAGCCAACTATTATTTTTTAAGACCTGACTCATGGTTTTTGTATGCCTGACGGACACTAGTGTATTTTAAAAAATACAAACACTGTTCAACTTTTCAGGTTGATTTCTTATTTCCTCAGCCTGACAGCATTGCCTAATTCAGGGATTTTTTTTTCTGTGAATGTTTTGAGCACAGTAGCTCTGTAATGCATTTCTGACATTCCAGAAGCAAGCCTACAGGAGCCTCTGTCATAGGAGGTACCTTAACAAATGTCCTACAGCATGTTTACAGTTTCAAAATCATGCTCATCTGCAAAATGTGGTTGCTAGATATATCACTTTTGGCATGATGAAACTTTCTTCAGGATTCAAATTCCATCAGGGATAGCAGGGATCTTTCTTTTTCCAGTGTCTGAAAGTACAGACACAACTGCTGTGAAGTACCCATGTGTGCATCTTGACTCTATGTGCAGCCATCCCACATACTTTTGTGGCTTTATGAGCGTAATTGATTTCTCCTTTTGCTGGCCCAATATCTGGGCAGATGAAATTGTCTATTGCTCCAGGAGCAAGTCCTCCTCACCCTGAGATGGCTTCTGGAAGAAAAAGCATTCCCTGTTGTCTGAACCTTGACAATGCTGGTGGTGTTGCCACTTGCAGTCACTGATGGACTGTGCAGTGCTTTTCCCTGCTTGTGGGAGGCAAAGGAGAGAACTGTGTGGGAAGAAGACAATGCCTCCATTGAAGTGTGACACTATGAATTACTGTGCTGCAGCTCTGCGCTAAAGGACATAGGCAGCAGTGTTTGGGAGGGTTTTACTTGGACAAGCGCATGGCATGGGACGAGCCTCGCCAGCTGGCACTGGTGGCAAGAGCCCCTGGAGCTAGGGATAGACTCTCTACAGAGACCTCTAGACAGTTGCCTAATAACTGCCCAACTCAGCTATGTGTAGAAAGGGAAGTGACTGTCGTTTGTGAAAGGCTGTCCAGATTGCTCCTGCTGATGTAAAAAGCACACTGGCATGACTGGGGAGAACGTCTCTGCGGTCCACGTATGCTGGGGAAGAGTCAAACACCCAGATACACCCCAAATACATTTTATTTGCCTGGGCTAAAATGCTAGGCCTTTGTTGCTGCACTGAAAGAGGTCCCCGGCTTCAGCTGGACATTGTAGCCCTATATATACCTGTAGATTGCACAGCAGCAGGAAATACTCCCAGCACTGAAAGCTCAATATCCACATTATTTGGTGATTTATGAACTATTTGCACAATTTTAGGCCATATTAAAACAATTCTCAGGTGTGGCTTGGGTTTTAGGATGGGCCCTTGCCAGCAGGCGACTGGGAGGCTGTCTGCCTCGTGTGGTTCAACAGCAGGGGTATAGGCTGGTGGGTGGTGGTTGCTCTTATAGACAAAGCTTTCTCACTTCTTTTAGGCCTGGTGAAGAGAAACTGCATTTTGCCTCACACCTGGTATTATCACGTTAGAAAAGAGTCAGACTTACAACAGAAACTTCACATTTCAAATGCAGAATCTGCCTCTTGGTATGATTTGGTTAAAGTAGGAAGATACGTTCACTGAAGTTGTAATTTAGATGCTACACAGCTTCTGTGGCACAAGTCTTCACAGCGGCTTAATTTAAAATGCCTCCATGAGCTAAAGTACTTCTTTTTCAGCTGGAGGTAAGGTACGGGAGAGCAGAGCAGTTTACAGAGCATAGCAGCTGCACAGGGAACCTCTGATGATAAGACAAGCAGGTGAAGTCCCTGTGATGCTGATCAAATATGAAGTACCAACCCAGATCTCCAGCAAAGGCAAACTGGCATAGCTCCACTACTGCCAAGGGAATAACAATTTACACTGGCTGGAAGTCTGCAGACATTTTGTGGAAATTCAAGTCTGTCCTGCTTTTTCTGCCTTGCATCTTCAACTATCGTATCAACAGCAGTGGGAAGTGGGCCCCTGTCTCAGCAAAAGTGGGATTTCCTGCCCCTGCTGAGAGACAAGTGGGTCTTCACACATCCCTCACGGACCATCTCCTGCATTCCCAAATGGCTGGGGAAGAGTCATGGATTTGGGATGAGATGATCCGTCCCTTGGAGTAGGTCAGGGAGGGCCCTGGGGCACAGCTGATGGCACCCCATGGAGCTGTGTGGCCTGTCCAAGCACATGTGGACACGACCGCAGTTTGATGGACCCGGTCTTCACCGAGACGAGGAGCCTGCTGTGGGAAAGCCCCTGCCTGCTTTAGATGTGCCAGCAGGAAAGCAGGCACCACTCAGCAGCCGCGATATGTTAAGTGCAACATTGTGGATGGGGAAATCCAGCCCTGCTGCACGTCTGCTGTGGACAGAAGATATACCTCCTAGATGAATTTGGCCCAGTACATTTTTTCTACATGCAGATGCTCCAGAGCTGCCACTGATTCAAAAAAAAGGCAAATACTATGAAAATGCCCCAGACAAAAGCTTTCCATGGAACAACTGACACTTGCAACTGTTTGATTGCAAGCTGTTTTCGGGACCAGAGCCTGTTTCCGTGTGTCAGGCATGATGTCTGGGACAGGGTGAAGACTTGGCCACTGCTGCAAACTTGCTCAGGTATGTTACCACTCCTGGGAAACAGCTACATTGCTAAACCCATGTGGGTTTTCCTAATGTGGCTTTCTCTCTCAGAGACCACCTGCCCGCAGCAACTCTGCTGCTGGTGGGGGAAGAAGGTCTAAAGTGGAATTGTGCTGAAGCAGCAACCAGAAACCTCTTTCATCATCTGGGGTGGGACAGAGGAGGTGGAGGAGATAAAGGACTCTCACCTGGGCAAACAGTCCCCTCTAGCTGAACTCTGGGGTCAGCATGTCAGGGCTGGCATATGGAGAAGTCACTCACCTCTCAGCAGTAGCAGCTGTGGCTCTTAGTCTCTAAGCCCATCTTCTGAGTCTCATCCTCTCACAGAGTTACCCAGGGTTGCTTCTACCCTGTACAGTTTTTCAGTCAAAGTGTTTTGCTTTATGACCATCTTTTCAGGGAATAAAGTGAGTTCTGTCCTTTGCCACTCTCTCCCCAACGGATGGATATCAAATGGTGAAGCTGTTAGCCACAAGGTGATTTCAGTTTAGGTTTTGGTGCAGTCCCTTGACCCTCATCTGTATTATCTCCTGACCACCTGTACTGCTGATCCACCATTCATTAATTATTCATAATATTTTAAATTACAGAAGCACATTGTGCTGGCCAAACACTTGGGTTGTAGGGCCAAGCCCACAGACTGTGGACATTGCCCTTGCTTCAGACAGGTTTAATAATGATACATCAACAACAGGCAGGGACAGGACCCTCAGGTCAAGTCCACTGAAGTTAAAGGACTAATCCTGTGGATGTGCCAGTGTTTTGGATCAAATCTTCTGTGCTCTAGATCTTTTTCAGGACTAAACCAACTCCTAAGGAAAAATAGTGTTTGTAAATACTGGGCAGGAGAGCATAACATCTCCTAGATGTTCATAAAAGCCATTTTCTATGCAGAGTCTGCAGAAGTTTCTTCTCACTTTCTAGTCTTCTTCCCTAGGCTGGTCAAGCATGTGAAGAATCCCATACCTATCCCTCTTCTGCAGAGCTCTAGGGGCTCTTGTACTCCCTCCTTTTAACACCCTGTGTGCCCCACAGGCTTTTTCGCAGGGCTGCAAAACCTGTGGAGGGATGTGTAAACACAGTTGTTCTGCTGGAGCACAGAACCTCATTGTGGTTCCTGCAGAAAGCAGGGCCATGGCTGCAGTCCCCCCAGCTGGTGCAGGGGTCCATGGTCCATGGGGAGCTATACATTGCCAAGGACATTTTCCTGAGGCTTGGGTCTTTGCGTCTGCTCTCATTTCTTGCCTAGCATCAGTCATTTGCATGCATATCACTGTCACAGTGTTTGCTGTTAGATGTGCTGAATGTGTTGGACACGTCTTTCAGCTGAAGACCCACCATTTGACTAAGGAGACATAGCCACACATATTGCCATACTAATTGTCGTGCTTCCAAATAATAGGCAGTAGTGTTTAAATAGCAGCCAGTGAGACTGCTATAACAGGTAGATATTGAGATGGTCCAAAACACTATAGCCAAGAATGCTGCATTGAATGAAGTTCACACTGGGACCTTATCTCTGTAGTGCAAGCCTCTCTTCCATAGAAATGACTGGGATGTCACCAAGGATTATGGCTTCAAATGAGCAGCAGGTGAACTCTTAAGAAATAAAGATCACAGGCAACCTTCTGCTCTCAATTACACTCTGTTGACGTCAGTGGGGTTGCCTGGGGTTAACTTAGAGCAGAATTTAGTTCATTGTTTCTAATGCACACAGCTGAAGCCCCCCAAATTTTTTTTCAACATATGGCACAGTGTCCAAAAATGTCACCAAATACTCCTGGGCTACTCAGGCTGCAAAGTTCTTCTTCCAACCACTGCAACAGAGAAAAGGTATTTCCTCCACAAAAACCTCATGGAGCTGTTCTGCATGTTGCAGCATGCTGTGCAGGATTCAGTGAAATGAAAGGGGATAGGATGCCCCTAGGACTTGTGTGTTGCATACCTCTTGCAGCCGGTCATGGCAACCTGCCATCGGCTGGCAGAACGTGGCAGCTCTGTTTCAGGTGTCCTGTTCCACTGGCAGACATGCTATTGCATGAGTGCAGGTACTTTTGAAACTTGAGTATTTCCTCATATCATTCCCATATGTTGTAACACTTCCCAGATCCTGTTTGGCTCCAGAGAGATGCTGTGGTGTTTCAGAGATGCCATAGTAATGGGTGGGAAAGATATCTACAGGCCTGTGAATGCGAATCACTTAGGAAAGCTAATTTCTACCCTGTGTACAAGGTACTGCTGACAATAATTAAAATATTATTCAAGGCATTCTGGTACAAATGAGGCAGATTCTATTTTGTAGAGCCTATATTCATGCAGTAACTGCTAATATTACCATCAGATCAGGATGAGGTTGAATTACTTCTTGGTGAGAATGGGATTTTAAAAGGTGCTGTATTCTGGGATCAAAGTCAATGTGATATGTTATATCCCTAATGCATTCCTGTCCTGAAGCACCTCCTCATTTCTGCAAGGAGGGATTCTGTAGGGATATGCTCTTCTTCACATGATCCCTGTGGCCTGAAAATCCACATCGCATCCTTGCTTCCCCTGTTGCCCTGGGGGTTTCACTCAGGGCTCTGCTGTAACTAGTTTCTTTCATTTGCCAGGTTGCGGTACCATGTGATGGAGAGCAGGTTTCATGAGTTGGCAGCCACCCTGGCCCCACAGACTGCACTCTTCTGACAGCAGCCAGAGGATGAAGGACTGAAATCAGAGGTTGGGGAATGCAGGGTGTGCTTGCCTGTGGCATCCCTGTTTGGGGAAACATGGGCATCTCCAAATCCTCCCTGTTCCGCAGAGCAACAGCATTATCCTTGCAGAGAGGTGAGGGCTATCAAGGTTGGGAGCTTTTCCTGTGTTACAGTGTGGGGCTGGCTACTGTGGGCAGTGACGTGAGATAGGGGGTAGGTCTCCCAGCAAAGAAATTAATTTCATAAATTATGAAAAACCTGCATTCAGCTAACACAGTTAGCTGACTGCATGACAAGGGCTCTTTCTCTTTCGTGATGGCATTTACACTATTTCACTGCAGTAATTACACCTTGCAACACTACATAATTTTGTCTACCACAAAACATAGGACAGCAGATTAGATTGGCTTTAGTAATTACTGGCAGGTCCTGTGAGCTGAGAAATTACAGGAAAGTTTGTAGCAAGATGATACCAAGAAATTAATGCAAATCTTAGTTTCCCAATGCTCATAAAATCTCAAGAGCAGAAAAGGGCACCATATTAGATTCAGGCACCAGAGCTTAATAAGTGTTGAAATATTAGTGGGAGGTCAGAGATTGGTCCAGATGGCTGAGAGCAGAGGCCAGCCAAGTGCACCTGAATCCCTGCAACTTAAACACAGTAAGTGGGGTTTTGGGATGAGTCTGTGTTTCTTAAAGAACTCTAGAGAAGTCTTTCCTTCATTTTGACAATTAATAAAACCAAACTCCAAACAAAAACCCACAAGTGTATGGTAAAGAACAGCAGCAATATAGCTTGAGGGAATTCACAGGTTACACTGAATACAGCATTTACTGACACAAGCAATGATACCTTGCTGGCCATATGTGTGTTGCAGGTTGGGTTAAATCCCTTGGAGCCAGTGGCTATAACAGCTGCTTCCACTCAGGATCACTGTAAAGCAGCGGATTGCAGTGTGTAACAAAAGAGCTAAAACAATGTTTACTTCCTCCCCAAATGCTGGCTTGCATCTCTAGTCGAGGGAGGTCATTCTCCCCCTCTACTCTGCCCTGGTGAAGCCGCAACTGGAATACTGCATCCAGTTCTGGGCTCCCCAGTTGAAGAGAGACAGGGATCTACTGGAGAGAGTCCAGTGGAGGGCAATGAGGTTGACTGGGGGATTGGAGCATCTCCCCTATGAGGAAAGACTGAGAGAGCTGGGTCTGTTTAACCTGGAGAAGAGAAGGCTGAGGGGTGATGTAATTAACATTTACATATGAGGAAAAACTTCTTTTCAGTGAGGGTGCCGGAGCACTGGCACAGGCTGCCCAGAGAGGTTGTGGAGTCTCCTCTGGAGATTTTCAAGACTCACCTGGATGCAGTCCTGAGTGATGTGCTCTGGGGGATCCTGCTTTTAAGCAGGGGAGTTGGACTAGATGATCTCTAGAGGTCCCTTCCAACTCTGACAGTTCTGTGATGCCATGATTCCATGCCATACACCCAGGAGTGTGTGCTGCATTTAGGTACTGCTGGCAGAGTGGGCTGGGAGCACTGGTGTGCACATAACCCTGTGGCGATGTGACCTGGATTCATTTCCGTGTAGGAAGGCACATGTGCAGGCCCACGTGATCAGATGGGTTTCACTGTCAAACATTTTTTGAGGACACCTGTATGTGAGAGGTCAGGGGTTTCAGGAGGGAAGCAGTAAGGGTGCACCAGGCACAGGGTCAGTGCATGCATCTCGGGGAAGACCAAGCATATATGTCCTTTTGAGCTCTGTGCTGACTCGAAGAGGCTTGGAGCTGTGACGTGGGAGCTTGGGGTTTGAAGAGCACTTGTCTTTTGTGGTCATCAGTTACCTTGGCAAGTTAGGGCTCACTCTTTTTCTGGCTTGATTGTTGCATATGTAAATTGACCTGAATACTAGTGGCCCAGTCATTTTTAGGGATTCCTGTTGCTGCAGAAAAGCAAGTAAAACATGGCCTGGTCTGTTGTATAAGACCTCAGATCTGGTCTCATACTTCAGAGGCTATGCCTGTATTGCATTCAAAAGGATGACTGCAGGACTGGCACCACCAAACCGGTGGCCCATGTATTTTCTCTGGTAGGTTGCCACCACTGACATTCATGACATTGCATTAAAATGGACCACAGTCAGGCTGGGTTAGTGCTGACTTGAATATTTCTGGGTGTATCACCAGACGTTGGGTGACTAGGGCCATTACCAAAGCAACTCTGTTGGGTCCATCCACAGAAAGAGTTTTTTTTCCTGGCTGGACCCTTTCTGCTGGAAATACCTGCCCCAGCCTGTCTACTTGGATGAACACCTGTGACAATCTGTGGACAAGACCTCCCAGATGGTGATGTGAGGCAAAAGGCAGGTTTTGAAGTATCCAGTGACCAAATCATGTTGCATTAGTATGTAAAACTGTCAGCCTCCAGCAGACCACTTGGAAGAAGGAGGGGAAGATGAGGTATACAGATAAAATGTCCAACATGGTCCTGTCCTACAAACAGTGAAGAGCAAATTTCCCTTCATCATTGTGAGAAGATGCCAAGCAATTCTAACTGGAAGACAGTTATCTGAAGTATTCAGCAAATTCTCAAAAATTCTGACTTTCTTTGTATTTATGCGTTTATTTAAAAATATTTATTGAGTCACTGCAAGCGATTTGCAAAGAGAAAAAATGGTAGATAGATGAACGAATGCTTCAGAACACCTTGTCTCTGTGAACTGAACTTCATGAACCGACTTCTGGGGAGTGTTTGAACTGCAGAGAGCTAAGCTGCTGCGCAAACCTTTGTGGGAACAAAGCTTTCCCTGCAACACGTGACCAGGGACTGCTTTTCATTATTAGCTGGTAGGCTGCTGGGACAAGGGACAACAGATGCAAGCTGGAATATAGGACGTTCCGCATAAATATGAGGAAGAACTTCTTCACAGTGAGGGTAACAGAGCACTGGAACAGGCTGCCCAGAGAGGTTGTGGAGTCTCCTTCTCTGGAGACATTCATAACCTGCCTGGATGTGTTCTTGTGTGACCTGACCTAGGTGTTCCTGCTCTGACAGGGGGATTGGACTAGATGATCTTTTGAGGTCCCTTCCAATCCCTAACATTCTGTGATTCTGTGACCTCATCTTGGCAGAGGCCTTGGGGCATGACTACAAATAACAACAGATGTAAACAAAAGTAGCTGTAAACTGTATGCATCTCAGCTTTCTTAGAAAAAAAAAACCACAACAAAACCAACAAACAGCAAACTCATAACTACTAGCAGTAAAAATTAAAGCGGCATTTTACTTTTATAAGGTAGGCCTGAGAAATGCTTGGAATCAAAGAAAATGCAGTGTCACTGGTATTTAATTTCCACTGATTCCACTCTATACAGAAACATCTTTCTATTATGGATACAGATGATCACCAGCTTCCCGTATATGTTGTTTATTATCTGTACAGCATGTGTAGCTGGAGAACAAAATAACTCCACCTTGTGCAAGTGTATCCCCTCTACTCCTATTTATAACATAAATTTACATTCTTTCAGATTAAAGCAGCATAGCTCACTGTGGTCCTTAATAAAAGTTTATAAAGCAGAGGAAAGGAGAGGTTAGTAGTAGTTTGGTAATCCTAAAAATGCACAAGGCATTGTTAACATTTAACAGCCATTGCTGTGTCATTTTTAAATGCTGTAATTGGCAAGTAAACGGGAAATATTAATTTTTGGACTTGTACGGGATGGTGCAGTTTCAAAGTCCTCATAACACACCCCAGACAGGAATCCAGTGATGTAGAGGTCTTTGGTCAAGTCTCTCCATGGAGAGAATTTTACCCTAAAAGACCAAGCTGCATTTCTATGGAGCAGATTAATTGGATGTGATTGAACTTAAACAAAACAAAAGAAATATTTGTAAGTTCAGCCATAAGTCAAGATTTCTCTGTTCCCTGGTACAATTATTGTTGTTTCATTGTTGTCTTGTTGTTTTGCTTTGTTGTTGTTGCTAGCTCCAGAATTCCTGGAAGATTTTTAACACATGTTCAGCGAGTGCTTGTGCCTTTATTCATCTTCTGAGAAGCACTCATGTAGGGATCTTTGCTCCTAATCAGCCATTGTGTGTCCCCAAAGTAACATTGCCTTTATCACACCATGCCAAAGCGTTAAGATTCACACATGCATAGTTCTGGTGAGCTTTACTCCGTTTGCTCCTTAGAGGAAGCACTGCTGAACTATGCATGTTCATTGCAGAAATGACTGTTAAGAAGCGGTTGAAACTGAGAGGTTCAGCAAATAAAGGAAATTCCAGTGATCTCAGAGTACCTTTTACTGTGATGTGTTATGACTGCACATTCCATTTCCTCAAACCATGCTGTTTAGTGCAAACCTCACATCCGCTCTGCTGATAATATGATGAAAAATATCTGGAGTAATGTTCCTAGGGCGTCGTCATCAATTAGATTTTGCACAACCTGATTATTCATCTTTTTCTCTTCTGTGCATGCAGATGTTGCCCCCACATCAGCCTTTCTACAGTGGTAAGAGTGATTGCAAATGCTCTTCATATAAATATTTACTTTGGAAAAACAAGGAGTATAAATGACTTGACATTTTTGAAAAAGAAGATGTAATGTAGACTGCTGTGCTAGGATGGGGCAAGATGAAGTTAGGAGATCACCTCAAACCTGATGCTCCTCTAAAGCTTCCTGGAAAATGAACTCCGACTTTCAGTCTTTCACTTTAGGCAGAGACCTGGTGGATAATAAGATATTTCTGAGGGATTAATAATGTTGGTACCCAACAGTCATATTTTCCTACAATAACACCTCTACTTGTGCCCAAATCCCCTGGGCTGCAATTGATGTAGAGAAGTGTTTCTTTTCTCCCAGGTTATTACTGTTGCTCCCGCTGTGGATATTCACTCTTTTGGGGGTCTGTTTCCAGGGTCTATTTTTTCAGTATGCTGCAGTGGTTCTCAAACACTGACAACCTCCTTGGCAAACAAGGACACTTTGAGCCCCCAGTGCCAATCTCTCCTGCTCCAGCAAATACATCTGTTAATAAAAGAAATGCTATCAGCAGGGCAACAGGTGGCATATTGCAGCCAATCATGAAAGGTTATAATAAGACAGAGGTGGCGTGCACAAGTGAGACAGAGAGGATAAAAATATGAAAAAGAGGGGGACTAAGCTGAAGGAAAATCCAGTGGCAAGCATTTTTTCCACTACTGCACTTACACGGTGCTGAAGTAAAGGCCTGGTGACTTTGCAGCACTGTGGTAAGGTACTGCTCTGGAAATGCATTTACCCATTGTACTCCTCTCTGTTTGCTTAGAAGGAATTCAGAAGGGATTTGCTTTCTCTTGTTTCATGAGCCCCACGCTTTCACACTGACCAAAGTGGATACACACCAGCTGGTCACGTCCGTCACCACTGCCGGGTGGGAGAATTCCTGATTATACTTAGATCCTGCAGACCCTGCTCTGTCATTAGCAGAGAAGCTCTGCTTGTGCACCACCATCCGAAATGTAGCTGGCTGGGAGCTCCGCACACCTTGCCGGAAGGAGCCGGGTGCCTTCTGGATCAAACATGAATGACCTGCTGAAGGTGCCCCTGGTGCATGTCCTCACCCTGGCAGCCCTCAGCTTGGCCGAGATACTCCTGAAAGGTTTGCTTGGAGGGGCTTTTGCCCTGCTTTGCTTCTACCACTTGCTGCAGGAGGTTTTGCAAAGGGGAAGGCGTCTCTGGTAACAGTGGGGTGGGTGGTGTGGTAGCATTCCCAAAAAGGACAAAAATGTGCTGCTTTTGGTGGTCACTTTACTGCTTTTAAAAGGATAACAGTGAAAATAATCTCATGTTTGTGTCTGGGATTGAAGGTTCTTTGTCAAGGAAGCTTTGTACAAGCAAGCACATAGTCCCTTGTAATGGGTAGGGAAGACCTTTGGATTCAGCCTGAGTGGGATGGACGTTTCTCATGTCAAAGGAAGCTTACAGATTTTAATGGCTGGTAGTACTCGTTCCTGCAAAGCCTAAGATTTGTGGTGTTCTGCATGCCTGTGTATGCTTATAAATATAAAAAGTTCAAAGAAGAAATAAATAGCTATAATCTCTTTATTGGATATATGTATATAAATACGAATATACATGGTTTGTATTGCATGCAACATAAAACTTATTACATTTTCTTCCTCTCTTGTGTGCACACATGCACATAGTCACACGCACACATACTTTTAGCCGACACAAGAACTGAAAAAAATCTGGTTTTAAAAGTCTTTGAGGTATAAAGTGCAACAGTGGTCATCCAGATGTACCATCTGGTAACCCTGTGGATAAAAGGTTTGGCTGCAGTGATTGTCAGAAGCCATTCAAAGCATACCAGAAACTTTGCAGCTTCAGGAAAACAAAAAGAAGCTCAAGGAAGATGCCAGTATTCACCGGTTAGGCCAAGGGCTATGCTCTTAGAAGTGTTAGTCAGGTTGGCCTCAAAATGGAAAAAACCCCCTGTGGTCTCTTCTTTATTAAAAAAATTAAAATAAAAATGTTAATTTTTTCCTAAAGCACTAAAGTAAGCTGGTGAACCCCAATCTTTTTGATAGCTGTGGTAAGATGGGATTGGAGAGACAAGAAAAACAAAGAGGAAGGACATTGATTTTTTTCTAGTGGCACAGCGCAATGAAGAGATACGCATCCTTTCCTAAAATGTCACAGGTGGCTGAATTGCCTTTTTTTGAGAGGCAGGCTGAAATGTGACTACAGCCCAACAGTGCCCTATAGAGGTTTTTTCAGCATGAGCTGGAAATATGATTGAGCAGTTTCGACCAGAGGAACTGCAATATCTCCTGGTGTCTGCAATACTGCAGGGGAGACTGGCTCTGTTTTCTGCTTTGTTTTGTTTGCCTGGCTTGTCTTGTTTCGAAAGCGTGAATCCAAATCCAAAGCCAAGCAACCTGGGAGCTTCTGGTGGGCTTTCTCATGGGCCACATGACTGGCCTTGGGTCATTTTGCTATCTTGGGAAACTACAGCTGACATCCAGAAAAACGGCACCTGTGTGGCTTTTATAGATATAAAAGTTAATTGATTTTCATTGTTACTTAAAGCCACAGGCTACCTAAAAAATATCAGAGAGCCCCAGTGGATGCACACAGAAAGGTCTGAGGCCATTTCTATCTGCTGATAGATATGTCCGTACGTGGTTTGGATTTTATTTTCCTATGTTAAAATCTGGTAACAAAGGCGTCATAAGTTTTGATTGCTTTCCTCAGAAAACATGAACTGACACCAACACCCAAGTTTTTTTGGATGGCTTTTAGAAGGAGGCACCATATCAGCCATTTTGGGGCTCTCTCGCTGCCTCATGACAAAATGGTGGCGTGCTCCACTGCTTGCTGTCCCCTGCAAACACACTGTGCATCCAACAGTCTGGTGCCCTCTGCCCCCTCACCCTGGCTGCACGAGCACTTCACCTCCCTGCAGGCCCAGCACTCCCTTTTATCATTGAAAAGTAAAAAAAGAGCATACAGGAAAATGACACAGTGCTGCTGTAGACTTTGGGGAGGTAGCTGTGGAAAAAAAAAGTTCCCTTTCTGATTTTACCATAGGTAAAATGCTGTCGGTTTGAGCTGCGTGCTGCCTTTCAGGAGATGCTAGATCAGACCTGGCACAGGCAATATTGCTAAGGATAATTCTGTCATATGTTGAATTAAAGAGATTCCATGAAAGTACTTAACTATTTGCTAGCAAATTTATTTAATATATAAAATTGGCAGCCCTTGTTTGCCCAAAGAATAAAACACTGTTGTTATGCATGCTGGCTCTTGGTACAAATCTGTCTTTATTCTCCATGATAATGGCCATGCTTATCATGACAGCACAGTTATAAAAATGATTGCTTTGAATTTTGGCTACTGCAAAAATCTACATTTCTCAGGGTTAAAAAAGCATCCTTCCAGAGATCAAGGCATGCGAACAACAGCAATAAAAACATACTATATAAAACTAGGTTGTAAAATTCCATTTCAGCCAGGCTTAATGCCGTCAAAACCCAATGAACTGTGTCACAAAATAGCAATGTCCCCTTTGAAGTAGACAGGATAGCCATTGGTGGAGGTTATTCTCCTAAAGCAACCTTCAGCAGCAGGGAAATTTAGGCTTTATGAAAATTTTCCGTTTGGTTTCAGTGGCGTGGGATTTATCTAGGGTGCAGTACAGATGAGTACTTCTATCTAGTGTGACCCCAAATGATCCAATGAATTGAAGCCTGATACAATTTGAAGCAGTGATCTTAAATAACAAATCTGACACAAACGTGTTTTAACTAATGTTTAGTTAATATAATCTTTAGTGCCACCTTAGCTGTAGTTTTAAGGTCTTTTCATATAAGTATAGTCACTACCAATTATACAATCTGTAGTCATATAATCTAGAAATATTATTGAGACAGACTTGTTCTAATGACATTTCAGAAGTGTTAGGACTTTTACATAAACCTGATAGTGGAAGCCAATTCTTTCTTCCTCTAGCTTCGTTCCTGCTGAACTCCAAAGACATTCTCATTTTTACTCCCAAGTAAATTGAAAAAGCATTAAGGCAAAGGCTTTCTGTTATTCTCAGTCACTTATATTGGAGTGTCTTCCATTTTTTCTTTTTGTTTTAGGAAGGAGGGGTAAAACTGATGAAATTTAGTTTTTGCCTGAATTTAAATAGTATTGTACTGAGGAGTGCCAGCAGATAGAGTGCAGGCAGGATTTTCCTGTGAAAAGACATATAGAGTGCCAGATACTGCTACAGTCAGCAAGGAACAGGAAGATTCCTGCATCCGCTGTACATTTTCAAGGTGGTGTTTCAGGAACATGGTGTGAAATGAGTTCATCTCAGGACAGCTTTCAATGAAATCCAGTCCAATAATTATGGGATGTGTGTCCCTCACAGCCATAGATTAAAAGTCGTACAAGTGTCTTTGGAGGCAATGGCTGCAATCCATGCCATATGCAGGGAAAGTGATGCACTAGGTGTATCCTTTGATCCCTTCTAGCTGTGCTTCAATTTTTTTACCAGGACAACAGAAAATGTTTCTAAAGATACATTCAAATAATGTATGTCAACAGGTGTGTGATAATAATCATCAGACACAGCTACTAGACCTTTAACCCTGGTGCTACTTGGTTAGAGAAGGTGAGAAAAAGAGAATGTGTGCCAGTCATGCCACAAATCTGGCCTTTATGAGCCTGGCTTTGAAAAATACAGTGCTATATAACAGTTTTTTTTTTTTAAAAGAGAAATAGTTGACGGGAACAAATCCTGTATTAATGATGAAGAAGCCCAAATCCCATGCGTTATGCATTAATAAGGAAACACTGTGCCAATGCCAGGGGCAGATCAGCTTGGCTTCAATTTGTGTCCTCTTCCTTGCACTTCCAGCCTACGCTATGCAACCCCTGTAGCAGGACAGCCTCACCTGTGTTCTTGCAGTATGCCACTTGGTGCCATATACCTTGGAGGAGAGGAGGGTTAGAAATAAGGTACGTGCTGGGCTTGTTGGAGCTGCCCCATGCTTGGGCTGCTCTGTTTTGCACCCTATAAAGAGAGCACAGGGGAAAATGTGAAACCTGCAGCAAACAACAAAAGACTGCAGCTGCAAATGTGGAGGGACCTGTGTTACAGCGAACGTGTGGAAGGTGTGCAAAGCACCTCTGTGCTGGGGAAACAGCCATGGAGTGACCCTGCAGGGACACAGATGCCTCCTCCAAAAGGGTCTGGCAGGCTTCATGTCCCTCTCCAGGAGGCACCAGCAGGTTTTCTCATTTTCTCTTCCTTCACACAGCTCCCTTGATCAGCACTCCTCTGGAAACTGTGGATGCGCTGGTAGAGGACATCGCCAAGTTTGTCTGTGTAGTGGAGTCATACCCTGAACCAGAGATTACGTGGACACGCAACAGCATTCCCATCAGGTAGGGAGCAACCCCAGCCCTCTCCAGCATTTTCTGCTAAAACAGTCAGTGCTTTCTTTCATGTTAAAGGAGATATCTGGAAACAGCAAAATGGGTCTGTGGCAGGGAAGAGGGTGAGTGACTGTAGTTATATAGGAATCTGTGTTCCTTAGGGAGTGACAGGAGCACCCGAGGGGGTGCTTTTTGCAGATTCATGCATTTGAGCTTGGAGACAGTTGGTTTCTGCTGCAAGCAATGCAAGGGGTTTTGCTCTCCAGCTTCAGACAATGCAATCTGCTCAGTTCATGAATTTACAAAGGAGAAGGATGCTGTATAATATTTAAAATGAGCACTGCCAGATTTTTGCCTGAGTGTCTGCAATATGCTTGGAAACAGTGTATAGAAGGGTTCATATCATGCCATTCTTATTTCCTTCTAGTTCAGGATATGACCGTAGGAAACTGGCTTCTCATTGTTATGCACTGCCAGACTTTAACCACCAGGCGTCAAGGTGCCACCGAAGAAGACAGTTAGGGAAATTGCTATCATTGCTTTAGCTCTGTTGCTGTAGACAGGCGCTTGCAAATTAAACTGTACCTGGTCTTCCAACTCTGAAATCACATTATGTCTGCCACATGGCTTCCTATCAGTTTCTCCTTCAAGATGTTGTCAGTAACTCCATCTGTAAGGGAAAATTGTGGAACAATGTTTGTGTAACACACTTAAGGCCTATTCTCCACAGGTGATGTCTGTGTTACGCAGATGGTCACCTGAAGTTCTTGCTGTCAGAGTCAAGAATCAAAGGAGCTCTTGAACCATTGGCTTGAGAGACTCCAAATAAGTCAGTAGCAGGAGGAGATCTTACTGCTAGGAAGAGCATTTTAGAATAGGAGAAAAGCAGACCACTACACATATGCATGCTGGCCTTCAGATACCTTTTTTTCATTGCCTGCAGCAGAACCCCAGCAAAACCCTCGTCCAAACCCTCTGACCCTGGCCTTGCTGTAGGATGCAGGGCTGACTGTCCATCCTAATTCCTTCACAAACAGTGATACCAAGCCTGAAAATCAAAGCTGGCAGAGGAAGCCATGCATGCAGGACCACAGAGGTTATGTACCTTTCTCTCCTCATGGTCTTTAAAATTTCACTATCTCTCTGTGCTAAAATCTTATGAGAACCAGACAATGTCTCACCTCAGTCCTCACTTCCAGAAGCCCAACACACCTTTCTAAAAGCCATCCCACTCTGTCAGAGACACAGTGCCTTTTTCCTAACACTGACCAAAAAGGAAAATACTGATACAAAAAGTTCTGCTCATGAGGCTGGAGAACTCAGATTCTTCGTTCCTTTATTGGGGTTTCTGGAGCAGCAGTAATAGCAGCAACTATACCATTTTCCCAGAACTGCTAGCATTAATAATCAGTGCTGCTGGATAGAAAAGTTCAGACCAAAGACAGGGAAATAGATAAATGAAAATATTTCTGTTACCCTCCAAGAACATGGATGAAAATATTTGCACAATGGAAAAGGATCAGATCAGTGGAATTTTTTCCTGAAAAAAAATCTAAATATATTTATGCCCCTCTATGTTTGTATTTATCAAACTTCAAAGTGGCTAGTTATTGCAAGCAATAAATATGTTATTTTATTTACAAAATTTTCTTCTCTTGCCAAGGTCTCAACACCCTGAACAGACATCTAAGCTAACCTTCAAAACAAAATAGTATGTAAACATTCAGCTTCAATTGAAACAGTGCCAGGACAGAGGCTTTTGTCAGCATTAGTCTTCTGGAAGCACTTTTCCTTTTGGTATCAAAACTTGTGCAAGCGGACTGCCAGGTGCCCTGTGCTGAGTGAAATGGTTACCTGCCCCATCTCCCAGGACAGAGCTGCCCAGGGTGAACCTTCCTCAGGAAAAGAAAGGAATGGAGCCTGCATGTCTTTTAGATGACAGATGAGTTCAATTGTACTCTTCCCAGGGTGACAAAGAGGAGAGGGATATAAGACTGAAAGGCAAAAGGCTGTTGAAAGAAAGTACATGCCTGTAATACCACAAATGACACATTTAGATTACTTGGTGACTGCAGTACGATTTTTAACAGTAAAAGACAAACCAGGACATACTTAGGTGTCAGGTACTTGTGACGGCTTGGGAGACAATCATTAAGGTCAGAACCCTTTTGCTACCGTTCGTCAGAATCAAAGGCCAATTGCATGAAAGTGCTTCCAAAAAGCATCAATGTACGCGTGAAAATCAAACATGGAGGAATTCATGAAAATGTTAAGCAAATCTTGTTCCACTGAAGTTTTGCCATACTTTTCCAGTTTTACAATGAAAATCAGAGATCAGTCCTCTGCTCCCTCACAACCTTTCTTTCTGTCTCTCATTTGCTCTTGCACACGTACACACATACACACACATGCACACCCCCGTGCCCACATCTAGAATTGGCCTTTGCTCTGCAGACTTTGTTACAATATCCTGTAGCTTTGTGGCTCCAACTTCATGGCTTTTCTTGACATCTCTAAAGTCTCCAGGCTGAAGCCTGCTGTCATTAAACTATAGCTATCCTTGCATCCTATGATCTTCAGATGGCTTCTTTTTTACAGTATATTTCTTTGATTGTTTGTTGTTTTGGTTTTTGGGGGGTTTTGTTGGTTGTTTTTTTTCCCCCCAAAATTAGACAAAACAGCTCCTCGATGCAGACATAAAAATAGTTGGTTTTAATTTGCGTCTGTTTTTGACAACAATAAAATCTTTCCATAATGTTATCTGTTTAGTGAAAAAAACCCAAACAAACCATATTTTTTTGAAAAATCTGAAGAAGGTTTCTTTAAAAGCTTCAGCCAGTACCAGTTCCTATATAGGCAGTTCTTCCCTTGCACTAAGAGATTATACTTAAAACAGGATCCAGCTGGATAAAATTACTTGTGCTCATGCCTGTCCTTGGCCAGACAGAAATCCAACCTTGATAACTACTGACTTTACCCACACCCAACTGGAGGAAGAGTTGCCACCATGCTGGTCTAGTGAGGACCAAATCTTAAGACCCAACTCAACATTTTCTCTGCCTTCCCTTCTCTTTCAAGGTTGAAAATAAAAAGTAAAACACATTGCCATTTGTAGTGCCATTGGAGTAGTGCAGATACAAATGCAACTCCCCCTCTCCATCCCCAGCTGTCCCCTCCCCCCTGATAATCTGTGCTGTGCCCTGCAGGCTGTTTGACACCCGGTACAGCATACAGAGGAACGGGCAGCTCCTCACCATTTTGAGCGTGGAGGACAGTGATGATGGGGTGTACTGCTGCACAGCGGATAACGGAGTTGGAGCGGCTGCGCAGAGTTGTGGGGCTCTCCAAGTGAAAATGCGTAAGTGGGAATGTAATTTCTTCCTGACACCACGTGAGTGTGTAACCGAGAGCCTGAGCAGGCTCCCCAGATATTCCTCCTGGGGGTCCGTGTTCAGGGCAGACCCGTGTTCCTGTGGAGCTGGGTGCAGTCCCTTGAGGCAGAGACACAGCATATTGGATCACATCTTAACTAAAAGCAGTCGTGACTATTCACTTTGAATAACACTCTTGTGCTAGGATCAGAGGAACTGCTTACATAGCAGAGGATAAAACCCAATGCTTTAAAGAATGCCATTTCTACAGAACTTCATAAAAGCAGCACACTTTGATAGATTAGACCTCTGTAGCAATACTGCATAAATCCCTCGTGAATTTTAAACATAAAATTTCATGGATTAGATTTATGCCTGAGTATGGCAAAAGCAAGTAAATATGGTTTGGATGTTCTTAATAGCAGTCCTGAAAGGTCTAGAGCACCATGAGCACTCCAGTTGCCTGCAAGAGGGGGCCAGAAGATGATGCTCTCTGAAGGTAATTTTTCTGCTGGTTTGGTATTGTGCAAGGGAGGCAAAACTTCGGATGCCCCAAAACACTAAGATGAAGATATTTTTTACTCCCGGCTCAGAGTAAGCTAAACTGTGTTTTTCTTTGGGTAAAATGAATTTAAATTTGTCCCATATTAACTTCAGGGAAGTTTGATTGTTCTTTTTCTTTAAGGATCCTTTCTCCTTTTTACTAGCATAGTTATAAATCCTTCAATTAGGGACATAAATTGAGTTTACATGCCCTTCTTGTTGAGCTAGAGAGAAGCCTGGGTTAAAACTATTACAAAATGAATTCACTCCAGATCTGAGCTTTCACACAAGACACTGTTTATGCAGTGAAGAATGTCAAAACCTGGAATGCAAACATTCTTCAATATTGGAAATACCCTTATCTGGATTTTAGCCCAGTCCCTAATTCAAATGACTGTCAAACTCCACGCCTGAAAACAAATAACCCATGCAAGTTATCTGCTTTTGTGTCCCTAAACTGAATGAATGTGGTACTTAAGAAAGTTGGGGTTTTTTTTGCAAGGCAGCTCATGACCTCTTAAGACCACTCTATCTTCAAGCAATGCATAGAAAAAGCAGCAGAGATTTTGTTGTAATTTCTGAACATGTCCTGTTCTAGTATCTCTTAGCTTCAGGTTCAACTTCAATTTTTGACCTTCAAATTTTAGGACCCAAAATAACCCGACCGCCTATAAATGTGGAAATAATAGAGGGATTAAAGGCTGTTCTTCCATGCACTACAATGGGGAATCCAAAACCTTCTGTTTCATGGATAAAAGGAGAAACAGTTGTAAAGGTGAGTAGAGAATGAAATTTAAGTAATGTTAATTATTCACTAAAGGTACTGTGTTAAAATATTAGCATCAATTACAACATTTGTAAATTCTAGTTGCTCGGAAGCTAGCATTTGGAAAATACAGGGCTCCTCTCATAAATGTCTGCATCTACAAAAATTCTGCCTATAAACCAAATATTCGCTGTGTATCTATATTTTATATTACATACATTTATTACTACTAAGTGTGGCCAAATGCTGCTGAATGCATCTGTGAGTGTTCCCTTAAATAAGAACTACTGAGCTGCTTAACTAAGATTCAGGGCTCTTTTAAAGTTATAGTTCACTGATCTGCAATAAGGAGGATGGGTGAGTGTGTCGTGACAATACTGAGCAGGAAGAGCTGGCCCCAAATCTTTTAGTTGTAGAACAACACAAATAATTTTTATTCATGTCAGCCCACTTGTTGCAAGTGGATATTTGGTGTTACTTGTGTGCAGCCTGCATGCAGAGCCCTCACCTTGATCCCTCCTTCCCTGGCAGGAGAATGCTCGGATTGCTGTCCTTGATTCGGGGAATTTAAGGATCCACAATGTTCAGAGAGAAGATGCAGGACAATATCGATGCGTAGCCAAGAACAGCCTGGGCACAGCCTATTCAAAACCTGCAACGGTAGTAGTGGAAGGTGAGTAACCCTTGCAGCTGGGCTCCAGCTCCACATACCAGGTACTCACACATACCTGGTTAACTTGAATTAACCTGAAGTATCACACTGATGTTCAGAAAAACATCCTAGGAGGTGACCCAAAAGGCAGAAGCATGGAGAGGAAAACAGAGTGACAAACAGAGCAAGTTTGTCCATATCTGCTCCCATTGCAGGCTGACGGTGAAAGGGATGATCTGTGGAGGGTCCTTTTCTACAGCTGCTGTGGCTGGTGGGATATTTGTCTGAGTAACAACTCTCAAACATGTTTTTCCTTCTGACTGAGGGTTTCCAAGATGTCAGCATATTTCTTATTTGAAAAGTCCCATCAGACCCAGGGGTTATACACTATGGCTTTTGGAGATGGACAAGTAGAAAGCTGATGGTCCTGGAAACTCCCTGCAAAGAGCCTGATCAGAGGGAGCTGCAGTGGCAAGCAGGGAAGCATTTTGCACATTATGTGTATGTCCCTTTCCCTTTCCTCTGATTTTCCATCTGAACTGGTTGATTCTTCAGGTAAACAGCTTTTCTCTTTAAGGACTTGAACACTTGCTGCCTGCTAAACCAAACACTGATTGATTTTTCAGTTTCTGGTCTTTATGTGCTCAGTGTCTGTCTCTTATTTAGAGAAGATGTTTGCTTTGTGGTATAAATCATCCCCAGTTTTAGAGTGCTGAGACCAACGAGCTGCACGGTAACCCAAATGTAGGCAGTGAAGCATTCAATGTTCCTGAATCCTGTAAGAGAAGCTGGGTTAAGCAAGGTTTTGTGGAGTGGGAGGGAGGCATGACTGACTCAGTAGATGAACTAATTTTTATTTCTTACTCAGAATGACTGCACTGTAGAAAGTGAAGATGGATCTCCATTGGCCTAGTAAGCTTCAAAAGATTGTTGTAGGTTACATTTGACCTGGGACTATCAGAGTTTAGTTAGGGTGCAATCCCATTTCTGAGATGACCATTGATTTCCTTCTGGGAGTGGGATCAGGTGTGTTAGATCCAACTACAAATTACTGTAGGTCTGCTGTTCCCTAAAAAATACATTCATTTTTAGCTTTTTAATTTATTTTAAAAAAAAAATATTTACACATGCAGACTTCAAGTATGTTAGAAATTATTTGAATGGCTTTAAAAGAGGAAGGCAGCTACTCCTAATCTAGATTCAGAGGTGTACTTCTCCTGACCTAAAAGCGATGAGACAAACTTGGCTCCATCATTGAGACAGTGGCCAAAGGCTTGTTCAGAATTAACTGTAAATGGCAAACACTTGGTGCCGTGCACACAACCCTGTCTCCATGCTGAAGGGCCTCAGGCACTGGGATTTTATTGCTCTGGATCTGCCAGAGCCAGTTAGGGAATCTAAAAGTGGGCTGGAACCACACCAAAATCAGGTCTGCTAAGGCTGATATCTTGTTTTGTCCCTGTCTCCAGAATTACACAGCCATCTGTTAATTCAAGGAATAGCAAAATGATCCACAAATATCCAACTTGCAAAGGAGAGCTTGTGTGTGCTCTTTTTAATATGAGAAAGATTAGTTCTTAATTAATAAATGGGAGCTCAGTGCTCCCACACAAACTATCCCCTCATGTTCCATTCATGTGCTGGGTGAACAAAGCAATGCTGTTCTTCAGGCTCGCCTTGGTTTCTCTGGTAGGGCACCCATATAACATACCTTGTTTCAGACTGCCACCCGAACTAGACTGATACATGTTTGTTTTACTTTTTGGCTTCCAGAATCCAAAGGTAATAATCCTGACTGCAACTTGCTGTGTATACAAATCACTCCCCCTCCCAGTATTTTAGATTAATTCTCATGGATATGTAGCATACGTACATATGCGCATAACTCCGTGTGCATGCAGGTATGCATACACACATGCATCACCCTCAGGCACCTCATTTATTATTATTTTTATTATCCCTCCCCTCTTACCTCTCCTACCCCCTTAGTATCAGCATTTTAAAATAACTCCAAATAAAAAATAATCTAAAATTACTTGATACAGGAAAATCACACTTCAGTCAGTCTTCTTTGAGCATTCACTATGTTCAGAACACTGACAAAACTATCGTGTTTGTTGTTTCTCTGTAATAACTCTGCAGTATTTTACGTTAAATCTTGATGCTACCTTTCACTGAAGTTACCACCCTGCATAGTGTGGCTTAATATTAAAATAAAACGACTAAACATGGCTGGTTAACTATGAATATTTAATCCTGCAGCAAATTCTCATTCAAAGAGCAGTGCAAATATTTATGCCTAGCTAAATCTAGATCACACAGGTTCTGATTTCTGAAAGAGGTTTCTAATGTTCTGTTGTGAGCTTCCATTTTAACGGAAGCGTTAGTCTTGCAATTAGTTGCAGGTACTGTTCAAAGTGCAGATGCTGGATCCACTCATTCAAACTGATGATAAACATGGCCCAAGCATTTATGCCACTGAGGTGCCTTACAATCCTACTTCTTGTCTGGTTTCAGCAGTCCAGGGTAAAACTGTTTGAAAAATGCTGCTAATGTGATTTTCCAAATAATTTTTTCTCCATTCCTTGTTAGCCTTCCTCAACATTTCTAATACTGGCCTCTATTTTATACTTTAAAAGCACAGCTTTAATATTTTTAAAGGTTTATTTTTTTAAAAAAAACACAGACAAAATAATTTGATAAATGATTTTAGATGAAAATTCAGGTGCAGTCCTTGTCAGGAAAAAGAAAGCAATGGAGGCCTCTCTTAGTGGAACTGATTTTTCAGTTGTTCCTGATTTTTGTCAGTGAATGGGAGGAAGGAGATAAAGATCCTCTTGGTACTGTCCACTGCATGGACCAGTCCCTAGCTGGCACAACCTGCTTCCTCTCCTGGGGCACGTTTCAGGCACCAGAGTTCAGGTGATGCACTGTAATCATTTAGTAAGCTTTAGTGTCCAGAACTGGGTCAGGATTTTAACTAAAAGGGTTGAAAAAGGCCTGTCTTTTTGGACTGTGTTTCTCTCCAAGAGAAAACCCACATGAATTTGGACATGTGATGGTGAAACAGATTCTCTCCTTAAAAGGCATAATACATCAAGGGTGGAAAAAGGATAGTAATGGACCTGACTGCTGGGTCTGTGGGAGGAACAGGGATCTTCACTGTAAATTGTGCTGAGCCCATTGTCAGCACTCTCCTCACCGAAAGCTTGTTTGTGGTGCCTGGATGATGTTAGGAGGAGAAGCAGAGCAAGGGGCATCCCCTTAGTTTGACACCAGGGAGTGAGCACAGCAGGTGTGGGGCAGGGAAGGGACACAAGAAGCAAGTGTTGATCAAGAGAGCCAAGTGAGCAACCAGGTAAGGTAGGCACCCTCTTGCTGAAGGAGGGTTGCACACTATTTTTCCGATCTTGGTGTGTTCCATAGCAATAAAATAACACAAGCCTCTGGTTTAGCTCTGAGCTGGACACCTTGGAGAAGCAGGGTTGGTTCTTGCTGACA
Source organism: Podargus strigoides (assembly GCA_028020825.1). Lineage (NCBI taxonomy): Eukaryota > Metazoa > Chordata > Aves > Caprimulgiformes > Podargidae > Podargus > Podargus strigoides. Next base: position 93,871,571 of record CM051663.1, read on the forward strand.
CATGCTGAGGTCACTATGAAGAGGTCCTCCACCAGCGTGCTGTTTTCCAGCTGTGTGGAAGCTGCATGGGTGCTTTGAGTTGGCTTTCCCCTATTCAGTTCCTTTGCCAAATTAGTTATAGCCCACACAATTTACGGAAAAAAGGACTAGTAGAAGCACTGGTGTGAGGCAGAATTACAACAGGCAGAAAGAAGCCACAGCGCTCTGCAAAGCAAATCAAATGAGCAATGATCTGTTTACTGGTTCTGTTAAAATTAGTGTGTAAGGATGGCTTCCTGTTGCTCAAAAACGTCTGGAGATGGCTACCAGGAGGTAAGATGTACATTGAGATAAAGGGACAGTATTATAATCTTGGCTGTTTGCCAAATAATGTGTTTTTAATTTCCTGAAGTCTACATTTCTCATCTGCAGTTTTGTGTTCATTTTCTATCATCTTCAGCATTTTGCTAACTAGCTGTTTAATTGCTAAATTATTGGTTTTGATAATGAACACTTCTGCTAACCGTGGAAGAGAAGACGATTTATATACTCAGTGAAGCAGTACTTTGCCAAAGGATTTATACAAATTTCCTGTGTGCTGTACTGATGCCCAGAGTGAATCTGTGGCTGAAAGGTTCCTGGATGATCCAAGGTTTAGGATTATAGCAGAGCAGAAGCATTTGCTGGTTTACCTCATCTGTAGTTCACTCTGATGCCTGAAGGTTGAAGCTTATTGACAAGATGCTGGCTGAGATGGCTAAGATGTTTCATCCAGTTTTACCTGAAGATCACTCCTTTGGAAATAAACAGGAGAGCAGCTGTTGCCTTCAGTAATGTTGAGAGTTGTCCTCAAGTGCAGAAATTCCCATTGATGTCAGTGAAAATCGAGGGCAGGGTATAGACTTTTAGGCTGTGCCAACAATGCATTTCTTGGACCTTGTATGAGCATTTCAGATCTGTGAGGTTAGCATGATAGGCATCGTTAGTGCAACATTCATCTGTTTTTTCCTTCATACATTTTACAGCTGTTTATGTAACAGGCAGTAGAACAGGAGGAATTATGGTTTTCATTGCTATTTGCAGTGACACTGATCCAGTCCATTAATAGGATCAGTTCAGCAAAAGCTATGCAAGAGCTCTTCAGGTTCAGCTGAACCATACACCCTCTGTGGTCCCCATGGCTTGACATGTGTAACAATGATATTCTCCATATTCATTATGTATGAATTGTATGACATTGAAAGACTAAATTTAAAGCCATGATCTCTTGCCTGGTAAGAGGCATGGGAATATTCCTGTTATGAGAGTGCTTGTTGCTCAGACACAGAGAGAAGCTGCCTGGTTTTGGTTTTGGGGTTTTTTTAATGTACGAAATAAATTCCACTAGATGTTTTTGCTTTAATCTCTATCTTTTTCAGCTATAGTGCTTATAAACAACATTCAAAGTACATATAATTCCTGCATCAAATAAGAAGTGTCTATATCAAAACAGCAGTAAACCAATATGTTTTGTGATGACTTACTGGCTTGGTTGCCTGACCTGGACTCTATGTTCCGTCAGAGTATTTTGCTCTGTTTTGCAGAATGTTTCCTTCTCTCCGTGGGGGAAGTAAAGTCACTTTATGAGTTGGTAGAATGGTCTCCTGTCTTAGGTGTTCTTCATTCTTCAAAACTAAAAAGCCACAAAACAAATTGAAAAGTTGACTCTGAATTGCTTACTGTTTAGAAGTAACAGCTGTTTACAGATGAGGCATAACGCTATAAACTGTATCACAGAATCACAGAATCACAGAATGTTAGGGATTAGAAGGGACCTCAAAAGATCATCTAGTCCAATCCCCCTGCCAGAGCAGGAACACCTAGATCAGGTATGCTTCTTTATCAGCCTAATTTTTAGCTTCAGCTACGGAAAGAGCATTTTCTGGAAATGAATGGAATTATTGCCATTAAAATGTATGGAGGGTTGTGGTGGATTAGGCACTAACACAACTGAAGGTAGAATGTTCTTCCAAGAGGTGTCCTTCCATTCCAATAGAAGGACATGTGTGGACGTTCTCTGCTGTAGGAAGGCAGTGTGAATTGTCTGCTGTGCTGTTTAGCCTTGCATACTTGGACTTTGTGTGCAGAAATCTTGAAAAGAAAGGCTTTTTTTCTCTGAGAATGAAGAATGACCTTCCTGTTGTGCCTTTCTACATGTTGCACACAGCCAGTGAAACCTCCAGTATTCCTAATTTGCCCATTGATGCATTTTTAATGTTGCACAAGAAAGAAAAGGGCCATAAACACATGGGCTGTGATGTGAAAAGAAAGAGTACGGAGATGATCCTGTTGGTCCTGTACTGAGTTAGATGCACCTCCATCTTGTGATTTACATGAAGTTGAGCTCGATTTCCAGCCTGTGGCACCAGAGAGTTGTGGAATTCAGGAGTTTTGGCTATGCTGTGTGATAAAGTTTAGTTTTGAAGTCATCACTGTACAAAGGCTTGTCCAGAAATTAGCAATCATAAGTCTGTCAGGAAACAAACAAACAAATTAGCTCTGACAAATGCTGGAAGATTTTGTGTGCTCATCAAGAAACCAGCAAGGTTCTCCATGGATTTAATAACATTTTTTTTGGATCAAATCTTCTCTGCAGTTTCCAGCTGGCTGAATGGGGGCATTGATTGAGGGCTACTGATCTTCCCTTTATCCAGGCAGTTTCATTGATCCCTCTGTTGAAGCGTTGCTGGTCCACTCCCTCTTGTGCTACTATGTGACAGCACGTGAGGTAAATAAATCAAAAGAAAGGTAGAAGCAATGCTCGTCATGATCCCCTGACTTAGATGTTGTTTTTGCATTCCAACTCTGGTAGATAGAAGTCTTTTCCTGCCTACAGTTTATTGCTTATTTCTAGCTACTAAAATAATACCCTGCCACAGGCCACAAAAATGTTCCCCTATAAGCCACTTGTGAGAACTGCCTCAGCCTTAAAAATAGGAAGGTTTTCCTTGAAGAATCATCCCTTCAGAGGGAAGCATCTGCCAGGACATGGGTAGATTCGGTCTGGATTTTTGATTTTTTTTTTTTTTTTAATTGTTTTGTCTAATTTTTGAAGGCAGTAAGGAGATAGCAGACTAGATGACAAAAGAAAGCAGTGCCTTGGCTATTTAGTTAACAGACTATGCTCATAAAATGTAAAGCACTAGCTTACTTCAGCTGTTTTGTGGACATCTTATGCAGTCTTGGGACAAACTTGCATCACAGACAAATCAAAAGACAATAAAGTCACACCATAATTCAAGTAACAAGAATGAAAGTACTGATTTAGTCCAGCTAATCTATTAATTTGGATGGACCACATTCTAGAGATGGGCCCTATTTCAAATTAAACCAACCCCAGATGTGCCATCCAGCTTTCTACATATTTGTGTCAACGTCTGTACTTGGCGTAATTGAAATAGGAAAGGAAGATAACAAGAGACTACCAAAGCAAGCAGTAGCAGCATTACCCTGAGTTTTTCTGCCATGCTCATGAAATCTGAATTTTTATCTGTGCCATCTTCTGAGTCAGGATGTTTTGGGTGAGATGAATTGCCAAATAGCAGACTGACAGAGAAGTTTTCATTTTTGCATTTAAGTGCTAGGCAAAATTTCCTCAGGGAAATTGTAATATCAACAGTGAGTAAGAGTGTTTGGCTCTGCCATGAGCAGAGGCAGAAACTCTGGGAAAGGATTGCCTTCCCTGTCTGTGGTGATGCTGGTGTATGTAGCTGCACGCAGTGTCCTGTGGCAGTAAATGGTGAATACTGCAATTTGCTGTTAAAAATTGCAAAGGGTTTGGGGGGAGGGAGTATTACAGGGAAAGAAAATAGTACTGAGCTTGCCTGTAATTACACCAAAGTAATTGGCTGTCCTCAGTGGGGTGGCATGGGCGTAACTGAAAGCCCAGAACATCTCATTAAATCTCCTCCTACCTACTGCGTTTACCATAGTCATCTCGAAGTTCTCAGATGCTGCATATACAACCATAGCCCTAATTACAGGGTAACAGGGCAAGTTGCAGGAGAAAGAAAACAGTCTCAGACCTTAAGCAAATGAACAAACAAGCATGAGCTATTCAATTTATTCCTGAGGCTTGCTCTTCTGTAACACAGACACAAAATGCATGTGGCCTTCGAGTAATTGCTGCAGGGTGGCCTCCTGCATGGAGGAGCTGCAGAGCAGGACTCCTGGGAGCATGAGGTTTTTGACAAGGCATATACAAACAATTCTTCAATGAGTATTTGAGCCTGCTATTTCCTTTTGCAAAATCCTCTTTCCTCTTACAAAGAGTTTGGAAAGGCACTTAAAAATATATATGAATTTCTCACATCATTTAATGAATTGTGGTTTTAAGAAAAAAAAAAAATCGTGGACAAAATCCCTCTGTCTTGTACTGTATTGAGTAGCTGGGAGCCATGTGCTTCCTGCACAACAAAAAAGAGAGCAGAGGATAGAGCTATCAGATAAAGGGTGGCAGAGCAAACTGAGGCAACTATCCTGAAGTGACTGCTTCTTCACACTGAGAAACCAAGATAGAGCTGTGGCTGAAGGTACAGAGAAGAGGGTTTTGAAGACAACCTGGACATTTTATGTAATCTATTGAAAGGTCCAGTTTTGTTGTCTTTGGACCAATATAATTTTCAGAAGCTGATGTCTTCTGTATTCCAAAGACCTCTTCCGTCTTTCTCATTCAGGTAGCCTTGATGGATGTGAAAGCCCAGCTCTCATTTTCCACTGTAACTGACTCTTCCAAACTGTACGACTCTAGAATTTGCTTCTAGCACTAATGCCAGTTCTAGTGTGACACAGTATTTCTAGTGTGTATGTGCCTATTGTATGGAACAGAAAGTGTCTGCCATTGTGCTGCTTTGTGTAGGAATGGTTCCCTTACATCTCTGAAATTGAATGTAGCTCCAGGCAGTGCCTCCCAAAAAGGGCATCTCAAACTAGGAGGTGAGAATAGGGAATGAAGATGCATCTCTGTGTTAGGAGGAGCTAGCAGAGTTTTCAGTGTTGAAAACCAAGTACCCGTGGTGGATAAGGTGAGCAGGGAACTGGCTATTTGCTGTCACCCCAAAACAAGAAACATCCTAGCAGCTACTGCTAGCAGCACTTTAAAATAGATGAAAAGAAGTTCTTTTCACATGGCATGTAATTAAATTTATGGCACTGTTGTTACCTATTGGTGGAGACCAGATGTCATGATGCTGCAGGGCTTATCTCAGTTTTGGATATCCCAATGATTCCCATAATTGCCTGCTCTATTCCTGAGAGTGGGAGACAGAGAAACATTGTGTGAAGCTGTGGAGATTTCAGTATGCGCAGGCAGATTGGCAGGCTCCACGGTGGTCTTGATGGGTTATGATCATGATTGGAATGAGCAAGACTTGCTCTTTGACTCAGGAGACTGGGAACTTCTTTTCCTGTTTCACCTGCAGTAATGGGTAATGACAGAGTTAAATGGCCCACGGTGTGTCTCCTTACTGTAGAAAAGCCAGAGCATGGAGAGGTTTAGAAGGGTCTTTCCTTCAAAGAAACCAAACACATGTATAAGACCAGTACTGACATGAGAGGAATTTCCTTATTCATTTCCTTGGGACGTAATTTGAACGTGTTATCCTCGCTTGTCCTTGAATCTGGTGTTTGCTCTGTATATAGAAATGAACACTTGCACAGAACAGGTTTTATATAGTTACACAGGATATAAGCTATCTATTTACATTTTACTCCTGGTTATTATAGCTTTGCATATTTGCAGGGTCTGCTTTTAGGATTCCAGAGACATCTACAAGCAATGCAAAGTCTTCCGCAGCTGGGAAGTTCCTGTGCTGGCTGGTGCATTTAACATAACATGAGTCCTTCTGGTGATGCAGATTGTCCTAGCATCCATAAATCTTGGAGCTCACCCTAGAATATGGTTACCTTGAAAAACTATTGACTTGCTAAGAAAAACTTGCTTTGATACTAGACACCAGAGCTTAGAATCTGAAGGCATATGCTTCAGGGTGGAGATGTGGTTTCCTCCATCTCCCTTCCGCATCGCAGATCTTGAGTTTTTCTGGCCATGCATCTCACAGTCTCAGGCTCCAGGTTGAGTGTCTATGTATTGTGGTGCTGCATGAGGTGTTAGAACTACTGCAAGCCTGAAACTTCCCAAATAATGTGTCAGGAGCCAGAAGAGCTTGGAGATTTTGAGATTTTGCACAAAACACTGATATTTCAAATGCATTGGGGGGTTCTCCTCCCAGATTACCATGATAACCAGGTGGGGAGCGGATGAAGAAACACTGCTTGCTTACAGTGCTTCTGCATCTTGAAATTCTGAGGGCCACACCTAATAGTGCTGTACCTTGTGAAATAATACCGTGGTTGTGTGCATTTCCTACTGCATTTATCCATTTTTTTTCTTTTGATGATCTGTATACACACAGTTCTCTGGGAATAAGCATGTTTGGATGGGGATTAAACAAAAATAGGTAAGCAGTTTGATAGAGGTACATGGAAATGCTTTGCCTGTGTGTCGGCTTTGTCTGTGGCATTTTGTGATTACTTGGTAAGCTTGCAAAAGGATAAATGTTGCAGTTTTGATAAGAAATACTCAGAGATCCAAATGAAACTGACCTTGCAGTTATCTTGGGATTTAATTATTAACCTAGCAGTTTTGGAAGGGGATGTGAGGGTGGCAGCACCCCTTGAGCAATGGCAATGGTACAACGTGAGCTGATCCCATATGGAGGTATGTGGTGAGCCATGCACAGAGCCTGTTGCTGCTGCTGCTGCGAGAGGAGCTGCTGATCATGCTTACTGAAGAATTTGTTTGTTCTCCAAGCTGGGATTTGGTCCCATAGCGTCAGCTGCAGAGACTGTGCCTCACTTGTTCAGCCTTGGCTCTTGGCATGTGATGAGCTGCTGCACACACCTCGGTGTGGCTGTCTCTGTGACTGCTGACCCATGAGCATGATGTGCAGGATGTTCTCGGTCCTGGTGTTTCAAGAATTGTTGGGATTTCTCATGGATTAATTTGAAACGTCAGAAAACACAAATGCTGCAGCTTTCTGTGTGTCTGTAAACATGTCAGACCTCCCCTCATGTCTCACCAGTGGGAAGGAAATGGTAGCCCCTCTGCTTGTTACCTCTCCTTGACTGCCTGGTTTAGAGTTGTCAGGAAGAGTGAATGGATGTGAGATGAATGAATCTGAATGAGGATATAGACGACTGGACTTCTCACTGGCCAAAGACTGCGAACACATTGGCACAAGTTTATAGTTCTTCAGAGTATATAGATGGCAAGTATAAATGCTTTTTTATGGATTAGTAAGGAAAGTCAAAGCCCAGAGAACAACTCTGTAGAAAAGGAGTCGCTTCAATCTGTCACGCTACAGGCACAAAAGAGCTATGGGAACATCAGCGAATGTGAACAAAAAAATACTTGCAGATTAGCTCCTAAACACTTACATGTGAATAGTACACAGCACAAAAGCTTTGCTGAGGCATTTATATCAGACAAATTTCTGAGGTGATGTGTATCTTACAAATTCCCCCTGAAATGTAGACACACTGGTTCTCAAAGTGACACCAGCTGTACCAGAGGAACAGTTGCCTTTACCCATTGTGTTTTGCAGCTTAGCTGGAAAAGATTTTTAGCATAAGACCTGGAAATAAGCACCTGAAAGGCCATTTTTTATGATACAATCAGGGAAAACAATCAGGGAAAGTGGAGCAGGTTGAGATATCAGATCTGGCAATATGGACTCACTAGGTCTGGCTCACATGTTAGACCAGGCTCAGACTGTGGTGGGATGGGAGCGTGCACCCACTGTCACCAGGTGGTTGCTAACACAAGTTCAGCTCTTGGTGACCTTATCTTGGTTTGGACTATGAGGTATGCTTTACAGTATGCCAGGACTAGCAACAAACTCTTGGACATGAATACGGCCGGATATTGACAGGCTGGATTAATTTACATACATACATTGGCAAATGTTGCTCATATTCTCTGAAAGTCCAGGTTCACCAAAGCCAGTGGAGGCTCTAGGAAAAAAAGAAACCAAAACACGCCACACTCCAAAACCAGTGGCTGACTGGGCCTGGTGTGTCAAAGCCAGCATTAAGGCTTATGAAACCCTGCCTGAAAGAAGCATCTTCCCGCAGAGGGGCTGTGCGCACAGGGGTTTCCTGTGAGCTCTGGGCACGACTTTGTCCTTTCCCAAAAGCAGCAGCATGGCCCCAGGCCACCCAGGCTGCTGCCTGGATGTGAGTGGCCCAGTCCAGCCCGCTTTAACATAAAAACAGGCCTTACCCAGTCAGGGGGCAGGCATCTGCCAGGACTGCAGGATCGGGCCCCAAACCCTGGAAATGAAACACAGCTTAGTCAAAGGCGATGGGAAAACAAAGTCACCTGGAAAGAGTTAGCAGTTCAAACCAGGGACTGGGTGGGGGGAACCCTGCTTTAATCTTTTTATAGTATAAAAATTTCGTGACTGAATTGAAGCCCTGCTGTTTGGAATGGATGATGTTACCTAATTCTCAGAAACGAGAGCAGCTGGCCGTGGTGCAGATACCTCCTAGCAAGACCTGCAGTACATAGCACATCATTTAGCAGGGCTGTAAAAGAAAGGACATTTATTAGGGGGCTTGGGAGTGAAACTTAACATGCTGGCGTGGCTTTTGGCTGGCCAGATTTCATTTCCAGCTCCTCTGTTTTATTTTCCCCTTAAATAAATAGATAAATGTAGCCCTCTCTGCCCGCCTTCCCTGACTGCTTTTTGGCATGCCTGTGGGTAAATCCCGTGCTGACATCCTTGAGGACTTGAGATGAATGTTGTTAACCTTGTGGTGATGTAGCTAAACAGGCAAAGGTCCTGACAAAATCTACTTTCAGGAGCATCTGCAAAAGGAGGGCAAGTAACGGAGGTGTTAAAAATGGCATCATTGTTGGGAATTTTCATTTTGAGGCAAAATGAAAAAAAAAATTATGCCCTGAGCCCAACAAATAATGTGAATTTTACAAACATTTATTGCCATTTCCTGTTCCTTCCTCTTCCTGCCTTTCACCCTCCTCTCCCCACTGGTTGCTTAACTTGGCACCATCAAGGTTGCCCTTTCTTCCTTGCTTTTGCCTCTTTTCTTTTTTTCTGTTATACAGTAGGGGAAAAAAGGTCATAGGTTGGGGGCTTGGTTCCTTTTTAGGTACAGGACAGATTTCCTTGCTGATATGATTGCCAAAATGGATCTTGAGCTGATCCTGGTGGTCCGCTTTGCACTGGTGGAAGGTGGCACTGGTTGCTCTCACACAACCTGTCCTGACTTTCCCACAGCACCTGAGTCTGCTGTCAATGGCAGAGTGTCAGTCATCCACCCATAGGTGATTGGGCTTGAGAGAGAGCTGATGCTATTTTTCAAATGTTGTTTCCCAAAGCAATGAAAAGCCCTTTGGAAAATGTGTTCCCGGGTGTGCCAGTCAGTGATGTCCCGAAGTCCATCAGAACCTGGGGAGTTCAGGCCTTGTCCCAGGGAATTTCTCACTTAAAAACCAATAATGTAAAAACTCTGGGGAATTTTTCACTTAAAAATACAATAATGTAACACACCCCTCGCCCCGCCCCCAGTTATTCCATTCACAGATTCACAGTACCTAGAGCTAAGTGCTTAAGTAACTAATCTTTAAGTAAAATACCTTAAAAAAGCATGTAAATATAAGTACTTGAGACGTTAAAGTATTAATTCTGTAACTCAGTTTTGATAGTCCTGGAAATGCACACAGTGGCACTGGGGGTAGCAGGAGCTTCCATTCTTCCACACGTTGGAAATCAGCTTATTTCCTTATAGGCCCACTTTTACTTAGCCATCCCTCCTTGTGCTATATAATACACCTGCAGCACTCTCCACAGGAAACATGTGAATGCTTAGTGGCTGTGGCTGGATTTTTTGCCTTCGTATTTGGTGTTTTAGGCTTGAATTGCCTGACCCTTTGCCTTCCCTATGCTGGTGGATGAGTGCTCGTGACAGCTGTGTGCTGGGCTACTAAAGCAAGTGCTGTGATCAGCACTGGCAGGGGGACCCTGGGGAGTGGGATGCAGCTTTCTGGCCTCCCCACAGGTGCTGCACATGAGCCATACAAGCCACTGCATTCTCTGCGGCTTTGCTCCCACCCACGCAACTGCCATCATTTTGAAAGTGTGTCTTTTTTCCCCCTGGCTGAAAGATCCTTGCAGATTTTGGGAGAGCAGGCAGTACCAAGAAGGGTATACGCACCTGTGTCTGGCACTGGCTAAAGGAGTGTTCTTAATTCCTCACTTCAGTATTAATTAAGCCAGGCAGAATCTGAGCAGCAGAGTCATCAGATGGGCAGGGTCCCAGCAGCACACTGAGAAACCAACAGTAGCATGAGAAAAACACACAGAGCCATATTCCAGTTCTGGGAGCTAACGTGCTGTCTTCAGTGGGAGCCATGTGCACGTAACTGCAGCCAGGGCCCAAAAGTTTGGTATTTCTCCGAATGAAGCATAAAAGTAATTATGAGCTTGGCCCAGTGCACTCAGGGATGAATTCATAACCATCTGGTGTTAATGGCCTGAAGTGAAACTTCAGGCAAGGATTTCATTTTGCTTATTATTCATCAGGAAAGTCCCTGGCCAGCGACTGCAGCTTTCCTCATTAGCAGTGGAGCTTCATACCTGCTGCCTTGCTGAGGGACAAGGGGAATGCAGCAGCCCTGAAGTTGCTCTCCTTTGACTTTATGCAAGACTGTAGAGGAATTAAGAAGCTGAATATAATATGTATCCTCCCACCCTTTTAACTTCACTGACATTAACTTAACCTTCAACAAAACCCTGCCCAGGAGCTTATTGAATGGCTGTGCTCCTAAGACAAAATGTTTCTATGCTGAAATATACTCCTAGTGTTGCCTATCATAGAATCATAGAATAGTTTGGGTTGGAAGGCACCTCAAAGATCATCTAGTTCCAACGCCCCTGCCATGGGCAGAGACAACGCCCACTAGACCAGGTTGCTCAAAGCCCCATCCAGCCTGGCCTGGAACACTTCCAGGGAGGGGGCAGCCACAGCTTCTCTGGGAAACCTGTTCCAGTGTCTCACCACCCTCACAGTCAATAATTTCTTTCTAATATCTAATCTAAATCTATCCTCTTTCATTTTAAAACCATTATCCCTCATCATATCACTACATGCCCTTGTAAAAAGTCCCTCTCCAGCTTTCTCGTAGGCCCCTTCTGGTACTGGAAGGTGCTATAAGGTCTCTCTGGAGCTTTCTCTTCTCCAGGATAAATAACCCAAACTTCTCAGCCTCTTCTTGTATTAGAGGTGCTCCAGCCCTCAGATCATCTTTGTGGCTCTCTTCCTGACTTGCTCCAACAGATCTATGGAGCAAAATCTGGTTTTAGGCTCTTTGTTAATACAAATCACAGCCCCTTCCCAGGCCAGGACTGGGTGGAAGGACCATGTGGAAAGCATATACTGTTTTTATTCCAACTGAAATTTTGCAGAGGAAGCCTTTCTATCTCAAATGATGGGGACAGATGTTCAGTTTCTGAAGGGACCCTCACTGGTCTCCTAATTGCTCTGAATTGGAGGTGTCCATCTAGGAGCAACCAGTGGCCAGTGCCAAGATATGCATCGGACAAACAGAGACACAGGAAGACTGTGACATGATCAGATATGTTGGTAAGGGGAATAATATAGACAGAAAAAGTGGCAAACAAGATATCAAGCTTGTCTGAGAACTCCAAGAGAAGCTCTTTTGCTTACTAAAATTTCTGATGGAGACTTTTAGTCATTGCTGTACAGCCCAGAACATACAGAGTGAGCATTATTCACTAGGCTTGAGAAATTAAAGTAAGAAATGACACAGAGCTATTCAGCCTTTCTCTGCACAGACATTCAGGCATCTCCATTAAAAATTCTGGGTCAAAACTCAAATGTTCCATATGGGAAATGTCTCCTTCTCTGCTTTCCTCTATGTGGTCCAAGTACAGCAGCTGAAATACAGTTTGTGAAGGCCATCAGAGTTGTGTTTCTGGATCAAAATAAGCTTTCAGCAAAAATACTTCAGTTCTTTGCACCAAAAAAATTAGTTCCTTGGGTCAGGGAGGCACTTGTCTCGTTTATCTTCAAACAGCCCCATAACCATATTGCCACAAAAGAAGCAAGAGTAGTAGTCACTTTAAAAATCTATCCCCCTGCAATCTCATCTTCCCAAAGTCTTTGCCAGCCATTCCCCCATGGCTAACCCGATGTTAGACTCTTCTCCCTTAGGGCAGATTGTCATGGCATAGTTTGTCGGGGTTTGCGGCTCTCCATGGTAAGTCCTAATCACTATGATCATGCCGAGGGCTTATCTGACCCTTAACCTTCATGGCATGTGATCACGCTGATGGTCCCCCTTGATTGTTTTGAACAAGTTTCACATGAGGTCACCATTGGTGGAGCAGCATGGTAACTTGCCATGAATTTGCTATAAGCTGTCCCATCTGCACACTGCCAATGACTTTGCCCTTGATTTTTGCACATTACCTCCTCTGAGGCATCAAACTCAGATGATGTAGAAATTTCCAGAGGTAAAATTTTGGTCTGTAAGGTGCAGAACATTTCACGCTGATAATTTTCTTTCTCTTCCTCCTCCCTCTCTCAAGACTGTCACTCACCATGAAGCCCGTACTTCGCCCTGCTTCTGTTCACGGGCATTGGCTTATTTCAAGACCTACTGGGGAGGAAGCATCCCCATGCCAGCAGAGCTTCAACTTTACATCACCATTCAACTAGCACCTTTGTCTTCTCCTGCAGTTTTTGCCAGAATCCTGAAGGCTCCTGAATCCCAAAATATCACCTTTGGGTCTGTGGTGATGTTGCGGTGCACAGCGACCGGTCTTCCAGTCCCCACCATCACATGGCTGGAAAATGGGAAAGCTGTAAGTGCCTTTTTTTTTTCATGCTTTTGGCCCCAGAGTGCTGCTAGCATCCAGAAGCACAGCCCAGGGATTAAAATGCAGGGCTGGGAGCCAGTGCCCGTGGTTTCTATTTCTGCCTTACTTAGTGCCTTGCCGTGCAATGATGTTGAGCCCATCTCGCCTCCCTGCTGCAGTTTTCTCCTCTGCAAAACACTCTTCCCCTTCTTCAGGGTGTTGGCTGGGTTAATTCGTTAGGGTCGGGAAAGCCCAAGATGAAGTATGTTTTGGATGCTTCAAGACAGGTTTTCTAGGACTTCATTGTGGGTTTAAGTATTTCTGCAGCCACCTTTCCTCTCTTTTCTCCTAACGCAATAACAGTAACATGGCAAAATCACTTATTTGGCAAAGTGGTTTATTTGATAACATAACACAAACTGAGGTAGATGGGTAGAGCAAACTGTCTTGAGACAAGATACCTGTGGGATGGCATGCTGACCTGGGTGACGCACTGAAGTGTGTCACCAATTTATTCCTGGTTAGAAGCACGTCCTCCAGAAATCCACACTCTCTTTAGCAGCAGGCATCAAGACACGCAAATCCACTGCTTCTCACAGGAAATTGTTCTGTGGTCTAATTATCCTGACCATTTAAAATAGGTGCCTGCTTTGAATTCATCTGGCTTTCATGTCCGTGTGTAGACTATTGCAATACCTTCCCTTCAGCTGAACTGAAGAGCTGCTTAACACCTGATACTGCCTCCCCTGGAGTGAACGGTGCATCACAGTCACAGCAGCTCTGCAGCCTGAGCCAGCCATGGGTTTCCTTCCACACAGTTGTGGTGGACATGTTCAATACCTTCTGTGGCATTTCAGCAGCTTTATGAAGGGTGTGAGCCCCAGGGCATGACGCTGGGGAGGCAGGTGGAGCAGTTGTGTGCACGCTGGCAATTTGCCTCTGCCCTTTCTCATTGACTCCCTGTCAACACCAAGTCCTTCTGGCCACCGGCTGGCTGTGGCCATACCTGTGGACTTGCTTGTCCAATAGGACCAATAAATCCTCTTGCTCAAGTTCCTTGCTTCAGAAGGCTATCCCCATCCTGGTTTGTATCCCCTCTTTCCATCTATTAATATACGTTATTAAGGAGCCAGGGCTACCCTGCAGGTTGTCTTGCTTTCCTTATCTCCTCTAAACCTTATTGTGTCCTCCAGCTTGATTAGGGCTCATTTTCCGTATTCCCTCAAGATTGCTAGGGACAACAACAAAGAGAGCAGATCAGCTTCTGCAGAGCCCTGTGGGTCCTCAGTAGTTTCTGGTGATAATTATTTTGAGACAACTGCAGGTATTAATTCAAGACTTCTTCCCCATTGTGCAATAAACATTTTGGGGAATCTGGGGTCCCTGGAAAGGTGAGAGTATTTCCAGAGCAGACCCCTGCTCTGCAAAGCTCCCACTGGTGTGTCGATCCCACAGAGAGCTGTGTGTGAGATGATGCTCAACCCCTGCCTGGGGCCACTCTCTGGCTGGTCAGACACAGAACCCATTGAAATCGTGCTTCTACTATCTTCCGGGGAGGCCAGACCTCTCAGCTAGATGCATAAGTAGGGTGCTTTGCTGGGATGGATCCAGGGAGACAACTCTCACTGTCCTTAGGGCCTGGTTGCACTGGTGGGATCCATTGGCAACTACATTTTGCTTGAATTACGCTTGATTCTTCGCATCAGTATGAAGGGCAGAGGTGGCAATGCTGCTCCTTCCTGCTGGCTTTGCAAGGCAGAGTCTTGGTGTACCATGTCCTCCTCCTTTAATGAATGCCACATAAGCGGGAAAGACTTCAAGATAAAACGAAGGGAACTGGCCAAAATCAGAAGGCTCCAATCTCATTTACCTGGGAATTTGTGACCTGGGAAAAGAGCTGGCCAAAATCACCACATCTGCAGTGCCTTCCATATTTCCAGGTATGAGATAAGAAAATCTATCAGATATCTGTCAAAGTGTTGGAAACAAAGCGCTTGCTTCGCTCATGACTGCTTTGGAAGTGTGGCAGTAGTTACAAACAGAAGTTACATCCAGAAACAACAACTTCCAAACTATTTTATTTTCTCCTTCTGTATAGCCAGGGTCCACAAAGCTACCTTGTACACTTCTTTGCTAAGGCACGAATAGGCAAACAATCTACTAGAAGAGGTCCTGGAGTGATTAGCCAGTTCAATTACACGAGTCAAACAGAGACTACAGCCCTCTGGAACAGAAAATTAATTGCAAAAGTGCCAAAATAATGCCAGCAGCTTTATCTCCCTGCCACTTCTATCTGCATCCTATGTCTTTCTCTTCCAGTGTAAATGCTTGGGGCTAGGTCTCTTGGGTTTTTTCTTGGGTTTTTTTTTTTTTTTTGCCTTTGTTGGAAATACAACTGCACTGGGCTCTTCATTCTCTTAGGTTTCTGCAGGGTCTACAGCAGAAAGTGTCAAGGATAGAGTGGTTGACTCCAGACTGCAGGTGTACGTCACCCGACCTGGCCTGTTCACTTGCCTTGCCACTAACAAACACAGCAAAACTTTTGGAGCCGCAAAAGCTGCAGCAACCATCAGTGTTTCAGGTATGCTGGGAAAGAAGGGGTTGTTTTACCCTTGCAATTGCAGCCCTAACTTCCCTGCTGGGGGAGCGGAAAGGGGTGTGAGGTACTCTAGAGGAGGAGGGAAAGACTTTGAGAGCTGATAGTGTGCAGGGGACTAAATTTGAGTACAAGTGCATCCTCTGCCAGGCTATTTCCTCATATATTCTTACACTTCAGAGACCGCACAGCTATCATTTCCTGAATGTTTGATGTTGTCTTGTACTTTGTGTACCAGAAGCAGACTTGGTAAGTTCATCCATGTGGAGGAAGTCATGGCCATGACCCAGCGTTGGTATCACCTAACAGCAAGGTGAAAATAGCTTTTATAAGCGCTTTGGCTTCTCAGGGGGTTGCATCCAGAAAGCAGGGAGGTTCCTGTTGGAGCAGTACCCCACTGTCCCTGGGGTAACCTCTGCTCCCAGGGGCATCTTCCAAATGGGGAAAGGATGATCCAAAGAGGAGAAATACTAATGGTCTGAGATAGCTGACCGCATTTATCACACCAAGAGAACGATGACAGCTTGCGCCTTCCCTCTTGGGATAGGCAGGGAGGTTTAGTTAGAGGAAAGAGGAGTCACTCGGGACTCCAGAAATGGAATGGTAGCCCTGAACCTGTTGTTAACCCAGCATGCATCTGCCCCTGTCTCTGCCTCAGCTTCTGCTCTGTTGAAAAAATAACCATGCCCTTTCTTACACTGGGCATTGAGACCTAGCAGCAAGCTCTGCCCTGCAAGAGACTCAGCACTTGGTACCTTATTTAACATCCCCACTTCTGCTTTTAGCCCAGCCCAGGCCCATGAAGCAGTGCAGCAAATGCAGTGGGGAGGGCAGATGCCTTAGGCTGGTGGGAGAAGCTATACTACTCTCCTCCAGGCTGCCTGTGCTTAGCAAGAGGGGAGCAGCCCCCCAGACCAGAGCAGGAGCCTGCCTTGTCCTCATCCCAGCTCCCAAGTGTCCCAGGACAGAGCTGTCCTGGTCCTTGGCTGACAGACAGCGCCTCTTCCTGGTGCAGTCCAGCGCCCTGCAGCGCTGCAAGCGGGGGCCATGGCCATCTGCCTATGCTGCTCCTCCAGTCCTGGTTTCTCCCACCTGTTACAGCTGCTGCCTACAGTAATGGATAAACGAGTGGCTTAAACAGAAGATGCTATCTGCTGAATTAAGCATAAAGGTGTGGGTTTAGCGTGCAACATTTCACCTCAGCAAGAACTGCAGTCAAGAATCCACTTCCTCCTCCTCATTCCCTCTCCCTCTATTGCATCCAGTGTTGCCTAGCTCTTCATCCCCCCAAGAAGGTGCAAAACAAGGACAGACTTTAGTTGCATCCTTCTCAGACAGCTTACAAGTCTCAGACAGATTTCCTAGCATGAAAATCTTAACTCCTACATCTCAGAAGGGTCAATGAAATGTCACTGATGACTTTTCCATTTCTTCTTTCTCCCGATTCATCACAATTCCTGGATCCTGTACCTCCTGGCAGAGTGGAGGTAAGAATGACTTTCTGTGGCTGCCTGAGGGTTTTCTGTGGGCCAGAGAGGAGAGGAATCAAGAGGATTTGGTTAATTTTGCTTAAGTGAAGGGAGTGGTTTTCTTGATGCCAAGCATGCAGATGAGGTTCACCTGAAAGGAACACTGAGCTTCTTTCTACAGGCATAATTGGAGACTGAGGCCAGGTAGACAAGGATCCTCCTGTATCAAGAAAGCAGTGGATCATACATCAGTAAGCATGTTTAAAATACAGTAGTGGTAAAACCACTTGTATGATCAGACATGCACTTCTCCTTAGTATTCTTTTGAGTACTGAACAATTTGTCTGGCTTTGTCCTTTTAGAGGTCTATATGCTGCACTGACAGATTAGTCTGGGAGAACAATGAGAGGGTTAGCTTGGGAGGAGGGTTGGGAGCTACTGGCCCTTAGAGCAAAGAGCAGAGCCTAAGAAAGTCTGAGCAAATGACTCTGCTGACATAAGATCCCTGCAAAGGCCCTTGCCTCCCTCACAGGGGCTTGCAAGACTGATTCAGGAAGTTTGTAAGCGATTTAGTGACCTCTCGGTGATGATGGCAGACTTATGCCTTACACCTGCACCCATGTAGGTGTGACAGACATGGGAAGAGTGATCAAATGCTCAGTCCTTCTGTCCCACAGTTGTTCTCAACATTTGCTACACAAAATTCCCCTTCTGTGACAAGGGACTGTGAGAAACATTTTGTTGCTGCTTCTCCAGTGCAGTCTAGTCTGTGTCTCCCTGCAGCTTTTAAAAAAGCAAGGAAACACAATATTAGCGCTGGTGACTGCTTCTGCAGCCCACTGAAGCCAGCAGAACAGCTGTCCCATACAAGCCTGTGCCCCCTTTTGGCTTTTGAGCACAGGGAAGGATGCAACTTTCAGATTAAGCACAATGGCCATCACCAGGAAAATGTGAATAACGACCACTGCCATGCCAAGGATGGCTCTAGCAGGGTGCTGGGGGCAGTGCGGTGCTGTGAGGAAACCTGCTCTGTGCCAGGGAGATCTCACGGGCTGTGGGATTGACGCAGGATGCCCGGGGGTGCCTGTGTCACATGAAGGGGTGTCTATAGAGCCTGAAATGATGCAGGGTGCCACAGTATCACTGCTGTTTCAGTACTACCTCAAGGAATCAGTGCCTTCCTGTATTTTTTAGCCCATGTGACATACAGGAAAATATAGGAATTAAAAAAAAAAATTCACATGGATCCCAAAGTAGCGCTGCTAAACCAGGCCTAGAGTGTCATCTGCAGAAAGCGGCATCTGAAAAGCAGAAATTTGGGTGTTGTCTACAGTCCCTTCTTCGTGTACTTCCAGCTTTCTGAATAAAAACAGCAAGAAATCCCAGGGCTGACAATGGGCGATTATTTGGACAAGGGGAAGAAACAAAAGGCAAAGATACAAATAGCTCTGCTGCCTACTCCAAATGGTTGGCATGTTGTGAATTGAACTCCCTGACCCCAGTTAAACTGACCGAATGAGCAGTGGGGACAGCTGCACCCAGCCCTCCTCCCGCCCTGATTTGGCTGTCCCCTGCACACAGGGGAGGCTGTTTTCCCAGGTTTCCTCCCCCACTGAGAGCGCTGCATCCCACAGGCTGCCTGATGAGAGGGCACATCCTCACCCACTGGCCTTGTTGCCGTTGGGCGGCCGTGGGAGCTGCTGGGAGCATGACTGACCTGTGCGTGCCCTTACCCTGCTTTTCCCTTTTGATGGTGATGGGGACTAAGGGAAGGAGGGGTGACAGCTGTCTTCTGCTAGATGCAAATAATGCAGGAAAGATAAATAAATGGCCCATGAAGGAGCTGAACCTACTGTGCTTTTTATTGCTCTGGCATAGCTCTGCACCCATGCTTTGTGGCAGGAGTTCGTGAAGTGGAAGATGTGGTGAAGAGAGGAGAGGATTGACTTTGCAGGGAAGCACCAGAAGGAAAACTGCAGAGGCTTGTGACTTCCTCCTCCCTATCTCTCCCACCTAAACATGTGTGGAAGAGAGGCAGAGTCAGGAGGGGTGCAGGAGCTGAGGAGGGGCAGGCAAGATCTTGGCTGTCTGATCTTGTGAAGAATTTTCTGTCATGTGCCGGGTGGGTCTCACCTGGCTCCTCCTCATTGAGTCCATCCAAAATTAAACTGTTGCTAGTCAGCAAAATATCCCGAGTTACCACAGGTGTGCAGCAAGCTTCATGGCTGATCTCTTCTGCAGGGAAACAGGAAAATGAAATTCCTGAGGGAATTGTGAAGGGCCGTGCTAGGTCACAGTTGTGTGTGATCACTCAGTCCTTTTGTCCACTTATATTGCTAGCAGCCCTCAGTCAGAGACTCAACCCTGAAGCTTGCCAGGAGGGCCTTGCATTCACACTGGGGTTCCTTGCAGAAGTTTCATTTTTGGATAGTATTAGCTGTTTTTAGCTAATATTTAGCTAATATTTAGCTAATATTTAGCTATTTAGCTAATATTTTAGCTTATTTTCCATCTACCCTCTCCTTCACCCTCTGTTAGCCTTACAGATGCCACTTTATTCAGAAACAGAGCCTAGGCATCCTCCTCTTGCTGGTGTTTAGGGCTGTGACCTTACTGTGTGTGTATGATCTTGTCCTCAACAGCAAGCTCTACAAGGGTGATGCAGGCTACTGCAGCACGTACAGAGGTGAGGTGTGTAGTGCTATCTTGGCAAAGAATGCTCTTGTTTTCTTCAACTCCTCCTATGCTGACCCAGAGGAGACCCAAGAGTTGCTTGTGCACACTGCCTGGACTGAACTGAAAATGGTGAGTTCATTCTGCCAGCCGGCCGCTGAGTCTCTGCTGTGTAACTACATCTTCCAGGAGTGCAATCCCTCGGGAGCTGGGCCAGCTCCAAAACCAGTGTGCAGGTAAATTAAAAAAAATGCTCATCTTTCACTTTCATTTTGTGGCGATGTATAGGCAGCAGGGAAGTAGTGAGAGTCTGTCTAGCCCTGCAGTAGCACTGAGTGAAAATGGGTCCTCTAGATTTGCATGGGGTTTCCCTTGGCTCTGTCCTCCATATGCACAAAGAAGACCTGATCCAGCTCTCTCTGTGCTCATTGCTAGGGTATGAACTGAATTCCAGGGCCAGATGTCTGTGTTGTATCAGGCTTTTAGTGGACATTGTTGACAAGAAATATAGATTTGAATAGCATAATTGATTTAAATGGTTAACATATTGCTATCAGTTAAATCTTACAATGTCAGTATGTACTCATTATTACTATCAAAAGTAATTACTTCTTTGGAATTTTGACTAAATATGGTCACAGTGCATGCAACAAATCTGGCTAAGGCAGTACACTAATCATTCGGTCCTTCCCACCACTACAAAGATGAAACAAAACCAGACAGCTCCAGAGGCTCTGCTAGTGTAATTGTACCTGCTAAACCAAACCTCCTATGTGGCCCTTGTATCCTCCCATATGCAGAGAAATGTGCATTGAAACAAGTCTGGCAGGGACCCTGAGGAGCCCAAAGCATCTCCCACTGCAGCTAATCCACTGCTGACAGGTGTTTGTGCAACACTTTCCAGTGATAGAAGCACTGCTCCCTCCCTCCCAGTGCAACTTCCTGAGCAGCCTGTCCCTCATTGCTTCTTGTCCTCCCATCGTGGCCTTGGAGAGAGGTTTCTTCCTTTCCTCTTTGCAGTGAGATTTTAAGTCTTCCCCAGCTTCTCAGACCAGAATAAAAGTTTTTTCCAAGCTTTGCTCATAGCTCTTGCTTTTCTGGCTTCTGAAGCTTCTGTTTATCATCTTTCCCTAAGCACTAAATATACATAGCCTCCAGCCCAGGTTCTGTTAGTGTTAACTGTAACAAAGTGATTGCTTGGTGTACCTTGCAGAGGACAGTCCCACGTAGAAGTCTCAGGGTGAAGCTCTCTTTCTTCCTAACGTAACTGTTGTCCACAACTGATTCATTTCCATTTTTAGCCCCTGGAGTACTTGTCTGGTCATTCCCATTTCATATTTGGGCAGCTGACATCTCTGACTAAGTGCAGTACTTTGCTGTTGTCCTTCTTGATTCACATCTTAAAACAGATTATTCAGACTTTAGTTTATTGGGAGAGCAGCTCCAACTCTAGTGTCTCAACTGAAATATGCCTTTCTCTGCAGACATGGCAAGCAGTCTGCCAACTGGACTTGGTCCAGAGGTAGTCTACTGGCAATTATTTTTCCAGTTATGTAGGGGCTTTCTAGGACAATCAGCAGCATGTTGTCTTTGTAATCTGGACCTTTCTGATTGTACCTACTTTAATATCTCTAAAACAAAGGCACAGAGGAAAATCCCAGTATGAAACTTGATAGTACATTGCATTCTTTATTTAGTGCCTATTGTGTTTAGTATTCCTCCAGCAGCATGGTAATGGCATGGTAAATGGCATCTTATGAAAGAAGTGCAAGTATCCACAGATAATCATGCAGCTGAGTACTGAAACTTGCTTTTTGCTGGCAGACTCCTCCCTGCTGCCGTGTTCTGCTCTTTGTCATTGTACCCTTTAGCACATGATCTCTCTGCCTATTTTCAAGATGTGTGACAGTATTTATATCTGAACCACACATGCACAGCACATTTGTCAGCTAAGGATTCTGCACAGTTCTCCATGAGGTGTTTCAGTGAGATCTGGGTCTTGCTTCGTTTACTCCTGCTCGCAAGTGGCCCTGCAAGAGGAGAACTCATGGTGATTTTTCTGAAGACCTGCACTTCTGATGTCAGAGTAATATACAAATCAGCACAAATCTGCACTTGATCTCGAGCTAACAGGCACAGCATTTGCAAATATGTCTAAACCTTAATGGACTTGACTGGCATCATCTTTCAACTCCATGAGTCAATGTTATGTTTTTTTCCCTTTAATGATTTTTCCCCATGATTTTAATGCAAATTTAAAAGTAGCTTTCTTCATGACAAGAGGCATGGAATGGTATCCTTCCTCTTTTCTGTTCCCAGAGCACATCAGCTGGACAACAGTTCCTCCAAGATCCTAACCTAATGCTCTTTTTAATAACTCAGACATCTGATACATACTTCTGAACAGCTGAGGCCTCTGTGGGCTCTTGAACACATTTCACACGGTCTTGGTTACTTTCCAATTATCTTATCTGCTTTTTACTGACAACTTTTTACCTGTCTGCAGAAACCGGCTAGACTACACCAGTTTCCAGCTGAAATACTTAATGAGTAAGAATTTAACTATCTCAGAGGCTGGAGAATTCTTCCAGTTTTTGAGGGATATATTTTCCTTGACATATTCCCCTACGTTTTTTTCTTGTTATTTATTCTCGGCACCATTTTACCTCTCCCCACGTAACTTTTAATCTCCATTTTGGTTTGGAAGCTAGCTAGCAAAAATAACAACTGACAAACAGACTGAGTAAAGCTTTTATGAAAATGATCAAAGGGTAAAACAAGATGAAGTGAAACAGAAGGAAACAACATGGGAAAGTTTTCACTTCATGTAAATGAAGATGTAATTTCATTAAAATTAGAATTTTCCTGTTTTTAAGGGAAAGTGATGTCTTATGTCATGACTCTTGATGACATCTACCTTTTGCCACTGGCTGCTTCTATGACAGCAAAAGAAAACCCCTCAATTTCTGTTTCAACCACCGCTGATATGAAGTGACCAGGCTGCAGGGAACAGTCTCATGTTGGGAAACGTCTCTTTTTGGTCAGGTCTGTGTGTCCCCGTCTCCTCTTAAACAGTCCTTTGTGGTCCCTAAAATGCTACTGGCCCACTTGTCCTCTTCTGCTGCTACTGTTCTTTGTCCATCTGTCATTCACATGACATAAAATTTCTAATAATAATCTGAAGTACTCTTTGCATATGATCTCATCAAGCTCTTGCTGTTCAGGATTAAGTGTTATAACAATGGTATGAACTCAGGATAAGGACACTGTCCATCCCTCCCTCTGGCTGCCTCACCACACTCCAGGGGTGGATTTGTGGGTAAAACACTGCTTTTAACACTGGAGTGGACAGGATTGCAGAAGAATGGTCTTTCGCATTTTGCAGTTGCACAGTGAATAAGGGCCTTGTTTAAGGACGCTCAGGCTTCAAGAGTGAAGTCAGCCAGCGCAGCCCAGATCTCCCAAGTGTCGGCCAGCACTTCAAATGAAAGATTTTCTCATTTCCCTAGCTAAACATTTCTTTACTTCAGAAGGTCATTCCTGTTCCACATGTTGTTTAACATGAAAAAGATAAATTACGCCATCTGGCTGCATTCTGGCTTTCATAGAAGTGAGGAAGGAATAAACCAACACTAGCGAAAACCAAGCATGAGGCAGCTGGGTTTCGATGGCTTCAGCATGCAGACTTGAAGGACATCCATTGCTGTTGTGGAAAAGCTGCTGCCCCGGTAGAATTCCCAATGGCCTCTGTCCTTCAGGTGCTTTAGAGGGTTTGCAGCATTGGTAGTCATCACTGAAACTCATGGCCATCTGCTCTTGCCAAAACTGTTGGCAGACCATAGGAAAAGAAAATACACCGGCCCACCAGGTGATGAATTTGGCTAAAACCTTCACCATAGACCCCAGCTGTACCTTTCTGCATCACTGTATCCTCTTCCACACTCACCTGCAGGTGTGGTGGTCAGGAAGGATGCGAATTCACAGAGGACTTCAGCTGAGCTCAGTAAAAGTAATCTCTGCACATGACCTCAAAACTGGGTTTGCAACTCAGGCTCTCAAGAATGAGTAAATAAATAAGCAAATCACTGATTAATTGACTAATGCAAAAACCCCTCTAACTTTCCGGTATAGTACAGTTTCTTTCTTTTCTCTCTCTCTTTTTTTTTTTTTTCTTCCCAGAGCAGGTATTTTTGCCTTGGCCTTCTTCACAAACAGTTTCTGACCTAAGGAACATTTAAACATCCAAAGTACTTATTGTCAGTGAATGTTTCACATCATTATGGAGGTCATACATTAGGTAGGAGACAGTTAGGTCTCTTCTTTTATGAGGCACTGTAAAGGTTTTGCTATAGACAGCTGACAGATAGAAAAGATAGAAAAGGACTCAAAGGTGTCTATGGAGAAAAGAAAATTGGATGAGTGATTCTGTGAGACTGAAAATGCAGGCAAATATTTATTTTAAGAAGATTAAGAATTGCAGCTCACCCCCTGTCTTTAATAGATGACACTTTAATGTACAATTTACAGAAGACGAGTGGCAATTTTAGAATGTACTGAAAAATGCCAAGATAACTCCCAGACGTCATGCTTATTAGGAGAAAATGGCAATACATCTATAGAAAAAGATGGGAGAAAACTCCTCACGGACTGTGATGTGTTTTGTGCATAACATTTCTTCATTAAATATGTAGCGTTGTAGGTTTCCTAAAGGAAGCTGTTACATTTTATACAGAATTTCCTTTATGGTTTATGAGCCAGGCAGACTGTCTTAAAGAAGCATAATCCCATTAATGGATTTCTGTCAGCCTGCATAACCCCTGCACATCACTGCTAAATGCAGCCATTGTTATCAAGCCATTGACTGCTGTATTTCACTGTTTTTTGCAAAATAATGTAGAGAGAATTGCCTTGCTGTAAAGGATCTCTACTGCTTTAAGGAATGGCTCTCAATGGAGGAAAACTCTCAGAAGGGGATTTACAAGCCAGGGCTGATGTTGCTTGCTCTTCCTGAATGCAACAGGCTGCCCAGCCTGCACCAGGACCCCAGTGCCTGCACCCACATCCCTTTCTTTGGTAAGGTGGCACACACTGTCCATTGTCTGGAGAGCTGTATTCTTAGTGAGGGACAGGGAAAAGATGTGATCCATAATTTACAACTAAAGCAAAGGCTGAGGGTGTATACTGTCCTGTCAGTGCCTGTGCATGACAGTGTGACAGCCGTGTTGGCTGTTTGCCTGTCTTGTCAGACTGGAGTGCGGGAAAAAACTCTCAAGCAATTAATGCCTAGCTCTTTATTGAGAGGATCATAACAACTTCATTGCCAAAATCAGCCTTGATGATGCCAAAATTGCCATTCAGGTGCCATTGCAAAGAAACAAGCCTCTTAAGCACTGCTGGGAGGGAACTTTTTCCCATAGCATGTTTGTAAATAAGCACTTAATCACATCCTGGACAACCCCTCCTTACATCTTGTCTTGTCTTTTTACAGATTTTAAGAAGGAGAATATAACCAGTAAGTAGACTGCTCGAGGCTCCATGTTACTAGAGGTGGGCATGATATTCTTTATTGAAGATGCAGCTTGCACATCATTTCTGTGTTCCACTCTGGTCCTGGCTGGCTGGATTCAGGTTATTACCAGGGAATACCTGACCTTCCACATACAAGGCATGGGCAAATGCATTTCTAGGTCTTCAGGGCTTGAGGAGAATGTGGGTTTGTAACTGTTGAAGGTGATTAGAGAGGCATGGTGCTTTTAGGTGGTACCCTCCCTTCCAGCTGTTCCCCCTTTTTTCTACCCATTGCTTCTAATTTGGCTTTACCTGTATTTGGTATTTCTGATACTACTACCAAGATCATCCCAGCCTTATATGCTATTGCTGACATGGTTACCCATGTCAGGCTGGCCTTGCGAGACCTTCTTATCCAAAAGCCCCAGCACTCTCCTGCAATCACCTCTGAAGTCTGGCCATTTCTCATGTGGCTCCCCATGACCAATGGCGAGACCCAGCCATCCGTGGGGTAAAGTCTCCTGCCTTGCTGCTGGTCATGGCTCAAACATGTAAATCCAGATCCTCCAACTGACATGCAACTACAGTTTAAAGCTCAGCCACTGAACTTGTCCTCTTGAAAAAAGGAGGAACAGCATCTCCCTCCTGGCATGCTTCTGAGCAGGCAAGGTCTGCAGATTTGGCAGTGGCAGGCACCTTCCGCTCGGAGAGAGAAAGTGAAAAGGATGAAATTGAGACTTTCGGGGAATTTTCTTTCATAGGAAGGCCTTGGCTCCATCTGGCCACCCAAAACTCGAGTGCCCAGCGCTGCACACCTGGGAGACAAGTGCTTTTGCACATCATGAGTGCTCCAGCATCACTGCCCAATGCTTACAGCCCACAGATGCAGCCATCCCCTCCCTGGGGAAAGGGACATGAGGGAGGGATGTCAGCAAATGAGTGGTGCATTCACGAGATGGTTTCAGCCTCCCTGTGGATGTTTGCAAGTTCAGGACATGGCCTCTGTCTCCTGTGTAAATGTGTAACCTTTGTGTTCAGTTTTCACAGTATTCTCCCAGGACACCATTGCACAGACATGCACTATTTGGTCATGAATCAGGGAGATGTAACAGTAACATTTTGGTGATATTGCCCCTGCGTTTTGACTTCAGAGCCACTGTCATGTGCACAACGGTTTGGGGAGCATGAAGCGAACTGTCTTCTAGCTTGCCCATCAAAGTTAGTCATTAAAGGCCAGCTGGACCACCTTTATTATTACTTTTGTCCTCATTGTAGCAAGACCACATGTGAGAGCATCTGCATTTTCCAGGACACCAAGGACTCAGGGGTGCTTCCTTAGTGTTGCTGTGGCCCCTAAAGTTCTCCACATTGCTCCTCTAAGGTGTCACACTGATGTTTGTTACAGATCTGGGCAAAAGTTTTTTCATGTTGGTTACTAGTCAGGTTTCAGGCATTGATTTCCTTGCCTTTAAATGTTAGGCATTTAAAATGCTGGGCTCAGACACACAACTACCTTCTAGAGCAGCCTAACAAGATTTTATACCTCTGCAGAGCTACAGGTGCTGGTCATGTGGGGGCTGCTAGCTTGTTGCAGGTGTGAGGCATAACATGGTAGCTTACATATCAGTCAAAAAGGTCCAAGTTAGAGCATTTTACCTTGCATTTGTGATGGGTTAAGTAGGTTAAATGTGCTCATGAAGTCCATGGCCATTCCTATACTGAGGTGTTTGCATGCCTTTGGCTGCAGGACTTGATCCTGTGTTTGAACTCACTCACCTGGAGCAAACATTGTCATGGTGGTGTTTCTACCCATCCATGTGTAGTGCCTGGTGCCTGGTGAAAGGTCAGAAAGCTAAGAGTCTATAAAAGACCTATAACTGCAATCCTAAGTGCAGTGTGCGATGCAAGAAGAAAAGAGCATTAGCTCTTTTCTTAGTCATCATGATGCATTTACTATGTTCGTCCTACAGGGGAAGTAGGACAATCTGTGAGGATAAATTAAACCACATAGCCTTTGTCTCAAACTTTAAGAAGACAGTAGAAAATAGAGTTATGACAACAACGTTTGCTGCCTTGTTAGTTTATCTAACAAGGTTAATGATGCAGTGGACCCTGATGCATGAAAGTCTCCTATGAGGACAGATGATTTCTAAATTTATGTTTTGGGAACATATTCCTGAAGTAAAAATCCTCTCGAGATTTTCTGCTTAATTTTTCTGCAGCCAGGGTAAGCCTTATCATGGAAAGTGAACCACACATTCTTTATTATAAAGAACATAATTTCATACTGATACTATTCCTTCAGATCTGAAGTTGCCTTCAGTGTGTGGTTTCCACACATGCTGGAAACCATAGGCTGTTTCCAAACATCAGTCTAGGAGTATAAGCACTGTACAGAGGTAGGGAGGAGACATACCACTGTGGCACCTTATGAAACCCAGCCCCTTGCTACTTACCCCGGCCATGTGGGTGTCTTCCTGTTAGTGCCCCTGTGAGAGTGCCAGTGCTGCAATTTGCTTTCTGCCTTGGTATGGCATGAGTGGCTTCACTGTGGTTCTGCTCTGCACCTTCTGTGTGGAAGCACTGTGAACTGGGTAGATGCAGTGCAACTATTGCAGGTAGATGCAGTGCAGCCTTTTCTTAATCTGGAAGAGCTCCAGTTCCCTCTTCAGAGTTTTACCAGATTTGACCTTAGGCATTGAGTTCAAAATCCATTTAAGTGCGAACAGGAGGCTAAGCAGTTCCCTGCCTGCAGTTGTATGGTCCTTTTATGCACTTCAGATCTGTTGCTAATTGGCATGTGCTCTTGTGAAGTTTACTCTTGTGAGTCCCTGCTGCAGGACATGGTCTGAGATGCCTTGACCCCATTATTTATTTTCCCCCAGGAACTTGCTACAGTGGCAATGGCCAGTTTTACCAGGGCTGGGCCAACATCACAGCCTCCGGCATCCCCTGCCAGAAGTGGAGCGACCAGGTGTGCATCAGTATGAGATCCACTGAACAGAGAGCCATGCTCGAGGTCTGCTTTACCAAAGAGTTTCCCAGAGCTGGGCAGCCCAGTCCCAGTGGAAGGGCTGAGCAGAGAACAGGTTGCCTTCATTCCTGAGTTCACTGGTGTCTCACACCCTCTTCATATTTCAATCTGGAAGTTACCCTGCCCATGGCAAGATGTGTTCTCTGTCATTCTGGCAGGCTACTGAAAGGCTGTTTTATCTATGCCTTTCTTTGTTCTTTTGTTTTGTTTGGTTTAGTTTTGCTTACACCAGCAGGAAGAATTATACCGCAACACTAATGCAGTTTGTTTCCTCCCCCAAGGCTCCCCACTTGCACAGGAGGACTCCTCAGGTTTTCCCTGAGCTGTCCGATGCTGAGAATTACTGCCGCAATCCAGGAGGTGAGAATGAAGGTCCCTGGTGCTACACAAAAGACCCATCCGTGACCTGGGAATACTGCAGCGTGTCTCCCTGTGGAGATGGTAGGCAACTGCAATTTGGGATTTCTGCCGCTGTGGTTGTTTTGGGGTCATGCAAGGTGTTTGCATCCTGAGCACTTGCAGCCACGCTGATCTGTTCTGTCTTCAGGATTTGGCTGGTCCTGGTTCTTCTCATAGATTTGCTCAGCATCTTTAGCCAGCAGGTGTAATATGCACCTTGAGATGGGAAAATGAAAATATGCAAATCAAGCACCTTGCCCCAGATTATATTAAGGCCAAAGGATGAAATCAAATTTCCTGTAGTATTGCGAGAAATGGATTTGCCACACTGTGTTTTGAAGAGAAGGTAGGGGTTTGGGCATGTTTTCAATAATAAAAAACAATTTAACTGAAAATAAATCTGAAAATGATGGAAACGTCACCCTGTGATGTTGAAAATAAGTCTTTCTGGCATTTCTTGTTCAGGGAACAGAACAATTTTTGAAACATATTTCATCCAATCTGCATAGTTTCTGGATCTCAGTGTTTGGAAATAAGACAGTTCTGCTTGCACAGAGAACAGGGGTGCTGTGGACTTAAGGGAACACAAATCAGTATAGGTTTAGCCGTCCTTAAAAAGAATGGTTTAAATTTCTTTCTGTTCTCAATCATTGGATGTACAGATTAGCATTTTCTAGAATGTCTCAGAAAGTACTCATCAGGTAGCTACCTGAATATATTTTTTTTTCCTAAAGATATAGCCAAATGTATTTTACACTGCTTTACCATATTTGCCCCATAAAGACACTGAGATGCAAATTGTTGGAGGCAAGGGGATATTTCAGGAAGTATTACCATGTACTTACTTGGTCTTACACTCCTCCATGCAGATTCCTTTTAGGACACATGATACATTGTGGTCCACATTGTAGATGATTGATCTTTCCCACTGCAGACGTTACTATATTTGAATACTATTGAGACCATCAGATGTGATTTCCCATCTGTAACTCTTGCAAACTGATGCCTTACCAAAAATGTGTTCACAGCTCAATGGGAACTGTGTCTTGGTCTCTACCAGGTCCTGGGTTTTCACATTTGACAAGCAGAAATGGGTTTTGCATCCTCCAAACCACTCTTCTCTAGTATGGTCCTCTCACACAGTCATACAGTTTTATCTGTAATGTCAGGAGTTCTCAGGACATCAGGCTGACTCCGTAAATACCTCCTAGAGAAAGGCCTACGAACTAGTAGAGGCATAACCTTCTGATTTTGTTTGCATTACAGCATCATTATCACTAGGAACAAGAAAACCAAATGGAGAGACTCCAAATCTCCCCCCTCCTCCTCCCTTTTCCCCTACGTACTCCATGAATGTTATCATCTCGATCATCTCCAGCTTTGCTCTGATTGTGATCCTTGGCATTGTCACCTTGGTTTGCTGCCGTCAGCGAAAGCAGTGGAAAAACAAAAAAAGGTAAAGCTGGGTACTTAATTGAAGGAGATAAATGCTGCTTTGAAAGAAGGTTTGTCTGTTTCTGAGACCACAGTCCTGTGAACACCTAGTAGTGGGGAGTAGCCCTCCCTTTGCTTGTAGCAGCCCAGTGCAAGCTCTGACAACTGCCTGTGCTAGAGCAGGAGGCCTGGTGGCTGTTTTGGGGACATGGCATGACACCTTGCTGCAAAGCTCTTTCAATAGCCCTGCTGCATGTCCTTTTTCTGTCCTGGAAGAAACCAGCCCAGAGGAGATGCAGATGGTTATCTCCTGGTTGAGGACTGTGCACCCACTGACCAAAAACCGCTCTGTTGTTTCAGAGAGTCAGAGACACCAACACTCACCACTCTGCCCTCTGAACTCCTTCTGGACCGGCTGCACCCCAACCCCATGTACCAGCGGATGCCCCTCCTCCTCAATCCGAAATTGCTCAGCCTGGAGTATCCCAGGAACAATATTGAATATGTGAGAGATATTGGGGAAGGAGCATTTGGGAGAGTCTTCCAAGCAAGGTAAGTGGCCTGTGTGTGAGTCCTCTCTATCTGGAGGTACCTGGGAAAAAATTGGCAGTCAGACAACCCCTTATCTGGGTTCATTTCTGGAATTTCTGGAAATTCATTCACTCAAACCAAAATCAAACACGTGTACCAAATGGTACACTCAGGCTTGAATAATTGTTTCTGTTGTCCACTGCTTTCTATTGATATTTGTTAAACTTTTGTCCCAGATTACTCTCCTGTTCTTCTCTCTAGTAGATGCAACGTCTTACTCACATACCAAAGACTGGTGTAAAAGCTTAGCTAAATTTATCAGCATTGTTTTTGCCAAGAGTATTGCCTGTGACATGACCTATTGTGAAATTCTTGCATTTCCCACTATTTGTGAATTGTTAGTGTGTGGTGTCCTTCATTATAAGGCTATCACTGGCCAGTAATTACCACAGAGGGCAATGTGTCATGCTACAGTTAGGTCTTGACCCAATTTCCATTTGATTCAGTGGCAAAACCAAACCAAATGAAAAATCCCCTAAAAACCCAACTCACTTCGGCCAATAATTTTTTTGTGTGTCCCCTTTAGTTACTCATTTTTAATTCTTGGAATTTGCAGACATTGTTGCCTCTTTTGAATTTAAGATATTAGATGAGATATCAGTTCTGTTAAATCTCGTGGGAGGTGAGATCATGCACTTCTTCAAATGTGAAAAATGTTTCACTGAAAAACCCAGAGATGAACCCAGTTCTGTCTAGACTGAGGTGGATAGAGGGTGTCTTGTTAGCTTTGACAGAGTCCATAATTTCTGCAGAACAATCTTTGGCCAGTACTGGTCTCCATGTAAAATCCCATCCCCAAATTCCTGAAAGAAAGTGGACAGACTATCCATTTCTGTCATTGCTCAGGATGGTTTTCTTTGTCCTTTTCCGTTAACAGGAGAACAGGGAATGTGGATGATTTTCTAGATGTGTCTGATGTAGTTTATGATGACCTCAAAAAAACCAGGGGAGTAGGAGAGTACCACCATGGACCAAGACCTGCCTGGTGGAACTGCTGTCATTGACTTCAAGGACAAAAGAATCTCCTTGCAAAAAGCAGTCATAATTGCAGATACTTCTAATGTTTATAGTTATGCTGTTGATGTATCTGCTAGGAAATGAGTTATGTGGGGTTAAATGTGTTAGGGCAGGGAAACAGTTTCAATAGCTGTGATGGATTCTTATTCTAATGAAGGGATGCATTTTTTCTAATGGAAGAAATACAAGCATGCTTTAATATAGAGAGAGCTAAAAATAACAAAGTTTGAAGAGTGTACAGTGGGAAATCACAGATGCTTAGCCTGTGATTGATTGTTAGCCTGGATGGCAAAGCCAAATGCATCTGAGCTTGAAACAAGAACAAAGCTGTAGGAACTGTGCCACAGCTGTGCTGGGGCACTGCATGCCAGCCGCCGCAGGGACACAGGGCAGACCTTGTCCCAGCCTCAGCACGGTGCTCAGGATGCCCTATGGAGCATCACCTTCCTGCTTGTGCGGTGGGCGTCTTCATTGTGCTGCAGCTGCCCAAGCAGGGCAGGTGGTCTTCCTGCTACCTGTCCTGGGAGCTTCAATATAGTTGAAGTGCTGCACAGACCTCTCTGAGCTGGAAATTACTCTCTCCCACATCGTGTAGGATCTCTCAAAGGGCATTCAAATGTCACTAAAGCACTAGGTTAAGCAAGTGCTAAAGTGATGTAGAGACTTTTTATGCGGATTTCATCCACCCCAGTGCTACAATTTCTTTTAATTAAACCTTTTTGGAATTGTCAGTGGAAACTGGAACAAAAAGACTAGGAAAAAGAAAAGCGCAACACATCTTCTTAGCCAGCATTTGAAAAGTGAAGAGTACCATATCCTGAGAAATACCTGCGCTCTGTGGCTCAGGGAAGGAGCCACAGAAATATTGCTCCTCAGGGGCCTCCTGATTTTAATTAATATGTCTATCAAAAGTGCCCCCTAGACCTTATATTTCCAGGGAACATTTATGCCACTGGCGTTCCTGTGCACTACTGGCAGATCAGCACAGACTGCTGATCCAGTAGCTCAAGCTGTGCATCCCTCCAGGTTACTGAAGATATCACCACCCAAATTGTTGCCTTCCTGTCTCAGATGGATAAAATGTACTTGTCTGTGTGTGTTAGATGGACATCTTGAGCTAAGTTTAACAACTCTCTTACTTCTTCTGGTCTCATGTTTCTCCCTCTCCTGTAAACACAGCTCTGTGCCTGGTGCCAGTGATGCCTTTGCCAGTTGGCTTGCTATGAGTCCTGATTCAGTGTTTACTTGCTCCTGGGTCAAGCAACATGTTAGGACAGGAAGCGTCTGGCTATCATTTGCCAGCTTCTCCTGAAAGGCTGCCATCTACACCAGGGACAGCTTCACACTGGAAAGGATGAGGAAGTAACCAGTTACCTTAACAGACGTCCTTAAAGCAAGATTCAGGAGCCGGCGCAGCTCTGTCTCGACTGGGTCATGATGGCGAGCTCAGGATCCTCTGCCCTTGGGAGGACCATGCTGGCCCCACATGCCACCAGAGCACAAGCCCTGTGTGATTTAATGCAGACAAGCATGCAAGTTTTCTCCCAGAGCTGGAGCTGCATGGTCCAGGCTAAGCCTGAAGCCCAGGATTGCCTAAAAGCCTCAATATGGGGTCTTTGCTGGCAGGCCAGTACACCCCCACTGCAAAGGCACAGCTTGTCATCTCTGCAAGAGAAAAGGCTGTCTGTAAGTTTGGAGTTTCACTGTCAGAAGTCTCCTTGTGTTCTTTCCAAGTGCAAAGCGTGTTTCTTTGACCTGCTGTCTCAAATATAGCTGAAAAACAGTCTGGATGTCAATTAAAAAAACCCCCACAACAAAACAAGCCCCTGCCAATTCAGAGCACTCTCCTGCCCACATACAAATTTCTCCAAAGAATAGGGTAAAGGTAGGTCTCTTCATCCTCAGTAGATGTTAATTGCATCATTTAATGATCTAACAGAAGCTACCCAGCTGTGATGCTGAGAGAGATGGGGGACAGGATACAGTCTTAAATATAGGTTCAAACTGCTCCTCATTTTTTTTGCAGTTACTGCTCTGGAAAGAAAACCTGACAGGAAACTTAAAGTCAGACACTCTCTGTAGGTAGACATGGGCTGAAATCCCTAATTGCATGGCTGGTTAGTGATTTGAATGGCAGCTAGTTCTTTGAAAAGCCAAATGCTGCCAGTGTTGCACAAATCCATCAATGGCGAAGAAGGTGAGGAGAGCTGCTGTTCAGCTCATGCACAAAAATTGGACATTTATCCTAAACATTTAGATAATCACAAGAGAGGAAACCCAAGGTAATTTCTGTAGATATTTCCCAGTTCTAGAAATTTACCAGTTTTCTAGGAAACACTCCACATTCTGGCCAACTGCCTGAATTCTCCTGGTTAATTTCAGAAGCTTCCCATTGCCCTCCTGCAGATGTGCCGCTATCCCTTTGTGCAAAGTCTGTCTTTTGGACACAAAAGGGCTCAACTTTAACAGCACTCTGCCAAGACTGCAAAGAGAGTCTGTCTGGTGGGCAAGTAACAGAAAGTGCATGAAAGCCAAAATACCTGAAGAAAACATGCTTAAACTCTTAAGAGGGTTAAATGTACTTTAAGTTGATGGTTTGACTCGATGATCTTCAAGGTCTTTTCCAACCTAGATGATTCTGTGATTCTGTTCCAGATCAGTGTGAGTTTTCCCAGGTCTGCTAAGGAGTGGGCTGAAGTAGCATGTGAGTTACCAAGGATGAAATTACTTAGTGTTGCCTAAAGGCCCATTAAAAGTCTTTGTACAGCTTACATTGCACTCGAGTTACATTTAGCTTAGTATACATTACAGGATCTCAGTGGATCAGATGGATGGGTGTACTTCAGGTTTTAGCCTGAGGTGAGCTTCTCTCTCCAAAGCATGCAAGGCGAAGCTGTTCCTACCTCTGCTTTGGCACTGCACTAGGTCGGCTAGCCAATGGTGAGTGATAATCTGCAATGAGGCTGCTCAAAAGAGATAAAGGCCCTCCTCTTTTTACTCTTAAATGCTCTACTGGTTTCTTTAGGCTGCTCCTGCTGACCTTCTTCAGCGTGGAGATTAGACAGCAGATGGTAGAAGTGCTGGTACTTCTCCCCTCCTACTAGACTGGAAACTCACTGCCAGCATAGAGGTAAAAAAGGAAGACATTTTGCTGTAATAGAAGCAGTAGCAGACAAGTGTGGAATCTGCTCCTCTGCTCTGACGTGCCGGACCTCCTCGCCCAAGTGTCTCAGCTGTGATCTGGCCACCTGTGAGATTCCTTTCTTGATGGGCACCCTGCCATCTTCTGACATTTGACATTTACAGCATCCAAGTGCATCTGTTGCAACTGCCAAACCGTCTGGAGTAGATGACAAGGAAACTGGAAGTTTGCTTTGGAAATCGGAACCTCCTCTTGGGGCAAGTGAGCAGTAAAATAACCTGGCATTTGAGCAATGGGAGGGCAGTCAGGCTGGCATAGTAACACAACATGTAAATGGGCACAATTCTCCATGGGCTCTGGCTGGCTACCTGTAAGAAGCGTGTTCTAAACTGCAGGAGCCCTGGGAAGAATTAACATGAACAACAAAATGCATGTCTGAGGATTGACGCATGTTTGAAGAGTGGAAAGTTACTCTCCTTCGTAACAGCTACCCCTAAATCTTTGGCAAGCCCATCTAATTAAAATTGTTGAGGGCACAGTGACCTGTGGATACGAAAACAAAATGAGTCTCTGATTGCTCTAAGTCAGGAAGCTCTGTTTCCTATGGATTTGTGTCTCTAAGCTCTAGCTGACGATTCACCTGTGTCTTAACGTGGGTGTATTAATGAATTACCTTGTTATTCAGACAGGGCACATGTATGACCCTGGGAACTACCGACCTGTCAGCCTCACCTCTGTGCCTGGGAAGATCATGGAACAGATCCTCCTAGAAGCTATGCTGAAGCACATGGAAGACAGGGAGGTTATTCAGGACAGCCAGCACAGCTTCACCAGGGGCAAGTCCTGCCTGACCAACCTAATGGCTTTCTACTACGGAGTAACTGCATCAGTAGACAAGGGAAGAGCTACAGATGTCATCTGTCTGGACTTCTGCAAGGCCTTTGACACAGTCCCCCACAACATCCTTCTCTCTAAGTTGGAGAGATATGGATTTGATGGGTAGTAGTCAATGGCTCAATGTCCAGATGGAAGATGGTGACAAGTGGTGTCCTTCAGGGGTCTGTACTGGGACCAGTGCTGTTTAATATCTTCATTAATGATACTGACAGTGGGATTGAGTGCACCCTCAGCAAATTTGAAGATGATATCAAGCTGGGTGGTGCAGTCAACATGCCAGAGGGACAGGATGCCATCCAGAGGGACCTGGACAAGCTGGAGAAGTGGGCCCAGGTGAACCTCATGAGGTTCAATAAGACCAAGTGCAAGGTCCTGCACCTGGGTTGGGGCAATCTTCATTATCAGTACAGGCTAGGAGATGATGTGCTGGAAAGCAGCCCTGAGGAAAAGGACTTTGGGGTAGTAGTGGATGAAAAGCTGGACATGAGCCACCAATGTGCAGCTGCAGCCCAGAAGGCCAATGGCATCCTGGGCTGCATCAAAAGAAGTGTGGTCAGCAGATCGAGAGAGGTGATTCTGCCCCTCTACTCTGCTCCGGTGAGACCTCACCTGGAGTACTGCATCCAGCTGTGGAGCCCTCAGCATAAGAAGGATGTGGACCTGTTGGAGCACGTCCAGAGGAGGGCCACAAAAATGATCAAAGGGCTGGAGCACCTCTCCTAGGAAGACAGGCTGAGAGAGTTGGGGTTGTTCAGCCTGGAGAAGGCACTGGGGAGACCTTATAGTAACCTTCCAATACCAATACCTGAAAGGTGCCTAAAAGAAAGCAGGGGAGGGACTGTTCACAAGAGTATTTAGCAATAGGACAAGGGGTAATGACTTTAAACTAGAAAAGGGTAGATTTAGGTTAGATGTAAGGAAAAAGTTTTTCAGTATGAGGGTGGTAGATCACTGGAACAGGTTGCCCAGGGAGGGAGTGGAGGCCCCATCCCTGGAGACACTCAAGGTCAGGCTTGATGGGGCTCTGAGCAACCTGATCTAGTAAAGATGTCCCTGCTCACTGCAGGGGGGTTGGACTAGTTGACCCTTGAAGGTCCCAGCCCAGTACATTCAATTATTCTAAGATTCTATGATTCTATGATTTGCCCCTTCTGTCCTGTCACCTGTTTCCACAAAACTTGCTGGAGCATAACTATTTCCTAGACCTCAACTCCACCATGTCAAATTCAGCTCAAATTAGCTAATGGGTTTAAAACTTGTTGAATTACAGGCACATGTACATGCCACACTCCCAGAGAACAGTGGCAAAAGGCTATTTTCCATACAAAACCAGGAGAATATACTGTAATTGTTACTTTCACTCTAATAGTAGCTAGATGTACAAATGCCACTATTGTGCCAGGTATGGGACACCACACTGTGAAAAGAGGCTCTTTCAACATTTTCATATAAAATAGGTTTATTTTTAACTCTGGTAATCTCAGTCATTATACCCCAAAAGCGAACTGGTTGAACTGAAGTGTCCATTCATCTCTCCATGAAATTTCTGATGTGACCTCCAGTCCAGGAGGAGGTTATTCTTACCAACCTGTTATTTATCTGTCTCTTTACCAGTCACAGTAAAGATTCTGTAAGCAGACAAAGCAGTGA
Organism: Podargus strigoides; assembly: GCA_028020825.1. Taxonomy (NCBI): domain Eukaryota; kingdom Metazoa; phylum Chordata; class Aves; order Caprimulgiformes; family Podargidae; genus Podargus; species Podargus strigoides. Next base: position 93,908,901 of record CM051663.1, read on the forward strand.
TCAAAAAAAGCTATACTGGATTTAGTCCCCCCAGGACTAAATTATATGTCTATACTATTCAATGCAGACTTGCCTGAGAGGTGAAGATGGGTCTTTCATGTTTCTTCAGTTGTTGCTGGGGCCTTCCACCTTTTTTTTTTTTTTTTTTTTTCTTTTCTTTTCTTTCTTTTTCTTTTCTTTTTTCTATCAGCCTCTCCTTTTGCACCAGAAACAGAGCCTACATTTGGTGTGCACGCATCCATCACTGATGCTTTCATTTCTCCCCTTTCCCTGCAGGGCCCCAGGGCTGCTGCCGTATGAGCCTTTCACAATGGTGGCGGTGAAAATGCTGAAGGAGGAAGCATCTGCAGACATGCAGGCTGACTTTCAGAGGGAGGCAGCCCTCATGGCAGAGTTTGACAATCCTAATATCGTCAAGCTTTTAGGTATCTGAATGAGATGCCCATGTACAGGAAATGTACCCGTGCCCACCTTCTGCATATCCGCTGTGGGATTGTTAGGGGTGTAGGGGTGACCACACTTGCATGACTGGCGCTTAATGCAAATGGAAATTCTGGTCTCTTTTGCAAGAGAAAATGCCTCTTGGAAAAGAGGTGCGCTTTTCTATGTGGCACTGCACGCTCTGCTAAACTGTCCAACAGAAAACTTTTCCAAATTTAGGTCTGATGCTGTCGCCTTGACAGGATGGTGCATTGTAATAAACCCTCCTCGTCCTGCACTCAGTATACTGTTGACCATTTTGCTGCCTAGCTCTGCTTCCAATTAAATAACATTGGCACAGATGTCTTACAGGAAAGGAAAAAGTTTCCTGGAGCTGTGATTTATTTAGCGGGTACTTAAAAAAAAACAGGCATAAGTGTTGTTAGTTTTATGGGTCCCACTTACTATTGTGTTGTCTGAACACTCATCAACATTAAAAAATCAAAATGAAACAAACAAAAAAAGGCCAACTGTAAAAATGGTCTCTTCCTTCCCTTCTCAGCTGAAAGGAAACACCAGTTTACTGGGTTTTTTAGAAAGTCTCGATGCCACAACTTGGCTAATAGGGCATTCTTCTGTGAAGAAAGCTGCTGACTAAATTTTATTTCAGTAAATTTTCAGGTTTTGACTGAAGTAGATGTTGCTAGCCACCTTCAACTGGCAATCCTGCTCTACGTTGTTGTATGCAGATCTGGTCCCTGTGAACAAGCAGCTGAGATCTTAATTTATTTCAATAGAAAGCTCCACAAAATTTGGAAATAGAAAAATTGCAAATTTTGAGAAAGCTGGGTTGGTACAAGTACTTCAGCTACAGAAAAGGAAAGCAGGAAATGCCCCAAACTCAAATAAACATTGTGTTTATTGTCAACACATTTCAGGTCAGGAAAGGGCAATGGTACAGGAACAAACTAGTTTCACATTGTGGTGGTGAGGAGAAAACAGCCATGTTGTTGAAGACAGCTTAGATGATAAAGCTCTCACATACACTCCTTGTGCTTGTCGGATCCTGATTTTATCACGCTGGGAACAGCTATCTGTTTTTCCTCAAAGATTTAAGTGTTAGGTCATCAACAAGAATTTGAGATTTTGCAATAAGTTGGATCACTAATTGCTAAATGATGGCCTTAAGAAAGCAAAACAGATACATTTTAAATGCTGGCTTTTTCTGGTTGACAATTTAATAATAGGCATACAAATATTTTTGCCATATCACTCTATGCTCAGTAAAACTGGTGGGAGTGGGGTCCTGTAATGATGCTTGCACCTTGTAAAGCTAGGGCCAAGCATGTGCCCTTCAGTGGGACCAGCTTCTGCATCTATTAGATGTGGCAAATATCTCCTTTCTGATGTCTGGTTTTTGTCTTTCTGTCATTTTTGAGTATCCGTCATGCCAAAAGTAATTTCTGCAACCAACATTTTTTGCATGAGCTGTTTAAAAAAAAAAAAGAAAAACCCTGCAGAAGCTATAGTGGGAGTGTCTTTGCATTTCAAGTATCCCACTGAACCCTTGAACATGTCCCTTGTGATTACTCCTGAAGCCTTCTAGCATATGTGTAGCCCCTACACCCATATCAGTACAAGTACAATAATTACAACAAATGAAAGAATGTAAAAATACCACAATCAGAATTACAAAGGTTACTTCCTGAAAGTATGTCCTTTCAGTTGCACCTGGGAAGAGCTAATACTTCTGTTAATGCCAGCTTAAGCAGGATTGAGCTGTTAATTAAACATGGTTCCAAAAGTTTATCTTTTTCCGGGGATGTCCAGACAAATTGGGCAACTACATGACTTGTTAGGATCTCTCACGGAACTCAGGATTAGGTCCTTGGTGAAGGAGCTTCAAAGACAGAAAGGGATGCCTGCAAACTTCATGGTATTTGCATGCTTCACTTTTCTCTCTGTCCCTTCATACATTCTTGAAAGTTTTCCCTTTGAGTAAGTATTTTTGGATTTTTTTGGTTTTGCACAACAAAATCCTCTTTGCTCATCGAATGACCTGTGTGGTGCATCTATCTTCTTCCAGGTGTGTGTGCTGTTGGGAAACCAATGTGTCTGCTGTTTGAATACATGGCCTATGGGGATCTCAACGAGTACCTGCGCGACCGCTCACCCCGCAACCTCTGCAGCCTGGTGCACAGTAGGCTGGACGCGCGGATCCGCCTCCCCAGCCCCCTAGCACTGTGCTGCACCAGCCAGCTCTGCATTGCCAAGCAGGTGGCAGCCGGCATGGCGTACCTCTCTGAGCGCAAGTTTGTCCACCGGGATTTGGCTACCAGGAACTGCCTGGTGGGGGAGAACATGGTGGTCAAAATTGCTGATTTTGGTCTCTCGAGGAACATGTATTCGGCTGACTATTACAAAGCAAATGAGAACGACGCCATCCCTATCCGCTGGATGCCCCCCGAGTCCATTTTCTACAACCGTTACACCACAGAGTCTGATGTGTGGGCTTACGGGGTGGTGCTGTGGGAGATCTTCTCCTATGGCATGCAGCCCTACTATGGGATGGCTCACGAGGAGGTCATCTACTACGTGAGGGATGGGAACGTCCTCTCCTGCCCAGACAATTGTCCCCCGGAGCTCTACAACCTGATGCGTCTCTGCTGGAGCAAGCTGCCTGCCGACCGGCCAGGCTTCGCCAGCATCCACCGCATCTTGGAGCGCATGTATGAGAGGGCTGTGGCCACCCCATCGGTCTGAGGGACGTGCTCGGCTGTCCTCTGTGTCCATCCATCCAGACTGACTCAGACCAACCCATGGACGCCCGAGCAGCAGCTCCACCCAAAGCAGTGCTTTAGAGGGAAGAGAAACAGCTCGCTCCTCTGCCAAGCAAGAAGTGTGGGCTGCACTCCGGTGGGCTATACCTCCCTTGTACCTTCCAAAGGACAGAGCTGACCCCTGGCCACCAAGTCTGGACTCCTTGGGTTGGTGAGGGTGCTGGCCACACTAACTTGGTACCTATATTAGGGATTTCCAGGAGCAGAATTACCCAGGGAGAGCAAACCAACATTTCGCTGGTGACACTTCCTTTCCTAACAGGTCCCTCCATGTTATTCTGCATTTACGCTCTTGGCTTTTACCTTTTTCTTCCCTTCCTCATATGTTTTCAAGTATTATTTAAAAAAAAAAAAAAAAAAAGAAAAGATTGCAGAATTCAGTCTTTTTGGGGATACTTTTTACTATTTTATTTTTGCATACCCACTTACTTGTGTAGAAAAAAAGATGTTTCTGATGCCACAAGCCACTTTCTTTTTCCTTCAACTTCCACCTCCTCTTTGACACTCATGAACATAACATTGACAGAGACCTGCATCTGGTTACACAGGCAAGCAAATTCCTGTCAAGCACAGAGCCGTACATTTTCAAAAGTAGGAAGTCCACAGTGAGTTTCATTTAATGTTTGTTCAGATCTCACCCAAAAGCTTGCCTCAAGCAGTGCACCCCATCTTTCCCGCCTTCCCACACAACAAAGCCATTTGGTGCTAAGGAAGAAATTCAGCCTAAAGGCCCGGTGCTGCATCTAGGAGGTCTCTAAGCTGTGTTTGCCTCTGCCTGCAGAACGGTCTGCACTGTGCTGAGAGCAGGGAGAAATGCAGCCCCTCTTGCAGAAATGTGGCAGGTTATGTTACTTATTTCTCTCATTTTCCCTTCCTGACTTTGCCTCCTATTTTCTGTTTTCCTTTCCTGAGAGCAGCTCCTAACCCCCGTAAGCCCTGTAATGCAACGTTTGCTGGCCACCTGTCCTTGTGCGGCTGTTTACAGGCACAGAAGTAAGGAAGGCGGATGCCCACCACCAGTGGCCTTCGAAGACAACCTGCCAGTTAGGAGAGGTGGAAAAAGGGGAGTTCACACTTCACACTAAGTGTTGCAGATTGTCTGTCTGCAGGGCAAAGATGAGACTGCCTCAGTTACACGTGGTCCACAGCCCAGCTCCAAACACCAAATGTCATTTGTCTGCTAAAAGTTCTCCAAACTGGAATGGGTACTTCAATGCCAGAGAAAATTGTGTTCCTCTGACAACAGCGTTAACCTTTTAGTTCCTTGGGCAGTGAGGAGCAGTTGTCCCAGAGCCTCGACACTGATATGAAGTATAGCTGGAGGCAGGGATGTGCATCATCCCTGCAGAGCAGGAGCACCAGTGAGTGAGCGACCAATGTGGCTTCTCTAACTGGACACACTGGTTGAATCTATCCAAGAAACAGCAGTGGAGAGCAGCCATCCATAGTGCTACCAGGAGCAGCCTTGACTTGAAAAGCTCTGCCAACAGTTACGAAGAGCAAAACTGGAAAGCACGTACCTTCCTCTGCTGTTTTCTGGTAATGTGAGCTAATCTATCCTACATCATAACTTTTTTTTTTTTTTTTTTAATAACCATAGTTCATTCTGGGTTTTGCTATGAACACCATTTAATGTTTTTAGACTAATGATGTCAATTTTACTTGAAGCAAAAGTCTCACAACTTCCCAAGTGGGAAAGTAAAAGCAGTTCAGTATGGGCTGCAAAGCATTGAAATGCTAAAAATGCTTGGATATCTGCAGTGAACACAGAAGTGCTGCTTACTCATTTAGCAGTTCTGCCATCATGATACTGTGACACAACAGTTTACTGAGGTCTGGATGCTAAAAAAAACCCTTTTGAGAATCCCAAAGCCTTCAATTTAAATAAAATAATTACTGGAGATCCTTACATAGCTCCTGTTACCACATCATGGCCACTTCATAGTCCTCAGCATTAAATTCTGTTAGGTTTTGTCAGCTACCTGGCTGACCTCCCTGCTCTGCAGTGGCAGAGGTGAGGAGGTGAGTCTGGAGGGGTAGTGGTTGAGCTGCATCCCCTGCTAAGTGGAGGTGCCTGCAGCCTCTGCCGAGCCGACAGTGCACAGCCCAGCAGTAATGGAGGGTGCAAGTTCAAGAGCCCTGCAGTGCTTGCAGCATCAAGGATGAAGTTAGATGCCTGTAATGTCATGTACTATGAAGTTTGTCTTGCTTTCTTTGTGAAAAAGGGACTCCCACAAACTTGGAAGAGTACCCTTTTCATTGTACTTTCCTAGCCAAAATCCTTCTCCAAGTGACCCCTTGTTCAGGTCAACATGGGCCTGCAGTTATAAAAGAGTGGAAAATTTGTTTTTTGTTGTCCAGCATTCCATCCTTTGCATTATAAGCATGCATTGAAATGTGTGGTAGTGAGCCAGCACAGAAAATGCTTCCTGTGTAGTAAGAAGGAGGAGATCATTTCAAGATTGACTCACAGAGAATCTCTCTGCAGCGTGCTCTCCAAGGATGATAATTGCTTCTGTGTTGTGATCCAGCAGGAGGGCTTAGCACTTAAATGGTGATGTCCTTTGAGGATTAAATGGTAGACAGACCTTCTGCTGCCTTGGCATGTAGCTGGATTTTACCCTGAGAGTTTCCTCCTGTTGTACACTTTTCAGCTTGCTAAAAGCTGGAGATTGAAACGCTTTCACAATTTGTCTTCTTTCATAGCTTTCCTTTCTCCTTCTTTTATTGGAGACTTCTTCTCTCTTCGTTGTATGTTATACAGTGTACTACTCCCGAGATCTCTGGACTTTTCTGTATAAACATCACATAAATCAAATTGTTTTGGATGGGAGTAAACGAAGGGTTTTTGAGAGAGTAGAAGAGAAAGGAGCTCTTTTGTCACTCAAAAAATTGTTTGGAAACAGAAATATTTTGCAGGCTCTAGTTTGAATTTATAATTCATGCAGAGAAAGAGAATAAACCAAAAATGAACCAAAAATAAACATTTTTGGTGCTCCGGTTCCCATTCCCACTGAAGACAGAGGGAGCTTTGCAGTCAGTGGCCCTGGATAAGAACCCTGAGGACTACTGCAGCACATTTGATGTACCAATTCCCTCTGCAGGTGCCTTGCCTAGAGCATTTGCAGCATGTATACAGCTTTATACTGCATGACATATTGTGAAATCTGATCAACCAAATAGCACAGAAGTCGTCTCATGTTCCTGTGACTCTATTTAACAGTTGCATTTAAAATGAATGTTAGAAGCCTAAATTCCATAATTGATTGGATGCTGCCTGCAACATGTTCAAATTTGGTTTAGAAGAATTGCCTCTCAAACTCATTGTGGATGAAACTTAACTGTCTGGTCTTATTTCTCCAAGGGTAGATAATAATTATTATCCTGTGATTGTTTGTTACACATTTCCCAAATGATGGCTTTGAAAGACACCCCAAGCAGAGATGTACATTTCTCATTATCCCAACCTGTGTAACTCATGTGTTCAATATTTTATAAAATAAAGAGATATCAGAAAAGGATAATACTAATTCTGATCCCTCTGTTCTCTTTCTCCTCCAGAACTGGATTTGTTTCTGAAAATGGATGCATTTCATTTTATTTAAACAGCTTGATTACAGCTTTAATATCACAAAGGTTATGCTGTAGGCAATTGCAGTTAGAAGTTAGCCTATTACATGTGCTCAAAGGCATGCTGTTCGATGGGTTAAACTGGGTGCTGTAAGGACACATTAAAAGACTAGACTGAATGAGATGCTTCAAATGAAGAAGCCGGTCAGGTTGCTCTGGAGGAGGCCATTTTGCAGGACAGCATCCAGGTCAGAGCAGGACAGCACTGGGGTCCCAGCATGATGGGTCCCTGTCCTGACACTAAAGATGTGAGGAGGAGAGAAAGGAGTACGTTTTTACAGCAGTGTTGTTTGGAGTCCCTTGATCACTTTCCCAATGTGACAGACATCTCATGTAGATGGGAATAATCTCTACCTCCCTCTGATTCCTGCTGACATTTGTGCCTGGATTCTAATCTCATACCTAGGTGTGTTGGGAATTAAAGTGTGGTATAAAATCAAGAGGGAATTGAGTTTGCTGTATGTAGAACACAACTGAGAAAAGCTTGTCACCGATGGGTTTATCTAAAAAGTCATAACTCCTTTTTCTGCGCATGATTTTTGAACATTAAGTCATTCAGTAAGTCTATGGGAATTTTAACTATTTTAAAATTTATGGCAAATATCTGACAATCAGAACTGGGGAGTAAAACCAAACTTCCTGATTACAATTAGCCAGACTAACCATGAAGTACATCCTTTCTTTTTTTTTAACTTTTTGTCCAAATGCAATGTAAAATGTTTTCTGCAAACAGTCTTGCTTGAAATCTTAGGGGGGAAAAAAAGTGTTTTGTAAATATTATCCTGACTGAGAAAGTCAGTAATGAACTAGAAAAGAGTTACTTTCTTTATCCTTCCAGCTGGGGCTAATCATATTAAAAGGGTTCACTCTTACCTGCCAAGTTTTTTCAAGGCACAAGGAGAAGTGGGACCCTCATTTCCCATCACAAAACCAAGTGTTTTTTGAATCTTTAGAGATGCATTTTTTGAACCTGGGCTAAAAAGCTGACCCTATGACAGAATCCCTTGTCTTCAGCAGCGCAATCACTGCCAGGCTCCCCTCACCCCAAACTCCCTCTGAGATCACCTGAAGTGGCCAGCAGAAGCAGACATGCCCAGCATCGTAAGTCACCCTGAGTATTTTGGGTAGTACAGTGGTATTGTTGGACAACCTGTGGGAGGCAATGAGAGAAACACATGGCTGGGGAAAGCAGAAGCTTGTAATGGATTGTTTCATTTTCCTTGGCTTTTATTTGTGTTCTTGTGAATGCATATGCCTGTGTTTGTGTGTGTGTGTGCATGGGAATGGGCAGGGTGAAGAAACACGCTTTGTGCAGGGAGAGAAAGAGATTTCAGTCAGCCCTCTGTGCAAATTTCTCGTCGTATCTTTCAAAACCTTTACTTCACCCTTTTCCATTCTGTTTAAAACTTCTCATCTTCCGCTGGATGCAATGACACCTCGCTTCCTCAAAGGAAACTCTGACAATGCGGTGACGTGGGAGCTGCTGCCTGTCTCTGCTGCCAGTGTGGAGCTCAGAAGTAAATGTGAAACTGTGTTTCATATTTCATCAGGAAATCGGAGGCTGCCAGAGGTTCTGAAATGCAGGACTAGGATCTTTTTCTTATTAGCAAGAATGAAAAAAAGGAAAAGAAAATTTCTGTCAGTTTACCAGCTCCACCAAAGACATAGAACCAACTGTAATAACGTCATGGAAGTTTTTTGAATTTCTCAACCTTAGGAGAGAAAATACACACTCATTCACTGGAAAGTATTTAGAAACTCACATTTTTATATAGTCCTGCTGTATGTAGCCAAGAGCCTTCCCTAGAGGCAGCTCTCTGTACTGGTTGTACAGTGGCCAGCTGTAACTGTATGAAGGGTAAGATCTGAGGAGCTCAAAACTGCACTTAATGCCAGTACCTACAATTTTCTTCAGTGCAGGAGGTGGTAGCCTGAAGTGAAGGTCGCACTTCACACCACTGATGTATTTCTGCGCTAACACAGCATCTTCTAGTGTCCTGCAAATTTATGATTAAGTAAATAAGAGTTTCATCAGCAACTGATAGACAGGATGTTTTATGACGGATTTACACTAACATGCAATCAACTGAAAAACTGATTATGTTTATTAAAGAAATATTTTTTCTATCTGCTGTGATGCTTTAAATCTCATGCCATTTATAGGCTGATGTGTTTACTTTGACTCTGAGATAACCACACTATACAGTTCTACTGGGCATGAGTGAACATGCTGAAGCACTTGGGTGTTTATCTGCCCTCCCCTACAGTTCTTGTGTAAAAGAGATGTTACAGCTCGGGAGTTTATATAGGCTAGCAAACTTTTGTGTAAACAAACAACTTAATGGAAGAGGGGTTCTGTGCAGAAATGAGGAGCACCAGATGAATGAATGGGGGTTATTCACTCTCCTGGATGGTGAGCTCATGCTGCGCTAATTTTAACTTCTTATTTAAAGCAGTGCTAACTTCACAGCAGTGACACTGGAGAACAGCCGGTCTTTGGTTACGGTGAAGATGGAGAACTTCCCGTGGCTGGCTGGGAGCAGGCGGAATGACACAGGATCTCTGCATGGAAAGGGCAGCATGGAAAGGGGCGTTCCTCACTGGAGGAGTATGCCATTTTCCAGAGGGATGCTATGCCAGGCACATTTACTCCCGTACTGTTCACTCAGATTTGGCTGGGATTTACTCCCAATATCTTTGCAATTGTTCCTCCTGCTCTGGAGCGCAGTGAGCTGCCTTTGTGGTCCAAGATCCTAAACTCCTTACACCCTGTGCTCTTCTGAAGGAAAGCAGCAGGACGGCTCTACTCCCCTCTCCCCTCCCTTCCTCCCTACACTGCACCACTTTCAGGCAGGTGCATGTCTGTGGAGCAGAAAACAAGCTGCATGTGTCCACAATTCCTGTGGTGGTAAAGGGATGTTGGCTGGGTGGCCCCTGCTCAGATCAGCGCTACCCCTGCCCCATGCAGGTACGCAGCATCTGATATGGCTGCAAGCCTCCATTGGAATGGGAGGCTACGCCTTGTTCAGAAAGAGCTCTTGGCGAGGACTGTACAAAATGTTCAGATCAAAACCTCCAGCAATGCAAAGCCACTTGCATTTGGGCGTCATTACTCACCCTGATGAGATTTGCTAAGAGGATCTGCGAGGTGTTAGGCTGCTGCTCGGCTCTATTTCAAGAGAAACTGGCCTGATTTATAGCCTGGCGTTGGTAGCACATCACAGTCCAACAGTCATGGGCTGGCAGGGGAATGGACAAGATGACTTGGTATCGGTATGTCTTGCACGTGAGATCTTCAAGTCAATAGCAAAGCATGCTAATGATCTGTCCTCTCATTAATCCAGGATGTGAAATATTGTGAAACACTGTCTGGGCACCAAGTGGCACCTATACAGACAAAATAATAAAATTTTTGGCCAATATATTTTACTGCATAACGCACCACATGCAGACATGACACTACGATACTTACACACTGTGCTGAGCAGGGTTGCTGCTGCTTTTGCAAATGAGATGCACAATTTCCCTGAGTGTGCTGGGCAGCAAGGTATTGGATTCAGTTTGCGTGAGATAAATCCTGTCAATGAAAGAGACACACTGCCTATTTGGAAACATACCCTGACTCAGCAAGACTTGCACAAATATTTTTCTTGGAGAGCTACCATGCAGTCAAGTAGCTGCTACTACACATTTGCCCTTTTATGCCACCCCAGACAAAGGATTATCTGTTAGCAAGAAGATTTTAAAAATAACTTTAGATAAAATATTAGATTAAAATCTTACACATGAGATAAAAGTATCCCTGTCTACCATAAAAAATTTGCACAGTTCATACTTTTGGGACTCTGAGATCCCCTCTGGCTTCACTGGCAATCCTTCTAACTTTACTCTGAGTTTAGTGAGGCTGATAATTATTCACTGCTTCTCCCAGCACAGGAATGAAGGGGCCTCCTATAAACTTAACAACAAGGAAACAAAAAAATCTTACACACTGCACAACTACATGCACAGAAGGCTGCAGATGCCAAAACTATGAACAAATTTAAAGGGGGAAAAAAAAAAAAAGATTGCACAAATACACACATGGGAAGCCTGCCAATTTTTGTTAAATTTGGTGGTTTCAATGCCTTACAGTGTTGTTTGCTAGGAGCTTTTAGAGGAACATAGGGCAAAAACCTTACTTTATGGATGTAGGTATGACCTGATCTGGTGCTTTTCTTAAGATATCTGCTGGCGAGAGTTGGAGTCAAGCTACCTTCCAATGCCTGGTTTTCTACTTCTATTGTGAGATTCGTTTGCAAAAGGGGCTGGGTTGTAAAATCTGGGTGCAGATCACAGATGTCTCCTGTCTGAAGGATGTTTGGTTTGTCTGAGCTTGACATAAGGCATGTAACTGGACAAAAAACGTTAAACTTCTGTTTTCCTGTCTCTTGGATAATGCTGTAATACGTGCCAAACCAAAATCCAGGCACCCTTCAATGGGCAAATGCTGTACATGCATCTGCAGGGCCAAGGGGACCAGAAAAACTCTTCCTGGTATTGCTACCCGCTGACTTGTGTCAAAGACTTTTTAAGCCTTCACCACATTTCCAGCTGACAAAGATGCAACAGTACTAAAAACTGAGGGGAAATAAATGGAAGGTATAATGAAAAATAGACTAGAGGACTGAGAGCAAGGAGCCAAGATATCTGCACAGGCAGCTTCCAGAGGCCAGGGCTGAAGCCCTACAGCTGCCCGTGTAGTACCTGCACTTCAATAGGGAACTCTGGTCCTGTGATCCCACTGTGGTGGCTGGGCTTGCACACAGCCATTTTCTCAGTTAAAATCAAGAAAACCTGCATTTGGAGCCCTTGTCTCTGAGCCAGTCATAGGGAAATATGCTGAAAGCTGAATGCACATCCCACTGGTTTCTGGAGTCTGGTCGTATCCCTACAGCTACCCCTATGATGAACTGATTTCGTGTGCCGACATTTCAGGATCAAGTAATTTTTTATCCGCAGATTTGGCAATGCTATTACATGTAAAACATCATTGACACGCCATCAGCAGTGGCATTTCTTAGCAAGTGCTCGTTCCATTCAGTCACTACCAGTTATCACTCCCCCTGCTTCAAACGATTGAGGCGAACCATGGTTCTTTCAGTTCCAAACCCCGAAACCATCAACCTAAGCAGCTGGCTGCCTCGTCTCCCGTGGGCAGGCCGTTTTCCAAGGAAATCTGTGATTCATGCACAGATGGCTCCATGGATCGGCAGGCAGCTCCACCCACAGCCAAGAAAATTGGCAGTCCCACTGCTTGCTGCCCTCGGCAAGGATGTGAACCCCAGTGACAGCATGGATGTCCCCAGTTTTCCAGAGGCTTCTCCCTGTTTGTTTTGGGCTCATCCCTTGGCTGAGTGGTAGGAAGTAGAATGGCTTGTGGTCAGATCATTTTCATGGTGAAACTATTCTACTGCAAATCTGCCTTGCAGAGATACTGTGATACTGCACGACAACATCTGCAAGGCACCCCAGGATGGGTGTGGCTACTTTTTGGGTGGCTTTTCAGTCCTCCCAAGGAACACAATTTGTCCTGGCCAAGCAGCAGCAAGTGTGTTGATGCTGTTACCAAGTAACAGGCATGGTGGGATCATTTCCAGATCTGATCCGTTTCCTGGGGAAGGAAAAGTGGGTAGAAGTATAAGACTCGTCCTTCACCCTGCACAGTCAGTGCTGCTTGCTGGCTCTTGAAGCCGAATTTCACTTGATTTTGTTGCCAAAAGGAGAATTTGGCTTGGCTTGCTCAGGGCTTGTTTGAAAATGCCACCCTCGCTGTTGACAGCAAAGTTTTTGTAATGTCAGTGGTTATAGAAGGCAAAGATTTATAAGATCTATGCTGATGTGAATCTGGACAGTTTTGATCACATAACGCAGCTTTTTGAGTTGTTGCATAATTGTGCTGGAGTTATGAGTGACCTATACTTGACCTCTCCTGACAGCTTCCTGCATGTAATTGGAGATCTCCTGGTGACAAACTTATGCTTGGATCCGAACAGTTTGGCAAATTCCAGATATAGTAATTTCTGGCAAACTGGGAATTCATATAGTCTGATGCTGCTCCTGGAAGGTCTTCCTGGGAGATGCACACTTTTGGTGGCAGATAGGCAAAGAAAATTTCCTCTCTCCCTTGTTCCCCATTCCTCTTGCCTCAGAGGTACTTTCATAAGGAATAGCCTCTTGGCATCTGCTGCCTGGCTGAATTAATAGGTTACAGTGAGCTCTGGGGAAGTGCCCTTCCTATGAGGTTTGTCTTTAAAATAAAATGTATGTTTTGATATGGTCAAAACACTGTCCTTTGCCACCTACACCAGAGCAAATTCATGCTCTGAGGCTCCCAAGTCAAAATGACAGGGGGACTTTGGATGTCCTCTGCCTCCCTGATGGAGTGTTCATCACTGCAGCAGAAGGAGAGCAAGTGGGAAAAACAAGGGGACCTGAAACACCTTGCCAGGACAGAGAGTTGTCACCTAAACCTGCAGTGGTGGGACAGGGGAAGCTGTAACCCATGGCTCTAATTAGGCAAACCATCAGCCTCAGGACTTAACTGAAGGCCAGTCCTAGGACAACAAAAGATATAGTGCTGGCCCCATCAAAGAGCTGGAAGATAAATGAGATACTTCACACTTAGTTTCACCTAGCACAACTTGAGCCTGAAGGAACAAGCAAAGGGGTGGCCTTAGGGCCATGGTGAGTTGCCCAGCAATGTTCAGTGAAGCGTGGATTTGTCTAAAAACCATTTTCCTAATTCTGTCCAAACAGAGGCATCAAACACACCCACAGTAGCATAATGGAAATTTTGTGAGACCCACCACAGCCAACTCATTATTTGAGGCTCATACAAAATGGGATAGTCTGTCTGTTGGTGAGCAAAGGGAAATTCTCTACCCATGTGAATGGGTTGGGATCAAACTAGTAATTAATCCCTGTTGTGTATTTTGTATGAGCTGCTGAGAGCTACTTCTGTGGAGCCAATAGGTGAGAATACTTAACAGAGCTTGCCATAGGGATGTGTGCAGTTTCTCCCTTTCTGAGCACAAAAGTTCAGTGTTTGACACTGAGACTTGCCCATAAACATCTGATGAGGAATCAAAAACCTATTACCAAACAAACAGGATAGCTCTCTGAAACATGCTCAGCTATATTCTTGTTTTTTTAATTTCCCCCTTCCCCCTCAATCTTGGGTAAAAAATAAACAAAAAAGGGGTATGTGCCATTAAAACTATTATATGTAGCATAATGGGGTCTGATGCAGCTTCCATTCAGGCCAGCTGAACAATTCCCATTGAGATGGGTACAATCCACAGCAAACTGTAGTTAAGTTAAACACAAAAACAACCATTCAGAAAGCAATGTGGAGTGCCACCATGGCTGTTTTTCCCTGGTGTTGCCATGCTGGGGGATGCAAGACAATAAATGTTTCTGAACCTTTCTGGGAGAAGTTATTTCACAGAAGAAAGAGGGCCTTTCATGGGCTTGTTCTTCCAGGAATGAACCAACTTCTTCCACAGATGTACTATACTAAATCAGTTAGACTGAATGTGTGCTAAAACAGTATTTGAGAAACTGACTGGGAGGCAGAGGGTATCTCTGTTGCTTTCTTTCCTTCCTACGTATATTGCTTTACTGGCTGTTGGTACTTACTGTCCTCTGGCTTTCTCTGACAAAGCAGTGACAAATTTCTGCGGGTGTTCTGGGGCAGAAAGTATTGCTGATTGATGAATAGTGGACAAAATTAATACTGCTGCAAAATTGGAAGCGGTTTGGACCACACAGGTTGCATCATCACTTACAAACAGCGCTCCTGGCTGAGCACCTTTGTGCTGTCACTAGTTCAGTGTTATTTGTTTGAAGGAAATAGAAAAGGGGTGGGGTGAATCAACTCATCAGCTCTCATGCTGATTGCCCAAAATTTTCACAGTCCTGACTAATGGAGACCTTCTCCCCTCTCCTCCCTTCAGATCCTGAGAAAACAAGGCAATAACTCACATGACTCAATGCCTCTTCAAGTCAGGCTGCTTTGCTCTCCTCCTTTCTCTCATTGCAGCAGCAAATTGAGGACAAGATAAGGCTAAGCACTGCACTCAGTAGCAGTGAGATTTGTGGAGGCCAAGACATGAATAGTCACGAGCTCTCGGCTGCATGTAAAGCTACAGGTTGCATCAGCTGGAATCACAAAAAGTTAGAAGCTCATGGAGGGAAAGAAATATCCAGACAGAAATCATCTGTGGCCCTCCACATGGGATTAAGAAAAGCCAGGAAGAAATAAGCTTCTCCCCAGGAAAAAAAAAAAAAAAAAAAAAAAAGAAAGAAAAATAAATCCAAACAAGAGGGGCTGTAACTGCCGAGCTCCATGGCTTGCGCACTGAAGTGTGCAGCAGGTCACACAAGAGAGAGCTATGCAGGTGTAAAAAGTAAAGGCCTGGGAAACTGACACGAGGTTTGTGGAGGTTGGCTGTTTTGGCAGGGGTGTATGTCTATTCTTTAGGGCATCCTGGTCTGCCAAAATATGATGCATACTCAAATTGCAGCCACACACTGTCTTGCCACAAGGGAAAAGACAGCACGGCATACTTTTCTGGGAGGAGAATGAAATCAGAAGAGCCAGAAAAGCAAAAGTCATGAGGTAGGAGCTGACTGAAGGTCGTTTACCAGTTTCTTCAGTTCTGTTCTCCTTGTGCACCCTGCGAGGGACACAAAACTGACTCCTGGCCAGCCAATACCACTTTCAGGAGGGAAACCGTAAAGGTGTACAGCCCTCATTTCATGCTTTGTTTCTGGACCACATTTTTCTTCGCCAGCACATTTTGCGTGTCTGTGTGGGTGCTCACAACCTTGAGGCAATGCCTGCTAACTCGAGAAGGCTCAGGCCACATGCAGCATCTTTGGGCTCTTGGAAATAACGGCTGTTGCTTTTCTGGGCAGGGAATTAGCTCATAAATATTTACAAGACTGTCAGTTACTGGGACGCAGAGCTGTTAGCGAGACAGTTCTGATCAAAATATGGGAGACGGGGGTTCAGCATGCCTGGTTGATCTAGTCTGGTAAGAGCCCAAAAAATCATTTATGAGCACAAGGAAAGCAGTTTCCCTCCCTCTGCTTCACAGATAAAGTAACAGCATACATTGAATGAGGGCTGCAAAACCCAGCACTGCTCAAAATGTGACCCTGGAGACTGCATTTTTCAATCCATATTTCAGCACGCCTCTTTTTCAGAGGGGCTAAATAACTTCTCCCCACACCCACATGTGTTGTAGGAAATCAAGCCTGAATACATCAGCTTAATCATCACTTGGAGTCCTAGGTCACACAGCTCTGGCCCCACTCAGGCCAGTGCCAACAGGACAGACCCAAAGGTCACCCTAGTACCCTGACTCCTGACTCACTGCGCTGCTTCCTAATGAGGAGATACGGCCATGCTGAGCTTCTCCTGCAGGGACAAATGCTGCTCTCACCTTCCTCTTGGTAGGGCGGTCCAGGGACTCAACAGCAAGGTGCTTGTGTCTCTGGGCAAGGGCCTGCTCCTGATCTCCCTTGGAGCTCTCTGCAGCTGGGTCACATCTGCAGGCACTAAATCAAGCCTCTGAAGGCTACTTTGGCCTCCACAGAACCAGAAATTCGCTGATGCAAGCTGGATGCCCTCCTTGTCTGAAGGAGCCAACTCTCACACTTGGAGGACAGGCCCTTGGAAAAGTAGTGCCTGCCTCAAAATTTAGATGGATTTCTTTTTTTTAAGAGGTCACAGATTTTTCAGTGGAAATTCAGTGTTAAAAATTAAAAAATTAGGAAGTTGGTTTTGTTTGGTTTTGTGTTTAGTTTTTTTTAATGATCATATGGTAAAGGATCTCAAGGCTTGGCATGGTGTTTTGAACAAGAGTACTCCACATCAGTAATCTCTGGGACAGGAACCATGAGCCTCAGTAGTTAGGTGGAGACTCCAGCATATAAAGAAATGAGAGAGTTGATACGGATCATCCCACCATTTTCCCTGATTCAATCCACATGAGACGCCAGCAGAATGCAAAGGTCTGGGAGTATGGGCTGGACTGGTCTGCAAGGAGCTCAGCAATAGGGATGGAGAGCGACTTGGAGCTCCTGGTTTGGTCAGAAGTCCACAGGTGTGGAAAAACTTGAGGCCTGCGGATAATGCATGGAACTAAGGGCCATTGCTCCATTTCCAGTTGTTTCTTTTTTGCTTCTTCCTTAACATGCCTTTTGGCCCAGCACATAGCATTGGCTTAGGCCTTGTTCTGACTGACCTGTTTTGGGGTACGTTCCCTTATGCAACACTCCAGGTATAACCCTAGGGCACATGAGACTCTATCCACATAGATTTGATTGTGGGATCAGGTCTCAAAGGCAAGATTTCTTGGAGAGAGGCTGCCTCTTACCCTGTGGTTTTCTACCACTCGGCTTAATGGTGCTGTGATCCCAGCCAAGTATGGGCTTGGGAGTCATGCAACAATGGCATGAGAGCAGCAGCCTGTTGGAGTATGTTATCCACTAGGCACTCACTTTGTAGAGTAACTATGTGTCTTAAGCCATGGCTCGTGTTCAAGAAATGTTTTGGTCAGTGGTTCTGCAGATTTTTGAGTCTATGTAGAAAGACTCTCAAGCTCCACACTTTTTGTTGGTTGTTTTGGCTGTCAGCTGTCAGCTGCATTAAAAAGTGGGAACAGATGCAGCTATGCTAAGTTTCCGTGTGGCTTTTGCAAAGGACAGAAACTCAAGGTGTTGGAGACCTTTTAAGGTGTGCTGGAAACAAAGAGACCCTGCCAGTGGCAGCTGAAAATCCTGAGTCCTGCTTAATTCATACTGCCACATCCACCCTGGGGAATTCTTCACCACGCTTCCTCTCCCCAGCCTGTTACAAGTGAAGAGCAACGTGCACACTCGTTGCACTGGTGATCACACAAGAAGCTTTGATGTCCAGCAAGGTGAGATGAGAGACATGCTGAGAATCTGTAGGGTGTCTGATGCAACGGGAAGGGAGGCAACTAGTACATGAGATTTTTGCCAAAGTTGCCAATAATCCTGATCCTGCTCATGCTGTCTACCCCTGCAGCAACTCACAAAAATCCTGGCACCGGCAGCTCTGCTGTCCTACCAGATGCTGCAGAGGTGAGCATCTACAAGTCTGAGTCCTAACACAGCTGGAGCGATGGCATGCAGTTCCCTGTCTCCCATGGCATCAGTCTCTCCAGCCTGGACGCGAGTCCTGAGGGCACATCAGTCCTCACTTCTCCATTGAAATCTTCCTTTCAAAAGCTCTGTGTGTGTGCTGCTTGCTCCGATCTGGTGGTAAATTGTAGAGACTGCTAATGACTTTATTCTGAGGGAAGTCAGGAGTCTCCAGGAGGAAAACGAAGGTTGCTGAATGATGAGACAGACTCCAGCATGTAGTTTTCACAGCTCTCAATTTGCCTCATACTATAAAATATGAATGGTGGGACACTAGTGAACTACAAATTTGATAGCTGATTTTGGAGATTAACTTAAAAGTGGAAAAAATAATGGAAAATAATTAAGTTATAATAAACAAGCTGCAAATGTTTTACAGAAATCAATGCCGTGGTATGCAAAGACTAACGAGAGTGTTACTCTTTCTTTGCTGGGGGACAGAGAAGAAAATGCCACCAATTTTGGTGGGGACTCAGTCTCTTGAAATGCAGAACAGCAGGTCTCTTTTCAGTGTCTTCTGCATTTGTAGTGTTCTTGCAAAGACAAAACTAGATATATCAAGGATAAAACTAGATGTCTGAAGAGCCATGGTGAACGCAACAGATATTTTGCAAAAATAAGAAATACCTGTAAGCAAGATACACACTTTCTCAAAGAGATGCAGCCTAATTTCACCACTATGTGAGACCCTACAACAAAATAAGCAGGGCAAAACTGGATTTATCAAAGGGCTCTGAGACTACAGTCTTTTGAAATGCATGCTCATGTTTGTCTCAATCATATGTGAATAAAGAAGAAATTGACCTTTATATTATACTTCAAAGTGCCACCTTTTCTGTATCACTGGCCTCAGTTCTACTGCCCTTCCCTACTCAGCAAAACACAGAAATGTATGTCTAATTTCAACCATATGCTCAGATGCTTTGATGAAGCAGTACAGAGCCTTAATTCCCTGATTGAAGGTGACCTTTGCAGGGACTGCTGTGACACCCCAACAGCAGGGAGACCAGTGAGGCCTTCCCCACCAGCTTCTACAGAGCTAGGAATTTGCTCCAGCATCCCACGGGGATCGCTCAGCATGTGAGGGAGCAGGCTTTGCTCTTTAACAGAAAATGGGAGCTGAAATGGGGCTCTTTGCCCATGTGGTTCCCGAGCACTCCCAGGAAGCTTTTGTGCAGCCTTGGGCCAGATCTCATCCAGCTTTCCTGCAGCACAGCAGTAGGACCATGAACCTGTTGGCAATATTATGTCCCTGGACTTTGCAAATGCTTCCCTGCCCACTCTCTGGAGGAGGAATGCCTGCTCTAGGGTGAACTTCAAACTTTCATGGGACACAGCAAGTGCCAGAAACTGCAATATACATTCTATACCAGGTTTGTACCAGGCTAGTTTTACTAAAGGACTTAAGAAAGGCAGGGTAGAGGTAAGGGTCCTTAGAGGACAAGCTGGTGTCACTCAAGTCTTACTCCTTCTTTCTGCATCAGTAACTTGCATTGACCTCCTGAAACAGAATACAAACTGTAAAATAATGGGTCCTCAGCCAGTGCTTTTCCCCTAATCAAGTCATATCTACAGAGTATAGAGGCACTGTAGGATTTGTTTAACAAATACAATCTCCTAAGGTCCATCCTGTGTTTCTGAAACATTTCTATTACAGATCATCATCTCTGTGTATGTAACTTACACAGCATCCCACTTTGTCAGCAGGCAAAAACTTTGGAAGATATGTGCCTCCAGCCTACCCTTTCATTCACAGGTAACTGTTCAAGTTCTTCCCAATTCCATTTTTTCATTGAAGATGCCATAGAAATTCCCAGCTCAGCTATAGGTGGGAGAGAAACTCTCACCTAAACCAAAGACAAGATACTTCTGCATTGTTCAGTGCAAAAAGAGAAGTGCCTCTCCCTGCCCAATGCATAAAGCACTGGAGCCGCTGCAGACACCGCCTTGAGAAGCACAAGGCTTTGCAATCCATGTTCGGCAGGTCCCACATGTGGCCAAGTGGTGGCCGTGGTGTAAGAGGAGGGTCACAGTCTTTGAGACATGACATGCCTCAAACAATGGGGACAATGTCTTTTGTGCAGAGGAAGAACATCTCCCGGAGGGAAACATGTATTGTGTTTCATGCCGCAGAAGATGGAAGCTGTTACAAAGCTCTGGCTGCCAAGTTGCCTACGTTTGCAGCCCTGGATGGCCTCCATCCCTCAGCTCCCTAGCCACTGGCCAAGGGAGGCTTGCAAGTAAACAATTAAACAATATTGTTGGGGGGAAATTTTCCAGGAGTTCTGTAAAACATTGTGGTCAGCTGAAAACAAAACAAGGCCTGATCTCTGGCAGGGGATGTTCAGGACGTTGGAGGATTAAGCCCGTGCTGAGCCAAAATAAATCCCAAAGAGCAACAATAAGCCAGCAACCTCCATGCTAAAAGTTTCCTTCAGTTTATCTACTTCTGTAGTGTTACTGCTTTAGTGTCCAGGTCCTGAAGAAAGTGTTTTCTCAGAGACCGGAGGTCAAAAAAGATTCTCCAAAAGTAATAGACACCTCTTCACCTCTCACAGTGTTCAGGACCACACATTACTGCAAGCTATGGGCATGCCTCCAAAGAGAGGAAAAGAAAGCTTCCTCTATGCCATTAAATTTAAAAGCTTTGCTGCTATTACCTTAAGAAAAGAGTAATAAGCGACCCATCTGCAAGCTGCAGAGTGAGGTTGCGCCAGGCCAGCACTTTAAGAGAAACCTCTTTGCTGCCTCATAGCAAACGCCAGCTGCAGGGGCAAAGACAGTCTGCCCATAAACAAGTCTGAGAAGGTATGAGTTGGGTCAGGGAGATTCTTCTGTCTGTCTCTGCGGACTACTGCAGAGATGTCATTGATGCACGATAATGCAATGAACTCAGTTTTAAAGCACAGATTGGGGTTTTCAAGGCAGCTTGCAAAACCTGAACACCTATCTCTTTGCAGACTACAGGGGATCTGAGTGAGCAGGGATTACCTGGGGGTGGAGAGCAGGGGAAAAAGTAACCCAAAGTAACATCCCCATCTAGTTTCAAACACAAGTCTCCCAGTTCATTTGACTTCATATTACAAATTCAGCAAATGCTGGCGTCTAAGTCTTAAAGTCTGCATCCCAGATATCCCTGGGATAGATCCCAGCATTTGTCCAAGTCCGGCCATGAGCTCTGAACCTTCCTGTAGCTGGTAGGAAAATGCTGGAAAAACACTGGAGTATCTGGAGGAGAGACAATCAGCAGGCAAAAGTGCCCTACAGGTATTTTTTTCAACTATTTACGGCTTTTAATGCAATGTCATGACTCAGGGATGTTCAAGTCTAGAATTATTGCTAAGCTTTGATATGAAAGCAATGCATTCAGTCCCGGGCTTTCCAAAAATGTGGTGTGTAACATGTGTGATTGTTGCTGCTCAGAGGCTGTGCTCCCACATCAAACTTCTGACACTTAACCATGGATGCAGTTGCACACTGTGGGGTTTTGAGGCTGAGTTTCACACCACAGATTTTTAATGCCTCCATGTATTCCCTCACTCGGTTCTTGAATATCTCATGGTATACATATACTGTTACACAATGATTCATTACATGCAAATAGTCATGTCAGAGCAGCCATCAATATGAAATCACAAAATGCTGGAGAAAGAGGTTGTCAAAAATAAAAAAAAAAAAGTTGACACAAATACTTTCGGACTAAACAGGAAAAGCACAAGAGTACACATTTATTTGCTTGTCAGAGTACTAAGTGAATCAGAAATACTATTAAATTCATGTCAAACTTTATATGCTAAACGATTTTAAAGATGTAACAACATCACACGCTCAAAACGAACTTACATTGATGGGTTTATATTGAACAACTCTGTTAAAATGAAGCAAAATGCAAAAAAGCAGCAGGTATGAAAGAAATTGTTAGGGTTACTGAAAAAAACCTTGCAGAGTTGAAAATTTGTTCTTTCCAGAAATGTACAGAAATGACTGTGCCTGACCCCTGGTGTGTGTGGGCTTTCTGGCTTCACATAAACCAGGAATATCACAGAAAGTTACTCTCTCAGATTATTTCCTTCCATGAATTTCTAGTCTTAGCCATAAGCAAGCCTAGAAAATTAAAGGGGGGAAAAAAAACTGGAAAAAAAAAAAAAGGAAACTATTTTTGATCGTTAATGTAGTGCAGATCTAGAGAAGCTGAAAGTACTGGTGGAATGCCAGAGGGATCCTTATTTCAGCAAAAGGGACTGGTCCAGACCTGATTTTAAGGGCATTGGGCCCAATCCTGTTGCCACTTAAAAAGAAAGTACCTTATGTTTGCCAAGTGTGAACAGGCAAATCCATGGCAGGAGCACTGTGATGGGGGAAAATAGCAGGATACATTCCTGGTGGAAATGGAAAATGGTTGAAAGTCTGTGTACTCATACAGACTAGTCTCCTTTTTCCTTTCTCTGTCTCTTGCCTAAGGCCAAAATAATGCAATGATCCAGCTAACAAACGGATCCTTGCTCTGTCTTTCAGTGGCAAAAAACACAGACATCCATTATCCAGAAGATCTGCCTTAAAGGATAGGGGAGTCAGCAAAGCCAGCCAGGGACAGTTTTTGAAGACTGTTACAAAATAAGAAGATGAATGTATTAAGCAGCTTGGGAAACTTCACAATTGGCAAACTCCACACAGGAACTTACCACATGTTTTCCAAGAAAAAAAAAATAAATACACGTATCTCCCCCCATGAAAGCCAACAGCTTTATTGCTGCCTGGCTGTGTTGCACCAAGCCTGTGTGGGAATGAGCCACAGCCATTGTTCTGCAGCATTGCTTTGCTTTGCACTGCGCTTTCTCATGCACAATGCAAAAATGAAATGAGGGAAAGTGAAATCCAGAGATAAAAGCGAGGAGACGCAAGATACGTAAAATTAATGGAGCAGAAAGATGCTGAAAGGCCAAATGGCGGGGCTGTGGTGTTCCATTGGGTTCTGTAACATAGCAAATGGCTCAGGATCTCTGTTATTTTACTACAAGCACATCATGTGCAAGGGCTGGATCATCCATCCTGGGCAACCCAGTGCTTCATACTCCTTGGACTTGTCTATACAAAGCTTATTTCTCCTCTTCAGGTTTCTGGTTGGTCTGGTTCAATTTCTGACAGCAAGAGCAAACATGCTAGCGTATGGCATTTAACCATAGTGCCAGATAGATCTCCACCCAAATGATTTAGCAAGTGGCTCATTGGCCAGATCCCAGCTTTCACAAGACATAAGCCACATCAGGCTGTATCATTTGGCTGCTGATTTGGATGCATTCGGATGGAGCGGCATATATGGAAAAAGAGGTGGGAGAAGGCATTACCATTTCCAAATTCTCCAAGCCCTGAAAAGCCTTACTGAGAAAAATCCAACTGGAAACAATAAAAGGCCATCAAAACCCAACATGGAAATTAATGGTCTCATGTATCCCCATGATTTCCAGGTGCTGGTGCATTAGAAACCCATGAAGACTGGAGGGTGATGTGTGCCCACTCTGGGCTGGGGCAAGCAGGCAGGCACAGTGTGAAGCCAGCATGCCAGAGGCTCATTTTCCAAGGTCTGGATGCACAGACTGCCCAGCTGTGGATCATGAGTGACACACAGTGGAGGGGTCCATGAGCAGGGAGAGGATGAAAGGCAGGGTAAATCTTTAAAAACTGCCCTTTCAGGCAAGGGACTGTAAACAAACAAAAGAGTAGGAAACAGAAGGGGAAAAAAACCCCAATGCCTTTCTCAAGAGGAATTTTATCTGAGAAAAAGCAGTATGGCAAAACAGGAACTCCTCTCTTCAGCCTACAGTCGAACACAAGATAAACTGGAGAAAAAACCCCTTTGCTGTCGTGCTCCCCAAAAAGCCCCAAACACACGTCTTCGCCCAAACTTTGCTCTTAAGTACTCCCTCATGACAGTGGGTCTCTGAAGGTCCTCCCTGGCCAGCTGCATCCTTGGTGCCCTGCTGTGCTAATTCAAATGGTTAGTCCTTGAAAAGTTGTAGCACACTTAGATGTGTGTAGAAAAAGATGGAAAATCTTTTATCCCCAAACACTTTTCCATGAGTTTTCCATGGAGCGTTTTCTAATAATCTGAACTGATGTGCAGAAAATCCAATTTCCTAATTGTGTGCTTGGGTTTTTCCTAGCTTCATGAGCCAGGCTATTAAAACTACCTTGTTGCCTTCTTTTATGCTCTTTCCTTCTGCAAAGCTGGGCAGGCTGCTTTTACTTCACTGCAGAGTAGCAAAGAGAAGGCAGGGTAGGTTTAATGAGTTAGTCAGAGTGCAGATGCATTTTCCAGGGGCAGGGCAGGTGGTTTTGTCATCTAGAGGAGTGTGTGTCTGCTCCTGCCTCAGTGTCTGGCAGTCACAGTGCCTCACCCATTCTGTCTCTGTCTTCTGCATTGCAACTGGCTGAAAACATCTACTTGCTATCTCTCCAGGAGTCTGCAGCCAATTTTCTCCTTCTTTATGGGAAAAAAAAATCCTCTTTTAGAGTAACAGAGATTGTGAGATAGATTTTGCCTTCCTTGATCAGTGTAAGTTGTTCTTTTTTTGGAGAACAGCTCCTTTGAAATCAGTGAATTGTGCCATGAGCTCCAAATAAGTAGAGGCTGCAATTGCTTGCTGCAAAACAGGGAGTTTTGCAGATGAAGAAGGTTTAGAAATTAAATGTAAGTCATAGTTTTCATTGAGTTTTATTTACAAATAACTTTAAAAAGGTTATTAATGAGTGCTTAATAGATTGTCTTAGAGATTGGCAATCAATTTTTAAGAAGTCCAAAGGGCAATTAGTTGCCTCTAGCAATCAGTTATTTCAGAGTTACATGAAATCTACCATGACACACAATAGGCATAAGACACTTAAAAATCTTGCATTAACCTGTAATAAACCTTTTCCAGCAGAATTTTCATGCAACTTATGCCTGAAGCTGTTCTCCAGTGCATGGTACCCTTCCTATCTGGATAGATTTAAGGAGAATGGGCCTGTGCCACTAGGATGACACAGTATAAGATGACCTACCTTTTCTCCAGGATAGTACCTCAGGTTTGAGAAGCTGAAGAGTGAGTTTCATGGGGCTTCGCTGATTTATAGGAATTGTGGTTGTAGCCTTGTAACAGTTTTTCTTTATAACTGATGGGGGTTATTACTAAACCTGCTAATGATTTCCTGAAGTTTTAATTTCAAGACACATGGCTGTAAGGAGCAACTTGATATGGGGCCATTCTATTTTTTTCCTTTCTTTAGAGTCACTTTGGGAACAATTTTTCATCTTTGAGTATGTTTGTACCACTGCAACATGATAAAATTCCCATATCAGTTCTTTGCTCAGAAAATTTACTTTTGACTAAAGGGCCTCTGTGACTAGCCAAAAATTTCTCCCAGAACAGTTTTGTGGAAAACAGTTGCCAGCTCAAAGGGTCTTGATTCATTAACCAGACTGCTGATAGGAAGTGGGCTGGGAATAGTCTTGAATGAATTGTATGAAGTAACCCCCAAACCTTCTGTATTATTTAAACAGTCCCTGTGTGCACACAGCCACCCTTCTTCTGACTGGGACTGCAGAAGTTACTCCATACCTGCAACAGGGACAAGCCAGGACTCCTTGCATGGGTCACACTTACCTGCTCATTCAGTCCCACTAAAACCAGTACAACCATCTGCAACAAATGACCAGGTCAAACAAGTCTGATAAATGGGAAGATATTTATATTAGCATTTACACAGCTATTTCTTCTGCTGCTGCTTCTTTGTTAATGACATACAGCTACACAAGAGGAAAACTTAGGAAATAGAAATGGGAGAAATTCTGAACAAAATGAACAGAGCACTGTGTAAGAAGGGGGGGAGGGGAAAGGCCAGGAAACACACATCTGCCATTTATCTTCTCAAACTTGTGTTAACTGCTTCCCACAGTCCTGACTTTGTTTTTTTTCCAGCAAGACTATTTCAAGTTGTGGAATGCAGAGAGAGCATCAGAAAACATCTTGCCTGATTCATATACTCACTGATCCAATAGACAGTTTTCTAATGGAATCAGTGTCCTTGGAGGAGTACCTGTATATTTGTCCAAAAGCATTTTAAAGAGCTTAGCAACAGACTGAGATAGAACTTCATACACGACACTCCACACTACCAAGTATGCAGCTCATGAGTTTAGCATGCCATTTGTCTGAAAGAAGACTTCTTCCCTTGCTTTAACACTCAAAGATAAGCAGACCAGAGCCTCTCAGACATTTCTTTCTGCAGGGTGGGCTCATAAAAAAAGAAAAAAAATAATTTTGCTAGGATAATTACATATGTGCAAAAGTCCAAACTTTTATTTCTCCCTGCTGGAGCAAATCCTCAAAACTTATCTCTTGACCCTAACCCCACAAGTCTAAATTTGCTGCAAAATTCTTGGTGGTGCCCAGGGGATTTCTGTAGAGTTAGGACTTTATGGTGCTAGGTGCTGCAGAAGTATGCAGGAAAGAGGACATTTTTGCCCCACATCTATGACAACATGCAACAGGTGGGGGAAACGAGAAGGCAGGAAGACAGAGGAGAGAGCAAGCTAGCAATATAAGAATGTTTTCATGTAGATAAGTCCAGCTAACCTGTTGAGAGGTGCTATCAGAAGTCAACCGTCTGCAGATGTGTTCTTTCCTAGATTGTGCAAACTGCATCTGCTCTTCTCCTGGCACTTGGACACAAAGAGGTGCTGAGACTGGATGTTCCTGAAGAACTATGCTTGGGACATCCAAAGCTACAGTTAAAAGCTTCTTTCACAGCACTGAGAGGTGAGCTCAAAATGGAAAGAGGTGTACCTTAAGTGGAAGCTCTGAAAGGCAGGAGTATTGGGTCATCTTGTTTGATCTTCAGGTCCTGCTCTTGCAGACGGTGTGACCCAGAAATGGAAGAAATTTGGTAGCAGAAAGAAACCTGGAGGAGCACTGTTTAATGTAGTTAGTGTAACATGGAGCAGAACTGACTGGCAGAATGCCACTGAGTCAGGAAGCACTTGGGAGATGAGAAGTATGGTCAAAGAGATGCAAAGAGAGTGAGGTGGAGAGGGAAGGGCCCTTTTCTGTGGCAACAGTGCTGAAGCAACCAGCATCTCTAGCTGGTGGAAAATGAGGAATTCTCCATTTTTAAGGAGAACAATTTGCATCTGCTATGATCAAGCTACCTTTCGGCTGCCTTGAGTTTTTTCACAGAATCACAGAATGTTAGGGATTGTAAGAAACCTCAAAAGATCGTCTAGTCCAATCCTCCTGCTGGAGTAGGAACACCTAGATCAGGTCAAAGCAGTTAGATTTTTCCAGGTCACCTCTAGTCTTCTATGGAAGAAAATGTCACTTAATAACATCACTTCTCTATCCCACAAGATTTTCCAATAATCCCTTGTACATACCATTGCTGAAATATGGATTTTCCAGCTGCAGGAAGGGACTTATTAAGTCAAGCAGCCCCAAATCCAGGGGTAGCTTTTTACAGCACAATTCACATGCCTATGGTGTTTTGCACAGTTTCCTCAGAAACAAATGTTTTGATTTGGTTTAAGATAATTTAGAAGATAGACTAGATGATTAATTTGCCTATTCTGGATACAGAGCTAAAATATGCAATGTTAATGGATTTCCAGATTCCTGTTTCACCCCAGAGAGATGACAGCTGTGGATGAAGAGATCACAAGACGAAGTTTGGACTGTTCCTCCTGAGGTCCACAGTCATTACCATCCTGGTGGGGTGGCATCCAGGCACATGGTCTCTAAAGCACTTCTGGCCATTCTGAGGTGCAAGGACTTGTCAGTGGAAGAGTGTGACATTTTCTCCTTGCTGCATTGATGTTTCTTTTTTCCTCTCAGGTGCCTCAGGACACATGCCTGCCTGCCTTTCCCTCTCTTCAGTCTGCCGGTAGCTCAGGTTTCACCTGGGATTACAAGCATTTCCTTACCACTGGTGCTTGGGTTGTGTCAGCACAGGAGTTTAAAATCGTTTCTATCCATAGTAGCCAATGAATTATACTTTTAAAAAAGAAAAGAAAAGAAAAACCCCAGTGTTTGTACTGGTTTTGCTGTTTTCCTTTTCTGTAGTGGAAACTGGCATTGCTTCTAGGGAAAGACAGCCGACACACTGTTTCTGTGCTTTTGCATGTCAGACTTAGTTTTTATGGCTTGCAGAAAGGCTTGGATCTTTGGCCTTATACCCTTAAACCCTCTTGTTCCTCCTGCATGGCGCACAGCAGTGTGGCTACAGCCTCCTAGCATAGTCCTGCTGCAGACCTGGCATGGCACAGCTGGAGCAAATGGGGTCTGGCTGGTGTGCTCCCAGGACCCCTTCCTCAGGTAGAGGGATCAGCCCCGGAGAACATGGCATCAAATCAACTGTACCACACCTCCAGCACTTCTGTGAACAGCAGCTCATATGGCTCCCAGAAATGCTGCCTCCAGGTCATCCACACCAATGCATGAGTCTTCCAGCTCCCTGGCTGCTACTTACTGGTTATAACCTACCTTTTAGCCAACAAAAGCTCTTTTTTCCAGCCAAGCCTTGAGAAATGGCATTCTGAAATGGATTGTTGTGTCATAAAACATTAGAAAATACAGTGAATGAGACAAACTCCAATTATTAATGAAAAGTCAAACTGATGGGACAATCAGTATGGGCTGCTTTACTTTTCTTCCATTTGTCAGTTTTTTCTCTTCTTTAGCCTTTGCAAAATAATCTGCTGCTAGGATGATCTCCTCTATGCTATGATCACTAATTACTTTTCAAATTGGCTAGCTGTGGGTGTTTATTAACAGTGCTACACACTAACACATAACAATACTTTAAGGTGAGTTATATCAGCTAGGGTTACCGACATGACATTTGTCTCAACATATTGTTTGAGCTCAAGTTGCTCTGTCAAAATTTTGTATGTTACCAGCACTGACAGACAACCAACAGGACAGGATTTGCTCAAAGATCACCAAGATTCAGAAGTGATGCATACAAAGCAGAGCAGCACAAGGGATGCACCAGAAGCAGGAAGATGAAGACAAATGATGGCTTTCAGCAAACTGTGGAGCTGTTCGTCTTTGACACTGGTTGGTCCCCTCATGTTGAAGCTGCTTGTACATATCTGCTCACCTTCCACTGAAAGACTGGCTCTGAGTAGAACTTTGAGGGGACATCATCTCTCCTTTTTGGCAAATTGAGTGGGAATGCACCAAGAACAGTATTTTTTTCTGCTATTTGGGTTTACGTAAGCAAAATCCTGGCTCTTGCAACTACAACAGAAGCCTACAGGGTCATAATGTGTCAGTAGCCACAGCTAATCACAGCATGGAGGATGGAAGTTTGAGAACTGTCCAATGTTGGGCTAACTCTTCTCTTTCTGAAGCCACTATGAATCTTAGCATCATTTTCAGGGTAGTGTCAAGTGCTATGGAAAAAGACACCTCTGGAATCACTAGGAAGTAATTTTAAACAACTATCTGAGAGAGACATTTACCTGAATGCAAACTGTGTGCACTGGGTTGGAATATCCAAGGCAATAGTTCTCAAACCACTTTGTAGTGACACCACTCCTTGGATGAGACAGACAGAAAGCCCTCTCTCTATGTGGGCTCTGCTTTCAGTTTCCATTTCCCCTTCACAGCCCCTGCACTTCCTTTTCCCAACAATTTCTCCCTTCATGCTGTGAACAACTCGCCATGCTTTGAATGCTGTCATGCCATCCCTTTCCTAGAGTCATCATTCAGCTCATTTCTAGTCTTCCTACATCAGCTACTAGTGCTCATTCACAAAATAATAGGAAATGCAGCCAATGCTCCTAACATGTCTGTGCTAATGTATGATGGATCATTTCTGGAAAGACCTCCAGCAGCCAGTCCTCATTTGTTTACATCATTTCTATTCTCCCCTGTTTACTGTTTGCTGCTTCAGGGTTTGCTAATAGTGAGTGGTCACAGAGTGGCTCTGGCTCCACAGCCCTCCTGCTGCAGCTGGAGATGGGAGAGGCATCTTCTGGGACTCATAAGGGCTGGTGATATACTGAGCCCTGCCTTGCAACTCCTAAAAATAATCATTGGAGGTCAAAAATGCTAGGTATTTTCTAAAGGCAGCCCTGTTTTCATGCCTGGAGCTGTAAGCATTCCCCAGTTGTGTAAAATCATCCATTTGGCCAATAGAGCATATGCTAAAAGCATCCTTCAGCTAGTCTCCTAGACACTCCCTATGCTTTCCACTCTCCTCACCATCCCATGACCTCTGTTTATTGTAGACATCACAACACAATGAGGATTTTTGCATGAGGGACTGAGTTGCCCCTCAGCAGATGTAAAACTTTGAGAACACTGCCTAAGATCAACCGACCACAGAGCCAAGTTAGAGGCTTTTTTTTGAACAGGTGAAGAAGGGACGTATAGGCCAAACACTGTACCTGTATTTGTGATTATCCTCCTTTTCACTTTTCTTTTGGATGTCAACTTATTTGCTGAAAAGAAATATCCTAAAGAAAACCACTGTCTACCAGGGTAAAATTTATTTTAGTTGAATACTCAGCTAGGTAGCAGGCAAAACCAGCACATATCAAACTAAATGGTAATTAGTTTTATCCTCAGCTCTTTTTTTTTTGGATTCCAAGAAGAATAATGGGTGGTGAAATAACTGAAAAATTTAAATGTAAATGCATTTCATTAGTTAGTTTCCAGGAACATGAGTTTTTTAATGTCCACAGTGCTTAAAAGGAGCTGCAGGAAAAGCAGGTTGCTCTGCTTACTCTAAAGCATCCCTTTTAGTACATGAACAATCCGGCTGTCACTTGCCAAGGTTTCCATCATATTGCTGGGTCTGCAAGCATTCATACTTTCTTCTCCAGGGAGGATAATGTGCCAGGGAACAGGTATTTCCTCCACTGGATGTGGATCATTACCTGAATTCAGAATTCCAGTTTTTCAATAGCTGGAAAATTTTCTTACTCCTGACTCTGGGATGGTGAGGTTGCATGGGAATGTTTCTCTGAAAAGCATTTGCAGTGTCAGTTTAGGAAAAGTATTATGAGGATAATGATAAGGACAGCAGGAAATTCAAGTTCAAAACCAATGTTTACCCAAGTACTATGAGAGTTCCACAGTCACACTTGCAGCCTTCCATGCCCTGATCACTTCTTGTTGCAGGGACAGCTCAGAGGCTGAATACCAGTCCTCATCGTAGGGAAACTTTGCCCCTGACCTGATTATTAATATGGATTTTAGCCTTTGTTTTTATTTTCATGAGTTTTCAGGGATTACTTATTGTCAAAGGCAGGTTTAGCTCCCACTTGAAAGAGAGTAGAAGCAGAGCCCAAGCTTTGATCCTGGTTTGATAGACGTATATCTGGAGCTGCTTTTCTGATTGCAATAGAATCATCTGGCATTTACAGAGAAATGAGACAAAATTGTGATTGTATGGATGACAGTAATCTCACTTTCTGTATTTCATATCATGTGGTTTTGAACACATCCTCAGTGATTTATTTTAGTAACAATTTAAAGCTGTTAACCCACAACAACTGTTTTTTTCCAGGGTATACCACCCGCAAATCTGTGCAAAAAAGTTAATGATCTTATTGCAGAAGCAGTTCCTACCAGTGTACTGAATAAAGATGGAGGCTTCAGGAAAGAGGAATACTTTTTCCTTCCAAAGAATGGCCACTAGCCTCTCTGAAGAGCATTTGTTTGCTCTAATGAGCAAATGTTCTTATGAAATGGACACAAATGGTTGGCATTGTGCATTCTAGTTAAATCACTGGTGTGGTGCTTTCATTTCTGCCTCCAAGGAGGTGTCCAGGGACTGAGCAGATACTGGCATCCTGGGCGTCATGAACATCCCACTCCAAGATGTGCTGCTGGGCAGTGTGGGAAGCTCCATGCTGGCTTCCCTACCTGGGACCATTGCTGAGACTCATGTTTCCCTCCACAGCAGGGACACTCCCACCCAAACCTCTCTAAAGTCATCCTCTCTTTCCATCACCTTTAGCAGTCTGGGAGAAGGCAGCAGACCCCTGAGCTCAAAGATTTTTCAAAACGACTTAAATGAGAAGGCTTGCACATGTTCTGAGACTGTTACCACTCCATAACTTCAATTATTCTGGAAGCAAATCATTTCCAATGGCACCAGCCTTGTCACTCTCAGATCACAGAATCACAGAATCACAGAATGTTAGGGATTGGAAGGGACCTCAAAAGATCATCTAGTCCAATCCCCCTGCCATAGGTCAGGTCACACAGGAACGCATCCACGCGGGTTTGGAACGTCTCCAGAGAAGGAGACTCCACAACCTCTCTGGGCAGCCTGTTCCAGTGCTCTGTTACCCTCACTGTGAAGAAGTTTTTTCTCATATTTATGTGGAATCTCCTGTGTTCCAGCTTGCATCCGTTGCCCCTTGTCCTATCATTGGATGCCACTGAGAAAAGCCTGATGCTACGTTCCCATTCAGTTATGGTTGTGCTTGCAGGGGAAAATCTATGCTGCCTTTCTCTCAGTTTCTGCACAGAGACATGAGCACTCCCCTGTGAGGCTGATTTCAGGATGCTGTACTACCTTCGTTCTGCTTGGCTGAACTTGATTGTTACAACAAAGTTCAGCAAGAGAGTGTCAGGGTGATTGTTTCAGCAAAACATGGCTATAGCCATGGCCTTGGCTTCTGGTGAGGGAAACCAGGAGCAGATTTCCAGCCGTAACAAAGGTAAGGAAAGAAATAAGC
This sequence comes from Podargus strigoides, assembly GCA_028020825.1. Taxonomy (NCBI): domain Eukaryota; kingdom Metazoa; phylum Chordata; class Aves; order Caprimulgiformes; family Podargidae; genus Podargus; species Podargus strigoides. The sequence continues at coordinate 93,941,736 of CM051663.1, forward strand.
CCAGTTAAACTCAACACAACAGGAAACAGAGGGGCTGGCAGCTGGATGGCTTGGGCTCCATCCTGCACAAAGTCCGATGGAAACCAGTCTCAGTGAGCTGGCAGCTGGCCCACAGAGGGTCAGTTCAGCATGATCACTGGAGCCCTTCTCCTCCCCAGATTCGATATTTCGTCTTGCTATTTACAAATGAAATCTCTTAGCTACCCCTGGGGAACTACCATGAATGAAAGGACCATAGACCCAGGAGAGAAGGCCAGAGAAAATGGTCAGGGAAAAGCCAGGTTATGTTTTTTTCATAGGGTGTTGTGGATTCATGCTTCCATCCAACAGCCATCTCACCCACTAGTGAGTTTGATGCTGTAGGTTCCAGCCAAGATCCTCCATAATGGATCTCTTGTTGTCAAATCAGTCTGCTCTAACAAATGCTGCTCTGTGCTGTAGTCGTATTTTGGAGCTGAATAGCTCTGCTCCTTGTTTTTCAGCCAGTCCATTCCCTCTTCTCTCCCAAGCACTACAGGCTCACCTTCAACAGCACTTCACAGGTCCACATGGTCCCACTGATTTTCCATAACCTTCCTCAGCAGCTGTAAGGATATGGGTTTGCTTAAATGATAAACCTTCTGACTAACTCAAGCTTTCCATGCTTTCAGGAAATACAGCCAATTCCTGCTGGACACTACTTCAACATCCTACTTTTCAGAAGGTCCTTTGATGGCTTCCTCATCTCCAGTCCTGCAGAAGATCAAGCCTTGCAGTCCCATTAGTCTTCTGGCTGTGGTCCAGAAAAGCTTAACAACAAGGAGTTTTTCAACTTTACATTTAATCCATTACATTTACCATTTTCTACATTTCTCCTCTTTGTTTATCATCACTGAGCATATATTTTGCCTTCTTCCTTCATTACCAGTTTCTGGTGTCCAACTGCATTCTGATGTAGTTCCCTCTTTCTGCTTTCCTGTCCAAACTCTTCTCCAAAGAATGAGGTAAGTATATTACTAACCAGCTCACGCCTGAGTTGACAGTGAGTCAGCTGGGTGACTGAATTGCTCAACTGAGGGACTCTTGAGTCCTGCACCAGAAATGGCCTAATTTCCTGGTGGAAATGCTCTCTTATGGATATGTTCATTTATTGCTCCAGTTTCTGCAAAAATACATTACAAAGAGTCATTCCCCATACTGTGGAATTCATGGTGGAAAGGCAGCAGAGAGAATTAACCTATTATCCTTAACTGAAATGGAAAACTTAGAAACTGAGGGGAAATTGCCTACTCATATACGGCCGGTGGCAGAGCCAGGCATCATTTCTGTCTCCAGAGTCTTGGCACAGTAATTTACTCAGCTGGCTGTATTTCCTCTCTCTTTTGATTACTCCTTGAATTTTTTGACTGTGTCCTGGGTCTCTGGATTAGAGGCAGGAGCAGAAAGGAAGGCATGGGATGGTACAGCGACTGAACTGCTGCATCGTATCATTCAGTGGCCTCGTGCACAGACACTGAGCCCTGAGGGAGAGGGGCACCCACCAGGACCACTGCCACAGCCCCTCTCAGCACAGCCCTCCACTGCCAGCTGAGGGGGCAAATCCAACTGTGAATGGGCTGGGGATGGTTAGTGAAGAAGGAGGAGGCTGAAGCCCACCCAGCCTGGTGGTGTGATTGCAAAGGCTCATATAGCTTTATTGATAAATGTTTGTTGATGAATGACTGGATCTGCTTTGTTTTTCAATGCATGCTTCACTTGTATGAGTCTTAACTAATGAAATCATGGTTTTCTTTATTAAAATCACACGTATGTCACTGTTAGTTCATAGCAAACAACATGGCTTCATAGTAAATTTATACACCATGTAATTTTTTTCCACTCTTAATGAAAAACACACTGTTTTGTTTGGCCCATCTCCAGACTTTTCAGTTATGGAGTTATTCACTGAAGGTGGAAGCATGTGGGAGGTTGCTTTAACCAACATTACTAACAAAGCCACTTACTCTGATTATTGGCTGCTCTTTTACTTTATTTGGATGAAGAGTAGCATTTTCAAAAGTGTTTGAGCTACTAGGAGTCCGTGGCCTATACCAGAAAAATTTTGCTGGTGCATGCTGAACTGGATGTGATGTTTTTCCTTCAATGGTTGCACCTTCACGGAGTAATACAAGGCACTGGAACAAAGGTGCCTTTTACTAGTTGCTTTTGATGCCTGAACCAGAATAACCTAGACTGGCACAAGCAATGGTAGACTAGTACAAATATATTGACGCAAAGGGAGTTGTGTATCTTCCATTGTACTCAGCAAAATGAATGCAGCCACATTTATAAGTGACTTAGGGCACCTGGGAAGAAAAGTCCTTTTGACTTTCGGCCCAATATTCTGCCAAAATTTTATGCTTCTTCAGCTATGCAAATGCTTTGGGAAAATGCTAGCCTTGCAAGTAAAGGGCTAGAGCACTAACGTTAAAAGAAATTTTTTTTGAAAAAAATCTATGCTACAAAGGCTTTATTTTATGCAACTGCACTCTGGAAAATGGATAGAAAAAGCAGAAACTTGAATTTTGCATAGATGACTTAGATGTTTTTTCTTACACCATTGCCTGGTGTTGGCTCACTAATAAAATGTCTAACTTGGCTACAGCTGTGCTGCAGGAAACTTCCAAAATGCTATTCAAATGCTGTAGAGAAAGAAAATCCCAAACCCTGCTGCAACATGTGGGATGCATGCATCCTGCTGGTAGTATCTGCTGCGGGACAGATTCTGCTGCCACAGCTCAGCCTCCAGGCCAGGCAATGCAAGCCAGAAATGCCACTGGCTGGAAGCCACTACAGAGGCAGAGGGGCCGTCAGACTCATTTTTTCCACACTCCTGGCAGGATGCCCTCATATTCACAAAGCCATATACGTTCTTTAACGCGTCGTTCTTGGCTGAGCTATAGCACGGCGCATGACCTGTGCTGAAGAGCCTATCCTGATTTCATCGTGAAGCACAGCAACTGACATCTCCTGACAACAGACCATAAAGCCTCGGCCCAGACAAAATTTATATCCTTGCTCTCTCAGCCAGATCTACAATCATTATAATCCACATTATGGGTTCATTATAACCATATCATTCCTTCCATCACAACCTAGTGGTGTTCTGCTGTAACCCAACAGAGATTTCTCCTCTTTACAAGATGCTAAAGGCAGGGAAGAGGGCAGTCCAGCCTGGCTCCATTTGATGTCACTACTTGCAAATACTTTTCACCATGTCCCTCTTGCAACACCTGTGGCTCACCTGTGTCTGCTGCTCCTGGCAAGGATTCCCTGGCACAGCCACCTGCCTGGGCTGACTTCTCCCATCAGAGAGACATGGGAGTCCCCCATCCCCTTCACAGCCTCTTTGGTCCCTGCCTCCCTCTGCACCGCTGCAGCTGAGGCAGGGTAGAACCTGGGGAGGGTGAACAAAACCTCCTCAACTGCATCCCCTTCCCTAAGCTCACTGGGTGCAGATCAGATTCAGAAGCTGGCAAGGGCAGTTTTCAAGGACTGCCATCCTATTGCAGCTAGGTTTACATGGTTTGTTTAAAAAAGGGAGCTTTCATCTATGGATGGCAATAAAAAACCCTCCATAATTTCTCCCCTTAAATTTGCTCTCTGTGCTTTTCCAGGATTTTGAAGCACTTACTCAGATTCAGGGTGTGTTCTGCTTAGAAAAAAAAGTAACACTGCTCTATGTCAGTTTTATGCAAAGAAATATAAAATAGTAATAAAAATTTACTGCATTTAAAGTGGAAGTCTTCTAATCCTGCAAGTTTTCGTGGAGTTTGAGTAAAATAGTTGCCCGTGTCATAATTGTGTTCTATTTGTGCACTTAGAATAAGTCATTAAACATGCCTGGTGTTCCCAGACCAAAATAGACATCACAGCACAAGCACTAAGCATGCGTCCAGCTGATGAGAAGAAGAGGTCTGACAGTCAAGGGCCCCAGTTCCTACTTTACTTTCCTATGCTCTCCCTTAGGTAGACCAGGTGTGGGTGATTCGTGCTTTTAACCACACGCACTGAAAAGCAGGATTTCCACTTTATAGAAAATTTGCAGGTTTGTGGTTTTGGTTTTTTTAACCCTTCAGCTATGTTTTTGAGGAATGATAATCTGCAAGGAAGATGGGTGTTTCTGAACCACCGGCACCTGTTGCTGTGGGTCTGCATAAACTTGAAGTGGTTGTTCTCAGACGCCCCAGCCTGGCCGTCCCTTCCATGGCACAAGGCTGCCCTCACTCGCAGGTGTGTGCTCCATAGCTGCCAGCCCACCAGTTCTAACTCCATCAAGATCCTGCATCTAGGGTCTTAGAACATGGAAGTCGTGTCTCTCTCTCCTGGCCGAGGAGGGAAGAGGGCACGGGCATGCCAGGTCACTGTTTCTCAGACTGGTGCTGTCACTGTCCCTGCTTGTGAGTGCACGACCCTTTGGCCAGCAACCCAAAATGTCTCAGCGTGCTGGTGGGCCCCCGTCTGCAGGGTACTTTATACTCCAGATGGATGCCCCTACCTGGACACCCAAGGTAGAATAAGTGATGGGGGAAGGGGAAAAGAGCCACGAGTAAAAATAAGACTTCTGCAGATGCCCACAGTTTCACCCTTCACTTCCTCAGGCATCAACTGGGAACCTCCCTCCTCCTCCCCAGTGTGTCGGCCACCTCCAAAAGGAGCAAACTGCCAAGCTTGAGGTCCAGGAGCTCACGGGGTAATGCTGGCACCAGCAGGTCAGTGCAAGCCTGTGCTGGCTGGAGCTGGACTGTTCCTGAGCCCTTTGACAGACCCTCTCCTCCTTCTGCCCCTGTGCCTGTCTCAGGTCGAGCACTCCTTGTCCCACCACTGCTTCCACTGACATTTCTGGGGGGAGCAGGGCCACAGTCAGGAGCGTCCATATCTCTGAACAGCAGGAGAAAGGACAGATGATCTGAAGACTAAAGAGCAGACCATCCCTAAGCACATTCATGCAAAGATGTAGGAATGATGTTTCAAAAATAAAATAAAGGTCAGTCATCTTCTTCAAACACTTAACCCAGTCCAGCTCAGGGAAGTCTGTTTACCTGATGTGCCTCTTTAAGAAATGACATAGGAGCAGCCAGCTTGCATGCAGCACATTGCATTTGCTGTAAGGACATATATACGGCATTGGCATCTCCCTGGCACAAGAATTTCTAAACAAAACAATTGTCACTTGCTAGCACCTAGTTGTGGCTCCAAATCAAAACTCCCTGTAAGCAAACAGGAGAGGGGTCTGGAAGGCAATAGCAGCTGGACTAGCTCAAGCCAGGCACATTTTTGAGTAACTCCCTTGAACTAAGGAGTGTTTACATATTTTGAAAACGCAGGATTGTGAAGAGACACTTGAGGACAAGAAGAATGTACGAACTTCAAAATCTGTGGCAGAACAAGCATTAAAATATCCACATACCATAAACCTTGGAAAAACAGAGAAGTGAAAAAACCCCCCTACGTCAGACCTTGAAGCATCCTTCAATCTTTTCATGGTAAAACATCATGAATATAAAAAGTTTAATTTTGTGTTGAGTGTGGGTGGGAAATGGGAAGGCTTCTCCTTGTTTCAGGTGGCCTTTTGTGCTCTTAATAAATGAAATACACTTAAAACAACAAAGTCTTTCATCAGACAAAAAACCCATAATGCCATGGAAAGGGCATTATTCTTTCCAAAAGAAAAAACCCCCCACACAACCCAAAATAATTTCCTGAACTTGCCAGAAAGCCTTGGAAAGGATCATAAACCAAATCCTGCACAAAAGGCATGGTCTTCTCCCATGTTGTCCCCCTCTCCCCACAGTTTTTCACTTCTCTGTTCTCTATACGTTGTATTTACCTCCCACCTTATCCCCGAGGGAATTACAAGGAAACCGTATCTGTGGTGGAAAGCACCTGGTGTTCACCTTGCAGCTTGATTCAGAGTTGGTTTAGGCTACGTGGAGGAGGCATAGAGACAAGCAATGCAAATGAGGAACTGGAAGGCTGGAAGGGCTCTTTGGAGAGGCGACAAGAAAGTCTGGCAAGAGACTGAATATGCAATGACTTGAGGAGGGAGCAGCAGATCCATAAGCACATGAAGGCTAAGCAGTTAAGAAGAGGAAGGCTTTAGACAAAAGTAGAAGAGGCTGATTCACATTTGCTCCAGGACCAATCTCATGTGCAGCAGTCCTGTCCTTCCAGCCACACCTGGCCTGAAGAGGCAGAAAAGTTACAAAACAGGATGGAGGGGTTAGCCCATGGGCATTGTCATCCCAAACATGCTGGCTGTCCGAGCTCCTGCTCTGTGTGCTGCCTACTGCACACTGGGGCTGTGTCCTGTGTCGCTGCACGTGTGGTGTATTTAATGTTAACAGATAGTCATGCAAACAGTCTGACTTTGTCAGCAAATAGTGGTCCGGGGGTTAAAACAAAAAATCCCAGAGGCATTGCAGTGTGTTTTCAGGAGGCATGATTTATTTAGCAATTGTGTATTTTGGCTTTCTGCTCGTTATGTCCAGCAATCAAGCTCTATGGGGCTGCTTTACATTATACATGCCATGTCATGGAAAGCCCAGCACCTGGGCATTAGTCATGAATCACCAGAGTTTGGGCAGAGGAAAAAATCACTCCTCCCTTTTTATTTTTTTTGTGCATTATAATGCCCTGAGTGATTAGTACTGCAATTTTACCTTAGGAATGCCAACTTTACTTTCTGTTATTTTGCTGAACCAGACACTTGGTTTCTCTTAGTATACATGTGGTTAGCTTCTCTAGCAAAATGCAGGAGGTTAATCAACCCTTTACCCAAGAGATCTTTTCTTCAAAATGTAAAATACAAATTAGCATAAAAACAGAGTCTTAAACTAGCTATGCTCAAACAACATCAAAACAATACCTTTGTTTTTTTTTTTTTCCCAGTTCTTCCTTCATCCTATGGTTTTGCAAATCTGTGTGGACACATTCATTTCTATATATAAGCCAACCAGCTTTGGTTTAGCCAATGTACCACCTTCTATGGTTAAATCAAAACTGAGGACACATTCTAGGACAAACATGACCATGCACAGTAAAAAGGGAAAAGAAAGAGAAGGGGAAGGGAGAAGGGATAAAGGGAGAAGGGAGAGGGAGAAAGGAAAGAAGAGGGAGAGGGAAAAGAAGCAGCAAGTTGGTTTTCTCTGTGCAGGAAAACTTTCCTATATAGCAGCAAGAGGTTAAAAGATGCAAATGTGGACTTGAAAGGAAGGAAGGTGGGCAGGTAGGAAGCAGGAACCGAATGGATTATTAAGCGGTTTACTTGAAATAACCCACCCCTTCAGTGTCCCTGTGTTTCAGCCCTATGCCATCTCCTGGAACAGATCGTCCTGCGTCTCTGCACAGACACGCTTTTTGAACAGTTCCCCTCCACATCCGAAACACCAGCTCTCCCGATGAAGGGTATTTCTTGCACACTCTATATTACACATGCTAAATACTTTATTGTACTAGATACAACCTCTAAACATTTACAGTAAGTGCACTTAATAGCAAAATTGTTTGCCAAACCTCATTGGCTCTCTCCACAATTGTGAGTTATAAACATGATTTTGTTTAAACAGGAAAACAAATGAACAGATTCCTGAGTCTCCCACATACACTTCTGGTTATCAGAAGTTTAACACAGGCAAATGGGAACATTTCACGAAGGCTCTTGTTAAAATGCCAGCAGCTTATCAGCGGGTTGAATTTCCATATACCACAGAAGACAGCAGCATAGATTAATTTGCTAGGTGTTTTTTTGTTCTTGGGGTTTTTTTGTGGTTTTTTTTTTTTTTTTTAAATATCAACCTCTTTTTTTTTTCTCCTTGATAGACTTAGAAAGGTGGAGCTAAATGAATAACTTCTTGGAAAATCCTCTAAGAGAAAGAAAAATAGGAGGAAAGAAAAGGGCACTTTTTCTTGAGGAAGCAATGCTGGACATGTGTGAGAGTTAACACTTTTTAAGCTATCTATCTATTAGAAGTGGCCTTTCCAATCAAATGGTAAAGCCTGGGTAATTAGGCCGAACAAATGAGATTGCAGCTACAAAGCCCCTCCTTGCAGACATCAGCGTGTAGCACTGACTGATTGCTAATGGCAAGAACTGATGAGAAAGGACATGACAGGTAGACCTGAAACTGCAAATTGCTCAACAGGAAAGCCCTTGAAAGGACAAGAAAGAAAAAGCCTGTTATGCTACTTCTGTAGCAGATGGAGAAGAGCCAGTCTGCTAAGGTTGACCTCTGCCAGCTGCATCCCGTCTCATGGTCAGAATGGACCCAAATGAATGACAGGTACAGTGGGGACAGGGTCACACCTCAGCATGGGGAGCAGACGATGCCTAGAGAAATGCCTTTGCCAGCTCTGCTTTGCATCACCTTGATTGATTCACAATGATTGAAAGTCAGATTAGGGGTGTTTACATCAAAGCCTCTCCATCTGGTGGTGTCCTCTTTAATCACACCTGGAGAGAACAATCTGCTGCGTGGGCCTTTCTTTCTTTCACAGGAAAAGCAGCGTGATTTTAGTTTGTGGACGCCTACTGCAGTGAGAACAGAGCTGGTGGTGGTAGCGTCGCAAAGAGGAACCCCAGCTGGCTTTACAGTAGCTAAGCCTGGTATCTGGTAGCAGACTTTTGGGGCAAAGCAGAGGTCAGAAGTTACAAAGCCTGCTTCAGATGCAGAGCCCACTTGAGTTTCCTGTGATAGATTGCTCCTGAGACCTAGACTGGCCATGGCCAACCTCCCTGGACCGCCACAGAGGTACAGATCATACCCCTCAGAGTGACCTGGAAAGTTTGATCTCAGTGCAATGCCATATGGGGAGAAATTTATGCTGATACCAAAAAGTTACTTTGGAGGGGAAGCAGAACTAAGACGCTGGACATAAAAATATGTCCTTTCCTCTTCGGCTATCAAGTTACCCACGCTTAGTTTGCACCATGAACATAGCATGCCTGCCCTTTCTTTTTCACCAAGTGACCAACGCCAAGCCTTCGCTGCCAGCTTGTTCAAGCAGTGCCACAGCTGTAACTAGTTGAGAGAGATGGAGTTAAAAACCAATGGTAGATCTTGGGGCAACTATTTAAAAAGCCCTGTTACTGGTGCACTATGGACAGACAGGTGTGTTTGGATTTAGGAATCACTGAAGAAGCTCTGAATTGGTCTGCCCTTTCTCCTTGTGCCAGCTATCTGCCCAGCTTTGAGCACCTCAGTTAGCAGCCAGCCAGAAGCTACCAAGAGATCTTGGAGAACATGGAGCAAAAAAGGGGTTGATAATAAACCCAGTGTATGTCAAACAAACAATATATTTTCCAATTTTCATGCAAATGCTGTAATTAACAGCTCTGTGGACCAATGGGTCATCCAGCCTCTCTAAATGTGATAGCAACAGGGCGTTAAAATTTTACTTAATCCTTCATTCAGAGGCAATCTTTTCAATTAGTTTTGAGACTTGTGCTGCCACTTAAAAAATGAAGTAGGAAAATCACATTTTCTTCTACCTGCAAGTGATTCCACCAACCATATTCCTTTTAATACACAACTTCTCACCACTACAATTGCTGAAACAAACACCATCACATTTGAACTTCAAGATTTACTCACACCAGAGGCAGCCAGCAACAGAAGAATTTTAATGACTGTGGGAGGATCACTGGTATTTTAAGGAGTCTTCTAAAACCTTTTGAAGGATTTGAGATAAGTTAAAACAAGTGGAGCAGTTTTTTTTCCCTAAGTCCTTTGCACCATATTTTCGCATAGTAGAAGTGAGTTCTATAACTGTACCATGAAGCTGAAAAATCTGAACAGAGAAGCAAAAGTTAAAAAAAAAAATCTGAGATGAAACCAAGTGGCATGGGAACCACTCTGAAGAGGAGAGCAAATGAATCCTATTCCAAGCTCTGGTTTTTATTCTGTTTGCTCACAGCAGCTTTAATTTCATTAGCTTCCAAAGAAACATTCAATCCACAGATCAGATTTCTCAAGGATATAGGGAGATCATGTCAACAAAAAAAAGCACTAATTAAATTTTTAAACAGCAGTCCCACGCTCAGTGAGTTCCTCTAGTGGAATCGTACTATCAACGTTTGCATCCTTTTGCCTTTGATCTAAAGCATTGCACTTCACCTTTTAGAAGCAAAAGCCACTGGTGCCAGAAGTGCTCCAGATTAATCTACCCCACCACTGAAATTTAACTGCTGTTAAGAGTTCAAAAGGTCCAGCTTCTTCACCTGTTGAGTGCCTCCTTGGAGAAGGGCTGACGGATGTACCTGGGCAGCAACTGCCACCTGTTGCAATTATAATGAGGAAAGAAAAGCATCCTTGGGCATCCGTCTTCACAACGGGCTTCTGGTCCCACCCGTGTGTCAGGAAAAATTGCACATCTGGTTTGAAATTATTCACCCATGGCTTCTCCAAACCCACCACACTTTCAGCACAGTAAGCCAGGGTGAATGATTTGCTGCTATTTCTTAACATCATCCTCCCACCCTATCCAGAAGAGATTCAATAAAGAGGCCACAAGCAGTAGTAAAAAGGACACTTGGAAAGAGAAATCCCCCCCAAAAATAAAGTGTCTATGATTCCCTTCTTTTGAAGGGAATTTGGGGACACAAAAAAAGTGCTCTGCCTGGATCCAGGGGGGGAAAGCAATTTGAGGCACTTTTGAGAAAAGGAAACAGTTTTCCAGTCAGATGTCCCCTGTCTTTGGAGGCACTCATCCTCTCCTTCCTTCTGCTTACCTGCACTTGCTCAAACATCACACAGGCACTAAGAAAAGTTTATGAGTGGCTTAGCAAGCAGATGCTTTTAAATGAAAAAGTTCATACAGCCTGTTCTTCTCTTTCTCAGTACAGTTGTGTGGATAAAAACCAAGTAAACCTTTAAATTCACTTGCTCTCAAACACAGTCAGAAAAAGGAACTGTTTTGTCCAAAGCAAGTGTGACACTGAATACCACAATCAACTGGCAGATAATGTTGCATTTATCCCCTCTGCCATTCTTCCACAGTGTCCACACAAATCTGGCTTGACAGTACAGTTTGAATTTCAGAAAGCAGTGGCAAAACTCTCACTTTATTCATTGGAGACAGGTTTTGCTCACTTGCTGCTCTTCCCTCCCTCAGCAAGGAAGTGCCTTTCCCAAGCAACTTTATGCTTGGAAACATAAAATCCAAGCATCTCTTCCAAGCAAGGTTTATGCTAAAAACTCTGCTTCTTTTTTCTGGGCTGGCCCTCTCCCCTCTATTTCTTCCCTGCCCAAATGGGAGAATAGTGTCCCTTATGTTACATTCCAGTATGCTGCATCGATGGACACACCTCTGTTGGTTTTTGTTGTTGTTTTTGTTTTTATAGATGCAAATTACAATAGGGAAAATGGCCCCAGGAATTCACTGTTGATGTATTTTACATTTAGGAGAACACACAGTTTCTCAAAAAAGGGTCCCAAGTTTTTTGTCAGCAAGATCCCATCTTTGCTCCTGACATTTACCCCTGCCAAGTTTTGATTAATGTCACTGATTCTTGGTAACTGAGAGGCACATGAGTGGCATTTCTTTTTGAAACAGCCATATATGAAAAAAATCCATCTGTTATTTTAGCTACTCATAACAATGTGCATGTGTGACTACTACATGTAGCACAGTCCAGTCATTTGCAATAGACTACTACATATGTTATCTTGAGTTTACAAATTAAAATTGTACCCTGGCTTTTAGTAGCCTACTGCTTTTGAAATAAAAGGTACATCATATAAAAGATACCCTACAAATATTTCTCAGTGCAAAAATGCAGAAGGTGTTTTGTTTTCAATCAGAAGAAACGTTCTGTAAAAGCGCATCCCTTTGTTTTCTGCCACGAACAAAAAAAGCATTCCAATGCCATAAATACATTTTTTAAAAATCTACCAACCCTTTAAGAATCTTAGGGATGTGTCTGACTTTAAGAACTTGTCCATGAAAAACTTGGTACCCCTCACTTGTTACACATTTCATACTGCACTTCAAAGAAGAACGTTAAATACCTTGTGACTAGAGTACTGTTTATTTCATAATCTAAACAAACACTGGAATACAGTCTATGCTTTTCTACTTTCCTGCAGACTTTACAATGAGCTTTTTTCCCCCCATAATTAAAACAATCTGCATACACACAGAACATGCATGCTCTCTAACACCAGTAATGAAGGTAAGAAGAGTCAGTTTCCATCCTCTTCCTGTTGCCTGTATTAGAAAAAAATACTTTTGTTTTTACTGTAGTTATGACAGTGTGGCTAAGGATATGAAGACTAGAGCACAGTTTTACTCCCTGCACAGAAAATGTTCATCACAAGCATGCTGATGGTGATAAATATTACATGTCTATTAAATGATAGGCATACTTTTATCCCCTTTACTCCCTTTTTAAAAAGACTAAGTGGCTACATGTAAATGCAGTGAAGCAGGTATAAGCTTAATTAATTAGAGCTGATTCAGACTGGCATCAAGATGCATCAAAGTCTGACAAAGTCTCAGGCAGGCTTTCCATGGGCTACCGATGACCTCTCCCACAAGGCATCTACCTTCTGCTTTTTGAAAATAGAAATCAAAGGCCTTGCAGCACAGGCAGTCCTGCGGATGGGGTGGACCGCACTGCTCTGTTGGGCTCCCTGGAAAAGAAGCACTTGTAGTCCATTAGTGTTTGAGAAAACCTTGTGAGTGGGTTACCTTCCCCGGGGCGATGCACCCACCCCGCTCTGTGGTGCAGCCTGCTGGTCCGCATTGGCCACGCGGCTGGCTGGGATTTTACACCACCGAGTGGTCGTTGCTGTGGACGCCAGCCAAGATGGTGTGGTTAAGCGAGGAGGCTGACCGGTCCGAGCCTTCGGTAGGGCCGTTGGCACTCTCGCTGCGCTGGCAGCAGAGGATCTGCTTGAAGGTCGCACTCATCTCCTTGTCCCGGTAGGAGTAGATGATGGGGTTCATGGCAGAGTTGAACTCTGCCAGGAGCAGAAAGAATTTTTCATAGGCCAGGACGTTGCACTGGGGACAGCAAACATCGAGGAGCAGCAAGACTAATCCTGGGGTCCAGCAGATTATGAAAGCACCTAGGAAGAAAAAAAGTAAACATAACAAAACCCACAAATATATGGTTACTCATCAAAACACTATAAGAACCACCCAACTGGAAGCAGCAATGGCTAATGTTCTCTTTCAGGAGTATCGTTCCCACACTATTTCTTCACTGTCCTGATGAGGGGGCTGCTTTTCAAAGATCTGTAAATGGTTATGGGCAGCACATCAAAAGAGTAAGGCATTCCCCCCCCCACTCACCATCTGAAACGTCTTATGCTTGGCAAATACATTTGCATTTAAAGTTGATAATGAGGAACATTTTTTCCCTTCAGCTAGAGACCTCTGACTAATCAATCTCTTGATCAGCAGAAACAATGCTGCAATTTACTTCTCAAACTAGTAACAACAAAGAAAACCTTTCTGTGAGTGCTGTGACTGAAGCATCAGTAATAGAAAAAGAGTGGTGAAGGCAGCAATTCTCAAGAAAAAGAAAGCCTAATCCATTTCAGCCCCATTATGTAATGGAAAGTCCTAAACACACTTCCTTCTTGCACTGAAATGTCATCCTTCAACAGATCTACCTCTTTTCTTAGGGCTCTATTCAACAGAAATTCAGAGGCTCCTCAGGCCTCCGTAATGTAAATGCCAAAGAGCCTTACCCTGATTAAAATGCTTCCCCCTCCTTTCTCTGCTCTGCAAAGCTCTGAGGAGGATAAAGCCCAGAACAAAATTCGGAGTTCAATGCAGAAAGGAAATCAAATGCCTTGCACTTTATTGGGAGTCCTGAGCTAAATAAAGATGCTAACTCCTGGCAAGGTTAAAGATGTTTTAAATATAAGCACTATGGTGAAAGCCCTCACACACCAATCATGTCAGAACAAAGACAGTGCTCCTGAGATTTTCCAGACCGACATGCTTGGCTGAGGTGGAAACCAAGGTCTTATCATCAGTGGGCAGGCTTAGTGCAGGCAGCAGCAATAAGGACTTCCCAGCACTATGTGGTGAGTGCTGTTTACAAACAGGTTCTTCTGTCACAGGGGTATTTATTTCTTAACATACTGCCTGCATTATTTCTACAGTAACGCTCTCCACAGGTCTAGCAGCTGACTACAGTCAGTCTCCGCAGCATGCAGACTTTTTGCCATGCCTGCCAAGAAGGTGCCAGCTATTTCCAGCTTGGGCAGTAGTGGCTGTAAGCTGTACAGACACCTTTCTGTTTGGATACCAAACCCAACTACATCAAACAGAAAAACATTTTCTGAAGGGCTTTGCAAACACACAGGGTGTGCCAGGCTAGAGACACTAGTTGCCAACCAGGCAACCACACACAGGCTTTCTACTTGCCAAAAAGCATCCCTAAACTGAGCTTGCTTGCAACTGATGGTACCACAGTGCTGCTCAATGCCTATCACACAGGGAAAGAAATTGGGAGGCGAACTGCCAGCTGCCAGTACAAAGCACCGATGTCTTTGGCCAAATGACTTTTTTAGGGGCTGGCAGCAAGTTTACAGCACAAGGATAAAACTCTCCCACGCCAAGGTGGCATCAAACACATGAATCCACTTCATAGCTTTTGTCTGCAGCTCTTTTGGATTCCAGCAGTCCTATAAAAGAGTACTTGAAACCCATGCAAATGACTATGGTCTTTTGTCCCTTCCTTGTACCTGTTCCCAGAAGAGCAGAAAATGACATCTCTTTATTTGCAGGATTGTCCAGGTTGATACAGAGGCTGCCCTCTGCATGGAACAGTTCTGCTGAGCTGGTTTCTGCAGAAACCTAGACAATATTTCAATTCAACCACTCATTGCTGAAACTGTGTGTGTTGTGTTCAGCCTCCTAGCTAGTAAGGCAGAGGTGGACTTTGTTCCAGCTTGAGCATGTATCTTCTTCATTACAAGCTGCCTTGGGAGAACAACATCAGAGACGGGAACACTGCGAGTCGTGGGATCTACAGTCAAGGTCAAAAGATAATGACAGCATCCTCACCAGGCCTGTAGCAGAAAAGTCCAATGTGGAATCAATGGAGCTTACAGGAAAGCTCTCCTAGCATTGTTCAAAGTTGCAATTGAAAGCTTCCAATTTTCCAACAATTCTTTTTATTGGTTGGTTTTTTTTCAATCTGTTGTTGAGAAACTAAATAGGCCAAACAGAACATTCTGTTGCTATAATTCTTGGGTATGTTAAAAGCAGCAATGACAAGAAGCAGTACAGTCAGGCAAGTAGGCAATTGCCCATGAGAAAGCCCCAAAGTCTTTGACAAAAGTTCACATGCAGCCCACTGCACTGAACACTGGTCTCAGGTGGAGTTTCTGAGCCTCTCTGGTCCAATAACCTACATACTGAGGCTTGACGTGGTTGCACTCAAGAATCATAGAATCACACATTAGCCTTGGTTGGAAAAGACCTCTAAGATCATCGAGTCCAACTATTAATTTAGCACTGCCAAGTCATGACTAAACCATGTCCCTCAGCACCACATCTACACATTTCTTAAATACCTCCAGGGGTGGGGACTCCACCACTGCCCTGGGCAGCCTGTTCCAGTGCTTGACAACCCCTTCAGTGAAGAATAAAGCGGACTGCGGTTGAGCAAGCAACTAAAGGCTCTGTGCAGCTCATGCTACACTGAAAAAAGATAAAAACAATGGATCGCCTTCCCAACCAGCTCTGGAAGAGAATGGAAGTCATTATTCTGCAAGTTGTCAGCCTGCTGCTCACACCAGGCCTGGAGCTGGGTCAATGACATGCTGGCAGCCAGGACATCGAGGGGAGAAGAAACTCACACTGCCCAGCTCCAGACCTGCTGGGGTAACATGGGCTTTCTGCTGCCCTCGCCCCCAGCTGTGGACCAGGGCATATAGCACCCAGGCTGGCATCTTTGTGCAAACAAAGCTTCTGAACAGAGGCTCATTTGTTATTGGGAAGTAAAAGCCATTGAAGCCAGCCCCATTCAGTCTAGAGGGTTTTGTTTTACTTTAGCCCCTGGGATTTTCCTAGCAAAACTTCCCACCATGCTAACAGCTCCTGCAGCTTATTAAGTTAAGTGATTGCAAATGGTGACACAAATGATGCCTTGGGTTTTCTCATTTGTTATTTAACTGTCAGTACCCTGGAAAATACTGGAAAGCATCACTCACGGTAAGGGCATGTTTGAGTTAGGTACAATGCAAGGAACAACAAAATGTCAGGCTCCCATTACTTCAGATTTAGGAAACATCATCTGTTAATCATGGAATTCTTTCCCTGGAAGGAAAAAAAACCTTGAAATTTATTTTTTCTACTTCTTACTTGGTATATTTGTCTAAGTAAAGGGACACTAAACTAAAAGTGAGGTTAAATTCTTCCCTTTCCTGAAATCTGTTCTGCATTGCTTTCACCAAGAATGAAGGTCTAAAAATACCATATCTAATGAAACAATGAGATCCCAAAGTTTCCTGCTGCCATATACCGAAAAGCTTTAAGCATACACCAAAATCATGATGTATTTTTCTGCTCAGGAACAGGACTGAAAGCAGCCCAAAGTACAGTGCGAGTAATTTCCAGGTACATCTTAACATTTTACAGAGTCAGTAAATTTTTGTGTTAGGCTTTGCTCTAGGGAGAATGTAAGTTCACAAACAACATGCTGGAGGCACACTGGCACACAGCCCCAGGGGATGGCTTGGGGCCAGCCTTGGCAGGGAGTGGCACAGAGGAGCACCCCAAGGCTCGCCTGCCATCCCCCTCCCAGCACCTCCCTGGGGCTGCGGTGTCCCCATGCTGCCGAGGGGGTGGGCAGTGGATCAAGGATGCAATTCAGCCCACACCTATTCTGAAACATCCCTTTTCTCCTGCTCAGCTGTACTGTGTCCCTTTTGTGTGCCCTCTTCCACCCATCTTGGGTGTTGTACCCTGACTTTACTGTTTTCTGGTATGGCCTCACACTCACCCTGCAAATTCCTCATAGGACAAGTCCATATGGAGGGTAAAAATACGGAAAGGGCCTCTTTTAAGGAGTGGGGGGAGACAAGGGGGAAAGAAGATCTTGCTTGTGTTTGCAGTTTTGTTAAGATTACAGAAACAGAATAAGGCACAAACATATAAAAGACTGAAAAGACCCACTCCAGCTGAACTGCACGGACATTTACATTCTGCTGCTGTTGCCCACCTCCCCTTGTCCACCTGCTGTCCTCTGCAAATGCCCTGCTGTTCTCACTTGTGACGGGTGGCTAAACCACCTCTTCCACTGTGACTATGTGCACTAAGAGACGGAAGGACCCTGAGCACCACTGCCAGCTACCAAGACACAGAAGTATCTGGCTGCACTTTCTGCAGCCTGAAAGCAATACTGCAGGGAGACAAAGCCAAAAAGGGCTACAGAAATGCCTGGCATTTTCCATGACCCATTACAATCTCACTCTCAGCAGGGAAAGCCACTTACTATGCTAGCTGAGGAGCAAGCCCATCAGCTGCAACACAACTGCACTTCTTCATGCCCTAGCCATCTGTAAGCTGTATCAATAACCCTCCTTATCACACTGCATATTATCTTGTGCATAGCATGAATAGAGATAAGTACTGCACGAAATAGTGTTCATTTATAGCTATGTATTGTTTTCCCCAGATACAAATATTAGAGAACGAAATCTAAAATGAATGCTAAATTATTATCCATAAAGGTAATTTATCACACTGTAAACATACAGAGTGTAGGACTAACTCTTCTATTTCTAGTCTGACATAATTTTCCCCAATTTTGTCACAATGTTACTACAATATAGCTTGTCATTCTTGGTGGATGAAAAAAGAGTTGCTGCTGTTTTTGTAGTTTCTGCTGGAAATTGCCAGCATTGGGGTAGGGTTTGCTTCCACACATGGAATTTTTATCTGAAAAAATAAAATGTGAGTTCCACATATGGACCAGATTAACAAATGTAAAATAATCATATGCTAAATTTGGAAAATTCTGCAGAACTTCAGATATGAAAGACTTGTCTCTCCATCCAGAGACTCCAAAAGGCCTGGGGAAGATGATAGTGGCAGACAGTCCTTGAAAAACAGCCCAGGCAGGGAAAAGCAGTATGCAGTGTACCAGTAAGAATGGTCTTGTTGAAAAGAGTGCTAGCAAAACCCCTTCATTTATTTAAGACGTCTTTATTTAAGGAAGTCGTATGAATTTTGAATGAGTAAGAGATTCATAGCACACTCCTGCAGTTTTTGATGGAGTGCAAAATGCTGCTTTCTCTAACGTATGTCTGAGAGACTTTGATGCAATGGCCCCTTTGGATTTCAAGCCAAACATTTCTCTGGTGGGACCGTGTGTGAAAAGACGGGGGGATATCTCCAACATTGTAAAAAAAGAAACAAGAAACAAAGCTTTCCTGGGTTGCAATGTATTCTATTACCATGAGCTGTTGAAGCCAGGTGCCGATGTTCCTTGCTTCCTCCCTCGGGACTAGCTTCTGTTAATGCGCCCATCAGGGCCTTGCCCCATGACTCACCATCCCTGTGTGAGATGCTCCGGCCAGGGGGAGGGAGCCAAGCATTCCCGCCGGGGATAAAATCTGGGGTTTGGAACAGCACGAGGGGCCTTACCCGCTGGGATCCCAGAGGACAAGGACTACACCACCACCGAATCGGACTGCTCAGACCTCTTTCTACAAGACCACCGCTTTAACCGGACCATTTCAAAGAGAACTGCAGCTGCCACTGGATCGGACTGCTACCAGCACCCTGCCCGGCAGGGTGCCAGGTTGTATCCCTGACTCTGTCAGGCTTTAAACCAGTTTCTCTGTATTATTGTTTTGTTGTATATATTAGTAAAAACTGTTATTCCCATTTCCTCATATCTTTGCCTGAGAGCCCCTTAATTTCAATTTTATAATAATTCGGAGGGAAGGGGGTTGTATTTTCCATTCCAAGAGGGGCTCCTGCCTTCCTTAGCAGACACCTGTCTTTTCAAACCAAGACAAAAGCAAAGCTGAATAAAATCTGCATTCATATTCATGCAACGGTATCTTACATGTACTTCTCATAAGACGATTTGGAGCAAGAGAACCCAAACAAAAAAGAGAAAATACACAACTGGTGGACATATGGGAGGATCTGGGTGGTATGAGTTATCAGCTTGTCTTCCACAGCACTACTATGTGCCCTATCCCTGGGGACCTCCACTCTAGTCTCCCATGAGCTGAACAGCTCTGAACATGCAGATTATAGATAAAATCCCGATCTCAGCTTTTCCAGGTACCTGAACTCCACACGAAAAGTTGACAGGTTTGCCAGATTTTTCAGACTACTGCACCCATAATTTGCAAAGAGATTTTTAAGTAAACTATTTCTGCCACTGCATCCATTCCCTGATTCCTACCTTCTCCACACCTATATGCAGATGCACATTCCAACCTCTTCCTGAATCCTGTTCTGGGATTTTGAGCTGTTCAGTTTGGTCAGACTTTGCACAAAATGATGGCTGGATCGTGTAGGAACACAAAAATAATGTCTTGCTCCAAAAATGTATTTCCCCTTCCCAGCAGAAATACAGTATGTGTCTGCTCAACTTTGAACTCCTGTACACCTAATTTATTTGGCTTTTAAAGCATGGTTACCTGTGTCAACAAATCACCCCCTCTCTGAGGAACCCGGCTGCTTCCCTCTTGAACCATTTATCCGGTTTAAAACATGTTAATGACCTAACATGAAAACTTCCTTGGGCTCTGCCTGTGCTCTAGCTAGGCTGGGAGGAGCAGCAAGCCTTGTCCACAAAGAGAGGTGTTCTTGTGTATGCTAGCATCACCTCCCTTTAATCCTCATCACCTTCTTTCTTTTAAGAAAAAATAAAATAAAGTAAAAAACTCTTCCTACATGGACAGAGAATCTTGACCACAACTGATACTCCTGCTGGCATACAGACTTCTTTGGTGAAGGCTGGCCTCTGCTCTCCCTGTTGTCTTCCAATGCTTACATCACCACATTGCTTCTGACAATTTATCTTTCAAATACTTACTCTTACAAGTTGCTTGCTGAAATCTTTAGTCAAAGCCCTCCTTTTAAACCAGACACACTTTGGCACCTACATGTGCTGCACAGAAGGCCAACTGAAGATAAACCTGCTGCACAGTGGTGTTTCACAGGGTGCTGACAACAACTGTTAGCCAACAACCCCACTGGCACCACTAGCTGCACGACCACCACCTCTGAGCATGGAGATGTTCAGACAGAAAACCCCTGTGGCTGGTGGAGCTGCAACCACAGCCATCACGCTTTCCCATTTCTCAGGGTGGACAACACTTTTGGTCTTCTCTTCCTGCTTCAGTTTGCAAGCCCAGACCAGAGGTAATGAAAAGCAGGTTTCTGTCAGTAGGACTTGTAAATGGCAGCCATGGGAGTCCTCATGAGCTTGCTCTCTGCAGCACTTAGCACTTACTGCCCCTGCATGCTCTCTGCCAAGTGCTGGAGGCAGGGTTTGCTGACACTTGGCCTGCTGTCTTTCCTTCCGGAGATCCTATCTGCTGGATGTCTTCCCACCTGGACACTGAGTGGACTTTCCAGAGAGCCTGGCACCAGCGGTGCATGTTTCAGATACCACATGGGTCTCCAACCTCTTGCATATCCCTGTAGTGTCTGAAGTTTTTGAAGCTGGAAACAGCAACAGACAGAAAAGCCTGGGGAGGACCAATAACAAAAGAAAACAAACTGAAGACAAAAAGAGATGTGAGATGAAGCAAGCTGCAAGAACTGGACTTTTTATTTCATGGGTGCTCATTTAGCTCTAGCCCAGGCTAACACTTGCTTGGTGTCATTATCTGCCTGCTGCTACCAGTCCCACAAAATGAGTTTGCTGGTCTCCAGCCAGCTGATCGAGTCACCCTCAAGTATTTCCTGGTGGACATCTCTGAAGGAGAAATCAAGTGCTAATGCAAACGGAGGAGACCAGGACTGTTTTTTCAACTGACACCTGCAATCCAAACGTGTTCAAATATCTCCTCGTTTCAAATGTACGGTTGTCGTGGTTTTAAAGAGCACCTTGCAAAGATGGCATGTGCAGTCTGCTCTCCAAAAAAGAAAAGCAGAAGCTTGAGCCCATGGCAATTTATCCACATCCATTTGAAACCCTCAAATCAAAAGGTTGTTAAGGAAAAATGGGATTCGCCACTGATCTAGTGACTGCAGGAGAGAGACGGTGCTCCCCCTGTTGCCTCCTGCAAAAGAAGAAAGTAAGCTTTTTATCTATAAAAAGCATTTTAGACAAAACCAGGAAGTCATTAAATGCCAATGGTCAGGATTCCAACTGATTTCTAAATTCATAAAGATAAGTGAAACTAGTCTCTGAATAAAAGCTTGGTTGTTGCCAAAGCAATCTGAGTATTTATCTCTGTGTAAAGACAAACAATAGTCCCTGTGGAGCTTTGCTGTTGCCAAAAACCTGACACACAGAGGAAATTTTGGTGTCTTTTGAACTTTCAGGCGTACCAGATGAGCCTTTATGCTCTATTATGGACACAAATGCTCCTACAGTCCCAAATCAGTGGTGGCAGCTTGGCTGGAAAAGGAGTGCAAAAGCCTGGCTGATAAGAGGCTCCTGAGGATCATGGCACTGGTGTCCCTGGGTCACAGCGACACAGGATAAAGCAAAGCAGGCAAAAGATGACTGGGGAAAATTAGAAACAAGAAACCGCCTTTCAGTCCATACCTGGCATCTTACTTGCATCCCCTAGACCAAACCCAGCCAGAATCTTACTTATGGGCACTGACTGCTCACAGTCATGCCTTGGGATGCTGGGTGGGAGACAGAACCATCCCCAAACAGCAAAAGGACCTTGCCCTCGATGTCTGGGCGGAGCTTTCAGGTCCCGTATATGGAACAGCTAGAGGCGACCAGGTCTGGTGGCAACATGCATGTGCCTACGCAAATGTGAAGGCTCACTGCAGGAAGCCATCTGAGGCAGGAGCAGAGTGGCTGGCACCCTGCAGACTTGGCTCATAAACTGGGCTCTGTTCTGCCTGCTTCTGCAAGGTATATTTAACATGCTTGGGATCTGGGCATTTCACCGCTTCTCTAGTACCTGCAGTTTTCAATCACAGAAAGATTATTCATGAACATGTTGAAAAAAATCCTGTTTTGTCCAATTTTCCTTTGGAAATCCATATAACCCCTGCGGTACTCTGGTACATTCCCAGGGAGGGTCACAATGCTTCACTCAAACAATACAGCTTGTTTAGCAGATTTCAAACAACTTTGGTACAAGAGATTGTTTAACTGTATTTTCTTTTGTTGTTAAGGACATTAAGCATTACTGGTATTATGTTTGGATAAGCTTCAGTTGCAAAACAAGTTTCCAAACGAAGCATGGGTGAATGCAATTTAATATGTAAAGGACTGCTTTGATTCTTACATAAGATGAAACTAATAATATTAAAAGAAAAATATTAGTCTCTATCTGCTTCCTTAATAGGAATAAAACTTGTTTCTCCCATGCTAGTGCCAGACTGTGAACAGGAGAAAGTGTTAGAAAAAGGTAGAGATACTTAAAATAACACACCAGCTCTCCCTCAACTGCAGGAAAACTGTGTGTGCTTTCATTTTTATATAGCCATTCTGCAAATTCTCTAATTATAGCTAGCCAGTTAAGCTGTGGCAGACAGCCCCTGAGGGAACTGCATTCAGATGAGTTAAACAAAACAGTTTTAAGGAGCAGGATCCATTGTGACAGCTGTGCTCCCCTGGGAAAATGAAGAGCATGAGCTCCAGAATGAAGTGGACAACAGGGAAAAGCCCTCACAGTTAGGGGGATAGTTAATGGATTTATTTTCCAGAATAAATCTTCCTGGAAAATCAGTCTTTTGGATACGTTAGGCTAGCCTGCTCCCCCCAAAAGATCAGAAGAACCTTTCATCTGAATGTTAACAGATTAAAATACTGCCTTAAAGCAGAAGCAGCCTTGGACAGACTATACATGAAGAGTGATGCTATAGTAAGTCACCTGTACACCTTACCACCCAAGCAGTGTCAAGGCTGTACGGACGTTACTCAGGCTATCATACTACCAGCGAAGTGTCTACAAATAGCAATAATAAAATAGAGGGACAGCAGACAGACATGGCACTGTACTTCACAAGAGAAGCATGGAGTGAAGAATCACCCAAATTTTGCTTGTGGTAAGTATATACTGACAGCTTATCAGAAGGGTTAATTCCAGGTTTTAGCATTTAATTCTACATGTACTCCTTTAAACCTGTCTAGATGAGGCTGATAACATAGGCAGAAAATACAGATTTTTGTCTATATTTCTACCCTGAAGACAAGACATGGTTTAAAGGGATGCAGCTACCTCTTTGTTCTCACAGATGCCTCAGAATTCCTTGAGACATCTAATTCTCCATCTGGACAAGATGCCATTATACTGTAACTTACGTCTTAGGTATCAGGGAGAATGCAAGAGTAGTATTTTATCAACTTCTATGAAGTCAGTCTCTGGATTCATTAAAAATACTATAATGCAGAAAAAAGCACTGCAGCAGTGTGTAATAGATAGTTTTTTCCCCTTCAGAAGGGTGTTTGCCATCCTGCGGCATATAATTTTACTGCGGTAACGACAGTATTACCCATACTTAAAATGGGAAATACAGTGAACAAGTCTGGAAAAGATTCATTGCTGGTGCTATCTGGATTCCAGTGGCAGCTCCTCTGTGATTTCCTTCGTATTTACCATTCATGAGTCTACATTGATTTAAAGTCTTCAGGCAAACACAGAAGACAGCACTGATAAAATTTAGCCTTTATTTCAACTCATAGCTTCAAGAATCACATTGCCAAACCATTCATTATACTGGGGAAAAAAAGGTGCATCTTCAGCTAGCCCTTTCTCTCACCAGTATGCAGCTGTGGAAAACCCTGGGAATGCAGTGATTGGGGGAGTAATGCTTTGGACAGTTCTGTTTTATGTCATTGGGTCAGGATAAGCAGGCAAAAAACAAAGCATGGGAAAAATTCAGAATGCATTGGACACCCTCATTGCTACAGACGAGGGAACTCCAGTCTCATCCACTTAAAGGGTTAGCCATTAAAACTGCTTCTCGGTTAGATGGGTGATGAGTCCTCTCACAGTGACCGAGTTTCCCCACATTTTGTGCATTTATCTGAGATGTGAGTTTGATTTGGCATACTGAACTGATGCTGGTGTTTCAGTCGGCTTTTGCGAACAGCGCTCTACTTTTGGCAGTCTGGTCTTCTGTCCTAAAGCTAACCACTTCTAAGCAAAGTATGGAGGCTAAAAGTGTCCAAGAAGAGCGCTTGCCTTTCAGCTACTGTGTTAGCACCACACCCTGCGTTGCTGTGGCTTAAATGCTTCTATATAAATAGCCTCTGAAAACACAAAAAAAAGAGCACTATCACACTATTTTGAAGGTTGCTCAATCCCGTGTTTCTGAGGATGTAACTCCTTTGACCGCTGGCACACAGTTTGCTCCAGTGTCCCCATAAAAGACTGTAGGTTTTGCCTTGACTGCAGCTCAGCTTTGTCCTGGGTCTTCTGCTGTTGGGCATGAAAGAGTCTCTGTACCTGATGAACTCTTGGACTTTCTAATGAGACTGTCAAACAGTAATTATTTTCTACTGTTACCTGTCTTCAGACTAAGGGCAAAACCAAGCTGTCTCTCACAGTGAGCCAGTGAAGGAAAGATGCTGCAAGGTCAGAGCTCCTGGCTGTGCTCACCCACGGACCTGCTGCGGAGAACACTGCTGCTGCAGGGCGAGAACTTAAGAATTCTTCACTTTCAGCACTCTCTGCATGCCAGAGACTTCAGTCCTCAAGGGATAAGGGATTTAAATGTCATTCAATGTAAAAACTTTGATAGTTGAAAACTAAACTGTCTAGAAGTTTTCAAAATACAAAAGATATTTTAAACAATTCTCTGAGATGCAGACTGAGCCAACTTGGTAATAATTCACATCACCATTATATATGGCAAGGCAGTATTTTACTTTTTAAAATAACCACCAAGAGGAGGTGTGGCAGATCAGCTATGTACAGCACAGGCTGCACCAAAGCCAGAGGCAGAAGGTTCCTGTGAAGGCATTTGTTTCACACCTGGAAAGCCTGAGACTGCACAAACAGAATGATAAAGCAGTGGCATCCAAAAAGCAAGCCTAATTTGTTCTGCATGCTCTGAACAGCCGTTAGATCTGTCTAATCCCCTCTGAATGATGCTGCACGCTATGCCCACTGGCCACATCTGCATGGCATGCTGCTTGGATCACTCCATGGGAACAGGTTCTATATGCAGGGTTGAGTTGTCTGCTCAAAGAAAGGGACATGCACATAAGCAGGGAGCCGTCGTCAAAGAAAACGTAGTTCCACTGACTTCCAGAAGCAGTTGTAAGAACAGTCACAAATGGTACAGCTGCAACGAAAGCCAGCCTCTAAAAGAAAGGGAAAAGGCTCCTTCATACTCTCTGTGGAAAACCACAGAAAATTTCTGCAACATCATCAGTCCTCAAAAGAAGGTCTTAGTACGTCAAGGCCATCAACTGTATTGCATCCCTCTGCTTTAAGTAACATGGGGTTGCAATCATGGATACAGGCTGTAAAATAGAAAAACTAACAACTTAACTAGCATAACACCAGCTGTTGTTCCCTGATGAAAGAGGAACTGAAGGACCAAGATTGCTAGCAAACCATAAAGGCAATTTCCAGCTGAGTTACCTTCAGTAGCTCTACAGGTCTGCAGCTCACCTGTGGGGCTGAGGAGACAGCAGACTGATGGACTAGCAGAAGGGGTGAAACAGGACCATGATGATTTAAAAAGACAGCTCCTCAAATTCCTGCTGCCAGCTCCTGAATTGCTCCATGAAAAAAACCCTACAGCACACAAGCAGACAGGCTGTGCCCACTGGCATTGCTCAGTGGTACCACCACATGTCCAGGGGGTGGAACCTGGGGACACAGGAAAAACATTTTATTGCAATGCCAGCTAATTAAAGCACCTAAACTGAGTACTCCTCCGCCGGAACACACCCAAAACAGTGCCTGCAGGATCATTCAGATGTTTTAATTCAGCACTGCTCACAGTAGTCTAAATCATATTGTTTTGGAACAGACAAACTGCTATACAAATTCACAAGATTTCTGCAGTTGGTTTTTTTTAGCACATGTTTGTGGGCTTGTACCTAAAGCAAATGGGAAGCTGCATGAGATAAACTGAGACCTTTGAGGCAAAAGGGCCTCTATTGAGGAATCTTTGGGTTAAAACAAAAAATCAAAAAAGCAATTAGTATATTGTAAGCAAATAGCTTGCAAAATCCTTTTACTCAGCAAAGTAGTTGCTTCCAAGAAGTACTTCTGCTGTTCTAAATAAAATACACATCTTTCTTTTTTTTTTTTTAATTCTTCAGAAAATAAACCCCTAACTATGCAGCAACACACTGAAGGAAGACAATCAGAGCTGAGCTCATTTACTTTCAAAATGTTTCAACAATGAAAGGAATATTGAGCCAACAGAGCAACAGTGTGTAGGGTAGGTGCATAAAGGAGAAGCCCCGATGCAAACTCCTATCAGCCTTTGCTGGACTTCATTTAAAGCTCCTGGTGATACTTGCTGGCTTCTCACCGTTTTTCTGCATAGCTCAGAGCAGTGGCCATAAGAAGGCTGGCTAGCAAAATTAGGGATGAATTCAGCAAGGCAGAGCGGTCATTTCAGTGCTGTAGGAAAAGCCCATGCCTCTAGCTGCTTTGTAGCCTGCTGATTGGTCACAGCTATGTCTCAGATAGAAAAAAGCCAAACCAACCAGCACAACAAGCCTCAGTTCTGCTGGGTTCTTACTAGCTGTTCTGCAGACTATGGGGGGAAGAGAAGAGCACAGGTTTTCCGTCTCCAGTACCTTCTTGGAGAGGCAAACAAGGCATGAGTCCGCTTGTTTGTCCTCCAAAATTAATCAGCATTCAGCTTCCTTAGTTACTTGGTGATGCCACAAGCATTTTTACTAGCACCAGTGCTCTCTCTGCTGTCCTGCCACCCGAACCCCTGTGTTCATTAATGCTCTATCTACACACACATGAAAACACAGGACTGGGTACAGGGTAATGACCACGCAGGGTTTCCAGACTGACTTACTGCAAGATTGATGACCCCATGGGATTTCCAGCACATATTTTTCTGAAAACACTCACTCTTTATATTTATCATTGACCACACTCCTGCCTTAAACAGCATTTATCAGAGAAGGCCCAGGCAAGTTTCACCAGTTCTAGTGCTTTTAAGGATGGAGTGTTGGTGTCCACAATGAGGGTAGGTAGCATGGTCTGGGCAGGACAGAGTCTTCGCTCCCTGCCGATTTCATCAGTGTTTGCCTGATCTGATGTCTGAAGCCCGCTGAGCGCTTTGCACAGCCTGCAGCATTGGGATCCTATTTGAGACGCTTGGGTTGGCAAGCTCCATGCTCCAGTGCTCAAGATGTTGTTCCTGGTTGCAATTCAGCTTCCCTCCTCCCTTATTGACATGGCTTACGCGTGGAGTTTGCTCTCCTCCTGCCTGACCCACAGCCGGAGACACCTGGATCAGTGCCCGAACCACAGGGGGTTTGCAAAACCCAAACTGAGCGCACCTAGGGAAGGGAAAGAGTGAGTCTGGAGAGGTGCAGGAGCACCGCTGGACCTCACTTACCCTCTTACCCTCCCAAAACCAGGAGAGTTTTGCCCCAGCAAGTCATAAACAGTGTCACCCTCTCTAAGACAGCGCTGGCTCTTGTTTTCTCTCTGAATTGGCCAGGGAAGCTGCCTTAAGATTAAAGCCTACTCCTGCCACTGCTGTGACTGCTCACTGGCATTGATGCTCTGTATGTTACTAAAATTGGCTATATGCTACACACACAAAAGAAAAAAACTAAAAAAAAAAGAAGAGGAAAAAAGGTATCTGTAGCTGAACCACAGCCTGGATGTCCTCCTCCTTATTCTGCATCACAGAATAACACCTGTATTAATCAGGGCAGGAGTTCAGTGTTGATGGGAGAGGGTCAAATTCAGACATCTCCCAGGGCTCAGTCATTGCTGGCAAACACTGCTGCAAGCAGCAGATCTGAGCTTCAATGCAGGCATTTTGAGTGGAAAATTCATTCATTCACAGTAGATGGTGCAGGGTGCAGGCAAGAGCACATACATCAAAAAGAAAGGAAACTAGTCTGTCTGCAAAATGCAGTACACACTGTCAGGATGCTTTGAGAAAAGCAGTGAGATGACCACATACAGTACAATGAGCACAGGGAAAGGCAGAGGAAGTATACCAATGCCTGTAAGAGCACTGCTCATCACTGCAACACACACATGTAAATGTTTACAGATGCAATTTAAAACACAGTATTTTCCTCCAAAATGTTCTATCAAGACATGTGTAAAACAGATGAAAAGAGACAACCTCAAAAGTTGTTTACAGCAGGAGAGGGCCATATGTGATCTGCCACCTCCCCATCCTTCTCCCTAGCTGCGCTTTCCGAATTTCGTGACACTATGGAAAGTTGTCCCATTCAGCTGGCATCACAAGAGCATGAGCTGTCTCCTTCCTGTGCAGAATAACCATCAGCACAAACTTACTGACAAGACCCTTCCTTGCCACAATTCTTAGCTATTTTTTCTGGGAACATTCATACTTAAAGCAATCTGCAACATGCTATGGAGAAGAGTGCAAATTAAGTAATGGTACTGATGTCTCTCTCTGGCTCATTTAGCACTGCATGGCTTTTCAAAAGCATATTTTTATCACAGGGCTAGAAATTATTTAATGCCACTGTGGCATTGTGTTTGTGTTGCCTGGTTTCTAGGACACCTAACTGTTTTCTTGTCTTTTTTTTGTTTTGAGAAGTGGTAAAAGCAAAAATACTGGTGCATCTCGGTGCCAAGGGAAGTGACGGGACTATCTGGGAGTCCTTGCTGGAAGATGACGTAGAGTATACAGCAGAAGAAAGCAGAGGAGCCTCCATGTGTGGCTTCCTCAGAGAAAAGAGTCAGGCATTACACAGTGATCTCCCATGGAGGGTCACAACCACCCTCCGTAACTGTCCCTTGCATCACAGCATTGCCAGTGAGCCAAAAACCTCACCCATTAGAGGCAGTCAGGCTCCAACC
Organism: Podargus strigoides; assembly: GCA_028020825.1. Classification (NCBI taxonomy): domain Eukaryota; kingdom Metazoa; phylum Chordata; class Aves; order Caprimulgiformes; family Podargidae; genus Podargus; species Podargus strigoides. The sequence continues at coordinate 93,970,886 of CM051663.1, forward strand.
CAAACTCTACCTCATCCATCTGTTGAGGTTCAGAGATGCTATGACCAGAATTTGAGAGATCATCTTCTCAGTGCAGACCCACCACCCACAGCAATGTTTTTCTTTCTCACTAATTTGTAATAACTCAGGAACATGACACAACTGGAGGCAGTTCCTGCAAATGCATCATGGACAGCCCAAAGGCATGTTTATCAGCTCACGAGTGCTCATGAACTCTAAGCAAGTCCTGGAGCCAGAGCTGAAACTGCCACAAAGAGGGCAGCTGTAGTCACAGCAATGAGGGATCCCCCAGAAAAACCTCACACCAAGGGCACAAATTGCAATTTGTGTACAGGCCCTTTAACCTTAAATGATGAAAATAATCTAATACAAAGTCCTCTCCATGTAAATGAAAGAACAATTCATACATGAAGTGAGCTACCAAGTAATTAAATATTTCCAGATGTTTCTGTTAGTGATATAACTCATGCTGGTTCAGGAAGTTTCTGAACCTATCGCTAGCGTAGCAAATCTTCTCTCACAGCTCTTTAAAATGCTGGCAAGGTGCCTGTCTCTTCCAAGCACTTTGTGTTTCATTTTCCTGAGGCATGAAAGATAGAGGTGTTTAAGCAAAAAAAAAAAGTACTTCCAAGTGTCCAAGTATGTGGACTTTTTTTTTAAAAATATTTTTCGAAGTGGTCAGTCCATGTCATGGAAGTGAAGGAGATGGTTTCAAGATGTGGCGGCATACATCTTTTATTATCACAGATTTCAGCACACACAGAACTCCACCATATCACTCTATTGCAAAATGTTGCCTGCAAAATAGCATACATACAGCTCTACAGGCAATTATATCAGGATATTAGTGCCTTTTCTATGCACTGTACTAAGACTACTTTCTTAGCCACAAAAAAAGCTTAACTCTTTAAGATGGTGTTGGAAGCCTTCTGCTTATGCTGACTTTTTTTGTTCATTGTGGTTTCTACTTTCTTACACACATCTGAAGAGGTGCTCAATGAAGTTGCTGCTCCTGACAGACATTTTTCCCTCCTGTTTGAAAGCAACAGCAGCAAAAAGAGGCAGTGAACTTAAACTTCAAATGAAAAGGTAGACATCAAAGCTTCTCTGATAAAACCTCTGGCAAGTGTAATATTTTTTTTTAGCTATTTTTTTTATTTTTTGGGAGATCTGCACTCAACAGTGCAATAAACCATGATTTGTTTGCTATTACAGAGACCTGTTGGGATAGCTCAAATGACTGGAATGCTGTCATGGATGCCTATGTGCTTTTCAGGAAAGACAGACCAACAAAGCGTGGAGGTGGAGTTGCTCTTTTTGTGAGGGAGCGATTAGAATTTATTGAGCTTTTCCCAGGGGTGGCTGATGAGCAAGTTGAGAGATTGTGGGTAAAAATTAAGGGACAGGCTAACATGGGAGACACTATTGCAGCTGTCTATTATAGGCCATCTGATCAGGATGAGGAAGCTGATGAGGCCTTCAACAGACAACTGGAAGTGGCCTCAAAATCACAGGCTCTGGTTCTCATGAGGGACTTCAACCATCCTGACATTTTCTGGAAAGGCTACACAGCCAGGTATGCACAGTCCAGGAGGTTCCTGCAGTGCATTGACGACAGCTTCCTGATACAGGTGGTGGAGGAACCAACAAGGAGAGGAGCACTGCTGGACCTTGTATTGATAAACAAGGAGGGACTGGTCAAGGATGTGAAAGTAGGGGGCAGCCTTGGCTGTAGTGACCACAAGATGGTGGAGTTCAAGATCATGTTAAGTAGGCACAGAGCAACAAGCAGGATCACTACCCTGGACTTCAGGAGGGCTAACTTTGGGCTCTTCAAGAAACTCCTTGGAGAAATCCCGTGGAACAGGGCGTTGGATGGTAGGGGGGCCCAAGAGAGCTGGTCAATATTCAAGCATCACTTCCGCTTAGCTCAGGATTGTAGCATCCCAAAGAGTAAGAAATCATGTAAGGGAGCCAGGAGACCTGCATGGCTGAGCAGGGAGCTCCAAAATAAACTCCAGTGAAAGAGGAAAATTTACAGAACATGGAAGAAGGGGCTGACCACTTGGGAGGAATACAAGAATGTGGTCAGAGAATGTAGAGATGCAATAAGGAAAGCTAAGGCCTCCTTAGAATTAAACCTAGCAAGTGAGGTCAAGGAGAACAAGAAAGGATTCTTCAAATATATTGGAGCCAAAAGGAAGACTGGGGGAGATGTAGGCCCTCTGCTGAATGAAGAGAGTGGCCTGGTGATGGAGGATACAGAGAAGGCGGAATTACTGAATGCTTTCTTTGCCTTGGTCTTTACTGCTAAGGCAGAGTCCCAGACTTTCGAAACCACAGAAAAAGTCAGAAGAGAGGAAGAAGACTGTGCCCTGGTTGAAGAGGATTGGGTTAGGGAAAAGCTAGGTGAACTGGACACCCACAAATCCACGGGCCCTGATGGGATGCATCTGCAAGTGCTGAGGGAGCTGGCAGAAGTCATTGCTAGACCACTCTCCATCATCTTTGAAAAGTCCCGGAGAACTGGAGAGGTGCCTGAGGTCTGGAGGAAGGCCAACATCACTCCAATCTATAAAAAGGGCAAGAAGGAGGACCCAGGTAACTAGGCCAGTCAGCCTCACCTCTGTCACTGGAAAGGTGATGGAACAGCTTGTTCTTGGCACCATCTCAAAGAATGTTGAGGAATGTTGAGGAAAAGAGGGTTATCTGGAGTAGTCAACATGGGTTCACCAAGGGGAAGTCATGCTTGACCAACCTGATAGCCTTGTATGAGGACATAACTAGACGGATTGATGAGGGGAGGGCAGTCGACATGGTCTGCCTTGACTTCAGCAAGGCCTTTGACACTGTCTCCCATGGCATCCTCACAGCCAAGCTTAACAACTGTGAACTGGATGACTGGACAGTGAGGTGGACTGGGAACTGGCTGAAGGACAGAGCCCAGAGAGTAGTGGTCAGTGGGGCAGAGTCTAGTTGGAGGCCTGTGACTAGTGGTGCCCCCGAGGGGTCAGTACTGGGTCTGGTCCCATTCAATATATTCATTAATGACCTGGACGAAGGAATAGAGTGTATCCTCAGCGAGTTTGCTGATGATGGGAGGAGTGGCTGACATGCCAGAGGGCTGTGCTGCCATCCAGTGGGACCTGCACAGGCTGGACAGCTGGGAAGGGAGAAACTTAATGAAATTCAACAAGAGCAAGTGTGGAGTCCTGCATCTGGGGAAGAACAACCCCATGGATCAGTACAGGCTGGAGGCTGAGCTGCTAGAGAGCTGCTCTGGGGAAAAGGACCTGGGAGTCCTGGCAGACAGCAGGCTGACCATGAGCCAGCAATGTGCCCTCACAGCTAAGAAGGCCAATGGTATCCTGGGATGCATTAAGAAGAGTGTGGCCAGCAGGTCAAGGGAAGTTCTCCTCCCCCTCTACTCTGCCCTAGTGAGGCCTCATCTGGAGTCCTGTGTCCGGTTCTGGGCTCCCCAGTTCAAGAGGGACATGGAACTACTGGAAAGAGTCCAGCGCAGGGCCACTAAGATGATGAAGGGACTGGAGCATCTCTCATATGAGGAGAGGCTGAGGGAGCTGGGTGTGTTCAGCTTGGAGAAGAGGAGGCTGAGGGGGGATCTCATTAATGCTTATAAATATCTCCAGGGTGGGTGTCAGGAAGATGGGGCCAGACTCTTCTCAGTGGTGTCCAGTAACAGGACAAGGGGCAATGGGCACAAACTGGAACACAGGAGGTTTAATTTAACATAAGGAAACACTTCATTACTGTGAGGGTGACCGAGCACTGGAGCAGGCTGTCCAGAGAGGTGTGGAGTCTCTGAAGACATTTAAAACCTGTCTGGAGGTGTTCCTGTGTGATCTGCCCTAGGATCCTGCTCTAGCAGGGGGGTTGGACTAGATGATCTTTGGAGGTCCCTTCCAACCCCTACCACTCTGTGCTTCTGTGACTCTGTGAATATACAATGGACACATCTTTGCAAGATTCCCTCTATTGTAGAAGTCAAGGGTAACTTCTGATACTCAGTGTGTTGATGCAGAAGACCACTCTTAAAACTTCTGAGAGAAAAGCATATTGATTCGAAGTGAAGTGTATAAGGTACAAAGCTTATGGATGGATCACGCTCAGAGTTTTACTACATTTCATCACTTTTTTAAGGTCAAGGCCAGATTTAAAAACCTGGTTCTTGTCTCTTCTTAAGAGTTCACCAACCTTTGCAGTGAAATCCTGGTGTTAACACAGTCAAATGCAGAGCTTGTGCTCCAGCCAGCTCTGGATCCATCTTTTTCCATTATTTTAAATGGAAGAGGAGATGTTAGAAATTTGAGGCACTGTCACATGAACTGTATCCTGGAAAATTGCTATGTCTGTGGCTGAACATTCTTCCTGAAGGGGAACACTCAAACAGGCACAATTTCCTTCTGGATCAAGCCTTGACTGGCCATATTTCTGTGCTATCTACTTTTTCAATTATTAACGCTCAGTCAGGTCCTCACAGCTTCAGAACTTGAAGTATGTAGGAACCAGGTTAAAAAAAATAAAACAATTTTGAAAAAAGATATCTTTTTGGTGTTGAGTTTCCCAGAGCAGTGAGGAAGGGTTAGTCTTACTAGAACATGCAAAATTTTGGGGAGCCTGCAAAAAAAAGTATTGTCTGCACCTCTAACCACTGCCATGCAGGAGGACGTGCTTGGTTCTGTGGGCTCCACTGAACTCAGAGGGGGCTACTCAGAATCACAGAATAGCCCCGGTTGGAAGAGACCTCTAAGATCATCAAGTCCAGCCATTAATCTAACACTGCCAATTCACCACTACCCTACGCCCCTCAGCACCACATCTACACGTTTCTTGAATCCCTCCACAGATGGGGACTCCACCACTGCCCTGGGCAGCCTGTGCCAGTGCTCGCTAACCCTTTCAGTGGAGAATTTTTTCCTAATATCTAATCTAAACCTCCCCTGGCACAACTTGAGGCCATTACCCCATGTCCTATCACTGTTATCCAGGAGAAGAGACTGACCCCTGCCACACCACAACCTCCTTTCAGGTAGTTGTAGAGAGGCAAGAAACCCAAAAAACCCCCAAATCTCAACAGCATCAGTAAAATGACCTGTGCCGGCCAGTGGCCAAGGGCAGTGGGCTCTGTTGCAGCCCTGTGCCCCGCTCCCTTCAACCTGCCTAGACAGGGAGGCTGGGAAGCAAACGGCCACCTACCCATCTCTGCAGGCAAGGTACTCCATACTCCTGCTGCAGAGGTAGTTCTCTCCTGCAGTCAGAAAGATAAATCAACAAGAGGGCTTGATAGTGAATATTTAACTATACTATTTTCTAAACCTTCCAAGGGAAAAATTATAAAGTTCCATATCCAAAATTAATGGGGAAATGGGGGGTTCTTATTTATTTATTTATTTGCTATCCTTAGCAACTCAAAGTTTCTAGGGAATTCAGAATTTCTTCTGATTGTAGGCAACTTCCAGATGGGCTGCAGGGTATAAACCAGCTAACTTCAGCAGAAACAAAAAAAACCACCTCTTAGTTAAATCACTTTTGCTTGTAAAATCAACATCCATATCCATAAAAGAAATTTAAGAGGTTAAATCCTCAATGTACATTAGCAATAACAAACAGTTTGATTAGACCTACTCTTGCAGTTTAAATACATCTATTTTTAATGCACCCTGGAAAAAAACACGGTATTGTCACTGGCAGGGTAAAAATGGAACAAATGCTTCTTCCATTTCACAGCCTGGCTCCAAAAACTCAGGGGGGGGAAAAAAAGTACTTTTCTTCCAGGAGTAAATCTATATGCTAGATATTTATGCCGATGACAACAGTTTGCAGGAAGGTGGCAACACCTTGCTTTCTGGAAATAGGCCTGGAATCGTTTTTCTCTGCCATGCCATGAGCCAGAAGAGGCCAACAGCCTGGGCCAGCTCAGAGGCTCCCAAAATGGGGTGGTACAGGCTGCAATGGCCCTGCAACATCCTCCCACAGCTCAGGCTCCCACATACCATCCTGGTGTCTGGGCTGGCTCTCAGAGGGGCTGCTCCTGCCTGCCAGCTGAATGGGGGGCAAGGCCACAGAGATAAAGTTATAGATAAAGGAAGGGAGTAGATAGATGGGAATAGAGGGAGGTGAGAGAGAGGGTGGCTGAAGAATCCAAAAACTTTAAATGAAAGGAGAATCTCATGGGAAACAGCATCAGTCACTACTGTGTTGTGGAATGTGCTTAAAAGTTCACATTTCTTGAGTGCATACAGCTATATACACACCTCTTGCACCTGCTTGGTGGGGCAAATATGGCAGTGCTGCATATCTAAAAGTCTTCTGCTCTTTAACACCACCACACAGCAGCACATGGTGAATGCAGCACTCGGGTATTGATAGATTAATAGACTGAAAGCTGAAGTGTTTATCTAAACAATGGTACGTTAATTATTTCCAGTTAATTAGTCTGCTTTGTTTTATTTAAATTGACTCCTCCTCACTCTAGACTGAATCAAGCCAAGCTTTTCTGCTGGAATTAGAGAAACCAGTACAACTCATTTCATGCAGAACACTGGCTAAACAGCCAAGGATTAAATGCTGATTATCCTCAGTGAAGGACCATTTTTAATTGCCATAGGCTACAGAAGCCATATAAGCTATCAACCAATATGCCTTCCATTTACCTTTTATTTGTTGTGTGACAACAATAGGAAGGTCATTAAGCTGTAACATGCTCTGATATTACTCTCTTGTTGAAGAAGAGCAAACCCAAAATACAATTGGAAGGCAAATCCTCTCCACAAGGCTGAGCATCAGGCAGCAAGCAAGCAGCAAGCGATGGTCCCTCAGCACCCAGCACACCTACACCCACATCCCACAACATCACTTCTACCTTGGGCAAGGGCTTTTTGGGAAATGGTTTGCAAAATGCAAAAATGTACAACAGAGGCATGCAGCACAATGTCACAGGGCTGAGCAGGGGAGTTAGGTTGTGCAGGTGGCCATTCTGTGCACCTCCTGTCCCTGAGGTGCAGAGGCAAGCACCCTCCCTGGGGATGGGAACAGCGTGGGCAGGAGCCCCTGCCAAAACCTAGGCAGGAGGGACCAGAGCCAGCTGCCAAATTAACAGCTCTCTCGGGGAGTCTGCATCTTCTCTCCTCACCTGGGGCTGACAGGCTTTTTCAACACAGGTCTCATTAAGCCCGTAGTGTGCCTGAGAAAGAAAAAGGAAGAAACCTCCACACCTTCAGAGCTGAAATGCCTTCAGAGTGAAATCCTGCAGATCACCCTATATTTTGGCACTAGAACAAAACTGGAGCAAGGGAAAAGCCCATTTGCTTCATTTCCCATTTTGCTATGTTATGTTACACGCTCATATATTGAAATAGTAATTAAAAAAATGTGATGTCTTTAAGGAATAATACCTTCCACTGCTATATACTACAAAAGATACTTCCAAAAGACGCTTTGTTGAAATAAACTCATAAATCTTCATGAAGCAGTTGCACAAGTTCCAGAAACTGTTATCAGAAGCATTATCAGAAATGCCAATTTCTTCTGTATTTCACAAGGTGCACAATGTATCAGCTTCAGTGAACAAGGTACTGCATCTCCTCCACTTTCACCTACCAGTAAGCGTTATCTCCTTTCCTCTAATATGAATTATTGACTCACCGACTTCAGGACAAGAATTTTAGTCAGAACATTTTCTTGGGAAATGATTCTTCAGTTTGCTAAATGTCACTTGATATGAACTGGGGGGGAAAAAAAAGTAAACACTTTGCAACAGTGTACTTCAAATTAACCCTACAGGTAGTCAACTTCTGAAACAAAATACAACACAAATGAAAATCTAATCAATTTGCCTATTCATCGTGCCTGAATATAAGGCTTTCCTTCCTGTTTTACTGTCAACCTTATAGATATTTTAATTTTTTTAGCCGTAAAAGCTTGTGCACCACTCCACGCCATCCGTCCTGCACATTAAGATGGGAAACCCTTTCAGTAACCCACTGCCATCTGTGTGACTTTACAGCAGCACAACTTACATTTCAGGCGATTTCTGGCTAGTCGGGTTGAAGACCTTCTTCAAAAAGTATCTTCCACAGACCTGAAAGGTACATCCACCTCAGTGCAAACCTCTTTCCGTTTTCAACACTCACACCTGCAACTGTGGTAACTTAGAAGTTTCGTTTGTGGCTAGTGCAGTTACCAAATGGCGATTGTGGCTTTAATACAGCACATGCATGAGAGCCTACAGCAGAAGAGTGGCTGACCAAGGAAGCCTTCTGCTATTCTGAAATTAAATAAAAACCCTCCATATCTAGCTGACAAACCATATGCTTGAAGTGAAGCAGTAGGTACAAAATGTAGTCTTAACTCTGAACTATCTAAAATGCAGACCGTGACCTCACCATCTCCTTCACAGGTCGAAAAGATGATAGAAATTTCTCAGTCTCACATGGAGGATGAGAGTGAAACACTTGAGGATGTCAGCAGGACCACAAGCTACTACATTCACCTCTTGCCTTAAGGTAGAATAGCCTGTGGTGACCTCAGGTGCACTGTGCTACTCAGAGTTTTAAAGTTGCAAACTGTTAATATGTGTTTGGCAAGGTCAAAAGCTGCTTCAAATAAGAACTCTGAGAAATACATAGCAGTTGCCTTTATGTGCAGCAGTATGTAAATGAGAGAGCTGTTGGGGAGGGGGAGTGGCTCATGTCAGTAGGAAACCCAGATGGAGCAGAGGCTTTTGATTCAGAAATTAAGGAGCCAAATACATCTCTGCATTGATATCACTTCAAAAATCACCCATTGGAAACTAAAAAAACACTACTTTTTATAGGGTGGAAGGGCAGTCCCAGCTTTCATATTCTTTGGCTTCCATGCAATTCTTACTTCCCTTTTTTTTTTTCTTTTTTTTTTTTTTTTCCTGTGGCACATGCATGGCAAAGGCAAGGGATCTTCTGGAGAATGAGCTGATCAGCACTGAACTCTGTTTCACTGTTCGCCTCCAGAGGAGGAACAACAACATGACGGTGTGCCCTGCTGACACGACTTTGAACATCAAACACCAGCAGACATGCTATGCAGGTCTGCCAGCTCAAGACAAACAATTTTTCTATCACAAATTTCTGTCTGGAGGTGTTAGAAACACCCACACATTATTCCCACCCTGCTTTCTACAGCGTGGTATGAGCAGATGGGAGTCGTTATGCATTTCTGTTTGCAGAGAAGACATGACTTTACTCCTTCAGCCTGTGCCTTTCCCCATCCATGAGGCTGTTCACAGCCTGGATTTCAGTGACTCTTTGTAGCCCCTTTGCCTGAGAGCAAGGGGCTGTTTTAAACATCACTTATACAACAGTTGACAGTTTCTTACTGTGTATTGAAAGAAATATATTTTGCCATTAAACGGTTATAGCCTCAGGGTAGACACCTCATTGCTTAAAGTATGTACCCAAACTCATGGCTGTGCTAGTAAATGTTTAATTGTAACCTGTCTTCATCAAAAGTACACTTCATAGCATTAGCTGCTGATTAATAGGCACCACATGATTACCTTTTTAATAGTTATTCACCAGGCTCTTCACTCCTCACTCTGTGTGCCAGCTGAATAGATAAATAAAAACCCAGCCTGTTCCTCATATGTTCAAGATTTGAAATGAAACTTTTCTTTTTTTTTTAATCCTGTAGAAGTTTTTCCTCCCAATTCATGGGAGCTAACAGAAATGCACGTGCAATAACATCAGCACAGAAGAAGGCGGGCTGTGATGGGCAGTGTGTCACATAGGAGATCAGCAGGTGACACCGGGTCCCTGCCTGTTTTGGAGTGTTAGCACAACCACTCCAAGTTGGGAAGAGTGAGTTTCCACTGCAATCTTTTATCTTACATAAGCAGGACACAGTAATGGTAGAAAGTATATCATTAAATATGTTTATTTTGATAATCAGTGAAGGTATCCAACTTTAAAAAAAAAATCAACACATCATCAAGAAAATCCAGTTACATATCTAAACCCATTTAACATATTTTTAAAAACTTCCTTCAGTTTTCCTTTTATGAACTACAGTTTTCAATCTTTAATGAAAGAAAGCAGCAACCATTCTACAAATATGTAATAGATTTACACAGCTTTTTTTCCTTTCTCTCTATATACACAGCTTTTGCCTGGAAAATTCATATTACTCCTTGAATTTCTAGAAAAGTAAAAAGTGTGCACTTAAAAGCAACTTCAAACAAGGGGAGACGAGAATTATCAATGCCATATGTCAGAACAAGTTCTTTCGGAGGTTACAACAATATCAGAAGATAGGAAACAGCTCCTAAAACTGCTTTTAAGAGAACAAGGAAGGCACTGAGCCCAGGGTCAGAGGAAACTATTTCCATGAAAAGAAGATAAATGCAGGAGCTTGGCAGCTTCTCTTGCTCGTAACAGCTAAATTCCCTCCCTCTTCTTGAGGAGACGATGACTTCTTTCATGAAGGAAGATATTTCAAAAGTCTTAACAGTCCTTGCATATCTCTGATTATATTAGCAAATTCATACTCAGATACCAAGTACTATATTAAAGCAGAAAGACCCAAGAAGGTAGCTGTTACTTCAACACAAAGAGATGCAATAGAAATGTTCCCTCTCACTCCCCTCAAACTTATCTGAGCTTCTATTTTTTTTTTAATATAAAACCTCATAGGCTTTTAGCGCTAACATCAAGGAGTTATTTCAACCTACTGCAGCACACAGAGTCTGCTCACCAAATATCATCCTGCAGCAGCAAACAGCCAGCCCTGTGACAGGTACGTCTGGGACAGTTTTACAGACTAAACTCTCACTTGCTCAGCTGCAGAACTTAATGTGAACCAGCCCGCTCTAACTTCAAAGCACTCATCCTTGGGACTTCGAACACCTTCTGTTGGCCAGTGGGCCTGGGAACTAAGTATTTTCACTTTTAGTAGCTCACCTTGCCCCAGTACTTCATTAAGGAGCACAGACTGATGCTGTTGTTGCTTTCAGCTTTAAAGAAGTGTGTGACAGAAACTTACTTGTGGAAGGGTTGAAAAAAAAAAAGTTTAAAGGAAAAAGTTTAAAAGTTAAAAGAAAAACAGACCTATGTCTGAATGAAAAAAAAGAGAAAAAAAAAAGAAAGAGTAAAAAAGCAGTCCACCTGTGAGGTCAGCAAAAGCATCTCCCGCTGTATGAAACATGAAAATAGGAAGCTGTTCCACTAATAAAGCCAGAACAGAAGCTCAGAATCACATTTTTCTTTTACATTCAGGTTCAAAATACATTTATTTTAAAAAACGCACAAACTAAGCCTTTTCCTTCAACATGCTTTTCATGCTGAGACTAGAAGGAGGGAGGCACAGAGGCTGTTGTCAGAAGGCTATCACTCACTGCCAACCATTTCCCACCCCACTGACTGGCTGCTGTACCTCAGATGTCTCAGCAAAGCTTTTCCACCGGAAATGACTTTGTGTTTTGATGCTAAGAGCTATAGTTTCATTGAAACTATAAAGGCAAAAATAATTTGGGGTTTACAATTGTATTCTTCTGTTTTCATAGGTTGCCCCAGCAAAACAGACAACCCAGAATAGTTACTCACACTGCTCATGTGCGATGAAGCAATGCATGAGAAGGAGCACCACTCCTCCTCTTCCACAAAACAGTCTCTTGTTCTCAGTGTTTTCCACTGGTGGAAACAAATGATTGTTCAATGCCTCATTGAATGTGGTTTTGCAATGTGACAAGTTAACAGCTGGCATTTTTGTTCACGTAGTTTCTCAAGCTTGAGGTCTAGCTGTAAGATCGTCGAGCATCTGAGCAGTTTTCGCTGAAATATGGGAAGGACAAACGGTGTCTCAAAAAGATGAAAACACAAGCCAGTGGCTGGACGTGGACATTAGCCCAGATCTTCCAGACTGCAAATGCTTTACTTTAACAGTTACCAAGGATGCATCAATTTTAGCTGAAGATGCAAGAAATTTAACCTAGAGATTCAAGGAAGAAATTAAGCAAAACATTTAGAACCAAATTCCGCATGCCACTATGTGCTTTCTAGAAGACCTTGTGCTTTCTAGACGTGACCTTGCAAGCAGCCATTTTGTAAAAGCATTATTCTTGCTGCTTCTAAAGGATGGATTCCCATTTTCTGTTCCAAAAAATTCAGCTCAAAAAACCTGAGATCAATAGGTCCTGGTCATATGCTGACATTTTACATGTAAGTCTTCTTGCACATGCTGATTTTGAAATTTCTTCCTTGGTAACCATTTCTCCCCTGAGCCTTCTGCTTTTCTCAAGAAAAAAGACCACTGGGTTAGAGCAGAGGTCCCACAACATGTCCCTGTCACCACTATATTGAAGAAGTCCAGGCTGATGAGTACTCACTTGTGAATGCAACACTGCTAAGGGGAGTCAGACGGCAGAGTGAGATACGGTACTAAATCATTTTGGTCTAGTGTGAATTTTCAGTAAGTGAATTTCAGTCCGTAGCCAGTGGTTTGTTATTTCACCTGGATCTGACAGAAAAGGTTGGATTCTATTGCTTGGGGTAAGGGTGTGATCTCTAAATCCTATTGTTTATAAAGAAAAATAAAAATCAATTCCCTTGGCCTTGAGAAGAAAACCTGCTTTACCATCGCAATTCATTTTTAGAAGCATTTTGGAAACATGAGACAACCTATGCAAGCAATCATAATTTATTTATTTTATTATTATTAATTCTTTAATCAAAAGCTGAACATAAGTACAAACTAAGAACTACTCAAGGGTTATCCCTCTCTGGCCATTCTTGGAAGAACAGAGAGCAGTCCTTTGCCCTTTAAATTTATTTCTTCCCTGGAAAGGGAAAAGATCATACTGAAGACTTTTATTAAACAGAGCGTCATTTCCATCATATGTAAAGGAATGGATTTACTAGAGGGATTTTCCCCCTTCAAAAATAAAACAAAATAAAACCACATTCCTGCCTTGAGAAATGATGGAAGTTCCTCAAAGCAGTTTCAAAGGATCCCAAATGAAAATAAATAATACTTATTCTTAACCAAAGGGGCAAAGAAGGGGGAAACTTCCAAATGGTTTCCCCAGGGTGAAGAATGGAATTACACAAGGTTACCTGAAATACTTTAGAGAAACAACAGTTACCAGGGATGTATCAGCTTTAACTGGGGATGCAATAAATTTAATTGGGGGAGTCAGTGAAGAAATTAAGCAAAACATTTAGAATGAGACTCCCAGCATACAGGACCAGGCTCTGGGTTCGTAAGAATGGCCTGGATCCAAGGTACCAATAACTTCTGTTTCAGCAAGGAGAGCTTGCACAGACTTGTTTTGAAAAAGAAAGCTACTTAGGAAGTTCATCACACAAACTGACCACAGTGTAATTGCCAGATGCTGTTCTTTCTTACTATTTTTTTCTTTTCAATATCCTCACCAGCCCAGCAGTACTAGGATGAGATTTGGTTTGGAGTTACTAGACAAAATTCAAAAAGATGAACTGGAATTCATTTGCAGGACTATAAATGACAATAAAAATGATCAATGTGTGAGATTTAGAGAGATTGTCAGAGAGTGCACATAGTATTGCTTTTACTAGCAGCATGAAAAATCAAGAAAGAAATATCCTATGCAAGTCCAAAGGGTCTTAAATTTAAGAAACATTTCAATCACTGAGTAATTGTGTACAGATTATAGTTTAGATCCTTAGCAAATTTTCATGCCTCCATTATTTTAACTGAAAGTAGAAACCCATCTTGCTGATGAATTGTGACTGATTTTTAATAATTATTTGTGAAAATTTGTCTTCCTTTTGTAAAACAGTGCCAGACCTATTTAATGTAGTAACCAAGCTATATTTCTAAAGAAAATTATAATATAGGCATTTACATGTACGAACATAAAAATATTAGTCCACTTGTTATGGATAACAGATCTCACGAAAATTCTATATTTTGTTATTAAATATGAATGATTTCACAATGAAATCTTCTAATAAATATAAGCAATAATATGAAGACTTCCTACTTGCAAGCTGACTGTACACATTTGTAAAGTCAATACCAAAATGTCATAAAGATGCACCAAAAAAAAAAAAAAGATAATACATTATAAGTAGTAACGGCAAGCCCTAGAAGCCACCCTCACCCCAAAACGTATGTGTTATTTTCTTCCAAGGAAGTTTCTGATGAGCAATCACAACTTCCCTCAAGAACTTCCACCAAGAAAAGAGAAAGAAATCCAAGCCATCAAAAATCCTGTAGGATAAGGTATGCTATTAGAAAAAAAAAAAAAAAAAAAAAAATTTACTGAAGATTTTACTACTTCATACAAATATTTGATGATACAGCTTGAAAGTATTACAGAATCACAGAATTCCCTAGGTTGGAAAAGACCTTGAAGATCGAGTCCAACCGTTAACCTAACACTGACAGTCCTCAGCTATACCATATCCCTGAGCACTACATGGACACGACGCTCACACACTGCACCTTTCCTCTCCATACAACAGTAATAACCATTAATCCTATAAACCCTATGAGGAGCGCTCCATTTAGACTATGGTAATCAGCCACAATTTCCCAGTTTACCTGACTGTGGGTTAAATTCACAGTTGATGCACTTTTAAAATATACTTACCTAAAAACACTGGTTCTGCACATATCTGCACCCTGTGTGCTAGAACAGAAAGTCATTGATGCTCAGACTCATATTGCCAGTGCCAGTTTGAGTTTATTGCCCTGTTTTTCCGTCAGGACTAAATCAATACACAAGCGACATTACTGTGATGCAGGGTCAGGCAGGGTTGGTGACTCTGAACATGCCTCCCCCCGTGCTGGCCAAAGGGTAACCCGGTATTTATGGCTTCACACTCCCCCGCTTCCAGAGAAGAAGCTGTGAAATGTTGTGCCCTCATCTGAACGCCAGCCTGAACTCGCTGCTCAGCCCAGCTCTCTAAGGAAAATAACGTCAAGGAAAAAACCTAACCGGATGCTACTCTTCTCCAAGCAGCGCCACTGGTGAAAGGACATCTCCAAGCTAAGACATCCTCATTGTCAATCATCTGAGAGAAAACGCTGCTGGAGAGCTCAGCTCTTTTCATGCCAGCAGGACTCCTCAGGGAAGAGGTGAATAGGTCAAGTTGTCATCTTCCAGTCACAGGGCTCAGAGTTAAAATCCAGCTTCTGCAAAAGGTCCTCTTATCAGTTGCATTGCTTTGGCCCATTAGAATAACTTTCCATGGGCAGAGAAGGTCTGCCGAAGTTCAAATGATGCCATAACCAAGCTCTGTCTAGACAAGATCGTCTTCATCTTGGCCCAGTGCCACTTACTTGGTAACTGGTGAACTATAGTTAATAAGGCTGAGGCAGGTCAAAGCCTTATGGTTTGGAGTCTGATGATGATGGGCCATGCCAGTTAACCACCCAACACTGCATAAAGGGTATGGAAATAAAGACATGCCTCTGGCAAAACACAGGGTGCTGTAATTCATGTTGTAGCACTATTTCACCATCTTTTTATTTTCTACTGAAAATCAAGTGCTCTTACTGCATGAGGGAAGGAATCAGGAAAAGAGACTGCATGCCAGAAGAGACAGCACAGATATTAGAAACAACTTTTAAAAAATGTGCCTCCACAGAACTTCATGTTTTTGACCTTGTAATGAAATATGCATATCAATCAATCACACAGAAAGGCTAAAGTAATCAATAATGCACTTTATTCTCTTTAATTGTCTGGCTACAGTATATGTTGATACTTATGTGCATTACCATGGTTATTTGCTGCTTTCCTTCCCCATTTGATACCTAGTTGTGAAAGAAAAGCTACGAAACTACAAAAGTAAGGCTCTCGTGCAATTCATAACTGTGGCAGAAAGAGAGGGCATGAAAAAAAGCTGTTGCTGAGCAGTTTCACCCTTCCAGATGTTTATACTGAACTTCCACATTTTCTATGCATTTATTGCCTTGTTATAATAAGTAAGGAACTGTCTTCAAATATGGTGAGACTCCTTTTTGTTTATAAAAAAAGAATCTTCCCTTTATCTGTGCCTACATTAGCTTCCAAATCTTACAAGAATAAACCCCATTCCTCCAAACAAAGTGGATGGTCTTACAGGTGGGAGAGGCCTAAGTGGTTTTTTTAGTTCCCAGAAACATAAAAGGTAGGCAATCACTAAGTCACTGTTTGTTTTCCCTATGTCCTGGGGGCTAGCTGTGGTGCTCGGCTCAACAGGCATGCCTGATTTTGGACAAACACCATTGAGAACTCGTCCAATATAGAAGGATAACTGGCAGGATTGATAAAATACACATAGGAAGGGTTGTCGCTATTATTGCTATTTAAAATTCAGTTATAAAACCTCAATATCATAATCTCACAGTTTAACATCTAACTAAAGAAGAATGTCCAAAGACGTCTATGGAAGCATAGGGAAGAGTAATCCACATTGTAAAAAAAAAACTGAACTGACCAACTAATGGCTGGTATTTAATCAGCATTTTGGCAGGAGAATATACATGCTAACTTTCCAATGGTAATGTTCTAAGCGGGTAGTTATCTACAAATGCAGGTATACAAGAACACCTAGAAGACTCTAGCCTTTCATGACTTATTCCAGGACATGGAAATCCAGAGCAGAGCTAGTTTTTTTTGGGCCTGAGCTCTGAAATCCTTTTTCAGTGCCTTCACCACTTCTTAAAGCAGTAGTTGTCATCCATTTTTGGACCAAACCTGCATTTGGTCCAGCCAAATGCATTCCGAATCTTAACTATGACCTTCACCAGAAGAACAGTTTAGCTTTGTTCTTAAACAGAAGATAAGAAAATGTGGAGGATGGGAGAGGATACCAACTTTCAACTGTTGTATCCACTAGGTTTCTGCCTGTTCCCTTGATTGCTCATTTAAACGTAACACATGGTGGTGGAGAAAGGCAAAGTGTCACTGAGTTGCAAGCCAAACCAGATGTGATTTTATGGCTATGTATGGTACACAGATCAGTCCTGCCTTAGCCCCAGTGCAAAGGAAAGGCATGCCTTAGAGAAAGAGCTCTATGTTCCTAGTTACTTTCGAAAGATTTCAAAAGCCGCCTTGTTAAAACAAAAAAAGGGCTCAACTATGAAATCACTTCCTTCTGTTTAAAATATTTTACTCAAGGAAAAAGAAACAAAAGGGTATTAAAAAAAAATAAAATCCGTTCTGTGCTTTTGACTTGTTCCTAGGATTCAGCATCCCACCCGCTCTGGGGGATGACGCAGTGTGCCAGATCCCGACCGTTCCAGTCAGCGTGTCAAGCGTCCGTAGTACTGCCCACACAATCATCCCCTTGTCAGAGGTGGCTGGCATCCACCCCGCACATGCTGACAGCATCGCCTCCGGGAGGACTGCACCTCCTTTGGGGTGGTGGTTCTCCTCGCGGAGCAAGGCAGCAAGGCATGAGTAGGGCAGGCAGCATTAGGCAGCTAACAAACAAGAAACTCTTGTGTTAATTCCCTCCTCCTCCTGCCCCTTGAAACGTAGCATGGATGGGGACAGGGGAAAAGATGATCTGCTTGCAGCAGCAAGGCTTCGTCTGGGAGTACAGCCAGCAGAATGACTTCAGGAAGACTCGTTTATGGAAGTATAAACTCAAACGAAGAGTTTATTGCTACTGAAATCACAAGGGGGTTACTTATGGCTGAGCAACATTTTAACAAAGATCCTAAGATGAGGACTGCTTTGCCTCCCTCTGCCAATGCTCATAGGTTTACTCAGACTCCTAGCTCTGTTTTTCCTTAGTTCCCAAGGCACCCTCCGTCTCCTCCAAAATGAACTGCCTCCTCCTGGGTAACTGGGATGACACACATCCCCCACTCAGCTGTGGGGCAGGAGATGAGGAAAAGGGATCTTAAGAACAAACTGAAACGCTTCCTTCGCCTCTCCACCTCCAGCAAAAAGTTGGTTTCTGCCTTAAACAGCAATCTATGACCCTTATCTGCATCATTAAGAAAGGCAGGGAGTCTTTTCCTCTGTGTTACTGAGGTTCACTGATGCAGAAAAAGCCACATAGCAGGAGATAAATGTTCAGCAAGTTGCCCCAGGCAGCCTATAACACCCACCTTTTCTTCCCGTCCCAAAGCTGAAGCAGATAAACTCGCAGCACGATGCACTGACTACCTTTGCCAGAAGGCACTCGGGAAGCACAACACTTAAAATATTTTCCGTGTGAAAATTTTAAGCCAGACTTGCAAGCAGACTGCAAGCAGTGCCAGAGCACCAGGACACCCGCCTGATCAGCAGGGAGACCGCACCGTCTACTCCAAACCGGCACTGCATAACCAGTGCTTCAGAGTGACGCTTCACTTCTTTTTTCTTCAGAACCAGAAAAAAATCCTCAACTGAAGTGCAAATTCAAGCAATGTGGAATGGCACTCATCAGCTGATGGCAACTAAGGAATATTTCTTACTGTTCATCTAGCAGCTTGCTCGACACCCTGCTGCAGAAAAATTTAACTTTCCAAAAGCCTCTATGGTTGTCCCCAGGCCTGATTCTTGGCTTCAGGCTATTTTATTCATTTATTTATTTATTAGAACAAAATAAAACAAACCCACAGCTGTTTCCTAGCCATCTTTATCTTGCAACTGTGTGTCAGAGGTGGTAAGGAGGTGAGAGCACTGCTGCTTCTTTAAACTATAGCCCTATGAATGACCTCCTCCAACCAACGAAACCACACTGCTTTGTAAAAAAAACAAACCACCTTTTCAAAACAATACTGAAGTGGGAGATCCAAATACTGGATGAAGGGTATCATAGCCTGGGAGTGCCTTTGTTTTCTTCAAACAGATTTAATAAAATAATACATTACCTCTCCCTGTAAATGATGTTTTAAGCAAATTAGAAGAGGTGTAAAAGCAGAGCATATGCATCACACTGAATGAATTTAAGTTCACCAATAACAAGAGAGGTCCTGTGTGAATTCTGAAGAAGGCTTTGACATGTACTACCATCAGTCCTGAAAAATCTTTCTCCAAATAGCCCCAATGAGGAATTTGAGTTATCACTGTACTACATCAGCAGCTAAACTTGAGTTACCTTCAATTTGGCTAATGCTACTTCACCTCTGGAGTTGTTCCACTGTTTCCAGAACAGCATCTGGAAAAAATAAGGTACTTATTGGGGGGGGGGGGGAGCGGGGCGGTGCGGGGGGAGGAGAGGAAGCCTACTTTGTGTACACCTCTACTGTTGTAGCCACACTGGATGGCCTGTACATCTTCCCTGTGATTTCTACTCATATGAGAATGGAGAAGGGTGCAGTCACTACCTACAGTTCCAGCTGCAAACACACCTCTAGTATCATACATGCTTGAGATCAGCTGTCATGTGCTATTTATTCAGTGACTATTTATTTATTCCTACAACTCTACATTGCACTGGTATAAGCACTTTTTTTTTTTTTTTTTTTTTTTTTTTTTTAAGTCTGAGCCAGTCTTTCACCTTACAGGAAATACTCCACTGTTGTATGAACAGCAATTCATTCAGGATGGAAAATAAGGATCTATTTCCTAAAAAGAAGACTGCAAAACCTAAATTTTCTTTGTGTTCTTAACCTCATCTTGCCTTCTTCGAGGAGAATCATGGATGTGGGGAGGGACAGATTTCCAAACCACCAGGCAATCAGGAGAGGTTTTACCCACCACTGCAGCCTCCCTTGCAAATCTCATAGAAATTCTTTCCTTGAAGAGAGTAGCAGAACACATAGGAATATGATTTATCAATGTTTGAATGGGTTAGTTGACTACACAGTTCATGTTCTGGTTACATAGCTAATCACTAGGTCAGGGAACAACATGTACATTCTTAAACTAACACGAGTTGACACAGTGACTCACATCACATCTCTGCAACTATTCTGCTATGTCTATGCAGACAGTAACTGCTAGAAAGCACAAATCATGGTGTAAAGCCATGGAAATCAGGATGTCAAAGCAAGAACCGGGGCTTTGCAGACTATGTACAGTTACAATTATGGGCTAATAGGTCAACTTCATTACACAAGAGGGTTCTAGGGTCCCAAGAGACCTGTGTAACATGCTGGAGAACGTCAAAGGCAGAAACACGGGTTGGGAAGAGGAGACAACCGGCACCATCCCTGCCTGCTTGCAGCTCACTCATCTGCAGCGACAAAGAGCAGATCAAACTGCAAAGAACATCACCAGGGAATAGTACCCAGTATTCAGGCTGTGCTTTTGCATAAGGAAACCGAGAGCCCCAGACAAAAACCAAATACAGCCATCCACAAACAGACAGGAACCTTCGGACTCCAAAACCTGTCATGACAGTTGCCTCACGTCTCCCTGTTTTCCAAACCCTGCTTACTTCCTGAGCAGTGTGCTGAACCACACTAGTGCCTCACATGCTACTTTTCTGTACTAGCTAATTAGCAGATACTCAGATGTGCCAAACATTATAGAACTGAGAGAACTGCACATGCAGTCCCGCTTAACACACAAAATCTTCTCATCAGTAGCCTGCAGCCCCCTCATTGCTCTTCAGACATGGGAGTACTGCCTGAACACACACAGTACCTTTCACGTGGCAAAACAGAGACAAGAGGTACTTCAGTGGAAGAGCCTTCCCTATACTATTTTAAGGTTGCAGCCTTTTGGCATCTTCAAAGGCAAAAGAGCAACACTGCACAGGATAGGTCGCTACAACAGGTTTAGAACTTGCATTGCTGCAAAAAACCACCACCATACACCTGGAGGTCCTGGATTTTCATCACTTTCATGTTACAGGACTGAGTGACCAAATCTCTGATACCTACTTTCATAAATAAGCTTGACAGTCCCCACATAGTAATGAATAAGAGGTTCTTATTGCCGTCACCTCTTCTAGGGTCTTCCAAATGCTGCTGACCTCCCAGAAGCTGGACATGCATTACTGAAATCCCCCAGTAAGAAACACAGGCAGGAGAACAAGGGAAGCAAAGTAAACACTTACCAAGCACAATGACCACAGTCTTCAGGAGGCTCATCATGGTGTCCCGATTCCTGCGGGGTCCAGAACTGTGTCTGGACATTCTCATAGTCCTTTGGCGGACATACCCAAAGATATGAGCATATAGGACCACCATGACCACAAAAGTGACCAGGTTGAAAATAGCCCAGAAGACCAGGTAGGAGTCACTATAGAGTGGTGCCATGTTGGAGCAGTGAGTGATATCACAAATACAATTCCATCCGACACTTGGTATGGCACCCATGACGATGGCCATAGTCCAGATAACAACAATTACGACCACCACTCGCCGGTTGCTCATCCGCGTATGTAGCTGCATTCGGAAAACTGTAATGTGCCGCTCAATAGCAATGGCCAACAAATTGGCTACAGAGGCTGTCAGGCTAGTGTCAATGAGACCCTGACGGAGAAGCCAGGTGCTTACAGTCAATCTTCTAGTGTTGGGTCCTGTGTTGAACATTAAGTAAAAGTAGGCCAGCCCTGCAAAAAAGTCCGCAGCGGCTAAGTTTGCCATTAAGTAATAAATAGGAAAGTGGAATCGGCGGTTGACATAAATAGCCACCATAACCAAGAGATTGGCCAGCATTATGAAGATGCAGACAGTAATCCCAAGTCCCATTACAAGCTTGCTGACAGTGTTCCATTCAGTGGCTAGATATTTTCCACTTCGGTTATAAAAGAAGGCAATGGTTTCATTGTAGTAGCACTGTGGTTCACTCATGGCTGTGGACTGAAAGAAGAGGGGGGAAAAAAAGGAAAAAAAAAAAAAAGAATGACATCAGAACTGAAAACATGTCATTGCCTCCATGGACAACACATACACAGAAAGCAGAGAGGGGGACAGAAAGGGAACACACTTTAGAACAATTTGTGTTTTCAGACCAAATGGCATTCCACAACTCACAAACAAGTGCTCTGAGGAGTCCAGTAACAGCAACCAGATTAGAGACAACCAGAAATGCTTCCATCTGGTTTGGGAGCTAGCATGATTTCTGACGTAGCTGTAAATTGCATAGCAAACAAGCTCCCAGCCAATCAGACCTACTGAAAAAATTCACTTAGAGAAAAAGGCATGCAATTTGTAATTAAGAAAAGTTAACTCTATCACAGAACACCTTATTTACATTATCACTGCATAGAAATGTTGCTTTGCTGTAGTGGCATTAAAAGAAGAGCTCCTCAAAAGAGGAGAAAAACTGGATTATATTTCCCAATAGTTTCTGACTCATTCCGGGCTTCATCAGGGGCATTCCTTCTTGTCCTGTCTTAAAAACTGGGAAGAACACAATTAAGATTGTCAATATGGTCTAGGACTGTGAATTACCAGGGCTAGGGGTTATGTCTGCACATGCATGAAGTGCATTTATAAACAATAAAATAAACATGCCACTGTATTTCTATGAGCATTCTTCTTTTTCCTTCAGCCATGTTTCTAAATAGGGTTTGAAATACACCATGCTTCATAGTATAACTCATCTGAACTGGCTTAGTCCGATTTGAAATTGAAAGAGTGGGGCAAGAAATTAGAAAAGTAGTATTTGATTTAACTAGTGTTAAAAGCATCAAACCTTATTTCTTGCATTAAATATTGTTATGGTTATGTCAGGGAATACACAATTAATTTTCACTGCAGAGTACTCAGCTGAGCACAGCTACAGGTGCAACAAACAAGCCCCATACTCCACTAGTATGTAGATTTGTGTAAAACTGCTGGCTAACAGGAAACTTCTTAATGAGCTTCCTTCCTCAGTCATAATCAATTACTCAAGGTGCAAGTCCCAAAAGGCAAGCCTTAGGAAAAGAAACCCCTCTGAATAACATCCTGGTTCCTTGTTTAGCATGGATTAACAACAAGGATGTAAAAAAAAAAAATTAAAAAACCCCTCAAAACAAAACAAGAAACTCATGTCAAAAAATCTTCCTAAAGAGACCCAGGAGATGTGGCTCTGACATTCTGCTTTTATGGCTGTGAAACTCTACTGACTAAACTTGAATTTTTACAAAAAAGAGAAGCAGTTTTAGCAAGAAGTCAAATCATAAGACCAATCAAAGAACAGATCAACAACAGTAAAAGATGAGAATTTCTTCCCATTAAAATACGCAAACAAAACCCCATGCTTCGGACAGCTCCAGCCATTCTGCAGGAAATGCTACAGCTAACCTGACCTTCATGTTGAAACCAAAAAGATACAGAATTGGGAAACAGAATAAGCAATTAGACTCAAGCGAAAACAGTAACTGATAAACATTTCCTTAGAATTGCCCAAAGCTGTTTCTGTTTCCTTTCATTTCCCTGTTTGTCAACACAATAAAGTTAATTCCAATAAACCAACATACAAAACTTTCCACCTGTATCCCAAATGCATTACATGACATTTAGATTTATGTTAAAGAAACAGGTTTTTTAGAATGATTTTACCTCCAACCTAAACATTGATCAGAAACATTTGCAGACCCAGGATAATAAAAAGCTAGAGTAAATAGTATTTCTCAGCATAGTGACTATAAAACTTTTATTGTTCCTCTAGGATACATCAGCTCTTAGGTTAGAAACATTTCAGCCTTAATTATTTAAGAATTTTTAAAAGTTCTCATGCAAGATCTCTCTGTTGCATAGAAAAAACTATTTATAAGGGATACTTAACAAAGGCAGACCTAGCCTCAAGACACCTGGCTTTAATTCTTTGGTTAAAGACCATGTGGTAGTAACAGGTCAAGTATAAGAACCCTTGAGGGAGAGAGGAAGTCATACGAATGAATTAGTGGCCCTTATAAAAGCTTGCCAACATCTGCCTTAATTATGTGAATGCCCTGTGTTTTTTTTTCTCTCTGTAGGAATATCTGGATGCAGTCTTACAGTCTGAATTACAGAGGTCAGGACTCCAGGATCTAGTGGACTTCTGTGATCCTGAATAAATTATCTTTGCCTATATATTTGTCAATAAATTTTTTTCTTTCAGATGGCTGTTGCCTATATGTAATGATTCCTGCTGCACTGTTGCTCCTTTGGAGAGAGGCCAGTTACACCTAGCAGAGCACATATTTTTAATTCAGAAATTTAAAATATGGTAGATGTCATTTCCCCCTGCCTTTCTTTCCCCTGCCCCCCCGTGTGTGGCTTTGTTTTTCACATGGGCATAGAATGTGAATTATTCCCCGATTTTGTAATATCCTTCCCAGCTTTTTCATATGACATCCGAAACAAGATAGGATAAAAAAAAAAAAAAGCTCACTGTAACATGCCCTGATAAGTGCTGTGCATTTGTCTTATTCACGAAATGCCATACCAGGGCTGAATGTATGCAAAGCACATACGAGTATGCAAAACATTACAGAGTCAGACTTGTTAAAATTAAAAGCATGACAGCACTTGAGTAATCCCAGAGGAATAGCATGAGGCTCACTGGCTTCTTCTCTTATTTTGCAGACACAGGAACAAAACACTTTTTTTGCTCAAAGGAGTTTGGAGAAGTTTTGTTTTTAGAGAATGCTAATCTAAAACCTGGGATCTCCTTTACAAGCAATCTTTTCATTCCCCAAGGGAAAGCAGAGCAGAAGAGAGTTTGCTGACAAAGTTCAAACACGGGACTTCCCTGTTTGATGATCAGCTTTCCTGGATGCCAACGTATATCTTACAGGAACGTTTTGACCTCCCAGGTCACAAACATACACATCCCAAGGCATCACACTGACCCATGATGCTGCTATCTGACTGGAAGAGCTCAATCAGGAGGAGAATAAAACACATCTCCCAAGTACCGAAAGTGTTAACATACCATAATGGCATATGCAAGCAGGCAGATCCATCCCCTCTCCTGCCCCTGCAGGAAAAGGGGCAGGGAAGTTTATATTTTAATTTCCTGAAGTTTCCACTTTCATTGCCTGGGTAAACCAGATGTGCAGTGCCCTGAGATTTACCTCATCCATTTCGTATATCTCAACAGAAGTTTAAAACAAACTGAGCTGCAAATTGCCCATCTTAGCTAAATCTCTAGGACACATCTGGATAGAAAAAAGAAAACATCTGAATTATAAACCAATGAGACAGATAAAGCAAAATGGAGTAACAGGCTAAAAACAAAGCCTCCTCTAACCACATGAGGGTGATTTAATACTCGAGACACCATTGTCCTAAACCAAAGCACAAGAAAATCCTGAGTACATGGAGTTAAACCTCTTAAAATCATGAGACCTAGTTATAACCACAACGCAGTACACACAGACCAGGAAATTTGGCACCAGGACTTAATAAATAAAACTCACTCTGCTTCTACATTCATATAACATCTCATCATCCCATGGCCAGAACGCCACCTTGGCACTGGCCTTTCCAGCCACTATCTGCTATACTTGTCCATCTAACTCCTCTTGTCTGGTGGTACAGGACCACACCACTGGGGTAGCAGTGGGGATACTAGGAAGAAGAGCTGAAGTGCTGGGGTCTGAACCCTGAGCCCTGAATTAAGGTTGACATATGGATGGTTCCCACAGTCCTTCGAAAGGAGGGGATGAGTTTGCCTTTTGGCTTTCCTCCAAGGTGTGGCCGACCTTGTAGGGAAAGCCCTTGGGTAAACAAGCCCCAGATGCCCCACATTGGGTAAATGAGTGCCAGGTGTCCTGCTTTGGGGATAAAAGCTGGGACCACTTGCAGGAAGGGTGGGGTGTCTGTGAGGTGGATGCACTGCAGAGTTTCTCTGTTGGGGAAGGACCTCCTGACTCTCCCTGCAACTGGGCTCCAGTCAGGTTTGGTGCTTGTGAATGTGGGCTCTGTGACAACACTATGTGGCTACTTCTATCCTACATGATCAGCCTATTGGCTTGGTTGTCTCCCATCTCTTCTATGGGAGACTTTGTTTATTCTACCTATTATTGGTGGTGCTGTGTCATTCCTGGGGTTGCTGGGGTTGATGTCTGTTATGTGTGATCTGACTTGTTTGTACCCCCAGTGATCACCCATATACTGACTTTTTTGTATACAATAGAAACTAATTACTGGTTCATTCTGCTGCTGGCTGTGTCCTTTGTGCTTGGCCTAGTAATCGGCAAAACAAGAGCCCATGCAAGCAGCTTTCCAGTGTTTTGTGCTTTGTTCATCTTGCTGCTGCCCCACCTCTCCATCACATCTTACAGAGTGGTGTGAGGATTTGGATCCAAGGCATGGAGCAGTTGGTCCATGGGATGTTCTTGGGTGAGCAGCCCATTACCCCCTTTTCTCTCTCAGGGAAGAGACCGGAGTGGAGAAGGCACGGCTGCCTGGAGCAGGAAGGTGAGAGGGGAGCTCTGGATCCTGCCAGCTTGGTGGTGAGTGACAGCCCACCCAGTGAAGGCTGTACATAGAGGGATGCTTAGGATGGAAAAGAAACACCAACAAGTTTTCAAACATTGCTGATGGATACCATCTAAATGAAGCACTAGTTAGCACAAGGTGCCTGAGGTGCAAATGATTAGTTTACAAACTCCATAGAAATCTGAGAATTTGCAGAGTTCCTCAGTCCACCTAACAACAACAACAAAAAAGATCCCCCCTCCCCCAACATGCATGGGTGCATTTGATTCTTGCAGAGAGAAACAGAGCTGAACATTCTTAGAATACTAAGGTCTGACTTTTACGGAGGTTTTAAAACTTGGAAGCCATAAAAATGATTCCACATCCAAGAAATTTCTTAAAAATATTTTAACTCTAAGCTCTCCAAACACAGTCTGCCCCTCTCTTTTTTTTCCCCTTTTACTGAATTAACCTCAACATGGTGCTGTTTTCTTACCCAAAACACACAGAGGAGATGAAAAGCAATTTATTTGGCAAGGAAGCCTGAGGAAGGTGACAATTTCACATACTATGAAATGCCAAGTACAAGCCTGAGACATCAATTTTGCAGAAGCCATCCAACTTGCATGCAGTCTTCTTAAAGTTTGCAAGACTCTGAGGTGGCTTATTCTATACAGGATGAGCTTTTAATTCTGAGATGGCTACCCTTGGATCCCCAAAATAATATTTATCATTCTAAATGCTGCCCAGAAATCCAGAAAACATTTCAGAGGAAATGCAGGATTGGGAATGGTAGACTGGGACTCCAAAACAGCAATAGGTGTCTTACTGCTTTACATTTAGTGCAGCAGTGAATGGAAAAGCAATAGCACTCTTTTCAGTTTAGGTAAATACTCTGAAGTTTACCAACATACCAGGAAGGCTAGAACTTAAAAACTTTGGGGAACTGTCAACTTCAAAATCCCCAAATAAGGGTATCAATTAAGAATATCTTTAAAATAAGCATAAGCAAGTAAGTGTAGGAATAATTGAATCAATATGTAAATATTTTCTCAACCCACAACTGAAAACCGTGGGTTTTATGAAAGTAAAGCTGTAACAGATGAGAAAAAATTCCAATTTGCAACAAAAATTTCCTCATTACCTAATGAAAAGCACAAACTATTGTTCAAACTGCAGAACACAAAAGAAACAGGAGGTTTAAAAATAAAGGGGAAAAAACACGTCTTTCCTTTGAAGAAAAAAAGTAGAAGTTGAGCGGCATTTATACAAAATTTAAGTCAAAAAAATCAAAAGAGACTCAGGACAAGGGTCCTGATTCGCTATAGCCTTATGCCTACTATGCTTTATGTACAGATATCATTTCATCTGCACAGTGAAAGTATGAAACCCTACCATCAAGATAGAACAGCTCCTCACATACTCTTTCCAGAATTACACTCCTAGAGTAATCATTCCATGGACTTAAGAAAAACTTGTATGGTAAGATGTAGTGATTCACTCATAGCAAGTCCTTCATTTCACTAGACTCATTTTGCTCTTCACATAGCTGGAAAGACAGGAGGAAATGAATCTCTTTGCAAGGGGATCCCTTTAACTCTGCTATGACATGATAAAGCAGGAAGTTACATATGGATCGTGTAGCAATAGCCAGCATATCCAATAATTTTTAGGATGCTTTTGTAGTAGACTGTGTTACTACAGAGTCTCAGAGCTAACAAGTGTCCCAACTACTAGAAACTGAACTGAGAAGTTCTCTGTATCCTACAGTTTACACCTGAAAAGGGTAACCCAACATATCTATAGACTGAACCAAACAGACATGGCCACCAGCAGCACTGGAAAAAGAAGCAAGTTTACTGCTGGAAGGTATAATTTACAAGATCCTCTTGGAAACCATGATTATGACCTTCACAGATTGATTATAAAACCAGGGAGGGTGTTGACCTTCCTTAGTACTTATTCACTATCGACTACTACAAAAGCAGGTTCAAAAATAGCTTCTGAGGGCTAAAAAAGGAATGAGTGAGAGCAGGAAGTCCAGCTAATTCCAAAAATGCCTTTCTTCTGGAAGATGCCAGGGTCACTGTCTTATTAAGTCTGAAATACCTTGACTTGGCCTTACATCTTTTTAGAATAGATAAATCCATGCAATTCACTATTCAAAAACAAAAGCATTAGCGAATGGTGGTCAGGAGTGTACTGAGCTGGCCCAGCAGGGCCCCACATTGCCCACTCGGTGTTTTCTACTTCTTGCACTTTCTACTGCTGCAGAAAGGAAATGTGCATGCACGTGCACAGGGCACATGAAGTCTCCTTCACTGCAGAATTCTGCAAGCAGAAGAAGATCAAGGAAATTCAAAAGCTAGAATAATTGGAAAAAGATATCCAAGGAAAGAGAGAGTGAACTCATCCCTCCAGCAACGTACCCAGTAATTCAGACATTGCTATACTGTTGCTCCTTCTACACAGATCCAGCATTTTCAGATGAGCTGCATCCCTCACAAGCACTACCTACATGTTCTCATGAATGTTTACCAGTTGAGGAGAAAATGAAGACTGTTTGAATCAGGGCACAGTTCTACATCATCACATCCACCCTTACATTGCTAGGATGGCTTAAATACTTTGATTACCAAAGACTTGTTCCCAGACCACACAGCACTTCTTTGCCACCCCATCTCTGCCATCCAAGCTCTTCTCAAAGGTAGGTCACCACTGCAATGCAGAGGTATTGCAAAAATAAGCTAACTGGATTTGCCACTAGGAGAGGCATGATTGGGCACCTTGAGCTCAAATTAGGTAGTTGAGCCCAAATGTCCCATATAGAGTACAAAAAGGGTTTCTGCAAAGCTCTTCAAGTTCCATTTTCTTCAAGGTGAGCTTTCATGACAAGCTGAGCTTCACAAATATTAGCCAAACATGGGTATAAGCTCAAAACATCCTGGCTTTGTGGGAGACATGGGAAGGCAATTCTATTCCGTGAGCTAATTTAATGACTGAAATTTGCATTGGAAAATCTCTGTCATGATATGGACTAGGCTTCTCCACTATCTCACCCAGTTCACTCCCTGGTTGCCTACCTGCCTTATCCTCAACTTGAATATTGTAGCCAGACATCTGACCTGCTGCGAGTCCTGCAGGCTGCTGTGCAGGACAAGTGAAGCACAGGACAGATCTTCCCCAAAGAGCCCAGCCCTGCGAAGATATTTCAGGAGAGAGGTGCAGCACACAGTTCCCTACCTGTGTCACTTTAGAAGCCATCAGGGTAGAAGAAACAAGAGGAATAAAAACAATCCGTGCCTCTAACACCCCAAGTGAATTGCCATGCATAATGAATTGCAATATGCATCCTTTGGGTCCAGTTTGGTGCTCAGTGAGCCAAGTTGGGAATTAATTCTTGGCTTCAGCAGCTGGAAGACTGGCCTTTTAGGCTGAAAAAATGCAGTAGGCTATTTGGGCTACCATCTGTAGGCTTCTATCTTCAAGGCACACGTTCCATCACTCCTTACCAAGCAAACCAGCAAAGCGAGCACTTAGGAGAGTTAAATTTACAAGCAAAATGCTTATTCAAAATTATGTTAATGAGCATAGCAAATTTCATTTTGGGATGGAAATTGGTATTTCCACATGGAAATAAGAAGGCTATTCAGTGTTTACCACAGCAAATTTTTCTTGAAATATACATCAGGCAGTTTGGGTTTCTTTTGCTTTGATGCACTGCTTTGTGAAATACGTAAACAAAATACAGAAAATTCTTTCTGTCTCAGGGCTCTGGCAACAATGGGTTCTCTGTCAGTAAACTGTTCATACAGCAGTAAGCAGATGTCTATAAGGCAGTATTGGTCTCCTTAGAACAAAACAGAGATGTATTTTGAACTTCTGGTAATCTTACCTAGTGTAAGATTAAAAAGAAAAAGCATATTGGTATTTAAGCTTCCCCTATGATGCCTGTAACTGGGTGGATATACCTCTAACCAAATTGTTTTTTCTAGTCTCACCATTTCCTTTTGTTCTCTCATTTACTATATTTACTGCTACCAGAGGTCTGTTTTGGTAAAGAGGTTTATTTGTTTACTCACCTAGAAGGGGATTAAACAACCCAAAAAACCAACACATTTGGTGGCTGCAGAAATGTGGGCATCAAATCCAAAGTTCAAATCATGTCGGGCTTTGCTGGGGAAAGGGGTGGCAACAGCTGAGTCACCCCACAAGAGTCTGTTCCCAAGCATCATTATAAAGAAGAAGAAGCTACTGAGGATGACCGTTCTGTGGCAAGGAGAGTTTAAATCTCTTCCACTCTAATTCAGACAAAAAGAAGGGAAAAATACAGAAGTATTCAATGGTATAGAGGAGGAGAAGTGTTTTTCGGCTCTGGTAACCAAACAGCCATGAAAGGCCACTATAATGGAAAGTGCTGCTCTGGAGATCTCTTTGGAACAGCTGCAAGGTAGTTATTCAAATATACTCATTCACTCCTACTATTTGGCTGGTAGGATCCATTGCTGGCAAAATCAAAGAAAGAATGATGAAATTTTTGTTGTTTTCTTGTTTTAAGCATTTCTGAAGCACTGTTGGAAGTCCCTGGTTCATTAAGCAACTGGAGCTCAAGTAATTTCTTCTTCAAAGCTTTTACTGAAGAATTCATCTCATGCCATTCACAAAGAGAGAAGATACTAATCACTCCACAGAGTACATTAATCAGTTTAGATCACCACTTGTTACGTTTCCTTTTTGCAAACAGCAAAGCCCTGTGGGATGCGAAATGCTTCTCACCAAATTACTTGGCTTTCCACTTACTGCATTATCAGACTAATCAGGTTTCTGTGACATAGTTTTGCTTATACATAGCTGAGGTATGAAGTCATCACATGTGCCTACAAATATCCCCAACTTAAAAATCAAAAAGTTCTGTTACATTTTGTTTCTCTCTGTTTACCAGCAGAATTCCTTATCTAATCTGAACTCACTAGATTCTGCTTTACAATAAAACCCTGTTCCCAAAAACTCAAAGCATATTCTGGAAAGTTTTTGTTTCATTGACTTCTCTGACATATTGTGTGTGAAAGGTGTCCCAGAACTATTTGCTATTCCAGCTTGTTAGCTAAACTAACCTGAAACTTCACTTATCCTTCTCATTTAAACATGGTCAAGATGCCTTAAACCTGTGCTCACCACTCCTTATGTCTGGTAACAGATGCTGTGCAGCGGGAGTGGGAAAGGAAATGGGAGCAGAGAGCTTTGGACAGGTCAGTGCATAGGGAGGGTACGAAGAGACATGACTGTGGAAAATGTGTTGCTTCAGTAGAGGGTTGTATAGAGCACCAGAAGCATTTCCTATGTTGTCACACTAGCAATAAGAGTATTTTAAAACAGTAACAACAATTTCACACCTGGTATCAAGAACTGACTTCCAAAATGTGATTTTTTTTTTTTACCTGACTCAGAAGACAAACCTTGAGAAAGACACCATTTGCAATTAAATTAACAGGCATTTCCCTCATTATGGTGCCACCACAAGCATCTGTAGGATTCTAGACCAAGCGAAAACCTGTGAAAGGTAGGCTTTGTACGAGGTCCTGCTGAGGTCAGTGGGATTCTCCTCTGTCGTAAATATGAGTCTATTCTTGTTTGCCCTGTGCAGTTAAAGGACTGGATGATATGCAGAGGAATATTTATTACCCTGATGTATACAAATATATACACATACGTGTGTATACAAAATAGATAATATTTCTAGGACTAAATTGACCAAATATGAAGGAAACCAACTATACTGGCAATGTCAAAGGAAAGTTTAAAGATAAAAGATTAAAAAATATTAAAGATAAAGAAAGTTTAAAGTAAAGTAGCAAAACACTTATTTTTGTAACAGCGATGCCATCTAAGTTCATGCAGAAGGCATGCAAGGCTATGTCCAAGTTTTAAAAAAAAAAAAATCCTTCCTTAAAACATTAGTCCCTAAGTGTCTTCTGCAGCACACTGTGGCATCTGCTCAGTTTTAAAATGCAAAATAACGTTCTAAAAAAAAAAAAAAAAAAAAAGGCATTTTAATGAATAGAGTTTTCTAAACTATATCCAACATTCACTTGTATGTCAACACAAACGTGAAAGGCAAGCCACTGCAGTCCGAGTCTGAAAAGTCCTTTACTTCAAGACTTCCATCTAATGATTCATCTCTTGAGCTATGTGTCTTACTACATCCTTGCTTGTTAAAAAGCTCTTTCTCATCCTCAAACATACACATGGCTCCCAACTGACTGTTTGGAACTGTTACTCATTTACATAGGATTGAAACCTTATATGAACTATCGGATCTACAATGGTTTACTGAAATCTCAGAGAATTCAGGCATGCATGTAAGTCTGCCCATATGAATATCAAATTTAAGTCCATTTTTGCAACACGAGGTTGAGAGAATGATATTTTTCTACCATAACTTCCCACACTGAGATGCTGGTCTTTCCTTTGCTTCCTGTTGCCACTTCTTCTTGTCTCCCAAGGCAAATTTCATTGAAGCACAGTCTCTAAAACCTAAGTGTGGAGGGAGAGCTGTCTGGATTACCAGTCAATAACCAGAATTATCCATTTATCTCTAGTGTTTGGTCTAGCAATGCAAGTCCAGAGCAGGGCTTATTCAGCAGAAACTTCCTGCATACACAGGAAGAGAGACATATTCTCTGCTGGGCACAGAATGACTTCAGAGCAGCTCTGAGGAGAAGGACTTGGGGCTGTCGGTAGATGAAAAACTCAGCATGAGCCAGCAATGTGTGTCTTGCAGCCCAGAAGGTCAACGGTATGCTGGGCTGCATCAAAATGAATGTGGCCAGCAGGTCTAGGGAAGTGATTCTGCCCCTCTACTCTGCTCTCATGAGAATCCAGCTGGAGTACTGTGTACAGTTCTGGGGCCCCCAACACAGGAAGGACATCGAGCTGTTGGAGCAGGTCCAGTGGAGGGCCACAGAGATGATCAAAGGGCTGTCTCCCCTCTATGGGGACAGGCTGAGTTTGTGCTATTCAGACTGCAGAAGAGAGGGCTCCGGGGAGACCTTATAGCACCTTCCACTACCTGAAGAGGGGGCTATAAGAAAGCTGGAGAGGGACTTTTTACAAGGGCATGTAGTGATAGGACAAGGGGTAATGGCTCTAAACTGGAAGGGTGTAGATTTAGACTAGATATTAGGAAGAAATTCTTTACTGTGTTGGTGGTGAGACACTGGAACAGTTTGCTGAGAAAGTTGTGGCTGCCCCCTCCCTGGAAGTGTTCAAGGCCAGGTTGGATGGGGCTTTGAGCAACCTGGTCTAGTGGGAGGTGTCTGTGCCCATGGCAGGGAGGCTGGAACTAGATGATCTTTAAGGTCCCTTCCAACCCAAACCAATATACGATTCTAAGACACATTCGTTTATTTGCCTGTAAGTACAACAGAATGGTGTCTATGCTGATCTTCAAGTGCTTTACAAGTGAGAGCTTTTCTTCCACTCATTCTTGCACCACAGTTGACCTTATTTTCCCTTAGAGAAGGCATTTATCCTGAACAGCAATCCTTAGATACACAAATTTCTCATGCACAAAGAATGCTCTGAAGAGAGAACCCACAGAGACAGGGGTGCAATTGCCCTTCACAGCATGTGAGGAGATGGCTTTGGAGAGCCTTCCTCCAGAAAGGGAGAAGAGTTCAGCAGCAGCCAACGTAGAGATTGTCCAGCATACAGAGATACATATAGCATCCACCTTCTAACAGGGGTTCTGTAAGGACACAAAATCCTTCTCTGACCCTAAGAGAACACTTTTGTTTGAAACACAACAAAAATACTTTTGAAACATGTTAGTTCTCCATTTGAAACAGAGGAGGAAGAGAAGCACAAAGAAATTTCTCCAAAGCAGATTTTGGATTCAGCTTGTTTCACATCACTGCCCAATAGTGTACATGTTTTTCAAAAATTCACAGGGTCCAGGGATCTCTGAACTACTGCACTTCTCAGTGCAGACTGCTAAGAGCTGTAGCCCCTTAGCCAAAGAATCTCCAGCAAACAACAACAACAAAGCAAAATAAACATTTGATCTCAATTTTTCTGACATCTACCTCAATCAATTGTGGTGCCCTCTTCTCTAAAATATACTTCCTTAAAAATTTTAAGTTGCAAGAGCCACATGGGTCTCTATGAAGCCAAAGGGACTTTGAAAATGCTTTTCTGAGACTAAATCTTGACTGTTATTAACATCTCCTTTTCTGTTTGTAATATTTACTTCACCAGAAAAGACAAGTACTTGGTATTCAATACATGGAGCTGAAGAAATCACTTAGGTATTTATAAATACCAAGTCTGAAATGCACATTTTGATTCATGAAAGCAAGATTAGTGTGTTAGTAACTGTAAGTATATTATTAATTTTATTGTTGCTTTTGGCTTAAAACTTCAGCTTTTCTGATAAGAACACTCAACCTGAAATTTCCTGTGATATTATTCAACTGAACCACACTATGACCTTCTTCTACTTTGTATTCATTAAGCACAGTAAAAATCGAATCACAGTGCAGGGACCACCTACATGGAGTCAATAAAGACCGTATTTTGCCATGTATTTTCTTCTACAAACAGCAGTATAACACAGCAATGTCATGTCTCAAATATAACATTCTTAGTAAATGATTGAGTGTCTTTAATACAACATTTCAGGAAAAATTCCCACGATGACTCAGAAGTGAGACAGAATAAAAAACTAGGATTCAGTAAGGAAATAAGAAAGAGGTTCAGTCAGTTCAGCTGCCAGAGTTTCACCGTGTTCAACTCACCTCAATCACCTCAGGTTGGGACATCATGGAGGATGGCACCAAATCGGTGGGGATATCCATGGTAGCTCAGAGTGTCCCTTGCACCCTTCCTCTGCACCCTCAAACCCTTGACAGGAACACAGAAGCACTTTCTCAGACCCTACTCATGCTGGCATTTGCTCCTAGTAGAAAGAAAAAAAATAATGTTGAGACTAACAAGAGAACTGGGTATGCTGTCAACACCCAATCCCCTTGGCTGCTGCAAAACCAGCCTGTGAGTTTGCACAACGTGACTTACTTATATGACCATTCACAACAGATTTGCAGAAGTTTCAAAGGGCACATTGGAATTTGGTCCAGAACAGCAAAACAATTCACTCGACCACACAAACTAGAACTCACAAACTGAACACAGCAAGAAGGCTAATGCACAGATCATGTAGACATTTGCCAGGAAAGAGGGTGACCTACACAACACTGTAATCACATCAATGTTCTACTTTCACACCTAAAGACGAATACTCAGAATTACTTGCTGGAATTTAGCATACATTTGTTTCCTCAACAACTATTGTTTGGAAAAGGTTCAGTGATCAAATTAACTTTTCTTCTCTGTTAAGAAATATAACTAACATTATGACATCCTAATCCTTGATGTCTTGATTTATTTTAACCATACTTTTTTTTTTTCTTTTTTTTCCCCCCAGATAGGCACAGATTTGCTGCAGGTGAATATATTTCCGTAACTGTCATGTTTACCAATGTCAGATCAGCTTCTACATATGTTGGCTTTTTTTGGTTTGTTTTGTTTTTTGTTGCATAGAAAACTAGACAAAAGAGGAGAAAACTGTAAATGGCCAAGAAATTCAGCCCATTCAAAAATTCCAGATGAAGTCTACTGCATTTTTTTCCCCCATCAGGCCAGACTTATACAACACAACCCACAAATTAGCCACCACAGAAAGGACTTTTGAGAGACACCTATTGCTCTCTGGATCTACCACTTCCTATTCTGTAAGTCACAGCAGAAAACCACTCGTGCTAAGTGTATTCAGTATCCAACAAATATACCAAAAATGACCCCAAACCTAACTGGTATTTCTCAAACTGAGACCATGTTGTAGTCATACAGACAATGCTCGTAACTTTCCTGGCTTCCAGTTCATTTTATTTCAAAGGCAACACTTACCAAGTCAAGAAAGAACAGATTAGTGCTGTAGGAAAGTTGAACTTCACATGCTTTTCTGAGTCAGTTATGTCTGTCTTATTTTTTCCCTGGTGTGTTGTTCATTTGAACTCAGCCTTTGCATGCCACTGTGGAAATTATTCTTCCTTCTTAAAAAGCATCATCTTGAAATGCCTGCTTCTCATTTCAACACATCCCCACATGCCTTACGTCACATGTAGCTGTATCATCTTCCAAGCTCTTGGATCACTTTTTCCATCTTTATATAGCTTTTCAGTGACCCCTATTCTTTCCTACTCATTTTTTGCTAGTAACCTTTCATTCTTTCCACTCCCTGCTCCAAATTTCTACTACTATAGTCATGGAGAGGACAGAAAAAGGAGATTTACCATTCCTCCAAGAAAACCTTCACTGGAAGTCAAGGAATCAAGCTACACATTCTTTTCTTTTAAAAAACAGAGTTTTTACTCTTTTCTGAAATTCATTCATTTTTCCACTGTGCATGACAGATGAAGGGAACAGACAGCACCAACTTGAAACGACTGCATTTCTGACTTAGGGAAGCTGCTATTTGACCAAATGACTGTGATTTTCAGTAAAACACCATCAACAGCCTCAAGATCCTCAACCAGCACATTTCATCACTGTCTCCTAAGCTGTCACAAATGCAACTTAAACAAGATCTCATAAGACCTTTGTTTCTGTTCTTCTCAAAACACATGAGCAGCAGTGTCATGGCACCCACTTTCCAGCAGTTTGTTGATACTTTCTTCTAAAATTTACTCTCTTAATCCTGAAATGCTGCCATCCTGGATAATGAAGATCGGGATTAAGACTATCTAGACCAAAAAAAACAGAGGTATGCCTGGAATCCTGTTTGCCAGGTGTAAAAAGGAGAGAAAATGATAATTTTTACTAGGGAGCATCACAGAGCAGAAGAGAAAAATGAAGGGAAAAAAATAATCTTAAGTCTGTTCAGCATTTAGCTAGCTCTCTGTGCTCCAGGTAGAACAAAAATATCAGGAAATCTTAAACCCATAAAATCCAACAGGCACTTTAATGCAGATGGTAGGAGAAATATTCCTGTAGTCACTTTTTTACCATCTCTCCAAGCAATAGAAAACATTGGACTAGTGAAAAATTCCTAAACCCATGACCATTTCACATTTCCCCTTCTACACTTAGTTGCATTTTCATTGCTTGTACTGCCCTGATCCCTCAATTTGGCTAGGGAAAAGAAAGTGCTTCTGCACAGACCTTGCTTCTCAACCTCCTGAGCACGATGTACACAATGATTAAGAGTTTCTGCCAACTGGTTAGGCTCCTAAAGCATTCCAGCTGAAAATAGGTTGGACTGTACAAAAAACCACTTCCCCCCTTCTCTCAACCCGCTTCATGTCCTTCAGCAATAATAAAGTGCAGAGGGGACTGTGCTTTCACAGCATTGTAAAAGCAGGCTGACTCCATTCAAGTGAACAAAGGTGGCTCCTAACTTAATACCCATGTGAGTTCAGGGTGCAGCCCTGTGTTTTTCAAGAACTGCAAATAAAGGGAACAGGATCCTCAGATGAACTTTGCTAAAGGGCATTATGACAGCAAATGTAATGTCTATTGAAAAGAAAGTCTGAAACACAAAAGCACAGGAGTGGCTTCTTACTGACGAGATTTTGATGGCTTGCTGCACTACAGAGCATTGAAAAAAATGCCCAAATTTTGAAGCAGATTCACACATATTCCCAAACACTGGAATTGCAGATGTCACAGGTGAATACCACTTTACATACTGTTCTCTTGACAGATGTTGCTGTCTTTACTGAGTGCATCTAGAGAACTACAAACTGGGAAAACACATTGGATCTGTATCTAAAATTAGTAAATGAAGACTATAGAATTTCTTATCCTCCGTGAATGTGACTCATCTCTAAGAAATTACAATTCACCATAAAGTACAACATTTAGGAAGTAATTTATGGTAACTCATTGAGGTTTTGGTTAACTGAGGAAAAAAACAACCCAGCT
This sequence comes from Podargus strigoides, assembly GCA_028020825.1. Classification (NCBI taxonomy): domain Eukaryota; kingdom Metazoa; phylum Chordata; class Aves; order Caprimulgiformes; family Podargidae; genus Podargus; species Podargus strigoides. The sequence continues at coordinate 94,009,112 of CM051663.1, forward strand.
GACACTCAGCAGAGTAGTGCATATCCAACATGTGGAGCAGGAACGCATCCTCACCAAACAAAACATACTGCTCTCCGATGTTCTGTGAGTAAGCATCACAATTTCTGGATCAGCTCTCTGAGACCACAGAAAAGAAGAACCATGCAGTTTTGTCATTACTTGGAGCAGTTAGGAGAAATGCAATCATGTATCACAAAGCATCGTCTTGAAGAAACTACTGGAAAATCCACTACAATGACAAAAATTATGACCCTTATTGAGCCCCAGTTTCTTGCACAGAGCAAGTGAACAGCAATTTAGTAGTGATACAGCAATACCAACAACTCCTGTATCATGGCGTTATCTGATCTGGGCCTACAAATATACAGTGCCTCTTCTAGGGTACGGTGCTGGGACTGAAAGGCAAATTGTGCTTTCACAATCTGTGGCTGCCTCCCAAGTCAGACGATTACAAGCGTTTAGTGTTGTTGCTGTCTTTCAGTTTTGGTTTCCTGCACCCCTATGAGAGCATCTTTTGGTATCACACCTTGACTTCACAGACTTCAAGATTCTGGATTACATGACTCTATAGATGCTGATTTGGTGTGACCTTGAAGCCTTTACATGTGACTTAGCTAAACAAAGCTACGCTCCCTGCATACCTCTGGTGAACAAAAGCCTAATGGTTTCTCAGAGGACAGTTTTAAGTCCTAATTGATCCCAGATGGATAGGACTCGTAAAACTATCAAGGAAAAAAAACAAACCCAACAGTCCGACAACATGTAAAAAGGCAAGAAGTAAGAAAAAAGACCTCATATAAGGGTCCCACTTCCAGATGTCACTTCAGACACATTCCAGATTTCATGTGGCATCTAAAGTCTTGCCATCCAAAAGCAATCATTTGGGATCATTCCGCTCCAGCAGCCTCCTTCACCAAACAACCACTGCTTCTAAGCATTAGTTTGTTCAACACACAAACAAAAGCATGACCCCATCACAGCAGCCTTACAAGGCAAAACGGCAAAGGAATGCCATCCCAGCAAGAGCAACAGCAGTGACTTGACCTGTCTACTGCTTCATTTTACCACTTTATCAAGTGATAGTGATAACACGAATTTTTAGTTACATACTATGGACTTATGGACACGTTTTTTTCGCTCTCCAGTAACTGATTGGCTAATAAAAGAACAACTATGGATACACTTTCTAGCATATATGAAAATAAACATGAAAGGCAGAAAATTTCATGCTGCTAAGAAAAGAGAAGAGGCCTTTCTCTTACTCCTGTCTTTACTATAGTGACTGCTAGGAACTATTGCAAAAATTTGGATTTTGTTTTGCAAGTTGCAGAGCATTAGATCTTCCTAACAAAAAGAGATACTATGTCTTTTGAGTCCTTATTTTAGGTGAGGACTTCACCACCACTAAAATTGTGACTTTGAACAGTATATGTACAGATTCACTTACACAAATATTAGGAAGAAATTCTTTACTGTGAGAATGGTGAGACACTGGCACAGGTTGCCCAGAGAAGTTGTGGCTGCCCCCTCCCTGGCAGTGTTCAAGGCCAGGCTGGATGTGGCTCTGAGCAACCTGGTGTAGCAGGAGGTATCCCTGCCCATGGCAGGGGGGTTGGAACTAGATGATCTTTAAGGTCCCTTCCAACCCAAACCATTCTATGATTCTATGAAATGCAATTCATTAGCTTAAAACTGCTCTTAAAGAATTTATTAAATAGCAGCTCTTGATATTGAACTGCTATTGACATATACTTTAAAGCAATTAATTAAAAAAAAATTCTTAACCCTCCCCATCTCCCAGGGTGTGTCAACATAATTTCATAGGTGAGCAGAGGTACCTGCAACTATGAAATGGTCATCTCAGCAGACTGGCCAAAAGCAAATCACACCACAGAAATGCAGATAAACAGCTGTTGGTCTCCCTGAAACTCTCATAACGTGATGCAAACTCTGCTGTCAGGATTGACTTCTCTGAAACCATTAGCTTCTGCAAGCCTTTGCATAAACACAGCACTCCATATTTTTTTTTCGCATTCACCAGTGCAGTACTGGCTAAAATGAGGGGATAAGCCACATGCCAGATCCCTGTCCTGTCACCTCAAGACTTTCCTCCCTCCTCACATGACATGTCTGGAATGTTGTTTCCACAAACGTCTTGTTTTGTATTGGTGACAAGACTGCTGAATCTTGAAGTGAGTTGTAGTATGGTGTACTATGATACAAAAATTTGCAGAAGGAGCTGCATAAGGCGTATGAAACTTTACTGGATGCACCACCAAAGTATAAGGACAAGCTGAACTAATTTGAGTGGTTATGATCTCTACAATCCCTATTTCCTGCCAGTTCTGCCCTCTCTCTCTGCTTCAGGGTGTGTTTGGCCTGCAAATAAAGATAACATCCTGCACCCTGCATTAACTTGCTCAACAATTAAGAGTTGCAGTAAGCTAATAGATGTAATTCAGTAGCAGGCACAAGAAGCAGAAAATAAATAAAGAAGAGATTTCCAGATAGATAGTGTGGCCCGTTGTTGTACTGTTGTCTTAAAGTTCTGAACAGCAGCAGCTAGTCTTTTTCCGCTTAATGAGACTCCTTCCCTATTGTCTCCCCATCAAATTTCTGATGTCTCAGAAAAGAGACCCCCCCATTCTCCTCCCTCAGCAGATTTAGTAATACAATTTGGAAGCTAGCACAAAATTAACTGTCCCTGTCAAACTTTGTTGACAGTGTGTGTATTTGAATACACATATTTTACTGTACAAATGCTGCAGCTTGGTTTGTGTCAGCCTGGCTCTTTCACCTGACAGCCAGAAAGAAGGACAAAGGCTGTCGTCACATCCGCTGTCTATCATTATAGCAGTAAGTATCAGAATAGACCTAGTCTATTTCTGATGCCACAGGGACTGATGAGAGCACTGACTGGGCTGTACCACCGTTCATCTACATCCTCGTAGAAGGAAGTGGTTGCAACTATTCAGCATGCTTTCAGACCAGCTACCAACAAATTGCACTTGTTATCACAGCACACACACTACCCTCCATTGTCCCAGTGAAGATCCATTGTACAAACATGCCTCCCAAAGCCTTCCCATTTTTTGCTTCTAGTCACTGGACAAACTGTTTTAAAGAGCTACAGGGCTATAGCATCTCACCCATTTGGAAGCCTCTGCTGGTAAAGCCAGATATATCTTAAGCCCAACATCACTGTTCAGAAAAATAGGTTTTATTGGAATTTGCTAAACATATGGAAAGCTTCAGACACAGCAACAGGAAATCTCTACCTTGCAAATACTGAAAAAACCCCAATCAAACAAAAAGAACAACAGCCCCAAACCAAAGTAAAACATGCTTGATGGTCTCTGCCCTTTCCCACTAGGAAGAGTATCGCAAAAGTTATACATCACAGAGGGGCAAACCCCCCCAGTTTTCACATGCACCAAGACAGGCAAGAACGACACAGAGTACAAGATACTTATGTAAATAATAACTCATCCCCAAAACACAGCACACACATTTGCCTGAACCACAACTGGAAACCAGTCCTATCCAGAAACATTTTTCTGGATCAAATCTGGATCTGACATCAAATTGTCTCTAGAAAAATGATCTAGTAACTTCTTTGCAGTAATCAATGGTTAGTGCACTTTGACATTAAATGTCAGTTCTTTACAGGCATTTGCAGACTTTTGGTTTTGCAGGCTGAGTGGGTTAATCCAATAGCATCAATTTCTATCCAGCTAATTTCTGTTCACAGGACTTTGTTATTGGTGAAGTAATGCACCGTTTGAGCAAAAATATTTCCAAAGCAATTATTTTTTTTTTAAAAAGCTATTTTTCCAACCTGACACAATAGATGAACAACAAAGAAACTGTCTAAAAAAAAATAAGACATAAAAGGGAGAAAAGAGGGAAGGGAGGGAGATATGCAACTAGAATAACGCAGTATTTTAAATGTTTCACTGTCATCAATGAAAGACTTGTTAATAATAAATAGACTGGCAACTACAATGGACAATTCAGTTGGCTGGCCCAAAAACCAGAATCAGTTGGTACTAATCCCTCTCTCCTGCCATCACTGTTTGGCTATACAGTAGTGTGATGAGATTTTGCAGTATTCCATCTGACAAGCTGGGGGCTGCATCCCATCAGGTGGAGGTACACGAGCACCAGCAGATCTGCATTTACAGGCTGTCTCATGTGACAGCAAAGGCTTATGAACATCTGCAAAAAGGCTGGCAGCAAGGTAGGCCGAGACAACCTCCTGCAAACAGCGTTCAGACAGACCTCTGAACTGCAAGTGCCATGGCTACCTGTCACCTGATCTCCAGCATGCTGGAGAGGCCTGCCTCAAAACCTCAGGGGAGACTGTGGTAAAAGAACATGAGTACCCCAACAGATTAGATCACAAAAGTGGAGATCTTCTCTTCTAACCCAGCCACTGACATGTCAAAGCAGGTACTGTCTACACTACTGCTGCTCCAAGAGTGACAATGTCCTAAACAATGGTCTTGGAAGTGATTCAGCATCACAAGGATACACGACAGAATTGGGGGTTTTACTACTGCTATAGTCTCATGTAAGTAATACATCTGCTTCTATGTTCGTATGATGCCTGCTTCTGTCACAATTCGTCAGTCAAAGCATACATTATGCATAATATAAAACACAACTGCTTCTTAGCCACTAACAGCATCAAAAGCAGGAAAGCAGCATGTTTAGCTATGTATCACCTTGCAGATTGCTTTACTGAGAACAGCAACAGCTGGCCAGAGCATTCAGCTTTTACATAAAGCAAACCAAAATCATAACAAACACCACCTTGGGAAATTTAACCTCAACTTGCTCAGCCACTTGAAAAGCATCTTCAAAAAAAAAAAATCAGGAATAGAGAGCTAGCTTAATGAGATCAAATAAAAATGCAGAAGTCCAAAAACATCACAGAATCACAGAATGTTAGGGATTGGAAGGGACCTCAAAAGATCATCTAGTCCAATCCCCCTGCCAGAGCAGGAACACCTAGGTCAGGTCACACAGGAACATGTCCAGGCGGGTTTTGAATGTCTCCAGAGAAGGAGACTCCACAACCTCTCTGGGCAGCCTGTTCCAGTGTTCTGTTACCCTCACTGTGAAGAAGTTCTTCCTCACATTTATGTGGAACCTCCTATGTTCCAGCTTGCACCCATTGCCCCTTGTCCTATCACTGGATGTCACTGAGAAGAGCCTGGCTCCATCCTCATGACACTCACCCTTTACATATTTATAAACATTAATGAGGTCACCCCTCAGTCTCCTCTTCTCCAAGCTGAAGAGACCCAGCTCCCTCAGTCTTTCCTCATAAGGGAGGTGTTCCACTCCCTTCATCATCTTTGTGGCTCTGCACTGGACTCTCTCAAGTAGTTCCCTGTCCTTCTTGAACTGGGGGGCCCAGAACTGGACACAATACTCCAGATGTGGCCTCACCAAGGCAGAATAGAAGGGAAGAAGAACCTCTCTTGACCTACTAACCACCCCCTTTCTAATACACCCCAGGATGCCATTGGCCTTCTTGGCCACAAGGGCACATTGCTGGCTCATGGTCATCCTGCTGTCCACCAGGACCCCCAGGTCCCTTTCCCCTACACTGCTCTCCAGCAGGTCAGCCCCCCACTTGTACTGGTACCTGGGGTTGTTCTTCCCCAGATGCAAAACTCTACACTTGCCCTTGTTGAATTTCATTAAGTTTCTCCCCGCCCAACTCTCCAGCCTATCAAGGTCTCGTTGAATGGCAGCACAACCCTCTGGTGTGTCAGCCACTCCTCCTAGTTTGGTGTCATCAGCAAACTATTACTAAAGGAAAAAAAAAAAAAATAAAAGGAACTCATCTTTCCTACTTTTCCTTCTGCTTTCAGCCAGCTCACACCTGTACACCTCAAAGACTTTTTAAACGGTGCTGCAGTGAAGTTTGCAACTTCCTGCAGCTAGAAGAGACTTACAGTTTCCACTGCCTCAGTCTTCACTTTCAGGAATGGAACACAGCTGTTAGCCTTCCTTAGGTAAGGAAAAATGATGAAGTTTTCAGTGGTAATCCAAGGCCAGAAAGAAAATTATTTCAACACAAATTTAAAAAATAGCAGTCGCATTCAGTAGGGTTCCTCCACAACACAATGATCAACAGAGGATCTCAAATCTATGCCGTTTGCATTCACAGCGCAGCCTGTGCTCCAAAAAAAAACCCAACACAATGACATCAGTTGAACCTTTTTGAATAGGAGCTCTGTGGCTATCAGGGAAAGATCATTGTTCTGGCCTCAGTAATTAATAATGTAAGTACTACAAGACTGCTGCTAAATCTTCCCATGACAGAACACAGCCTGCAAGGAGTCCAGCACAGATGTGTTAGGTGGAGCCTCCTTATCCAAGCTAAACAGTTTCATGATTATCCAGATGGAGACCGGTCACAAGCGGTGTCCCTCAGGACTCAGTCTTGGGGTCAGTCTTGTTTAATAACTTTATTGATGACCTGGATGAGGGGATCGAATGCACCCTCAGTAAATTTGCAGATGACACGAAATTGAGTGGGAGTGTTGATCTGCCTGAGGGTAGGGAGGCTCTGCAGAGGGATTTGGACAGGCTGGAGCCATGGGCTGAGGCCAATTGTATGAGGTTTAACAAGGGTAAGTGCTGGGTCACGCACTTTGGCCACAACAACCCCATGCAGCGCTACAGGTTTGGGGAAGAGTGGCTGGAAAGCCAACTGGTGGAAAAGGACCTGGGGGTGTTGGTTGACAGCCGACTGAACACGAGCCAGCAGTGTGCCCAGGTGGCCAAGAAGGCCAATGGCATCCTGGCCTGTGTCAGAAACGGTGTGACCAGCAGGAGTAGGGAGGTGATCGTGCCCCTGTACTTGGCACTCATGAGACCACACCTTGAGTACTGTGTCCAGTTCGGGGCACCACAGGATAAGAAGGACATTGAGGTGCTGGAGCGAGTCCAGAGAAGGGCAACGAGGCTGGTGAGAGGTCTGGAAAACAGGCCTTATGGAGACCGGCTGAGGGAACTGGGGCTGTTTAGTCTGGAGGAGACTGAGAGGAGACCTCATTGCTCTCTACAGCTACCTAAAAGGAGGTTGTAGTGAGGCTGGTGTTGGTCTCTTCTCCCAAATTACTAATGATAGGACAAGAGGAAATGGCCTCAAGTTGCATCAGGGGAAGTTTAGATTGGATATTAGGAAGAAGTTCTTTACTGAGAGGGTGGTTAGGCACTGGCACAGGCTGCCCAGGGAGGTGGTGGAGTCGCCGTCCCTGGGGGTGTTCAAAAAACGGGTTGATGAAGCACTTGAGGCCATGGTCTAGTGGTTTAATGGTTAGGAATATGATGGGATAAAGGTTGGACTTGATGACCCTGGAGGTCCCTTCCAACCATAATTATTCTACGATTCTATGATTCTATGAACTCTGCAGAGACAAGGGTGGGTGAAACTGTCCCTTCTGTCCCACTGCCTGATTAAAGAGAAAATCTATCACTTTATTCATTTACCACACATCGAACTAATTTACAACAATAAAATGGTACCACTGTGCAGTGGCATTCCTTCCAAGATATCATCTGCTCTCATAGAGAACACAGGGATCAGGAGAGACATCTTCCCAGTCATCCCAGCAGGGCAAGATCAGAGCCCCTGCGCAGTCCACACCTCTCCCCCCCCCCCCAAAAAAAAAAGCAGAAGATCAATCTGACTATATAAAAGAAAAAAAACCCCAACTTTATTCACAGATCTTTCAATGAAAAAGAAAAAATCAGTAGATAGTACACTACCTTGAAACATTTATCTTGCAGGGAAATCTTTTCCATATGCCACTATTTTGCCTGTCGCCATGCCTCATACCCCTTTTGAGGATGACAAAAGCAGCCTGACCATAGCTATGCACTGGGTTCCAACAAAGGGCAGACAGTTCAAGCATCTGTAATTAACCCATGTTTGTATGCCTTTCTCCTTTACCTACTCTCATGTTTATCCCCAGAAAGGGCTTTCAGATGTTTTACTGTGGCCACCATGAAGGCTCTTCAGCAAGCAGATTATTCCCAAAATGACAAGCTGTTCATTCTTTCTGGCATTGTTTTTGTTATGCGCCCAGAGCTGTTCTTTTGCTCCACCGACTTTGTCCCCAAATAAATTTTATAAAAATCTTGTGAACGTGTTTCTCACAGTTATGTTTTCTTTTGTTGAAGGTGTTGGTTTTTTTTTTAAATTATTATTTTTTATTGTGGCAATCCAAGAACCTGATCGTGTGCTCATGAAGTTCAAATACATTTTGATGATGACCTCAACAGCAAGCAAGGAAGACAGGGGGACTCCCACTTCCCCAACCACCTGCTAGAGGCCCAACCCTGATAAAGTCAGAGAGCCCCAACACCATTCTTTCTGCAACATGTACCCATACAATTTCCTGTTGTTGGTTACTCATGGCAAAAGGTATTTGAGGAGACGACATTACAGCGTTGATGGAAGCAGAATGGATTCTCATTTGGCCCACTGCAACACTTCAGATTAATGGAAGTGACAGGGAACATCTTGAAAGGAAAATAACAAACATCTTTCCTCCTCTATGTTAGTGGTAGAAAGATGCTTACTTAAAAGGTCTTTTCTAAGGCACATAAACATCCCATTATGGAGACAGGAAACTAAACATTCCTGTATCTGATTAAAAATAAAAAAGATTTTTCTTGGCCTTTCTAATTTTCCACGTCCAAAACAATTAACTCCTTTCCCTCAGAATATTCTAGGAAATTTGTATCTTTACTACTCTGACTTCTGCTATCAGAAGAAAAGGCCACATTTTCCTAATAAACACAAAATATATTTTGAAAGGATGAACCTGTAGTACTTAGCATTGTGACACGCGAAATCATGAACATATTTGCCCTAAATCATGTCAATTATGGCACAAAGACTCACACCAGCAGCAGGCTAATCCACAAGGCATGCATCAACACACAAGGTTTCTCTGCATACTGTTCAGATGAGATTAAAAATAATAATAATAAAAAAAGAGGCACTCATTTTCTATTCATATATCAACATTTTGGCTAAAAGTGCCACCACTGTGCTGTCCATAACTGACTCATGCTCCTTTCCCCGCTTAAAATCAGGATACTTTTTCTCTCTCTGCTACACATTGAGGGATTTGAATCTTATCTGCCATTAGACAAAACTTCCGTGTAGTTTGTGTAGATGTCCTCTGTAATAATCCTTTCTGTACTTCCCTGACCTAGGTCAGTTTGTACCATTCAAGTGCAATTCTCTCACTTGCTCAACCTCCTTTTCTGATTATTTCCATATTGTATCTATTCCACACCCATCTCTTGGGCAGCATTTCCTTTCTGTTTTTTTAAAACCAAAATGATACTTCGTCTTCTCTTGAAGCCTCCTACGTCTCCAAAAAGCTTCTTCTGAGCTTTGTCTGAAGACTCAAAACAATTCTGCATGGTTTCCTCAGTTTTCTCATTTTCCTGCAGTTCTCCTTTTAAAGCCAAAACATCAGGTTGCCTTCCCATTACCATTCAGAATTTCTAGACTTATTTCAGTCATCATGTATCAGGAATGTAGCTTCTCCTAATGACCCACATTAATGTTTGCTTGTTAAGGATTGCTTAGAGATGACTGTAGTTTTGCCAGGCTGGAGAACCAATTCCTACTCGGGGGAATCAGTGAGCATTTGCCTTAATGCAGGGGGTGCTGGCTGGTAGAGACATGTTTCTTCAGATATGTTAGGAGCTTTTTCAACAGAATGATCAGGTTGGCATAAGATAAAATAACCGAATACACACACACACACACACACACACACACACACACACTTGCACGCACACAAAATTGCTTTAAAACATCTGTACTAATCAGCTTCAAGAAATAACTGCAGCAGTCGCTCCACTGTTTTTTTCTGAATTAGTGAGTGCTGGAACAGTAATATCTCCCTAAAAGTAAATTTTTAATTTCTCTATTTCAAGTAAAGGCAATGTGAACCAGGAAGAGTGCATAATAATAATTCATGCCATTATCTAATTTCAACATTATCTCATAACTCTAAACTTCAGAGAGATTCACCAGAGAATAAAGAGGAAAAATACAGCTAGACACTGACTGCTGGAAAATAACACTGATCTGCTCAGGCTTATGTAAACAAGTTACTACAATGCGGACCATCTCTCATAGTACAACCACAAGGAAGCTGCTGTCATATGACAACGTTTTCATAATCTGCACTTTCATCATAATCACTTCTAAAATATCAAATACTTCTAAAATAAGCCATTTCAAAACAGTTTCTGGAACTCTTTTAAAATGGTTTATTTCTGCTGACAGACATTAAATGTGAAGAAGTTAACTACCAGGGAGAAAAGCTCAAAGTCACTGTGGACAGCTCATCATTTAAGATGTATCATTAACTGTTGCCAGCATCGAGTGAGAGAGAGAGAGAGAGTGTAAAAGATATAAGACACATGCTTTTGTCCTCCTTCATTATAAACAAACAAAAAAAAAAAAGCAAGGAGCTGCTCATTAAAATTATTCTCAACAGTGGGATTGCAAGAAATAGTTTTCACAACACAGAGCCAAGTAGGAGGCATTGCCTCACACAGGTACTTGAGAGAATTTAACACCTACTGCATTCTCATTACTGTTTTGCTTGCTAATCAGTATCATTAAAGGAGACAATAGTAGTCAAGGTATCAAGGTATCAAGGTATCAATTTGTATCAAGGTATAAACCACCATACAAGATATCAGGATGCTTTTCTCCAGCTAACGCTCCTTAGTGGGAAAAGCAGCAAGAACTTATTTTCTCTTCACTTAGAACCAGATATTTAATATTTATTTCCAAGGAGTAAAAAAAAAAGCGATGCAATGCAACACTTCCGTAGATCAGCAACAGAGATCCCATTTGCTAACCCTACCTGACATGATCCCCTTTTTGTTTAAAACTCAGAAAAGTAGCATTCTTCTGAAACCAATTTGCCTGAACATTTAAATACAATATCCTTTTCACTAGATAAAAAACATCTGGATGATAACAGAATGTCACAATTCTCTAAACAGCTTTGAGGGGGGCCAGCATTACAGCAAATACTTCACTTCTCCCCCCACATCCACAAAACAGATGTTCAGTCTTCAGGCAGAATGAACCACCACAAAATACAATAATCTGGAAATGTTGAAGCCAAGGAAGTCCACAATTAAGCATGCCAAACCCCAAACCTCAAATTACAAATGTACCATCCTAATATAGATCTACATGGATCCTTATCAGTGGTGCACAAACAGGAGTTTAATTAAATTTATCTGAAAGAGAAATTTGCCATCCACCCCCCACAAAAAAAGTACATTAAAGACTGCAAGGCATCAGCTTAACATGGTTCAGGCCAACGCCAATGTAGACACACTAACTGTTTATCAACCCCTCAAACTAGAAATAACAGTCATGCTGCTTCAGAAATATTTTTGTAACATCCCCATCAGTTCAACTGATTGTTCTCCAGGCAATTTCTGCAGTGCTGTATTTTGCATAGTTAAACTGAATGAAGTTTGAAAGAATTTAGAATTGACAATAAGAAAGAATTATCTTAATGACAGGGTTTAAATTCCCTATTCTCACGTCACTATTTTTTCCCAAGGCCACAAACAAACTTATCTGATGGACAGCAGTGACCCAGAAATAAGATCTTACCTTTGATCTTGCCATGATGGAGGGGGAGCAAACCCAGTAGCTCAAGACAACAAAAATCCTAATGCTGACAAATGAAAGGTAATTACTTCTTGGCCACCATGTGAGTCTCTGGTGTGCTCAGGACAATACCCAGATTTTGTGAGTAAAACTCTGTGCTGTAAAATCAGGGCTGGTTACTAGTTTCTTGGCAGACACTGAAAGGGCTTCCTTATCCCCACAGTCTGCACCGTATTCCTTATCATCTACAGCATCCCAACTCAACCAGTTGGAGTTTTTGAGGAAAAACTTTTATGGATGATCAGGAAGGAATGCATTCCCCAAAATACTCTGGGAGTAGCAGCAGCAGCTGTCAGGGATACTTAGAGAGTTGCAGCACAGTACTGGCTTTTGGCCTCAGGTAGCTCATTCAGGAAATCAAGATTTATAAATGCAAAGCAGTTCTGCAATATGCCCTGAAAGGAGACAGATTAAAAAAACACCAAGATTTCATCACCTTTCTCTCCGACCCTTGCCCTCTCAATTATCAAGTGAAGTTTAGTGCAATTTAGGTTGCTGCCTATCTGAATAAGCAGGTAAACACAGAGGATTAGCACTCAGCTTGGCTAATTCGCTTTAAGAATTGACTTGAATTAACTCTGAGTTGTGTTTAGCAGACAAGCTTTTAGTGTGTACAAGAGGTCACCTGAATTAAGTAGGCTGTTGTAAATTCACACCATACTTAGTGATCGCAACTTCCCTGACTAGGTCCTCAGCATACATACTGCCCAACAGAAACAACAAATACTTCAGTCAGAGAGGAGATAGCAAGGATTCTAGAGGAAAACTAAAATCCAGGAGGCAGAATGCAGTCAGTGTAAAACCAGAAGAACCATAAAATCTTCTGACACTTGCACGACGAGAGAAAAGTTTGTGTCCAAGCACTATCTAGTCTGTCTCACCCCTGTTCAGATACACTCCTTTTGCACACCTTTTAAAGAGCAAGAGGGGAGGGAAAAAAAACAATCCTATTGGAGTAAAGTGCAACTGAACAGCAATGGAATATTCTTACATAAAAAAGATAAACAAAACTAAATAGTAGTTTGCCTCAAACTCTCCCCTTGGAACTTGGCGCACATTAGCATGGATATAAACATTAAATGCACACACGCTTCAAAGCCTCCTTAAGACAGTTTGTAACAAAAGCATAAGCCATAAAGAATTACTTGGGAACCACTAAGATTTTTTTTTTTTTTTCAACTACTCAAATAAACTAAGAAGTCCAAGGGATCCAGGCCACAAAAGGAGAACGTACTGAAATCCACCCACAAACCAGATTTTTTAGGCATCCCACAATCACAACCCACCAGCTGTGCCCACGACACCAAACCTAAAGGCCCACGCAGAGCTTCTCTGACCTCTGACAAAGCCCACTTAGGCGTGCTGGGTCTGATTTTTGGTCTCTACTGCTGCTGAGCAGCCTCCTCTAGGTGAGCCAACCTTATACAACCATGTGCCACGGCATGTTGGCAGAACTGACACTCTTTTGGACAAACCCAATGTCTGCTACTGGGTCAGCCTGTGCCCAAGACCACTGCTGGAATCCATCTGCCTTTAGCCTGGCAGCAGCCTCCTTCCAAGGATGCTCCACTGAACCCAGTAAGCAACAATGCCAGACAGGAAGAGTAAAGCAATATAATGACCCAAATCCTCAAAGTTTCCCAGTATAGCTATACTGGCATCCCCCTCTAGTGGAGATGCAGCTTATACCACCAAGAGTCCCCACAGCAGGGTCTTGGGGGTGAAGTTAATCAAAATACAAGTAGAATGGCTAGGGGGAAGATACGGGGCACATGGTGACTTCTGGCACAATTATGGAAGATAGATGCACAGCAGCTTCATGTTCAATTTTGCTACCGACTGAGAAACATCACCTCATCTTGGTAGCTCCACGGAATGTCAGTTTTCTTTCCCTCATTTTCCACATGCCTGCAGAAGGTGAAGCACAAAGGAACAGGGTGTGTCTTTGGCCTTCAACGCCAAAGCCCTTCCTGTAGTTTTGTGTCACTCTCCTGAAGGGAAAAGCAACTGCTTTCCCACAGTAAATGTACCAAGAGTCCATTCACAGTCTGAATGGCATACTAAGAAAAATTCTGAAAAGAGAACTAAAAAAGCAGCCAACAGGTCTCTCAAGCAGAACTTTGTCATTAAAACCTGGCTTCTGTTCATAAGAAACCTTGTGGAAGAGATGCTGAGGATGGAAATATGGAGGACCACAGCTGAAGTGTTCAGGCATATCAGTTTTAAGGCACTTATTTGTTCTACAATCATGTAATTCCCTCTTGTCATTGCATTGTCATCAGCTTGCACATCTCTCCCTGCATTTTTCCTCCAGGCTGAGCCTCTTAGGATGCTTTTGCATGTGAAAGTTAAGCAACCCAAGGCAGGGAACAGAAACATACTGTACTTGGAGAACCAGGCACTAAGCTGTGCTACTACTATCAACTGTTTGCAAAATTGCAGTAATTCTAGAGACCTATTTCAAGTCTATTCACTAATTACAAGATTTGCTTTGATCACAGTATTACCCTGAAGTTTCAGCCAGCTTCCAGTTTCACTTGAAATAGGACACTGGAACTGCTGTAAACAGGAAGCTGAAAGACTAGGGGAGCAAACAGATGAACTCAAAAGTCTTCTCCAGTGTGCATGCGGAAACCTTGAGGAAATGCACCTTTCTGAGGCAAAGTTTTCATCAGTTCCATGAAAAGCTTTAGGAAGAACAAAATGAACTTGAGGCATTGCCAGCCACATCAGGACGGCTCTCAATGCCCGGCACAGAAACTGGGCTCAGAACAGTTCAAAGGCACCCTGGCTCATCTCCACAGCATTGTTCCCTATGTCTGCCACATGTTGGCAGGGACAGCAAGCAAAAGGGAAACTCAGTAGGCATTTATAATAGTATCTTTCAAGTACAACACGTCACATTCAAGATGGTAATTCCTTGAACAATGGATACCTATTCAGACACCAATCTGCATGAAGTTGGTTACCCCAATGCAACATCTCAGGAAACAATTGGTGAATCCTGTTTCCTTGATGAGAGGAATGAGGGAGCAGTAACTCTGCTGGAGCACTGTCGTTGTGTCTGCAAGAGTGTAGCAGTAAGTGGGGGGACATGTGGACAGAAACAGCTGAATGCTCCAAAGAATCCTTCACCAAAAGCCAAGGCTTCGCTCCTCAAGTGAATCTAATTATTTTTGGGATTGTATACATATGCTTAAGTGCTTTTGTACTTCAATAATTAATTTTATACGTTCAAAACTACTAAGCAACTATAGAAATGTACTACAAAGTTTAATCCTATAAGCACAACCTGTGGCAAAGTAGCCAAATCGCCGCTTTATATCCTACATTACAGCTTCATTACCACATCAAAGCAACACCTTTACACTGCAGCTCATCTCAGCACTGTACATATCTTGTAAAACTACTGACCCAATCTCTACAGGGAATCACCAAAGGCATACCTGTCACAATATGCATGGAAACAGCAACTACCCAAAAAGTGTATAATTTACTTTTACTAAGTGGAGTTTCAATGAAGGCACTCAGAAATGGACGGATAGAAAAGCAAACAATCACCCCAAACCTTTGCTGCTACTTCATATCTGGTTACAAGAGACTGAAAACGGTTGGCAAAATAACAAGGAAATCTGAAAGGTGTTAGGACCCAGGAAGTTACATCACAGCTGCACAGAAAGGGATTGAAAAAACAGAGCTACCGCAAGAAAACAGATACCACCGAGAAAGATAGTGAGTACCTGGTGCAGGCATGGGAACTGAGAGAATATTGTGTCTTGACCACAATAACTACTGTCATAGTCCCTCACAGTGCAAGGCAGCTTCTTCTAGGGGCAAGGTGTCCTCCTCCTGACACAGCTGTTGGCTTGAGATGTTGACCCGCAGTCCTCCACCAAGATCTCCTGCCCTCACCCACCCAGTCCAGGGCCAGGAACTGTACCTGGCTCTGCTGCTAGACAATTTGCTTCTCCTTGCCCCAAAGCAGCAGGAGGGCGGAGGTGCTCATCACCTGCTGGGCTGCCATGCTGAGAGCTGAAGGGCCAGTGACCACTGCGCCAGCAGTGTCCCTGGGGCTGGGATCAGCCCTTCCACCTTGCCTGCCACTAGCAAAGCCGATTCAGAAATAAGCTGCAAACAAACTTGGGCTTTTTGCCACACCAGCACCCTGGTGACACCTGCAGCCTGGCTGGGGGTGGGAAGGGAAGGAGAAGGCATGTTGCCCTTCACAAACTGCAAATATGAAACACCACCCACCTTCCCTTGCTCTGTCACCAGCAGCAGCAGCTCAAAGGCTTTGGGACACTGTCCTGCAGGTCTGACATCCACAATGGGTCAAAAGCAGATTGCACGATCTATGACTAAACATTTAGTGAAATCTAGTGGCTACGAACCCTCTACCAGTACCCCATTGCAACAGACAAAACACCACTTACTGTGCTTGCAAGGTGTGTAGCATTTTCCCTCCTGAGAGGTTAGCAGTCTTTCTCCTTTCCAGCATCTCCCTTGACTTCTCAGATACCAGTAAGTCTTTGCTGGAGTTCATCTTAAGCTCAGTGCTCTTAAATAATCACCCACCCACCCAAAGAAGATACAAATTTCTCTGTGCAGTAAACATTCAATATTTAACCAAAACTTTTTTTTAAAAAAAATATTATTATTTAAACAGAGCTGCAGCTAGCTTCTTCACAATATAAAAGGGATATTGTTCTAGTTATACATACATTTTTTCCATCCAGGCTGAAAACAATTATCCCCAAATGGCCAAAGAACTTCTAAGAAAAGTCTTTGCAAACTGCTCCCATAAAAAAAGTACTGGCACCATTTCGTATTTGACATACACTCCCTGAAAAGAGGGGGAGGAGGGAGGGAAAGGGGCTTACAATGAAAAACAGTATGTATTTCCTTTGCCAGATTTTTACCACTCTTAAAATCTCCAGCATTTTGTACAGAAAGATCTTGCCTTTGATGTCAATCCAATGCTTTTTTTTGCTTGCTCCTGCAAGCACTGCAGTATGCAACACATTTTCTAGCTGGCAAAGGAACGGATATACTGTCTAGAGATTGCCTGTGAAATTCACCCTTCTCAGAAGGTCACTGTGGCACGTAAATTCCTACAGAAAAGGCTAAGTAGTGTATAGGCCTCATGCAGGCACGTTACAGAGCTGAAGCTCATCATATGCAGCTATCAAACTTGTCTGTGCTCTTTCTAGCAGTTTCAAAAAACCACTTCAGGAGACATTTGCCTGTTATTCACAGTCAGAAGCAAAAGCATAAAGATAATATTAGGCTCACATACTTGGCACCTTTTTATTTTCAAATAGAAGGTGAAAACACCTCCAAATTTTATCTAGAGTATGCCACATGGAAGCCAAAAAATTAAGCAGTTCCAATGCCTCTCAAGTTAAAGTAATTTAAAATAGAAATAATCTAGTTGGCACAAAACTGTAATGCAGTTCTCACCAATGCAGTACCTATGCCCCCAAAACATGTTTCCTCCTAAAAGAGATGCAGCCTTCCCACTTTTGCAACTGGAAGCATTTCTCGTGCCACTGATCCACGCTATTTACCACCATCTCTGCAGCAGCCCACGCAGCGATCCGTATGGGAGAAACGGCAAGGGGTCACGCTCACCTCCCGTGTTCCCAGCAGGAACAACAGCCAGGTCATCACCCAGCTCCACTGGAAATAATCTTTCAGGCATTTGGAAAGCCAAACACTCTCCGCATACCCCAGGCCGTCCAGGCTATTCATCCCAGGAGCGGACTGAGGAGGAGGGATGCGGTTCTCCGCCCCCCAGCAGTGCTGCTGACAGGGGCACGCATGCCTTACCCAGATTTCCTGAACCACACCAGCCACGCGAGTCTGTGGCTGGTTTTGCCTGCCGGGAGCAGAGGAAGAAAGTTTGCTTTCTTTTTAAGAAGAAATGCTTCTTTACCCTGGGGTAAACTCGCCAGCACTCACCCATTTGTGTGCACTAACATTATTGCCAGCATTATGTGGACCAAGAAAGAGCCAGATCCACTAGGAAGGAGACGCAGGACTGAGAAAAATCTGTTTAACCAACTACTCCAGCCTGTGCCTGTCAAGAAATTCTGCAGACTTTGCACTGACCTGAGCAAGACTACTGTTCCTCTCTACAGAAATGCAATGTCTTAACCTCAAGAGGTCTTTATCAAGAGCTCGTTAGAGAAATGCAATGACCATGGAGTTGCCATGTAGGATAGGGACACAGATACACTACCCAAACTAGCACTAAATAGTCTCTTTTCCTTACCAGTACTAAGAGTTGCACAAATGGAACATACATTTTCAAGAATAAGAGGCACTAGTCATTAAAAAATGAAAACTGACCTTACACTTTGCAGGCCAGGTGTGCTGTTAATCAGCCCTAATGTGGAGGAAGAGTGTCAGGCAGTCAAGAAAGAGCAAGGGATGAGAGATCTGGATATAAAGGCAGGCACTTCTCAGAATTCTCCTCTACCTTCATTAAGAATCAAAACAAGGCATCAGACCTGCTTCAGACATCCACTGTCATTTACTTCAGTACGGCAATGAAGGTACAAGAATTCACAGGCAATGCTTCTACTTGTTTTAAAGCAACTAAGCTTGAAAGATAAATGAAGAAAAACAAAATTCAGGTCCCCTGAAATGTAAGCAGAGCAACAGGTCTTATTCCCTCAATACAGCTTTCCTCTGCCCTGGGAATAATTTTGTATTTCTGTCAAAGCAACACATCAGCTTTATGGCTGATCCAAAGCCATTCAATGTCAATACGGGTTTTACCATTGATATCTATGGGTCATGGATGAAGCCTTAAGCCTCTGAGTTAGCTACAAAGGAATCTCAGGGAAAATACAAAATGTGCTAAGTTCAGCCCTAATGCTGCACCACTGAGGAGTGGCATATTTCTACAGTATCACATCATGACGCATGGAAAAGCAAAGTCAAAAACACACATGGGATGCTATGTAATCACTGCCAGGTCAAGCCATAACCATCCCAAGTCCCTCATGACCAGATCTTTCTGGAGAGCCATGAGCAGTGTTCTCCCTTCAAATTATCATTAAATCCTAAGACTTCAAATGGGGACCTTACTTGAAGGGAAAGTGACCTTAAAGAAAAAGATAGAGGAAAAATAAATATAGTTTTTTCATCTATTAGCATTGCCTTTTGATAACTCCTTTTTTTTTTTTTTTTTTTTTTACAACCACACTGTTTATTTTTTTAGAACTTTGTTTCCTTTTCTTTTTAATACTACTAAACTGTTACAAACAGAATATAACCCATTGTGAAGGAAGAAGCAGTGAAATGCGCTACATAGAAAGACTAATCCACAAACTAAAGATGTCGAAGGGATCAAATATTGTTTGCTTTATCCTCATTTCAGTAAAACAGTTGTATGGTTCTCTTCCCCAGCATTACTTGTAGCAGTTCAAATAACCCCTTTAGATGGATTTAAACTGAATTTAAGTGTCCCTTAAATTACATGCACTTTTCTTTATGAAAGGGAGGAAATCCTGCAAATGCAGCAAATTCTGATTTTTTGGGGGTGGAAATGATAATAAAAAGGACAGCCTCGCAGTACGACCTGTTCCCTCTCTCAAATTCTTCCAGGTGTCCTTGGACCATCACCAAGAGCATGAGTGCTGTGAGAGCTCCCCATCCAGCCCGGTTGGCCACAGAGCTGCACTCAGTTTTCTCTTTGCCCATGCAGTAAGGAAGCCAAATACACAGCAAATCACAGGGTAACAGCACTCAGCAAGTGGTGGCAGGTCACCACCTAGAGGTGCTCAAAGCCAGCTCTTCGCACATCTCAGGAAGGCAGCTTACCTCTGAGAGCTAATGCACAAAACTGCTAGGCATTCGAAGGTAAGATGGTGGTGGTCTCCCAAAGACAAAAGCTTACTCAGAAGAAATACTTGCCTTTTGGTTTAAACCTCTGAATATTGGACAAAGCAAGCTCTACGTGGAGAGGATACTAAGAAACAATTAACTGTTCATTAAGGTGTTATTAATGGCTCATCAGAGCAATGTAAAAGCCAGCTCTACCTAAGCGTCAGCTCCAGAGCAAAACACTGTTCAACAACCCTTCCTGGATTCTACACATGGTTTCCTTGTGTGACACTTACTACAAAACCAAGTTAGAGACAGATTTTTATTTTATCCCATTTCTGAGCAGAGAAGGAATTACATTTTTGTTACAGTCTTCCCTAGTTACTGATGAAAACCATGCAGCCACAAATATCTTTGCACACAGTGATAAGGTCATCTGTTACTCACACATTAAGTTCACATATTAAAGCTGGGTACACAGTGTAGGGTTACCTCGATTTTGCATTTCACATGTGTTTTGTCTCAAAAGCTGTTTAACCTTTCCACTCTTGATATTTGTTTTGAAGAGGGGAGGAAAAGAAAGCAGACACCAGTCAGTATTTTCCTCTCTCTAACCAGCACTGTTACTAACTTCTCAGAACAAGGTTTATAGCAGCCAAAGGTCTGACTAGCGCAACCTGTAAGAGGGAGTGATAAGGAGAACACTGTAGTGAGCATGCAACAGTATTCCTGAATAACATTTCCTTAGTTACTTGCAGTTGAAAAGCCAGAACAATCACAGTTCATGTACAACCGCACAGGATGAGTCGGTGTCAATCTTCTCTGGAGAAAGACACAATTTGATTTTGAGTAGTTAGTATTTAAAAAAAACAACAGTAAAACACAGGCCTATCAAGTTGCTTTGTAAGTCCAAGCACGTATCAGTTAAGGAGAAATGTACAGCACGCCTACAGCCAGTATTAGCAAGCTGCAGGACAGAACTTCACTTACTCCTGTGCACACAGAGTACTGCTTCAGTCCACTGCGGAAACTACCAGAATGTATTATTTTAGTACTACAGGATACCACATCCTCACATGAGAGTAACAGGCTGCATGGCACGCAGTCCTGGCTGCCAGACTGAAATATGACCCTCAGACCTGAGAGTGACTCATTTTAGACCAAATGGTACAACACACCAAACCCGACCTAGCACACAAGAGACTTTCTTTGAAAAGACCGAGTTGCAGCAGTTGGTAGTATTAAAAGACTGCAGCCGCCCCAATTCCCCAACACTTTGGGAACACAGCTTGCCTACAGAGGATGCCGCAGACTATTTTGCCTTAAATCTTCAAAAAAATTGCAGCAATGAGAGGAAAGAAAAAAAAAAAAAAGGGGGGGGGGGAGGGTATGTGTGAGAGGGATTTCTGTTTCACAGAGAAATCCACATGAAAAATAAAAAAGCATAGCCATTCCAACATTTTTCTGATAAAGAGCTATACAGAAAACTTTTCAGATGTTTTCATAGGAAAAAGTTTTTAGGGGAGTTCCCACTGTGGAGCTATTTAAAAAAGAACACGCAGAAAGGAGCGAGAGGAAGAAACTTGGTGCCTCTGGTTCCACCTCCCTTCTCACTTCAGTTTGCTAGCGGCTTTTGTCCTAAAGCTTCCCTCCCGCTCCCCACCCTGCCGGTCTGTCTCTAATACCCTGTTACCCTTGTGCTTGTCATTCATCCTCTCCCTGTCCTTTATCTTTGAAAACACCGAAGGGATACAGGGACACAGCTCCCATCTGACTACAGCAGGCTCTTCTTCGTCCGGAGGACTGAGGAAGTCAGGGGAGAGAGGTAGCAACCATATTTTCTTTTTTTTAGCTAGAACTTTTTCCACTGCTTTAGTTTGGTATAAATAAATCCAAAGAGACCTCACGGAAAAAAAAAAAAAAAAAAAAAAAAAAAAAAAAAGGAGAGAAAAAAGGAAAAAAAAAAATCAGGACAGTAAGCGAACAATGGCAGCACTGTTAGTGTCCCTTAACCAAACGAGTGTCCATTACTTACTCCAGGCCAACCTCAGAGATGCGAGTCCAGCAGAAACAGCAGCCTGACCCGACGCCAGCAGCCCATTAAAGCCCGTCCCTAATGAGCCCTCTGCCAGACCCCGCCGCTGGTAAACGCGCCCCCACTACCGCACACCCGCCACCCGTGTCAGAAACACTTCGGAAAAACACCCAAAAAGTGGAGGAAAGAAGGCGCCAGGGACGCGGAGCCCCCGGGAAAAGGGAAGCGGGCACGGTCTGCGCGGCGGGGACGGCGGGTCCCGCTGGGCTCCCCGGGGCGCTTACCTGCGGGGCTGCGCGGGCGCGGCTGGAGGGAGCGCGGCGCCGCCGCCGCCGGCGCGCACAGAGCGAGGGATGGGGGGAGCGAGGGAGGGGGGGAGGGAGAGATGGGGGGAGGGAGCAGCGGGGAGGGATGGGCTCCCTCCGCCACCGCTCCGCCCGCCTCCGCCGGGCGGGGGCCCAGGTGTGCCCCGCACCGCCTCGCACCGCTCCGCCCCGGCGGACCCCGCGCCTGCCCCGCCCGGCATCCCCCCTTCCCCGGCCGGCGGAGCGGCTTGCGGTTGCCCGCTCTGCAGAGCAGGGCTTGGCGGGTGACGAAGGCTACCTACAGAACGGGCTGCGAGGTTTCGGGGCGAAGGCTGCAGGCGGTTGTGGAGCCACCAAATTCCTCCTGACCTCCTGGGAGCTCCAGTTATAATGAGAATCGATCTGGAGGTTCACCAAACCCTTACGGTTGGAAAGGGTCGGGGCTGCACAGCGAGTACTTTTCCAGACTGAGAAAAGTTATTTCATTATACAAAAGACAGGTTCAAATTACTTCTTCCCCCCATCCCCTGTCAGCTTTTCCTGTGAAACGGTCAGATTGAGTTGGATTGCAGTAGCATCTAGAGGCCACTTTTGCACGTGCATGCATCGAGCGAAAGGCAGTGTGTGCTGCACAGCTCTTGGTGTTCAGTGGCTCAATTGGCTAGGCGTTTCTAGAGAGATTTCTAGAGAGATTACTTACAGCTCTACAAGCCAGCAATGCCTCCAGCAGTGCAAAAGCCCCTAATGAAAGACGAAGCCCATTTAAAGCACTTCTCATGTTTCCCAAGGAACTAGAAAGCAGCAGAGATCGTTCTCAAGGCAGATCTTTGCTTGTGTACCATGAACACAGTGATGACACTGGCTTCAATAACTACAGGCAATATCTGCTGTATCACAGGTATTGTTATTAGAAAGGTTTTTAGCATCAGTGTGAGCAGATCTCATGGTGTCATGGCTGGTTAGGAGCTCTTTCCATATCAAATGCTTTTTTTTTGGTGTATGTGCATGTATTTCAAGAAGACAGATGTTTTGTCCCCATGCAACAGTGAACCTTGATTTTATACTCAGCACTGTGATTTAGCATAGAGACTAGGCTTCAGTGTGCTGAAAAATTTTCTTAAGTACTCAGCAGGCCATTAACTTTGCAAAACACTGGATTTAATCTTCTATCTCTTTCCAAAGCAAGCTACCAATTTTTTGCAAGGAGTGACTATGCAACATGTTCCGTTACAAGCTCTAATACCTGGTTTATCATCCATACACTAAGTACTGTGACAGGTCTTACTAGTTTCCCATCTATGCAGAGACTGTCTCTAGGTTAGACAACAACTGCAGGCTTGAAACAGTGTGCTCAAGCTGCACACATGTCCTCCCCTGCTGGAAGAAAGACTTGCCTGACCCACTGGTTGAAAAGCAGGCCTTCAGAATGTAAAAATGATTCCTCCAGTGCTATGGCAATATGTTTTTCTTATGTAGCTTCATTATAAACCGGATTTTACTCAGCTTTTTGGGACAGGAACTACCTGCACATCTCTACAATTCCTGTCCTGTGCTCAGCCAGTTGCCCTGATACCACTATAAAAAACAAGATTAAAAATAACCAAAGCTTCAAGCAAAGGATGAGCTGACAGGACTTAGATCTCTGTGGCGAGACCTACCACCCCAAGCATGCAGGAGCATGCTTCAGTGGGATGGTGCAAGTACGAAGATGCTTGGTTGGCAGAGCTACTGCATCTGCAATTGGGAATTGCCACTGCCTAGCATCCATAGAAGCATCTCACTTAGTATGGTTGCTCAGATTTGCTGATTAGGAGCTTCTCAGTAGTGACTCTAGCTATAGATGCTTGAAGGAAAACAGCAGTCCTGTGCTCATGGGGAACGACTGATCTGTCCATGAGATGGAATTATATGAAGGCAAAATGATGACATACACTTAAAAAAAGAAGTATTTCGGAGTCCTTCACCTTCAGTGAAGTGATGTAGCTAAAGCAGCAATGTTTTTTCAGTTGCTTTGATTTCTGTTAGTGACTTCAGACATGCTTGCTCAACCCTGAAACAGTGACTTGTCATTTATTCAAGGCTAAGTGAATTGGTTCTCAGTCCTCCACTCTTGCTCTAGCTAGAAAATATAGGAATTCTTCAGTAAATCTTAGAAACAGGCAAATATTGAATGTCTAGGGGAGATCACATGGTCCAACAAAGTTTAATGAATGTGACTTCTATGAGACTTGGCTGTGCTGCTCCATGGTCTGCAACGTGTTTATGTAATCACACACAGATGTACTGAATCGCATTAGATAGGGAAGTAGTTTTCACATCCTTCAGTCTGGAAAAGTGACTGTTTCCAGAACAAGCCACGTAAGTTCCATGTGCTCAACTTTGTGAATTGATTCAAATCATAAGTATGCTTAACATGTATACACATTGATATATTTATATTTAATTCTCAGCATACATACAGTTTCAGCTGAGTGTCTGCAAGATTAGTCATACAGACCCAGGAAAGTTAGACATCTAATTCCTCTTCAGTCTGGGCCTGGAAAGTACCTCTGGTGTTTTTAATTAAAAAATAAAAATGCAGGGAATTTACAGTTAAGATGTCGCTTCGCTCTCTCACTTCTCTATGCAGCATACTGTGATGTTCTTTTAACAATGGATAATTTCATTTTGGATTGGAAATGTGCCAAACCTTTCAGTACAGTGGATGCTTTGAAGGAAGTGTTAGATGAGACCACAATTAATAGTATCTTAGTGGGGGGGAAAAAGTGGCAAGCTTTAGTGTTATCAGAGACAGGGATGATTGGAGAACTTGAAAAATATCTTCAGTGTACATTTTTTATTGATCATCTTTTAAGTATCTTCCAGTTTCCTAAAAGACCACTGTCCATAGTGCATTGCTAAAACACATGTTATGTTATGATGAACAGCTCAAGCAATACATGCAAAATAAAGTGCTCTCTGGAGTCTGACTTTTTGCTCCTTTGCTATGTACAGACTATCCAAAGTCCAGTGCTTCTGTGCAGGGGATCTGTTCAGAACAGGATGCACATGAATCTGAACAAATAACATTAACCATAGTCGGAAAACACGCTGTTCTCCGAAGCAACTTCAGAGACATCAGAAGTCCCACAGAAAGAATCTGTAAAGCCACGACATCTTTGTTCCATGGCAGTGCTTCTGCCCTTGTTCAGTCTCCTCTGGACTCCTGCTATGTATTTACAGCAAGAGCACATGACGTCCTGTGAACCATGAACTCCTCCAAAACCTGGAAAGCTCTCGAAGCAGAAAGCAGCTTTTTCCATGCAGAATCTCTCTCTCCCCTGTCTCAGCCCCATGCTGCTCAGACCTGAGCTTGTCCTAGTCCTAGTCCAGCAGGGTAGCTGGTGGCAGAAAAGATAACATCACCTTACTGCTCCTGCAAGCCAAGCTTTAGCTTTTCATTGCTTTCTGACCAGCCCCTAACAGGACTGTGAGGCTGTAATTGAATAAAAAGTGGGTGCCTATGTGTGCCTGAGCATATTGAGGGCTAGGGATACACCCACAAAAGCAGAGGAGATGGTTGTTCCCCATAGTGTTTGTGGCAAACCTGGGTCAGGTCAGTCTGTTTAGAGCAGCCTACTGCCAGAAACGAGAGCAGTGGCTGTCCAAGTGACCAGTGTGTTGGCTCTTTGTGAAAGGCTCTTTGGATTTGTCCTGGCGCTTGCACCTTCCATGTTGCCCTGAGATGGTTGCACCAGGGTCTGTAAGATGCTTCAGGCAAGTTATTGTCAAAGGTACAAAGGAGTACAATGCATTACTGGCAAAACCCAGTAATAACTCAGACAAGACCATAAGCCTCAGCTTTACTGTTAATAATCTTATGATCCACATAGCATCAGGTGCTGGAGCACACCAGAGCTGGTGGCTGTGTGAAGTGTACAGTGCTTGTTTGGCGGAGGCGTGGGGGCAGCAGGCTGCCTTTTGGGAGGGGATGCTGGGAAGCTGGCTGTCCCAGCTTCACCACCACAGGGGAGGCAAGACAGTGAAGGGGAGCTATGGGTTTGGGGTAAAGACAGAGATGGGGATGGCTGCAGGTTTCATGTGGGGGAAAGTGGTGGGGTGAGACTGGGGATGTGCGCATCCCATGGGAGGGCAGCAGCACTCAACAGCCCCATGTGGCATCTGTCCTTTGGCTCCCAGGTGCAGGGGCCGGAGCCTGGGGCTGGGCCACCACCGTTGTTTCAGGGAAGCTGTACATTTACAGAAGATGCCTAAAAGCTCAACTAGCCACCGGGCCACTGCTACTCAGTCAGCATTGTTTTCCAGGTTTTCTAACAAACAGCATTTGTTTGCAGGGTGTTGAGGGAAGAGTGGGCAGAGACTGTTGTTCTGATTTGTCCATCAAGCACAGGGCCCCAGTCTGCCATGAAAGGACTGAAATCCCCCTTCCTGTTAGGATACAGGGAGATAAGGGAGAGCTTTACCCCAACAAGCATAGCAGCAGCTGGGGGGTGCACTGCTTTAACACACCTCTCCAGCACCCACCCCTGTGGCTCCAGCTACGAGGTCCAGCGAATGTAAAATCCTGCCCCAACAGAGATCATCAGCTAACCAGCAGCATATAAAATACATAATTTATCCTGTCTGTGCCCTTTCACCTGGAACTACGTGATGTTTTCCACCAATAAATTGAATGCCATACTCCTTTACAGGACAAAAAAAAAAAATTGCTTGGAAAAAGTCTGATGTATGCCTCTGTACTATATATATCTTTGAACATCAGTTTGGTCTGTTTAAATGTCAAGTATTTGAGGAGTTGCTGGAGCTATAATTTGAAAAAATTAAATAATGACAAGTGAAAATCTCAGTCCTACGTTAGAATTGTATTTCATTTGAGTGACAGTATTTATCATTAGTGTCTAAGTGTTGTAATTTTCACTGAAATATAATTTGCCCCTTCTCTCTCTTCAGCACCACGAACCACTAAAATTTTTCCAAGGGGTGCTGTGTCCACAGTGGGGTGGGGAACACACGTGTCCCCAAAGGAGAAGTGGTGGGACTGAAGCTTTAACCAAACAAAACTGAAAAAAAAGCCACCTTCCAAAACACAGGACAGGATCTGTATTACTAGCTGAACTGTAAAGAATTTGGTTATATTTGGTTAATGAAAGCTCTTGCTTGAAGGTAAGATTGGGTCACAATAACAGCCCCAATGCAGAACATATGAATGCCAGATGGCTGGAACCGTTCCATTAATGAACTGATGCTTTCATTGTTCTGAATTTGATTTTGTAGCTTTTTGCTTATAATGATTTGATTGCACCATTAAAAACCTTCAATAACCTCCTGATAAATTATTCAGGCCTTGGAATGCAAAAGAGGAGATGCCTCTCAGCCCCTACTTTCCATTGCCCTTAAATGGGACCTGCGGTGCGCAACACCTCTGACAGTCAGGCTGATGAATACATTTCATGCTGTTATCTTAGTGCTTCTATTTAAATAATGTATGCAGGACGCACGCTCAATGTATTCTTCCAAGGCACAGGATAATTCATTCCAGGTGACAGTCCGTTAAAGTCAATGGGGTTACCCAGTGATGAATATGCAGGACAAAAAAAAAATCATAGGTGTGTGTATATAGGGAGAAATTCCTTCCAGATATGTAAAAATACAGAAAAGTTGTTAAGCACTGGCAGATACACTGTTCCCCCAGAGCACACACCTCTTTCATTAAACATAATTCCTATTACAATAATCTTCACGGTCTCCAGGTTTAATTAATGAGCAGTCTAGGAATCCACTTGTTGCATGTGTTACCACAGGCACATTCATTTTTCCTGGCTCACACACCTCCTCTGTAAACTCGCTCTCAGCTCCAACACTCAATTCCAACACTGGCTGCATCTCCACCGCCACTCTGCAGCCACACTTTGTCACAGGCAGACCCTGTGTAGTTAGGTCACAAACATATCTCTGTCCTCTGTGGCTTGTCTCTGATTCCCATGCCTGAATGGAGCTTATGGGCAGGGAGCCTGGAAAAAAGAAAAAAAAAGGAAAAAAATCCTAAATACTAGGTTAGCAGTGAGCAAAGGCTTCCTACCAAAGCTGGGCTTCTGCTGTACACCTGCCTTTGAGACACTGGAGGGACTCCAATCACTAGTGCCAGAAATGAAGCCAAGTCTCATTTCTTCTTTTACTTCCATTCAGTTCTTTTAAGGTTGTACTTATTAAGCAAGCTAAAAATAAAGTAAAACAAAATAAAGAAAATGGGGAAAAAGAAGGAAAGAAGAGGAGTGCGAATGTAGGTTGCTCACAAGACCCTTCGAGACACGCTCCGTTTTCTTCTGTTCCCCAGGGCCCCTATGTCCCCTTTTTCACCTAGTTCCCACAAACCTGCCCTGAAGTTGGTGGGGATTAAGTGTCTGTGATAAAGCTTTTTGGGACAGGTTCACACTGAGAAAGAAGCAGAGGTCAAGAGGCAGAAGGAGATTTCAGTGTCCACCCTCCTCAGCATGAACACAGGAGTACAAAGCCAAGCTGGGATGAGAAGAGGCAGGGATATCAGGTAGCAGAGCTAGCAGCCCTTTTTCCTAGGCACCCCTTTTCCTATCACAGAACACAGGTTTTTCCCGAGGTGTCCTGTACGGTTTGCTCCCCCTGGACTTCAGCATTGTTTCTCAGGGATATTAAAGTCAGGGGTTGTCCTCCAGCCTGAAAACCAGGCTGTAGGGGTGGAATTCACCCCACCATCTCACTCCTCATTGCACTTGGGCCACTGTGGAGTATCTTTGAGCTGGCCTGCAGGTGCTGGGTGCACAGGGCAGCTGTGGGAAACCCTCCAGTGTCTTTCTAGAATAGGGGGGCAGGACACTTGGGGGCATCTCAGATGGAAACAAACATAGGTTTGCATCCAGTTTGCTGCCAATGGAGAGTGAGGAGAGCCAGGGTGATGAAGACATCTCAAGGCTCTGCCTGCCTCCATGAAAGCAAAGCCCATGTAATCCAGAAACCCATCTGCTACACCCTTACAAGTGCTCTGCTGATACAACACTGCTCTCCAATCAGGCTGATGCTGCACACCCAGTGAAATGCCCCCCCCTCCACCTCATATGAGCACAGAGGAAAGACTTGTGGTCAGCTTCGTCTAGTTAGTTAATGATTGAAGAACTGATTGCCTGCTACTATCTGTTGCCATTTAGGTTTGAATCACTGCTTGTGTTTACAAACCCACACGTAATATTTGCAGCATTTGTTTGTAAATGGTCTTGTAGTTCCTTTGTGCTGCCTTCACAGGGCCAGGCAGAGTAAGGGCTACATTGAAAAACAGTGGAAAGCTATTTGTTTAATGCCAATGGAGTGGAGGAACAGACCCCTTGACCTCTTCAACTAGACCTACTTTAACCCTGAAGTCTATATTTTTAACAGATGAGCACACCTTCCCTGATGTCACATCTGCTTTTTTGAGCAGCTGCCAGAAGTTGGCTGGCTCAGACCATGGTTTTCAAAGATTTCTGGATGCCCCGTTCTCACTTCTTTTAGTAGGAAGAAAATGTCTGACGTGCAGAGGGAGGTCTGGGAATTTCCACGGTAACTCTTTCGAGACATGCTCGCCCTCATGGTGACCTCCTTAGCATGGAGAAAAAAAAAACACCACAGAAATAGCTCCAGGTCTGAGTTTTGAGCTGTGCCATAAAACAAACGTGGGGCCACATCAGATTTTGGGTTTTAATTTTTGCTTTCAGGAGCAAAACACCTCCTAGGCAGGGCAGAGCAAAGAGTCGCCTGAGCAGGGGCAGGGAGGAGGCTCAGGATGTCATACAGCTCTGAGGAGACACTGGCCCACAGAGAACCCCATGCCGAGGCAGTGGAGTCAGAAACAAGAAGAGCAAAAGTAAAGGCACAACAGTGCACCAACCCAGTCCCCTCTTCCACCCACCACATTACCTAAAGGGCTGAGTGAGGGAGGCAAAGAGAGCAAAAACAGAGGAGGAGAGGTGACAGGAGCAAAGCTGAGGTGTTTCTCAAGTGTTTGTTTACTTGTTTTTATTTCTAAATACCAGAATCAGTAACTAGAACCTTGTTAATTGGCAATAAATTAAATTGGTTGAAATTCCTTGACACAAAAATGGTGGTTTTGGCCTGTGACAGAAAGAAGCTCTCTGGTAGGCAGAAGAATATGGGTTGCTGATCCCTGTAGTTTTGTTGATGGACGTAATGGATGTCAGGTTGTCCACGACTACCAAGACCTGAACTCAAGTCCTTGCTCTACCATGGCTTAAGATCTTCAAGCCAAGAGTATGTAGATGTTTTTATGGAAAACATGCTTTATCAGTCATCAGTTTTGCGCACAAAGGACAAGTAGCTGAGGCAATGCCTGTGGCAGCTCTGACACTTAAGGCCAGACTTGATTACTTTTCCCTGAGACTTTAAATATATCAGTTGAATGAAAAGGGCCAGCCTGATTCTGCATCAGCCTGGGCAAGAAACATCCTGCCTTCCAGAAAGCAATAACTGTGTTAAATGGAAGGGAAAAAAGTGTGCTGCATTACAGGAGCGAGGCACTGACCTTTCCAGAGGTTAACAGGCAATGCACAAAACGAAGATTTTTTTTGTTCATTAGGAGGAAACATGAGAGTGTAATTAGAAACAGGCCATGCTGTATGGTTTTGCCTACTACTACTATTCAACGCAGTAGAATAGAGGAAGGTAACTACTAGTTTGGGGTTTGAATTAACAATTGGAAATTTAACAGTAAGTGATTAAAATAGGTACTATTTTTATCTCGATTGGAATTAGGAGACTGACCTGCAACTGAGTGTTTGAACTTAAAATAAGTTGGAGAATGGTATTTTTTTTAAAAAAAAAGATTTTTAATATTATTTGATAGTATAGGTAATGAAGAGGAATGTACACCATTCGAACATGCTATTAGGTGGATGCAACAATAAGAGGCAATAGAAAAACTATAAGAATACCACCTGAGAATGATCTATTCAAATTTTCCTGCAACCTGTCAATAGAATACCTGAGCCAAAATTCAGTCTCCGTCTCACCAGCTGTGCATGAAGGCTGAAAACAAAACCTTTTTCTCCGTTTGAGGTAGGTCCACACACACTATGAAGCTTAACACGAACTGTAGAAGCATTTGCCCCACAGGAAGGTGGAGTCAGAGAAAATAAATACATTAATAAAATGCTCCACCAGAAGTTTGGTGTTTAGCACCTACAGCCTGCATGGATACACTGAAACTATTTGTTTTTTTCCTTCTCAGCAAAAACTCTCATGAAGGTTGTAGGATATTGAGGTCAAGCAGGAAGAAGCATGTCCGTGTGCAAGGCTGTTCAGCTTTATGTACTG
Source organism: Podargus strigoides (assembly GCA_028020825.1). Taxonomy (NCBI): domain Eukaryota; kingdom Metazoa; phylum Chordata; class Aves; order Caprimulgiformes; family Podargidae; genus Podargus; species Podargus strigoides. Next base: position 94,040,376 of record CM051663.1, read on the forward strand.
GGAGCCCTACCACTGAGTTGCACACACTTGCTGCCATGTATTTAAGCTACTTAAAGCAGAGGCTTTAAAAATATGACCTGTCCAGGCTGTTTTCTGCTGAAGGCCATGGAGTTGCTGCTAGTCAGGAAGAACTTCTTAAGTCAGGGGCTTGACACAACCTCTTGGTTGCAGAAAAGACTCCTGACTCAGGTGGTGTAATGCTTGAATCACTGGAAACAGAAGTGTCATCGTGCCTCTTTCCATTCAGCTGGCATCTACAGCACAAGATTCATAGCCTGAAAAAGACCAGAAGACCAGCTCCTTTTCAGAAAAAAACTTCCAAGTACCACTTTGAGACAGTTGCTTTACTGTCACAGATCTGTCATCTCAGCAGTATATCCTGCTTTCTGATATGCAGTAAAAAATATAAATATGTTTGAATATACTAGATCGCAAGCACAAGAAAGAAGGATTCCCTCTATGTGAATTCCAAGAATCAGTCTTTCTTCTTCAAGGCACATTTGAGGGTTATGGACAGGTGGATGAGCCAAGTGAAATCCACTCCTCACTCTGGGTTTTTCCCAGCCCAGGGTAAACACCGGTGCATGGCAGCATGTCTTCTTGCAACTCAGATAAGGTGGGTTTATGTGGTCCTGTAAGCACTGAGTAAGAGGAGTTAGCTATTGTGTGAGAAATCTGAAAATTCCTGAGGCAAAATGCTTAAAAAACCTATTTATGAAAGGACTGGTGTCATGTAGAGTCTCTACGTTTTAAATAACAGTCTGTATAATGTGCTAAGTAAGCCTTTCAAATACCATGATTTATTACACTTCCATGAACTTTGCTAGAATAGCTTTTAAATTTATTACATTAAAAGATATATTCTCAGCCAAGCACTTCTGGACCCTATTGATCTCTCTTGCCTTTTGAACTGTGACCCGTTCTTTGTCCCTAGTGTGATTCAGCCAAGCTTTTGTTTACTGCAGTAGGTGAAAGATTACATTTTGTGGAGACCTAATACCTAACAAGAAGACATCCATAAAGTCACTCACACAGTAACACGCATAACTTCTGTGAACTCCAGAAATCAGATACTGCCCCAAAATGCACAGGTTGTGTAGGTAATGATGAGTTAATGGTTGAGGTCAAAATCAAGTTTTCAGTGTCAGGAAAGGGCTAACATAAGTTAAGCGGCTTTATATGAAGTGGTCCACACCACTGTCTGCACACCTAGGTAACTCTGCTTGTGACTCCCAGTAGCGCTTGAAAGGAGTATGACAAAACAAAATCCCTCATCTCCAAAACAGGAATACACCCCTCTACTTAAGCACATTCCCAGGAATTCTGGAGCAATGCACTCCTTGTGACTCAGGATGGGTGGTTTCCAGATGCTCTTTTGGTCAGTCAGTCAAGCAGGGATTGTGCGCAGTGCTGCTCCTCAAATTGCAACCCACCTCATGCTGCTCATTCAGCAGAACAAATACCCATGCTCCCTGTGATGAAGTTTAAGAATAACAGGCATCAGGACTTCCCCATTCTACTTCCTACTGAGTCAGGAGCTTGGGCTTTGTTACACCACAGATTTATTTGCTTTTCATTGCTGGAAGTACAAGAAGACTCTGGGTACAAGAAATAGCAGGTTTTCTCTGAGAGCAAGGATGCTCCCTGTACAGAGCAGGAAGAGCTCCTTTCAGCACCCTTGGCATGATGAGAATATGTCTCTCTCTCCCATCCCGTTCTAGTTTCCACTCTCCCTCCCAGAGTCTACCAAGAACAATAAATCTGCTTCTCTTCTACCCACACATGGATTTTGTCCAGATGAGGTTTCTTTTCAGGCTGGCAGTGAGGGGTCACCTGCAGAAAAAGCATCTGCCTTCTAAGAAATCACCATCCTTAGAAACTCCCATCAACTAGGAGTGATGGAGACAAGGCTGGAAGGAGAAGAAGCTGGGGAGGAGGGTGGCCTGTGCAGCTCCATGTTCCGTCCATGAGCTGGGCACCTGCTGCAATCCAAACCAGCTCCCAGGATTTCTGGAGAAGCTCAGCATCAGAGGTTTCAAGGAGAGTGAAACTGAATCCCTCAGAGTGTGGGATGCCGAAGGGAGCTTTGAAAAACTCTGGAATTATTCTTTGTGGTCAAAAAGTATATTATGACTTTTGTACTCTGGGTTTTGGCAGTCTCTAACAGAGTGAAATATCAGTTTTGAGTGGAACCTGTGAGGGTTATAGTTAAAAAAATAATCATAAAAATGCAGTTGATACACTGCTACCCCATACATCTTGGGCTGTTGGAAGAATGTGACATGGGTTTGAGCTTGAAATGACATAAAAAGTAAATTGGCATCAAGTATCATTGCTACTAACTGTGTGCCTTGCTACCTACTCTTACTGATGCAGACATTGTCCTGGTTTCACTTAAGCTCTGAGTAAACTTGCATTTCACTGCCATATCACAGACATGAATTGGAGCTCCTCAGTGACATCATAGCCATGAGACTTGCCTGGCTTTGCTAACTGGCAATGGAAATGTCATGCCTGACTTTTCAGTGATGCAGAAGACAGTATATGTGGTGCAGGAGTGCAGAACAAGGGGGTGTAATAGGGGCCTCTGCGACAAAAGGAAGCCAATTTCCAAAACCAAAATGAAGCCCGTGCCGGGATTTTAAAACGATCATGTCACAGCTTGGAGCTGCTCTGTAAAAGCTCCACCCGCTGCTGTGCAATGGCAGACTTGATGGCTCGCGGGCGGCAGAACTGTAAAAAGCCAGGAAACCGTCAAATAAGCACAGCTGTAACCCATAAAGTCTTCCTTCTACCCTGCAGCAAATCTGAAAACAGTCTGACTTTAAACATCCCTCCTCCTCTTTTCCACAAAGTGCATGAGATATGGATAGCTTGGGACTGGGGACTGAGAACACCAAAAGTGTAAACTCGGTTATCAAACCCTCTTTTAACTCCATCATTGTTAGTTTGGCTGCCGCCATTCAGAAAAAAACTGTGCTAAGGAGATGCATTTGATTGAATTACACAGAACGAAAAGACTAGGTGTACAACAGAAATCTTGGAAGGCTGTATAATGTTCTGAGATTATAAAGCAAAGACTTATAAAAAGACAAGAAGAAAACTGAATTTTGCAAAACCAAATATCTAGGATAACTAATAATAAAAAGGCTTTTGTCTGCAATATAATCCCATGAGTTTCATTGTTTTCTCTTGCAAACAACATTATCTGGAGAACAGACAAAATTTCCATTCAGTCCAAGGACTGTGGCTGTCTCTATCTTATGGTCATATATATGCTACAGGAATAAGGGAGCAGCACAGATGAGTTTTATTTTTTAAAAAAATAATTTCCCGTACCCGAAAACCTCCCCTAAGATGAATGTTTTAAAAGCAAGCATAGTTCTCTTTCATTTTTGTAAAGACTGGAGTCATTAATGATGTAATAAATTTGGAAAAGAACCCCCCATCTCTCCTGCCAGCAGTAAAAGATGTTTTGTCCTGTAGCCATGACTGATTGTAGATTTCGCGTTAAGATTTGACCAACACATGATTAGTGTATCTCAGCATTTCAGTGAAAAAAGGCAGGCTGGCATTCAAAGGCTGAGGTGACTGCTTGAAGCAGAAATGTACACACACAAGGACACATGTTCCTCCTCCTTATTCAGGTCTTTTCCTATCAAAGTGCGTATAGTCATTGACCTCCTTTGTCTCTTCATCTGTGTCTACTTAAAAATGCCAGTCAGTTTAGGCTGTGTAAAAGACTTCTAAGCTAAGTCTGGCAAATGTCTCCATTGTACTGAATATTGCCTGCAGTAAGTTCTTCAGGGTGGTTTACAGACAAGACCACCTCCTTGTGATTATGAGAGGTGTGCACAGGACAGAAGCAGCTACTACTGACCTTGCCAGAACAGAGCATCATCAGCATGGGTGGGAAAGCCATCGTTCCTTTACAACAGATGAATGCATAAATAAAACCAAGCCGTAGCAGTGTTAAAGGGTTTGTGTCTAGGCTGAAAAAAACCCCAACACCAGGAGGTAATTACACAATGTGTAATTACTACACATCTCTTATTTAATCTTAAATTGTGTAGCACTTGCCTTGTGCTGAAGTAAGCAACAGGTTGTATGAACACTCTCATGACTCGTGGCTACTCCAATGCTTTTCTCTACCCTTCGCCGCATCCTAGTCCTTTACTGGTGTATCAGGAAATTATTTCTACTGCAGCAGCACCTCCTATTCTCTCTCCTGCCTCCCAGGCTCCACCCATGGGGATCAGGACTGTATTGTGCCAGATATGTATATGCTAGAACAGTAATTCATAGTCTCTATAGCTTGCAATCTAAATAAGCAGGACCTGCAGAGAGCAGGAGGGAAGGGTTTTATTCCCCATTAATAAATGAGGGATTTAGTGATTTTCTCAATGTTGTACATGTAATTGCTGTCAGAGCTAAGAATTGAAACCAGGCTCTGGAGCTCCCAAGTGCCAGAATGAAGAAACTAGACTACTCAAAAATTTGCTCAGCTCTGAGTAAAGGAAATAAAAATAGACCTTAAAAAAGAAACCCGAAGGTTTTATGTTTGATACATATCAAAATATGCACAAGTAAAATCCCTCCTTTCTCGAACCCAGATTCCACACATGAAGATGAATTCAGAGTTTAAGTGGGTGAAGTTTGGTTTATTCCTCTGGAGCTGTGCCTGTTTACATATGGCTAAACTAGAGGTATTAAGTCTTTGACAACACAGTCCATTAATATTTTTGTACATATGCATCTGCACTGCAATCTCCGAATGTTGTCTATTACTCTGTTTTTCAGTTGTTTAAACTTTTCACCTTCCTGCTGAGTTTCTAATGGAACAGATTCCTAACACTCTGGTTTCTGGTGTGGTTGTTTTTGTGTGTTGTTTCTTTTTTTTTTTTTCTTTTTTGTAAGGTTTCCACAGATTGTCCAGCACTTTGAGCAAAAAGCTTTAGGAATAAATATGCAACAGTGGGACCAGTCCTTTTGCCCTTCCTCATTCTGAGGTTCCTCTTTTGGTTCCAAGAGCAGAATCTGCCGAGCAAGACAGTACTCAGCACAAATAAAGTTGGCAGGAGAAGCCATTAAGCAGAAACAGAACTCTTGTCCGTCAGCCAGAAGGCATAATAATTTCTGTGACAAAGGAGATCATGTTGCACTGTTGTTCCTACAGTCACAATAAGAGGAACAGTCAGTTCTCAGAAATATGTGATTTTATTTTAAGCAGTTTTGCATGGTAGAAAGAGCTGAGCTAACACTGCAACTAGGCTCCTGCAATGAAAAATCAGAAAAAAACGCTTGAGGGTCAGATCCTTCTGTCCCCTTTGGTCTCTAAAAATACAGCTGGAGGGGGTTGGGAGTGTCACACCAGCCAGCTGTGACTGTGTGAGGATTGCACCCACACAGGTCAGTCTGGAATCAACCTCCAAAAAGGTCTCCACAGGACACAGCCATGAAAAATACTTGATCAGTTGCTTCAAGCATCCACATTCAGGTTTATTCTAAGTTACACGTTCTTGTTCCTATAATATAAAGGGTGCTAACTTAACCTACTTGGCACAGTTACAAAGCAGATGCTAGCAGGTGTGTGCCATACTAACCAACTCCTTAGACTCAATGTATGGACACACCTCTATGACACCAACTTTTCTTCTGAAACAGGATCTAAACCTTTAGAGACTGGGGGAAATACCATGGAAAATGCAGAGTAGATGCAGCAACATAAGGCAGAGCATGTACTAGAAAAGAAAGACACTGCTGTGAGGAGCTCCTGCGTTACTGAGGAATGGATTTGAGAGGAAGGAGAAAAGGCACACTGAAAGAATAATTGACATTATCCAGAGACAACTCAATTTAAGCTGCATGCAGAAAAACAAATGGATGTTGACCTAGTGAGCAAGAGCTGGAGAAACTGAGACACAGGGAAAACTTCTCAGGAAAGTAAAGCACCACAATGAAAAATCCTGTAAAGCTCACTAAAAAACTGGAGGTAGCGGGAAAGTGCCCAAGGAAGCAGTTAGAGCAGGGAAAAACAATGCAAAAATGGTAACTGAAGACCTAATGATTGAAGCAGAAACTACAATAAAGTGGGGAAATGCAGAGCCTTCTGTCAAGTGACAATCTGCAAAAGAAGAAATAGGCCAATGGAAAACATCTTCAGAAGAGCACGGAAAAGATTAAAAAAAAGTGAAAGGCACAGGACTCCCAAACAGAGTTAGTTCCACCTTAATAGAATATACAGTGAAATATGGGAACTTAGCCGAGATATCATTAATATCACTCCAATAGAAATGTTAGAAATACAAGCTGCAATTGAGAAGATGAAAACCAATAGAGCAGCAGTCAAAAAATTCCAAGCAGTAATGCTAATGGTATGTGACATTCACCACGTAAAAGAAACTGAGAAAGAAAAGAGATCCTTTCAGCACACTGGAAACACAAAATTGTTGTCAAAATGCCCCGAAATGGGATCACAGGAATCATGACGTCTGGAAACAAGTTATGAGCTGTATTTAATCTGAAAAGTTTTCTGCAAGTGCTGCACCTCATGTGGTAAAAGGAGTGGTGGATGGAAAGTTTTGGAAACAGTCCGGATATAAACTGAATAGACCAGGTACATCAACTTAGCCCCTTGTAGAGGCATACAAAACAAATCACTGGCTTGCAAAGCTCCCAAAATATTTTTAAGAGATCTTTGCTATGGAGTGTCTTTTGGTCCCAGAGAAGCTCAGCTGCTATTATTAATAACTACAAGGAAGTGAAAAGTGTACTGTTGTATCAGAGAGAGTAAACAGTGACTTGGCATGAACAGTCCTACAAAATGTGGCTGCATTTCCCTTCCATTGATATTAGGACTTGCTGTGGATGGACCATAAACCTATGCAATGGCAATACAAATCCTAGTGAGTGTGGATTGGCAATAGTTGCTGAGATGAATGAGACTTCATTGCTGACATGCTACTGAGCAACACCTCCAAGGAGTGATTAATAAAAGCAGAGCAACTGAAAAAGAAAAAGCAGGTCAAGCAAAGCTCAGATTCAAGTGTGTCAAAGAGGTTATCCTTAAAAACTAGCTTCTCAGCAGATAACATCATGAGGATAAAACTTTCACCAGAGTAATACAGTAACAGCTAACAGAATTCACAGGAAAAATGCAAAAATTAAGAACAGGAAAGATATCTTCAGTATTCACTCAGCTGACCATAGCAGTCTCCCAGAGGCACAAGGAAAGGAGAGTGTGCAGGAGAAAGCTTTAAGAAGAAATTTTCCCAGGGACGACAGCTACCTGACCTCATCTTTGAAGACACAGAATCAGTGGTTAAGGAGAAAGCAAAGCTGAAGAGCCAAGTTCTCACACTGAGAACCAATGTCACTTACGAGGAGACACTGCCTCTCCACTTTAGGTAGCATGAATGTCCCTAGGTGTACTCATTGCTGCAATGCGTCTCAGTGTCTGAATTCTCAAGAGTTCTCAGAAAAAGAAAGACAGGCTAGATGTTTGTATAGCTGCTTAGAGTACCTGCACCCTACTTAGATTGTTCTTTGGAAGATATAAAAATAACCATACTAAAGTTTCCAGCCTTTCTTTCCAGGTGATGGGAGACAGTTGTTATACTATGGCTGTAACCTGTCACACCTATTTTATGTGCTCAACACATCCCATGTTAAGGGTTCACGTCCCTGAAGGGTGTAAACCATTGTGTAACCTCAAGCTGATTGCACGGCACATATGCAGAACTGAGTTCCTGAATGTTTTGAAAGGCCACTGGGAAAAGCTCGGGGCAGACCACCACCAGAATAACACATGCAAGTGGCTCCTTGCTGCCCTCTTTTTCTCTGTGCACCTGACAGCAGGCTAGATGTATTTATCTCGTGGCAGCAGCACACTCCATGTTGCTACCTCTATGGGGAGTCCTGTAACTCCTTGTACACATGACAGGCTCATTTTCTGGTTATAAAATATTACTAGAGTCAAATGAGACTTAAATTGCAGCTGATGTTAGTTGTTGTCTGTGTTGCTCCATCAGAAATGATGGGAGTCTGCTGCTTCTCCTGCAGTACACTCCCATAAACACACCTCTATGATTTCTTCACCACAAGCAACTGACAGGTGAGCTGCCATACCATCATGGTGGCTCTACAGCCTCTCCTTCACCACCTCTCAGCCAGGTAGGCTACAGAGCACTGATGACGTGGATGCACTCCTTTTGTATCCATCCCATTCCTTTTCCCATCCATTTAGCAAGGTGGCATTTCTGAATGATTTTTTGGTAATTTCCCAGAACAAATCTGGGATGTGATACTCAGCTTCTCATACTCATTTTGCAATCACTTCAGTGCATCAGGGTAGTTAACTCCTTATCAACACACTGGTATTTGTAACAAGGTCCATAGTTTTGGGGAAAGGTTATCTCAGCCTTTCTGCTGGTGCTACTTATCAGTGGAGGTCTAAGTCAGTAGCAGGGGGAGATTCTTGCAGAGTTTGCAGAGTTTACTCGAGGATGTGAGACTCCACTGCCTGCTTCAATATGGACAGGAAACATTTACAAATGCTTCAAAGGGTGAGGCAGGAAAACACATGGTGAACATGTGGACTTGGGGTGGTGTGTGTGTGTTTCTGCTGTGATGGGTATTTTTCCTCTGTCAGCTTGTTGTGATACGGACAGCAGACCCTGAGGGAATAGTGAGGCTGTGCCTAGCAGTGCAAGCTCTGCTTGGGTTGAAGCAACAGGCAAAGCTGCCAGTGCAACCATTTTTATTGCCAACAGCTGTAGCCCACAGATTGCCTTTAGTGGGACAAAAATGGTACCATGGAAAGGTGAGCAAGTTTTCTAATGATCATTTCCTTGGCCTTGAGTTTTGTCACTTTGTGGAAGCTTATACAACAGAGGGAGAAAGAAAGGGAGCCCCTTCTGCTTTGCTCCACTGCTTTTTGCCAAGGGCTAATCACCACTTATACATTGCAGTCGTATGACCGATTATCCCAAAGCTAATTAAATCCTTGCAGTCCTTAGAACCCCAAGCAGTTGGGTTGCCATATTTAACCACTGTATTTAATCAGTTAGTAGTGTAAGGAAACTCTTGTTTAGGGCAGAATATGCTCTGAATCGCTCAGCCTCTCCTTGTATCTTCCAATCTCAAGTTTTTTAGAGGAAAAACTCCTTCCAGTTTGCAAGTAGAAGTCATGTAAAGATCCCTTCTGCTTGCTCTTCAAGCAAACAGCACCACAGGAGTTCACACTCCTTGTCACTCATGACTCTACACTGAACCTAATGTGCTCATAGAGTTATACTATGTCTCTGGCTCATCCCATGCTTGAAGAAGCAAGCTGCTCCTTTCTTTATTCCTTGATCTTCAACTCAAAGAGCAAAACTTTGCCTATTGCATGCATGAAAGACTATTTCTTATGTACTCACATGACCTCAGCTGTTTCTGCACAACAAAGTTACAGAAGGAAACTGTGCCACCACTGAATTGAAGCAGGATTCCAAGGATCCTTGGAATCGGGAAGATGTGAGAACTGCCCAAGCGCCTGAGCAATATTTTCTATATTCAGTCAAAAACTGGGGAGGTTGAGAAGAGGCTGCCAGCTGTTAGCATGAAGAACTGTTGTACCCAGCAGAGTACTGCACATCCTTCTTTATGACTTATGTTGTTTTCCTCCAGCAAAGGAGCCATCCCTTTTTCTTCCTTTCATCAGCTAAGAAGGATAGTATTTTAAAGAGCATGTGCATTAGCCAAAATTGTCTCAGTATCCTCAGAAGTGAGAAGAGGAAAACAAGCCCAATGTTTTTTGTGTGCAAAAAAGTTAGAAGTCTTTTTCTCTGGATATTGTTTTTCTCAATGATGCAGTCACTTTGGTATGAATTTGATTGATTTCATGAGCAAAGTAACAAAATGTTGTCTAATGTACACTACTTCTATTGTGCAGCAAAGTAGAGAAAATAATTGAAGATGGCTCCTTCTCGGTTACCCCGTGTGGCTCTTGAGGGCTGGTTAAGATAAAAGCCAACAAAAAATAATTCTTTTGCTAAAGCAGCCAAACATGAATCTAAGTTCAGAACAGGAACAGAACAGGGAGGAATGGAGGTGACACATTTTTCGTGTTCCAGAGTGAAGTCACACTCCAAGCAAAGAAAGGATGGGGTAATCTTCAGACTCTGATTCCTTGGTAGGGAATGAGATGTCTTGTAGGAACTGTGGTATTTTTATATTTTGTATCTGGTCAACAACATTTTTGAAGTACTGGGAAAATCAGAGATGCATGCAAGTGAAACAGAGGGAGAAGACTCATGCCACATGGGAGGGTCATGAGTAGAGTGAGCTGTATGCCTTCAGCACTGAATTATGAGCAGGTCAGAGGTAACAAGTGTAACAAATCACAGTTCCACAAGTGCTTTTCATGCCATTTAACATCCCACTGCTGCATAGTTCAGTGAGGACATGGAGCAGTTGCACAACAGGTGAATGCAGCAGGTTTCCCTCTGATTTCAGTACAGATTTATGTATGGCCTGGAGTAATCTGCAGCCTCAACCCATTTGGCTTGTGTTTGAAAAAACGCTAAAGCAGATGCTTAATGGATCCTTTAAGTCTGTGGAATTGGGTTAGGGTTTAATTGTACAAATCCTTCCTTGTTGGGCTTTTATATACGGCTAATTTGACTGGAAGCACGAATTACTCCTATCCAGTGGAAACAACTCCCTCCTCCATCTTCATATCCCCATCTTGAAGTTACTCAAAAGATTCAGAAAACTCTGGGAGAATTCCAGATTTCCAGCATGGGAGGTCTCTCAATATATTTAGTTTCTTCTTTACACCAAGTTCAATTCCCTCTTTACTTCCCTGGGTCTTCTTCCTCCAAAATTAAAGTCTTGCAGAGTCTGAGGTATGCTAGGAGCATGTAACTGCAGCGTCTATCTAAGAAATGCTTCAGAGAAAGAGTCCTGAGAAAACTGTTAGTATGAAAATAACAACCTGACCAATATATCCACTCATAATACACAACTGAGCAGCTTCATGGCTAATATATTCTAGAATCTTTATTTTTTCCCCATTTAGACCTAAAAGCTTATAACCAGAATTCCAGTCGCATCAGATGCTTTTCCAAAAAACCTTGCAAAAACCCGAGGATTTGGTTTCGTTTTTTTTTAGAAAATGAAAATCTCTTCAAATTCTGTTTCCCTGCTTGTATGGAACAAACTTTTTCAACAGAAATAGCTTCTACAAAGCAAACCCCCCTTTGGATTATTCTGGACTCAAGTGGATACTAGGGGTAAACTGTCAGGGGAACTCTTCCTTAAATTGGAGATATGGGCACTTCATTCTAATCTCTAGATGGACATTTTCAGCAACTGACATTCTCCATGCAGTCAAAAAGAGAATAATTTTCAACAAAAAAAATCGAATAGCGCCAAATAAAGGTCTTAGTTAAAGAGAATGTGTCAATTTCTTGATGCTGATATTGGTCAGGGGTAAAAACTTCCCTTTTTTTCTGGAGTGAAACAATGAGAGAAAACAAGGGCTTCAAGAATTAAAAAATATGAGGTTTTAACCTGCTGTGTCACGTGGTATAGGACATAATTGCTTACAGAATTGTTGAGAGTGTGTCAATCCAGCAGAAGGCTAAGGGCTTTCCATGCTTGATACCAGTGCTTTGAAGAAGGATCTCAATAAATTGTTGCAGTCACACAACAATGAAGAGGTTGGGAAACAAGTACAGAAGAAATGCAAAATCTACTCCAAAACTTCTGGGTCTAAATAAAAGGCTTTATGAAAGATGGCATGTTGGAATCTGTGGCCTGTCCCAGCTTCCCTCTATTTAAAGATGAGGATACCAGTTGTCTCCACTCATATAAACCATAAAGGTAAATGATGAATCTCTAAGCATTCCCATCCTCTAGTATACCTACAGCTGTACTCAATGTTAGAGATATCTTGGTTTTCCTTTCATTTCGCTTACAAAAATAACAAGGCTGGCTTGCAGAGAGGTACAACAGAGCTTTCATGTCTTAGCTAAATGTAAAGGTAAGGTAACCTTTTCCAGCCACAGACTGGCAGAGGCAACTGAAAGTATTTTTCTCTGCAAATTGCATGCAGACACATCATAACCATCTTAATCATGTTTGCTTTGGAGCGGGAAGACAGCTTTAGGAAATTTAAAGCAAATACTAGAGTCGGGTCTTTTGGGAATTTTGCCATTTTTTTTCCATTGTGAAGCAGTGTAGCATTTTCCCACTATCAAGACTGTACTTTACTAAGGACAAGTTTTATCCTTGTGGAGTTAGGCACTGCCATCCCTCTGACTGCAGTTAAAAAGTACTGCTTCAAGTCCTAAGGGAGCTGTGTGGGGAGATCTTTATGGGGAGTACACTGTGTGTCCATGGGGTGCTCCACAGCAATCCATGTGTCCCAGACATGTTTTTAAAAAGATAATTTTGTCGCTTTGTGAGTTTTCACATTCCTGGATCCCTCATGGCAAATAGCTCATTCTCAAACATAAATACACCATCCTGGAAGCTGCCACAGCTTCCCCTAGTGGTTTTCTTAGAATACCTTCTTTAATATTTTATAACTCAAATGGAAATTCAAATTCAAACCTACGATACCAAGAAACAATTTACTCTAAATGTAGTTTGAGGACTAGCTAACAAAATGAGTTGGGTAATTTCTTCTCTATAGATCACTTTTTTCTTTCATCCCAAACCCTCAACCTAAGGGTCTGCCTTCCCGTGACATCCTTACTTTTATTATTGTGCTCATGCTTCAATGTATCTGGACTAACCTTAAACTTAGACTTAGCTCAGTGCTACTCGGTGTAACTTGTATCTCTGTCTCTTGGAAGCTAAACCCTACTCTCCTGAATTCACTGCTTGCTCCTCATTGCTGCCATAGCTTTTTAGATCCCACTGTACTAGTTTAAAAAATTAATCCCAAACTCAGCATTGCATGAATTGAAGTGGTGCCCTGCAGAATGAAGTTTCCACTGTCCTACTTGAAGGATCTTTAGGCCAGAGGTCTAAGTTTACTGTGGCCTACATTTGCAAGTGTCACTCATATTGTCCCTTTCCTAAATTAATCTGGAGTCTGCAAACTCTGGCAAACATTTCTCAAGCATAAACTTAAACCCCAACACCTTGTTTAGGCTCAGACTTGCCTCAATGATACCCATAAAATGACATTCCCAATTTTATCACCAACAAAGCAAACAGCTGTTGACCTAAATTTACTCAGGGCAGCTCTGAATGCGCAAGTGAATACACCTCCTTCCTTCAGCTTCACTGAATATAATGCTTATCTTAACCCTTGCCCATATTTACAGGCAGAAAACTATGAGAAGTTTCTCAGAAACTCTAGGAAAGAAATCTACTGTCCTAGGTTTTCTTTTGAATGGAGCTTGGGGGTATCTCAAAATGCCATTATTGCTATTTGTCTTTAACTTCTGCTTTAGGGAACAAGTTTTCTTGCTGTGGCCTTACTAGTTACCAGAGTGAGACTTAGCGTTATTCCTAGGGGTGCACTTCTACCATGGAAAAATATCTCTACTTATTTGCCATTGGTTTTTTTTTTGTTACATTCAGTAGGTCTTAATACAGTGAAAACTTATACCTAAACTAGGGTAAGATAAGAATTCAAGGAATATGCTACCAGCTCAGGCCAGTGGTTCACCTTATGCAGTTTTTGGTCTTGAACAGCCCCATAACTGGGGAAAGCATGTAAGCCTGGCCCCACTTTGCAGTCCATTCCCTTTGTATTACTCTCCCAGCATATCCATTGTGTTGGGGATGTTCAAGAGCCCTTCCCTGTGCCTTTTAGAGCCCACTGACAGACCTGTCATCTGTGAATTTGCCCCAATCTAATTTCTAATTTTTCCTGTTGTTCCCTTTTAAGGAACCTTTTAATTTTTTTTAATGTCTGTGTTTTCCTTTTGAAAGCTCCTTAACATCTATGGACTGTGAACTATGAAGGGCTTGGTTTGCTTTGTTTTCTTTTTCAGGTGTGGCACACAATTTATTTTGGCTTCTAACACAGTAATTTTTAAAAGCTCCCTGGCTGCTGGTAGGCTTCTTATTTTTTCCTGCCTTTGATATTTTCATTTGCTTTACAGTTTGCTTTACAGTTTGCTTTATATTCTGAAGTTCCTCTCTTGAAATTGAACAGCTTCATACTACATTTATTTGGCACACTCTCTTCTGCTATAATGTTAAAATTAATGTTGAACCTTTCAAATGGGGTTCATACTATAGTTCCTAATTTTGGTATTGTAAGACCTAAGAGTTACTCTCCTGAGCTTGTTTTGTGCAGTCTCCTGACTGGCATGCCGATTGATGCTTCCTGAACCTGAACTCATGCTTGTTCTTGAGCCAGAGATACAGCATGGAACAAAATTTTTACTTTTTTCATTGCAAAATCTAGTGGCTGCTCTCATAAACTTAATTTTGATGTGCTTTGCAGAGGCACACTTATTGTTGCTCTACAGCCCCAACCTTCACAAGCTGCAAACTAATCTAAATTCCAGCCATACCCTAGATAATGACACCCTCATTATTTCATTGAGAAACCTAACGTTGCTTGTCCCAAAAATACTCTGAGATTCATTTCCAAAGAATTGATTTTGAGAGAGCTTTACTGAAAAAGATAACTGGGGAACACAAGAGAATGAATCAAGTTACTGAATACTGATATTTAATGAAAAAATAGCCAGGAAATATAATTTCATATACAGAAGGAAAGAAATCATAATAATTAAAGTCCTAGAAGCTTTTAAACATTAAGAAAGATCACTAGTCTTTTTACAGCTCTATCTTTCCCCTTTGCTGAAAGGAAACAGGGGTCTCAGTGTACCTGCTGGTGAGAAGCTCAGCATGCAGTGAGCCTGAGGACAAAAGAGTATTTTTCCAGATGAGAGGAAGTTTCTTATTGTCTAATCACTATTATTGATTTCTGTTACCACAAGTGGCTGTACTTAATTTGTCACCCTTTCCTGCATGCCCCACCCCCCCGGAAGGGTGGATGTATATTTACCCCAATTTTTGTGTTTTGTGATTATCTTCACCAATGTCATTTTTTTCTGTGGTTAGTTGTAGCTGGGCAACTCTTCTCATTCCTCTGTCTCCAAGCCTCAGCCTCCTGGGTGCTATCTACATACTCTGTGGAACTATAACCCTAATTTTCCGTAAGAAACCTCATGGATACAGTCCTCAGTACACCTGAGGTCCATTACCCAGTTGCAGTCTAATTCTTGCTGTATAGCTTCTACTTTACCAAGCTGTAAACACATTGCTTTATCCATGAAGCTCTCGTGGAGATAATGTATGGCACAGATTTTCCAGATTTTCTTGTTAACTTCTCCAGGGATTACTATGCCTAAAACTACATCAGGATTTGCGTTCCAGCTGTCCCCTTACTTTGATCTAGACCTGCTGTACTTTGGTGGTAGTGTTCTCATGGGTGATGGCCATTCCTGATGTGACTCTTGTTTCTTTGCATTTCCACTGCTACAGAGCCTACGCATCTAGTGGATTTATTCCTTTACACTCTTAATAGATCCCACACTGCTGCATTGAAACTTGAGTCACTTTACCATCGTTACAAAGGAAATTTGTGCTGGAGCAAGTAATTGTTCCCTATCTTCTAGAACTAGGTGCCTCCTGCCTTGAACAAATGAACTCCTTTGATTGACTTTCAGGGACAGCCAGCAGAAGGGACTCTGGTAGTACTGTGCCCTGCAGTTCTGTGACCAGGCACAGAGGAAGGATCCTAAAGGAGCAACTTCTCTGTGTAATTTTGTTGCTCTTTTCCCAGTGCTCTTCTCTGACAATCCACCCATTAACTGCTGCAGAAACCTGTTGTGCAGTCAGCTACCCACACCCAGTGAACCCTTATCACGAGCAATGCAAAGACATCTCTGGACCTCAATGATTGTACCTTCATTTGATGGTCTCACTCTACCAGATTGCTATTGGCTAAAGTCAACACTTCTGAGTGGTGAAAGCTTAAAGTGAATTTGTCTTTGGGTTTTTTAGCAGTGATTGGTGTTCAGTTAACACAGCAATTTAACCGCTGAGATGGAGCATTATCTTGACTGAAGCATTACCAAGATGGCAAACAGAAAACTGTATGCAGTCAACCTCAGTTATCTCTTCCTGTTCAGCATTCAGTATTGCTGGGCTCAGGGAGGCAACTGTCTGCTTGGTGCTGTGCTGTGCCAAATAATGCTTTGAAAGAGCATGAACTAACACAACCCCTGACACCTCTGTTGACTTTTCCACTAGCACTTTGGGCAGGTAAATTTGCCTAAATGTGAAGTGAAAGTAGCTCAGTAATGCCAGGAAGCAAAACCTCTGGCATCACTGCTATACTTACATACTGCCTGCTGAATGAGGTTACTGAGAGTGAGCTGGGACCCCCAGGCTCTGCTAGACAGGTCACAGCATTCCTGGGAACATGAGTATATTCCTGAGTGCAAAAGTGTACCTGTGTGCACAAGGCAGGACATTCACAACCTCCGCATTCAAACAAAGCAAAAGCATAACCAATACTCAAACGGCGAGCCTCCCATGGAGTTACAACTCAAATGATGTCACATGTCAGAGAGTATTTTGTTGCTTTGTACTCTGTTTTTAAGGAAGAATATGACTTTAGATACCGTACGTATCTACACAAATCGCAGCCATTCATATATTTATCCCTTTTAGTCTCTATGAAGCAAGATTTCCCTTAAGATTTTCAGCTCAGCTGACTTGTTTGAAGCGCTGTGAGCTCTCTCACCACAGGGGCTGAGTGCTTTTATGCCTGTAAATGTCACTCATCTCACAACCCCTCATGCACCTGGGCAGTGCCACTGCCCCTGTTACACAGACAAGAGTAGGAGTGCCGAGGGGTTAAAAACCCTGCCTGACAAGTCCATGATGTATGTGAGCATCTTGCTCATATACAAGCCATATGTTGTCTTCTCTAGGTACTGCATGGAGGCTCAGGACCACTGCAATGACCGAGCATGCATCAGATCAGGTTTTGCTGTAGTGGCCAAGCCTGGGATAGGATGGGATGGAGTGGCACTTCGTTGAAAAAGTGTCAAAGGAATAGCAGATACTTATTTTCCTCTTCTTTCCAGATACATACATGAGGAGAGAAAGAACTGTGTGCTGGCAAGGCTGGCTTTGGGGACAGAAGAGGAGCTTTTTGCTACTCAAGACCAATAAATACCTGTTATCCCTGTTTGCTTTCTTTTTTTTTTTACAAAACACGGGGTTACTGATAGGATGTATGAACCAAGTTTCCTCCTGCTATGTTCTTTTTTTCCTGTCACAATTTCAAGATATTCTTCACAATAAAATGTTTAAAGACAATTAAATGTCTTTCCAAATAACAAGATAGCAGCCAGAGTCAAAGTCCCACATAGTCTGACTCCAGTGTGAGCTTTCAGACTGAGCCTCCTCTTCTTTCTGAAGCTCTGGCTTCCTCCAGTGTCAGGACTATCCAGAATTTATTTAGAAAACAAGAGAACGAGCCCCTAACAAGCAAGCCATACTATATTTACACAGTCAGATGAAACAGACGTGACTGAAAGGCGGGAAGCCCCTACAGTGATGGACCTGACTGGTGCTTTCAACACATTATTTAAAAAACAGTCTTTGTTGGGTTTGTAGCTTTTGGCTACACAGACAAAACACAGCCAGTTAAAAAAATAAAATTAAATAAAACCTGAAAAATGTCTGGTGGGGATTAGGTTCTTTCCCTTCTGTGCCTTACTCCTGGCTACCAGGACTAACTCACAAAGCATTTGGTGTCCTTGCTGTTCTGGACACCAAGAGTTATTCTAATGTCACACTGTCCCTGGGGGTTTCTCTAGGCCTCATGACACCTCACCATATTTGTGCTAATGCAATAAGCCTAATTTGTTCCAAACTGAGATCCTTCTCTTAATCCTCCTAATCTACTTTCTACTTCTTGTCATTACTGTATTCAGAAACCTTCAGGTTTGCAATACAAGGACTACTTTCTTCAACATATCCTATAATTTCTTTGGCCACATGAAATGTGAATATTATTTCACCTGTCTACTTCAGTGAAACAAATGCTGTTCAAATCCCATGCAACCCTACAAGAGCACCTGTTAAAACAGAAAAAAGAGAAAATAAATAGATAAATAAATAAATAAAATATTTGTTATAGGATCCAACAAAATGATCGGAGGAAACTTAGCTTATGTGCTTTTTCAAATAAATACTTGTAGATGTCTAGTCCAGCCATTATCTTCCACTGGTTGTTCGGTGGAGAGGCACAAATCCACTTAGATAGCTGGGAAAAAAGACATGAAAGCACATGTATTAGGCATGAAACCATTCTGCGGCTGTTTTCATCTGTTCCATCAGATGTTATTTGGTAGGTCCTATATTGTGGCATTTTGGGGTTTTTTATGCTGTGGAGTACTTCAATGAGCTGTTGTTCTGCAGAGCTGTTCTGTCCATTTATACTCTTGTAAATATCTCTCTGAAATGGTGGAGAACTAGCTAAAATTAAAATCGTATGTCTTTCCTGTTGTAGCCAGTAAATGAGGATAAAGGCATTCCTGAATCCCATTAGAGGATCCCTGTGGTATTTCAGGCATCTTGAGGTTGCTGTCATCAAGCCTGTCCCTACTAAAGATCACTCCAGCACTGTAAGAAGCTCACCCTTACAATTGTCATTTCTGCAGTACTAATTGTCCTAGGAAGTGGGTGGTCACAACGAAAGTGAGTGCTCTCTCTCTTGCTCCAGCAACCCTGAAACAACAGACTGCTCTCCTGTAAATTACCTGTGCTGGCAAACTCCTCAAGCCAGGCAGGAAGCCCATGGGTGCAGGAGTGAACCCTGGTGGACTCCCTGCTGAGGTGGAGGCTACCATGGACTCAGACTTGCATAGAGGAGAAGGCCCAGCGGACGGCTGAAATACCTCAGCAAGATCAGAGAAGCAAGGGAAGTAGGCAGCAGAACTCGTGTAAATTTTGGATAGACCAGTTTGGCATATGACCTGAACTAGGGAAGTAAGTAATAATACATAGGATATTAAGCACATATAGCCTAATGTATTAGCAGTCACGACAAGAGGAAGGAAATAAGGCTTTGCGTCCAGTTATATAACTGTCTCCTTTAGCCACATACCATGAATTTTGTACATTTTCTCAGACGATAAGCTATTTCACGTTTCCAAATGTGCTAGCATCATCTGGTAAATCACCTGCCACCTTATTTGCTTACTAACACCAGAGAACAAAAATGACTTTCATTTGCAAAATGAGGTATGACCAAGCAATTGCTTGTGGTTATTGCAAGGCCACTGAGGACTTCCCACACACAGAGCTACGCTGCAGCGTGAGAATTTGCACCACATAAGGCAGCTTTGTGGATCTGTGCCCTCAAGGGCGTGGGTCATGTTAGTTATTGGTTCCTGTATCAGTGTTGCTTCTGTGGTCCCTTCTCTCAGGGCAGGCATGCTTGCAGCTGCAACCTTCAACCCTTGCTCTCAACCGTACAGACTAGTGGAATAAAAAAGTGTAGTGTGTGAAGCGTTCCTCCCCGCTCACCTCTGATTACTTGAATCTGGTGGAAGGGGAAGCAGTTTTCCTGGTAAAACTGGAGGCTGCAGTCATTGAGAGCTATAAGCCGTAGGTGAGGGTGGAGGATGTGCTATGTGAGGGACCAGTGCCTTCCCTGTCTCTCCTTGCATGGCCCTTTCCAAAAGGCAGCTGTCCCCATGGTCACAGTCTGCAAAATATTTCAGAAGAGGCAGTCCTCAGCCTGCAGCCCACTGCCAATCAAGCCTGTTGGAAATAAGCTTTTGGCAGTAGGAATAGAAGTGAAGGACAACCTCTGTCCCAGACTTTCTTCCAAGGTGTCTTGTTGAACAATGGTTCCCCTCTTTATACCTGAGTGTAATGGTTGCTATTGATGCTCAGCGAGTAACTGTGTGTATGCAAGTAACAAAAAGCTATTGTAAATATAAAGAAACAAGATTTTTTACTGAAGGGTGTGATGTTTTCTCCTTATTTTCCCCAAGGAATCCAATATGTATTCTGGAATAGAACAATGTTCCTTTCCTTCATTTTTTTAGACACTAAGCTACATTTTAGTTTTTTTCTTTCTTCTTTCTGGCTGAAGGCATTTTCTTGCCTCAGCTGCTAAAAGCATTTAGCTAATGATTTTCTCATTAGCTAAATTCTCATTAGCCACCATTACCAGAGCTAAACAGATGCAGTTAAGACCTTCACCAAATTAAAAAGTTCCAAAGCAAATGTATTGGTTGGTGTTTCATCTCATATTTTGCCAAGTCTAAACATGCTCTTGTGAAAGGAAGTCTGCAAGGCTGAGGTCACAGGGAAGGTAAAACCAAGGGCCACAGGGACTCTAGATTACACACAGTAGTAAAAACAAGAACTGAACTTTTAGAAAATGATGAAAATCTTTAGGAATATGAATTCCTTATAGAATTATGCTTCTTGAGGTAATACTCACAAGTTACGTGTTCCTCTTTGTATGTATTTTTCAATTGGTGTATAGCAGAAATGTTCTTCAGGGAACAGAGTGAGAGAACTATCTACCATTTGAGGGTTTTAGGCCTCTCTGAGGCCATCAGCTAATCCTGGGAGGCAGGAATAGCATCTTCTGCTGGGCTTTTTTATCCTTCTCATGCAAGGCTGACAGAGTTAGCACTAGTAGGCAGCTGGTGGTAAAGATACACTGTGAAAAGGTTCCATGGGGAAAGAAAAGAGAGGAAAAATAGAGGTTTCAAAATACAAGTCATTCCCAAACTAAAGTTTCTCATATGTATTGTAACTTCATTTACTGGCAGTTGTTTGCATGAAAAATGTTTGTGCCCATGTATCACCTGCCTTGCACAAACACAATTTTCCAAAATACAATTCCTCCTTCATTTCCTGAGTCTTGCAATGATCTAGATGCTATCAGTACCATAGCCCTCAAAGGTGGCACCGAACAATATACTGTGCAGACCATATAATGGCATTAAGTAAAAGAAGTTAAAAGTATGTTAAACATAATGAGAAGTGTACTTTAAAAAAGAATGGGTTTTCACATCTCTGGAAATAAGAAACAGTTCAGATGAGAGAGCCTTGAATGTCAGGGGTCAAGTTCAAACTGAGACCCCAATATTCCCTAAGACTGATGGTGTTTCAATGTAGAATTTTCCATTAGAGCATTGCTACTGCAGTGAACTCTGAATTTAACTTCATATATGGCAATGAACTCTCTCAAGTCTCCTTTGGATGCCAAATCTTGGTCCAAGTCCATCTCTGTTGAGCAGCTCTGGCAAAACCGAAGTACATCAAATTTGTGCTTGGTGAATCTTGGGTCGATTTCTGCCTTCTACTGGAAATGAACCTGGAGGCACTCGTACAGCAACAGCAAACTATAATGGCAGTTGCTGCCAGAAAAATATTTCCTTGCACACACACATGGGTGATGTCCCTTATTTTCTGCTTTTATTATTGCCAAACAGTTTCACCTGTAAAACTGCTATTTTGGGTGATGGTACAGGAACTGAAATTGTAGTCTGAAGCACTCTTGCAAATACAATGAGGATTTTATGGGGAAAGAATAAAAAAATCCAGCATGGTGCCCTTTTTGTGTTCTGTGGTGCAGTGTCAATTTGTTTCTTCTGACCCTAAATAAGAGGTGGGGCAGTAGCATGTGGGTCACTGAAGCAAGTACCTAACCTTTCTTACTGGGGTAACATTCAGGAGACAGCTATCACAGACTTGCTGGTGACTACCAGATTTCTTCTAAGTGATGATTATCATTATATGACTATATTGGCTTGTGGGTATGTTGGTCTGCTTCCGAATGGGAGACAGTGGTTTGTTCGAAAGCTCTGGGAAAAAGGGAAGTAAATCTGTTCAGGAAAAAAACCACTGTGAGAATGTAGACAAAAATATGAATGATGCTATAAAGTTAGACAATATAAGCGAACGGGGCTGTTAGGAAGAGAAGAAACTTCTAGCAAAGTCCTTCAGGGGCAGAACCACCCCAGGGTGACCAGATCATCTATAGTTGCAAAGCTGCAGGTGCTGGGAGCTGTTTGCAACTCTCTGCCTTGTATTGTCCCATTTGTGAGGGTTTTCCCACTGCCACTCACATTGAGGTACACAGGTAGAATTGGGCAGAGGAATATTTAAGCAGGTGATGCAAGCTACTAAAATGCTATGGTAGTGGTAGATGGCGTATTTGGGGTTATGAAAGAGCATAGTGGGATGGAGTAAGACATGTTCTGTAAAGAAGGACAAGAAAGCATTGTATGGTGCAATACGTACGGTAGCCTAGTCAACTGGAGTGAGAATCTTAGTCCCATTCAAGATCTCCCTGATTTCCCCTCCTCTTTGACCATTAAAGGATTTTGTATTGTGGGAAATCTAATCTGAGACTAATATTTACAACTCATGTTCTTCCTCCCTCCTTTTTGTAGGTCTTGTCCACATGGACAGCTGTACCAGTATTGCTTCATGAGTGTTTTTAAGTAAACAATGTTAAATCAATTTAGATCCTTTGTGAGTGTCTAAATAATAAGGATGAAGAGCCTCTGACATACACTTTTGAATTCTCCCTTCACCACTTGGAACGGCCCCAACAGCAGACACAGGGCAGAACTCAGCACTTCTAGACTGAGATTTTGTGTTTGATTCTTGCTCATACTCTGTTCTGTTGCTTTTCTTTTCTTGTGCTGTCATTCCTCCCCACAACAGGCTTAGGAAGCATCATACACTCAGAGCAAGAGTGTCTCATCCAAGAGCAAATATTCACTGCAAGGAAACCTGTCCCAGTCTAAAAAGCTGCTGTATGAGTGAACAGCTGTAATACACTTTCTTACTTAGCTTCAAATCAACATTATGGCTCTTTATACATATCGGATATGGTTTATCTTGATAAGAATGATGCCAAACAGAAGAAAGTAACACGGTTTTGTATCTAAATGTCTGAGTTAATATTTTTTGGGCTCTAGAGCTTTAGGGATTTCCTGTTAGTTACTGTATCCTGCTTTGCACAAACTAGAGGTTTTCCCTATTTTATTTTTTTTGTTTAAAAAGAAACTCCAATTCAGCCTTCCTTTCGTTCTTTGTGGCCCCTCACACTTGTTTTTATCAGCCCTTGCAGAGGTGAATTCTCTTGCAGGGGGAACGAAAAATTTCAAAGCAATTAGGAGGTGAGTGGTTAATCTTCATGAAGCCTCACAACTGGTGTCACTTAGCATTACTCTAAACAGCTTCAGCATAATTAGGCCAGTGCTTCTGGCTTTCTGGTTTGACTTCTGCTGCTTGTAGGTTTAGTCTTCCTAGGAAGCTTTAGGTTTCCTGAGCTGGTAGCAGAATGTGCCTTCAAGCTGATGTCTGCAACGAGCAGCCTGGTGGAAGCAGGCAGCAGGCAGGCTGTTGAGATGACTTGCGGAAAAAATTCAAGCCCAACAGAAACTCTTAGAATAGTTTCCAAAAGCAAAACCCCAACAAAACCTCTCTGGCTTCACAATGTGACCTTTCTTCCTCTGCAAGTGTCATGAAATGCAGAGGAGAGGGTGACTGTCTACCACAGCCCTAATAGTGGTGACGGGGAGGAGACATGGATCTGAGTCACACTCTGAGTTGTTTGCAATATCAGGCTGTGGTTCAGGAGGAGCCCTGTTCAAGTGGTGTGCTCTCGTCATTTGCAGTTGTGTCAGATGCCTTGTGTGGGCTGTAATTTTTTCCCTGTTTCCAGGGAGCGAGGAAAATGACTGCACTACTACACCCAGTCACAACTTCACCACATCTAATGAATGCAAATGAGGGGTCAGCCATAGTTTGTGTGACTAGGGCACTTTGTCGCTGTCCCCCCACTTTAGGGCACTGAGAGCAAGTGTGTGTTTCACAGACCTGTGCCCAAACCATTGATCATCAGTCACTCCCCTTCTCTGCAAACTGCTGGGCGTTTCTAGCTTATGCTCCCCCCACTTTAGCTGCTGCTCCACCAGTCCAGTGTTGACGCAAGTGTCAGCTTATCCCTGAAGAGGTGACACTGCCTTGTTTAACTGCAACTTATTTTCCTTTATCTAGAACAAGCATTTTCCTTGCCAGATTTTTTTTTTTTTCTCTCCACTCTTAACTCCATCCCAAAGAGGATTGGAGAGGGATTCATTTCCAGCTGTGCAGGAAAGGAAAGTGAGCAAAACAATTCACAGTGCAGCCAAATTTCAACTGAAAGATGACATTGCACTTATGGAGCTGTAAATGAAAATGAAATGCTGCTCTTTTACTAAGGAATGGGGAAAGGAAAAGCTTAACTCTGTCAACACTGCAAAAGACTAGCTGCAATATCATGAATTTAACAGCATTTTGCATTATAGTGTGGAGAATGCTTAGCCCAAGATCCAGAAGACAAAAGGTCTGAAGCTGGAGGTAATTGCCCCGGCTCCTGGGCAAGAGCTTCTTGTTTACACTGAGGTTAGAAGAAATCCAGATTTACACAGGTGGGATTCACATGACAATGAACCAGGAAACAGGAGTGTCACAGCAGAAGGTGGAAAGGTGTATGCTGTTCATCAACCAGATGTGAGGCAACACTGGGAAAAACTAATCTGCTCTTACAACTGTAATTTTGCCCTGAACAAATATAGAACCTATTTAATTCTAATTTATACTGAGCTCTGCCTGACCTAAAATTGGTCCTTTGTTTTCTCATTTTCCAAGATTTATAATATGATGGCATTAGGAAAATCAGAGTACAGCCAGCCTTCATTTCAACCAGGTCTTTCTCTCCACTGCTTGGTTAGGATCCACCCTTGGCTATTTGGCTCAGGATTTATGTGCTGAGTGGGGATTTGACCACCACTTGGAGCTGTTTCCAGTCTGTGGTTCAAGGCAATTTGCCAGACTTGGGGTGATATCATTTCAGTCAAAGCCTTCCCTTCTTCTCCCTAAACTGTACCTGTCATTCCTCACCTTCTTGCTTTTTACCAGCCTCATCCTATTGCTCCAGGTGCTTTGCAGGGACATCCGTACTGCTCAGGTATGGAGACATTTCCGTAAACCTGACGGAAGAAGAATTCATAATTTTTTACGCAGAGGTCAGTGTGCAAGTGCAGGCAGACCCAAATATTAGTGGCTTGGCCAAGCGTGCAGGAGCCAGTGGATGGCCATGCTACACTAGCTCTGAAGGCCACCTTGCCTTTGGGCAAGAATCCCTCCTGCCTATGGGGATGGATCTATGGCTCTGCTTCCAGACTGACTTCCTTGTCTGTAAGACTGCATCAGTTCCCAGAAAACTGCACATGGCTGTGGCTGAAATACCAAGAGTGTGATTCTGTCTCAGGGATTTACTGCCTTCATGCTGTGCTCCAGCTGTGCTTTCATGGCAGATGACGTCAGCAGCACTCCTCAAGCCCAGCATATAATATTCTCAAAGCAATACAGAAACTAATTAATTCCAAGTGTGCCCCTAATTTCCTGACACAGCTTGTATTTGCCTTTACTTTTGCACATGCAGGAACCAAACCTTCTTCTTTCTCCTCATCCTAAGTGGTCTCGAAGTAAGCAACATTAAATAAACATGCAAGGTTGTATACATTCCCTACAGACTGCATGGGGGTTTTGCAATATGGCTCTCATTAAGATCAAATGGGCTCAGGGAATAGCAAACCTGGCACTGAATAATAAAATAATCATGATAGTCTTTGTGTAAGCCAAAACTTTCAGAGGAATTTACCACCAAATTCAACATTCCAAAAAGTGTTCTTTAATTTTGCACGTGCAGCTAAAGCACTTCATCAGTTTCACAGTCTGACTGTATCATGCTGAATACAATCTAATATGGGCACCAAAAACTGGAAGATATCAATCTCATGCCAGTCCTGCAACTGTTTCATCAAAACTAAACAGAGTCAATAAGAAATGTTTTCAGAAAATGCAACAGTTCCCAGGTCACAACCTAAAAGAGAATCCTAATCAAGGCTACATTTTTTTTAGGGCTTATTTTAGATCAAAATCCACTTAAACGGCTGTTAAGAAAAGTTAAATATCTCACAAAGGTGTTATACCTGTTTTAACACAATAAGAAATTGATTTGGTTAAATTGGTATAATTTCAGCAGAAGTATAATGTGGCACTGCAGCCCTAAGCTGATTGCCCGTTATCACAAAAGGCAAGTTTGACACCTTTTCTGGAGCACAGCACTCAGCTGTGAGCCCATCTCCCTGCCTATTAAGTTGTTTCTTGAACTCCAGAGAAAGCTGTAGCACAAGACCATGTATTGCTGCTGCCATTGTAGTCATCATAATGACATGCAATGGTGGGAAAAAGTGGTTAATAAATTTGCTCCAAAATTCAGATTGAAAGTGGAAAGAGAAGTATCAATTTAACATTAATGCTGAGGGTTTTTTTTTTCCTGTGGTTTTTTCATCAAACAGTTGCATTTATTTTGCTCATCCTGTGTCTCATTCAGCTGTTTACTTGAGGCTGCACTGTATGAATGAATGTGAATGAAGCTTCAGGAAATGCATTTTTCTAGAGTTTCTACTGTTCACCGTAGTGGAAAAAAGTTTGAAAATGTGAGTAAAATGATTGCTATAGGGTTACCAACTGTGAAATGAAGAGAACAGAACCCACTACCAAGTGGCTACCTTAGTACCAAAAGTTGTTCAGGGTGTTTTCTGCTAAGCCGAATCCAGCCACCCCGAGACTCTCACTCAGGCTTTTGGTGTGTTTTGGAATGATGTCTACTGCAGTGGGCTGGATGGGGTGTCACTTGTCAAACCTGGGGAGACCAAAGGAGCACATCAAGTGATAACCTGTTTTACCTGTCTGCTAGTGTTCCTACCTGTAG
Organism: Podargus strigoides; assembly: GCA_028020825.1. Lineage (NCBI taxonomy): Eukaryota > Metazoa > Chordata > Aves > Caprimulgiformes > Podargidae > Podargus > Podargus strigoides. The sequence continues at coordinate 94,067,221 of CM051663.1, forward strand.
TTACTCACAGTTAAGAAGGTCCTTTCCATATGTTCCTATACAGCTCACTCTGCACAATATGCATTTTGTGGGGTCAGTCTGCAAAGATGCTTTAATTCAGGTCACCCAGCCTGAAGCCTGGATTTTTTTTCTGCAGTTTTGAGGGGTTCCTGATATCAAGATCTGTGGTCACTCTGCACCATAAAGTATTGATGCAGCCTTCTGTACAAATCATGCTGTTAAAGATTCCTTTACAGCTTTTGGGTTCAAACATGGATCTTCCAGCCCTCGCAATCACAGTTCCTCCAGGCCAGCTGTGAATGAGGTGAATTACTTCAAACTATTAGCTGCAGCATGTCTGCTTCCAAGTAATTAATTGGGAGGAGGGAAGAGATGTTTTCCAGACTCCTGGTGTGAGTTAAGAGTTGGCTCCTCTCCTTTTTGGTGCAGAAATGGCTGGGAGAGATACCCGCCCACATGAGCCTTGGTTAAGTGATGTGAGGTGTGGGCTCCTGGCAGAGGGAGCAGCCTGTTGCACAATTTACCCCATGCTACTAGAGCACTAATGAATGGAAAGAGGTGTGGGGGACGTTGAGTTTGAGACCGCGCCATTACCAGGAAAGGTAACATGCCTTGTTGGCAGCCAGCAGCTGTTGCTGGAGAAGGTGTGCAAATGACAGCCCCATCATCCAGCACAGGGCTCCAGTGACAAGGCACCAGCTTCTAGGAAACTGTTGCAACTCTTAACTGAAATTTTTAAAAATCCCATTCCCAGAGTTTTATGTCCTGATGGGCAACATAACTTGCCAAGTGCTTGCTCCATATGCACCTTGGGTTGTGGGTACTCTCGGGCTGGGATTTTCCTTTGGTCACAGTGCCGAAAATGCCTTTGCTTGAGTGGGAAATTACCACTGAGCACAGGGAGGTCTGATCTCACAGCTGGGACTATTCCTCACTAGAAAGATAAACAGTAACCTCAGACACATCAAGGGATTCTGTGTGAAGTGCAGAAGAAAGTCTCTCTCCGTTCCACTGGGTTTACCAATACCCTTGTAAAAAACACTGACAGATGTTTTAACTACACAGACACAGCCCCAAATCACATCCTTCATACCCAGGTAGGTGGTATAACATCTGTTGGCTTCAGAAAGGTCATAAGCCAGCCCTGAGGAGGACCACCACCCCATTATCTATTTATGAAACGATGCATCCAAAGGGGTGATGAGCAGGGCAAGTGGGAGTTGTTACCTGTTGATCTGGAAGTGTGACCTCCCTGCCAGTCACAAGAAGTCAGCAGCAATGGTCTAAACACCTGAGGGGCACATATGCAAAAGGCATAAGCAGGGATTAGACTGGTAATAATGAGAAAAACATGGCAAATATTTCTGGGCACTTGGGGTACTGTGGGGCCCAAATTTGAAAAATAATTAATTGCAAAAGCACATACATACATTCATGACCTCCAAGGTTTTATTGCACTTCTGTACTTACAATATTTTTTATTCCAAAACCACTATCTTATGAAACCCTTGAACAGTTATTACACACATTACATTATCTTATGTTCAGTCTTCCATGAGTGCAATCAAGCCCTAGGCTATGCTGTGTATTAAACTTCAGATGGGCTTACTCCCTCCTCCCTATATTTTTCCATTTTTTGCTGATGCTATGAGTTTTGGTTTTCTTTCTTTCCCTGGAATCTTATTATTTTTAATTAAAACAAATACTTTCAATGTATCCTTTCTCAAATAATGCAGACTATCCAAAGAATGCTAGAGCAGTTATTTTAATTTACTTCCTTCTAAAACTTCCATTGTAGTAAGAACATGCTTTGAGCCACTTCTGAAATTCCTGCCTAGTGCTTTCTTCCTCTAATATTTTGCTCTATTTCTTTCATTGTTTCCTTCCTCAAGAGCTGTCAGGAAGACTTTTCAAGTTTGAGGTTAGCACAGATAAGATGTCTTGGTGTCTCCCAGGGGTACACTGTGCATTATTACTATCATTCTGCCCTTGTGCTGCAGCACACCTGCAAAATCATAGAATCATAGAATGGTTTGGGTTGGAAGGGACCTTAAAGATCATCCAGTTCCAACCCTCCTGCAGGGATACCTCCCACTAGACCAGGTTGTTCAAAGCCCCATCCAAACTGTTCCAGTGTCTTACCACCTTCACAGTCAAGATTTTCTTCCTAATATCTAATCTGAATCTATCCTCTTTCAGTTTAAAACTATTACTCCCCATTCTATCACTACACACCCTTGTAAAAAGTAAATATCAACAAGTACCCAAGGGATCTCCTATGGTGTGACATTTCATAGAGGTGAAACCAGGCTTTTGCTCTCATTAACATACACATTCAGCATCAAAATGCTGCTGGTTTAGATATTATAGGTCAACAAAGATAGTCTCCATATTTTCTTCAGAGGAAGAGATGTGCTGCAAGGCACCACAGACAATATACTGATAGAGACTATGTTGGTCAGCTTGGCAGATACTTTCAATGATTTCATTAGGCATTACTCATGTCCAGTCTCCCATTTCTGGACAAAATCACTAATTCAGAATTAACATGTAAATCCCATGACAGTATCTCTTGGCTCTTTGACCATTGTTTCCAATAACACACTTCTGGCTGTAAGCAGTTTGCAAACCCCTATGATCCAGTTTGATATCATTGCCTACGGTTTCATGAGCTGTTGCAGGGAAACTATGGACAGACCCCAGTGATACTGAAAATATATTTGGGCCATCTAGCAATGATAGTAATTGATTTCACTCACTCCTTCCTTTGATTGCAGATAGTATTTGCATGCCTCTGCCCTTCTATACTTAAATCATCTTTAGCCTTTCTAATAAGTATGCAGTTATTATAGCAAAGACATGCAAATTTTTCATCTCTCTAACCAACCCCCATCCTACATGTGAAACATATGAGGGCAACACAGATGTTCTAAGATAACGTGACATAAAACTGTAATTTAGGTAAGTAAGAAATGTTTAAGGGAAAACCAGAGACAATACAAAAATATCCTGGCTGTGGGCTGCTGCAGAATCTGAAATTGATAAATGCTTTTGCTGAAGTTCAGAAGCAGCACCTGAACTGGGTCAAATGTGGGACTGTTGTTGGAGACATAGCTCATGCTCTTTTCAAAGCATAAGCTTCTGCTTGCATTGCAGAGGTGGAAAAAAAAATTTCAAATTAAGTGTGGTTTGGTATTGACAAAGCTTTCCCATGGGATTTTGCACTTGTCTAAAGATGAATTTGAGGTCAAACTCATAGGAACCCTGGCCAGCTAGGAGTCGTAAGGCTGAAGTAATTGCTGATTGCAACTTGCTGAAAATACCAAGGACAAAGGTTTTTGAAGCTATTAGCAACAATCAATTCAGTTATAATTCTATGTCACTGAACGTTTTGTCTGGGAGTTTCCTGAGATTTCTGAATAGATGTTGTAACAGTAAGGACTCTGATAGTACAGTATCGTTTTAGAGAAATCTGCACACTAGTGGTGCTTCTTAATTAAAACCTGGAATTGCTTGTAAGGACACAAGGTAAGCAGATAAAAAAAAAAAAAAAAAAAAAAAAAAAGAAGGCCACCCAAGGAGATACTGGTTGAAGCAACCAGTCATCTTCACAAAGTGCCTGGCAGGATGCAACCCAGTAACAGCCCAGCTCTGGAAAATCTCATGGTTTGTACTGTGGGCAACTGCAATCATTTCATAATGCTAACCCCAGCTTTATGGCCTCAGAGGCATACAAGCACTTACTCACCACCTCTGAGACAGTCCACAGGTTCCTAGCCTAGTTCTGACCAACATGAACCCAACCTGATATTCAAGAGCTGCTTGGGGCTCACTGTGCTCTCCTCTGTACAGGCATGTTAATGCTGGCCATATCTCCCTCCTTCTGCTTCTCAGCTGCATCTCAGGTTTCCTTCATCGTTGGGCATTTCTCCCTGCTCCCCTCAGGCCCTGCGTCTCTCCACACCTTTCCAAGATGTGGGTTTTCAGCCCAAACAACTGCACCTTCACTTGCTCTAAAGTCCCTGACCCTTTGTACCACCCTCCGTAAGCCACAAGAAGTCACTGCACGAAAATACCACATGAACATCACAGTTGCCTTCCTATGAAGTTGTGAAACCACAGTTTCCTTCCAGCTGCCTTTGAGAGTCCCTCCACCAGCTATGCTAGGTCCCCTGTTCCACCTCCCAGGGTGGGCTTCATCTCTCAAGTTTTTAGATGAAAATGAAAAGTATTTTTTTGCACCTCACTCCTTACTACATGTACGAAACTGACTGTTGTACTATTTGTGACTTGTTTGAAGGTTTATATGCCATTGCACTTCCTCTTCTCTAAACTAAGCACCCCTACTTGTCTGCAGGAGAGTCCAGGTAAAATTTTCTCATCTTGTGGCTCTTGTCCAGCTCCACTTTTCACAAAGTGAAGAAGCTAATTCACATTCCTGCCAAGGCCTTCTGAGCTCCAAATAGGAAAGTTGAGGGATTTGTCCATTAGGGGCAGTCAACATGGCTTCACCAAGGGGAAGTCACGCTTGACCAACCTGATAGCCTTTTATGAGGACATACCCCGGTGGATAGATGATGGTAAAGCAGTGGATGTGGTCTATCTTGATTTCAGTAAAGTGTTTGACACAGTCTCCCACAGCATCCTCACAGCTAAACTGAGGAAGTGTGGTCTGGATGATCGGACAGTGAGGTGGATTGTGAACTGGCTGAAGGAAAGAAGCCAGACAGTTGTGGTCAATGGGACAGAGTCTAGTTGGAGGCCTGTATCTAGTGGAGTCCCTCAGGGGTCGGTACTGGGACCAGTACTATCCAATATATTCATCAATGATTTGGATGAGGGAATAGAGTGCTCTGTCAGCAAGTTTGCTGATGACACCAAACTGGGAGGAGCGGCTGACACACCAGAAGGCTGTGCTGCCATTCAGAGAGACCTAGACAGGCTGGAGAGTTGGGCGGGGAGAAATTTAACGAAATATAACAAAGGCAAGTGTAGAGTCTTGCATCTGGGTAAGAACGACCTCATGTGCCAGTATAAGTTGGGGACTGACCTGTTGGAGAGCAGCGTAGGGGAAAGGGACCTGGGGGTCCTGGTGGGCAGCAGGATGACCATGAGCCAGCAATGTGCCCTTGTGGCCAAGAAGGCCAATGGCATCCTGGGGTGTATTAGAAAGGGGGTGGTTAGTAGGTCAAGAGAGGTTCTCCTTCCCCTCTATTCTGCCTTGGTGAGGCCACATCTGGAGTATTGTGTCCAGTTCTGGGCCCCCCAGTTCAAGAAGGACAGGGAACTACTTGAGAGAGTCCAGCGCAGAGCCACAAAGATGATGAAGGGAGTGGAACATCTCCCTTATGAGGAAAGGCTGAGGGAGCTGGGTCTCTTTAGCTTGGAGGAGACTGAGGTGTGACCTCATTAATGTTTATAAATATGTAAAGGGTGAGTGTCACAAGGATGGAGCCAGGCTCTTCTCAGGGACATCCAATGAAAGGACAAGGGGCAATGGGTGCAAGCTGGAACATAGGAGGTTCCATATAAATGTGAGGAAGAACTTCTTCACAGTGAGGGTAACAGAGCACTGGAACAGGCTGCCCAGAGAGGTTGTGGAGTCTCCTTCTCTGGAGACATTCGTAACCCGCCTGGACATGTTCCTGTGTGACCTGACCTAGGTGTTCCTGCTCTGGCAGGGGGATTGGACTAGATGATCTTTTGAGGTCCCTTCTAATCCCTAATGTTCTGTGATTCTGTGATTCTGTAACTGAATCTGTTTAGTTTGAAGTGCTTTGTTTCACTATTAACACCTCTTTCAAGCTCTTCTAAAAATGCTGGCATAAAATCAGGCCTCTGACAGTGCAGTTCAACTGGTTTGCTTTTCCAGAGGGAAGAGAAGCCACTGCTGTTTGCCAAAAAGTGCTTAAATGCACTCACTCTTCACAGAAACAGGGCCACTAGACCTTGTATCTGTCCTGGGGGAAAATAATAATTAAAAAAAGCAGTAGTTTTAATGACAAGTGGGAGGTAAATATCATTGGCAAAGGCATCCCTGTCTCTAACTAGATGTCTCCTCTGGCTGAAAAAATCTAACTTTCATGACCTCTTCCTTCAGTCCTTTTCTGTAGGCAAGCAGCTGGTTCCGATTAGCCTGAGGGAATGCCATCCCAGGGCTGGTGCAGAAGTGAACATTCCATATGAAACCTACAGCCTGCATGAAGAAGGGAAAGGAGTATCCTGCAAAGATCATCAAATAATGATGACTAATGATCCATTTCCTACCTACATGATCTACCCAGAGACATTATCTGACTGACGTGTTTTTTCAGCTTCTCTTTTAAAAAAAAAAGTGTTTTAGTGCACAGAAGCCACTGGACTGATCTAGGGAGACTATGTTACACTATTTTTCTTCTTAAAGCTGTATTAAAATTAACAAAAGAGTCTTCCCCACACCAGAAACGGCTGCCGAGAGGTAAAAGCTAATTCTAGCTCTTTCTGGGTCTCCTCCCAGGCATTAAGAGTCCTATAACCCTGTTGACATTGCCCTGCGCCACAGACACAAAACATCTTTAATTATGGAAATTGGATGATTAAATTAATTTCCACATGCATTTAGCTTACAGTCTGTTGTTCCTGTTTCAGATATATGAAAGCTTGTCTGCTTGTCCTCTCATCTGGTTTTTGGTCAGTACTGGATCAGTTTGTCTAATAAAAGGTAACATCCCTCCCACTAAATCTCACATTGTTAATTATAATTAAAGTCAAGCTGAGGTAACACATACTCAACAGCAGTGGATCCAAATACACATGATTTTGTGAAAGAGAGATGACCAGTGGGACATGCCACACGTACGTTTAGTATATATGGAAATGTACTCATTTCCTTCATGGAAAAGGAAGATCTTTCAGACATAAGATACAGAATTTATGGATGGCTAGCTTGAATTTGGCATTGGAGAGGGAGAGTCAGTAGAGGAGGGGAGAATCCTTTTCCAAAACTGAACAAGTTAAAAAATTCCCTTAAAAATTTTTTCAAAATGGAAAAATGTAATGGCTATTTTATGTCTGTGTGTTCATTTTACATGTATTATTTCTCATGTTTGAAACAGGCAGTTTTCAGAGCAGAAGTATACATACCAATTTTAATTGTCCACAGGTATAAAAAGTACCAAATCTAAGAGTGAAAAAGTAATATAGGAGAAAAAAATTGCAGAAGAACTTGAAAGATAAGAAAAATATGGAAAAAAGAGGGTTTTCTGCCCTTGCAAATGGTAAGTAAGATAAAGATGGTAAATAAGCTAAAATAGAAATAACAATCCATTCTTCTGTTTTTACAGAGCTGTGATATTTCCCCCCCTGAAAGCTGCAGATGCCTTGGGAGGCTCCTGATAGCCTCCCCAGGGCATGGATCGGTCAGGCTCAAGTGTCTGAGCTCTGCAAACACACCCACATCCAGCTCTCCCCTGTAGGAGACTTCAGCGGGAGATCAGAAATCACACACGAGCTTAATAATGGGCAGGCATATTTTATGCATCATCATTATTTTGCAGCTTCAGGAAACCTGGCTTGGAAAGTCATGCTGAATCTCCCCAAAGACAGTTTTTCTGTTTTTATAAGTAAATTGCCCCACTAAGAGAAGTGTGATCAAGACTTGGGGCAGAGTCCTAAATGTAAACTGGCTCCAGGAGAGGTACACAGTTCAATGAATCGGTTTCAGTGGGTTTCTAAGGAGTTACCACTGACTGCCCTGTGAAAGAAGTTACAGGGAACCCACCATCCCATTGGACCATTTGATTTCTATTTTGAGCCATGGCATTTTGTCAGCTGCCCAAGAATTTATGCAATGTCAGACAAATGCTACCAGATCCAAACAACTGATGATCAACCTTTTTCTGGACCAGTTTTGGAAGAAGACCCTAAAGCTCATAGCCATTCTCAGAATCATCTTCTGGGGATCAAAGGACAAACTTCAGACAAAACCATTTTTCTCCAGTCTTCTCCTAAATAGGCTGCATTTTGTCTGGGGTGGCTGTCCATGACCAGTGTTTGAACACAAGAGAGTGGCTGCAGTTTTGAGCCTCCATTGCCTGCATGATATCCAGATTCACAGCAGTAATGAAGAGTTATTTTCTTTCAGACTCTGTACACTGTAAATCACAAAATGATGAGACATCACTATCTGATCCTGCTCCTGTTCCTATTTATAGGAGTTTCACTACTGTTCTCTGTGACAGCAAAAACTGCCTGGAAATGTGCATATTTCAGATACACCTGGACATACAGGATTTATCTCTAAGTTGGTGTGACAGACACTTCTACAGTGGCACAGAGCTCATTACTGCAGACATCACACTCACAAACAACCAAAATAAGAAGTGAAACAAAAATGTACATTTTACATTTTCTAATTGTAAAGCATTTCCTTTTCCTAATAACAGGTTCAATCATCTTCCCATTGACATAAATAGCATATTTGCTATTTTTCAGGATAAAATAGCATTGAAAGTTTCTGTGTGTATATATGTGCGTGTACACATGTTATCAGGCTTTTACTCTGAATAAAAAGAAAAAAAAAAGGATGTATATGATTCTAAGATGTTCAGGCACAGGTCTTCTTCCTTGCCAAGGTATTTTACCTATCTTCATGAGGCTGTGTTAGTCTCATACAAGGTAATAATGTCTTTTCTGCAAGAATCTGTTGCTATATTTTAGTTACACGTCCAGACGTTCAATAAGCAAGAAAGGAACTACAAGGCAACCTGCACAACCACTTCCAAGAGAGGTCATGCCCCACATGTAACCCTTTGAATACTTACATACTGGGGTCAGCAGTTGTGCTTAATATCCATGAGATATTCTACAATGACATTTAGGGTTATTTGTATTTTCATGCTTAGAAGACAATCCCATTATCAGATTTTGAAGAAATACACAAGCTCTTCCTCTACGCTCCTCCATTCTTAGAAAAAAAGGTTTTGTTGTCTGTTTTTTGGTGGCAGGGGAAGATGACCCCTGCTATAGATACTGGAGATAAGGAAAAGCTTCTCTTGGGAGAAAGAGTAGTTGTGGGACAGTCCATCTAACAAGAGGAATCTTTAAACATTTTTAGCAATGAATACTGAGGATGTCCAAAGCCCCATTTTGCAAGACAGGAATTGAGTAGCAATGGCAAGGAGTGTGGGATTCTCATAAGATTGCACATATCTGTGGCAGAGCCAGAGGAGCAATCTGCCTGACGAACCAGGGCCATAGCAGGGATACTGCAGGCATTGCCTAACTGCATGCTTTTCCCTCCAAAATCTCTCAGGGAGAGACAGAAGGCGGGGCGCACCAGTCTTAATGGAGGCTTTTCCCCCCAGACTTCTGCCTAACAAAGGAAGGCTATGAAATAATTACCAACGAGAAAATTAAATGCCCAGTATTATCCCTCCAGCTCCAGCTGTCCAAATAATACAGCAATGTTAGAGATATGACTAAAAATGCTGACTTAAGGTCATTCCTGGCTTAATTTCACCACAACCAATAGAGGCAGATCCGTGGTAGCTGAAACTAACTTATGTCCAAAACACAGAGTTAGTAAGGTACACAAAGTGTTGTACTACATGGATCTTGCAGTTAGAACTCATGTCCTTACCTTATAAAAGAACAAACACATCTGGTAGAGCTAAGGCCAAAAACATGAATGCTAATTAAAATGGCAGTCAAAGCAGACTGTTATTCCACTGCTCAGGCTGAAATACCTGCTCAACAGCAGCTTCACGTTGCTGCAGGGAGCACCAGCCCACATTCCTCCAGCAGGACTGAAACTAAACTGACGGTGCTGTTCTCTGGTTATCAAATAACGCCAGTGAAGGTTTTCACAAGCACACTGGATTGAAGCTCGACCTTCAGTTTTCCTGCAGCTGAATCTCTCATTAGACTTATGCAAACATCATCTCAAATTTCAGATGAATTCTGCCTGAGGCTGTGATCTGGCCCAGGTTCATGTGAAGCAGCCAGCTTTGGATCTCCAGAATGTGCTCATGACGAAGACCTTGTCAGAGTGCTCCCTCGCTGGTTCCAGCAACTAGGGTGCAGTCCCACAGAAAGGATCGCCTGTTTCTAGCTGGTATTCCCATTTCAGTTGTGCTGAAGAAGGGATGATGGCCAGGAAAACAATAGAGGCTTCGGTGCCACACAACAGGCACTCATCTGACTTTGCAAAGGCTCTGGACCACCACCCTTAAAAGTAAATTTGTGATGTTATTCACCATTAGCACAGCAGCTGTACATGACAGTACAGAGCAAAGCAGACTCAGGGTTTTACTGCCTGCCCTCACCTTAGCTTAGGTGGGAAAACCAGTGCCAGTCCTGCTGCCCAGTCCCAGTGTTCCCACCACACCTCTGGTCTCGCAGTCTCCTGGTGCAGGATGACAGCCAAGTGGAAAGCAAAGGCTTTTCTATTTGTTTAAGTTTTTTTATTTGGTTAACATAGGTTTTCCCCACAAAATCTAGTGAAATCTTGCTCCATACACAGGGATGGCAGGGCTGTCCCTGCCTTATGCTTGTTCCTCCACCCCAAAGTGAAATCTCCCAGGTATGGCTCAGGACAACCTCGGACTTGCCCCACTTCTCCGCTTCTGCCCACTACGAGGCACTGCCCTGCTCTCCCAGCAGTGCTCACAGCCAAATTGCCTGGCTTTGCCCTGTTATCAGGGGATTGTCATGGTGTAACCTTTCACTTTTTAACAGAAATATCCTAACAACATCTTTTTTGCAAGCTTGCATTCCCTGACTTCCCTTTAAGATTAGCCTGCCTTGGGGAATACCTCACCCCGTACTCTTTCTCATCCCACTGAACCTGAAATGTGTTTCCCAAGAGATATCCGGAGTCCTAAGCTCAGGAAGGATGCACAGTTCATGGAAAGGCAGAGGTGCTGGATGTCCTGAGTCTGAAGTCCTGGGTGGATGTCAGCAGCTGGCTAGTTTGGCATCTGTTTTGAGTCAATGCTTATCTTTTCTCTGAACCCAAGGTTCAGTTCATATTCCACCCAGAAGATGAAAGGGAGAGATGCTGATGGACAAAAACAATTTTCTGTATAAAATGGAGTTGCCTGTCCACATGCAGCTTAGCTGGAAGAGAACAGAGTTAGTAAGAAACATCTGCTTGTGTTGGAAATTAAATGTCACACTGAAGGGCAGTACTTCAGTATTTCGCAGAACTGTCACAGGATATGTTTGTATGTACTAACTTCATCCTTATTACTTGGCACCACAGGTTTTGGGGTGGGGGGATGAGAATTTTTTTTCTTTTTTCCTATTTTTCTTTTTTTCCCTTCCCCCCCCTTTATTTTCCTTTTTCCTATTTTTTTTTCTTTTCTATTTTGTCATGGACGGAGCTTTAAAAACTCAAATACAGTGGCAGGAAAATCCTGGTTTTGTCAAGCTCAATGGCTTGACAGGGCAACACACGTGACCTAATTTTACAGACAGCTTTGTGTCTCTTGTTAACAGCTTGCGAATGAGTGCACATAGAGAAAAACAGCAGCCAGTGGAGTATGAGTAATCCAGCTGGGAACGTGGTTTGTTATGGGGATGCAGAGAGTGCCTGCTCACAGCATGCATCACCCCACAGCAGCAGACCACAGTGTGTGACTCCCCTGCTGAAGGAGGACATGAGCTGGCCATCACACAGGGCCTGGTGGCAGACACACTGGTTTTGTTGGACGGGAATGGGAGCAAGTGGCTGAATGACCCCCCCACTGGCAGGTCCTGCTCCTTCCCCTCATGTCCTGCACCTCTTCTTCGAATGCACCTTGTGGGCTTCACTTCTTCAGTTACTCTTTCTCCTCTCCAGGACTTAGAAGCTTCCTTCAAAGCTCATTGAAGTGACAATGGCCTTTCAGCCATCCTGGGTCTCAGGTACCCACAATCATCTGTGATCCCTCCCTTGTGCCACTTGTTATGAAAAGAAATCTCACTCGCAGCCTTTCTGCACTCGGGAAAGACTCCTCTCATGTTGCAAATCCCAGACTTGCCTCTCCTGCTTTCTATGACCATGCAAGCACACTATCCTAGATAGGCGTAATCCTGGGATCCAGCCTGTTTCTAAGACTGCTTGCAATATTTTAACCTTTCTATTTTCTTATGTTATGAGACCCAGAGAGGGGCTAGTGTTCCCATAAAGCATGAAGACATTAAAGAGGGAAATTTATGACTGATCACAACCTGGTTCTCAGTATTAGTTTTAAATTTGTCATTCATTTGGCAAAGCTTACATCCCTAACCAGCATTCAGTTTCAAGTAGGTTTCTGATCAGGAGAAATGGGCCACCAGGCACAGTGGAGTGCTTTTCCCAGCATTTGTTTTAATCCCTTTTTACATATTGAATTCTTTGTTTACATTAAATTAACTCTAGAGTTCAAAATGTAGTTCTGCTTATTAAAAGGCTCTGGCAACGAGGAAGTGGTAAGCGGTTTACAAAAAGATCTTGAGGACTGATGTCCAAATGGGTCTTTGTCATATTTTTAGGCTTGAGATTCCCAACTGGCTTGAGACTAAAGCTGTTATGTGGGGACCAAGAAGCTCATTTAGCATTTGGGTTACTGTGAGGGCCATATGGTTATGGGAAAGAGTGGAGAGAATCTCTGCAGGCTGCTACCTACATGAGGCCATGGTGCAAGACCAGCTTTCTGGCTCCCCAATGATCTCCAGACACAGAAGGGCAGAGATAAACTGAGGAGTATGAGAGGCTTATAGTCAGGGCCAAGAGGGACCCATAAGCTAGGTTTGTAAGCAAGTTCAGCATGGATGCTATCCTGCTTTGTAGTTAACTTCTACTGTGGGTTTACATATTGCTTTTAGGCCAGGTCCTTGTAGAGGTAACTTGGTTATGTTGAAGACCCAGGGCTAGCAGCAGGGTCCAGACTGCCTCCAGGAGGACTCTGGCAACCCAGACAGAGGTCCCTTACAGACAGGTGGAGGTCCAGGTCTCTGGCTGCAGGGAGTGCCTGAGCCTGTCAGAGAACAGCAGAGACTGGCTGTGTGAGGTGCGAGCAGATCAGTGATCTGCTGGGCATGGTGGCAGAGCTGAAGGAGGAAGTGGAGAGGCTGAGGAGTGTCAGTGAGTGTGAGAGGGAAAGACTGTTGGTGTCATGACTTAGCCTCCCTGAACCAGGCCCAGCAGACAGGTGGGGCTCATGATGCAGAACACTCCCTGTCCCCTCTTTGCCTGGCTGAGTGTGATGGCTCACAGGACAGTGAGCAATGGCAACAAGTTCCTGCACGGCACAAGCGGTGTGGGAAGTGTGTCCTGAGGGTAACTGTCCCACCTCCCCAGGTGACCTTGCAAAATAGATATGATGCCCTGCAAGGGGAACCAACTGGGTATGAGGATGATGGTTCACCAAACTTGGAGGTGCCACTGAGGCCAAGTCAGATCATGCCTTGCATCCAAACCACCTGGGTTAAGAAATAAAGGTGGGGCCTAGTCATAGGTGACTTGATTCTAAAGGGAGTGGAAGGCCCTATATGCAGGCCAGACCCGCTTCTTAGGGAAGTCAGCTGCCTCCCTGGGGCCAGGATTAAGGATATACGGAGAAAATTCCTTATCCTAGTTCAGCCCTCAGATTACTGCCCTTTACTGATCTTTCAGGTAGGCAGTGATGAGGTAGTCACCAGAAGTCTAGGGGCAATGAAGAGACACTTCAGGGCCCTGGGATGGCTGGTTAAGGGATCAGGCGCACAAGTGGTGTTCTCCTCCATCCCACCAGTTGTAGGGATTGATGAGGGGGTAAACAGGAATTGCCAGCAGATTAACTCCTGGCTCTGAGGCTGGTGCAACTGACAGGACTTCTGTTTCTTTGATCATAGGTTGATCTTCAGGATACCAGACATGCTGGCAAAAGGTGGGGGAAGCCTAACCCGAAGGGGGAGAAGGATCCTAGGACAAGAGTTAGCAGGGCTCATTGCAAGGGCTTTAAACTAGGTTTGAAGGGGGACAGGGATAGAACCAGAATTACTAAAGTGAAGCCTGGGAGCAGCATGCCAATGCTTGTGGGCAATAGTGCTAGCAAGTTCTTGCACTCTGTTGTCTCAGTGGAGGTGGGGGATGGTGATCCATGTAGTAGCGAAGACATGAGGGGTAATAATAGGTTGGGAACTACAGAAAGGTCTGAGCATGGTCAGGTGGAAATTAGGGCTTGTCCCCCCAAAAAAGTGGCAGGGCAATTAGCCCAGCTGAAGTGCATCTACACAAATCACTCAGCACGGGCAACAAACAGGAGGAGCTGGAGGCCATGGTGCAGCATGAAAACTATGATTTAGTTGCTATCACAGAAACGTGGTGGGAGGACTCGCACAACTGGAGTGCTGCGATTGATGGCTACCAACTTTTCAGAAGGGATAGGCAAGGAAGGAGAGGTGGTGGGGTGGCCCTCTATGTTAGAGAAGGAATTGAATGCCTTGAACTTAAAAATGTGAATGACAGTGTGGAGCGTTTATGGGTAAGAATCAAGGGGAAGACCAATAAGGCAGACATCTTGGTGGGAGTCTGTTATAGACCCCCCAACCAGGATGGAGAGGCTGATGAAATATTCTATAAACAAGTGGCAGAGATCTCATGATTGCTCGATCTTGTTCTTGTGGGGGACTTCAACTTCCCAAATGTCTGCTGGAAATATAACACGGCAGAGAGATCAGTCCTGGAGGTTCCTAGAGTGTGTGGAAGACAACTTCCTAACACAGCTGGTAAGGGAGCCACCTAGGGACAACGCCCTACTGGACCTGCTGCTTGTTAACAGAGAAGGTCTTGTGGGAGATGTAAAGGTTGGAGATTGTCTTGGGCAGAGTGACCATGAAATGATAGACTTTACAGTTCTTGGAGAAACAAGGCAGGGAGCCAACAGAGCCACCCTGGACTTCTGAAGGGCAGACTTTGGCCTGCTTAGGTGCATGGTTGAGAGTGTCCCTTGGGAGGCAGTCCTGAAGGTCAAAGGTGACCACGATGGCTGGTCATACTTCATGGAGCAACTCTTAAAAGCTCAGGAGAAGGCCATCCCCAGGTCTCAAAAGACAAGCCAGCAGGGAAAAAGGCCAGCCTGGCTAAATAGAGAACTTTGTCTGGACCTCAGGAACAAAAGGAAAGTCTATGGCCTTTGGAAAAAAGGGGTTGGCAACTTATGAGGAGTAATGTAGTAAATATAGTGAAGCTGTGCAGAGTGAAAATTGGAAGGGCCAAAGCTCAAGTGGAACTCAACTTGGCCACTACGGTTAAGGACAGTAAGAAGAGGTTCTTTCAGTACCTCAATAGAAAAAGGAGGACTGGGGAAAATTTTGGCCCACTGATGAACGGGGCGGGCACCCTGGTGGCAGAAGACACAGAAAAGGCAGAGGTACTGAATACCTTCTTTGCCTCGGTCTTCACTAATAAAGTGGTGTCTTGTGAATCCCAAACCGTAGAGGCAAGAAGGAAGGTCTGGAGAGATGAAGACTTTCCCTCGATAGATGAAGACTGCATTAGAGACCACTTGGCCAAACTGGACATCCATAAATCCATGGGCCCTGATGGGATGCACCTGTGAGTACTGAGAGAGCTGGCTGATGTTCTTGCTGGGCCACTCTCCATCATCTTTAAAAAGTTGTGGAGAACAGGAGAGGTGCCTGAAGACTGGAGGAAGGTCAATGTCACTCCAATCTACAAAATGGCAAGAAGGAGGACCCAGGAAACTACAGTCCAGTTAGTCTTACCTCCATCCCTGGGAAGGTGATGGAGCGACTCATTCTGGCAGTCATCTCCAAACATGTTGAAGAACAGAAAGTTATTGGGAGTGGTCAGCATGGATCTACCAAGGGTAAATCATGCTTGACCAATCTGCTTGCCTTCTATGATGTTATAACAGATTGGCTGGATGAGGGGAGAGCAGCAGACGTCATCTACCTTGACTTCAGCAAGGCTTTTGACACTGTCTCCCATAACATCCTCATTAGGAAACCCAGGAAGTGTGGGTTAGACGAGGGGATGGTGAGGTGGATCGAGAGCTGGCTGTGTGTCAGATCACAGAGGGTTGTGATCAATGGAGCAGAGTTGAGTTGGAGGCCTGTAACCAGTGGTGTCCCCCAGGGGTCAATACTTGGCCCGGTCTTGTTCAATATACTCATCAATGACCTGGACAAGGGAACAGAGTGTATCCTCAGCAAGTTCACTGATGATCCCAAGCCGGGAGGGGTGGCTGACACGCCAGAGGGCTGTGCTGCCATCCAGCGGGACCTGGACAGGCTGGAGAGCTGGGCAGAGAAGAACCTCGTGAGGTTCAATACGGGCAAGTGTAGGGTGCTGCACATGGGGAAGAAGAATGCCAGGCACCAGGATAGGTTAGGGGGGACCTCCTGGAAAGCAGTTCCGAGGAGAAGGATCTGGGAGTCCTGGTAGACAGTAAATTATCAGTGACCCGGCAATGTGCCCTTGCTGCCAAGAAGACCAATGCCACCCTGGGCTGCACAGGGAAGTGTGTGGCCAGTAGGTTGAAGGAGGTCATTCTTCCCCTCTACTCTGCCCTGGTGAGGCTGCAACTGGAATACTGCATCCAGTTCTGGGCTCCCCAGTTGAAGAGAGACAGGGAACTACTGGAGAGAGTCCAACGGAGGGCAATGAAGATGACTGGGGGATTGGAGCATCTCACCTATGAGGAAAGGCTGAGAGATCTGGGACTCTTTAACCTGGAGAAGAGAAGGCTGAGGGATGATCTAATTAACATTTACAAATACCTAAAGTGGGGGCTGAGGGAGGATGGAGCCAGACTCTTTTCAGTGGTTCTCGGTGACAGGATGAGGGGTAACCGGCACAAGCTGGAACAGAGGAGGTTCCATTTAAATATGAGGAAGAACTTTTATTGGTGAGGATGCCAGAGCACTGAAACAGGTTACCCAGAGAGGTTGTGGAGTCTCCTCTGGAGATTTTCAAGACTCGCCTGGATGCAGTCCTGAGTGATGTGCTCTAGGGGATCCTGCTTTAAAGTAGGGGAGTTGCACTAGATGATCTCTGGATGACCCTTCCAACTCTGAAATTCCGTGATTCTGTGAAGCGCTGGAGAAGCCATAGGAAGAGCCAGTGCTGCCAGTGCAACTTCAGCACAGGAAGTGTCCATGTTAAGGCACAATTTGAGCTGCAGTTGATTGTGACCCCAGACTCATCCTCACTCATGGGAGGTTATGCAATTCTAGCACAGTTCCCCTTCCCTGATTTCCATATGCCTGCTCCTCAGCAGAGCCCAGGACCACCCCTGACTGGGCCACTAGCACCAGGATGGAGTTGGGACAAGCCATAGGGCTACTGGAAGGGTGGTGGGTATTCATGGTTAGGCTTCAGAGTGGGAGAATGCAACAAGAAAAGCTATCAGGTCAAAATGAAGCACTGGCCACAAGCTACTCAGCCTCGCCTTTGCATGTTTTCTGATTTTGGCTTTTGTTGCCCTTCACTTTCCTTTTTTTTTCCTTTCACTTTTTTGTTGCCCTTTCCTTTTCCTAACAGAGTATCAACAATAATCTAGGACACAGCCTCACCCACCCCACAAACCTAAGATCTAAAAATAGATCTTAGCAGCGATCCGCACAAGGTCCTAACTTAGGCTACTAGGCTTTTCTCAGACTCCTTATTTTCCTTATTTTTTTCTCCTAGCCTGAACTTCAGCCTTAATCACAGCCCTTGTTTTAGCTAGTTTTAGATCTGGTCTGGTGACCTCTGTGAAACCCAGACCTCAACAATATCCTGTGTTGAGGGTTTTTAGAAACTGAAACTCTAGTTCAGTGACATTAAAGCAGAAATTAACACTCCCTCCCTGGTTTCTCCCTTCAAATACTGTGATGCTGCTAATTCCAACACTAGCAATACTCTAAATCTGAACCCTGGGCCATTTCTACCTATGAACCTCAGGTAAAAACAGTTTGGGAATAATGGTAATATTAACTTGCAACTTTTCTGGTGACCTATTTTGAATTTCTTCCTCTGTCCAGTTGCTCACCTTAACCAACAACTAACACTGTTCTCAGTCTGCGTCATGCAACACTCATGAAATCCAGGTTTAAAAGTAATTGTGGGACCAAGTGTTACTGGTCCAGATTGTTTGGCAATTTTAAATACCTTTTTTGATTTAACTTTCTGGTGCCCCTTTTTTGACCCTAGGCCCAGTATATTTATGAAAGACAAAAAAGCAACTGGGGGATTACTCTAAACATTGCTGTCACCACAGTTCTTCAATTTCTTGAAGCCTGGATCCTAATTATGGACCACTAAAAATGGAAGACCTAAAAGCATCCCTGGAACTGATGCCTATTTCCTCTCAGCTCCATTTGGAAACTTGTTCTGAACATCCTCATCAGAGGTGACCATTTATTTCTAGCTTCCTAAATCCTATTCAGATGCTTGGTTGTTGTCCTGTAATACCAGTGACTTTCTGAACAAGAAAATGTGGATCCAGGCTGATTCCAGCTCTTAGCACAGCACAGCTTATCCTTCCCGAGTTTCCCATTTCTCCATACCCCTAGTTTTACTGTCTCCATAGCTCTGGAAAGTAGCTCCAGGGACTTGTGGCAATACCAAACTCAAAATGTTAATGTACTCTTACGACAGAATCAAGCAACAGCCCAAAATGCAATCTGCTCTCAGGTTCTTCCTTCCGCTATATCCCATCCATATTTCCCTCACCAGAGCTATAACCCCTGTCCTAGTTTTAGTCTTAATGCTCTAAACCCTGTGAAACTTTCAGCCTAACATTGCCAATTTGCACAAAGGAAAAAAAAGAAATAGCACCCCTGTGAACATATTACCTTTTATTTCTTCACTGATTAGCCTGCCTGAAACCCTAGCACTGATCCCAGATTCTACCCCTATACTAGCCATAGTCTGGCATCACCTATAAGTGTCAGACAAATCTGTTTCTCTGAGAAAGATGACTAATCAGATTCTCAATGATAGTTTCAGAATAAATCTCATAACATCTGAAAATCTCATAACATAAATATCATGACATAACTCATAAATCTAAGAGATGAGTGATGTATTTTTGGTCAATTGCTTAGTGTGGGAGTCAACTGGTCAACAACACTTGTACCTTCAATTCTCATTCAATGCTTTGCTTTGCAAGCAACTGGGGCTCTATATAACATAACATTGTTTATATTAACCATGTAAATGAGTTACATATACCATGGTACTCCTGGGTGCTTCCTTATGGTACAGGAGTTTGCACAAACTGAAAAGGGAAAGAAGGAAGGCTGAGGTGGATGCCTCATTCTAGTCATCCAGCTAGGATGAAAAGAAAGCTCTGTTGCACATCAGGAAGGCCTTCTGGTAAGAAAAGTGGAAACATAAATTGCTCTTAGGTGGATACCACCACGGAGAGAGGTCTGGCGAGGTCTGGCACTGATTTCTGGATTGCTGGCCATAGTCAACTGCCACCTGGGAACCTATGACTCTGAGAACAAAGGGTTTGACATATGGCCTTGACAAAATTAAACATGCCACCACTCAAAAGGATTGGAAGTACACAGAAAGTGTTGTTTCTGCGATGCATGTGACAACTCAATGTGACACAAAAGGAGGTGTTAAATATATAAACTTATCATAGGATAGAAAAGGCAGCCCTTTCACTAATTTTCAACCAAATGGTTGAAGAAGGATATGGTATTGAACTGTATTAAGTGATATTTACAGGCCCCAGCAAGATAAAGATGGGAAATAGTTTAAAACTTTAGGATACCATAAGAATTGATTTTGGAACAATTTTTCCAGTAAGCCACTACATTTCTCTGAAATGCTGAAATATTTTGACTGATCCCATTCAGCTACATGCAATACTTACCTAAAGCTTTTGTGAATCTGATATAAGTTACTTCGTGGGGAAAAAGCAAATAAGCATTTGTGATGGATACTAAGAAAAGGTGGTCTTCCAGATTTTCAGATCAGGCACCAGAGAGATGATGTAGTCCAGTTACAGGAAATCTCTTTCAAATGTTCCTTCCCCCAGGACAGAAGAAAAATTGCTTCCTTTTCCTATGCCCTTGTCATCCAGAGGTCAGGGAGAAAGTCTAATGAAAGGAAAGCACCCCTGGTTTACTTGCATTTACTACACTTATCATGCTCATGTTTGGATTTGGGCTGTGCAATACGTCTTCTCGAAGGTCAGTGCTAGAAAATTCTCTATATTGTCTGGACAATAACATAAGCTTTTGCTTAGACAGATGCCTCATTGTGAAAAGTAATTTGCAGAATATTTATACAGTTTAGCTTACTTCATCAGTGAGATACAGTTTACCAACTGTTTTTAACAGTATTTTTAACAGTGAAAAGATTGTAGTATTGCCTATAGCTGTTAGAAAAATGAGATTTTTTTTTATAGCAACACTGCTCGAAGGAAGATTTAAAATGATGACTAAGTTTTTTTCTTTCTTTTCTGTTTGGAGGCTCTCTTGTAAATGAAGTTCAAGGAAAAAGGCCTTTTTGAATCTTACATTTTGAAAAAATAACCTGAAACTGAAAAGGAGAATTTACCAAGTCTACAATGTTTTGAGAACAGATACATAGGAAATTTAGTTTTGGATCAGAATTAAGGATTTCCTATTGTGAGTCTCTACATAGGCTTGTTTGGTATACAGAAACAAATTTTTCCCTGGCTTGTTCATTAATGTGGGGAAGAGAGATCTTGTCTTTCTGCTTGGGATGGAAATGACATCCCTCAGTGGAAGAGTCTTCTCCTGTTGGCATAGCATGTGGGAAAATCTGTGTCCATTTTGGATAAGACTGTAAAATAAAGACCATTGCTGTCCCACATCTTTCTGGAAATGGAGATTTGGGTTTCTGTACAGCCCTGGAGGCAGCACCCTGTTACACATGTTCAGCAGACATCTTTCCTCTAGGTTGGCAGAGGGTCTGCTGCAAGCACGACCTTCTGCGTTTAGGCTCATACCCATCAAGTAAACCTGGATGTCTAGCTCCTCAGAGTTTCAATGGAAGACAGAGGCAGAAGCACTTCTGTGTTTTTGGACTTCATTCTTTACTTCAGTTTATACGAGTCTTAGTTTTTCCTTTGGGAAATTTTGTACTCCCGTTGCTGGTCACATCAACAGGATGGCATCACTGCACCTACCCAGGAATTTTGAGCAGATGAAGACAGAAGATAAGATTGCTCTCAGGCATGGCACTTCCCTTGTACACCTCCATGCATGACCTCCTATGTTACAGCAGTGGTGGTTTTAGTTCAGCTGATCAGATAAAGACTGTGTTTTAAATGATTCTGCTGTTTGGGTGAATTGTTATACAAAATATTTATGCAAGCCTTATTTGTCTTTTTCTGTGCTGTGTTTATACACATGCAATCCAAGGAGCTTCATATGCCCAGTAACACAAAAAGCTTATTTCAAAAGCGGTTGGATTTTCCTTCCTTCTTTCTTGTAACATTGTGTTTGTTTTATGCTATCTGATGCAGCCAATAAACGCACCAGTACTACAAAAAGACGCTGTTCTCCCAGATTTGAAAGGAAATGTTGTCATTGCCAGCTCGGAGATACGAGCACGTTTGCTAAGAGAAACGTCCACCAAACCCATACATCTTTGTCATTTCAGTTAAGTACTTAATGAGTCAGACGTCTGGTCCTCACTGGATGCCTCTGCATAAGGTCTTTGTTCAGTGGGCCGAAACAGTCCCAAGCCTGTTTGTAAAGACTGCAGAGCAAGGCTTGTCTTCTTCATCTGGGATGAGAAAAGCATGCACAAGACAAGGATCCTTTCCCTAGTGTTGTACAACACAACCCATGGGACATTTCTCTGAGATAATCCGTACATACCTTTTGTGTTTAGATTACTATTCTCTCCAAGTAATAACATGCAAGAAAAGAAAAAAAAAAAGGGAAAAACCTAGAAAAAATGGTTTCATTCAGGAATGGCAGCTTTTTTCCTAATTATCCCCAGAGTGTATTCAATGTCAGTGACTTTTCAGTGTTTTTGAGAGAGAAACTAATAATGATAAAGACAACAGATGTATCCCTCCAACTTTACTGAAAGAACTATTTTGATTCAAAACACTTAGGCTGCATTTATAAACCACTTACTGGGGCCTAATTTCCGTTGCTTTGATGTCAATGTGCTTAGTTTGAAACTCAATGTAAATCAAGCCCCCTTTCAGCCCCAGGAAACATGGGGAAGGTGCCAACAGTGGGAAGTTCCTTGTGGGCTCACTAGGAAGAGCAGCTGCTAGACCATAGAGAACTAGCCTTTGCAGCTCAGGGTGGGTGGATGTGATATTGATAAGAGGGTCTCAGTGTGATTCAGCTTTCAGCATTTGAGCCAGGAGTCCCAGAGGAAAGCTGAGACACCAAAACTTGGCTTTGAGAAGGCTGGTGTATCTTGGGAATTGGACCTCGCTTTCCTCAACTAAAAAGACAGATTCTAACTCCAGCTCCAGCTTAGCCACCCCTATGAACCCTCCTCACGAGTGTACCCACATTAACTTTATTAGCACCTGCCAACAATTATCACCCCACCGACCCCTAGTGAGGTGGCCTTCCCTGGGATAACAGCAGTGACAAGGCTGATAGCTCATTTCTGTCCTCTGCCAGATCAAATATTCACCCTCATCCAAGCCTTAGCTGTAGCCACCATTGTTCTAAATGACCTTTAACAGCCAGAGTATCATAATGGCTTAACTGACTATCAGGATGTTCTTGCCCAGGATGCAGGTATTTCACTGAAGAATTTGCATAGAGTAAGAGCATGTGTGTCTCGAACAACCACAACAAGCAGCTACTCAGCATGCTGACCTACTGCGACCCAGCCGGGATCCCACTTCCTGTGGGATGTGACATGTAAGGAGGAAGAGGGGCAGATGCGTGAGACAAGTTTCAAGGAAGTAAGTGCATAAACACACACCTCTAAATTCTGGAGACAGAGGAGGCAGATGCAAACACCAAACACACCGCAAAGTGGACTAGACACCTTAGCTTTCTGTCAGCCAGGACTAATTCCTTCCTGAATATTTCATGCCATCCTGCTCACTTAAGCCTCCAGGTTAGAGGTGAAAGCCAGCCAGAATGGAGGGAAATCAGAACATTTCCTCTAGTGAGGATACCACCTGCATTTAGAAAATTCATGATTCTTTAAGAGTTTGGTTTCATAGCAGAACATGAAGTCCCCTAATCTCAGTAAAGTGAAACAGAGTGTGTGAAGGCCTCTAGAAAATCCTGTCTCAGACCAATATGAAAACCAGAAAGCATTGGTGGAGAGTATGTACTTACCCAGGTCATCCGACATGCAGCTAATCAGAGGGGGAGACTGTTTCTCCCAGGCTGTATTCCACGTATCACATAGGAGACCCGTCACTCTGTTTCCCATCAGGCGTGCAGGTTTAGACTGCGGCTTATGCTTGTTATTGTGACAGCATCATCTTGTCATTAGGAAATCTTCAGCAAACAGACCCTCTGGTTGAGATGAAAACCAAAGCAATAATTCTGCCTCTCACTTCTGTTTGCTTGGGTGCACTAGTACTGATTGTGCCTTCAACGGGGCACAAATTCTTTTTATCCCTTTTTTGTGTCTCCACATCCACAGAGGCAGAAACAAAGCTAACAGTGTCACATTTTTGCTATTAGTCTCTGCTGCTGGCATGGAAGTACTTACGGTTTTTGTTTTAAAAACCACACTTAGACCCTAAGCCCCTGACCATAATGTTTGCCAGGTTTGTCACGACTGTGGGAGCCCAGGACCATCCGTCACATTGCAGCATTCTCCACTCCAGCCACAAACCTGATCAAAAGCCCAAGGATTTGACCCCATGCTCTTAAATATGAATAAGTGACTTTGGTGGCCAGGAGGTCACCACAGATTTTCAGAACATACTCAATGGCAGCTAATTGCCTTTCAGTATGTTGAGACGTTTTGACAATTAGAGAAAACAGCCAGAAACAAGTTCCTCGGGGAAATACATCAGTTTTCTAGTAACTTGTCCTCTTCACAAGCTTATATGTTTGAATGTACAGTGAATATTCCCATGAAGGTGACTGGTGACTATGATCCAGACACTAAAGACATTAAATCTTTTATAAGCATTATATAAATTGTTTTGTTATTTGCAGATGTTCTTGTGGCATTAACAGATACTGTAACCAGATACTGTAACTGTAGACCAATATTTTAACTGTACTAAGTATAGACTGCAGTCTATAAACCACAGACTAGCTAATAACAATTAACTTTGGACTAATTTATTAACTATATTAACAACTATCTACTATATATCCATTTCTGTCTAATACGATTTACTGAACAGATAACCCCTCAACAAGCCTTGGGTTTAAATTCTTCAAAACTTCTCACAAGCTGCAGCATTTAACATTGTCCTCTTGCAACCACCAGCAAAATTGCAAAATAAGTAACAGAGTAGCTCTAACCATGACAAAACAAAACACTACATTTATTATAAATTGAAAATCCCATGCCTGTGTGCATAGATACGTGAAAAGCCTCTACAGCACTCCTGTACAAACTGTCCCCCTAAATAAAAAGCCAATTCAAAGCTTGTACCTGATTCAGGTGCAATCTCCTTAAACCAGGTGTGGGCTCTAATGAACTGCATTTAGCACACTGACCTTGCTTGATAATTTGCACCTCTGATGGTTGACCTTATTTTAAAGGCTCAGCATGTTCATTCCCACGTGAAAAGCACCAACAGTACCTGTGGGTGAAATGTCGTGAGAAGGAGGTATCTTAGGTGAAGAAGTTTGACCTTTTCAGGTAATGGCACTAAGAGGAGTAAAACTGAGGGGTGGAGAGGGAGTCAGGTCATCGGTGCCAACCATGTGGTTTATTATCCTTGCTGTTTCACAGTCTTGCCCTGTTTGTGCCCATTTGTGGTTTCTTATTTCTTATTTCAGTTTTATCTCTTGATCTTTATTTTTACTGTGTGCCTCATCCAGCATTGCGCACCCTGTGGATCTAGCCATAGAAACATAGAATCATAGAATCACCATGGTTGGAAAGGACCTCCAGGATCATCAGGTCCAACCTTTATCCCATCATCTCCGTAACTACTAGACCATAGCCTCAAGTGCTTCATCTACTCATTTTTTAAACACCTCCAGGGATGGCGACTCCACCACCTCCCTGGGAAGCCTGTGCCAGTGCCTAACCACCCTCTCAGTAAAGAACTTCTTCCTAATAACCAGTCTAAACTTCCCCTCATGCAACTTGAAGCCATTTCCTCTCATCCTATCATTAGTAATTCGGGAGAAGAGACCAACACCAGCCTCACTTCAACCTCCTTTTAGGTAGTTGTAGAGAGCAATGAGGTCTCCTCTTCTCCAGACTAAACAACCCCAGTTCCCTCAGCCGGTCTCCATAAGGCCTGTTTTCCAGACCTCTCACCAGCCTCGTTGCCCTTCTCTGGACCTTGCTCCAGCACCTCAATGTCCTTCTTATCCTGTGGTGCCCAGAACTGGACACAGTACTCAAGGTGTGGTCTCACGAGTGCCAAGTACAGGGGCACGATCACCTCCCTACTCCTGCTGGTCACACCGTTTCTGATACAGGCCAGGATGCCATTGGCCTTCTTGGCCACCTGGGCACACTGCTGGCTCGTGTTCAGTCGGCTGTCAACCAACACCCCCAGGGCCTTTTCCACCAGGCAGCTTTCCAGCCACTCTTCCCCAAGCCTGTAGCGCTGCATGGGGTTGTTGTGGCTGAAGTGCATGACCCAGCACTTGCCCTTGTTAAACCTCATGCAATTGGCCTCAGCCCATCGCTTCAGCCTGTCCAAATCCCTCTGCAGAGCTTTCCTACTCTCAAGCCCATGAAAGAGACTCCAGGACACTGCCTTTATGCAAATACCCCCTTACAGTAGCAGAAGACTAACACCTCTGCTGATTGAAAATGCTGCCAAGCTCTATAATACCAGTGTCATGCCAAGGACCCCTTGACTCTCATCCCAGCAAACATCTCTGCAATGGTTTCTTTCCTGATTGCAGAATGAGATGCAGAATAATCAGGCCTTTAACCTCACTGGTTTCTCGATACTCTCCGCACCATAACTACTAGGATCAATGCACAAGTCTGAGAATCACCACTTAAGTCAAAAAAAAAAAAAAAATTGCACCAGGCAAATGAATGCAAATCATACAACAAACAAAGTTTTTGCATCTACGGGTATATTTCAATACTCTTGTGCCTATTCCTAAATTGAAAAGTGGCTTTTTTCCAGCTTTTCAAGCAGTTCCATTGCTGCATTGTGGTGGCAGCTCCTGAACAAACTTCTGAAATAGCAATACATTAACACTTCCAGCACAACTCACTAATGACTGAGGAGCTCTGAAGAAAAAACAGTATTTTTTTCCTTTTTCTGGCTATGCTGTTTGCCAAACCTGTATTCCCAAACAGGTAGTTAAGTATACTTCAGCTGGACAAAGAGTCCCAAGAAACACATACTCCACTTCCTGACATGCTCTGAACTGCTTTTAGTTCCATATTTCTGTACAAACACACCTAGTGGCTAAATTAGAGGATGCGAGCTACAGTAAATTACAGAGCATGTTAGACTCACGGGCCCGCTCTTCATAGTTAGGAGGAGGTTTGCTCTGAAACAGTTCCAAGTTTTCCCTCCTTGGTCTGCCCTTTCTTTTTCAAATGCCCCTTTTGCTTTTCTATTTATGCCTCCCTCTTCCCTTTCAGCACCTCAGCAGCCCCTCTTACATTGCAAGAGGGAGCACAGAACAAATGTCTTCCATTTGAAAAAGTAAAATGAAAAGGTATCCAATCCCAAATCCTCTTCATCACCCTCCCCACAACATACAGTTTTGCCCTTTTCTCCCAAGGTCTGTTTCTACTGGCGCTGCAGCTCTTTGCAGCCCAGCAGCCCAGCACAGGCATGTGAACAGCATTTGCTGCAGCTTTGGCAAGCAGGAGGGCTCTGGCCACGGCTCCTGGACTTTGCTGGCACATGCCACCACCAGAGCCCTCAGCACTTGGTGGGACCAGCAGTGAGGTGGGACAGGGAGAGACCCACAGACTCTTTGCTCCTGTCCAGATTCATGTTGCAACCACATATCTTAGCACAGCCCAGTGCAAGAGCCTGGCTGCATCCCTTGGTGGTGCTGCTTCCTCTGCTTGGTCACCTGCACTCAGCTGGGGTGGTCTGAAGAGCCTTGCATCTACTTTGTGTTCACAGCAAACATGAAATTGCTTTTCTGAACCTCCACTAAAAAGCTGCACAGTGGAAATATGGAAAATGGCACTGGAAGTCCAAATTTGAAAAGCAGCTACTGGATATTATGCGGAATTCTTCTTAAAGGATACAGTAAAAATATCTGGTTTAAAGGTTGTTAGCCAGATTGACTTTAACAGAAATATAACTTCTGTTTAAAAAAAAAAAAAAAAAAAGGGACATAGTCTTTAAAACTCATTCTTTTAAAATATTTT
The DNA here is from genome assembly GCA_028020825.1 of Podargus strigoides. Lineage (NCBI taxonomy): Eukaryota > Metazoa > Chordata > Aves > Caprimulgiformes > Podargidae > Podargus > Podargus strigoides. Next base: position 94,094,639 of record CM051663.1, read on the forward strand.
TCCCATGAAAAAATGTAGAATAAAGGTATACAAATAAATACCTTTATGCATACTGTAACTATGGAAACTTCTCTAGAAACAGCAGGCAAAAATATTCTTATTTTCATTTTCAGTAGGCTTTGAGTTTGAGGTAAATTTTAAGCTACATTTTTTGGCAGGCCCTCAGCTATGCCAAAACACTAAATGCAGTTAGAGGTGTTCAAAGACAGTTTTCAGTATAGTCTCTTCCTAACATTATGGGTACCTGAGGTCCAAACCAGATGCAAGGTTATTTAGAACAGCCCTAAGACAGCTCTAAGTCACATCTGTTTGTACCCTGAAGTTTAAATATCAGAGACAGACAGGAAATCATTAAATTTTGGCAAAGTCCACTCCTGTGACATTCTTTTCAGTCAGCAGAAGAAGCTTTTCTCCCTGCCTTGTATCAAGGAGCTGGTAAGCAAGAAGATCTGAGCAGAGAAGTCAAGCCCAAACTGGACCTTGGAAAAACTGTTGCTGAGTATTGTCATCAGTCCAAACAGAAACACGCTTGTTTTCATTTTAGACCACTACTGCAAAGAAGAGATGTGTGAGTCTAGTAAGCATGTGGAAGGACAACAACAAACCAAATCATTGACAGTCAAATGTAAAACTACGGTCTTGAAAAGCAGAGGACAGAAATCTAGGAGGAAATTGAGAAATAAAGCAAGAGGAGTGGTCAATGAATGGTAGCAAGGGGAATGGATTTTTTCAAAGCTGAAAGTAACGGCACTTTTCCAAGAAATTATTTAAATCTGAAATGAGCAGATGCACCACCAAATGGAGAACACACTTTACAAGATGTGAATGCCATCTTGACCATTTCAAGGAATCAAGGTGTGAAATTAGCAAAGGGCTCCAAGAATGGTTCCTAACACAACAGATGCGCACTCATGCTTGTTAATAACGGGGTTTCCATGAGACGACTGCCAAATGGTAGCACTTCACATCTAGGTGCCAGCTCCACACCCACAAATTGGCCCGCTACGTGTCTAAGTGCTACCATCCACTGAGCTTCAAACTCACATGGGTCAGCAGGCTGATGTGTAAGTGGTACCATTTGCATCCACTAAGGTACTGCAGGAGCAAAACAGTTGAGAAATCAATAATTCAAATAAGATAGACACAAATAATTTATTAATCCTGTATCTACAACCACATATCTCCCTCTTGAAAAGTAACCCTTTCCTCACCAGCATAGACTCTTAGATCCATAGCTCCCAGGACACTTGTAGATACTGGAAGGTCTGCAAGCACTTGGGACATAAAGAAACAAAGTAAAGTACAGAAAATCCAAGAAGTTGACTGATAGTTAATACATATATGCATGAAAATAAAGGAGAAAAATCCCACAAACTGGCCTTCTAACAGATCATGTCTTTGGGGTTAAGATTTCATGTCACCAACATCCTTGCCAATTGAATCTGATGATCATATTCCTTTTTTTTTTCCCCCCTTATTTCTTACAGAAATAGATATCAAATGAAATTAATTTGTTATTACATAGCAGGCTCATAAAGTGTCCATAATGATAGTCTGTTATCCGTTGCTTTCAAAAGCATAGAGGTAACTTTCCCATGTCACTGTGACCCATTCTAGTACTTCACTCACAGTTGTTTGTACTTAGTTCATTGTTGTATGAAAAGTGAGATTTCAGTGCCATGAGATAGGGACTTCTGTTAAATCAGACTCTGCTCACCTTGGACGTAGCAAGAAGCATGATATTTTGCTCACAGAACATTATATTCTTTCTGGGGCTGCTACTTGACAGACAAGAGTCTGGCAGGCCTGCAAGTCCTCCTCATGGGCACACAACCCAAAACCAAATTCTTTTTCTCAAGAATAGCAGGACCAGGAGCAGGCTACCTTACATATGTGACTGATGGGATTACATAAAATCTGATGATCTTAGTTCAGGAGCCTTCCTCCACCTGGATGAGCAACAGGGAGAATAGTGCTCATGGCCCCTTTTGTCTGCAGATGAGCTGTGGCTGAGGATCAGTTTGGGGAAGTGACATCCTGATGTGCCTGGGAGGGACATGGGGTGCTGGGGTTGTTGGCAATCCTAGGTCCCTGCTCCAGTGGAGGTGGAGGGGGTTGGCAGGGGCAGCTGTGCTGTCTGCTCCTGCACATCTGGGCAGGGACACGTGAAAGGCTTTGCTCTCCCTTCTTTGAAGCTGACTCGAAAACAGGTAAGAGGCTGTGCCACTTTTCCCGTGAGAGGATGGAGGTCAGAAGAAAACAAGAGGGAGAGGAGAGTAAAAAGAGAGAGAGGGAGGTTTTCTCTGTTGACCCTCATGTCTCTCCTTCTTGGTTTTCAGTGTCCTTTCTCAGTTTTTGAGAAGAGTGTATTAAAAAAGGGGAAGGAAAACAAGAACAAAGATGAAAAGCAGATTTTTCTTAGTTTTTTGAAAAGTTAAGAGAAATAAGAGGTTACATTGTCTTTTTCTGAAATAGGAAAAAGGTATGTTTTCCTGAGTTTGAAGTGCTTTCCTAAAATAGTTTTGGCAAAGTTGCATTTCTAGAAGATGCTTTTGGACAACTTCCAACTTCCTATATCTAACAGTGTCCCCCATGTGATCTGTGGCAAGAGATACAAGTACAGGGGAATTATGAATGACCTGGACTCAGAGATGGACCCCTTGAAAAACCTGCTCCCTCTTGCACAACATGCCACAACATTTTTGAATCAGGGAGGACACTGTGGCAGAGGGATGCTGATCTGTGGGCTGGGTACTGAGTTTGTCCCTCTGGCATGCAGTCATGAGCAGCTGCATGACCTGCCAGCAGCATCATCTCCCTGAAACTAGAAGCATGCTGCACCTCCATCCTCTCTTCTCTACTGTGGAGGTAGGTTCGTTCCATAATTATTGGCTGCTCTACATGCAACAGAAGAGCAGGAGTAAGTCCTGATGATTTCTTTTCTTATAGTTGCGGATAAAGCCTGCACTCTAGTGGATTGTCTCTACAGGAAAGTATAATTATTTATTGATTTGTGGGATTTAAGGACTGAATTTCCAGAAATTCTGGGCTCTGGTCTAGCTCCATCTCTTGAGGACTGTGAGGACAGCAAAGTCCAGCAGACAACAAGTGCTTTTTAAAGTCTTATGCCCACCCCAACTCCAGGTTCTCCAGAGAACCTCGGAGATTTTGGTTGTTAAAATGTCCTGGGCTGTGTACTGGGAACTGATTAGGTGCAGAGAGCTGTCCAAATTTACACACAAAAAGACAGCTTTCCATTGATTACTAGGCTAAGGAGGCTCAGGAGTATAATTCATTCTATCAGAAATATTACACATAACAGACTAGTTCTTTGGCTATCCTGGCTATGAATAGTTCCGCTCAAGTTCCTGGAGTTCGTCTGATAAAAAACAGACGAGGATCTGGTCCACTATCATCATTGAAACATACCCCTGATTAGACACAGGCAAATCACTCATACTAAAATATTTGTTTGACACTTGCAATTTGCTTGTTATACAGTTCGAAGTCTCCTTCTGGCAAATTTCCACACTGAAGTAGCAAGACTCACTCTTTAAGGGTCTGGTTTGAAACCAAGGATGTCAATGAAACTCTTTCTGTTGACTCTACAAAGCTTTGGAGCAAGTTCTAAGCCGCTTGTTCATGGAGGGTTCATGCCTACATTTAATAGTAAACACGTTAGGTTTAAAAAGAGCCTAGGACACTAGGAAGTAAACATGCTCTTTGCTTTAGGCTTGTCTCTAAGTCCTTTGCCAAATCTGGTCTTAAAATATTTACTAATACAATGGGAAGCTGGAGACAGTCAATGTGAATTTGTTTTAAAATCTGAATGCTTGAGGAAGCTTTGTTATACTGTCTCCTTAGCTATTATTGCTTCCTAAAACCACAATGTCAGGCATGAATAATGGGGGCCAAGAGCTAAGCGTTTTAGCAGTAAGTATCACAAGAAATATTTGCCTGCGTGACCTTAATTTCCATTAAAAATTGGGCAGGAACAATATTGTTTCTACAATGCACAGGTCTCACTGGCACAGGTAACCCCAATTTCATCTTCCAACATTTCAACCCTGGCACAAGTAAAAGGCATTCTCAACAACCAGTATCATACTTATTTGTTTATTTGTTTGAGTGTATGCAATTGCATACTTTCCCTCTGTACAAGATGGGAACAGTTAGATGACTGTTTCTCTTCCCCAGCAGCTTTAAAGTCTGTCATCCCTCCTCAGTTGAATTAAATAGAGGGTGTCTCTCTATCCTTTCCATCCCCTGATGCCTCTTGATGAAAACAGGCAGCATGTAGAAGTGAAAAAGCTCTACTCATTCTCTTGTTAAGGGAAAAGGAGCAATGCAGTTTTCCCCTTCTCTCCCACCCCTCAGACAGAGGGGAGTCGTCTGGAAACAGTCATTCTGAGCATCCCACATGCCCAGAAAAACTAAGCAGAGGTCATGTATTATCTGTCCAGGGTTCTTTGTCATCTGGAGTCTCACGTGTCAGTCTAACAAGGCATATACTTAAATTCAGGCTTCCCTGCAGACAGGTCATGCAAAATACCTGTCCTCCATGTAGTTGTTAGTAGGTTTTACAGGATGAGCTGCACGGCATTTCTGATAGGTATTAGGCAAAAAGTCAAAATTTGTAAAACAGAGATCACCTGAAAGGGAGGCTACTGGAGAGTAGCTCCAGCACTTATGAGCTACTTCACATTGCCTTATAATGTAGATTCTGCAACTGATAATAGCAGAAGGTTAAAACTTGATACAAGTCGGACATGACTGGAAATACAAATATCATAAATAGGGTCAACATCAGTTGCTGGACCATATGCCACAAAGTGTGCTGCTTCTTTGCCAACTGGGCTTTCCCTTGTGGCACTCCAGGTTTCGAAACTGCTCTTATTTGGAGGTTCTCTGCTGATAGAGTAGAAAGTGTGAAGTTCTTCCAAGCCCTAAGGAATCAATGGTTATTGAAAATTTACATTTGAGATGTCTCCATCTTGCTTTGTGATATACAAACAGCAGGACTGTGGCAACACTAATAATTAAGATGACCAGAGGCTTTTGTGTTTAAATTTGACAGATACCTGCCAACAGTACAGTAGCACTACCAAAACTATAGTACCTACTACTGAAAAAAGGAAATTGTAGCAGAAATGTGAAGGAAGGCAGCGTTTAACAGATGAGATGCTGCACTGACTAGTTATGTCATCCTCAGGCTAAATACAGCAGCCTGTCTTTCTTAATGATCTGGCCTCTTGTATTTAACAGAATTTGAATGTTCATTTGTTGTTGTAACCTGACCTCTCCAGTATTAATTTTCTGTCAGCTCTGCAGAGCTAGGGAGAACCTCAGAACTGTGCTGCTGACAAGAGCTACCGTGGTCACTGCAGGGAGCCAGGAATTCAAGGAGCAAAGTCAATGTAATCTGCTTCTATCTGTCTCTGTGTAATTTCCAATTGCTTTATGCAAAGACAGTCATTGTTTGCAATTCATCAACTACAAAAACAAGACTGAGAGGCACAGGCAGGTCAGTGTCCCAAATAAGACAGACTGTGTTTTAAATTAGAAGTGTTGAGCCCATTAGCAGTTGTGTTGCAGGTTCTCACTCGACTGATAATAGTCAGCCACGACTACACATTTTCTCAAACTTTGAATGACTGCCAGTCCCCATCAAGTAAATGTAATTGTTTAAGCAACTCTCTAAGACTTTCCCCCATATATTAACATTTCCTATCCTTGATTACTTGGCTCAAAATGGGTAATAAGATGTAGTTTTTCCAGTGCTGAATATATTCCTTTTACTCTCCCTTCTATTCCTTGCTGCCAAAAAACTCCACCTGATGTTAAATGTCTTGCACGTGGTGTAGATGGGCTCTTTAAAATACCTTACCAAGCTGCAGGTAGTCTTCAGGTATGTGGGCCAACTCGCCTTTTATCTTCATTCTTCTAATGCTGTGACATGGTTTGATAATGCCATAAACTCTGGGATCTTCCTCTGGGTAATGACTCCCCATTAGAAAGCAGCAAGTTTTCCAGTGCCATTCTCAAAGATCCATCATGGACCTGTGGTATCTTCAAAGAGGAAACACTCCTCTGAGCCCTTTTGGAGGCTGGATGCCCACCAGCTTTGGAGATCGGCTGGCAGGAGAAACACAAGGGTGCTGGCCCCTGACAATATGAGGCTGGCACATCTCATGCAGTAATCAACAGCAGATGGGGACACACAGTGGCGGGCCCTTTGTGAGGCTGTCTGGAACCTCTGCTTCAGCATGAGTCAAAGTTTGAGCAAAGCAGGGGTGAGCACTGCATGCTAGGACTACAAATGCAGGGGCAAGCAGTGGAGGAGGGTATGTCTGCTCTTGTATCGCTCCTCTTCACATCCTCTCTTGCCTATAGCCCATAAGCACCGCTAGGCAAAACAGTACTTGCAGATGGGTATTTTCTGAAAAGTATCAGAGATGAGCTCATATATAATTCTTAACAGAGCCAAAGATTTCCAAAAAATTTACTTATGTAAAGATTATGTGCAACGACTTCCTCCTCTGCTTTCATATACAAGAGGAAAACAAAATGCCTGACCAACCTTATTTTCAGTGTAAACCAGTACAATTTTTGATTTGGGTATTTCAGTTTTACAACAAAACTTCAGGTGGTTTTGTTTTTTTTTTTAAGAAACAAAACCAGAATGAATTCCATTTTGTTCAACAGCTGTTTTCTCTCAAGGAAAATTATCAGAAGTTTCCAGTCAGCTTGTGGTGTTGGTGTATGATACTATTCAGAAAACTGACGACGTGGACTAGGAATCCTTATTGATACCATTCCTTATAATTCTGCCCAAACTATGAGGTGAAACCATCACTATTAGTGTATTATGAGAAGAAATTGCTGATCTCTAACCAATGCGTTTAGCCTTGTTTGTACGCAGGCTTTGAACACCACAGGGCTATCTCTTCCCACCCATGCAAACAATATGGTAAGGATCTTTCTCATTGACTGAGACTCCAAGTATTACTATAATGTATTATAAAATGATGTTATAAGTGCTTTTCAACATGGGGAAAGCTTCCATCCAGCTGGAAGATGTGCTGCTCAGTTGGAGGCTATCTCCAAGCAATCCCATATGACAAGGTGGGACTGCCCATGAGGGATGTTTCCTCAACCTTGGTCTTGCAACATGAGGACCAGCTACTAATTTCCCAGAACACAAGCTCATACTCCCAGTGTGGCAGAAGGGGAGGACTGGAAATGGTGTTTTGGCATATGTGGCCTTTAACCTGCTTTTTGTCTGTTTTGAGATTTATTATACTGGGCATACAAACACACCACCACCAGTCCTCTGACTGTTGTCCCAACTCTCAAAATACTTGTTTTAGGCACAGAATAATTTCCCATCAGTCTTGCTTTCTGGGAAAATCTTGCCTCATTCTCAAAGCTGATTTTTCCATCCTGGGGAGAAGAGACCCCTTCCCAAAGGGCTAGCATAAAACCTATGTGTGAGTACCATGCTACTTCTGTCTTTAGATGTAGCTTTTTGTATTTGGGACTTAGGTGTCTTGTGGATCTTCCTTGCTAGCAGTGACTTCTGCACACATACAGTGGAGAGTGTGCTGCCTCTAGCAAACTGTCAAGTGGAGACTTCACAGGTACATGTAAGGGACAAAAAAGCAAAACTCTAGAGACATTAAAGAATCTTTGAAGACATGATGAAAGCAGTGTGTCCTGATGCTGTGGTGAAACGAAATCCCTGTTCTTTGAGTAAGAAGAGAACTTGTGCTCGGGCTCAGGGCTGAACTCCCAAACGATACCCATGCCAGTGGTCTGTAGGCAGGGGCTTAAACTTTTCTGGCTCTCAGACTAAAGGATAGGAGGAGATGATTAAAGAGATGCCACTGTTGCTATGACCATACTTTTTTCTCCTGCTGCTGCTGGTCTTCTGTCCAGGAAGCAATGCCCAAGTAAAGTTACATGCAAGTTACATACTTGGAAGAATTGTTTACTGGTTGCAGTCAGGGCCAACTGGACAAAATCAGCAGCTCCCTAAACCAGCTCTTTACTTCCTCTGACTGCTATCCCTGAGCTGAACACAAGACAGTTTGCAGTGGAGGGGGGAGGAGGAGGAAGAGATAATCAGAAACACATGTAGGCATTAACTACAGATTTGCTGAATCTTTTTGTAGGCTGTGGTTCAGGCAGACTGCCTGGCTGGAGGAGATAGATGAGGAAAATAACTCAGCATCGCTGAAGCTTAAGGACTTGCCCTCTGCCCACGCAGCAGTGTGGTTTTGCTGCTACTAGGGCAGTGGCAAAACCCAGCACCAGCCCTAGACTGTGGCTTGGCGTGGGGCACTGATGAGGGAACACCATATCATTCATTTCTGGTGAAGAAGCCGGCTCTGCTGATTGCTTTGCAAGTCTTGCAGAGTAGTTTCCAAACCAGCCTAATATGATATTTAGACTGGATTTACACTTTTCTTTGTCTCACCACCTGCACAAAGTAGATGAGGGCACCAGTTAATCTGTAAGAGATTAACAGAGTTAGTCAGAGGATGGCAAATGGGAAAAGATCCCTCCCTCCCTTTGCTTTCAATTCTTATTTAGAAGTAAAATCTCCAGACCAGGATTGTCTACCACCTGGTGCTGGCACAGAGGTTAACGCAGCACAGCTTGGGTTTCCACCAGGGAAATGTAGTTTACACCTATGGTATAAACAATCACTGAAAATTTCTCCTCCTTTTATTTCCAGAAGCAAGCAAAGGCAAGGCAAGTCTTTCCTCTCCCGGCCCTGCTAATGAGAAAACACCTGGACAGCCGCTGGTGACCACCAATGGGAATGCTAAACACATCTCTCATTCTCTTCTGGGAGCAGTATTTGTTGACTTTGTTCACCAGTAGGTATTTGGATACCAGTCTGCTACGTATTTTGATACTGGTTCATTTGCTAAAGAAATATTTCTCCCAGTTCCCTTGGTTTTTAATGTAGAACATCTGTGTCTTTTTTCCTGAAACAGTTTGTCATAAATTGATGAATGACATGTCTGCTTTGTTCCTTAGTTTGCTTTGCTGCTGTCCAAAATCTTTGCAGACACCTTAGCACACGTACAACAAATAATCCCAGATTATTTCTCTCTCACACACACACACTCAGGCCCATGCACACACATACAAAATCATCACAATTCATTGCATCTGAACCAAGTTTCTCATCTTGGACTTCAGTTTCAACCAAATGACCCAATGAACTAGAGATTACCTGAGTCAGACAGTTTGTCTGACCGACTGCAAATAATTTTCCTGTTACTGAGAATGCTCTTGGGCCTCTGCATCTTCTCACAGAATAAAACTGTTTCCATTTGCATGAAAATGTTGATTTTTGACAGATTTCTTCTTTGGATACTGTCTAAAGAAGACTGGTGAATATTTAGAGCGACCTGCACTCCTCATCTGGCAGTAGAATACTTCCAAAAGAGTCAAGTTGAAAAATCTTGGTAAAAATCTTTAATTTCATAAAAATCATCTTATATACTTTCCTCTACTAAACTGAAGCCTGAGGCCAACAGCAAGTTTCAATGGAAAATAGTCCTCTGCTTATTTGTAAATGCTTTGGGGCATGCTTTGAGATGTTCTCTTAGCTGGTATTACAGGGGATATGAGATTGCCCATGAAAAAAACAGGGAAAATGAGCGGCAGCTCAGTTGTGTGCTGCTTTTATTCTCCTTCTGGCTGACCCATCTAACCTGAGGAACTATTCTGTAGTACTCAAGAAATGCAGGGTTAAACCAATTGAACTAACTAGTGCTTTCCTTTCAACTAAAGGAACTGTCCTTCTTGCCTTCTCTAACCCTACCCAATCCTTAAGAAGGAAGTGATCATTAAATCAAGAGGTTTTCTTCTCTTTGTTAGCCTTGGTTTTTTTTACCTCAACAGGCAAATTATACAAGTACAACCACTTCACAGAATGAAATATCACACATCCTATAAACATAAATAACTTTCATATTTGTAAGTTCAGATAAGAAGTACTGTAAATGACATTTTAACAAGATAACCAGTGTTTTGCTTTCCATTAATCCTTGAAGCACCTCCCCCTGGGAGAGCTTTGGAATTGAAAATGCATTACTGCACATCTCATTAATACCATGTGCTTTCTTTCAGTAAAAAGAGCTTCTGTCCTACACGCCTTTTGGCACAGGGATCCAAGCTGGGCAGCTGTAGTAAAAGCGGCCCACGGGTTTCCTTCTGTTTGCCCTCGATAGCAACTCTGGAAGGCACTGAGAGATACTGCAGCATCACATTGGAAATATCAGGAGACAGTTTTGTTATATGAGTTCACACATAACCAACTGAAGATAATTATAAATAATTGGAATTGATTTAATAGTAGAACCACTTGCTATAAAAGGCAGTTCAGGAATTCGCATATTTTGGAGGTCAAATAGGACTACATGATCAACTTTATAGGCTTTCTACATAATACCAACCATAGAGCTTGATGGACACTAACAGTAGACGAATAACTTGTTTTTGAGAAAAATAATATTTTCCAGGAAGTCATACAAAAGATATCGCACTAGTCTCCATTATTCATGCCTTCATTACACCCTGGTAACCAAGTACTTTATTCCTAGTTTTATTACATTTTAGCTTGACATACTAGCTAGTCCCCACCTATAATTCACCAGTGCCTATGAAGATCCTGAAAAAAGCAGAGGAAATGCAGGAGGTTCCACAGACACTGAAATTAGCAGGGGCATTCAAACTGCGGTGCAGAGGAGTTATATGGCCCATTTCATAATTTCCTGCACTAGTTTGGAACAGGTCCTGCAGACACACAGCTGGGCCGTATTTCATTAATTAAAGGAACATGATTAACCTTTACTGGCTCAGAAACTGATTCCCAGAGGCATCTGTTGCTTGTTTCTGAAAGCAATAGTTTTACACACCAGAGCACAGTGGACATGAGGGTACGTGTGCATTGACTCATTTTTGGTCCTGGAGGCCAGACACTCAGCAGGTTTCTGTCAGAAAAGTTCTCCTGAAGTCAGTGCCACATTTGTCCTTGCACTGTCATGTCTACTTAAAAATAAAAAGATGATCTGGGGCACAACAAACAACCTTATTATCTAAACCCAAGCTAGCTGGACTTTTCCACACAAGCTTGTTGCTATTTGACTAGTGTTTATCTAAAGGGAGCATCATACACTGCATAGCAAAATGCTTGCTCCAGCACCGTGCCAGGTTCTCAGCAACAAACTTCCTAACTGCTATTTCCTGGCAGATTCAAATAACCAGAAGGGTGGGCATTTATAAAGCACGTTTTAGACAAGGTACTCCACAGGCAGAGCAGATTTACAAAACACAAGCTAGATAGCGGTCTAGTTCCTGCCAGACACAGTTGTTGAGACACAGGACAAACTGCCTGCTGACTTCAGCAGAGTTTTCTAAGTCCTTACATCGAGTTCAAGCACTCTGAACGGCAGGAAAGCACCCTTCGGATTTTGCATTTTCAAGCCTTCTTTGCAGACGTTGCTATTTCTGGCATTCCTTACGCAGTTTGTACACCACAAGAAACAAATACTCAAGGAAGCACTGATCATTTGGCTAGAAGTGGCGATGCTTAGCCCATATGATTGTAAGTATTTTCCAAATTTTTCGTATTTTTCAAATGGAGAAAATCTTAAAATCTGTATATGCAAGCCTATATAGAGGAATTTAGTAGAATAACACTGCCAATTTATTGAAGAGAAGTTATTAATTGCACTACACTAAGGTTAAGGTTTTATATTTGGAAAGCAGAGTAGGTTTCTTGCAACCTAATGCACTTCCATTCTTTCCATCTCTCCTCAGCACAGATTCTGACACAGCTTGCCAATTGGTTATCAGTAAAACCTACAGCTGCTGCATGTATCAGATGATGCCTGGACTAACTGGAAGAAAGTGGTACCAATCATGCTTCTGCTTTTGTGAAGAGCATCAGGCAGAGACAATTTTGTCATCTAAAACATGTTGATTGCTCTAACAAAGAGTTCAAAAATTTGGGTTAGGTTTTTCAGTGTTCAGGAGAAAGTTTCAAGACAGTAATGTCAGGTTCAGTTCCAATGAGTTAGAAAGGCTATGAACGAAGTTTATTTAGCTCAGACTCCTAGAAACAAACACACAAAACCAACCTACAACAACTTTTTTCAGAGTGAGATAGAATTCACCTATGTAAATATAACCTGTAGATATTTATACAGCTGAGAAAGTATCCACATATAGGACTGGAAATGACAATGAAATAGTCTTGTGTGTATGAATTAATGTAAGTTTTTCAAGATTTGACAACAGTTGATCAAAGTTTTGCCTGTGTGTGTAAATAGAAAGGCAAAAAAAAAAATTAACAAAACAACTGCTTCACAGTGTTGTGGAAATCTCTTGTAATGTCACTCTGATAATTTGTGTATCTAAATATTTTGCAAGGTTTGCACTTTTCTTTTGTTTTTCTGAGAGCTGAGTCCAATAAAACACTCACATGGAAACTGAATAAGAAAAGTAAGTTATTGGAAAGTCACACTTGCAAATTTGAAAATAAATGTGCCTGTCAATGCAGAAGCAAAATTTCCAAATTGGGTTCTTGTTTACTGCTTTGTGTAGCATAATTCTTTTTATTATTGCTCAGGATGTTAATTAGGTAACTTTGTATAGGTCCGTAAGATTCAACTATTGATAGCTCTTTTTTTCACCCCCCCCACTTTTCTCACTGATAATTTGCCAACTTAAAACTAAACTAACACAGCTATGCATGCCTTGAACCAGAAAATACAAAACCCCAAATAGATGAAACCCCAGAGCCTGATGCATGGCCCACAGTGCATTTGTAAAGATCAAGAGCTGCAAAAGTCTGTTCCCTTACTCAGAGGAAGGGCCTCTCTGAGAGTGGGCAATGCCTGATGTGGCTTAGACAGGGGAAGTGTGTGCATGCCAAGGACTTTGAAGTCACTGCTTAGTTCAAAGCTGTAACCTGAGCTTCCCCAGTGACTTCATAATAAATCAAATAAACCAGGCTGAGCACAGGAGGCAGGGCAGGCAAGTGAAAGATGTGGGGAAAAAGAAAGTGCTGTGACAATGAAATAAATGTCCAGGAGACAAAGCTGTCCTGCTACAGATGCCCAGTTAACAAATGCAAAAATATAGCTGTTGGCTTGAATGGTGCTTGCTTTCTTCATTCAAAGAATTGAACCATGGCATCCCTGAATACAGGTAACATTCACAGAGCCTAGGAGTAATGTGGGCCATGCTGTGCAAACTTCCTCACAAATGATTTCTTCCCAGTGTCACAGTCCTGAGAGTTTTATTTTTTAAGTCATGCAAGCAGATGTCACACAGAGTCTAGCAAGTAACTTTTTATCAGTGACATTCATCTCAGCCTAGGTCTCCAGAAAGAAGTCCAACAACAGAAATGCACAGTGGATATGGACACAGGAGAAGCTGACCAACCTGGGTGAGTTTCAGAGACCATGGGCTTCTCTTAAGACCAGATCTTGGACCCCTACTCACCTAGAAATGGAGCATTGGACTTGGATTGTTGCAGAATGGGACAATGGGCACTGGCTTTAAACTGTAACAGGGTAGACTTAGATTAGACATTAGGAAGAAATTCTTTACTGTGAGGGTGGTGAGACACTGGAACAGGCTGCCTAGGGAAGTTGTGGATGCCCCCTCCCTGGAAGTGTTCAAGACCAGGTTGGAAGGGGCTTTGAGCAACCTGGTCTAGAGAGAGGTGTCTCTGCCCATGGCAGGGGGGTTGGAACTAGATTATCTTTGAGGTCCCTTCCAACCCAAACCATTCTATGATTCTATGAATATACAAACTTACTGTGTCTGTAGCTGCATGTTACCCATATTTGAGGATGGGTAGCCTTCAATAAGTGTGAGAAGAAAAGTGTCTTACCCTTGACTGAAGAAAGTCAAAGCTTACATACATTGTAGAATAAGAGCTGTTGCTCAATGCCAACTAAGGCCAAAACATCTATTCAGGCTACTTTGTACTTGCAGGTAATCAAATGCTCCAGGAAGATTCATTATTTTGTTGTACTGAGTAGAGTTTGTTGAATAATCTAATGTAGGTACTTACATGGCATATAAAAGCACATATCAATTGTTTAAAATATTTTGCCATCCGAACTTCCTGTGAGGTTGACAGCTCGAATTATCACCATTTTATTCATCAGAGATGACACTGGTGTACGAGGTTCAGAAGAATCCTGGATCCCCCAAAGTTAAAGGATGCTTTTGACCCAAGGAGAAAGTTAACAAGTTCCTTGAAGCAATGCAGGAAGCTAGAAGGGGAACAGTGGTTGCAACAGCTTTGATCACAAAGCAAGCTGTTGACTTAATCTCTGAGTATTTTTTCATGTCTACAATTGTAATTAAAAATACATTGGAAAAATCCATCTCATGTCACCACGCAGTCATTCTTGTTTTTCTTTACACATGCAGGAATATTGAGACTTCTATTTCTTAGAGTGTCCAGGACTGACACTTGTGAGCAAACAAGTTTGCATTACTCACCACTAGCTATTTGTCATTTCAATATATACGAAGTTTATCAACTTCAGGAAACTTGTCAGGAAACAGATTCAGCTCCCTGTAACTTAGGTAGGCAGCAGCACACATAGGATGTTTTGCAGTAGTTCATATCATGTCTGATATGATTTGCAAAATGTGACTTATTCAGATAAGTCACATGGTGGACATCTATTGATAATGTATAGATTTAAAATAATACCTTTCCTATATGTTTTCTATAAACAAAGTGGGATGAATCTGCTCAACAATTATTAAGTGTCAGCTACACAGCATATACAAGAAAACTGGGTTTTACCAGAACTTTGATAACATTTGTCTTTTCATGCTTTCTGTAGAGGCACTGGCAAAGCACATTTTCCTGAAACAAAAATACTTTAATGGAGCAAAAATATTCTAGGCTCAATTCAACTGAAATGAACTTCTGCAATCTCTTCATGGCTCACAGTCAATGTCCTCTTGTTCAAGACAAGCTAAATGCTCTAGAGCACTCATGATGCATTCAACTGTCCCCTAGTGAATCTCAGCCTGTATCTCCACACGGCAGTGGCACCCCAAATGTAAGGTTGCAAGTGACAAAGTTGACCTGTGTAAATTCACTTTGTTTTCTGAAAACTGACCCTTGCACATCATGCAAGGGAATAGCTAGTTCAAGGGAAGGTAGTTCTGCAGAGATCAGCCCTACAGGCTAGACTGTTCTTTCAAAATGGATGACATGATGAGGAACGATTAGTAACTTTAACTTATGTAAAAATTAATAAGACTGTTGAAGGAAGGAGAATCTGAAGATCATAAATACTTCACTACTGAGTACTAGGAAAAAAGAAGAGCCATGAGTGGGTAGGCAGTAAATTAGAATGCTATCATTCATCAAATCTAGACAGGGGAATTAAGTAGGGAAGGAGTGAAATTCTTAAGGATTTATTTTATTACTAGTTTCCAACTTAGAAGAAGGTTAAAACTTTCCTGTTAATTTGGGGTCACAGGTTCTAACTGGTCCTCTTCTTTACAAGGGATTGCTGACGTGTGTTATTAATCACCTTCTTCTATGTGGTTACAAACTTTGGAGGACCTGCATAGTACAGTGATGACTAAAAAAAAGACTAGTAGTACCTGATGACTGGCCAAAAAGTTGGCATTACCTGCATCTGCATGAGGTGGTAAGTGCTGCTCTAGACATGAACAGAGCAGGCATCAAGAGACACAGGATCCAGGGCACTCCCAAGCACCATTCCACATGAAAGAAAGAAAGTAATAACATCAGAGAGAGTGAGCACTGCCACCCCCTGTGCTCTCCTAATCCCAGCTGCTGGACAAAACACCTGTCCAAGAAATATGGAGTTGACTGGTTGCAGCCTCTGAGCTGCTGACCTACACCAACTGAGAAGTCACTTGTGCTTACATCAGATGTGTTGCCATTTAAAGATCAAAGGTATTTTTGTGGAGCGGGAGGACACTCCTAACTTCCTGTTAGCAAATGAGAGTGGAAATTCCCTTCCTGGACATCAACAGCAAAATTTGGAAGCTGTCTGGAGAGTTGCAACGAATGGCCATTAGGCCTTCCCAGCTTCCTGAACTCACTTCTCCAGGTGATGAGATATTGTTCAGCAAGGAGGAGGCCTGGAAACTCAATTTTCAGAACAGGAACCCCTGTACATTTCCTCTGATGTATGTCACTGCCAGAGGACAATGTTCACCAGTGCTTATGTATTCATCTCCATCAGTCATAGATTCAAAGAATCATAGAATCACTATGGTTGGAAAGGACCTCTAGGATCATCAAGTTCAACCTTTACCCCATCATCTTCCTAACCACTAGACCATGGCCTCAAGTGCTACATCTAGTCATTTTTTTAAACACCTCCAGGGACGGCGACTCCACCACCTCCCTAACACTGATCTTGTTGGAGCTGCACTGTCACTCATCTCTTCTAAATTCCGCAACCGGAATACATTTCTGGGAACATACCTAACCAATGGCAGAAACCCTGTAACAGGATTCATAAATCCTACC
The DNA here is from genome assembly GCA_028020825.1 of Podargus strigoides. Taxonomy (NCBI): domain Eukaryota; kingdom Metazoa; phylum Chordata; class Aves; order Caprimulgiformes; family Podargidae; genus Podargus; species Podargus strigoides. The sequence continues at coordinate 94,111,212 of CM051663.1, forward strand.
AGTCAGAAAAAAAACAGTGCTGAGACCCTCATGGCTTTAGCAACAGACTGCTGAGGGTGTCATAGCATGGCTCAAGATAAGCCCTGGCACACTGTGGCAAACCATGATAGTTTCTTTAAGAGGTGACCACTCCAACTAATGTCCCTTGCCTCTTCAGTGGAGCTCACACTTCTGTCTCCTCCTTTGCCACTCCACTGTGCCAGCAGAAGAAAATTTAGATCACACCCTGAGCATCTTCAGAACAAAATCTGGCATAGTAGTGAAAATCCATTTTTATGGGCTTTTTAAAATAAGACACTGGATTTTGTATTGAATTGGCTGAGATATGTATTCTTTTTATGCTGAGTGGACACTAAATGCAGTAACTCCCTGCAGGGAGATGACAGTTCAGGGCAGTAACTTTTCAACTTCTGCCCAGTATTCCTCTGATCTTATTTTTAGTGCCTTTAGTTCTCACACTTGCCTGTTCTCTTTTTTTTTTTTTTCCTTTCCCTGCCCACCCCCCCACCACCCCCCCCCTTTTTCTTTTCTTAGGTGGGTGGAATAATGCTTTCTTCTTCTATTCTCAGATATTCAAAAATGACAACATGATTTAGAAGATCTTGGAACTGTTTCTCTGAGAATGGAAGAAATATTAGCTGCTAAACCGTTACACATTTTCAAAATTGGTCTGGGACTTTTAAATCAGTTGTACCCATTTGGAGATGATTCTGTGAAATCATATATGCAAGCAAAATAATCTAAAGCTTCTGAAAGTATTTGTGAAGAAAGAAATAACAAGCAGCATACATAATAACAAGGTAAAAACTAATGTTGAAATCAGAAGAAGGGAAAGAATACTTGGTCCAATACCACCATTCATTTCAGGGAATGTTTTTTAAATCTCAGCTCAATTTTCTCATTCAAGACAGTACACAAGGAGCCTGACATCAGTTGTTCTTAGATGCCTGACATTTTGATGGGGGTTTTTACATGGCACAGCTAACTCTATGAACCACAGTACTGAAATAAAACACAGAGAAAAATATTAATTTACTAATGATTCTGAAGTCATCACTCATTCTTACAGGGGGCAATGGCTTTGCTTTTAATCTTTGATCCTATTGTCCTCCACTAATGAGAAGCAATATTCTGTTTGGAAAGGGTTGCATGAGTTTGTCATTGTCTTGCCTTGCAAAGCCCTGAATAGCTTTAAATCCATAGCAGGCTGAAGAGTGGTAACACGTGTTCAGAACAAATTCTGCGTTGTTTTCTGTTTTAGTGGCTGGGGTTTCCCTTTCTGTTCTTGTACACACCTTACTTTCCAAGGAATAGATCTAGAGAGGTTTCATTTACACAAAAAAAATTACTTTTAAGCAAATATGTATGTGCACAAGTGGACACATGCCAGTAGACCCAGTCATCAGCATAGTTTTAGGACTGACATTTGAAAACTGGCCAAGAATTCCCACTGGCAACAACAGTTCTCAACAAGGTCCCAGGAGCCTGAAGCACTGTCCTAGAATGAACTGTGGCCTCTCCTTCACCTGGCCTGCTCTATGCATGCAAGTCTGCCTCCTCTCTGCAGATATCTTAAGCGCTTCTTGAGTTTCCTCACCTAGTACTGAAAACCATCCAAAATACCTGAGCTGACATTGGGTTGTTCTGAAATGATGAATCTGACAAAGGGGGATCATCCATGTTGGCTGACCTCCTTGCCAGAGTGGATGCGGAATTGTTCTTGTATGTGATTTTTTTTTTTTGAAAAAAAAAAAAGAAAAGAAAAGAAAAAAAAATGTCTCCCTGATATTATATTTTTCCTGGAATTCTTTGATTTGTAAAGTGAAGACTGAAAAGGCAGGTTCTGCCCCGGGTTTTGACCACTCAGTTACACATGAGAAAAACAGAACCCACATAAGCAGAGATCTGAGCAAATAGTTATTTCTGGTATTGCTGAGCAGAGGGAGTTTGATATCTGAAAATTAATCTAATCACAAAACATGGTGCGAAACACTCGTGTTAGCTTTGGTTGAAGCCTAGTTAGACTCCACATCTAGAAAAGCCTTGATGTCTAAAAAAGAGGATGAAGCAACATAGATCAGAAAAGTCTTGACAAGAAGTACTAATCTTGGCACAGGATCGCTTCTTACTATATTGACCTAACAAAGGACAGACTCTTGTGCCATAAAAGGGAATTCATGCTGTCAACAGAATTTAAGAAAACCTAACCTTTCATATCATGCATTAAGTTACTTGTCACATAAGTCCGAGAAGGAAAGAGACTCAGTTTTCAGTATATCATAAGGGTTTAGAAGCTCAGGGCCATATAGATATCACCACTATGTAAAAATAAACAGTCCCAGAAGGTTGCACCAGCTGGTGGTGAGCACCATAAGCACCTGCCTGAGTTCTGTGGACAGTTAAAAAGGTCTAAATAAGTGATTTTTCTCCTCTGTATCTTTTCATTCTCTTCTTACAGTGTTAACTTGCTCTATGATACTCAGCTTTCTCTTTTCTATTGCAGTGCTTAGCTTTCCCCTTATTTCTTAACCGCTTTCTCCAGCAGTGAAAAGATTTCCAGTTTTACTGCCATCTCTCTCTCCCTCTACTTTAAACTCCCCTGAAACAAATAAAAAAACCCAAACACAACCAAACTCCAAAACCTCCAAATCCAAATAATAGCTCCAATGTGATTTCATTTTTCTTTTGCTTCTGTTTTACCAGATTTTTCCTTATTCAAGTCTCCTGTTTTCAGCCCATCCTTCGAAGCGTAAAGGGTTGCACAGGCTTTAGGTAAGACACAACAGATCAAAGCCAATTCTTTTGACTCTATGCTTCTGTGACCAACAGAAGAGAAAGAAATCAGCTTATATTTGTGTCTAGAATGAATCTGAACTTGGATTTAGAATGGAAGAGATTTTTCAGCAAATAATGAAGCAGACATCATATGGAATTAGAGACACACAATAAATTTGGCATTTCAGGCCAGCATTTCTGTGTTGTTCCATTTTGGCTTGTCTGCGTTTAGCCAGTACTCAGGACTAAACTGTAGCATTTAGTCCACCATCTGATGCTCCTTCCCCAGTTGAGAGGGAGAAGCGGGAAAGAAGGCAGAAGGCCTGTGAATTGAAGTAGATTTAATAGAATAACAAAGCTGAGACAACAATCAACATTAAATATAGAAGGTTCTACTCAGCCCAGTCCTTGATGCTGACAGCAGGAACAGAAGACCACAAGAGAGCAGGCCCAGGGAGAGGAGGATCCACACCCTCACTGAGCTCCCTCCTTTTATCATGAGCATGGTGAGGTGGTATGGGGTACACCTGTGAGTCAGCTGCCTTGATGGGAACTCTCAGCTGACTTGGGGCTACTCATGGCCTGCCTGCATGGCTGGACCATGAGTCTGTGCCTGGGGAACCAGGACATGGCTTTCAAGTGTGGCTTTACAAAATGTTACAGAACTCTTAACAAATATTGTGAATACCAAGCACAGATAAAACAGTTAATCACAACTTTTTCCCTGTTTTTCCCTTGCCCAAGATTTTAAAAAAGTCTTCCCTTAAGATGACATCTACCGATTTCAAACATTTTTTTACTTTTCCTCTACAAATCAATTCCCAGATTCCCTAATGACTTGCCGCAGCTATGATGGACTTTAAAATTCAGCTTCTTCTTTCCAGACACCTGCTAAATAATGGCTCAGAAATTTACTTGGGATGGGTCCCTCTCTTGCACACCTTGCTGCAGGTGCCTATACCTGTAAGCTTCAGGCATGTGGGTCAGTCTCACTAATGTCCTCATGACTTTTGTGCCACTCTTGCTCAGATTTCCTACTCTGTCCCCAATAAAACAGTCAGTGTGGCTCTGGCACAACTTGATGGTGAATGGGACTCACAGAGGTGATGCTTGGGCTGTTGTCTCTGCCCCAGCTCTCCTCATCTTTGAGATGAATCCAGTGTTCAGGGATAGACATGGTCTCTTAAAGTGCAAGCAGAAAAGCTAGCCCAGGATAATCACCAGCTCTAGGCCTTGCTGGGGCTCACTTTCTACTGCTCCCTAGATGTCCAAAACATAAAAAAGTCTGTGTGTGCGTATAAGTATATATACACATATGGATGTATAAATGTAAAACTGTATATCAATACTACCAATAAAGTCAAACGCAGAAGTGCTTTTGAAAATTAAGTAATCTAAAGGTAATGACGTATTAGGGAAGATGTATAGGACTGTGTTATGCTGTCAGATAGGTGAATTCATGAGTGATATTGAGATGTATTTTGATGACAGGAGAATAAGACCTACTTTTTTATGAGTTTGGTTTTGAAGAAAAAACATGGGTAGGATGTTCCTGAGCAAGGTTGCCCTGCAAACACTGTATTGAGGGATAGACTTCTGTATGCAGGTGTTAACTTCAAACTTACACATCCTTTAAATTTGGCTGTAAATCCTGACCATGCCCTGGCTGTGACCTCAGGGCTGAAATGAGATTCTCATGCTTTGGTAGAAGTGGTTCTTTGACATGACTGTTTTCTGTGTATTTTGCATCTGCTAATGTACTGTAGCAGACCTACCACTGCATTGTATTATGAAAGGAGGGAAATACAACTGAAGCGATGAATCCAGTGTACCAAAGAGGTTTTGACATTATGGGTTGTATTTGTTTCCCTGCAGTACAACAGAGGTATCCAGCAAAGCTAACAGTGGCTGTTTCTCTTTGGTCTGTAGGGAGATACAGTCCTTCCAGAGGAGCAGTCAGAGCCTGGGCTAAAGATGTGTCACCAGCGAGATACATCTTCATTTGGCAGAGGAGATTCAGGCTAAAATTTGCCTTTAGAAGTACTCCAAGGATGACAAACCTCTTGGTGCTGGAGGTGACTGTGTCCTCAAAGTTATAGTTCTTCTGAGCTAGAGGACTATGGAAAACAGGAAGTATCATTTTCATGGATGAGTAACTAGCTGACTTATGACATGGTGTATTTAAGAGTGTTTCCCTGGATGTAGGTAGGCATAGTTTCTAAATATACAAACTGCAAAGTATCCTCATTCAACAGGTTGCCTTCACTAGGGGCTCAGAAACATGTTTTTGCTATTGTGTCGTAACAATCGCCATACAAGCAAACTTATTTTGTGTCACCTCTCTGATAGACTAAAGCTTAGACCTGCCCCATCCCACTGTAGGTGGGGCAAGTAGATGCTCACTCAACGTAGATGCTCACCTAAGTGAGCACCTGAGCCTTGCCTGGTTCCCTCTGTGGTTGGTAGAAAGAGTCAGGCATCTCCAGAGAGTTGATCAATCTACCTAGGGCTTGAATTGCCTCTGGAGCTGTCAGTCTCAGAAGACTTACAGAAAGAGCCTGTGTTTTAAAAGCTTGTAAAAGGTGCGTTTTGATTCATCAGTTATTTGAGCTGTAAACTCTTGCACAGCATTAAGACACTGAAAGTAGAGGGTGTTAGGCTGCTCTAATAACAGGCATCAAGAAAGCAAGAGCTCGGTGCCTGTAACTTCGTGACATCAACAGGGTCATTTAGGAAAAAAAATAGGTACCTGAGATACTGGTGGGACAAACTCACTGAGGTCATGGAAGTCTCTAAGAAGAGGGTCTTAAACTTTTGGACTTGGAACATGTAATAGATACACCCCCAAGCCAAATAAACCCCAAAGACAAGACAAGTAAAAATGAAAAAAAGGGTCTTCCATAATTCTATTTGCTTACAGGTATCTCCGGATGTGCCTCTTTTTTTTTTTTTTTTTTCCTGAGCTGTGATATCCTGGGATAAAGTAGGTCAGGACAGAAACATTCTCAAACCTTGGCCAGAGCTATATTGTATAGAAGTCTCAGGAGTCTGCACTAAACACTGGGATAAATAACAGTACAGAAATGATGTACTTTTAGAATAAGCCATTTTGGACATTTATTGTAAAGGGAGGCTGGGTGTACTATGGCAGAAGAGCCTATAAAATGGACATAAACACAGATGGATTACCACATACCTTCTTGCTGCTTGGGAGAAGTAAATAGTCACACAGTCCTTTGGAGCTGCTAGGTCACTCTTCCTCTATGCTTAGTTTGAGGTGAGCTGGGGTTATTGATCCTCTCTCTGAATTCCGAGTGATGTAATAAAGGGAGTTAAAGACACCCCTGCCACATGCATCTCCTTTTTGGTCAGCTCTTACAATTTAGATAGCAATGATGGCTTGATCTTCTCTGTAGAGATCCTGCCTTCATCTTGACAGACAGGAAGATAGCTCCTGATGGAGGCAATATGTCAGGTTGGGAAGTGACAGGGGACGTACGGAATTGCCCTGGTTTTCCAGAGATGTGCACTGAGAAATCTTTATGTGAACTGACCTGCTGGCTTAGAGGGCCACAAGGCTGGGCACTACTCCAAGCCCTGCCTCATTTTTGGGTACTTCCCTTCTGGAATCCATCCTTTGCTGATTCCGGAGTGATATTTCCCAAGATGAGTAGGGAAAACAGCACCTCCTCTCTCTAGTCTACAGGGAGGAGAGCTCAGTATCTCTGCCCAGCTCCACATAGTGCATGAAGGAGATGAGGATGTGGGTAAGGAAAGGTATTTGCTGTTTATATCTAGAAGCCTAAATGAAAGGTGGGAAAAGACTGTGGAGTGTTAACCCCATGGCTTTGGGACAGGCAGCCAGGGAAGATAATGTTAGTGTTAGGGAAAGTTGGAAGGATTGTCCCATTCTCAGCAGCAGGAAAGGTGGCTGAGGAAATGGTTCACTATTCCCTCAATGGAGAAGGCGTTGGAAGACCTGGAGGACTAAGAATCTCTTCAGAGAGCATCCATCATGGGATGGACAAAGTGATGAAGAAGCACAGAGAATTTGTTTTCAAATCTTGCAAATCTGCCCTGCTTACCAGGTTACACAGAAAGAAACCGCGAAGAATCAATGATCAGCCTGGTGTGTGAAGGTGGCAAAGAGTGAGATCTGCATTTTCCAGTGTCCTGTAAGATGTTTAATGGCCACAGAAGTGGGACCTCAGGGAAAAGTATGCGAGTCAAAGGACGAGACAGCTACCTCTGCAGGAGCATCAGACATATGGAGGACTCTTGGATATACCCCTGAATTGGGTGAGTTTGTGCTCTGTCACAAGTGCCTACCTTCAAACAGAGACAGAGACAAAACATCAGGAAATAAAGGAATGGTGTGTCATCCATGGGTTTACAACTGCCATAGAAAACTCACTGCTGACAGTCCAGGAGTGCCAGAGTTCGGCATTACTGGAAAAGCCAACAGAGACGTGACCACTGTAAGTATTACCTCTGACTGACGGAGGACAGTGCACCTGGGAGGTAAACCCGTTTGGTGAAATTATTGGTTTCACTGAAGAGTTTTCATTTTTACAGCTGACATGCATTAAATGTCAAATGGGTTATCTAGTGGTACTGGGAGAAGAAAAAAATAAGAATGAAAGGGTATAAAAGGAAATTTTGGTGGAAGAACAGGAGAATATTTCTTAAATAAAAGTCTTAGACCAAGAGTCCACTAAAGAATACGTTAATCCATAAACTGGTAATGATCAAACTGGTAAACAAACTGGTAAACCAAACAACTTTAACTTGTACTCTGTGGCTTCAGATAATCATAATGCAAATAAGAATCTGTGTTCTTATAGACAGAAAAAGAGAACCTGACATTTTTTCCTGATTATGTATTTTTCTTTAATATAGGTTTTCTTCAAAACAGTGGAAATCACTCCCATTTCAGCAGTTTCCCTACAAGCTTCAGAATTTAAGTTCACACTTGGTATTTGCAGTTGACCCAGCTCTAGTGTTTATTGATTCTTTAGTCATATTTTTAATTAGAAAAGCAAAAATTCATCAGAAAAAAATGGTGATACTTTCCTTAAGATAGGATAATACTTTCAGAAGACATTATCACAGAATCACAGAATCACAGAATGTTAGGGATTGGAAGGGACCTCAAAAGATCATCTAGTCCAATCCCCCTGCCAGAGCAGGAACACCTAGGTCAGGTCACACAGGAACATGTCCAGGTGGGTTTTGAATGTCTCCAGAGAAGGAGACTCCACAGCCTCTCTGGGCAGCCTGTTCCAGTGCTCTGTTACCCTCACTGTGAAGAAGTTCTTCCTCACATTTATGTGGAACCTCCTATGTTCCAGCTTACACCCATTGCCCCTTGTCCTATCATTGGGTGTCCCTGAGAAGAGCCTGGCTCCATCCTTGTGACACTCACCCTTTACATATTTATAAACATTAATGAGGTCACCCCTCAGTCTCCTCCAAGCTAAAGAGACCCAGCTCCCTCAGCCTTTCCTCATAAGGGAGATGTTCCACTCCCTTCATCATCTTTGTGGCTCTGCGCTGGACTCTCTCAAGTAGTTCCCTGTCCTTCTTGAACTGGGGGGCCCAGAACTGGACACAATACTCCAGATGTGGCCTCACCAAGGCAGAATAGAGGGGGAGGAGAACCTCTCTTGACCTACTAACCACCCCCTTTCTAATGTGCCCCAGGATGCCATTGGCCTTCTTGGCCACAAGGGCACATTGCTGGCTCATGGTCATCCCGCTGTCCACCAGGACCCCCAGGTCCCTTTCCCCTACACTGCTCTCCAGCAGGTCAGCTCCCAACTTGTACTGGTACATGGGGTTGTTCTTCCCCAGATGCAAAACTCTACACTTGCCGTTGTTGAATTTCATTAAGTTTCTCCCTGCCCAACTCTCCAGCCTATCAAGGTCTCATTGAATGGCAGCACAACCCTCTGGTGTGTCAGCCACTCCTCCTAGTTTGGTGTCACCAGCGAACTTGCTGAGGATACATTCTGTACCCTCATCCAGGTCGTTGATGAAGACATTGAACAACACCGGTCCCAGTACCGACCCCTGAGGGACTCCACTAGTCACAGGCCTCCAACTAGACTCTGTCCCATTGACCACAACTCTCTGGCTTCTTCCCTTCAGCCAGTTCACAATCCACCTCACTACCTGATCACCAAACCCATACTTTATCAGCTTATCCACACTGACATTGGAATGACACTGAAACAAGTTCATAGAATTGCTCCAACTCCATTAGTATCCATTCATTACTATAAGTGATGTCAAAGTCTTGCTCATTATTTTCAGTCACGAGCATATGTCTAGTTTTCACTTATAGTCACCCCTACACAGCTATATCCAGGTACAAGTGATAATCCACATTCACTCACTTCATAATATAAGCTTTTTCCGTAAGTTAAAAGTTGGCCACATCTCTCTCCTTTTAGTGTGTGTATGGCTTCAATGGCCATTGGAGACACTGAAAGTCTGCTGCTTTTGCATAAAACTGGATAATTAATATTGCTAATGAGTACGGCAAGTATAGGAATTCCCTCTTTTTTTGTTCTAGTCGTTCTAGTATTTCACTGACAACATATTGCTAAAGAGGGAAACAAAGACCAGAGAAACTACACAATAAAAAATATCTAGGGATGGGAACATTAACATTAGATATCACTTACACAAATTGTATATGCTAACCAGAAACAGAGCACAAAACGCCTCCCATGAATAATGTACATTGAGTGACGACTTCCCAGCTGGATGTACAGTTTCAATATCACCACAGGGTGCTGGGTAACTTCACTAAGTTCTGCAGTGCAGAAAAATATTTGGTGCTATGATGCCATCCCTTTGTTTGTGTAGCAACTTCTGGTCATTGGCTGTGAACGGAGTATGAACGTAAGGTCTCCTGCACAGGAGGCAAAAACCTCTACATTGGGAGCTTCAAACAGATGAGCAAAGTCTCAGCTGAAGGGGAAGCACGTGGCTGGCAGCTGGCAGGGTTACCTATTGAGCGGAGGATCCTTGCTGGCAGCGCAGCTGTACATGAGCTTCAAAACCAGCCGTATGCAGGGGGATGGAAGCACTCACTGATGTTCTTCTACATGGTACAGCTTTCTTCTTCAGCACAAACAAAAGCCTGCAGAGCATCCCACAGACAAAGTACCTCTTGTCTTCTTTTGTGTTGTCCTTCCCTGCCACGGCCCCCTGCTGACACTCCCTCCCACTCACCACCCCCCCCCTCCTTTTTTTTTTCTTGCTGAGCACAAGATTTATAAACACTTTGAAACATGTTTTTTCCAGATGCAAGCTCCAAGTGCCCTGTCAATGGCTTCCTGCCCTGCTCCAGGGGCTGAGCAGAGGGAGACACACACATTTCCTCCCATGAGCCCACTCTCTATCACTCAATGAAACCTTCCAGGATCTGCTCTCTTTCTTCTGCATCCCCTTGCTTAACATGGTGAATTACTGGTCCATGAGGGCCCCTGTTTTTCCACTGATTAGGTATCCAGGATGGGCATTTCCCTTGGTCTTTCCAAGAAGCTGGTACTAGTGCTGTATCTGCACTCCCCACCTGCACCAGCATATAACACGAGAAAAACCTCAGAGATTGGAATGAAACACCGGATTGTGACATTAAACGTCCATGTCTTGAGCAACAAAGGATGACAAGGCAATGTTAAGTACTTCTGCTGACTAGGACAACTTAAAAGCACAAATGAAAACACCTTCTGTCAAATACCTGTCAGGAGTCTTTGAAAGCATGCCAGCCTCCTCACTAAGCCAGGCCAAAACAGACAGAAAAGAAAACCAAACAATAGTTGCCTCCTGTGAGTTCAAAAGCAGAAAACATTTTGTTTAAAAAAGTAGTATTAACCATCAGCTGTAATTATGCCACACAAAAGGAAAGGTTTTAAAACTAATGTGCAGAAAATGAAAACCATAAAATGCTAGTTCAACATCTTACTTCCACTACTTTTCTTAGGTGATGGAGATTCTTTAAAAATAAAAATTAAGTTAGAGCAGGGTTGGAAGGGTACTTCACTGAAGAAGTTTCAGCTTAGTATGATTTCAGAACAGCTTTATGACATCCACACGCCAGACACATCATGTCCAGTTTGCGCATATAACTAAGCATCCTCACATACACTGACTACCGATGAGGTGTCCTGCAGGGCACCTAGGGATCTTCCCAACAGGTAAACTTGGCAGCACAGTTGGATTGAACCTCAAATTCCCGTTTGCTTACAGTTTTCCTGTCAGAGCAATGGAACACAGTGGAGAAGAGGGACCAGAGACCCCATACTCACCATGCTACAGCAGACATCTGCCTTTGTGGGATTGTTCTTCCAGTCCCTAAAAGGGCACTTTGCAACTGGATTTGGAACTGCGGATCCCCTTGGCTGAGCACAGCTGCTCAAGGAGATTAGCAGCATTCGCACCAGTGTCAGGACATTGGTGGGCTTTGTGCTCCAGGATGTCATCTGGGTTTCCAATTCCAGACTGTTGCCTTTTGGCACCTGGTGCTGGAGGATTGTGGGCTGGGCATATCCCTCATGCTTTGCAGCCCTGCAGCCAGGAAGTCATTCTTTCTGCAGGAGGAGAGGGATGCTCCTCCACCTTCCCACTGCCACTGCAGAAGCTACTGGTCAGTGCAGCAGTATGGGGCAGCTCCATGGCACAGGGGGCAAAGGCACTAACAACCATGCAGGGTCTTTTGTTCAGATCAACTCTAAGTTTTCCAAATAACTGGGACAAACAGAGTTTCTGCCTGTTCCCCACAGAAGACCCTGCACATAGGATGTGAAGGCATCATGCAGCAGTCAAAATCAAATGCTGGTAAAAGGAAAACGTCATTTCATGTAACGCTACAAATGCTAAGGACAAGAAAACTCTGTAAATAACTTCTGGGGGTCTGATGTTAATCCCATAATATTATGTGATGTGCTTTGTCTGTTGATATGCCCAGATGCATGAGCTACTTATATCAGCTTCTCCACCACACTCTGACAGCAGTTAAAAGTACTTCAGCAGTATGTTCAGTACATTAATGTCCATGGAGAGTGAAAAAACAACTGATTGTGGTCCTTATCTGCCACGTTACATGAAGGAAGTGTCATAAGCTAAAACCAGAGCTTCCATCAGGACAGAGGCAAATGGTTTTGCCAGTAAGCAAGGTTATCACAGAATCACAAAATCATCAGAGCTAGAAAGGACCTCTAGAGATCATCTAGTGCAACTCCCCTACTTTAAAGCAGGATCCCCTAGAGCACATCACTCAGGACTGCATCCAGGTGAGTCTTGAAAATGTCCAGAGAAGGAGACTCCACAACCTCTCTGGGTAACTTGTTCCAGTGTTCTGGCATCCTCACCAAAAAAAGTTCTTCCTCATATTTAAATGGAACCTCCTCTGTTCCAGCTTGTACCCATTACCCCTCATCCTGTCACCGGGAACCACTGAAAAGAATCTGGCTCCATCCTCCCTCAACCCTCCCTTTAGGTATTTGTAAATGTTAATTAGATCACCCCTCAGCCTTCTCTTCTTCAGGCTAAAAAGTCCCAGCTCTCTCAGCCTTTCCTCATAGGGGAGATGCTCCAATCCCCCAGTCATCTTCATTGCCCTCCGCTGGACTCTCTCCAGTAGTTCCCTGTCTCTCTTCAACTGGGGAGCCCAGAACTGGATGCAGTATTCCAGTTGTGGCCTCACCAGGGCAGAGTAGAGGGGAAGAATGACCTCCCTCGACCTACTGGCCACATGCTTCCCTGTGCAGCCCAGGGTGGCATTGGTCTTCTTGGCAGCAAGGGCACATTGCCGGGTCACTGATAATTTACTGTCTACCAGGACTCCCAGATCCTTCTCCTCAGAACTGCTTTCCAGGAGGTCCCCCCCTAACCTATCCTGGTGCCTGGCATTCTTCTTCCCCATGTGCAGCACCCTACACTTGCCCTTACTGAACCTCATGAGGTTCTTCTCTGCCCAGCTCTCCAGCCTGTCCAGGTCCCGCTGGATGGCAGCACAGCCCTCTGGCATGTCAGCCACCCCACCCAGCTTGGTATCATCAGTGAACTTGCTGAGGATCCACTCTGTTCCCTTGTCCAGGTCATTGATGAATATGTTGAACAAGACCGGACCGAGTATTGACCCCTGGGGGACACCACTGGTTACAGGCCTCCAACTCAACTCTGCTCCATTGATCACAACCCTCTGTGATCTGACACACAGCCAGCTCTCGATCCACCTCACCATCCCCTCGTCTAACCCACACTTCCTGGGTTTCCTAATGAGGATGTTATGGGAGACAGTGTCAAAACCCTTGCTGAAGTCAAGGTAGATGACATCTGCTGCTCTCCCCTCATCCAGCCAGTCTGTTATAACATCATAGAAGGCTAGCAGATTGGTCAAGCATGATTTACCTTTGGTAAATCCATGTTGACCACTCCTAATAACTTTCTGTTCTTCAACATGTTTGGAGATGACCTCCAGAATGTGTTGCTCCATCACCTTCCCAGGGATGGAGGTGAGACTAACTGGACTGTAGTTCCCTGGGTCCTGCTTCTTGCCCTTTTTGTAGACTGGAGTGATTTCAGCTCACACAAATCACTTCAGGGAAATGACAGGTCTCTCAGTGTCTTCAGCCAAGGCTAAAATCTTCCATGGAAGGTGAGCAAGCTCAGTCAAACAATGCAATGGCAACTGGATAAAAATCTCTCTCCTGAGTTACACAGCAAGATCGACCAACAGGTCTGGAGCACAGGGTGGATCTCCAGACCTGATTGGGGTGCCTATAGCCTGCCTTCAGGTGGGGTTATATGCTCCCTTTAATCTGATGCCAGAACGCTTTTGAGTGAAGGGGAAATCCTTATCACATCCACAACTGCTAGCATCTACAACATTCCTCAGAAAACACCCCGTATGCCCACTGCAAATTTAAGACAAAGCACACAGAGCTAATGCAGAATCTTTCTAATAATGGCTCATGAGTTGAAAAACTAATAGAAAGATGAAACAATGGGTTCTTACATAGGTACAGACACAGAACTAAAAAGCATGCAGATTTCAGTTTTCAAATTGCATTTTAACTGCAGGAATAAGGGCTTGCCATTGCAGTTTCCCACTTCTAGGCTTGCTGATTCAGAATGACTTCTATTTGTTCTCTACAAATTTATATATATAGAAAATATATTAATCTAATAAAAATATGTACATGGAGAGTTGAATACACATATGTTCCAGCTGCCACGGTGATCCAGAATTTCTGTTGAACTAATCCATGTCTAGTCAATGTTGATTTCTGAGCCAAGGACTTTGTGGATGGTATGAAAAAGACCCAAATAAGGTTTGGAAAATTCCAGATAATACATAATCAGAGCAGTAAACGGGTATGGTGTGATGGCAGAAGCAGCTCAATCACAGAACAAATACAGAAAAACCATATATGTATTATAAAATACAGATTTAAGTAATCTAAGTTATATGGAAAAAGGATAGTCTAGCAGAAGATTAAAGCCAGGGCTCCAGTTCAGTATTACTAAATAATGCTTACTCTCACTTTACTTGAAGACTAGCCAGAAATTTCTGTGACATGTCTTTCTTCATTTAGCAAAGCATCTGACTAGGGAGCAGAGCAACCATTACAGCAGCAGCAGATTCTATCACACAACACATGCCAGAAGGCTAACATGTTCAGATGTGTTGATCCCAACTTGATGCATACATCCCCTTTCCAGTTATTAAATTAAAAAATTGTCATGTAATGAGATGCCTACTTGTGCATGTATGCGTGTGTGCATGCTTGTAGACACAGGCAGGAGAATGGCAGGTCTGGGAGCATAGCTCAGCTAGACTCAGTGAGGCTCCCCTGCAGATCCTTGTTAACTTTACACTAATAACTTTTATATGTCTGGGAATATCATCTGGATATTGAATTGTAAACCACAAAGCAGTTCTGGGACAATTTCAAAAGTAAATTAAAGACAGACAGGTCAACCTACAAAACCCACAGTAAAAATGACCCTATTTGCTGTCTGTGCAGAGGTCTGTTTCATGGCCCTGCTATGCCACTGACTAACATTGTCTATTTTAGACAGAGGCTAACAGTGAACACTTTGAAAAGCTGAAGCGAAAAGAAGTGATCTTACTCTGTTCAGGAGGACTCTGTTCACAAATGGAATTCTTTTCCTTGGTTTCAAGAGAACCAATAGCTATTAGCTTTTATAGTAAATCACTAGTTGCTAATTTACAAAGGCTTTCAAACCCTTGTGATTATCTGTATGAGTGATGGGTCCCATTGTGCAAGCTGCAAAGCATCCTGATCCTGCTCCAACAGAGCTATTAAGCATGTGCTTCATATTAAGCATGCAAGAAAACATAGTAAGATCAACACATCTGAGCTAAGCATGTGTTTAAGTGCTTTACCGAACTAGGGTCAGAGTATGTAGCAACTTGTGGGATGGACTTCTATGGGAATTTAAGTGCTTGTGTCCAAAAACGACAGTTCACAATGGAGACCTATCTGAAACTGCAGTATATTTCCAGACATCTTAAGCTACCTTTCTATGTCCTATTTGGTGAAGAAATTCTTCTAAATTAGCAGGCCTACAACTATGCCTCTGCAGATGGAAACTGATTAATTGTAGTCACCTATTCACCTACCTGTTTTACCTCTGAACCAGAGTACCGAATAAAGAAATTCAATCCAACACACAGCAGGATCTTCTTTTTCATTTTGGAAAGCCTTGTTATTATCCATGTATCACACCTAGATGTCATCCACCACGATTATTGTCTTGCCAGCCAGGAATCTAAATCCAGCTTCAGGAAGATGAGGAGAAAAGCATACAATAAGGAAGGTGATAAAAGAATTATACTGTCACAGTCTGTTTACGATGCAAAGGAAGGGGATTGCAGCTGTTCAGCCTTCCCTTCTCCCTTCCAGCAAATATGCTGACAGATTTGTCCAGTCTGGTTTTCTGGGTTTTTTTCCACTTTCTTTTTTAATCATTTTAACGTGACATCAGCAAACTTCCTACATTTCTACAGAATTTTCATGACCTGTGGCAACTCACTCCCACTGAACCTGGTAGAACCTCTATCCTGAAGCACAAGAACTGAATCAAGCTCTCTTCTTCATTAAAATCATAAATGCCTCTGAAGCCAAAAATGTTGTGCACATGCTAAGTAAGTGGAGAACTAAGCCCACAGTGTACATGCCAAAGAATGAGTGACTGAAGGAGGCAAGATAAAACTGCAGCTGGAAAAGAAAAGCAAACATATTGTAGGTGGAAAAAGAGTGATGAGTGCAAGGTCCTAGACAGCAGCCCCCTTCTTCCTGACTCAGGAAAGAAAATAATGTTGAAGCCCTAAGGTCACAGACAGAGCAGAAGAGAGGGCAAGAGCCAGACCTATTGCTGAAGCACTTCCACACTTCAAGGGGTGCTGTGGAAAAAAAAATAACTGACAGATGATTGGGAGGGGAAATGAAGCGCCTTAAAGGGAAATTAATGAATCAAAGCAGGTAAATGTTTCCCTAATAGTATAATATTTCACAAGCTTTAGTCCACATAACATGGAGTGCAAATGTTTATTTGTTCTTTGTTTTAAACACCTGCAGCAGCATTCCCCTTATTTAGTATAATACTTACTGTGAAGCTTGTGTTCAGCTCATCTGCACATTGAAATGCCTTTTTCATCACGAAGTCTTCTGCATCTGGACATCTGGCTGCAATCTTACGCTCTATGAATGCAAGGACTATAATGGAATGGTATTACCTGACCATTCTTACAATTTGTGGGATAAACCTCTTATAAGCATAAATGCATGTACCTCCTTTGAAGTGAATGGAGCAAGGCTGATTTGCATATGCAGAGTGTCTGTTCATATGAATAATGAACGTGTTTTAATGAGTATGTCCCACAGCAGAGGAATAGACCGTATTTATTTTTTAGTAATGGGATAGAGACCCTCACTAAATATTGCCTTCTCCTGTTTGCCTCTCTTACTTCACCAGCTGTCTCTAATATGTGTGATGCTTTGAAAATGTTCCTGCTATTAGCCTTTGATTTCTTCCAGGCCCCTGATCCCTTGGTGAAAGAAGGCATGGAAACTGAGACGAAGCTGTATCTTTTCAGTCCTACGCAACTAGAGGAGTTAAACTTAAAAGCCATCACACAGCCACAGAAATGAGGAAAAAAGGAGTACTGACTAAAAGAATGACCTTGTTTCTCTGATTCTCCCTCCTGCAGAAAACAGAGAACCTTTTGCAATTCCTCCTCTTCAACATAGAGCAGAAAGCCTGCCTGGATCAAACGAGGTGGTAAAGGGGACCAAAGACAATCCAGCCAGACTGGTTGTTCTCATGCTGAACCTGAGTCTTCCTTCATCCTACTTCTTCTAAACATCTGCAGTAGAAGTGACTGCAGGTAATTCCTTTCCTTTTTGCAACAGGCTTTCATACATTAGAGTACTGCTCCATTTTCCCCCTTTACCATCCATCTGGCACACGAAGTAACTCCTGTTTGTATCGTTCCCTCTCATCAGTTATATTTTCCAGTTTGTTCTCACTGGCCTCCTCCAAACTGTTTCCAAATGACCAACATCCTTTTCTACACTTTTCCAACAATGTGACAAAGACAAGATGAAAATACGCTTTTTTGACTTGAAGCAGGAAAGTCAGTATTATCATTTACCTAAGGCAGTTAGGACACCTGATTTTCTCCTCCGAGCTTTATTACTGATGTATCTTACTCATAAGCAAATTGCTTCTCCATTGGGCATCTACAGCCAACTGTATGTCTTGTTTATCTAGACTTTTAATTTTCCTGGACAGGAGCTTTGTGTCCGTACAGCGCCTTTCAGATGTTGGCTTAAGCATCGCAAAAATCATTTATAAAAAGAATTGGACATGATACTGGTTGGCCTCTTTATTTTTCCAGCTTTCCCAGAAACTAATATCTAGGCCAGAATCTTCAACACTGTGTCTCTCACATCAATGTAAATCATTCTTATCCATAAATAATGTTATTTTCAGGCTCTGGTAAAATCTCTTAAATTTTGTTTTCTCAACTGAGATCTCTACCTTCAAATTATGACAAAAGAAAATATGCAGGCAGGCAGTCCTAAACTGTTCCATTAGCCATTCAGTTTGTAATAGTATAATTATATAGGTTGAATTCTTATGTTTTCCTCTGAGAATTTGAATTGTGTTTGCACTTGTCTCCCAGAATAGAGTTCACAGCTAGGCTACTGCACAAACTTATTATCTACAAACATGATGCTGCTCTGAGGGGGGATAAACAATGGTGTCAGTCTTGCCACAACCTCTCTCATTCTTCCTCCTTCACTAGATTCCTTCAGGAAGCCCAGTGGTACAATTATCCCCTCTGCACCGATAAACCCACTGCTCGAGTCTCCCTTGGAGCTTCCCAAGGCTGTTGCAGAACAGCTACTTTCATTTAGACCTGCTCTTCTCTTATCCCTGAGAGCTGATATGGCTGGCACTGCATCCAGGCTCTGCTGGACTTCCAGCCTGAAATGTCACCACCTAAACTCCAGGATGTGAAGGAGCTGGCTGAAACAATCACAAATACTTTAAAAAGTAGTCTTGACACTGAATCTCTGTGGTATATCTGCCTCATTGTTCAACGTTTTGTCTGCAGGTAAAACATTTTAAGTATTTGTGGGGAGTGAGAAGTCAATGCAGCAGAGCTTCTCTTTCACTCTGTTGAATCCAGTAGATGAGAAGTGAAGAAACAAACCAAGAATTGTAAGATCTGTAATCAGCTACTGGAAACTTCATCTGCTATCCCAAAAAGCAAAGGCCATGTTTCAAAATGAAATCAAGCTGTATTTCAAGACATGACTTCACTTTTGTCTCGTTGAAGAGACATAAGATTATCTTATATGTTTCACGCCATACGTACAACTGAGGTCCAGTTTACATCTACAGAGGGGGCTGGAATGAGATCTATGAGTCTGGTAAGACTTGACCAAACTCAGACATTGCAGACTTTTCTTACACTCTTCAACTGAATTCCCCTCCTCTGAAAGAGTCAGTAACATCACTAAAGAATAGCTTTTTAAAAAGGGACCCAGGCCTTTCCTCATTTTCTTCTAGATTAATATCATTTGGTATCATATGCAAACACCTACTGGTCCTAACCCTTAGCATAAAACCAGTGGAATATCTGAATATTAAGAGAAAGTAACTATTTGTGCATAAGACATCTGTCTTCTTGCAAGGTTTCACATCCTTTCACTGCATCTTTTCCTAGCAGCATGCATTGAATATCATACAATGTGGGTTAATAGATGTGTAATCACCTGGAAAAATATACTACCATTTACTCTTTTTCAGCTTCTCTACAGAAACAAACCCAGATTGTGAGAAGGACCAGAATTGGCCTAGGTCTGCCACAGCAACAAAGCAGGGACAAGCCCTCACATCTGATCAGTCCACACATGGAGTCGCTGTCCCACCCTCTCACTTTTCCGTTTAGAGTCAAGATGATTTCAACAGGAAAGAATCCTGGAAAACTCCATCTTTTTTTTTTTTCTTTTTTTTTCCCCCTTCTTCCCAGGTTTGTGCAGGGACAGCAAGGGAAAAGTTCTGGAGAACTAGCAACACTGTGTGAGCCAATGGTCAGCTTTGCGCAAAGCATGTGTAATTCTTTCCCTCTACTATTTGCATACAGTAATTCCCCAGCCACAGGGTTGTATTCTCCCACATCATCATGGGGGGAATGACTACAACAGATTTCAACAGTCTAGTAGCCAACAGAGGGACTGATGGTGCTGGGGAAAATGTAAGGTGAGAAGACAGACTGGCCAGTGTACTGAATAAAAAAAAAAAAGCAAGCTGTGAGATATATTACTGGAATCCAGACAAGAAAAATGTCTGCTCTGGCACCACTATAACCAAACAACAATAACAGGTTATGACCCACGATGTACTTGGGGAATTAGGCACACAGCCTTTGCATTCAGCCTTTTCACAGGGGTATGAGGTAAGGCCACGACGTGCTGCTTCACAACCTTCTGTAACTCATCATGTTATGAAATACAAATAGGCAGACAGAGAGGGAGAAAAGGGGAAAGGAACGGTAACTTTGGCAAGGGTGTTCCCATCCATCCCTCTCATACACTGACAAAGCTCTTCAGCCACACACTTGGACATTCCTCGTCTATTTTCTTTCTGTAGAGAGTGTACTGTATTGTTTACATGTCATGTCCTATTGAAGCTGGTGAGGGAGGGACTGGAACATCTGGAATTTCGGGCAGCTGTTTTGCAACATTTGGTGCTTGAAGAGGGAGAAACGCTGTTTTCAGTTACCTCTGCATTCTCATTTCAGATCCTGGCCTTTTAAAAACCCTTTTTCTTCTCTGTTGACTGAAAACATGTATGCTTTTCTTTCTTTCCATTGTTAAAATGTACATTTATGTACACATATACAGAGAATACATGATGAGTTTTTTAGGACCATCTCTGAAAGTTTACAATCACCTGTTTTTTGCAAAAGTAATGTAGCTGGAATTTTTTTTTTTCTTCCCAGCAGGAAAATAATTTGCTGGACTAGTTTTCAGTGATCTTAAACCTACATTATTAATTTATTGTACAGGTACTTGATCACAGAGCCCTGTTTTTAAGGTGTACTCCATTTTTTTAATGTAGTTTAAATTGTAGCTCTGCACAGACAATCAGCATGAGACACGAAGGTTTACATTCAGCTCAACCCCAAAAAACCAAATAATGTTTAAATAGAATACAGGCATTATCCAAACCCTCTGCAAAGGATTTTTGAACTCACCTGCAAATGTGAATTTAACCTAGGAGGAAATCCAAGGTACTGCAGTCTTATACTCTTAAACCATAGTATGGACAAGATGACATACAGGAAAATATATGGTAGCAATTTCACTATGAGGTGAAGATTTTTCTATATGTCTTCCTAATAAATCACAGTCTGATCTCTGGCCTGCCCTCTCCTCACACACACACACACACACTCATACAAACATGCACAAGGATATGTTTGAGAATGTTACTTATTTAGCAAGGATGACTCATTTTCTTTTCTCTCTGTTTTAACTTTTTCCTAAAAATCACATCTTTTGAAAGCTCCTGTAATGCCACACATTTTCCAGAGTCTGCAGCTGGAGACTGTCAGGCGGTGTAGTCTTCCATGAAAAGGCATCATGAGCAAAACAAGAATGATGTCCCTTACAGCTCAGAAAATGTGGAAGCACTGGAGATACTTGGTCCATGCTCACACAACTTCTTCTGCTCCTCTGGCACCATGAAGCCTGAGGAAGCAGAAATCTAACCACTTCTTTTTAATGGGAGCTTTCTCTCTTAACAGGTCCAAACGACCAGCACCAAGTACTTCCCCTCTGAAAGACAGGAAGAGGGACTTTTTACAAGAGCATGTAGTGACAGGATGAGGGCTAATGGTTTTAAACTGGAAGAGGGTAGATTTAGATTAGAT
Organism: Podargus strigoides; assembly: GCA_028020825.1. Classification (NCBI taxonomy): domain Eukaryota; kingdom Metazoa; phylum Chordata; class Aves; order Caprimulgiformes; family Podargidae; genus Podargus; species Podargus strigoides. Next base: position 94,132,480 of record CM051663.1, read on the forward strand.
ATTAGGAAGAACTTTCCTGTGAGAGTGGTGAGACACTGGAACAGGTTGCCCAGGGAAGTTGTGGATGTTGCCTCCCTGGTAGTGCTCAAGGCCAGGTTGGATGGGGCTTTGAGCAACCTGATCTAGTGGGAGATGTCCCTGCCCATTGCAGGGGCGTTGGAACTAGACGATCTTTGAGGTCCCTTCCAACCCAAACCATTCTATGATTCTATGATTTTACGAAAGCCTGCAGGTAAGGACTTCTAGGGTGGGCACACTGTCTATTGAAGTAGCTCGGCTGACGTTACTCCTGTGCTGGGGAAATCACACCCATGACACAGTCTGGACTTCAAACACAGGGCAGACCGCAGTACTCCCCTTCCCCTGTATCCTACTTTACACTTTATTTCACTGAAACTGCGAGAGCTCATCACAAAAGGTCAATCCATTTCTGGGGATTAGTCACATGAATAGGTCTTTCTCCACTCACATTCTCATGCAGAGTGGATTGACTCTGACCCAATAAACCGGGGAATTCTCAAATGCTTTAATTAATTCATCAGAATTTATCAGAGGGCTGGATGAAAGGATGTGTGTTTGTAAGAACGGCTACAGCAATATTCACTCGAGTTTAAACCATTCTTGTTCATCTGTACTTCTGTTTCTCAGTGCATGTTACACTAACGTGGGCCCTCTCTCCACGTTCAAATGAAAGAGCAGATTAGCTGTAGTGTCCTCTGCTTTACTGTAAAAACGCTCTGGCACTCCAGTTATCTTGTTTTTGACATCTTCAAATTGCAACATAAATAAGTGAAACCCAAGTATGTGTTTTACTGATGAGTAACCACAAACGTTATTGCTGAGGTACCCCAGCTGACCTGATAACTTGGCCTGGGTGGTCCCAGGGCAGATGAGTAAGGAAGGTCTTCGTTTTCCTCTTTGTTCTCCATCTCTCCTCTGTTGTGATTTGGTAGATGTCTCATGCAAAACTGACCTTGGGTTGCCAGAGGACACTCCAGTATATCTGGAAACTGGCCAAAAAATTCAACTGCATTATTTCTTTGAACAGTTCAATGCTTATTATGATGCATATCTAATTAGTGGTTGGTATGAGATTTTTTTTCTGCAAAGGCTAACTAGAAAGTGCCTGTAAGACAACTGAAAATCTAGGTGGTCAGAGTTGTCATCTATCTTCATGATGAGAGTCCTCCCACTCCTCTGTGAAACAGGGCTGCTTGTGTGGATTCTCTCCTTTAGCAAACTGTCTCTAATCAACACAGATACAAAAGATCAAGAAGGACTTCAGCTTAGTTTAAAAGCATTTTCAGTATGAGACATGATTTGAAGTCCATAAAAAGATAAAAATGATTATTTTATGGTCATGAAAAGATTCCTGTCAGTTTTTGAATCAACATTTTAAAAGGAAGACCGACTTAAAAAAAGCCCATATTAAGCCTTTTGCATCAGCAAGATCATACCAGGAACAGCAGTAAGGCTGAAGCTTAGCAACAGGTAAGTGTATCTTTGCCTGCAAAAGACACTGAAAAACATTCTCTACTCTCTTTTGAACTAACCATTTTGACTTTGAGACTACTTTTACACCAACTAACAGGTATTATGCACGATTTTCAGACTTCACGATAGCGCTAAAGAAAAATAACCTGTGTTTTTTCCTCAAAAGGGAAAAAAAAAGAAAAGAGTAGGTTACAACAGAAAATAAGTGGGTTTTCATTAAAGAGTAGAATAGTTATTCCAGTTTATATCAGTGGGCTCCACATGACTTCGTACTCCCAGATCAGGAGGGGAATGGGAGCAGGACAGCATTATCTGAGGACTCTTGATTTGCTTCTTTAGGAGAGAAAAGTAATAACAGAAATCCTAAAGCTGAAGGTAGAACTCCATTGGAGGAGTGAAGGAGGCATTAAAAACCTGGGACTGGTATTCCATATAAATATATTAGCATACCATTTTCTGCTTTATGCATCAGTCACTCTCCAAAACATGAGTATGACTGGACTTGGTTAATATTCAAGTACAATGAGAAATTGTATTGCAGCTCTCTCAAAATTTGTTTTTTTTTTTTCTAAACTAACAGATAAATCTCTGAGAAAAGCAGTATTTCTGCTGCTAGTCATTGTGTAAATAGCTTTTGATGTTTGCTACGTCATCTTACATTGTTAACAAAAGATTATGTATTAGTAAAATTTACATGTGAAGGTAAATGAAGGGTTATATTCCTACCTGAAGTCACTCCAATTTAGGTTTTCAGAAATCTGTCTCACAAGATGAATAAATTTTCTGCTCTCCTTCCCTTTTATTTGCTTTTTTTCCCTTTTCTTTTTAACACCTATAACATTACGTGCTCTTTTCTTTTCAGCATCTTCCACTCAGTTTTAATTTTCTCCTGGTTTTGCTCTCTCACTTCAGGCTGTCCTGTTTGCTTGTGTTTTCTCAGTCACAATATGCCTATGCACTTGTACCCATTCCCCAGTGCAATGTTCAATGCTCAGTTCTTAAGCATTAGAATAATGCTAACAATTTTCATGTTGCTAATATCAGCCATGATAAGTACCTGATATTTTAATGTTTGGAAATTGAAGACAACAGAGGTGAAGTGACCTGCTCAAAGACACATACAGAGCATAAGACAGAGCTGTGAGACCACAGGTCCCTCTTTTCTTGGCTCTAATTGTACAAAGAGTTATTCAAGACACTTAATTTTGCAAAAGCTTCAAACTCAGTGGAACTATTTTTGTGTGAAAACTGAACTGTGTATCTAAATAGGATCACTGCCATATTTTGTCTTAAAAATGTGTTTTCTTTGGACATATATACTTGGCTTGATTGGAACAGATTTATGAGTGACTGGAGTAAAGTGCAAATAGAGAATGATATAATGGCTTGAAAATATTTAAGAAAATACAGCATTCAAAACAGATCAGTGTAAACTAACAAAAGCTGGGAAGGCTCAGAAAACATCCAGGCACGGGTTTCATCCTGATCTGAAAGACAGCCAAAGGTTTCCTCCTGTTCCAATTTTTTTTTTCCTGTTCATTTTATGGTGGACTGAAGTAAGAAAGCTGTGGCTTGTAGGCTAAACAATAGAAGATAAAACATATTTAAATCTTTTTTTTTAGCTTGGTCCTGCCTTGGTTTTCAAAAGAAACAGTAAAGAGGATATGGTATTCATATGGCACAGGAGCAAACCCTATTCACTACTTATGAGAAGTGCTTAGCTCTTCCTAAAATAATTAATTTTTTTTTTAAGAAAAAGATGCGAAGTGTTATGTTGGCAACAGAAATAATTTTTCCTCATTTTTGGGCTCCTCTGAAGTCCTTTCACTCCTGGCTTCTCATATGACATCCTTTGTAGCACTGGTGAGAGCCTGCACTTCAGGTGAATTGGAGCACTGCGTGTACAGAATGGCTGTTCTCTGCACGCATGCTCAGTGCCAACCCCAGCTGCTGCCAAATGCTTTTTACCTGCCATCCCATCTCACTGGGGCATCTCTTCAGTCAGCTGCCAGTTTCTCCAAGGCTGCATACCTCTATCTCCTCTCTCGAGTTTGGCTGCAGCCAGCTTCCAAGCTCAGATGTTGTTTGTCTGCCTTTTGCCTTTCATCCTCTTTCCAAAATGGACAAACAATGCAATTGCATAAATCTTATTTCCTCTGGAAGCAAAACTAAAAAAGAAGCTCTGTGCAGAGTGGCTTCTAGATACATAACCATAATGGGAAACAAGCAAGCCAGCATTTGGGACAAACCTAGTAGTATCTGACAGGGATGAAACTTGCGGAATTCTCAATTTTATTCTCTAGCCACTTTCAAATATTTTCAGATCATATTCTCACATGGTGTGAATCCAGACAGCTCTGCTAATTTTAACATAGCTGTGCTATTTACAGTAACTACTGATCCAAATACTAGAATTTAGCAACAACCCTTTTCCCTTATTTTTAAAATTTGCTGTGTAAAAAACATTTTTTTTGATAAATTTTTTAAGGCCTTAACAAAGGGTTAAATTTTTTAGTCAAATTCTAAAGCTTTTCCATATGGAAGGCAACCTGTTAAAGATCAAATCATAAAACAGTGTCAACTTAGTTTTCAGAGGTTTTTCCTGTCTAAGCAAAAGTAGAAAGCCAAGTCACAACCCAACAGATTTTACTTTGTTCAGATTATTTATTTTTTCCTATGCCATATAACCTAGTCAGTGACATGTGTCCTAGGAAACGTTTTGTACTCACTTTCTTCAACTTCATATTGCAGCAGAACTGCTCCAGGTGATGTCAATAGAAGTTTTGAAGTAAACCATCATTTCTGACAATGGATCTTACTTAACTCAGTGTGGTAGGAGTAGCCAGTGGTGAAATCAGCCAAGTTCTCCAGAATATCTACAAACAAGATAGAGTTTGGACCACAATGCTGTTTTTAACTTGACCTGGCTTCTCCACTTCTTCCAAACAACACTTTTCCATGCACTGTGTTGGGCATGGAGGTTTTAGCATAGGGATAAGTTGAATAGGGATAAGTTGAATAGGGATAGCAGGGATAGGTTGAACATGCTGGAAATTTGGTCTGTGTAGTAGAACTATTGCCTTGTTCCATTAGCTCACGGGCAGGTGACGTGGTCCACTGAAGGGCTGTTAGTACGGACTTCATTACCTGTCATGTTAGGATGCTAAGCAGTAATCTGGAGTATCATTCCCATAAATTGCATGTAGAATTTCCACAGTAATGTTCTTGCATGCAAGACCCTTTACAAAACTAGGGCCAGCACATGGCCACTCAGCAAAAGGCAAAGTGCACTCTGAAGAAAACACTCAAACTACTTCTGATATCAACATTTAAAGCCCATCCTTTCTCAATCATACCATTTTTACACTTTATTCTTTAAACTTTACCATGTGTCTTTTATATACACAGTATTTTATTGAACAGGATTTAGCACTAGTTAAGGACAACTATATTCTTTTCCTGAAAACTGGGGGTTTGTTTAGTTAGCATTTAAAAAATAATTAGATAAATTTTATAGAAGTATTGCCAAAAAAGAAGCATCTCAAACTTTTCCTATTGGAAAACACCATTTTTAAATCTCATAAATGTTTTTAGACTTCTCACCTCAGAAATAAAACAAACAACCCAAAACCAAAAGGTCTCAGAATTAGATTAGATGGGTTTATGTGACTTGGAAAGAGCAGCTATTTGGCTGGCATATAAATTTCTACTGTGTCCTTAGGACACGTAATATTTTAAATAGATTTCACAGTTGAGGATTTAGGCAGGAAAAAAAGAAAGGTAAAACCTTGGGAAGCCAAAGGAGGAGTAAATTTTTATATTACTAATCTCTGAATATTTTTTTTTTCCCAGCAAGAAAGCAACTGCAAATGTATATTCCTATAAAAGCTTCTATTCAAATACACAATGCCAGGCATAAACTAGGGCATGAACAGTGGTTAATGACTCCAGGATGCCACTTTTTGTCACAGAAACGCATGCATATATAAAACCTAATCTTTAATACACTGAGCAAGTGTATTAAAGCAGTTACAAAAAATCTTCAGTCTTCTCCTTTTACGCATGAAAGCAGTATGTGTGTATATGTGTGTCTTGTATCTCACAAGCTCAGGCTGGAAAGCATGACCCATCTGCAGTCTGGTGGTTCAGAAACTGAATAAAACCACACAGGACATATTCTAAGCTTCATGATTTTAAGCCAGTTTTAGATTCGTGCAGTGCCCAAAACCTGCTGGGGCTGGCCAAAATACAAAAAAGGCAGTAGTGTAACTGAGGATAAATGAGGCAGACAAGGTCTACCAATTTGTAATCTAAGTAAAAAGGACTTCGTTCGTTGCATCCCTCCTATTTGAGATGCCCATCAAGTGAGTTTGCCTTCATCTATTAAGTAGATATACCTCCTTGTATTTTAATTTTTTTTAAATTTACCACTACACTGAGACATGGGTTATCAAATTTCTAATGCCTCTAAAGTTTTTTCTCACCCTACCATGCACATACAGCTTTTCAGTAGTGTAAAACTCATACATTTCCCAGCTTTTCTCCACATACTCTGTAATGAGGACAGGATCCACTATTCATTGTGAAAAAAAATGATCACAAAGCAAACCTTTCCATTTTCTAATTAATATATTTTTTGCTAGCAACATTTAGCCTGATTACACACTGATATAAACCCCCACAATGAAATTCCTTACAGCTCATAGACTGCAGAGTTCCTTCCACTCAGAAAAGCTAGTGAAAGACCTAGGAATCATTACACCCTCTGAGGGATGGCTGAAGCTACACTTGGATATAACCTAGCTAACCCCAGCCAACAGGTACTGTTAGCCACTCTCCATGCCCATTGCACAGAGGCATGAGCTGGACAGAGATGAATCCAGATACAACTGTGAGCAACTCATGTCTGTCTTTCCAAAGATTTCCAGTCCCCAAAAGCCTCATCAGCACCATCAGACTCAAGGATGCTCTGACAGCTCTGCACAAAAGTTTCTCCCTAAAAAGCTTGTGATCAGTAGGAAGCTTGCTCAGCTTTCTGTTTCTACCTCCTATATTTTTGACAAAAAGAGAGAACTCCCTGTCCTCTTCTTCCTCAGCTTTCAGAGGTCTTCCCTAACTACTGATTGGTTCCCTGTTTCTGCACCCTTGAAGATTCATTGTACGCTGGTGGGATGCATTTTTTGCCTACCTCCCTCTACAAAACCCAGCTTTTTGGAGTTGATACAGTTCTCCATTTCTTCCTAGGTACTCTAAGCATTTGATTGAAATTAGTAAGGAAGTGGACATGGGGTTGTGCTTTTGGGGCATCTACAGGATTAACTGTTAAAATGGCAGTAGTGGTGCTAGTGGTAACACTGAAGTCAGAAGGCAATTTTTATCACACTGCATTTCAGTGCTAGAACATGCATGATTAAGTTCATTTTTTGGAGTGACAGCACACGAGCCAAGTGAAAACTGTGCGTTTCATTGAACAGACATGTTACATTTCCTGTCACCTGCTGAATGATGCCCACAGCTGCCAACTTTTAAGAGAAATAAAAAAATTCTGACCCTAAAGCAAACAAAAATCTTCTAAAAATCTACCATCTGTGGGTGTCTTGCTGTCACACGCTGACTTTTCAATAAGGCTGATTTGTCTGACAGTTGCTTTCCCTCCTTGATTGTGGGCTGTGGTTTTGGGGGCCACGAGCACAATTAGAAGGTGATATCATTTTCTAGGGTCTACCATTCTCCCCACACTTTGATATGAAACAAAGCCCTTCTGCTTTACATCTGACCTCGACAAGGGTGTTTCTCATTTCCTCTCCGCTTTTTCCCTCCTAATCCTTCCTGAAAACATGTGCCTGCTGAATAAATTGGATCCAGTGTTTTTAATTGGCATTTTCCTGGTGTTTTGCCTGTGGTTGAATTTTACATGCATAAGGTTCTTTTAAAGGGGTGGAGGAGATGATTTCTCCTTTGACAACATACCAGCCATGATCCTTCCTCCTGTTACCATTCCTCATCTCCATGTTTGCCTGGAGTGTAGCCGCTCTGTCTGCTAGGATGGTGTTGTTTGATGAATGCCATGCTTCAAAAACATGCCAGCAAGTCAACCTTCCTCAGTGAGGTGCTTAAAAGCAGAGGCAAGAACATCATCCTGTTCATGCAGGTATTTAACAAAGCCTCTCTTTTATTCTCCTTAGGTGGGTCATCTTGACTTGAAATTGAGATATGAATGATAATTTATTCATATAAGTCTTCTACTTATAGCTCAGAATAGGTAAATGACAAAAGAAAATGGGCACATCTACAAGGATAATCCAGGTCATTTCAACAATCGAGCAAATCAGACTTGGGACTGGTATCATGCCCTTGCAGTTTCTAGTAGTGCTGTATTAGGTTCCACCATGAAAACACAAATATCTTGCAGGCTAGCAGGCTACTGCTTATAAGTTAAAGTAAAATGATTGCCTGACCTCTTTCCATCTTATTAATCAAACTAATTTTACACAATGACTGAAAGCAGAAGATAAAATATTTGTCCTGTCAGATGAAAATAGTCCTAAATTTCAGAATTACAGTGGTCTACAATAAAAGCTGGAGCATTTTTAACTTCCTTTCCCCTTTATCTATATGACTGCCACAAATTAACTCGTACTGAAGTCTCTGCAGAAATGACTTACTGACAAAAACTATCACAAAATGGAAGCATACTCATTTTTAAAATTACAACTGTATGTTCACTTCCTGATTCTCATTAAAATGCCCTCTTTATGAGACCTCCACCAATAAAATGTCACTTGTCAGTAATGTACACTGTTAAATGTCACATTAGCATCCCTTGACCTTCTTGTTCTTTGAGGATGTGGCTGAGTGTCTGCTGTTACAGGCAGCCTGCCGTGGGACATGTGCAGAGCACAAGTGAAAGACCACTTAAGCAACGAAGGCATTAAATGGTTCATAGCAGTTCACTTATGGTTTGAGAAGAAAAAGGAAGCCAGGGAAATGATAATCCAGGGGCAGTAGACAGCTCCCTTCCATAAAGGCACACTCCAGCACGGAGACCCCAACTGCCAACCAGGAAAGCCAAGTCCTGCAAGACTAACACAGAGGAAGAAAACATCAGTTTGTCAAAAGATCAAGGAGACATTGACACTCATCATTCTCGCTTAAAATATTTCCTTCAAAATATTTCGATCAGATCTGTTTTCCTTTGTAAAAGGTGTGCTCCAGACAGTTTTCAACCATGGTGGGAAGGAATAATCAATGAACAGACATTTTTCTGAGAAAAAACTACAGTGAAAGTGAGCATCACAATAGTTCAGATTTTATTCACTTGAGCTGTAGACACAATTGAGGGGAAAAAAATTAAAGATAGGTCTATCCCTCTATTAGGAAATCCTATGACACTCTGAAAGGATAAAAAACCTGTCAGAATTCAACAGACTAATTTAATAAAAGGCTATTAGAGGGAATTCTTTAGACTGGCTTAATAGTTGGTTTCCTAAGACTGTTGAAATTCCATTCTGTTGCAGTAATTTCCATACATAGAAGAAATCTTTATGCAGTCTTATCAATTTCACTGTTTTCTCATTCTTTATTAAAAGAACACTAAATGAAAACAACACGGCAGAACTGCCCAGGGAAAACAGCAGTTTCTAATCATTCCTGCTCCTTGTACCTCACCATATCACAGAGTGGAAAGTAGCTTGCAGACAAATATGCCACATTAAAGAGTCAGCGTGTGGTTTTAAGATACTCAGAGGCTAGGTTTTTAGGTATATGGGGTTGCTGGGGTGTGGGCTAAGGAGGAGAGAGAGTGTTTTTTTTTGGGGGGGGGGGTTGTTTTTTTTTTGTGGGTTTTTTTTTGGTTGGTTGGTTGGTTGGTTTTGGGGGGGGGGTTTGGGGGGGTTGTTTGTTTTGGGGTTTTTTGTTTTTTGTTTTTTTAATTAATTTGGGCATAATCACATGGAAAAAGGTGACACTGGGTGAAAATTTCAGAGAATCCAAAATTTCCTTACTGACTCTCCATATCCTAAGATTGCACTGAACTCTGCATTGGCAGGGTCATGTAACCAAAGAAAAGTTTTGGGATGCAATCTGTGTCTCTCAGTCCCTTAAATGTCAAATATACTTCAGTATACTCAGGACAGGGACTGATTGCCACAGAGTTTCCACCTCAGTTAGCACCTCAGGACAGTACTTCTATCTGCTGTTAACAACCAGTCTTCAATAAAAGGTGAACATCCATATGCCCACTCTATCCACTTGATGAAATCAGGCCTGTATTTCAGCATGGCTCCCAGAGGATCTGCCTTCAGGACCAGGTGGATTCTGAACAGAGCCAGCTGGCTCTCCACTGCCATCACACAAAGAGTCGAGGTTTTGCCCAGTGAACTGAGAGAATCACCCCAAAGGTTGCATGTCTGGAAACACTTGATCAGAGTCATCCATGGACTAAGGGAGGGGAAAAAAGAAAAAGAAAAAAAAAGTTAAAAAAAAGTTAAGAATCTGAATTAGATATCTGGAAAAAGTGACTCAGTGATTGGGTCTTCACCATGGTCTCATGCTTGCTTCTTGTTTCTACATCATTTTTATTCTACTGCTGTGAGCCAACAACAATAAAAATTTTCAAGGCTGTCACAACTAGAGTTAGGCACATCTCTGTCCATTGACAAGTTCACAGAGCAAAGCCAGAATGAAACAGCTGCAGCACTTCTCAGACTATAAAGCTCTGTTTCTAGGACTGTATTCTCTTTTACAAATACATTATCTCAAGTGCATCTTAGAAATAAAACTCTAGATTATATTCTGTAAAGAGACAGTACTCAGCCTCCATGTTCCAAAAATTTGGGGCCAGAAGTCCTCACCACACATGTTGTCAAACAGTCTACAGACTCTTATTTTAGCATAGGGAAGAACGGTCCTTAAAAGGCAACATTCAAAAAGCAACAGGGGTAAGATTCATCCCTAGGAAGACAAGCATAACAAAATTATTCAATTTTCCACTGACAAGTGACATCCATAATGCTAGTCCTAATGTTGACCCTAGATATGTTGGTGCTTCTGAGTTTGGACTCTTAATTTTTCAGGCTCACAAAAGCAAGCCACATTATCCCACTTGCTGGCTACCATGGAAAAAACTCATCAAACCCACGCAATAATACTTTGACGTATGACCAGTACCTTCAAATATGAGGTGGAAGACACTGGTCTGTCACAAGGGAGGTAACTGTGGTATTCTCAGCATGAATCTATAAAAAAACTGAACAGACTTCTACAGTTTGTGCTGGGAAGTAGAAGTAAAAAGTAACTCCCAAAAGACAAAGCAAGATACACAAACCTTATTCTGTCTGCACAGCATCATACATAACTCAAAAAAACCAAGAACTGGAGGGAGGAGTCAGCTATCACGCCTCAACATCGGACACGAGATCTTATGTCCACCATGGAGCTGACTTTCTGCAGAGATATTGGTGGGTTATTGAATATCATATTGCATATAGTCAGGTTCTAATTTAACTGCACACTTTTATTCTTCATTATTAAAGTAACTTTCTTTGTGTCAGGAATTTACCTGACAGAATAAGACTTTAGTAATACGAAAAAAAAAAAAGCAGAAAAGAAAGTTGAACTTTTAGGTGCTGCAAGAACCTAAATTTTGGGCACCAAAGCCTTACAAGCAGAGCCTGTGCAGCACACTGACCGTTGTGCTCCAAGTGAGATCACCACTGCTTCTCTTCATCCTGGATGGGAGGCAAGTGGGTGAGGTGAGCCAG